>CM071611.1:19135464-20465047 GCA_036365135.1 Miichthys miiuy | reverse complement strand
TGTTGGGGGCCGTCATGTTGTGAGCGACTGACTTCTTGCCGTTCCTGAAGAAGGTGTCTGGCGTCCACACTTTAGTCACCATAAGGTTGTTCAGCCTCAAAATCTCTATCGGGCCCTCGTACATCAGCCTCCGGTCCACCCACGTCTGTCGAAAGAACACGTCCATTGTGTACTCCTAAGACAAACACAGAGAGAGAGAAACTTATGAAGGTTGGCAGGCTGTTAGGTGGGATGATGTTGCATCGTGATTATCTGCGTTCATCTGGAAGAAAGTCAGTCAGAAACATTAACCTTTAACTGTTTTATATTTTGCTATGCTTTGTGTATTTTTAGAAATGTGACTACAGTTTGCAACTTTGCAGCTGTAACTTGCTACGAGTGCTTACCGAGAGTGTGGGTAGCAAACTATGTACGAGGAGTTCTTGTGATAACCTTCAAGACTAAAAATAAAGGTCAGATTCCAATTATGGGAAGATTCACTTATCAAGGTGAGAAACAAGCTGAACTTTAGTTGCTTGTAACCAATGAGAAGGTTTCCAAACACGTCGAGTGCGAGGCAGAAACAGCATAAATGTATGTCAGACTCTGAACCACCTTGTGCGTGTGAGGATCTCTGACCTTACAGCTGAAATACTCTTACAGTTGTCTGCTCTTATTGACTTTGTACTCTGTTGAATAAATCAAAGACAATACTGAAGTAACTTTGTTTTATTTTCTTCCACAGGTAGCAAATGTTTGGCTGAATGGCTCTCCCCCTAGCTAAAGCATGAAATCTGCAAATATGACTGTTGTATACACTGTATATGTGAACTTAAAGGTCCATTGTGTAGGATTTAGTGGCACCTAGCGGTGAAGTTGCAGATTGCAACCGAATGAATACTCTCCTGCGCCTCAGCCTCTCCGTCATTTAGGAAAAACTCTGGCTGCCAAACTTATATTAAAAGCAAAAGGTCATATCTAGATCAGTGTTTAGTTTGTCTGCTCTGGGCTACTGTAGAAAAATGGAGGTTCAACATGGCGGACTCAGTGGAAGAGGACCCGCTGTCACTGTAAATATAAAGGGCTCATTTTAAGACAACAAAACACAATGATTCATATATTCAGGTGATTATACACCAATTTCTGCCAATAAATACTGCTAAATCTTACATACTGGACCTTTAACGTTCATGTAAATACTCTGAAATGCATAAACCGGCATGCGTTTCCATTTCAAAATGTGGATACGTACCATTTCAACATCCGAGACAGGCCCAAAACTTGTCACATAAATGTCAGTCTTGACCTCAGTCACAGGACCTATTGATTCAATGAAACAGACAACAAGTGTCACATTTAATGACTGCTTCCTCCCATGTCACAGTTCATCCTCAGAGAGATGTCAGTCTTACTCACACTTGTGTATAAACACACTCTCTGCAGGCCTACAAGCACTCCAAACCCAAATAGCTGATTTCATCCAGAGCTTTTGTATAATGGAAATGTAAAAACATAATCCTGTTTGGGGTTTTTTTTTCTCTCAGTGAATAAATGTGGATGCACACTGTAAAGTCGTGTTTTATAAGTGCAGGGATAAAGCTACGCTGAGGCTGACAATCTGCACATTTCTCTTGACAGGATGTCTCTTTTTAGACGTTTTCAAACATGATGCACAGAAGAAAAAGAAAAAAACAAATCCGTACTTTTAGCACTTGAACTGTGCATTAAGCGTTTGTCCACACACACACACGCAAACACACACACATGGTTATATAAGGCGAGCTTAAGAGGAGGCCCCTCTTCAGACTGACTTACAGGATGAAACACGATGTAACATCGCGTGTGTGTGTGAAACGTTTGACCATGAAGCAACATGTTTTATACAATGCAAGTCTCCCACACAGAAAGAGAGAGAGCAAAAAAACAAGACACTGCTGCTTTATGTTCCCATTATGTGACTTGTGCACGTCATCTATTGAATGTCCTGGACCGGAGGAAGCCTCTGGTGCTTTTCCATGAGATTTTTGGAGAAGTTTTTAGGGCTTAAACATCGTCAAACCCACTGAGGCAGATGTTTGATTTCAGGCTACACATATAACACCAACTCGATTTGACTTACAAGGCGCATTTGGTGCCTAATAGTGAGTTTAAAGACACGTTTTTTGCACTTTACGGCGCGTTTTAACCACTTAAAGTCGAATAAAAGATACAATTCTACCTTCCATTTTTTATAAGGATTATTTGGAGTGTGTCAGGGGTTATTTATAATCACTATGGATGAAACAGACTTGACTCAGAGGGTGGATTTGGTGCTTAATAGTGAGTTTACCGATATTTCATTGTGCGTAATGGCGCGTTTGGCGCAAAAGAAGATAAAGTTGCCTTTAAAACTCTTTGTTGAATCTTATAACTGTTGTTAGTTTTCAAGCAGATTGTGCACAAGAATGTATTTCCAACATACCCCCGAATCCAGGTCGGAGCCTGTTGTCATAGCCGTCCAGAAGTCGGTCTAAAATGCGAGTAAAATTCTCCGGATAGATCCTTTCATCCTTCTTTGTCTGTCCAGAGATTTTCTTCACACTAGAAAGAATAAAATAAAGAATCAGGATACCACAAGTTGAGTGCTAGATTCATCAGGAGCGAGCAGGAGGTCTCAGCACCACGGACAGAAACACTGTGGGACTCACCAAGTCGCCAAACAGAAAAAGTACAAGAGGGTCCGAATAAAGGCTGGGCGCATTTCTGTCACCGTCTCCTTCTTTTTTGCAGAAACCATCTTTGCATGCCATACTTCAAGCCTCTTCACATGTCACCACGCCAGATGTCTGTGTCCCGAGGAAGCAAGAGAGACGAGCCGAGGGCAGAGCGGCGCAGGGAGAGGAGCAAGTTGAGCCTCTCTCCGCGCTCCTGCGGTCTCTCTGCCAGACGCACAGCACGCACACACACACACACACGCTCTCACACACACCTCACACACGCACCTTCACCCCTCAACCCCGGTCACCTCTCCAGATACGAGACACTGCTGGTGCTGATGCTGCTTCTGGTGGTGGCATCCAGAGAAAGAAACAATCCTCTCTCTCCCTCTCTGTCTCTCTCTCTCTCTGTTTGCTTCTCTCCCTCCCTCTGCTGCTCTCTCTTCCCCTCTCTCTTCTCTGTCTCTGTTTGCTTTCTCCTGCTCCTCTCTCTCTGTGCACGCACACAGACACACACGCGCACACACACCTGTTCTGGTCAGGACACAGATTAGACGTGCACTGCTTTGAAATGACTTCACCAGAGTCATATCTCTGACTTCCACCTCTGTCAAAACTGAAGGAGGACGCAGGGAGCGCGGAGGCCTCCTCGGGCACCCATCTGAGCATTTGGTGTTTCCTGACAGCATGACCTCACGCTGCCTTTGACAATCATACATGAAAAAACGTGTTTCCATTCAAATGTTTGGACTTATTTCATAGATGTGCTCCCTGCGTGCCCTTTGACCTCCAGCATCCGTCAGCGTCCATCACTCCTACAACGTTACACACAGCCTAGCCTACATGTTGAACTAGTTTCAGGAAAGCATTGGTGTGCACTTGTATTAAGATTCAAATGGGTCAGTCTTGTCGCAATACGCAATCACACACACACACACACACACAGGCACACACACACACACACACAAAGGCACACAGGTACTGTGGAGGAACTGGGACAAGCCACATGCTGCTTCACAGATTTCTCTGCACCTGGGACAAGCACAAGACCTTCACTCTGTGTGTGTGTGTGTGTGTGTGTGTGTAAGCAAGTGTGTGTGTGTGTGTGAGTGTATGTGTGTGGCTCTGAAGGTGAAGAGCGGGTAAATCTCGCAGGATAAACAAGATGTCTGGGTTCCACCACACTGGCTTTCCTGATTAGTTCTGAAGTGCATACAGTACACACACACACACACACACACAGACACACACAGGCTGAGTGAGCTGAAACAGAAGCCACTTAGTGTGAGGGGGGAATGTGAGGAAACATTATGCTGATATGTTACATGCAAGCTGAAGTCATGTAGTGTAGTCTTATAACGCAAGCTCCCAATCCCCTGCACAACCGCCCACCCCAGTCCTCCCACAATACACTAGAGCAAGGCGGCTCTGTGGGGGATGAGTAATATGCGTGCTCTTTGTGGAGGCAGGCTTTAGTCCAAGTGATTTTTTTCTTCTCCTTCTTCTTCTTCTTCTTCTTTCTTTTTTAGACATTTGATTACATTTTGCTCTTTTAATGGAAGCACTTTTAGCATACTGTACAAAAAGGTTGTAATCATATTTATTCAACGGCACTCAAATGCCTCCAAAATGTCAGACATACAGTTTTAGGAAAAGTCACGTCGGCCTTATTATGCCGCGTTGACCTTTCCCTGTAAGTGTGTCCTGCGTTTAAATTACAGTACATGGTGTATTATTGTGTTAACATTTGTGGCCTAAAGACACACGCCGAGCACGGAGCACTAAAGAATTGTTAGAGGTTTCAAATTAAATTTATGTTATTGCAGCTTTTGTGGCTTCAGTATGTGTGTGTGCGTGTTTGTCTCTGAAGTTTGTCCTGCGATGCCTTGAAACAGGTTCTTCTTCTGCTTTGTAAGCTATATGCCCTGCAGCAGAAATAACTGCTATGATAACCTAGTTTTTTATCAGTGTGAGCGCACGAGAGTGTTTGTGTGAAGGTAAAAGAGGTGAGGCATGGCTCTGTGACGGCTGCTGGTGTGTGTGTGTGTGTGTGTGTGTTATAAGGGGGTTGAGGGGCATGGCAGTCGAGGGTCATTACATTACCTCCTGTGGGATGCCACACGAGGCCCGATGATGACAGCCTTCAGAGAGTCCCAACCTGACACCACACACTCACACACACACACACACCTACAGTACAGCTGCTGCAGCAGAGCTTGTTAGCTGGAGCTCAGCACACATGAAAGACTGTCGTCGTTACTGTCTGGCAGTTACAGCGAGATCTCATTAACTTTGCAGACACTGATTTTTAGACTTGCAGTCAAAAATGGCTCGTTATCACTTTTTTCTTCTCCTGTAAACACAAGCGGAACGTTACATTTACTCAAGCACAGTTTATAGGTACTTGTACTTCATTTAACTGTTTACTCCACAACGTCTTATGGACGTGTTACTAATTACACGTAACGATGTAATGATGTAAAATATCTGTCTCTGAAATATGTCACTTTTCACCTAGGATATGTCACCTGCATTACCTCATATTTAAATTATATCAGGTCCTCTCACCTCTCTGACTGCTTTCAGAGACTTTTACCCTCCAATGTTGTCAGTGCTCAACCATCCTCTACACTAACAAACTAACTACTCACTAAAAATAAATCACACCAATATGGATTTAGATTTATTTTTACAAAAGTTAATAATAAAGGTCAGATTCCAATTATGGGAAGATTCTCTTGTCAAGGTGAGAAACAAGCTGAACTTTAGTTTGTAACCAAGTAGAAGGTTTCCAAACATGTCTGTTGAATAAATCAAAGACAATATTGAAGTGACTTTGTTTTATTTCCTCCACAAGTAGCAAATGTTTGGTTGAATGTATCTCACCCTGGAAGAAAAAAACATTAATAAAAAACACAACACAACAACATGGATTTAGATTTTAGGCGGGTTGTTTGCATGTTGTGGACAACGGTGAACTGAGATGATGTGTGGTAGAAGGGATGAGGGATGTAAATTAAGGGATGAGAGGACAAATCAGAGTTGTGAAGGATGAAGGAGTTCAGCCAGCTGATGGCGGGAAGACTGAGAGCAAGTTGAGACTCTGAACGAAAGAACCGTCTCTTTGTGGCTCTGTGGATTAGAGCCCCCAACGTTCCTGTATTTGAATGAAAGAGAGAAGAGAGAGAAAATAAGAAAAAAGAGGATTTAAGATGTGAAAACTGTCTCAAAGAAGGTGTGGATGGATAAAATGTGTTTAAGTACTTGAGATGCAGAAATGGGATGAGTTCAAGGCGCGGTCCTTGTTTTTTAATCTTGTAATAAAACTTCGTTGATAACTTGTGGAAATGGAGTAAAATGTTGGCTACCTGAAATTGTTCTTAAACGTGGTTCAACCAGGACCTGCATGCTCTGTAGGCCCAAAAACATGGAAGTGTGTTTAATAGGACTGAATCTTCATGAATGCATCCCCGGCCTGCACAGCTCACATAGCTTCACCGAGCAGCAGTTTCAGTCCTCCGTCTGCGTCCACACAGATGCACAGCATTTCGTGTAGGTCACTCCCGTTCTGGCAGCTCTCACAGCCCAACACACAATCTGTAGAAACATATCTGTTCCGTCAGATGTCCATGAGATGGATGACTGAAAAACACAGCTGAAACAGCTCCTGTATAGACATGCCCTACTCACCTTTTAGCCCCAAACTCCACCAACTGCTGAGGGAAGTATTTTAGACTCCTCAAAGTTCACCAGCTAGTCACAAAGTGTGTCTGTATGTCGGTTGGTGCCTGACAGGTAGCAAACAGTTGGTAGTGAACCATTTTGCTGTAAACAGCGATGAAAGTATGATGAGATGATCGACAGTAAACAAAAAAAGAGGTGAGGGGAACTTCAGAGATATTTCTCTGTGTGTTTGTCACTTTAACAGTTTAAATTAAGTTAAGCTAAGTTAAGATAAGTTGGGTTTAGTTAAGTTCTGGCAGGTGAGATATTTCAGCCGATTAAAGGTATGTCTTGTCGAAGCATGTAAGTCAAACTGTGAGATAAAAGCTGTCCCATTTCCTACTTGCTCGCTATCACAATAAAAGCCTCTGGCCACTGACCGGCAGGTCACTTGCTCTTCCTGTGTTGAATCTTTGTAAAATCTCAAATCTGCAGCCCACACCTCACTATCTGTGCACGATCCAACATGTGCCTACACGAGAAACCAAAATTGTTTTTCCTGTCTGTCATACAGTAGCCTGAATAGCATGAACAGTTAAATCACTGTCAAAGTACTCTCACTTTTGACAGCATTTATATAAAAAAAACATGTTTGTGTTATTTATTTCCTTGCGACAAGCACAGCCACACTGTTTCTAGGCTGTGTTATTGAGCAAAGAGAGGCATAATGGCCAGGTAGGGAGAAAACAGCTCTTTTTGCGCTGGGGGTTACGATTGATGAGGCTCATTGTAGCAGTGCAGGAAGCTAATGAGTCAGAACCACGAGTCAAGCTGTTTGGAAATCACGCTGCCCCCCCCCAAAAAAAAGAGCTCAACGTGACATCTTCAACACCAAACAAATGCAGAGAGGGAGAGACATGCAGACTGAAAATGAGACTCCAGAGAGCAGAGCTTATGCCACTGTTTTACTTCAACGGTAATTCATTTCGTTAACATGCATTTCGGCTTAACCATGCACAAATTAAGAGACGGAAAGTGAATGTCGGCACATAAATACATAAATAATACGAATATGTAGCTTTTAAAATAGAACAGTGGCACCAGGAAAGAACATCTGATGATGAAAGATGCAGACAACAGCACAAAAAGAAAGAGTCAAATGTTTCTCTCAAGTGAAAGGCGTGGACTGGTCCACATTTTGAACTCACGTGAAACAGCCACGTTCACAACTGTAGCACAACTGTAGCACGTAACTCCTCCTGATGGCAGAGTGACTAAATTGTAAAATACTACAGGCTCTAAATTTTAATTCATTTAAAGGACCAGTATATATGATTTAGTGGCATCTAGCGGTGAAGTTTCAGATTGCAATCCCTCGCCTCTTCCCTCTATTTCCAAGCATGTAGGAGAAACTAGGAAGTTTAGTTCATAAGGCAGAAAGAAATCACGTCCTCTTCAATCCTCCTCTTTAAATGGTGAACAGTTCCTACCACCTGAGGGACCAGACTAACGCTACATGACACCACCTTTGCCGATAACACTGACCACCAAACATGGCACTGTGTCAAAAACGTAGACCTGAAGCTTCCCAGTGTTTGAGCTGCGATATGGACGGTGCTTTGTGCTTTCTTGATTGGTCGACACTCCAAGTTTCAAGCATCTAAAGTTTGTTAGGGTTGTTTGGTCACCGGGGCAGCAGAACAAGCTGTAAACACGCTATCGACATATTTTGTTATTAATATTTAACGTGTTAGCGAACAGCTGCCAATTCACACATCTGTTTTTGGTCTCCACCAATTCTTTAGGGAAGTATCTGACTCTTCAACAACTATGTTCACCAGATAGTTACTAACTTTGTATCTCACAGGTGGATTTATCAAGAGCAGGTTGTAAAACCAAAACAATGAGCTAAAAGATGCTAAAACACAGCATAAAGGAGCGCAATATATGAGTTCAAATTACATGTCATTTGATCTACTGTTAATAGAAACCTCCTTCTCTTCAGCTGTGTAACATCATCAGAATGTTACTTGGATGATTTATGTGACAGGAAGTATTATCTTCTTGAGAATAATCTATAAAGAAGGCTTTTCATCAGTGCCATCATAATTTCATATTTGACTTATGACGAAGGCTGAAATTTCCACCATCAAAAGTTTACCAAACCTGTTGTTGCATTAAAGCCTGTAAATAACGAAGCAACATCAAACCATGAAAATAAAAGAGGATCTTGTTCTTCGTCACAATTCACACTGCAGTGAATAATTTCTGCCTTTAGAGCAGCTCTGCTCCTGAAAAATATTTGTCAAACCGAACTCGCATTCATGATGGGCGCATTTAATCACTGAGGCTGCCCTCTCGTGCCTCAATTTATGCGTGCTCAGGCAAACGCGAGACCGTTCCTTCAGCTGGAAGACGGGGATGTTTTTCGGAGCTGACCGTGACCTCTGACCTCCCTGCAGAGGCGGAGGTGGAGCCAAAAGGAGAATCTCCCCTCAGGGTTCAAACATCATGAGTAAAAAAAAAAAAAACACCTTCGCTGACATTCAAGTGTATAAAAATAACATCAAATTCCACATTCAGAAGAAAAAATATTGACATTCATCCTTTCCTTCGGGGGTCTAGTTATCACCTTACAACCCACATCGTTGTTGGCCAGTTTCTACCTTTATTAAGAACAATGGAAAGGTGCAACACTGTAACAGATGAATGTCTTACAGAGGCTGTAACCAGAGTACAATCTGGATTTGTGATTTTAAGGCACTGTATTTTTATAGCTGCATTCAGAAAACAGTGGCTTAATTTCTTATTATGGAGCCCTTTTTTTTCGTTGCTATTGCCGCCCACAATCATGAAAACAAAGTCTTTCCATCCGAAGGCAAAGGAGGCCTGATCATCCTGAACCATTATCCACTTGTGAATCTGATTTGAAGTCATTTACACTCTGCAGTGCCCCAGTGGCCTCTCTCATCTGCTTCTGTAAGCCTGCCCACCCATTACATGCAAGTGCTCGGCAAAACTTGAGTGCCCTGTAATGTGCGGACCTCTTCCTAGACAGTTCTGTCACTCTTATATGATCATCGATCACCTCAGCTCCATAAAAAGGTAGAATTTCATCTTTACTTCATTTGTTTTATTTCCCTGTTGTCTTTAAATCAATAAATAATATGAGCTGTCCACTAGATTGTGTCCCACAGCTCTATTTTGTCTTATGTCCCGGCTTCTAAGTATAGGCACATGCCCTAATTTAAAGGGATAGTTTGGTTTTGGGGCAATTGTGCTATTTTTTTCCATGTGGGAGTGAAACTCATGCATGCCTCTTTTAACACTGCTGGTAAACACTGCTGCCCTCTCTGAGTGATGATGCTACCGGTGCCACAGGAAATACTGTCTACTGTGTACTGAATGATAATTGGAGAGTGCATCTTGGTAACTTTTGGGAAAAATACGTAATGGCTTTGTTTCTGAGAGTGAGAGAAGAAGATTGATACCACCATCATGTCGGTGAGTTTAGTGTGAACCTGTCAGAAGGCGGTTAGCTTAGCTTAGCATTTAGACTGGAAGCAGGGCAGGCAGCTCAGCTGACACGTGGAGATGAGAAGGAAAAGGAGAGGCAATAACCAAGCAGCAACCTCTGCGGCTGTGAAATGAAGTGCCAAAAACTGCAGTTCCTCTAACGTCCACATGAGGCTGACTCCAGAAGTGAGTCAGTCTCCATAAGTCCCTATGTTAAAATGTCCAACTTCACAGCAGAAATAAACATGTTTACAGCCTGGTACAAAAAACAGTTTTGGTCTTAGCTAATTTCCCCATTCATGACAACTGTACTAAGGGTGAATTTTTTAGAGCTCACCTGATCCAATTATATTAAGTTAATTTCTATTAAAGTTATGAATAATTAAGACTGTAGCTGCTTTTATTGACAGGTAGAAGCCCGCCTCAGCTCCATCAATGATCCACATCTTTGCCGATTTTTTTAGATAGATAGATAGATAGATAGATAGATAGATAGATAGATAGATAGATAGATAGATAGATAGATAGATAGATAGATAGATAGATAGATAGATAGATAGATAGATAGATAGATGTTCTGATTTCTCTCTGCTTCATCACTGATTTGTAAATCATAAATCTTACAGTTAATCTTAGCACCAAGACACGTGAACATACAGTATCCAGCATGCAGAGGAGCACAGCTGTTGTAGGCGGTGTGCATTTTTTTTTTTCTTCTTCTTCTTCTAAACACAGGCGGAAATGAGGCGTTCACACATTTATAGATCATTTCTGGTGATGATTTTGAATCTGTCTGTAGGGGACGTGGCCGGTGGGAGATGCAAGAAGAGGCGTAAATGTTGGTGGGAGAATGTTTGCCCTGCAGCAAATGATGTGCGAGCGCATAGGCGAGTGTTTGTGTGCACATGTGTATATGCAAGCGTGGTTTTTCTTGAATAAATTACTGCACTGGAATCAGTCTTTGCATTAAGTTTTGAAAACCAAATTATAAAAGTAAAGAAACTAAATATTTACTTCAGATATTTACCAGAGAACAAGTCAGAGTAAACTAACTAGAGACTACCTGATTAGTGTTTTTTGACCAGATAATACAACAAGAACAAGTTTATCTGTCAGTGGTCTTCTATTCTTCTGCTGATGATGAAAATCAAATACCTAATTATTGTTTTGAATGCCTTTAATGACATTCAATTCTCAGGATGAGGCTCACAGCGTTGCCTGGTGGAAGACATCTTGGAAGCACAGTCCCAGTTTGCTTCTGCTCCGCTTCCCCAGTCTTCTCCACAGCAGCCTGGACCACCCACCAGCAGCAGCAGATGTAGCCACAACACTTAACTGAGCCGTTTTGCTGAGCCATTGCAAATGCGACAGAAAGAGGGTGACATCAGATAACCTTGGTGTCATTGACACACAACACGTAGCCGCACAAGGACAAACTTGACATGTCACAACCGTGTCATCACTTTAATCTCTGCGGGATGTTTGAACGACAATTTTCGGGGTGCGATTCGTTACCTGGATAGTTACATTTTGAGTCTTTCCAACACAATACGTAATTATCTGTGTCCTTGCAGAAAGTCCCTTTAAAAGGACATTTATACTTTAGCAGATCTTGTGATTAGAAACACAAAGCAGACTGCTCCAGTGCCCTCCAGGCGTTTTAGCAGCAGTAGCTTGGAGCAGACATATTATCCAGCCGTTAGAGACTTCAGCAGGGGGAAGAAAGGAGTGCTCCCAACCCAGAAGATTAGGCTAATGAATCCAGTTGCTGTGAAGGCATCCTTCCACTAATGTGCAAGTGTGAAGCCAGCACCTGTCTCTATGATGTTTTTTCGGGATGGGAACAACTTTACAGTGTTATTGTTACAAACAAAATTTACACGACAGAAGTCAAAGTGTAAAATTTTAAAGGAAAGGTTTCACTCTGAAGGAGACAGACTGAATAAATGTGTATTTTCATGCACAGTGGTGCCTCTGTATCAAAAAGGAAAATACAACATATAATATATTTGTAATAACTCAAGTTAAAAAGGTATTATTACCTTGTTCAAGAGCATGTCTTAAAGTTTAAATCATTTTTTAGAAAATACGTAACATCATTGTTTAATATTTATGTTGTGATCTAGATTTTAAAGCTGCACTAAACAATACTTCTATATTAATAATTAATCAAATGACATGTGAAAAAAGTCACTTGTGGTGACAGACGCTCAGAGGTTTATCACCCAAAACTGCCAACTTGCATCCATCCACCTTTTTGTAACTGCTTATTCTTATCAGTGTCGCGGGGATGCTGGAGCCGATCCCAGCTGACATTGTGCGAGGGACGGGGTACACTTACATACAAAACACATGATGTTGCATTGGATTGCTTTTATTTCAGGAGCCATTGCAACGGTGGGTTCACGTCTGACAGTGAAAATGGGATTTTGATCGAGTGAAGCCTTCAGTTTCCTGGCCTGATTGCTGGGAAGATCTTGCTTCATTTCGCCTCTCTATTGAGGCAGGCACTGTATAAATAGGTACACTGGAAATAGACCTTCACTCTCAGAGGAGCCTCTCAGGAGAGGACCTGGACCAATAGCCAGATTTCTAACACTGAGATATAGGTCAGAGCATTACAGACATCTGAACTGTTTTGTGGAATCCCTTCACATTTTGAGAAGTAAACAGTATTTTTAAATATTTCTAATCTGCGTATCTGTCAGATCTAACAGTGGTCCATCATACAGAAAAGTTTGAGGCGCTGAAATAGTTTCAAAAATATTTTTTCCTCCTGCAGCCAAAACATGTATTCATTTATTATCCATTTACTTGTCTACGCCTCATTTGCTGTGACGTCTATAGCAGTTATCCTCAACAGTGTGTGCAGGTCTGTTTTTTTTTCTTCTCCATCCCTGTTCTGAGTAATGTTGTTGCAAGTATGTCGTACATGAATGGACATGTTTTCCCTGAAGACTTCCATGGTCTCCACAAGGCGTTAATGAAGGATGATCTCACAATATCTTACCATAGCTATCAGATATCTGATAACTATGCAACTCCTGGGAAAAAGCTGTGAAAAGGGGAACTTGGCACTTGATTTGATTGTTTTATTATCGACTATCTACTTTATTATACACAATATAGTCTTTGATGCAGCGTTGAAGAGGTAATGTCAGGCATTCATTATCAGCAAACGGTTCCTCACTTGTTCCTTGTTTAGTACTCATTAAGATTTTAATGTCATTTGAATTTTACCATTGTTATATAACACTTTAATAATGGTAGTACATGAATTAACCAAATAAGGCAAACAGACCAGAGAGTGTTTAATAATTCTGAATTCTGATTAAAATCCTGCAAAGAAGCTGTAAACATCGACACATTATCATCTTATGAATGGCATGTTTGCATGTTAGCAAATAGTAGCCTATTTATATATTCTTTACATGTTGTTTTGGAGTCAGGGGTCCAGTATTCACTTTCCTTTTAGCTCTATTTTTGGTCTCCACCAATATTGTGCCATTTAGCTGCTAAATGCTCCACTATGTTCACCAGTTCACTGGTTGCTAATACCAGTGGTGCTGGGGGTAGCATGCAATGGGTTGAAAACAGCTGAGTGTTGTTGCATGAAACAACGCTGATGTGAGCGGTCAGAGACAACCAAAACTACAAGCTGAAAGAGGCTAAAACGCCCCGTAAAGCTTAAGGGAACTACACAGTCTAGATATTTCTCTGTGGGTTTGTCATTTAATTCATTGTTAAAATAAAACTGTTGACTAATGCAGCTTGAAAAATGATTTTGTCTTGCTAGCCTAGATGTAAAGACATCTAATCTAGCACCTTGTCTGCATCAGACGTTTTAGGGATCTAGGAGAAAAAACTGGGCCAAAATGTATCCGATTTTCACAACAACATATTCAATTTAATGCCACGCTGGCATAATTTTTAATTAATCTTATTCCAGTCAGAGCATATGGGTATTCTGACTGCAAAAATGCATTGGCAGATGGGTTTGGAAGCAGCTAAATATTTCCAATATTTCACAATAAATATCTCCAGATGTCCGAGACTTGATGAGTCCAAGAGTCACTCGAAACACTGACAGGGTGTGACCACATCTGCTATGAGTTATTATGTCACTGTTAGATCACTGCATGGGCACTGATTATCATGTCACATTCATTTACAATGGTTCAGTAACACTGCCCACACACAGACAGAAGGTGCACCTTTCAAAGTGCTCATCCTGATACCGATACAAAGGGCTTTTGGATGTGGCCTCTAATTCTTCTAAATGGCACTTTGATGAAGCGTTTGCTAAATAATAATATTGTTTTTGACAGCGATAGCTTTTAGCAGTAAATGGAGAAGCTCTGGTGTCATGCTAGCAGAAAAAGAGAGAGACAGACAGATAAGAAAAACACAGGGAAGTCTCAGAGGAGTAAAATGGTTGCCGAAAGGAATCTAACCCAAATTTCCTTCGTTTTCCGTCCCTTGAGTGGCACAGCACTTCAAGGGAAACTGATTTGCATGCAATTGTCTTCTGATTAAATCCTAATCTATTTTTACACCTCAGTGATGAGACAGTCTTTGTTCTAAGTTCTCTTTTACACTGAGGACTTTCAGCACTGGTCTATGCATTTGAGGGATGATGGCCATTGTGGCGCCATTGGATGTAACCAAAAATGCATGCAAACCCTTCAACCATTAAACTGGAGGAACTTCTTTGATACTGAAACTGGAGGTGACATTGGTCCAGATGGTAGACTGGGGCATTCATTAATTGAAGGGTTGGTGGTTTGAGCCCTAGCTCCACATGTAAAAGTGTCCTTGTGCAAGACATTGAACCCCCAAACTATTTCCTAATTGTAACTCACATGATCTACCTCATGTGCCTCTAGTGACAGGACTTCACCATGGACGCATGAACAATGGAGACGGTGGGTGGTAAATTAAGATAAATATCCAGAGGATCGCTATTTACAACACCACGTTATCAAAGTCAACCGCATTATCTCTTTAATCCCTGCTGGAAGAAAAACAAATATCAAAGTGTCAATGAAAGCATTAAAGACTATTATTATCCTCCCAGAGTAAATGATTCCAGATTTGGGACAATTGCTGGGTTTAAATGAAGTAAATTTGTGGGCCAAGGTGAAATAGCTCATTATCCTTTGTCATTAGTGGTTTAGTCCAAGAGGTGGATCCCATAATTCTCAGTAGTCTCAATGGCAATTAACTTTCCTGGGGTACAATCCATGTTCTCATGTAAAACGGTAGTTAAAAGAACTTCCTACTATGATAAACTCAAGATACTAATAGAAATTCATCAGGCAGAGTCAACAAACAACAGTATACTGTTGGCATAATGTAGGTTAAAGAATGAAATACTTTACATGTGCTTCAAGAGTAGTTCAAGTCTAGTTAAATCTTTTCACTTTAAGATGTCCTTTGGCTGCCAAATTGTCACCAGAGTATCCAGAAACAGACAGCAATTTCTCCAGACAAGACCAGGCGTCTGTCTGCTAACGAGTTTTTAATTATATGAGGATTAATTCTGCTGGGATCAACGCCGACAGGCATGGACGTAACCCCCCAAATATTCTCGCAGACACATCTACAAGCACCCAAATGTGCATACGAGAAAGTATTCATTCATTAGGGCTTAAAAGACTAACGAGAAATGCACTATTCATAGATAGAAACAAGTTAAATGTGTAATATTTATATTCCAGGGTAATTCAGCAGCATCTTAAAGAGATCATCTGCGACTTTTCTCTGAGTTACATCCACGGCCAGTTTATGAACACCTTTACCTTTGTTACATGTGCCTGGAAAGATGTCCTACCACGGAGAAAAAGAGGTATGGTTTGATTTTAAAGTTGCATGTGTTTAATTATTTAGCCACTCGGAGGCAGAAGGACTCTACATCAAACTGACAGACACTCTCTGCACTCCACTCTGGTCAGCTGTGGTCAACCAGTTGGAGCTCTACACCTATAAAAGATCCTCACAACACAAACAGGAGGTCATACAACATAAATATTAACACAAACCGCACACCCAAACCTATAGCCAGCAAAGAAGACATAATATTAAGACAACCTTTTCTCTTTTGGCAGAGGCTTATCACCTCCACACGTCTCCAGCCCCAAACTAACACGTCCTGGACCAGTCTGTCCACTGAAGGCACCAAACTGGTGTGTTCAGCACTTCATGTACTGTAATTGTAATTACTGAATTTCAAATTAATCCCTCACACTACCCAATACTTAAAAAAGGGACCATGTTACAATGTATTAACCCAACACTGGTTATGGCTCACATGTTAGGGCCACAACCACCAAACAAAATAGTTCAGCTATGAATTCTTTCCCTCTCTTCTATATCTAGGCTGGGTTTCTAGTTTAATAAAATCTAGTTTGTTTGTTTTCTGCTCAGTAGGTAGGGTGTGCGCCCGATAAACAAAGACTCAGTCTTTCACAATCTCACTGGACCTAAAGTGAGAGTCCAACACAGACACCATCATCAAAAAGGTCCAGCAGAGCTTTGTATTTCCTGCACCAGCTAGGAAGCTCAAGCTCTTTTGCCATCTCTCTGAGTATGAGTAAAGTACACAGACGGGAGGATCCATCAGGGACACATCACAAACTGATGCATCACAAACTGACTTTTTCTGTGAATAAAGTCCTAATTATTCAAATCAAGATGAGTGGCGGTTCTTTTCTTTTCAAGCATCCACAGACCGACTTCGGCAGCCATGGAAAAGTCACGACAGGATCTATAACCGAACAGGACAGGAACAGACTACAAGGGACATTCAGGACTGCAGAGAAGATCACTGGTGCCATCCAGCCTTCTATTCAGGCTTATACATGTCCAGAGGCAGATCCATCCCAGCACAGACACAACCTGTTCCAACTTCTCCCCTCTGGGAGGTGCTACAGATCTCTGTACGCCAAAACAAACACAAACACAGGCCATCACTCATCACTGGTGAACAGTTAACACCGGTACACATACCTGACCAATGATAGTGAACTGCAGAATACATGTGTGTCAAATCTGTCTGGGAATAAGAAACTGAATTGCATCAAAGTGTGCAGAAGTTGAACAGTGTGACCTCAGTGTAACTTGCAGGTATGCTTAAAAGTCAATGTAGGATGTTAGTCCAGAGTTTTTCTGTTGCCATGGCGGCACGTGGGTGACAGCCAGTTACAGTAGCTCTGACCTCTTCTCTGTGTGAATGTAAGATTTCTCCTGATAAGATGGAGGACATAACAGCGCTAACCAGGCTCCACTGAGAGTGAATTAATTCACTTTGGACTCGCTGGTAACTGCCGCTGTAACAAGTGAATTTCCCCAGTGTGGGACAGATAAAGTCTATCTTATCTTATATGTGAAGAAATAGATGAACCGTCTGTGTTTTCTTATTCGTGTCCTACTGTCTTTGCTGTCATGCACTTGTCTTCACCAGAAGAAATGAATAGGAGCATGTTACTAGTGCTAGAGCAGTCACTGGATCAATTTAGCTGAGTGGGCTTTGGAGGTTTTAAAGTTTTAAAGCTATATTCCCAAAGCTAGAAAGCATAAAACAGAGAATATTAACAGCAACACAATTATTAGCAGCGTAGTCGTGATTGGAGACTCTTAATTTATGTCCTAGAGTTTTTTAAGCAGTCCATCCAGCAGAGGATAAACTCCCTGTGTTATAAACAGTGTCAGACTACTATTGCATATTAAACTCACCATATAATGAGCCAGTAGTTTGCAAATTATCACAATTAACTACAGGGAGTAAGAGCTCATGATGAAATTAACATCAGCCACAGAAGAGGAGCAGATTTAGATTTCAATAAATACCAGCCTACAGATAGGTGAGACAACTACATAATTATGCATTTTGAATGGAGTATTCCTTCTGCTATCCACTCATAAAAAAGCAGATTTAGAAGTGGGTACACTCAATGCTGGCTGAAAAAAGAAGTCCTGATGGACTTTATTCTAAGGTTTGTAATGTAATGAACTGATGATATTTTATTTATGGTTTACGATAAGGCCTATAACAATATATAATATTATCATTATGTTATTATAATAACACTGTTTTATTTATTTAATACATTATTTACTTTACTCTTACTTCGGCAGTTATGTTAATTCAGACATTACACACTTCTGCAATAGTTCAGTTACTTTACCAAATCAAGGAAGTCATAAGTTTAATATATAAATATAATTAAAATGCTGTCATTCAACAGATCATACAGGTCCATTGGCCTCAATCTGACATTTGGTATTAGGAAAATACTTTTTGTGACTCTCATAATTTTATATAATTCATCATTAATTAATGAAACTATACACTGCTGTTACATTTAGACATTTAATAAACAAATCAAACTGCTTATTTTGTGACACTGAGGGGAAGAAAATGGGTCCACTTCTTTACATGTGCAGGTACTGCCCCCTTCTGGAGAGAGAGAGCTCTCCATTTATCTTCACTAGCTTCTCTAAAGTGAAATATAACTGAAGGAATCAGTGGTTTTGTTTTGATGGATTTTAATAACAGAAACTCTTTAATTAATCAATAATAATTAACTCACAGCCAAACGAGATGTGTCCTGTTAATGAAGTCATTCAATCCAAGATGTTTACTCGTTCTGCCTAGTTACGGTTGCTAAGGAACGTGCTAGGGGGCGGGGCTTAGCGACGAGTTGGCTTTGAAGTCGTCTTTCGAGACAGTGAGTACTTGTACTCTTGTAAGCAGCCGAGACCAAGTCGACAAACTGAAAAAAAATTAATTGAACAAATTGACTACAAACGAGTCTGTCAACATGTCACGGCACCTCCTCGCACCGATGATCAGAGCCGAGACCCTTCGCCCAGTTGTGCAGCAGTGTCTGACCCAGCTGACAGCGTCACAATGGGCATCAATGAAATCTGGACTCACGGACGAGAAGACGGAGAGCCTTCTTACAGAGATGTGTGCACAAATAGTTAACGCTATTTCCACATACATCTTTGATGCATTAAACAGGGGCCTGACGTTACCGGAAGAGATTTCCAAAGAGGAAGTCTACAGTTATTTGGGGAACGTGATCCCAAACACTTTTTCAGGCGTGACCGGCAGTCCGATGCCAACAAAGGTAAGTAAAAAGGTGTCAGATCTGGTTATGACAGAGGTCGTTGAGAAGATCAATTCCCGGCTGTCACAAAACAGAGAAGGCATTGAGGGAAGCGAACTATTGGCCGATGACAAACCCAAGATAAGCCGCCGACTTAAGACCATCGTGAAAAACGTGGTCAAAATGTTGGGAAAATGCGCGGGAAAAATGTGCTCTGCGTTCAGTACCGTCGTCAGTACGACAGAGCAGGACAGCCTTCGGGAGACTGAGCAGACTCCAGTAACATCGATTAGAGAAGTTGATCGATGTTCTGTAGGAAGCTTCATTGCCACCACAACTGAAGCTGTGAAGGACATTCTTGAAGAGCAGACGAGTGACATTAAAACTGAGGGCATTTCTAGGGAGGAACACCCACTGATTATGAGTGCCATTGACAGAGACACCACTGAAGCAGCAGCAGACATTGCGAGCTACATCTGGTCAAACAGAGAGGAGTTTGGTCTTAGCCACGATAGCACGCCGACATCAGAGGCCTGGTCTAGCAAGACAAACTGCTGGCAAGTCGTGGGGAATAAGGTTAAAACCTTTTTCGCCTGCAAATATGCCAAAGTGTCCATTGTTAACACTTTGGCAAAGTTGATGAAAAAGCTCAACTGCTCCACCAGAGAGGACACACTGAATGTTTTAGTCCCAGCAGCGACCGAGGTGGTGCAGACCATGATCCCCAACGACGATGAAGTCGAATGCACCTACAAAGAAATGGCCGTCAGCATTCACAACGGCCAACATGAGGTGATTTCACAGCAGCTGGGAAACGTGATATTTGACCATTTCAAATCCGGCGTCACATCCAGGATGGAATCTCGGGTCGCCATTCAAGTTGAGGTGGATAAATTCATGAAGCTAATGTGGAATTGGCTCAATATGCAGGTGCAACAACGCACCAGACGAAACAACCGCGTGAGAGTCAGTCTGGAGAAAATAAAGGGAACTCTTTTAGAACAGCTCACAGAGGAGGAGGAGATGAACGGAGGGCCAGGCGACAGTGATAAAGGTAATCTTACACCAGTAGATGGGGTAAGAATACCTTCAATCACTGTTAAGCCAGGCGTCAGTGATAAAGGTAATCTTACACCAGTAGATGGGGTAAGAATATCTTCAATCACTGCTGAGCCAGCTGTCAGTGTTGTTGACCATGGTGAAGAGGACAGAAGACCTGACCCCATCCAGACTCAAACAAATGAACCTCCAGTAATGTTCTACAACACCATAGTAACTGCAGTCATACACATGTGTCTGAAAAATACTCAGATTGTGGTGTCAGGCGATAACTTGCCCAGCATACTAACAACTCTGCAAAACATGCTATGCACGGAAATGGCCGGCTCTGAATTCGTCAGGCCGAGGGACGTCAAGAAAACAGCGAGGGCAATCTACAAAGATTTGTGTAAACGGATGGGCAGCAAAGGGACGATGGGAATGAGCCTACTGTCACAGAACTCTCTCGTTTATAAATTCATAATTGAGACGACAAAAAGGCACCTGCTGAAGCCAAAGAAGTCTGGCATTAAGGGGTTCTTCTCCTCAGTGTTCAGTTTCTGCTGCACACGCAGATGAGAAAGGCTGCTGTGAAAAAGGCCCAATGAGACCTGAAGTCCTGCCTCCTGTCCAACTGAACACTCCGTGCTACCTGCTTCAATTTGGCTCGTAGCACAGAGTGTTCAACCCGGATGTGATGCAGGACTTCAGGTCCCATTGGTCTGCACAGGTGCCTTTCTGTTCACCACAGTGGCCTTGCAACTGTAAGGTCACTGCGTCGTTTGGGTTTCCTCCGAGTGCTTCGGTTTCTCCCACTTTCATTCATTTAAAGAAAAAAAACATCAGACTAAAATGTCCAGCTGAACAGTCTGTGCTACCTGCCTCACGATGGCTCGTAGCACAGAGTGTTCACCCTGGATATAACGCAGATAGAACTACACCTCCCATAGGTCTGCAACAGTTCAACACTGTGGCCTTGCAACTGTAAGGTCACTGTGTCGTTTGGGTTTCCTCCGAGTGCTCCGGTTTCTCCCACTTTCATTCATTTAAAGAAAAAAAACATCAGACTAAAATGTCCAGTTGAACAGTCTGTAAGGTCACTGCGTTGCTGTGGGTTTTACCCGCAGTGCTTCAGTTTCCCACAGTAAAGTTTCTCCCAGATTTTAAATTACCAAAAAAAACCCCAAAAACAAAAACAAATAAAATCAAAAACACATAATTTACATTTCTCTTTTAAAATCTTTATTTTCTTTTTATTATTTGCAGCACAGATGTAGATGTGTAACTCAGGCTAAAGTAAAGATCTGTATTTTAAAAATAAAATTTAGGTTACAATATTAGCTACCTCTGTCTACGGTCCTGAATCTTTACCAGCTCCTTTATGGTGCTGCTGTCCAAGGTCCTAATTTTTGGTGTCGAGTTTTTCTATTTTTTAGAAAACTACTTAAAAAAAGTTTAATAGTAATAAGACTAAATAAATTAAACTATACTGTGAACTATTCATCAATGAAATATGTCCATGTTTGAGATGGGAGAGATTCACCCATTCACATTTCAAATACAAAATGACTTCATAATATATAACTGGGTCGTTCATTCTGTGATACGAGTAGGACACAAAAACGAGATTATAACTTTGGATTATTTCTCAAAAGCATCAATAAAGAAGGTATTAATATTTTCTGTCAATTGAGCGTATTCATTACATTTTAAGGCTTTGTCAATCACAGCGCCAATGTGTTTATTATTTGAAATACAAAAATAAAACACATAAAAAATACTTTTCTCTTGATGAAATTACTTTTCCAGCAGGGGAAAAGTATTGGCACAAATATAGAGGCCTTTGAAATGTCTCAGCTGCACTTCTTTGGTCCCAGGCCAAAGTTTGTGACAACATAATGCCTCATGCAGTACGCATAAGGCACTCTACTGTAAGTGGATGTTACATGCTATTAGAGTTGTTGCACTGCTCATAAAATCAAATGCGCGCAGTAATAAATGTGCCTCTGCTGGCTGTGTGGAGAAATGGCAGCTTTTTAAGTAATGGATAACCCCACAATGTTTTATGAATCAAATCTTATTGATTTGATGACATGTTGGTCAGTGATTCATATTTACTGTACATATCCTCATCACCTCATTGTGAGCTGCAGTTTGGCACTTCATAATCTATCCATCAATTTCCTGTAACCGTTTATCGGGGGTACACCCTGAACAATCCACCAGTTTGACGCTCGTAACTCATCGATGCCCACTCATACTCCAAACATATCCTTTCCTCCACAACAACTTAAACACTTCTTCGCTGATCTCATGCAAAAAGACTTTTTTCAGTTGCAATGATTATAGTCAATTAATCAGTCGATAGGAAGAAAATTAATTGCCAACTATTTTTTATAAACAATTGTTTGTTATTTTTCAAGCCAATGGGGAGTCTTGGATTTTTCTTCTATAGTCTATACAAGTGATGAATTCATGAAAATCAGCAGATTACTCATTGATGCAGTTGTATCCTTTTAGGTCAACATACATTTCTAAGTTCTGCAACAAAAGTTAGTAAGTCAACGTTGAGTTTTGAATATTTTACCACACACGTAAGATCAAGAATAAATCGTCACTCCAGTGACTAAATAGAAATATCAGTTATCAATGTTTATTAATCAACATATTTGTATTTACAGATGCCTGTAATGCTTGACGGCCTTGTCTCGTCTGCTGGGGAGGGAGAGACAGGAAAAGACTCAACAAGCTGGTCAAGAGGACCGCACTGTCCTGGACTGCCCCGTAGAGGAAGCCGGGGAGAGGAGGATGTTAGCAAAGCTGACATCTATCATGAACAACTCCTCTCCACCTCCTGCATGAGACTCCATGAGAGCTCCTTCAAGCAATTAACATCCAACTGCAGCTATTCAAACTAAACTTATCATGAGTTTGTCATTAATAGAGTGACTCTCGATGTATATCAGAACAGACGCAGACGACATGAACGATCATTGTTACCGAATAACCTGTTTATTTCATTGAGCTAATGAAGTCAATTACCTAACATAATGCCTTGGTACCCACGCCAAAATTTAATACGCCTCCACAAAATCCATGAGTGCACAATCTTGTTAATACAGTGAGTATGGAAAATACAGTCACTCTTACTTGAACTTGAGAGTACAAACAAGAATCAATAATGATGATGTCCATTGTCTGATTATTTCATAAATGACTACCTCTATTGCAATAGATGTAACATTCACAATGTTGTTAGCTTATGGTATGTTATTCTTGTTCAGTGATTGATCTCCCATATCAAAAACTATCAGGTTGGCTTACGTAACCTTCTCACAAAGGCAGTAGCTCAGTGTTCATTTCTAGCAGTAGAGACTATAAAAAAAAGAAAGCATTTCTTATATCAGAGCCTAATGGTAAACATGATGTGTCTATATCTTGTTGTAAATATCTGACTTTGAGACGACAATGTAAGAAAAGTGTTCAGTAAAATTTCAATTTGTCTTTTGGACATAAGGCAGAGTAGTGAGACTGTTCTGCTTCATTAAAAACTACATACAGAGAAATAAAAACCATTTGAGAAAACAATAAAACTTGATGCAAAAAAAAATTAACATTTGACAGACACAAGCTTGACAATGGAGCCCTCGATTCTTGCAGGTGTGGTAGCATTGTCAAGCGGTAGTGTGTCCACGCCACTTGGGCATTTCTCGTTCCTCTCTTTCTCCAGGTATTTGCTTGTAATGTTACTCTGTTTCAACAATTCTGGCTGCTGCTGCTGCTGTTGTTGCTGAATTTCCAGCCAGAGTTCAATGTCCCTTCCCAAAGTTAAGTGTAAACAGTTCAGCCATTAAGACCACCTTAAATTATAAATCACTGAGGGGAGAAAGGTAAAATGTAAAAAAAACAAAAACAAAAAAGAAGTAGAAAGGATCTCCCAAGCTCCCACAAGTCCATCATTAGGACACAGAGGAGATTGGGTTGAGAGGTGAACCCATCTGTGTTAGCACTTTGTCCAGCCACTGGAGTGGCCCGTGCAGATGCACCTCGATCCAGCAGGGGGTGCTGGTGACGTCCTGTCGGTGATACTCTGCTCCCCAGCCCTGTGAGGAGGGAGAACAGATGAAACAATGATGCCTATGTTAAAAAGAGAGCCTGAGAGATGTGTAACTGCGCCCTGTTTGTGAAGGCCTCACCTTGACGAAGCTCATCCGAATGGTACACATCTTAGTGAGCTCATAGACGGCCTCGAAGCCGTGGTTGACTGACTGGGCCAGAAGCTGAGCAAACTCCTGGTTGTTGAAGATCTTGAGGCTACATCCACTGGGGATCTTGCAGACAGTGGTGGGGTGGAAGCCGTGGTGGTAATTACAGTTACGGCTCTGGACAAAAATGCTGGTGTCGCTGAGGCACTCGGCGTACACCTCCCCTCCCACGTAGTACAGGTGCACTCCTGGTTAACAGAGACAGACAGACTGATGGTGACGGGTCTGGACGTGAGAACAGAAATGTACACCTCGCTGTGTGACGGCTAGTCGTACCTTTGCCGATGTGTCTGCGGGTGTTCTCGATTGTCGAGTTGCGGTTGACGTTGGACAGCAGTCCAAGGCAGAAGCGGTTCTTGTTGTTTGAGGGGTCGGTGAAGCCGTCCACCAGCACGCTGGTTGACGAGGCGTGGTAAGCCTCACCTACGCGATTGTTGAGTTCATAGTAGACGATAGAGCACCAGTGACTCGGCTCCTCGTACTCCACTGGCTGCACATCTGGGAAATTGCACAATAAAAACCGGTGAGTCATAAACCTATGATTCCAGAAGGCAAGACACACCGATTAAAGATGTATTAACAAAAAAAACCCCAAAAAAACAACTGAAAACCACACAGTACAATATTACATCAAAATAAAAACACCTACATCACTCAGTTCATGACTTTTCCTAAAATGGATTTATTAAAATCAGAGTGAATCATGCATATGGAATAAAAAGAAAAAAAAAGATAATTTTATGTAGAACTGCCAAATGGGTCATTTTACCCCCACAGAAATCAACAGGCATTGTTCAGTCGTGTTTTGATAAGCACGCCGTCACATCACGAGTTACAGCTCGTTATATTTGATATTAGGTTGCATAGATGGATTTTGGAAATATAAACCAGAGCACAAGAAGAACGAACGCCCAAGAAGTTCTGACAATGATTCAGATTTATTAATTATATTAAAAGATTACTAAATCCCTAAACTGTGTAAACACTGTACAAGATTTGCAATTTGTATATTTTGACCTTTGCAGTAGGTAAAAATACAAGAAATATTGGATCAGGCTTGGCAAATATTATATATAAATATACATAAATATAATATATAAATATTAAATATATTATGAGCCATATAATTAGGCAAAACATTTGTGTCCTTACAAACATTTAAACGTTTTAGACTACAAGGTTACTCCAACATGTGGCATTAAATATTTAATTCATTACGATGAGTCAGCGCTGTTGCAGAGTGAAACCCAAACAGGACAGTCCACACAAAAGCTGGTCCTGGCTTTGCTACATCATCTATGCATCATCAACGGTTAACGACGTTCAGTTGCATGAACAAATGTGTCGAGGCAGGCTGTAAACTGCTGTGCAGCATCTTAGACCTTCAAACTGGACTTGCTTGGGTGGTGTGTCTCAGTGTAACTGTGTGTAACTCCTCACCTCCTCTGGCCATGTTCGGCGGCACCAGGCTGCTGCTTGTTTCCATGGACTGGCTCTCCTGGCCCAGCTGCTCATCAGGAGGCATGTAGGCTGGGGGTGGGGTGTCAGCTGAGACATTTAGAGAGCAGTTAGTGAGGATGACACCAGTTGTTGCTGCTGGCAAATAGTCACTCACACAAAAACACACTCACACACACGTCTCCCTGGACTTCAACAATCATCACAGGATCTGTACCCCGGAAATGGTGTCAGATTTCACATATCCCTCACTTGCTAAGCCACATGCTAACCCATTCCCGACAGAGATGCAACATGAGCTTTCCGAGCTCGTGCTGAGGCACACAAAAAAACAACAATGCAGAAAACCTCCACTGATGATGCTTGTGAGTATCGACGTCGATGACCAGGGCTGTTCAGCACAAATAAACTCAAATCCTAAAATCCTAAATTGCCATTGTGAACTTTTTTTCTGCCTGACTGCCTGCAGCCACCGGATGTGTGCTGTCTATTATGTCCAGCAGATCTGGACATGGAGCACCAGTCAGCAGCAGCAGCGACATCCATGTGCACTCAAACACATCCAAACAGTCACAGTCATTTCTCTGACACAGGACAGAAAACAATGTCTCAGCTGAGTGATATTTCTTGGTGTTGGGTGTATCTGTTCTGTCTCTAGTCAGTAACAATGAGACCGAAAGGCTGCCTGGTTCACAGAGTTATTGCCGCGACAGCAGCCAGCAGCTCTGGCTCTGGTGGACGCGGCTTAGCTGGCATTTCCTTTGTTCTCGTTTGGGGGTGTAGCTTGATTTGGCTGGATATAATAACTTGACCTGGTTAGAGCGTAGAGGGTTTAAACTATCTGTAGGAATTAACACGAAGCCAAGTCAAGTCCCTAGATTTTGTGTTTTGTAAATTATATTAAACTGGATTTACCTGGATCTTTTGGTTAATGAAAACACTATGACTACATTTTTCTTTCCATTACGCAACTTAAAAAACAAAAATCACCAGAGAATACTGTTTATTGACAGCTAGCCTGCTGTTGGCTACATGACAGCGACAATCCACAACAACACAATAGTTTGGCATCGCGCCCAGGGCCAGCGAACACAAGTTTGTTTGTCGTACCTGGGAGCTGGAATGGACTGGAGGGCCCCGAGCTGGCAGGAGAGTTTGGATAAGTACCACTGCTGGCTGGAGAAGGAGGATACGGCGAGTTGGGCGAGATGGGAAAAGAACCGCTGCTGCCACTGCCTCCTCCGCCGCCGCCGTTGCTGCCACCTCCGCTGTGTGGCTGCTGGAAGGACTCTGGAAAGGTGGCGTTCAGGGGCATGTGCGGCTCGTTGTGGGTGAGGTTGCGGAACTGTACCAGCAAGCTGTGCTGAGGGTTGAACTCACTGTGCCGCGGTACCAGGACAGGAGGGAGCACTGGATGGTGGGACAAAGGAGGACGCAGTCAGAAGAAAGTTACACAAAACTGCACATTAAGAAGCCAAAACAAGATAATGTTTAATATTATTATATAATAATAAACTTAAATACTTAAATTATCAAGTCAATTTTCTGTTGATCTACTGTTAATGTTTCAGAGACAAATCATTGTATGTCTTTCGATATGAATTAATTATTTTTGTAGCATTTCTCTAAACAAATGACGTTCTTGACAATAATATGACAGCAGAGACGTCATTTTAAGATTATGTATGTATGTATGTTATATTCCTACTTTCTTTCAAATTTGATTTATACACAGCCAATATGTTATATATCTTCAACTTGTGTTTGGAAACAGTTCAACATAAAATACAAAAACACTAACGATCCTGCGTTACACAAACGCAACTTTCGACCTTGGTGAAGAGGTCATCTGTGGTTATTTTCATGTTTGACTTTGTCAGAAAGGAGGGAGTGCGTTCCTCCAGCCTTGATTTTCATCCTCCTACTTCACTGTAAACGTCACGGCTCCAAGGCCCAGTGAGCTTTGCTTTAAATTATATGAGTGACACGTGTGCATGTGATCCATATCCTTGAACAGGTCAATACACAGCTGGCAATCCTAAACCGGCCTAGTGTCAGAGAGGCTGTCCTCACAGGGTCATCTGTGTGTGTGTGTGTGTGAGACAGACAGACGGACGGACAGAGGAGGTAGTGATGAGAAAGTGCTGGGAGTTTAGTCTGAGTGGTTTATGCATTTAGTAAGGCACTCTCTGATGCCACACCCCATCTGGAGTGCCTGAGGCATATAATCTAATAAGACTCCAAAAGAGCTAGTGATATTGATTTTCTGTGAAATGGAGGGAGTGGGTGGAGCAGCCCCGTGTGATGACAGCCTCCTGACCTTTGTGGATTTGTTTACCAGCTCCACAGTTTACACAGACCTCTAGCTAAGGGATGTGTACAGATCCAAACCAGGGGCGAGATCTGGAGTCATTTCTATATCCAAATAATTCAAATTATTATTAAGTACTCGTGAAGAATAAATAAATAAATAAATCTAATGTAAGATTCAGGTCTGAAACGAACACCCAAGAGAAGATGGAGGTGGGTTAAGATTAGCCGACCACTCCATGCTGCACTGACTGTATAGATTAAGCTACATGCTAACTAAATAGACATTACAGTCTAACAGTTAATTTAGTTTCTATACGGATATCTAACGCTTTAATATTAGTGTAATATGTCCAACAACAGAAACACACACAGTATGAATGCAAAGATGGAGTGATGTGTGACAAACAGAAGAGTGTGAATGAATACTGACATGCACACTGATCTAGCTGTTAAAAATCTGGAGATTTTACCTTAAATATCATTTGTTTAGTTATTTATGTGTCACACGTTAACCTTCCAGTATGAAAAGAAAATAACCACAAGTCAAGAGTCTCTTTGAGCCTTTTCATGAGTACCTACCAGGACTCTCTACTCGCTTGTAGTGATATGGGTTGATGCAGACCTCCTTCTGTTTGGAGCCAAATGGGTACTCGCACACCTCCAGGGGCTTGAGCTCATGGTGGGACTGGAGGTCTGGCCAGCGCCACACTCTGCAGTAGATTACGTGAGGCAGACCTTTCCTGTGGGAAACCTGTAGCCGGCCGTCCAGTGATCTTGGAATCGTAACACACTTGCTGGGCTGTCCAGGGCAGCTCAGCGCTTTCTCCAAGTCCTCCATGGCACCTTTCTTCTTCTTCAGCTTTTTCACCAGCGCATCCACCGCCTTTTCCGCCCATTTCTCCTCCTCGTCTCCCTGCTTCCAGCCGAGCAGGCGCTTGACTGCCGGGCTTGTGAAAGAGAAGAGGCTGGACATGGAGGTCATGCTGGTAGTTGTAATGTGGGGTAAAAAAAAAGGGAGGACTTCTATGACGGTGGCAGGTCACTCCAGAGGGGCTATGAGGATCTACAAGCCCCCAGGCAATGATCTCCAACGAGCGTTAGTACCCTAAAACGGTGTGTGAATGGGTGGTCAACAGGAGAAACCACTTGAGTGTGTGAATGTGAGTGTGTGTGAGAGGCTAGGACTGAAAAGGGGTGGGGAGAGGAGGCTTTAGCCTTGTCTGACCAAGGACAGGAAGCAGGGAAGGGGAGTCAGCAAGCAGGACGCAGCTGCTGCTGCTCAGGAAGGGCCCTGCAGCAAGCTGTCCGGACTTGGGTCACCACCACTGATGAAGGGGTGGGTGGGTGTAGGCTGCAGGAGCTGGGATCAGGACCTCTGTCGAACTGACACGCTGCAGCAGGTCCCACCGGTGCGAGTTGACAGGCTAAGAAAAAAAAAAAAGGATGTGACTACTTCTCAACTTCCAGCATCGACTTGTCCAACAGCTCTACAGTCAACGCTCAGCTCCACCAGCGTTCTGCCAACAGAGAAAAGAGAGCAGAGACACGTAAAGATCAACACTTGTAAATAATATCACTATGAATGAATCAAGCCCCACTCAACAAGATGATCAAAAAGCCTTTTGTCACCTTTTTTGATCTGACACATCATTTCCATAAAGTGACTCCCTCTAGCTGAAAGTTTGACGCAATTATCTGATAGGCGCTCTGTGTACAACTCACAGACAGTAATGCATATAAAAAACAAACAAACGGCTCCATCAGCATGTAAAGTAGGCCGGTGGGGCGACTAGGCGGCACCTAAAATGATAACAGTAGTATACAGAAAGTGAATTAAAGTGAAGTAATGAGTAAAAAAATCTCTTTACAATGCCATAATGAATCCATAGTTTCGGTCAGCAGATTGTTGGGTATGATGGTTATTTTAAAATGTGTGTTCAAAGCTTAATGTGTCGGCTCCCTTCCTTTGTTTGAGCATGTGCAGTGGCACAAGGAAAAAGCGAGCAGCCATCTGACAGAAAAATAAAATAAGTACTGTAAGTTCAGATAAAATTAATAAATAATGTTTTAAGAAGCTCTGATTTAATACTTTGATATTGTTTTTATGATAGAACGTCATTTCTGTATTGCACAATCGAGCCACAGAAAACATAATACTGAATTACCCCTTTAAAAATTAATGTAGGATCACAATGTCGCCAATGATTTGTGAGAACCCACTAACAACTGTTTCCACCTACTAATGTAGAGAGACTAAGTGTGTCAGCGCTTCTTCCTATATGAAATAAACCATGCAGTGATACATAACACTTCATGCAGACAGTCAGACACATGTAGCCTGCAGCAGCAGCAGCAGCTGTTTGGGGGCTTGTGAGACCGGCCTTAGTCAAAAAGGATGTGACCACAAAGAGCTGCTTCCTCCCTCATCCCATCTCTGCCCTGATCCCTCCCTTCCAGCACACAGCTGTCCAACAGCACTGCACACACTTCCACTACTCATTGTTCTACACGGACATGAAAGCGGAGGGAAACCTCCTGAAGTCGAACATGCAGGCATACACAAAAATCATCAGCCTGTAAATGTTCTCCAGAATTTCTCCGCCATACACATGCAGCTGTTTCCACACACCCTGATCAGTCAGAGATCTGATGCAGCGAGGCCTCTTTTTTAGACTGGATCAGCGGTGATTCATCGGGTTCATCGTGTGGGGTGAGCCATGACGGGTGACAGATTTCAACATAAGGACGTGTCTGATCTTCCTGAAACAAGTAGAAACTAACATGTAGATATAACTTGCCCAAAAAGAACTGCAAAGGCTGATTTGCATGTGAATGAGTAACCCTTCAACTAAAGCTGATCCCTCTTACAAACTGATAACAGTTCACACCAACAGCTCTTTGTGTTTTCACCATCAAAGGCTGGGAAAAAAATCAAATCAGTCTCGACCGAACACACAGTTTACAGAGTCACATTTTAACTGGAGCTGTGATTCAACACAGACTGTGAGAAAACTCACTCCTCACATCCTGAGGATAGTGATCTAAATGAACTACAACACAGTATGACCCACATGTTTTAATGCAGCTCTAATAACTGTGCAAAGTCACAGATTGTACAATCGCAACAATGCTACGTATATCTAAGAAAAGAGGCTATTTTTAATGTTTATGGCACGAGATATGTCCAAAAGAAAAGAACATACCAGGAGACTGTTTTGAAAATTCATACTGAGGCGAACTGAGGTTGGTAAACAACAAAAGTCATCCAAACTCTGATAAATCTTCTTTATGTTGATAAATGCAAGCCTTTATAATTGTCCGAATTCACAGATTGTACATCATAACCTTACTATTTATATATCTAGGCTATTTCAAAAGGAAAAATATATATATTTTTAATGTTTATGGCACAAATATTACCAAAAAGAAAACACCAAACTAGATGACTGTCTTGAAAAGTCACAGAATAAGAATATTCACCTGAAGCTCCAGACAAACTGAGTAAACTGGAGGTGGTAAACAACAAAACTCACCTGAAATGTGTGATAAATTTGCAGCCTTAATAATAATAGTCCAAATTCATAGATTGTACAATCACAGCCTTGTTTTTTTATATCTAAGAAAAAAAAGGCTATTTCAAAAAAGAAGAAAAACAGATATTTTAAATGTTTATGTCACGGGATATTACCAAAAAGAAAACTGCAACAGTTCTTCTGTAAGCCCAAACATCTCTATAGAAACTGAAGGTGGTAAACAACTAAACTCACCCGAAGTCGCCGTGATAAAAGTCCTGGGAGAAGTAACTGTTGTGACCCTTTCACAATGACCAAAACTGACTTTGTGAAAGTGTGTCAAATATGTCTAAAATGCTTGACAAGCATGAATTACAGGGCACAGACAATATGGAAGAACGACTCAGTGAGTAGTAACGTAAAGCACCCCCCCTCCTCCTTCCACACACACACACCCAGAGAAAGAGAGAGGAAAAGGGATTCAGAAAGACGCATCTAACGTTACACAAATCCCCCCTAACAGCCGTAAAAATAGCTTTTAGTGCCGCTCTAATGTAACTGTACCACTAAAATACACACAGTCATAATATAATACATTATTCAAGCGGCGGAGCTAATGTAAGTAACCTCGAGAATTTGCTAACTAGCTGAGCTAACGTTAACTTGTTTAGCTTTTAACCGTTGAGTCAAAACACCTCATAACAGCTGTTATTGTCTGGTTAAAGAGTTTAACTTTTAAGGTTGTTATTTCCTTTTTAAAACATAACCCAATGCGCCATCTTTTTTTTTTTTTTTTTTTACCTCCAGCCAAAGTTACTTCACCCTTCCTCCATTCCAGAAACTTTTTGAACTGTGGCTAAGCTACGTTAGCCGTGTTAGCCCAGCCCTCCGAGTGGGGAAAGTGGAGAGCCTCTGCCTCACAGCCGTACCCAGCCTGATGTTAGCTAACCGGAGTTCACTTCTTACTCTTTTAAATTAAATAAAAAGCAGCTGAATAAAACACTGGATAAGTCACGTACCTTCTAACAATGCACCCAAGCCATAGCCGTGAGTTTTCTCGTAACGTTTAAGCGTCAGTTCGCACTTTTCTTAAAGATTTTCTCCACCGATTCTTCCCTCCGTCTCCCCCGTGCCATGTCCTCCAGAGCCTAGACACAAGTAGACTGGTGGTGAGGCGGAGTGCATATCACTCCGCTTTTTTTTTTTTTTTGGACAAACTAGTGCTCACTTTTGGCGTTAGGCGCTGATGCGTATTTGAATACGTATGGAGCAAATAACGCCACTATAACATAAAGCGTTTTATATTACTTTTTTTAAAAAGCAGTACATTTAATTGCTAACTTTAAAAAAAAAAAAAAACACTAATTCGCTTTCCTCGCGTCAAAGAAAATAAAACGTTCCCGGTGAATGAACTTTTCCCACTCTTGACAGTTACAGCCACATTATCAGCACCACGCAGCTCAAATATAACACAAGAAAGTTCAAACTGTATCGAAATAACCGCCTTTAACGGTCGTTTTGATGCGTTTTTCTGATGCTTCGGTTTATGGCAGTTGGAATTCTTACGGTGGTCGTGCTGCGGCTCTGGAACGTCTCACAAGTTGCTGGCTCCACTCAGTCTGGAGCGCTGCGGTCTGTTGTGTATTGTTGTCCTTTTGTAGTCACTTGTTCGAAGATTCAGTAGTCCTCCCCCGTGTTGTTAATCCGTTTAACTCTAATTAAACAAGCTAATAATTACTATCTCACGACCCTTCTTCCCGTGTACGAACCGCCAACTCTCCGGCACGGTAACGTTAGGAGTGCGGATTCTTCGTTCAGATTCCCCAAATCAAATGCAGTGTCCGTGTCCAACCACTAGTTTGCAACATACATCAAGTTTTGTCCTGTTAAAGGTCCAGTGTGTAAGAAGTAGGAGTATTTACTTGCAGAAATGGAACACAATATTCATTAGTATGTTTTCATTAGTGTATAAGAACTGTTGTCTTAAAACGAGCCGCTTTATATCTACAGCGAGAGCGGGTCCTCTTCCATGCAGTCTGCCATCTTGAACCGCCATTTTTTTTACAGTAGCCCAAAACAGACAAACTACAAACACTGATCTAGATCGGGGTGTCGTTTAGCTCAGTCCTTGCCGCGGCAGCCCAGGGTGCGACTCCGACCTGTGGCTCTTTCCTGCATGTCATTCCCCATCTCTCTCTCCCCACATTCCTGTCACTCTTCAGCTGTCTCTATCAAAAATAAAGCTTGAAAAAATAAAAGGTCAAATATATATATATTTTTTTTTTTAACACCGATATAGATAAAGCAGAAACCTCTGTGGTTGGGAAATGAATCCAATGCAGAAGTGCTAAAAACTGTAATTCCTCGAGCAGCCACTTGAGCCTGGTTGCAGAAGTGAGTCAATATCCATTAGCCCCCATATTAAAATGCCCAACTTCACAGCAGAAATAAACATGTTTACAGCCTGGTACAAAAAACAGTTTTGGTCTTTATAGCTAATTTCCCCGTTCATGACAACTGTACTGAGGGTGAATTTCTATTTAACTCACCCGTTCCAATTATATTAATGCTTAAATTTATGCAGAATTAACAGTGTAGACACTTTGATTGACAGGTTTGGCCCGCCTTAGGTCCACCAATGATCCATGTCGAAGTGGCAGCACAGCATATTTTCAGCCGCTTCGTAAACCTGTGGGTGACGTCACTCATGCTCTGTCCACTCCTTATACTGTCACTGGTCCTCTTCCATGGAGTCTGCCATTTTTCTACAGTAGCCCAGAACAGACAAACCAAACACTAATCTAGATATGACCTTTTGCTCTTTATGTGAATTTCATAGCCAGAGTTTCTCCTAGATGCTTTGAAAGAGAGGGTGAGGCGTGGGTAGTAAATTGCAACTTCACTGCTAGGTGCCACTAAATCCTACACACTGGACCTTTAAAGTACATTACAACATCCCAGTTTTGTAGCACAATTAATTATATTTTATCGTGATTCCTTTTTTTTTGAAAGGTGGAGATTAGTAGTAGATTAGTGCTATCATACTATTGTGGTAGTGGGATGCAACCTCCTAATTCCTTGTATGTGGCACGGTGGCGCAGTGGTAAGCATTGTCGCCTCACTGCAAGGACGTTTCTGGTTTGAACTTTGGCTGGGCCCAAGCTTGCATGTTCTTACCGGTCCTCCGGCTTCTTCTCACAGTCCAAAGACATGCACATAAATTGGTGACGCTAAATTGGCCGTAGGTGTGAGTGTGAATGGTTGTTTGTCTCTATGTGGCCTGTGATGAACTGCCGATTTTTCCAGGGTGTATCCAGCCCCCAAACAACCCTGTTGAGGATAAGCGGTTACAGAAAATGGATGGACGTATGGGTTCATGGAATTTAACAAACCTTTAAAGGCCTTGAATCCACACAACTTTCTATGCTTTTCAACCTGTGCAGGAGGTGTACCTGAATATTCATCACACAGATAAACTGGCGTATGTGTGGCTGCACAAACTCTACTGCATGGAGCATTGATGGAAAAAACTGACTTCTGGTTATGGAATTTCTCATAATTTTGAAAGCAGAACATTGTGACCTTTACTAGGTCAACATGGATGACATAGACTGAGGTCACCAGACTGTGTCAGAATGATTACAGTAGAAAGCTACACAAGATGACTAAGGTACAAGTTTATTTTTGAAGCTGGATTCACTGAAGTCAAGCAAAAGCAAAGTGCTAAATGTTATTGGAAATATTACATCCTGTTGTAAATAATCACACAGACACAGTGAATGTGTTTTATACTTTAGCTACAAGGACAAGATATCTGTTAGACCTATAATAATACCAGGTCAACGTTTGATCAAAGCATGAGGAGTGGGACAAGTTCTGCTGTAGCAGTGTGCTCTATTTTTAGATCTCCAGACTTTCCTTATAATCATTATAGTATCCCCTGGAAGTGGACAGAAATGTCGAGTTCAAATATAGCCAGTAGAAGAATTGATTTAGATGCTATCTTTATAACAACAGAAGAGGTTGTGACAACCCCAGTGCCATAGAGTTGCCGCAATGCAGCTCACAGTTTACACTGATCTGATTAAATATTCACACTGAACAGTGACGTAGTGACGGTGAGCTGATACTGGCAATCACACTCATATATTATTCTCATGTTGCCTAATGCAAAGTTTGTAGTACAGAAACCCGAAACCCCTCGTATCAAGTAGTCAAATATTTTCTCATTTATGTAGAAAAACGATAATTTCCACTGCAGCGTGTCTTGTAACAGAGAAGTATGCTAATGTGCAAAGACAACTTTTATTCACAGAGAAGTCCAAGCTGCAAACAGAGCACATGTCACGTTGTAAAGATGTTCAAGAAGAAGAAATCATGTTATACATGTGCACACTTTAGTTCCCTTCCAGTGGTGAAGATCAGGGAACACATGAGTGATTACAGTAGATACATTGTTTGTTTTCATCTAACAAAAGCTCCTGTAGTAACTTTATGAAACAACTTAAAACACACCACATTTAAAAAGAGTAATAAACTACATCACACTGACGCATCAGTCATTGTTACCTCAAAAATCTAACCAATGTATTTATCATAGGGAGTAATGTAGCTACTTGAGTTTCACACATTCCTTCCTCCCCTCCCCAAGTTGTTACATTATTACAGTCAGTCAGTATTATTACAGATTCGACAGGTCTTATAATTCTTAATAAATGACGTGATTGAATTGAATTATCCAACAAATTTGATAGGTTTGACTATGCTCAACTTTGTTGAAGTTCCAGAGATCACCCGGTTTGATTGGCTAACAATCAACCCTTTTGATTTGCACAGTGTCATAATGGATGATAGAAGACGCATGTTATATACGTTTGCGTCTACGTACTGACACAGAAATGTGACATGTATCACTTCATGTTCACAGCTGGCACAGAGTGTTCAGAACAGCTAATGAGTAACACTTTTCTGAACTGGCGAGAAGCTGAATCACCGTTGTATTTTAAACACAGAGCAGCGGAGGGGACTTTTTAGTTTTGAGAAATGTATTACAGATTATCAACAGCTGTGTCTTGTAGCAAACTGAGTCAGGCGGAGGAGGATTGTTGATGACCTTCAGAGCGCTCCACTACAAAGCTTTAAGAAAAAAAAAAGGTCATTTTAATGCCGCCTGCTGCTGGTTGTGTTTGAAATGAGGTTTGCTGCATGGCCTGCGTGTTCTGAAAAACCTGATGTTAGTTATTTTAAAACCATCTGTCAATTTCATGAATCAACTCTTCGTATACTTTATGTGAACTGAGGCTACTTCCATTTATTCTTTGCATCATTTTATCCTTTTGATTTACTTGAAAGCAACAAACAGGGGCGGATCTACCGGGGTGGCACCCTGAAAAAGCCACCCCAACCTTGCCAAACCCCGCTCTCGAATCTCGAATTTCCTAACTGCAAGTAAACGCAGCACGAGACACAAGCCTCCAAACAACCAATATAGCAAACACCTTTCCCCCAAAAAGAAAATTCAATTGCGCCTTTAGTTTACCTTTAAAAAGATGAATACATTCAACATAACTTGACAAGGTTTATTATTTATTTGTCACATGATTTTGGATACCATATGAATGAGCAAACATCACGAATAAGTACCAACTTTTATAAAAAAAATGATGTAGCTGTACAGTCTAAAGACGCTTTGGTGGATGAGCTTACAGTATCAATAAGTGTCACTTTAAGTACATCCATACAGTACCTCTAGTTAAAGTGATATTTGACCTCAGTAAAACATTCAAAGATATTTTAGATCTACTTTTAAAAAGTTGTGTTGACTTGGTTTTGCTACTGCCTGCCGCCTAAAGTCACCACTTACTTTGGTTTGTCGCCCTTGAGTCTTGTCAGGTACTGTACGTGCACTGTCAGTGTGAAATATCACATTCTCATCAAATATTTCACTTCCAGCAACAAGCCTGATTAAGATAATGATTAAATACAAATGTACCAACCCAAGCTGTACTTGCTACACCATGATCATTACAGTGAGTGTATGTGACGTCCAATACATTTTTCTATAACTTTATTTTTTTTTTCGTAGGCTCAGTGTGACAAGGAATGTTCAGTTACAGTTTTTTTAAAGTTACAGTGATTAACTCAGAGATCATGTAATCACAGCAAAACATAATATTCAAATGTGCTCAAAAAAAAAAAAAAACAATTTTAAAAATCACACACTCTCACATCAACCCACATCCCCGTCTACACACTTCTACAGTAGTGCACAGTTGTCACATCAGTTTCCTCTTCACACACGTGAGTCATTTCAGTGAACGTCCTCTACGGGCTGCTAACAGCAAATTAAAAATCCACACATTGGAGTGCAATCAGTGATCAATATTTGATTCAAACAGATTAAATAATCAACGTGAAACACTCAGTCTCAGTTCATGCTCGACCGTGACGTGACGGGTATAAAGATGTTAACGCACAAGACCTAAAATAATGAATACAGCAGCATTGGATCAATCATAGGATCAAAGTTTACACCACAGAGTTGTACTTGAATATTCGATGTCCACAAAATATTGTTTTTAATATCAGCAGTGGAAAAAACCAAAAAACAATCACATTATGTCAACATTATGTCAATATCAACATCTTAGATCATCTCGTTTTATCCCACTTGTTTAGATTTGTACAACATGTATTCAAATTGAGAATAATAATCCAGAATTAGTGCCACTAAATTACTCTTACATTCATTAATGGTTCCATATTTTCAATGAACGAGAGAACGAGTAAAAGGAAAGTAAGTGGTGTAATGAAAACTTATAGATGTGTGTTAGTAGAAATGCATTAAAATTACTTATTTCTGATATTAACTTATTATGTAAACTGTTTTTCCCTGTACGGTACAAACGTGCTGCACCTCTGAAATGTAGTGGCGACCTCTCACCATCTCATGTCTCATCTAATTTACACTTTATCTCGTAGTTTGTTTATGTATGCATCACTGGGTCTCATATGTATCAACATTGATACATATCAACGTCCTTTGTAGTCACCTCCTCCAAGCGTGTAATCAGTTTGTACTGTACAGGGAAAAACTGTTTACATAACAAGTTCAACGCACATCTATAATTCTCCATCACTCTGGGATTTCAGGATATGCAGGTTAGAAGCTAGTTTAGGTATATATTTATAATATATCTGTTGGAATAACAAAGGTGGGTTGGTGGTTAGTCCCTCTCATCCTCACTGCTTATCTTCCTACCTTTTGCTGCAAATCATGGATAACTCAAATTATGTACAGCTCCTGTAATGTTTGTGATGTGTGTGTCATGGTGCCTGGCAATGATAGTGCTGTTCTGTGCTTCTTCTTTTTTTTTTTGACATAAAAAGATCTTGTAATAAAAGAAAAACAAAACAAAAAGAGGCCATTTTAAAACCCAGATGTCTTACAGCAGACCAATGAAGAGGAGTCACTGTATGTGCTTAATTGTGTTGTTTTATAAAAAGATCTCTATGCAGCATATTCCTGCTAAAGAATGGTTCATGCTCGGGTTAGCTTTCTCAATTTGTCGATCTATTAAAATAAGAAAAGAACCCACAAAGTACAGTCACGCAGAGTTTTGGTAATATTGGCAATATTATTCGGCCGCTTATTGACTGGAGTGGGGTCACCGCATTGAGCACAGCTTTCATGCAGCATGTCACTAAATTAGTGCTGTGCACCCGGGAATAATGTTTATCAAGGATTACTGTCAGTCAGACAGTTGGATGTTGTGCAATCAGTCCAAGATTGAAAAGAATGTTTGATGATGACCCAGATCGTCAAACGTGGCATCAGTGTCTGTTTCAGTTTGACTAATGTTTCACCTTTTCTTCAGCAGCCTTTGTGTATCAGTTCCTTTTTTGCTGTCATGCGATAACTTTATAAAACTGAAGGGCAAAGCTGAGACTAAAGGCGCATTCAGACAGAATCCGGTGCAGGTTAGGTGAGGATGGTCGGTTTGGACTGCAGCGGTCCAGGCCGCAGGGTTGCAGCTTCACACTACGGCCGCCAATCAGACAATTGGTCAACCCCTCCACAGTCAGCCTGATATGTCACTGAAGCTGTTCTGGTTTTGTGTATTTAATGAACCAGCTTCTAAATCTGAGTCTAGCTCAGATTATACACTGCAAAACAGTGACACAAAGAAGAAGTTTGGTTGAGAGACACAGGCAGTGAATAAGAGTGAGCGAGCACAGACGTTGATAAAGCCGGTTAATCAATGTAATAAAGTTATTTCCTGATTGTTTCACAGCGGTTACATTCAGCACAAATAGACACAACGCCGGACAACCCTGTGGCCATTCGACGCAGCGCAGGATTGTGTCTGAAGGCGCCCAAAAAAAGGGGCAGTGAGGACTTTTTCGACTAAGAAAAGACATGCATTAGCATCGCCACTGACCAAGGCACCGGCCTCAGAACTGCAACTGGTCTCCAGGCACTGCACAGTGGCTGTCAACGGCTGCTAAATAATTAGGATAGGTCAAACGCAGGGGTCAAATTCCCCTACTGGGATTTAGAAAGTAAAGCATAACTCTATAGGTTATCACAGCTAGTGAAAAATGTCCTTTTGCATCAGTGAGAATAATTACACAGATCTGAAAGCAGCCATCTGCTTTAACAACAACGTTTCCCTTCAGAGTACCTCAGGTGTTTGATTCGCTGGGCACTGTGCATGGAAAATAAGCACACATTAATGGATGGAAACTGATCAGTTTAAGGTACAATGCATAATATGGTCGGCTAATTTGGCAAATGAAGGCACTGAAAAAATGAGTATTAGATAAAAAGGACACTACAACGTTCTGTAGTGTAGAGATTCACGACATATTCCCGCAGCATCAGAGTTTCATATTACAGAATATGAAGAGCAATTGAGTACATTTCCGTTTCATGAGGCAAAAAAGCTGGTGAGCTTTGACATGAAGAGGACACAACAAACGTCTCCTTTGGTGCTGGACACTATCTGTCCTGGCTGTCCAACCTGAGGCCACAGTCCGAGGCGTCCTCAGAAGGGGTGTCTAGGACGGGATTGACAAACCCTTCAAATTCAGTGTCTGCATTGTCCTCTGGATGGGTACTCACAAAATCGTTCTCCCACTCCAGTGCGGTGGAGTCCTCGGAGGCGGAGGTCGGCCCGCTGGTCATCTGCTTGCCGCCGGGCCTCAGGGCTGCGCGAAGGATGTCCTCCTCCGTCCGAGACCTCTCCCAGGCTGGAAGTGCGCGGTTGATTCCTGCACAGGAGGACACGAGCTTTCATTGTTAGGCCGGTCGAAGTCGAAAACTGCTGCTAGGTAGTTCAAGTTCAACTTTATTGTCAACACTGCCGTATGTACAGGACATACAGAGAGTTTAACCAAGGTTAAAACTTGGAGCTGAATTGATTATTGTATATAAGTATACCGACAGCCCCACAGCCTTTGAATAATACATAATAATAATAACACAAATACTCTTTAATAGAGGGCTCATGTTATATTAGGTGTATTTCGCTGGACAAAGGTGATCTGAAAAGGAAATCTATATAATTTAAAATGTTTGCTGAGTCATATTTTCCCCATAAGCCTGTAACTTTTAGTCCAGCTGACAAAGATCAGCAGAATTTGCTGCCAAACTTCTGAAATAACATTGATATTTGGATAGGAAAAACCTGTCAGCCATGACGAATGCATTTTATCAGGGGTCAGATGTGGGTGGAGACCTAATGTGGCTGTAGGCTTCACTTTAAAATGATGTAAAAATGAACACATGAATGATAAACTCTATTTCCAAAAGTTATAGTTATAATCTCGCTTGACTTGTTTCACTCCTGTTATTTATACATTTTAATGGGACTCCAGAGGAGGGTTGATACAAATCTGGCCTTCCCTGCCTCATCCTCCTCTTCTTTTTTCTGCAGTGCCGCTAAAAACAGAATCAATCTTGGCTGAGAAATAACCGGCGCTCTGGTTTGGGGTGCAGAGAAGAGCTTCAACTTTGTGTGTGTTTGAAGTTCAATAAGGATGATAACGAAGAAAATCAGAGAGCTTTCCAGTTTGAGCAACTCTCACCTTCCTCGTCTTCCCACTCCAGATCCAGTGAGGTCCCGTCGTCGTTGGTGGAGCGGGTCTTGGTGGTGAAGTCCCAGCTGCACTCTGTGTTTGGAGTCACCACGTTCGTGTCAGACGGCAGTCCTGGAAACAAAGAGGCAACTCTTACATCAGAGAACTGATACACACCTGGATATTGATTGAAGGACTGGGTGGTTCACTTACGGTTACTCCTGAAAGCCTCAGATTGAGCTTTTACATTCTGGAGGTAGACGTCGAAATCCTCCCCAGAGGTTTGTCTGGAACACAACAATAACAGAAGTCAGTGGGCGTGAATCACACCTCCTTCTGAAGATTTTTAGTACTTAACATTTGGATTAAACAAGTAAGAATAATGTACAGCAAGCCTCTGCTTCACATCAGGATCCTGCATCACCCCGTCAGGGTTTATTTTGCAATAATGACCGGCTTGCTGTACGTTATCATGCTTATTGCACGGCTGCTTGCGAGAAATATCAATATTTTGTGTCAAATTGTTGATTTAAAATGATTTTAATGCACCCATCCAGAGTCTATGATCAGGACTGTGTCCGTAGGAACAGTCTGTTATTCATAGCTGCGATCCGTTATATGGAAATAACTGCAAGTGCTCAGCTTTGTGTGCTTGCAGCTCGCCTCTCTGTGAATTAATTAAGCACTGAATGCTGAGACTGGATATCTTGTAGTGCTATGATATCTGTTCTGCAGCCTACACACACTGCCTCCTGACTGCAGGAGTAAACTGTGTGCATACATCATTAAATCAATGCTTCTGTTGAGAGCTCAAAAAAAGAAAAAGAAAAATATGAAAGCTCCTTTTTGAATACATCCAGCATTCCTGTCTACTAAAGCCTATACAGAACCTCATGACCACAGCTCATCCTCAGCTAAACAACAAGCCTGTTGTCTAATGAACTTCAGTCACTCACTTTTTTTGCTGAGTTTCACTGCTGGAGCCATCTGCTTTGCCACGTTTCCTCTGGGCAGACAGCTGCTAACAATAAAACCATAGATCAAGCAAAAAAGATAGTCATGTCTTCCCATGATCAAATTAAAATCACAGACTGTATTCAGAATAAAAAATTAAAAAAATTAAAAAAAACATTCAACAGTTTTGGTGTTATCAAAGAAATGTGGGTAAATCACAAAGCAACACCAGAGAAGCAGTGGAAAGAATGAACGAGTCCTGTTTTCACCAAAAATTACATTTTCAAAGAGCAGGTCTCTCCCTGAAACAGTATATGAAATATAAAACCATGATACTGACCACAAAGTCTCACTTTAATAATATTATATGTATATATAGTTTACATTTCTCTACTTATGAGTGTAAACAACAGGCAGAAGTGATGGTTATACTTGCAGCACAGCCTTGTCTTCATCTCATTTCACTGCTTGTACTTGTACTAAGGTTCACTGTCAGTTTTATGTCTATTGGCACTTTAGTCCTTGCTTTATATTCGGCATCATCTACTGGATATTATTTCACCCTGAAGCGCCGAGTGAAATAAACGTGTCATCTTTTGCCTCTCTGCTGTAAAGTAACTGAAATAGTTGTCTAAAGGATGATTAACAAGTAGTCCGTCAGGTAAACTAAAGCGCTGACATAGATAATAATAATATCCCTGCCTGGATAACAAGGACAGGTTAATGAGGACAAGGAGAAGACAGTAAATAGAGAAAGTGTCCCTCTAAGACATGGAGGGCTGTGCGGGTTAAAAGGAGAGAAGCAGCAAGTCAAACTGGCGGAAGGGAGCGCTCAGTGCCGCCTCACCTCCTTCACTTTGCGTTCACGTGCCAACCTGGCGGCCTCACGCTGGGCGGCATTTCTAGCCTCCTCTTCTAGCCTTAACTTCTCCTCTTGTGCCTCTAACTGAAGCAGAAATAACAAAATGGAAAAACAAAAACAAAAATAAAATAAATAAAACACAAAAAAAAGACACAGAACAGAAAATTACAAAAACAGAAAAAACAATGCAGCAAATTAAAAATAAGCAAAAACAGGTCTAAAACATAAAATGAAATTAACGGGGACTGTTAATCGAACGAAGTTATAAATCTGAGTCTTACCTCCAGTTGTATCTTCTGGTCAATCAGTATCTGTTTGTCTGAGATGGCAGTGTAGCGATGCTCTTTGAGGTTCTTGATCTCATCTTCACTGATGGGCCTGAGTAAAGAACAAAACAGACTTGTTACAAACTGTTCAATGTTTCCTTTGTCGGAGGACACTCATGATTATTTGTTTTTAGATTCACACCGGACGTCTTACCTCGGGCAGGGCTGTGGACTCTCAGCCTGCAATGCAACAAACAACATTTCTTTTTAAGCCACACAGCAATGAAAGTGAAATGTGCTACCAGTCTGGGACCATGCAGACAGTAATTGAGTTACTCCCTGACTGCTGCGCACTGGTGCACCCATCATTTTCTATCCATCAAGAGAGAATGGCTATCGGAGGAAAGTCTGATGGGAGTCTGACAGTAAAAAGTATCCTGGGAGTTGCAGCATAATGCAGCTTTTAATTAGACAATACGTCTTATAAAAACAGTCCATCACGATGTAGAAACTCAAGATACACACACATCTATAAGCAGTAGAATAATGTATAATGTTCTCCTTGTTATTAAAAGTTTTTATACGTCATCATAACGTGAGCAGACTTACCTCATCACTCTCTACCAGATTTTCAAACTGCAAAATTTAAAAAGTCACAATTAGAAATGTAACTTTATCCTGAATTTTCATCATTAAAAGAAAAGAAAAGAAAATAATACCAGTAAAAGTGTGACTCATACCTCTATTGTATAATGCTCCCCTGTGGTGCTGCTCCTGAAGTATTTTGACCTGTTTGAACAAAGCGAAGCAATGAGCTGAAAAATGCTAACAGACTGTCATGTTAGGCTGACAGTCAGCTGCAAACATGGACGATAACGCTTAAACGTGAGCTGTATTCTGGAGGGCGGCGTGGTGGTGCAGTGGTTAGCAGATTCCTGGTTCGAACCTCAACTAGTTTGCGTGTTCTCCCCCGTGTCTGCGCGGGTTCTGTCCGGCTTCCTCCCACAGTCCAAAGACACGCACTTCACAGGTTAATTGGCGACTCTAAATCAGCCGTAGGTGTGAATGTGAGTGTGAATGGTTGTATGTGTCTAACTTGTCCAGGGTGTACCCCGCCTCTTGCCCTAAGTCGTCTTGAATAGGCAATGACCACAAGACTGACTAACTAATGTGGTTTGGTGTCGGTGTCGGTCACCGAGCAGCTAAAGTGATACAGTCTGTGTAACACAAGCATCAAACTGAATAGTTAGATAACAGAGAGTTATCAATGAGTTTGAAATTGGTAGCTGGAGGGAGATTTTTCCTGGCAGATATTTGGAGCTCAGGTGCAGCTAATATTATTATTAACAATGGTTCAGTGTCCCGGTAAAAGATGCCAGCGTGCACAATACCAAGGAACAGACCCACTATAATTAAGCGTATTGATTACGTCTGTGTTTTTTTTTTGTGCTAAGTCAAAACGTCTGCAGTGAAATAAGCCTGTTGCTCTCTCTCACAGTGACTTCACAGCCGGTGTTTGACCGTCTAATTAACTCCTTTGCTCATTATGTGCTTGATTAAGTTAAAATCGATTTAAACTTTGAAGATGTTCGACCTCTGCCTCTCGATCCAAGTCAGCTCCAGAAAACGGATGGATGGATGTTTATTTATATAGCGCCGTATCATAACAAAACTTATCTCATGACACTTTCCATACAGAGCAGGTGTAGCCCGTACTCTTTATAATATTATTTACAGACACTCAACAGTTCCACCATGAGCAACGGTGGTGAGGAAAAACGTCCTTTTAACAGGCAGAAACCTCGGGCAGACCCAAGCTCATTGGTGGACGGTCATCCACCGCGTCCGATGACAGCAATAATATATGTAGTGGACGTGGTGCAGGACCACAGCAGCAGCCACGATCCATGAGAACCTGCTGGAAACGCCTGCTTACATGCAATAAAAACACTATTTTAACTCTAAAATCTAAATATTTAACACGGCTGTGAGCATAAGATATTATTAACATATTATTTTTGACAGATCTCGCTGTTTATGCTGCTCATTCTGCTATATTTGCCATATTTATACTGTTTATATCTTTTTAGATTTGCCGTATTTTTCTCAGATATCTTTTAACTTGTAAATATCTTTTATATTTTATAGTTATATTGTCGTTTGCACTGGGGGGGTTTGAGGGAAACACTATGTCAGTTCTCTGTATGTCCTGTACATACAGTATGGCAGCACTGACAATAAAGTTGATGGATGGAGTGTGAAACAGCCTTTAGTCATCTCATCAAAGCAGAAGATGAAGTCAGACTAAAAAAAACATCAATTATTAACATTGGATTAAACAGAAACAGACAATAGAGACTCGGTGTATTCATCAGTAGTGGCCTAAGTATAAGCAGAAGGAGCTAAAGGAGCTCCAGCTCAGTGTGTGAGCTTCATGTCCGGGCTGTTGGCTTGTTTTTGGGGTGGGGTCTAGCTTCAGGTTAGACCCCCCTCCACACACACACACACACATACACAGACAGCACAATAGGGCAACCAGTCTCTTTTTATCTCTCGACACATAAACCAGGCTAACAAACGTGCTGAAGCAGTCTTAACCCACACACACACACACACACACACATTGTTGTATCGGCTAACTAACTTTAGCAGTAACCGGATCCGCTGGTTCAGATGATGCTAAAGAGAGTTAGCTTCTTCTTCACTCACCCGCCTCCTCTGTGGATCCTGCTGGCTTCTCTCCTGAAGAGCCCGACACAGTGTGCCCAGCAGTTACCCATCGCATTGTCAAACAGTCCTAATTATCTAGCTGCAGAGCTAGTAAAACCTCCTGACAGCTGCTGGTGCTTTTAGTGTGTCTCCTCCAACAACTGCTGCTGCTGCTGCCACTTCCTCATCCTCCTTCCTCTCCGGTGGAGCAGACAGAAATGTTCAACAGCGCCACCCACTGGCGTTTACCTGTCACGGAGAGAGGTATTGCAGGGTCCGCCAATTTCTGTCATAATAACTGACAATTTTCATCATGATAATTTGTGAGAATTAAAAAATATATATATTTTTTAAAAAATGATACTGAGTAAACTGCAAGCATTGATATGCAATAATAAGCTACTTTTACAAACTATTGCTATGTGTATATATTTTTTTATTAATTATTTCATCATGCATGAATGTTTTATCAGTCATAAACACATATAGGCTAATAACCCAGCATATAAATAGGTTAAAAAGGTGAAATAAAAGGTGAATTATTAAGTTATTATAGGCCAGGATTAAAATGTGACACATTGTTTTTAAAAATTATTACATGTGGGGGGGTCTCTGTTTTGTTTGTCTCTTGTCCAAGGGCGTCCTTGGGCTGAAAAAGGTTGCTCTAGTTAGTTAGTGTATGGTTATCACCCATTTATTTCAGTGAGCCAGTAGATGGAGCCAAGCGTTGTCAATGGTTAACACATCATCACATCAATTAAAAATACACAGAAAGCCAATGTTTCCCAGATGTTTTCGTGAGGTTGAGATTAGAGTACACACCTACAGCTGGACATTTGCATGATTTCTGTTATTTTGGCTCTGCACTCCAGTACATCTGAAATAATCACTAAGTGCAAACTCTCAGCTTAAAATTGTATTTTTTGACATGTATCAAGTGAACCATGTAGAAACTATAGCCACTCAAGACTCATCTTTTTAATCTGGTTTTTACTTGAACTACTGTATATAAGTGTGTACTGTGTTTAAGTTTTTTCTGTTTATATGTTTTAATCTGTTGCACCATTTTCACTTTTATTCACTTATTTGGTGACTGGTCTTTCTATTTATATATCTTAACCTTATTTTTTGATATCTTTTTTGTGATTTACTTTTATTCTATTTTATCTAACTATTTATACATTCTAATGGGGTTTTTATTTAATTTTTTTTTTTTATTTAATTATTTGTTCACTCTGCAAGATGATGAGATGGTGCATCCTCAGTTGTGTTTATAATGGGATGAGGGTTTGTGTTACATTTTGTTTGTGTGAAAAGTGCTATAAAGTCTGATTGATTGATTGATTGATTGATTGAAAAGTTATTGGACAGTTTTCTACAAACCTAAATAAAATGGTCACTTTTGGTACCTGGTTGCAGATTCTTTTTGAAATGAATGAAAAGCACTCATACTAAAGCTGAAAGTCTTTAAACTCCTAATCAATATTTCATTTTAAATCAAATGTGCTGAAAAAAAAAATATTACATCTGTAAGCTTGTCCAACACCCAAATGAACAAAAACAAATTAAATGAACTCGTTATCACGAGAAAACAGAAAATAAAAGCATACACACAGAAAACGCCTTTTATTTTGAAAAGGTCTGACCACGTGACAGCGGAAGTGTAACGTTTTGGTGTTGCAGGAAAAACAGGGACGCATGTGGCTTCACTGCTAGCAAACATCAACGTGTCTGTCTCCTGAAGTGATCTTCAGCTCTGTAAAGAAGCTCGTCCCGCTCCGAGGAGACACATTTACTCTTTTCTGTCTTTCAAGGTGAGCATGTCACCTGCTGATGGAGCTGTGCGTTTAGATAAAGACGTTTGGAGATAGCCAGAGTGAGCTAACTGAGCTAACAGACATCAGTTGAGACTTAATGTTTTTAGTATTTATGAGAAATCAGCTGTTTGTTTATGTTTGATCTTCTTTCCTCAGCTGGAGCAGAAACCTGAAGCTCATTGTTTAAAATGTCACAGGCCACAAAACGCAAACACGTTGTCAAGGAGGTCCTCGGAGACTTTGTGACTCCCACAGAAACACAGCAGATTGTGAAGGTGAGTGTGAAGACATTATCCATCCTCACATGCATATATTCTCCTTTCACATACATATATTCTCCTTTCACATACATATATTCTCACACATATACATATTCTCACTCTCACATACATATATTCCCACTCTTACAGAGAATGTATGTGAATATGTATGTGAGAGTGAGAATATATGTATGTGAGAGGAGAATATATGTATGTGAGAGAATATATGTATATAAGAGTGAGAATATATGTATGTGAGAGAATATATGTATATGAGAGTGAAAATATATGTATGTGAGAGGAGAATATATGTATGTGAGAGAATATATGTATATCAGAGTAAAAATATATGTATGTGAGAGAATATATGTATATAAGAGTGAGAATATATGTATGTGAGAGAATATATGTATATCAGAGTAAAAAATATATGTATGTGAGAGGAGAATATATGTATGTGAGAGAATATATGTATATAAGAGTGAGAATATATGTATGTGAGAATATATGTATATAAGAGTGAGAATATATGTATGTGAGTAAAAAATATATGTATGTGAGAGAATATATGTATATCAGAGTAAAAATATATGTATGTGAGAGGAGAATATATGTATATAAGAGTGAGAATATATGTATGTGAGAGAATATATGTATATCAGAGTAAAAAATATATGTATGTGAGAGGAGAATATATGTATGTGTGAGAATATATGTATATAAGAGTGAGAATATGTATGTGAGAGGGCCGGAATGGATAATGTCTTGAACGGCCCCTCATAGATAAGCGTTGCACCTTTTATTTAACCTGTTGACCGTGAAGAACCGACCCACATTACAGTAAACGGTAAGACACCGTATGCCTGATCTCCATCCTTACAGGTTATCGGTAGCCGTGGTAACAACCTCCATGAAGCTGTCACGGCCCAGGGTGAGACTTTCCTGGTCAGCATGCCGACCAAGTTCCGCAAGAACCTCTGGATCAAGAGAGGTAACTTCATGATGGGATGTTTAGAGTAAATATTATAGAGTGTTATAGCGTCAACGAACATGCCAACACAAACAGTCCCGTAGTGGAACTTTTTGCCAATTAAATTATTAAATAATAAAAAAATCACGATCTGTTAAAAGCTTGTAGAACTGTTGTATAAAAGAAATATCACACACGAGGCCGTGATGCTGTCTTTATTATCAGCCTGCTGTGGTTATCTAACGACAGAGTCACAGCCGTGATGATATTCAGCATCACTCCCTCTCGTGTGATGCTGCTTAAATACAGATTTCCTTAAAGGTACAATATGTAGCTCTGCTTGTAACAGCGATCTCTAGTGGTTAAAAACTGACAATGCAGTGCAAATTCAAAAACACTGGAGAGTCCTCTGTAGACCTCGGTAAAAGAAACCTCCCTCCAACTGTTTTGGCAACTTTTGAGATAAAATTCGGCGAGTTTCAAGCTTAAAGTCTCCGTGAACCGGTCAGTCCTCCCAACGGACTTCATGGCTCACTTCCTCTGGGAAAAGCAGCCTCCTTCTTAGTGATTATGTGACTTGTGACTTTATAACTTCCCACAGTGGTGTTGTAGGTAGTGTCTTTGGAAACTTTACAAGGGAAATAATTGATGATATTTCCCAATCACAATAATGATGAATTTATATGTGGAAAAAGTCACCGTTACCTGCCCAGTCCTCCATACTTACACTACGGTGAACTGGGTAGGTCGGTTGAACAACAACACGGAGCTCCGGCATGAGCCGTGACGTTATCAGACTGAATCAAAACACACAGAAGAAAAAACAAACTGTCTGATGACACAGCATATTCACTTAATGACTTAATGACATACTGTATATAAGTGTCAGTCAAACAGCTCAGAAATGTAGAGCCGCTCAGTAGATAACATCTGTAATGTCAAATCCGTTTTACCTGTTTACTTCCTCATGAAACATCTGCAAAGCGGATCTATGAATCTTTTTTTTTTTTTAACCCTGCGTTGGTCACACGAGCAGTCTTCATCTCTGCTGCCACTTTTTGGAAACAAGTGTCAGAATCTCACAGAGAAATGTCATTTAAGTGTTTAATATTACACTTTTACTAGTGGAAGTTTGTGGATATCAGACTTAGTTTTGCACACACTGAAATGTTTTCTGTAGTGATGTATGCAGGTGGAAAACCGGGGTTTATTTTAAAATCTAAAAATATGATTAATTGTCTAATTGAGCATATTTTCCATGATTTATGATGCTTACATTTGCTACTGCAATGCCTACACGTAGGATTTTTACTCTCTGTTGAGCTGGTCTGCAGCAGAGTTTGGCATTTTTGTTTTTTTTTTGTTTTGCCTTTTCACGTTTTAAAATCATCTTTCTGATCGTCAAGGTGACTATGTGATTGTGGATCCCATTGAGGAAGGCGAGAAGGTGAAGGCAGAGATCAGCTTCATTCTCTACAAAGATCACATTCAGCACCTGCAAAAACAACAACACTGGTGAGTGTGAGTTCATCTACAGACACACACATCCAGCATTATTTTGTCAGGTATAAGAGTTTTTTTTTCTTGATAGGCCCGAGGGGTTCATGGAGGAGCCGTCTGAGCAGGACAAGACAAACAAACAGCAGGAAAAGGAAGATGGGACGGAGGGGAAAGACGAGGACGAGGACACTAGCGACTCCGAGGATGACGAGAGTGACCTCTTTGTAAACACCAACCGCTCAAACTACCAGTACAGCGAGAGTGAGGACGAGGAGGACGTTGAGGAGGACAGTGAGGAAGAAGATGATGACAAAGAGGAAAGGATAAAAAATGGTTCCTAGTGGCAGAGCCGAGGACAGAGACAGTCGAGAGAGACGGAGAGAGCTGCTGTTATCGCTGATTGGTCCTCGTGCAGCATATAGCTCCCTCTGCAGACGGCTTGACTCATTGACTGGACTTCAACTTAATGGAGCAAAATAAGTCTTGCCTGTTAAATTGATATAATCAGTAATGCTGAAATTTGACATTTGGCATTGCATGAAAATACAGTAAACAACATAAATTCCCACTGTATTTTCAGTGTCTTACGGATAATCTATTACAGACTCTCAAGCGCGCCGCAGCCGTTAAACTATTGTCACTGCATTATGGGACATACTGTACATTCGCAGGCTGTTTATATCCATTCCCTTTGGACAAAATATATCTGAAACTCCACACACTCAAATGCATAATTCAAGAAATTCTTTGTTGTCTTGTTTTTAATTAAACAAAATAAATAAAAAAAATTTGTCATGATTGATTTTATTTTGTGGTTTAGGATGGCAATTAATAAGGTCAGGGCGTGGTGAGGATTTAAACACCTTTCCTGTTTTACCTGTCCTCTGAGGGATATTCTACAATAATAACAACCTCCAGTGGTGCTAACTGTATTGCATTGGTTTTCAAATGAAGGCCGCTGACAGTCTGTTATTTTATTTAATTGGTTTCAGTTAAAATGTTGGTCATAGTGTTTGCTCTGTGCCTCATCTTTTCCTCACACACCGGACGGTCATTTTATTTTGTTTAATGGTGAGTTCTTTGACTTCATGACACTCACACATCCGTCTCCTCTGGAAAGAGTTGAGCAGAAGTGAAAATACAAGCATGGATATAAAAAATAGATCATATTTCTTCTGCAGGTGGAACCAGTTGTACGGGAATGTAATTCTTGACACGTTTTGTGCCAGGAGGTGAGAGAGGACTCTCCGAGTGAGTCAACATGCTTCGAATACAACAGTGACAGATGCCTGAGTGGTTTCGTATGTTTAAAGAGGCTCATAGTGCTACGACCTAATTTTACAATGACTGACCATTAAAGCTTTTTTGGAAATATTGTTATACTTTGTTTATTTTAACTAATGTGGATGCTACAAATTTTTGAAAAATGACAAATGGTTTCATGTGTTTGAAGGCTAATAAGTCGAGTAAGCTTTTTAACTTTTGGACTTTGATTCAGTTTCATTAAGGAGGAGTTGGTTTCACAAAAATACAACATGTTTTTAAAGTTTATTGGGCTATAAAAAAATACGTTATAGTATATGTGTGTTTTATATATTCATCACATAAACCTCACTAAAGTGGAGCCATTTCAAACTTAACATCACTGGATTGGCTGACACCAGCAGGTAATGTAAACTGAGTGGAGACCTTTTAGAGTTTCGACACCGCATAACTGGCTCGACCACTGTCAACAGTGATTGCACCAACAAAGCTGCTTTGATCGTACACTGTGCACATACACAGAGGTTATTGCATCCTTTAAGAAGAAATAACACAATGTCCCTTTTTAAGAAATGATGAATTAACAAAGCAATAAAAAAAAAAACATGCTTTAATTCAATAAACTGAAAGGTTTTACTGCTACAGTCTTGGCTTGATGTACATCAGCTAATGCAGCTAATCTTAACACTTATGCATTGTTGTATAATACGCAGTAATGACAGTCAATTTGCAGGCGTTGCTTGATGCTTGACAGTAATTCTGCAATTAGGATTATCTCAGTCAGTTGTGGCCACAAATTGGCAGAAGTTACATAATGTTGCTTTAATTACAAATCGTATAAATTGTATATCCCTTGCTGAGCATTTTCCGTTAGCTTGCATGGGCAGACTGCCTGCATAGCATCATAGCGTTGCCATGTTGTGGTAATGCAGTCGTTGGCATGTTGATGGAACCAGATTCCATAAATGAACATGGATGCCTGAACATGGATGCCTGAAGTAAATAACACAAGCTAACCCAGTTTCATCTCCTTATAACTCTGATAGAAAAACTCTTCAATAGACAAACGTTACAGCCTTACAGTTTTTTCTTGTTGTCGTCCCTCAGGGGCACATCCCAACACTTTCGCTGTGTCTTTTTCAAGTCGGCCCACAGTCTAACTAGCTCTTGGGGGCTTCGTTTGTGGATCAGTAGGATTGTGTGATATGAACACAGCTCATTTCCTTCCTTCTTAGGAAAGTCAAACGTGAGAAATGCCGGGTGGTGGATGGGGTAAGCATTAAGCTGTTGCATACACATCCCTACGTAGACGTCATCGATGGGGTACAGATGAACCATTTTAGACTTGAGGTGTAGACGTTTGGTCAACAGGCCTGAGTACACCACCCCTCCTCCGCCTGCATATGACGGATAGAGGCCACTATAGAAGGAATCTGGGATGAAATACTTGGAAAGATTGTATCGGTCCGGTTTGGCTGCACCTATGACATCTCCAACCATGAAATCTTTCATAGTCTTGTGCACTTGTGGCTTATTTAGCTCACTCTGGAGGTAGGTTATCATTTTCGGGGTGTTGACGAAGACATCATCATCCCCCTTAAAGACAAAGAGAGTCTTGTTGCAGTGGCTTGAAAACCAGTTCCAGAACAACACGTCTTTCAAGGTGAGGTTGAAGAACGTGTCCTGGAAGTCCCACTGCAGAATGTCTCCGTAATGTTTACTTTCCATCCTCAGTAACAGAGATACATCCACACCGAGTGCCTCAGGGTCTTCTTTGCCTATCAGGAACACCCTGCGGATATATCCTCCACTACTGTTCGTCTTATGTCCTGCTTGCCATCCAGCCTTCCCCCAGGTTTGCCGAATGGCCTGCCGGTTCTTAAAATTCAGCTCTGTTGTCTTGATGGCCAGGAGAAGCAGAGGGGGCTCCTTCTCATCCTTTGCACCAGCACCACAAACACCATCTGGCTGGATGATGGATGGATAGTCCCTCCTTTGCATGTACCTCACAAATTCTTGCATTGGCTCTGGTAGCACTGCAAAATGTTTTCTCCCGCTGTCTGAGTCAGCAACTTCAGAGAAACTTTGCTTCAGCAAGGACTCGATATCTCCAGATTTCCTCTTGGTGTTGTTGGGGTGCAGGATGGGGTTGAACTGGACGTCGACAACCTGCTGAAGCTGATTCCAAAAACCCTTCTTGTTCATTTTGAGCTCCCAGAAAGTTTTAGCAATGGGGGCATAGCTCTTGTTCCTCAAAGTTCCTGAGGCCACAAAGTGAACTTTGTTGAGGCTGTGGATCCCTGGTGTCGACGTGCTGTTTATAGACATACATACCATGATCATAATGTAGGAGAACAGAAGGGCCACGCAGATGCACGGGCTGCACAAGCAGATGAACACATTATGCCAGCGACAGCGGAACTGCGCCATTCAACTGCAAATACACAAAAGTTTGTTAGTATAGACAAATCCTAAATCTGTGTAAGAAGAGTTGCTTTTGAATATCAAAATGCATTAAATGCATCATGAAACCGACCCAGAGTTCAACAAATAACAGCTTCAAAGTTGCAAGGGGTCTTGAGGCAGAAAGGAAAGTGGCTATAAAGAAAAAGATAAAGTACAACTATACTGTTTCCAAAAAGTTGCGTTAAATGTAAAAAGAAACTAAATTTGATGATGTGCAAAACATTGAAACTTGAAGACAAGTTTGATATAGACAACTATGAACTTGAAAAAGTTGGATAGTATCATGTTTACCACTCTGTTCATCACCTCTTCTTTTAACAACACATTTTCAGTCAGGACTGCAGGTAGACTAGTTTAGTACCCGGACTCTTTTACTGCAGAGCCAACAGAGATATTTGAATACAATGCAAAATGTGGTTTGGCATTGTCTAGTTGAAATAAACAAGATGGTTCCTGAAAAAGATGCTGTCCACTTGCCAGCATGTGTTTCTCCAAAGCCTGTTAATGTGGTTCAGCATTAATGGTCCCTTCACAAATGAGCAGGTTATGCCGTGTGCTCTAATGTAACATCACAGATGCTTTTAAATGTGTACAAGGGTCAGGATGGTCCCTTTGCTCTTTAGCCCAGAAGACGTGGCGTCCATGATTTCTCGTCAGACCACAGGACAGTTTTCCACTTTGCACTTTGATGCACATCGAGTTCACATGATATTTTGTACTGGAGACAATAAAATCCACAGATTCTTCTAAGTTTTTGCACAGCGCAGTCTTTCACCTCCTGAACCCCTCCCAATCTTTACTTCACAAAGTCTCTCTCGGATGTTCTTTTTATACCAAATCATGTTACTAATCTGTTGCTATTAAACCTCATAAATTGTGTTCTTTTAGTATTTCACAACTTTTCCAGTCTTTCTTTTTTTTAAAAACATGTTGCTGGCGTCAAATTCAAAATGGGCGTATGATTGTATGACATATGACAACCAAATCTCTCAGTTTCCAACAGCATGACTGTGTAGTCAAAGAGTCTGTGTGATAAATTGGCCTGTCTGCAGTCTCAACTTGTCAACTATGAATGTTTGATGCATTATGAAACATCAAATAAGACAAAGAAGACCCCCAACTGTTGAGCAGCTGAAATCCTACATCAAGCAAGAATGGCAAAACTTTGACTTTTTAGGATTACAGCAAATTACTAGTCGCTTACAGAGTGTCGTTAAAAGAAGAGGTGATGAACAGAGCAGTACACATAACCCTGCCCCACCCAACATGTTGCTGGCATCAAATTCAAAAAAATTTCTCAGTTTCAACATTTGATAAGTTGTCTGTAATTAAATAACTTCCAACTTTTTGGGGGGAACAATGTGTACAATATTAATAATTACAGTTAAGATTACGGGTTATTTACACACTTGAAATATAAATCAAGAGTCAGCTGTTTATTTTTGCTTACCTGTTTTAAGTGATGGCTCCCTCACTCACTGAATACTGAATCAAATTCGATGAGCAAAGCTGGTGGTCCACACTAGTAGCACGACAGCCACATTGTCGCATAGAAAGTCAGTACGGTGATCAGTCACAGTGACTGCTGTAGATCTTGGAGATGTGTGTGAACAATGATGACACGTTCCCAAGGGCCGCTTTGTTTAGAGAAGACAGACAGGTGTGTGCACACAAGGGAAACGCCCACTGACATAAACACAGGAATGGCCAAACAGGAATGACATGTGTGGCTGTTATTTCCACAGTGATAAGCAAAAATGGAATCAGTCAAGCAGAACTTGACTCTTAAAGTCTTTCAGGCTGTACGTTTAACTCCATAAAGTCAAACATCCATCGGCTATTTTCAATGCAATAATTGAAACCTGTGCAAAACAGGTCTAGTGGCTGTTTGCACTCTTAGACACTGATTGACTCACCTGATTTTAGAGCAGTTTCTTCTGACACATCAGTGACATCATTTCTCACCACCATCAGCCCAAAAGCATGCGCTCATCAAGTAAAACAGGATGTGCGTGCAGGGAATCGTGCTTGAAATACCTGGAGTGTGTCAGTAACCCGAAACTTTAGTGAAACCCACTATTTGTTACACTGAAGGGAGGCGCCCAAAACCAGCCCATATTTCCCAGTTGCAATTTGAGTTCAACCTACACCAACAATCAGAGTGTGTCCTCTGTCCTGTCTTTAGAATATTGAATATTTAAAAAAAAGAAAAATAAATGTTGTTGTTTATTTCTATAGAAAAATGGTTTAATGTTCAGCCAGGGTCATAGATACTTAGAAAACAAATAAATATTGAATTTAGAAAATAATCCTAACTGTTTACTCGCTACTTCTGGACTTCAATGTAGATAAAAGATGAATTAATCTTAAATTTATGTGCACAAATGTGTCAAAATCCAGAACACCTCTGATGGGCCAAGATAATCTACCCACCTGACAGGTGTGACGCACCAAGATGCTGATTAAACAGTTTTATTGCGCAACACAAAACCACAGACGTCACAACCTTTGTAATATTGTGATATGTTTTATCTGTTTTGCTTTCATGGTGTTGGAGCCAATCGTGGAGCCAATGGTTCATATAAAACATCAGGACATAGATTTTTTTGTAATTTTGTAATCTGTAATTTTTTTCCCAGCGTTCAGTTTTGTTTTTGTCACTTTTGGCCCAGGATGTTGCAGTTCACTGAACAGCCAAATGTGTCATTAACAAGTTTTCTGAATGTTACATAGAAAACCTTTAAGTGCCTAATTATGCACAGAAGAAGTCTGAGAACTTCAGCTCATGAAAAATAGGGAGCAAAAGTGGAAAGTATATATTTTATTGGCACAGTAACACGCTGATGGCTGATCAGGAGCGATACAATGCTTCTTATCCAAAGGATCCACAGTGCTGACACTGATACTAAAGAGGTAAATCTGGGGCAACTGGACTTGTCTGTAGATCCATGATGATGTTTCACCTCTCATCCAAGAGACTTCTTCAGCTCTGACTGACTGGCTGACTGTGGAGACCCAGATGTTTAGCCTAGTTGGGATCGTTGACCAGGCCATTGTGTCCACTTGGTTCATAATGCTCATCCGAGTCGTTAAAGTCGCCTGAGGTTTAGTGTGAACCACAGTCGTTCATGTTACCTGAGGTCTGGCGTGGACGGTGGTCACTGGAGTCACATTCACAAGTGTGAATTGCTGTTCAGTCTCCTTGGAAGGGATGAAAGGTTGGCATTGTAGGTGGGGGATAAGTGATGTCTGAGGCCTCCTCCTCTGTTGAGGGATGGTTTCTCAACTTTTGCATAGATAGCTAGCATAGATAGTCCTATCTGCCCAAAATGTGAACATTATTATCACTAAAAGATTGTCCCTTGTACCCAAGGTATAAGAAAATCTGCAGAGTCTAGTCATGATGAGTCATGCGCTTGTTGAGTTTGGTTTCACTGACATACAGGTATTCACTGTATTTGAGGTAAACCAGCCTCTGTCTTAGTGTAATAACACACTCAAGGGTTCAGTGCTGTGCTTAAGAAAACTTTGACCGGGAGAGCCAATATTAAGACCTGCTCTACCACCTGAGCCACAGCTGGTATGTGAGAGTAAAAATGTAACACAGACTGTTGCATCTCTTTTAAAAAACACATCTGTTGGTTGAAATGTATACACTACACTACACAATATATACTGTACATAGCCTGAATATATACATAGGACTTTTTAGTAGCAGACTTTATGACTTGACATAGCAGGAAAATCACAGAACGTGTAAGCCATGATAGAGAGCTGGCGTGCACGGTAACAGCGACCCAGAAGTGGCAACACTAAATAGAGTAATGAAATGTTATTTTTTAATCACTCCTGTAGTTTTTCTGTTATGTCATGTGTGGAAAAAAAGGTCTGTTTGAATAAAGTGGCCATACTTTACAATATAAAAACAAATAATCTGAATGAATTCTTCCTCTGAAAACAGTCAAAAAAAGGATGAATGCTGCCATCTAGTGTTCTTTTCGGTGCAACTTCATCCTTCTTGCATGTGTAACTCTGACGTTTGTCTCTTTATATAAACAATAAAATCTTCTGATGGTCTGTGAATTAAAAACAACAAACAAACAAACAGTTTTTCTTCTGTTACAAAGATGACAGGACTGTTTCAAAATGGTAGGAATAAAGTTTTATTTTTCATATGAAGGGGTGGTTTTGGATTTTTCTTCTTTTACAAGTAGTATGTTTTTGATAAAACTTGCAAAAAATCTTCTAGCATATTCCAAGAATGATGGACATGAAGAGAAGGGGATTTATTGCTGAATGTTAAAATGAAGACACATTTTTATTTTTTTTCACCGAGTGGAAAAACGATTTGCTTGCTGCTTTTTCCATGCACCCAACTACCAGTACCACTAGGACATGCAGAGGGGTTAAGGGGGTGGTGAGAGGGAGGAGGGAGAGGGGAGAGGGGAGAGGGAGTAGGAAGGAGGAGGGGGGTGAGGGAGGAGGGAGGAGAGAGGGAGTCGGTAGGTAAAAAAGACAAAGGCAAACTGCTTGACAAACACAAACATGGAGGGTCTTTGCATGTAAAGGGGAAAAGGGGGGAGTGCGGGGTGAGGAGAAAGAGGAAACGGGGGTGTGTTAACAATTCAACTAGCTCTAGAAGCACACTACCCTCACTTGCAGTATTTCCACATTGCAAATCCCAGATTGATTACAGTGAATAGTAAGACAAAACTAGCCAGACCTTTTGGGCCATGAAACCCAAATAATGTTTTTATAAATTTCTAGCATGATTCCCCCTGATCTGAGGGGGTTCGTCGCCATTTTTAAGATACTTTCTATATCTGTGATCCATGCATCTCCTGTGTGTAAAAAGAAAAGAACAGCAGAAAAACTCTACTTATTGGAAATTAACTCTAATAGGGACACATATTGTATCTGACACAGTATCATTTTCCTCAGTGAGCTCTGAAAGGGTCTCTAAACCCCTCGATGTGTATCTGAAGTGGAAGAGTTTCTGACACGATCAGCGCAGTGTTAGTGTGCTGTTCAGTACACTCATTTGGAGATGGTGGGGCGAGAGAAGGGGGAAAGGGGCGCCTAAATTCATCTGCTAGTTGCTTCTGAAGTTCGGTAATGGGGGTGAAAAAAACATGAAGGTGAGGGAGCGATGTGTGGTGGAAGGGGAGTCGGACAGAGACAGACGCATAAACAGATCATTCAGTCAATATGACCAAGCAAAAAAGAAAGTACAATCAATAAAGGTATAGGAATGCAAATCAAACGATGCAGTAATCAGTATTATCATATACCAACGTTTGTCTGTGAGGAAAAGGAAAAAAAATAAATAAATCAAGACTCAGAAACTCGTGAACCCGCACCAAGAGATTTTTCCCATCAGAGCTGTGCCGTCGCTACAACAGGGGTAAAAAGGTGGTGGCTCCACATCTGGAGAGGGCCCGTAAAAGTATCCATTAGGATTATATCAGTGAAAGTAAAGAGAAAAAAGGGGACCCAGAGTGATATCCTCCTCTCAAAGGGTGGGGCCAGGATTCCTAGCTACGCCCTGCAACACAGAGAACAGATGTGGCCTCCGCTCAACATCATTTTTTCATCATTATCATCATCGTCGTCGTCATCGTCGTCGTCGTGACCCGCACACAGCCACACACAAGCCCACTTATGCACATACACACAACCTTTTAAAAAAAAAAAAAAAAAAGCAACTGAATCTCCCTTCTGAGTTTTGACCCACGTTTCCATTTTTTTTTTTTTTTCCCATCATGACCACGAGTGAACGCAACAAACCTTGACGGACAGACAGGAAAAAGGAGAGTGAGGGGATGTGGATCTGGCCTGCGGACTGAACTGTGACTGAGATGACGTGCGCTCTCTGCTTTGAGTCTTTTGGCTGTGATGTGATGGGGAAGTCCTGAGACACAGTGCGGCTCTAAGCTGCTGGCATAGGAAACGGGCGGGCTGGGCAGTCCACGGGAGGCCAGAGTCAGGCTGGATTACAACTGGATTGGTTAGGTTCGGTTTGGATCGGCAGCTCCCTGGCCAATGACTGCTCATGGAGGGAGGTTCTTACAGTGCAATGGAGCTTCTGGCAGCGTGAGGATTGGTGGAAGGAGCATGTCAGTCAAACAAGAGAGACCACACCCTCGAAGGTGAACAGAGGTGAAAACCAAATGAGGCTTCATGAGGTGTATACATACAGACACACACACACACACACGCACGCACACACTGCAAGCACCACCAATGTCATGGCAGCACCCTGAACACCTACACAGGAATTTGGAGTCACTTTTCCCATCGACAGCTCCCTAACACTTTTAGTTTTCACAGAAATAACAACAAATGACCGAGAGGCAGCGAACGAAGACAGAAATGGCGTGACGTGATTCGTCCAAAAATCATCCGAGAGGAAAAAAAACTACCCTACTTCCGGTTTGCGTCAGTGACTTAATGTCCCTGTGAAACGAGCGCGTCGCGTGGATCATACTCATGTAAACAGACACCTTTTACACAGGAGGAATCAATATTGCATGATGACATAATCAGATCACAGTTCAAAAAGAAGAAGATCCCAAATCAGAGAAAAAACCAAAGCAAAAGGAAGAGGGTTGGTCTCTATAAAAACGAGGAGTCTTTATAAGAAAGGCTACAAAAACTCAATGGGACCTCCGACTTCAGCATACAGCAAAAGGCACCACAATATTATTCTATTTATCTAACTTGTGAAAAAATTGGCACGTAATTCTCTTATTTTTTCATCTCTCATAATGCTGTAAATCAAAAAACTTTACATATAAATATTTCCCCCCCGTTATAAAAAAAGTCTTTGCTGTTAGCTAGTAGACAATTTTTGCTGAAATGAAAATAAATATTTCATTTGTTTAGAATATCTGTCTGTTATACAAAATAAAAATATTTCTCCTAGGTGCAGGTCTCTAGTCCACTGGTTGTGTGTAGGAGGAAGGGGAGTGTGTGAGGTGGAGGGGGTGGGTGGTGGCAGGGCGGGGTAGGTTAAGTCTTAAAGGGGCATGTTGTCAGCCTTGGAGCGATGCGACTGGGAGCCGCGGCTCTGCCCATTGCTGCGCGTCCCCGGCCGACTGAGCCCGCGGTGAGTCCGTGTGTCCGCACCGGATGACGAACGGAAACCCGGGACGGTTAAGGGCGGGTCCATGTTCATGTTCTGCATACTGAGGAAAGGCGTGCTCTCCCCGTGAGCGTCCTCTTCCTCCTCCTCTTCCTCCTCCTCCTCTGACTGGCTGAAGCTCTGCGAGCTGTAGTCCCGTAGGCCCGCTGAACGCTGGGAGATGTGTCCGTTGAGGCGGTTGCGTCGCGGCCGGCGCCGACTCCGGATGGGTTCCCGTGAAGAGGCGTACTCCTGCGTGGTCTCGTAGGCCTCGTCGTCGGGGAGACGGTAAGGGCTGGACGGTAGACTCCCTGTGCTCTCCGTCAGGTAGGGTCGTCGCGGACGCCGAGGCTGCCTGTATAAACTTCCATCCTGAAAATGAACCAGAGTGGAAGATGTCAGGATTGTAGCCTAATATACAGAGATTATTCCTCTGTGCCATACAGCTCAGAAACTACTAAAAACACATTGTTGCACTGGGTTACATGTTCCTTCATGGAGATGAACATGGGTGCTGTAGTTTATTTTGAGTTCATCCCACATACACCCATCCTGCAGCTGTAAATATCCATGGGAGCACCAGATATGTATTCATCCACAGCTGAAAATAGTCCCCAACAAAGGCACTATTTACTTCTATTTGAGTAACAGTAACTAAAAACTGCAGCACTCAGCTGTTTTTGATATTGTGACCCACTTTTAAAGATTTCTGGCTCGGAGCTCAGCGCCACTGAGAGATGAACTGATCACCGTTCACGTGTATGTGTACTATACGTACATCCGGGCATCGTAGCAGCGGCTGGTCATCGTCTCTGTGGTAGGCGGCAGCGTTGGGGGGCAGGGAGAGGGCGTGGCTTGTGTTGGGCGAGGTGATCTGGAAGGTGGGCACCTGGGGCGGCAACAGGGGGTAGTGGAACTCCACCGGAGACAGGCGCGCCGGCGTGGTTAGCGCCGAAACATACCTGGATGGAAAAAGGACGACAGCGGATCATTGAAAGTAAGAAAGTCCACCAAGACTAGCACACAAAATACACTAAAAACTTTACTCGAAGGTGTACGTGGCAACAAGCTGTCGGAAATTCAGGAACTCACATTCATAATTAGCAGTTTTGCATTTCATATGTATGAATCTGGCACGAGGGTACAGTAGTTTGATTGCCCGTGACCTTAAAGTACACATCAACACAACACGACAGAGTGGGATGCTTCTATGATGTCGAGATTTTGACTGATAGTCAGTATCATCCATTCTGCCAGTGAATCCCATCCATCTGTTTTCTGAACCTCTTCTCCTCTTAAGGGAAGGGGAAGGGTGGGTTTGGTTAGCTGGAACCTACCCAGCATGCACTGGGCAAGAGGAAGGAGTTAGGACACCCCGGACAGGTCGCCAGTCAATCACAGGGCGAACGCACGACACAGACAAACAACCACGCTCACACACCTGCAGGCGATTTAGTGTTTCCAGTCCATCTGACCTGCAATCTTTGGACTGTGGGAGGAAGCTCCACACAGAAACACTGCAGCCAGCTGGCCGAGGTTTGCAACGCTGGACCTTTTTATTTTTGCCATGAAATGACACTGTTAACTGCTGAGTGACCTCAACGCCCACTCAGTCAGCACTGAGAATATATATAAAAAAACTTAACATGTGCTCTCCCAGCTGCAAGGAGTGTATGACTGCTTTAACTTAGCCGTTAATGCAGTTTTTTTGCCGCAGCGATATCAAATATAGCTAAATACAGAAATGTCAAGTCTGTTTGTTAGTTAGAGGGCATGCTGGGACATGTAGGAAATCACCAACAGAGGAGTCAAGAAGAGTCTTTGATGACTGACCTTCACAGAATGACTGAATGAAGAGAGAGAAGTCCTGTTTGGACAAAGAATTCACCAACAATGTTTGAAATATTTCATGACCTACGAAGAACTCAGCTCACAGGACAGCATATGGGTTATAAAGTCACATTACATTATCAAGTATGTGGGTAGTCCTTGACACATTGAAACATGTAGAACAGTTAGCTGCCACTTGGGGTCGCCAAAGAGAACAGAGAGTGGTGTGACATAAAACCAAACAAAGCAGCAAGAAGTGTTGTAGCATCGCGAACAAAGACAGAGTTAACACACACCCGTTACCACCCTCTATACCTGTCACTGTGAGGCGAGTCTCGTAGGGAGTCATAGGAATCCCCGTACTGCATTCCCGGTCCGGACACGTCCGTACAGCCCCAGTGGGCGGCCCTCCTCGCCATGCACGCCGGGCTGCTGCACTTACTGGTTCCCACAGAGCTGGACAGCCCACCTGACTGGCAGTCTGAGTTCATACTCTCCGTTCGCTCCATGCTCCACGTCTGCTCCTCGTGTCTGCCGATGTGGGCGTCAGGAAAAAACAAGTTTAAAAGGTTACAACAGAATCGAGGAGGTGGGAGGATACAGAGGAGGAAGGCATGTTGGGTAAAGAGACTGTAATGCACAAATGTTTACATGTAATGCTAATAAAGAATCATTGAGAGATGGTTTTGATTAAAAAAAACACTGAATCAAATCACTCTTTGTAACATGGCAGAGCTGTTAGTACTGCTGATCCCGCTGCCAATCAACAGGCAACAATGCAACTCTGCACAATCTGACTGTACACTACCTGCACAGCATTCATTTCCCCTCCTGATTCAGTCGATGTTATTATGACAGTTGTGGAATTAAGTGCAACAGCATGTCAGGAAAAGTTAAAGTACACTGGCAACAAGTCAAATCACAGTTGTTGGAAGTTTTCGAACTAGGTTCAGGAACAAGGACCACGCCTCGAACTCGTCCCATTTCCGTATCTCACCTTATCTGTTCACTCCCTCTTTGACTCTTTCATTCAAACACAGGAACCACAGGGCTCTAATACATAGAGATACATAGAGATATGAGATGGTTCCCTCACCCAGAGTCTCAACTCTCTCCAGGTTCCCTCCCATCTTCCCGATGCCAGGCAACATCCGAACCCCTCCATCCCTCAACCCTCACCCCTTCTTCCCTCCTGCAGCACATCATCTGGTTTATAACCCACAAACCTCACTGAAATAAATAGTCCTCATGACAACTGTTAGCAACTGAAATTGATCTTACATCAAGAAAAATGAAGAACCTCCTATGTATATGTGCCCATCTGCATGAGTATGTCTGTGGTAGGTGTACCTGGAAGCTTGTGAGGCAGTGGTCGAGTGGTGGGAGCGGGTAGACATTCGGCTGCCTGCGTAGTTGCCTGCACCCTCGGCTCCGTGGCTGATCACACACTCTGTCGTCGGGACGCTCTTGGAGATGTCCTGCAATACACACACACACACACACACAGATACATATATAAACACATCATACAAAAACACACATAAATATATATAAATATGAAGGGACATCTAATGACGAGAGGATTCCTCTATACACATCTGTTATAACTCTTCACTTCTCTCTTCTCTCTGCTGTTGCAATAATGCTGACTCATGCCCATTACATCTCCAACAGGACAGTAGGTGTTTTCTGCTTTCTCTTTAAAGTTTGCCCCCGATGTGCCACCATGTTTCCCCTCATGTTAGACAGCTATTTACACAAAGACTTGAGTTCAGTCTGAGAGCCAAAGCTGAATATAGTCTTCTGTCTTCTGTCCCTACTTTAGCATTAATGAATATCTGAACGTTTTGACACCAAAATCCTATTTATAGGGCAGTTATATTTAATTAAAAGCTCTGATATATCTGGCTTTATTGCAGCAGAGCCTGTGCACTTTGATAGGAATATGAAGTCAAGCCTGGACTTTAAAGATGTAACTTCTATGTGCTCAGACTCGTAGCAGATGTAACGTTTTTATTGTTATTGTTGGTTACCAGGAGCTTAAACAAAATCAGTGATGCCAAAAATGTCCCTGGCAAAGTGTGAGATCCACACACACACACACACACACACACACCCACGGCACCGACTTTATGCTTAACCAGCGACTCTAATAAAACATTTAAAAAAAATTTAAATTCAATCTGGTCAGTTACTTTTGTTAAAGTTTAAAAAAAAAACTGTAGTTACTTATTTAATTCTGCCTCTGAGGAGATCTCGAGTCTATGTGACCTGTTTCCTCTCATGAAGCAGCGTGAAGGGTTGTCAGGAGCTGACTTTACTTCCAGTCCAGTTAAATCTGACCTCAGGGTCACCTGAACCTGCCTCTGCCATGGTGTTTCTACTGTTTTTAGACTCACGTCAAGCATGGGGATCTCCTCGGGACCGGGGGGGTTGGGTCCGTTGGCCAGTATGGGTTGCTCCACATACTGATTCTGGTTCTGGTGTAGGTGACTGTGCATCTTCTTCCTCTGTTTCCTGGAGGGGAGGTGATGAAGGAACAGTTAGCGATCATCACATGATCACAGCAATATTGTCACTACAGCACTTCATCTCGATTGCGTCTGCGAGAGACCTTTTGGACACTTGTTGGAATAATACTTCTTCTGTGTTCACTGTAAAGGGCTCACGATTGGAGGTTGAGAAAAGCAACCAACCAACCAACAAGCAAACAAACAAATTGTTTGTATGTGGTGGCATGAGGTTGCATCCCGCCCTAGCAGTGGGCAGTCAACAGAGATGTCCCTTATTCGGACAGAACAAACGGTCGGTAACAGGCATTTTGGGTGACGGGTGAAGTATTAGGGGCAAAGGGTGTACGCCCAACATCAACAGCCAGCTGGAGGAGGATGGGTAAACCTCCACCTGGGACGTAGGTTATAAATAATATGACCAATGGCAGTGAAACTTCAGATACTTTGCAAACCACCTCAGGCTTTTGTTCACGCAGAATCAAATGAAAGTCTTTATTACTCTGATGACCTCCATGAGTCTCAGATACCGTGACAGCTTTAGTTACCAGGAAAAAAAACACACACACATTACAATAATCTTACAGATAATCTATAATAATAACAATAATCTACAGTGTCTTCTTCAACATGTTATTTCTCCAGCAGGACCAATATTAATGTGGTTAAATTCTGTTACATAAAAGTGTGACTCATTCATGAAAGATATTACATTAATTACATTTGTCGAAATGAAACAGAGGCAACAACTATGAGAGAGAAAAGTGAAAACATTAGGATGCATTTGTGGAGCAGAACTTTGTCTTTCTTCTTTCCTCACGAACCCTTAAAATGATCCTGTGACCATTTGAAGAGAAACCACTCGACCACTGTTTCTCAAACTACGGTACGAGTACTACTGGTGGTACACACACTCTGTCTAGTGGTACACAGAGGAATCTCTTGTTGTAAATTTAAAAACACATTATTCTATTGAAAATACTGCAAAGTTTCTAATGGAAATAAACTGAGATCTCTGGAAAGTAATTCAAAGTTTTGTATTTCCTGTAATAATTTTGTTTTAATATCAGCCTGATGCACGGCTACGTTCATGAACGTAGTGCGCGCATACATCCATATTTAGTTATGAGCTAAAATGTGACAAAAAGAAAGAAAGCAAAGGAAAAATGAATGGTCCAAAAACAAAAACATCGTGGCTCTAAATGAGAAATATCATGAAGAGAAGTGCAGATACTCCTTTCACACCAAATCAGCTCTGGTTCTTGAACTGGTTCTGTTCAGGATTCAACAACAGTCAACAATAAATAATCTTCTTATTAAGACTAAACTGCCTCGTGTGAACTGTCTGTATTTTAATGTCAGTCATACCATAGTGATACTTGGAGAGACTGATATTTTCTGAGGTGGTACATGGTGGAAAAAGTTTGAGAAACATTGCACTAGACTAAACTACCTAGCTCCACCTCGAGCAGCTACAGCTGTAAAATACAGTCAGATACAATAATATTTCAGTCACAGGGGGGAGATGTACTTCTACTTTCAATACTTTAACTACAGTTTGATTATGATACTTTACTTTTAATGCAGGACTTTTAATTGTAACGGAGTATTTTTAGACTGTTGAGAAAAGGATGTGAACACTTCGTCTTCACTATTCAACAGCATAAAAAAAAAAAAAGCAGCTCATTACTATTTTTATTTTTAGTGGGTTCATTTGAAGGTTTGGAGCCTTTAATAAATGGGGAGTCATTTATCTTCTCTGCAAAGACACATACTTGGTTTTGCAGTAGGCCACCACACAAACGATGCCAACCACCAACAATGCCACGCAGATGCCCGTGATCGTCAGCACCCGCCTCTGGTAGAGCTCCTCAGCTTCTGTGGATAGAAACACACACACACACACACACACACACACACACACACACACACACACACACATGCATGCACACATCCATGCAGTCACATCCAACACGGACACACACACACACACACACACACACACACACACGTATAGCATGAGCGCTACTCCATTGGTGGTTTCTCGCTGTTATCTGCTGCCATCCTATCCCCTGTGCTGTCTATAAAACTCCTGTTCTATCATGACACTTTTAGTTTTAGCTGCACTACAGTCACACTACTACTGCTACTACAACACAGGAGTAACTCTACAATCTCATAAATATTACTATGACAAGTAAAACCTACATCCTGACATAGACTGTCCCTGTACACGTCTATTTACAATGGCCATGGAGATGTTATGCTACAGATGGCACTGGAGGGGATCTGAATGCATGCCTGTATGGATGAGATCATTAAAAGAAGAAATTAAATAAAGCATTTTTTTTTTTGTTCAAAGTGTTGACACCACAGCGGCCTGCGAGTATGAAAGTTTGGTATTCACAAAGCTCACCATAACAAACTCTAAAAAAAAAATCTTTAAAAAACAAGAAAGAAAAATGTTTTATTAAGCTGTATTTTACTTTTTATCTTCCTGTGCTCGAACAGGTAATGTTTTAGTAAGCTGTCAAGTTTTAACATTAACTCAACACCAGGCTGAAAAGCAGTGTATTGCTGCCTTCGAGCCTATTTTACTACTGAATATGGTGGTGCTGTTTTGTTTAGCTCTTAACGCGACTTCAAACCCCACCAGGAGCGTTTCAGAACTGTTTTGCCTGCCAGACTTTGTTAGCTCCTTAGTTTATGTGTTTCTACCATGAGTAAATACGACATAGTTAAATGGTTTCCCTTTTGACTGTTTTTAAGTTTCCACGGGGCGTTTTATTTTGACGATCGACAGGATTCTCTATGCTGTTTCTGTCTCTGACTTCCAGCGAGCTCGAGCCGCTCTGTGCAGAACGCGTCGCATCCGTGACCGGTGGAGTTTATGTTTATGACCGTAATGTTTGAGTGTGATCAGAAATGTTGCTCCTAAAATCACACCAACCAACAGTGATGTCACAAGGTCCGGCTGTACATGTCTACATCACAGCAGGACGCTGAGAAGCCACTGGAGGTCGACAAAAACAAGATTGTCAAGTTTTCACATATAAGGAATTTGTCTTGGTATATTGGTGCATAAAAATAATTTACGTATGAACACATTGTACCTTTGACTAAAATCAAAGTTACTATTCTTGGCTTAAAAACCAGCTGAACATGGTCATGCACAGTATTTGCTATTTCCCTGATGATGAAGTGAAGTCGTCATACAGTTTATCTCAATAACTTGTGACTGTTGTTTCAGAGTTTTTCCATTAATATTATGTAATAATTTCAAAGACTGGTTTGGCCTCAGATAACCTACTGAGTCACAGTCACTTACATCTTTGACTTACAATCGCACAAAGAAATTATTTTCAAGTTACTACTTCCTATTTTTACTCTGCAGTGTGTTTGTTGCTGACAGGGTCGAGTTGGTTACAACACTTTTATGTCGTGGTGCAAACTTGCCTTTGAGAACATCTCCAGACAGATTTGGATCACATTACACTGCACTACATTCAACTCATTAAGTCCTAACAGGTTCTGCTGGTGACGCCGTGTGAATACTACTCCATCTTAGTGTATTTAGGTTAATTCAGACGTCTGGGCCTGCCGTGGTGTAACACTCTGTGTCAGAACGGCAAGCGCAACGACACAATGACAGAGGGAGCAACAAAGAACAGAACATGAGGGGAAAGAGGAAGGGAATAAAAGGAGAAAAGGTTAAGTGGTGAGGGAGGAGGAGCATGAGGAAACACGTAGACAAGAGGGAGAGAAAAGGGAGCTGAGAGGGGGAGCAGGAGCGTGTCCAGGAGGAGACACCAGTCCCCCAGAAACCAAAGACTGGCTTGACTTTGTCCCCTTATCTACTAAAAATGGATTTTAAAGGGCCTTGGATTGTTAGTTACAGCCAAATTAAAGTCCCTGAAGACCAATTGTTGCTTTTCAATGTCACAAACCTTCTGTTATGCAAATATTTGTTAGTTTCTGAAGCTGTAAATTTAATACAGCGACACCTACGAGCGATTACAAGCTGAAAACTATAAGTCTATGTGTCTGGCTGTGCTTCTTATGCAAGAAAGTTGCTTAAAAATAAGGCAAAATACATCAGAAAGCTGAATTTATTTATAGCATTTCTGAAATCAGCTTGAAACAGGGGCAGGTGAATCAAAAACTGTCCCCTTTACCTAATTCATCACATCACCTTTCCCCCTCCCCTCCCTCGAAAAGCTCTAGACACGCCACTTAAGGGGAAGGAAAGAGGGGCGAGGAAGGGAGGAGGAGGGGTGCTAAATAAAGGGCCTCTGTAGGGATTGACAAAGCCTACGAGAGCCTTGGCCTGGCATTGTGTGTGTGTCACAGGGTACTGATACAGAAAGGCAAAGGGAAATGGGAAAGGCGAGCTCGCTGGCACGGCGGAGCCAACAGCAATCGTGATTTAGGACAGGCGAGCTCTCCACTCTGACACTGAGTCAATCAAGGGCAGAATAATAAGGACAGACTACGTGGTCAGGCCTTTTGCTCGCTTTTGGCAACGCTCTGCGAAAATACTCGCAGCTTGCATGTTTTTATTCGACAGGCTGCTGAAGCCAATATGCACATTGCCAAAGCCCGGAGGACGAGCCAGATTCTTGTATTTATCGATGATGTGAAACAGTCTCTGATTTTTGGACAAAGAAGGCAGCTTTCGCTCTGTCCAGATAAACACAACTTTGATTTGTATACGGCCCGTCACATTGTGTCTTAATTCACCTCCATAAAAGTTCCCAGTTAATTTGTCTCTTTCTCTAATGTCTACTTTTCCTTTTTTTTTTTTTTTTTGTAAGAAGAGAGCATGCAGAGAAGGGAGGTTACATGTCTTAAAAGCAGGTTAGTGGTTAGTGGGCAGGAGAAAAAGAGGGACAGGTTGAGGGAGACCCAGTTGTTGGTTTTAGAAAGAAGATGGCACAATAATGTGTGACTGTGAGAGGATCTTGGCAAACCCTTTTAAGCACAGCAAAATGAATAATAATGTTCCATACCCATAAATTTAATTCTGAGAAGCTCTGCCAGCGCAGAAAGTTGTCGTGGTAAAAGGAAAGAGACAGATAGGGTCAGGTGTAATGTCCACTTTGGAGCAGATATATTATTTTCATGTCCTGTATATGCTGAACCAGGATATAAATTAATTAGTGCTGTCAGCCATAGTGACTGACATGAGTACCGTCCAGTAACAGACAGACAACTCAGACAGCCTCAGCTCTGTGACCCCCCCCCACCAGAAATGACACTAAAATAAAACAACAAAATAAAATAAGAAACAAAATCAAAAGCGAAGGGAGAAAATGAACCAAAGGCAAGAAGGAAAGAGAAGCCAACAGGCAGGAAAAAGCATGCACAGACAGACAAGACAAAGACAGCAAGACAAGAAGCCACATCACTTACTGCTATATTTACTAGACCTCATTTCTGGAGTAAACAACATCGGACAGAAATACAAAAAAAGAAACAAAAATTTTTTTAAAAAAAGAAACGAGACAAAAGGAAAAAAAACAAAAAAAAACAAGAAAACAAAAGATAAAAAAGCAGTGAGTTACTCTCCAACATAAAAACACAGTACAGTCGATGAGGCTGGCACAGCAAATGGGGGGTGGGCGCTGTAACTTGTTTGACTAATGGCAATTGTGTGCCTTGGTATTGATTACAGCAAACCTCTCTTTGTATAGCACGCACTGCTGCTGCGTACAGCTACCTTTCATATGATTTACAAAGAAATCATCTCAGCATTCCCAATTTCCATGGCTTTGCATGCATTATTGGCCATAAAGAGAGATGCCCATAGACAAAAATTAAAAAGTCAATCTGTCCACCCTAACTTTAACTACTCTTCGTACACTCTACAGACGTTTGCACCACTAGAAAAGCAGGCAGTAACAAAATCAACATGGATTTAACACAGCAGGACGACTTCCTGAAAGAGCATCGCGATGCAAAATAATAATAAAAAAAAAAACACAACGTCACACAGATGATGGGGTCAAAATAAGCAGACATTACATATAGTGTGATATCTCATGATGTAATGTAACGTAAAAAAACAAAAAAACTGTTCTTGGTTTTAAAAATTTGACATTATTCGTGCGTGGAAAAACTTCCACAACAGACAAACAGCAAAGCAAGACAACATGGTGTGGTGTAACAGCGTTTAACCCCCTGGAAACAAGAAGAAGAGGGGGTCATTTCTACCCCTCTGTTTTATCTCTGTGTGATTGCTGGGCAAGTAACAAGTGAAGGTTAAACCTACAGGAATCATTAAAGCTGGTTATCATCTGATTGTATGAACACTGACTGTGTGTGTTTCAGTGTCACTGCCCATGCAATCACAGGAGAGTGACATGACATGCCCCATCTGCATCCCCGTGATTTAAAGGAATAGTTTGACACAGTTTGAAATCTGTGTCACTTTTGTGTCTGTACATTCAATATGAAGCTCGAGCTAGGAGACTTTTAGCTTAGCTTAGCATAACGACTGGAAACGGGGCAGTAAAACTAGCCACAATAAAAAAATTAAAAAAACATCCACCTACCAGCACCACTGACTTTGGATTTGGGTTTCTTTAAAGGTCCAGTGTTTAAGATGGCAGGAATTAAATATAACATGAATTGAATATAAGAATCGTTGTGTTTTCATCGTCTTAAAATGAGTCCTTTATATCTACAGTGAGAGCGGGTCCTGTTCCACGGAGTCCGCCATGTTGAACCGCCATTTTTCTACAGCAGCCCAGAGCAGACAAACCAAACACTGATCTAGATACGACCTTTTGCTTTTTATGTGCCAGTTTTTCCTACATGCTTGGAAGGAGAGGGTGAGACGTGGGCTACGTCTACGTCTACACTGGACCTTTAAACCAATCACAATCGTATTGGGTGGCACTAAGCTCAGCGCTGCTTGCAAAATTGTGTCAGGAGGTCTTACTATTTGCTCGTGGGGAGGCGACACCTGCCATTAAAACAGCTAAATCCCTGCAAAAGAAAAGGTAACAGCTTGTTTATGCTCGTACTGTTAGTGACCAGGTTAGGGTAACTTGCCATTTTCAGTGTATAGGTTGATAACTTGGATGTTAGCATGCAGATAGTGGAAACTGAACACTGATGGCAGGCTTGTACCAACAGCCTACATCTTGAGAGCCAAACTTTCCAGTTAACAACTAGACAGGAAGAAATAGTTTGTCAATTAAACAAACTAGATATAATTAATTAGGGAGCTTCAAAGGTGCTCGTAGACGGATTTTGTTACCACTGGACAGGCTAGCCGTTTCCCCCCGTTTCCAGTCTTTATGCTAAGCTAGGCTAATAGCTTCCTGGTGGATGTTTTCATATTCAACATACTAACTTAATATCAAACTATTCCTTTACTTCGATTACACTGTGATACAAAGCAAACTTGTGACAGCATTTTAAACATATTAGAAGTCAACTCAAGTAGCATTTAGCCACATGCCATAAATGAGACATTTTATCAGATGATCCATGGATGCTTTGAGTTTTATCCTAATCTCTTAGTTCAGTACAAATTCCTCTGACATGATATTAAGAACCTCCACTGATATCAAAATCAATATCACAATGGGACCCTCAGATAAATATAACCATGAGCGATGGCTCCAAATGCCATTACATTAAGACTTGAAAGGCTGAACATATTCTAAACTCTAAACTCATTCACTTGCCAAATTATTTGGATTTCAGACACACTGTAGTTTGTATCAACGTCTGGCCGCTGTTCAAAACAACGTCAGAAGGACTTTACACTGTTGTCCATCTAAAAAGCCTTCAGTCGTGCTCCTACTCCGAAAAGTTAAATCAATGAAAGAGTTTTATCTTTGTTTGTAGGAGAGTAAGGACTACGGCAATTCGTATTTATAGTTTCAAGCCACATGATTTAGCCTCAATCGTTTTTAAGCAGCACCGATGGACCATCTGCAACAAAAAGTGACAAAGAGTTTGAATAAAATCTTGATTTTCTTATTGTGTCAATTCTCTGTCTCCTCTGATTCTTTTTAAGCTTAAAAAATTGTCATTTTAAAGTAGATATATTGTTAGAATTTGGCTTTTTTAGCACATTTCTAGGTCAAGTATCCAGTAAGTCATGCGCACTGAATAAAATCCGAAGCAGATGAACTAGTGTGAAAAATCTCTTGATTTTTTTTTGGGTCTCTGGTGACCAGAGGAGCACCACAGAGGAACCAGGGGAGACAGGGAGAGGAAGGGGTGGACACAGAGGCATGCAAACTCACAATCACACACACACACACACAAACACACACGTTAACTTACATGAAACATAAGAGCAGGTTTGCAAACACACACACACACACACACACATACAAACATACAAACATAGCGCTCCCTCCATCCAACCCCTCCGATGTAGCATGCAGCATCTCAGTGAGAAGGAGACAGACAAGAGCAAATGGACATACTGTAGAAACCGGTGATGACGGAGTTTTGACAGCGGTCCCCCGTATAGTCATTGGGACACCTGATGGAGGGAAAACAAGACACAGAGGGTGGAGGAAGGAAGGGAGGGGGGTTTAAGATACAGAGGGAAGAAAGGAGGTAAAACAGGAGGAAAGAGAGACACAAAGACGGATAGAAAAGAGGGAGAAGGAAGGGAAGGAGGGAGACATACGAGAGAGAGAGCAGAGAGATGAGGGGTTAGAAAACAGCACAATCCACCAACTACAGAGAGAGAGAGAGAGAGAGAGAGAGAGAGAGAGATGACCTGCATACCGTGACATCACCGCCATCAATATGACATCACTGCTACAGTTAAGACATCATCACAGTCATGAGGGGTCATGTGATGGTGGTGCAGGAAGTAGGAGGGGGTCAAACGTACACGTCGTTAACCTCCAACTCCTCTCACGCACAAACACAGACGCACGCAAACACACACACACAAATACACACTCACAGATTGGCTTATCGTAGATTACGGACTCTCGTTCATTGCATCCATTTGTTAACCTCTGACCGAGAACATGACGACACAAGGAAGCAAAGTCGATCTGATTTGTAATGGACATCCCTTATTTGGTGCCGATTATAAAATATGTGTGTAAAAACGGCAGATAAGGTCAGTTTGTGCTGATCGTCTCTGCTGTTTAATATTTGGAAAACTTTCCACATGATGTCATTTCAATGCAAACTCTATGATGAGAGAGCGAGAGAGACACAACACAGAAGCCACGTCTCTGGCATATACGACATTTCTCCAGACTATACTCACTTCAATTCATTCACAATTCTCCTTAATGCGTGTGAGTGTGTGACATTTCCAAATTAACGACTCAATCTGAGTCGAATGGATGACCCTTAATGTAACAAGATCATTTTCATGGATATGTTAGCGAGGATATGTGCCAAAACGAGGCCCTGGTTGAGTCTTTCTGTCTCCTGCATTAATTAATTTTTTTGGCAAAGTGGAATCAGCACAACAAGCTGTAAATACAACACGGACACATTATCGCCGTATAAAGCTAAAAAAAAAGGCAAACGTCATCCAGCAGCAACGTTAGCGTTCATTCAGAGAACTCTTCTCTTAGCTCTGTTTTGGTCTCTACCAACTCCACCTAACACCGTTAGCAGGTTTTTGACCATTTTTGTCAAAAATAATGCTGATAAAACAAAAAAGTAGAGGCTCACTCATCAACAACGAGAGCTGTAACGCTCGGCAGTGTCACTACAAGCATGATCTTTATTCAACATTACACATTTGATCCATTGTTAATGTACAAACATCGATCGGAGCGGCATTAATGCAGCTTTGAAACCCTTGAAATGAATAATGTGATGAATTAAATGTGATATGGAATATGTAAACACACTGTATCGCTGGCATCCTGGATATTTTTACTGCTACGCTCATGACTTTATCATCGCATGCAGTTAAGCACTTTAACACATAACGTAGTCAGGATATCGTTGAATGTAGTCGGTGTGTTTTGAGGTCAAAGTTAAAATAAAATTTAAAAAAACAAAACACCGTGGACTGTTCAGTCATGCACATGCAGCGGTTTAGGAGAGCGCAGCTGCACAACATCGTCGTCGCTCTGTGTGATGGTGTGTTTGTGTGAAAGCGTGGTAACCCATCGCAAACATTTAACAATAGAAATGAAGTGTCAAAGAATGAGGAATTGTTAACATGGCCGTCTGACAAATGGGGATGTGTGAAACATATAAATAAAAGAGCTGCACACACACACACACACACACATATACATACAAAGAGAGAGAGAGAGAGAGAGAGTGTGTGAAACCATGAAAATGGTTGGAATAGGTTTTTTTGTGGTATTTCTTGTGCATAAATAACAGCAATAGTTTACATGCAGCTGCAGAATGTGGTGCTTTGTTTCTGGATGGGTGGCGAGCTGTCAGCGATACCACGGGGCTGAACATGATTCATATTCTGGCATCAGCCATCAAACTCACAACGCTGAAACTAACAAGTAGGCTCCTCACTGCATCACAGTAACCAGAAAAATTGATACACATGCATCGTTGCCATTCTTTTCTAATAAAGCTCTTTGAAATAAGAGAAAATCCTCTTCAGAAGAGTGTTTAAAATTCTCTAAATGTCTTGAATCGTGTGTTATAATGGGTGTTATGGCTTTGACCCAGCTGGGAATAATTGATTTAATCTTTTTATTGCCATAATTGATAGCAGATCAGCTTTTACTGCAGTCGAATGAAAAAGGAGGCATGTTGTAGAAAATCTGATCCAACGGCGGCGCACATTACTCCGTAGATGAATCACAACAGCGTTATGATATTCTGGGTGTGGCCCCATTACAGTCATTAAAGGATAACAGAAGCTCTACGGCTCTAATAATCATATTTATTACAGCGATTTAGTATCTAAACAAATGTATCCAGCTTAAAATGCAAAGACCTTCGTCTTTCCCTCGTGCATACACTGCCCATATAACTGACTGGGTATCCTTTTCTCCCCTTTCTCACCACTAAAGAGACAACTTGCATTTTGAATCAATTACAGCAAAAACCCTCGGAAGAGCCCACTCAGCAATTTCCCATAGAGTTATAAATAGAGCAGAGAGAGAGAGAGAGAGAGGCACTCGGAGCAGAAGCAGCCCAATGCCGGCAGAGCTTTTACTGTATATCATTTCTTTTCTCTCTTCCTCCCTCTGCTTCTCATTTCCCCTCCTCTCCACCTCTTCTTTATCTACCCGTGCTTCCTTTCCTGTTTTTTTTTGTTTTTACCCCCTCCCGACTGACTGTACTATTATTCTTTCAGCCCTGAGAGCACCGAAAAAAAAGCTAACACGCCTTTTGTTTCAAGCGTCTGAATGAAAGCAAAGCTCGTGATTCATTCTGTTACATGCATTACACAAAGGTTCGTCAGATTCAAGAGGACACAGACAGCCGTGGACATTATGTTCGGGCAGCCCTGAACTCGTGGCATTTGTAGATTAGATTAGATTAAATTAAACCTTATTGATTCCAGTTGGAAATATGGCATTTTCAACCTATAGCTGAGAGCACACGGGGCTAATGTTTCCTGCCGGACGTCAACAACAAAATGAATCAGAGCTATCTCTACGCCGACAGGTTGAAAGGAGCTTTAAGTAAGCAAGACGCGCCAAACTTTAACTGTCGACAGCCAGCCGAGGGGGGTGTTTGTATGTGCTGATCTCCACTTTAACCTCCACACTTTTTGTTTTAGCCAGGGTGCCTTTCTGTGTGTGTGTGTGTGTGTGTGTGTGTGTGTGTGTGTGTGTGTGTGTGTGTGCTGTCCTCCACTTTAACCTACAGACTCCATTTTGCAGTACAGCATTACCTTCCCCTCTTCAGGGAAGAGGAGATTATGCGTTTATATGGTCGGCACACAAAAGAGCTTGCAAATACCGCCTAAAAATTTCAGGGATATTAAAAAAAAAAAAATTGCCATGCGGTGCACTGATTTGCAGCTGTTGTGCAAAAAATCATGAGTGTGAATGGGAGGTCTACATATCTCTGAAGTGAACAAGGCGAGCAGACAGTCTACAGACAGCAGTCTTATTTACATCCTGTTATCCACTGGCCCTAACAGACAGGCCAACAAAGGATGACAAAGCTGGGAAGCTACAGTAACTCTGCTGGAAAACTGCTGGCTAGTCTGCTGCTACCTTGCTAGGCTGCTGTAGCCTCTTGAAATATGCAGTGTGTTCGCATGTAGCACAATCCTGCACATTTTGTACCCCTAAATTGCTATATACGCAGCTCGTAATGTCTATATGCAGCCTCTCCACAAAGTTTTCTGCTTGTCAGCACCATGAAGAAGAAAAAAAAAAATCCTGATTTATCCTTCAGCAATGACCGGAAGGTATATCAGATGAGAGATAGAGATAGAGAGAAAGGCAGAGACAGAGTGAAGAGGGGAAGCAGGGGATAGAAATATATATATATATATATATATATATATATATATATATATATATATATATATATATATATATATATATATATATATATATACACACATGTAAATGAAGAAACAAAGAAACAAAGACCGTAGATCTGGAACGACACCAGAGGATCTAAGGATGGATTTCTAGCAGATACATTCGATTGTACAGGAAGCATAACAACAAAGCTCTTGATCATGCACGACTATACACGCCATCTGTTATCCGCACCGTCAGGGGAAGTGTTTGTTACACATCTACAAAATGACCCATCATGCATGGCAAGTTGGGACTGAGAGATTACAACCTCCAGTTCAGAAAATATACATTTCACAAAGAGGAAAACCACGTTCGCTTTTGATAGCTCAGCCTAATACAAGTAATGCATGCTTAGAGCCGACAGCTGTTGGACTGTATCATATAATGTGTTCAAAAGGAGGGCAGTGTTACCAGATACCTGCTAATATGATGACATTCCCACCTCTACTACACTGGCATAAGATGCTACAAGCTACAAAAACTGCAATTCCTCAAACGTCCACTTGAGGCTGGCTACAGAAGTGAGTCAGTCTCCATAAGTCCCCATGTTAAAATGTCCAACTTCACAGCAGAAATAAACATGTTTACAGCCTGGTACAAAAAACAGTTTTGGTCTTTGTAGCTAATTTCCCCGTTCATGACAACTGTACTGAGGGTGAATTTATATACAACTCACCTGATCCAATTATATTAAGGCTTAAAGTTATGCAGGATTAAGAGCATGGACGCTTTGATTGACAGGTAGGTGCTGTTACAGATGGCTTATTAGAGCAACCAGCCGTCATTCAGCCTGCTTATAGGTCCACCAATGATCCACGTCTTTGCTGATTTATAGATTAGACGGGAGGTGGAAGAAGCGGGACGGCCAACATGGCGGCAGGCAGAGCCACCAAACTCCTGTGGGTGACATCACGGATACCCCGTCCATATTTATACTGTCTCTGTCGGTAATCTCTAATTATTTCCACTCAGTTTTAACAACATTAAAGCCGGCAGATTGTCCTGAGTCTCTTTTGAGTGAAGACTTTAGCGGCTTGTGAGTCCAGTTTCCATCATCGACTCCAACTGTCAGGACAAAGATGTTCACGGGAGCTGTGTATTTTTGTACAGTACGTTCAGGAAGGGATTGTTTCTGAGACATTATGAAGAGGAGGGATGAATACAGTGACCCACAACTCTTTCAATGTAACATACATGGTGCATCTTTACACTGTCAGTGGTTGTAGACAGTGTTTTCTGTTTTATCACTGCAGTGATTCATCTAATATCCAGTTCATGAATTTTTTTTTTTTTGCTCTTCTAAACACTTACCAGTCTGGCAGTCTGGTAGCTGTTTCCTGAGAAAAAATCCTCCCACACACAGGAAGTGATGCATTTTATGTTAAGAGGTTATTTTGAATCAACAGAAGAAGAAGAAGAAGAAGAAGACTTAAGCATGGTCTGAATCCTGTTAACCACACCTGGTCTGCATCAGTGCAGAAATAGTTTTACGGCATCACTAAAACATGAATGTGACCATTAGTTTGTCAAGTAGGAAGACTGATGTCACGATATCCCTATAAAGTAATCAAGGACCTGATGAGCATGTTCAATGAACGTCACACAGGTGTGTGTGAGCTCCTGACGTGTGCCGTGTGGATTTGGTTGCTTCTTCCATTAAAATGTGCATTAAAGCTACTCTAAAATCCCGAATGTCTCACAGCGTGTGAACACACCACAGCACAACGTCAAGTGTCTGCCTGCAGCAGACAGTTTTACACCAAAGGCAGAAAGCGGGACAAGTACGACGCTTTGACATCGATATATTGAGAGAACGAACGTCGCCCGGGAGGGAACAACAGAGTGACTGTAGTCACATGTTTAGCAGCACCCGAGGGAGACAACTTTAAAACAGATGGACATGCATTAAATATGCAAGTATCACATTTATTTCTGACTGTGCCTTAGTTAAAGAAAAAGCTGTGCGACTTGTTCTCTCGCAGTCATTTTTCATCGTCACATGCTTCCTCCCAATCCTGTCAACTTTACAGCTGTAAGCAAACTGTAGATAAGTCTGTGGCCGACGATCCAGAAGTGAACTGGTTACGCCATATTCTGACTTTTTGCTAATCATATTGTCAGACGATTAACTGAATGTTAGGAAGACTACCTCACCGATAGCTGAATAATTAGAATAATAAAGCGTCAGGACAGTCAGAAATCACTGTACGTTTTTTGAATCTGTCCTCTCTCCCCTGCCCTCTTTGTTTTGCTGTGCCCTCAGCATGCAGCAGTGTTTTGTGGTTACATGCCAACAGAGTGACGGACAACAGAGAGACAGCAGTTAATGTGCTACGTCAGCGGGGCGTCCTCCTTAACGTTTCGTGCCTGTGAAGTTCGTCTGAGCAATGTGGCGCTCTGCAGGGTGAGCAAAAGTAGAATCACCTGCGATGTCACACGAGTTAGCTGCTCGCTAATCTGGCATAAACCGAGAAGACAAAGGTCAGCTACACTGTTAAAAACAGGCTTTTATAATTACTAAGATCTACTGCATAAATATTATTGACCATAATAAACTTTTGCTGCCCTGCATCTTAAAAACAACCTACAATGGGAATGCTAATAGTTTCTATTGGGTTCTACCATTGACAGTATAAAGAATGGATGGCGTATGCGTGATGTCACCCACAGGTTTCTAAAGAGCCGTTTAACATGGGGGCTTATGGAGACTGACTCGTTCTGCAGCCAGCTTCAAGTGGACGTTTGAGGAACTGCAGTTTTTGGCTTCACTTCACAGCCACGGAGGTTGTAGCACGTTGCTAACAGGTGGCACTCACACCAGCAGTTTTGCTGGTATTTACATCTCATCTAAGACATTACTTTCATTGTTAATTACATTTTAATTAGTTTATTTTGAATAAATAAGTATATCTGAGGGCATAATATCCAAGTCAACATCTGTCTAAGACAACCTCTCTTCTGGTTTAAAAAAAAACTGTACACAACAAGCCTTAGAGATACTGCATGCGGTGAGTGGCTCAATGGGATGCAGGTGTATGTATGTGGGGAGGGGAACAACCAGGAAACAGCAGACGAGGCAGTTCAGTGACCAGTGACACATTGTCTGAGACCAGAGAGACAGAAAGAGAGAGAGAGAGAGAGAGAGAAGGAGGGAGGAGAGACGAGGGGAATGACCACACAGTGATGACTGAGGGGACGAAGGGGGGAGGCCAACCAACTTACTTGCAGGACAGCTGGTTAATACCATGTATGAAGTAACAGTCTCCTCCGTTGACACAGTAGGTCTTCTCCGAGTCGTTGCAGCGCCTCGCATGACTAACACCTGGAGACGGGGTGGTGGTGGTCACTACGAGGAGGACAGTCAGACAGGAAACACATGCAACATATGCTCAATGTCACCTCTTTGTTAAAATAACAAGGCGTTGCCATACTACTACATATCATACCACACTATGCCACATACCTTTCGGACCTCCTTTAGTCAATTTCAAAGAGCTTAGTGTGACAAATCTATCTGCTTTTTTTGGGGCAGGCATCAGTCACTTTGCTGCAGCTCTGCAGCTCACAGCTGAGTGACCGACCCCAAACACACCTCAGTCTTCTTCCTTTAATTTAAAACTTGAAAACATTTACAAATAATATATAATACATTATTGTTGTTTTCAGTCATTTCAGCCTGTGAAACAGTAATAATAATATATACCGACGTGAAACTCACTGATGTTTACGGAAGCCTTAAGCGGTCATACGTTTGATTTCCTCCCGATTTCTCGTGATAACGAGTTCATTTCATCTGTTTTCTCGAGATCTTGAGTTATTTTATGTCATTATGTCAAAATGTCGTTATCGCCAGAAAACGACGTTTCATTATCTCAAAATTATGAGAAAATTATCCCATTATTATATATTCGATAATGACATAAATAACTCGTTATCGTGAGAAAACAGAGGACATAAAATGAATGAATGCATGACCGCTTGGGGCTTCCGTAGATCTTCCTTAGGAAATTAGATATGATTAGATTAGATTACTCTCTTAGCATGAGAGTGATGAATATATTAACACATCGCTCATTATAATCCAATTTGTGTTAATATGAAATATTCTGATATTTATATTTTGATGCAGATATTTCTGTATTTGTAGGAGTCGAACGTGAATATACCTCGAGTTGCTGACGCTTTTTCTGGATCACTATAATTTCCATTAATTGACACAGGGCGTATCTGAATTTAAGTTGTAGTTTGGGATGAAAAAAGTCTGTGCAAACCGCGCAGAAGCCCTTTAAGGGCTACATGAAGCGATTAGATCCGGGCCAGTTGTATAATTTTGGCTTAATTCGTACAGTCCGGCTAACCATACCTCGCCTCTTCTTTTTACTTACACTGCTTCGGTGCTGTGCACGAGGACTACTTACATGAAGAATGTCAGCTGTATTTGCATTTTCTCATTTCCATCGTCAGTGTTTAAAGAAGTAAAGTAATCATATGGTTCCACATTATTTTACCCGTTCACTTGGTGGTGGGATTCACACAAAGAGCGCATCTGAGCCGAGAGTTAGGCTCAGATGCTAGGGGTCGCTACAGTATTTTTACAGTATTTGCATAACAAAGTAAGTTCAATATTATGATATATCTACTTTTACGTACGACCACTGGAGACTGCTCGGTATCTCTGCCTTTCATATTTCTGCTTGTAATTAGATCAGACAATGTCACAAATCAAAGAGCAGAAGTTAAGAAGGTTTTATTTTGTCACCTGGATTAGACAAAATTTAGACATGGAAAGTTTTTATTTATCAGAAGTTTCTTGATTTAATTTAGAAATCGCAATATATAATGACACATCATTAAAATATCTTCAGATTATCGTCCACTGCTCCTTTTTGTCGATCGAATGTCATATCTGAATTAGTTTTGTACTGCAGCTACGGTAACAATTTTAGTATCACTGAGCCATGATGTTTGATGCAAATGTTTCTAGACCTGCCAAGTTACGACTTTGTTTCTTATTTTATTTTATTTTATTTTATTATTGTGCAGAAGCTTCTTATCTATCTGGTCATAACAAACTAAATAACTTGAATACTTGAATACTAGTTCAGTATTTTCATTTACGACTTTCTTTGGATTAGATTAATGCTGAAGAACATCTGGACCATGTCCTTCTAACAAATTCAACTATATATGTTCATGACAGACAGACAGACAGACAGACAGACGGACAGACACACAGACAGACGGACGGACAGACAGACAGACGGACGGACGGACAGACGGACGGACGGACAGACAGACAGACGGACAGACAGACAGACACTGGTGTGTCATTGCTCACAGATCTGCACGCTGATTATACTCGTAACATTTTCTTGTCCTAGTGAGTTTTCGGCCACACAGGTGTAGTTGCCGGAGTCTTCCACACGGACACGACTGATCTGCACCTTTGAGTTTTTTCTTCAGGGAAAGAGAGAGAGAGAGAGAGAGAGAGAGAGAGAGAGAGCAGATAAAAAGACAGCGTCAGTTATTGTTGTTTCAAAGAGAAAAAAAAGCAGCAGACTCATCTCTGTCTGGATGAGAAATTCTTGTTTCCAGACCAGACAAGCAATAAATGACTGAGGTATATACAAATGTTCATTGTGATTAGCCAGCAAGGTTAATGGTATTGAGTTCAAACCAGAAACAGGCTAAACTTAATCTTTAGAGGATTACAGGAAGTGATTACAAGAAATGAGACTGTACTCTGCTGTAACTGAAAACACAAACCGAGTGAGTGACAGCAGAAAAATCTAGTTTAAATGACGTTCGATCAGAGCTTAAAGCCAAACACAAACTTCATAATGCCATGCAGAAAGTATATAAGAGGCTGTGTAAAAGTGTTTGCATTCGCTGTAGTAACACAGAGAAATATATCACTTAAAATGAGCATTTCAGTGGATTCAGTTATTAGATTCTGAGCAGATGAAGGAGTGCAGAGTTTGGATTTGAATACAGCACTCAGTATACACCTGTATGTTACACTGAAGGAGTTGCGGGTCACTGTATTCATCCCTCTCCTTCATAATGTCTCTGAAACAATCCCTTACTGAACATACTGTACAAAAATACACTGTAAAGTTCAGCTAAAGATAAAACGAGTCCTATAAAAATTCACCCTCAGTACAGTACCAGGCTGTAAACATGTTTATTTCTGCTGTGAAAGTTGGAGACTGATGCAGACTGACTCGTTCTGTAGCCAGCCTCAAGTGGACGTTTGAGGAACTGCAGTTTTTTTGGCACTTTCGCATTAGCTTTACTTCACAGTCACGGAGGTTGCTGTTTTTTTATTGCAGAACCAATTCAACGTCTTCACACTAACATACTAGTGGTTGTAACTACGGAGGAGAACAGGGGGGGGGGAAGCATTGTTTCCAGTACGGTGTGTCCTTGAAAACATGTTAGGTGTACATGTTTGTTAGTGGCGGTATTCTCAACTGTTCAAGCTACTTATTTTCATTTAAAAAATCCCAGTGTGACTGATAGACAGGGAGATCTCTGATTGTCTGGTATCAAAAGACTAGACGGCAACAAATTTGACTACCGCCGTGGCTCAGTAGAGGAACAGCGTCCAAAGGGTATTTCCTACTGAAAAAGACTGAAACCTTGTAAAATACCCACTTGATTGCCTACTCAGCTTGCTGAAGCTTGATATTAGCTTTGACTGCACAATTCATTTTTACACAGATCAAGGACTGTGGACTTTGGCCCTCATCTCTTATAGTAAAGCTGTTCCAGGAAGGTATCACTTCACGGGCAGCAAGAAGGGGAGGAATGATTACAGACCAGTGACTTTATCAACATACACATTGAGATGGACTTGAAAGATTTGAATGTATACCAACTCGTGAAGTCGCCATCGTCGTATGCACAGCATTTGTTTGAGTCTGGGGAATTTTCTTGGTGCACATAAGTGTGAATGCCTGTCAGACTCACTTGTTGGTCTTTATTTTGAGGTCTCTGCCTTTCTGAAGCTCGTGTCCATCTTTGTACCAGCGGAAGGAAGGGCTGGGATTCCCCGATGCCTCGCACTTCAAGTACAGCTTGTCCCCTTCCATCAGAGACTGGCCTCGAGTCAGCCGAAGCTTCGGAGCAGAGGCTGGAGGGAGACAGAGAGAGGGGGAGGGAAGGGAGCGGAGAGAGAGAAAATCAAAGCTTGCATTACTGAAATTAACTACAGACGTTCAATTAATCTATCCATTTAATTGTGTGTGTGTGTGTGTGTGTGTGTGTGTGTGTGCCTACGTGGGTGGCTGATGAAAATCTGTTAGTGAGGGTTCAGAGTTCACATGTGAGACGGGTGAAGAGTGGAGGAAATCAATGATACGACACACAAACACACTGAAAACTGAGAGCAGAGAAAACTCTGCAGTAGATTTTCACCATGGAGTAATGTAGGTGTGTTTACACGCGTGTGTGTGTGTGTGTGTGTGTGTGTGTGTGTGTGTGTGTGTGTGTGTGCGTGCATGTGCTTCATCAGTCTCAGGAGACTTTCCCTCTCTCTCCTTAAAAACTACAACAGACTGCATCACTGACATGAGCACAGGCAACACGAGCGCACAGAAGCTAAACTCAGCACCAGCTAGTAACATTTATACACACACACACACACACACACACACACACACACAAAGCAACCAGCGTGCAGACGTGGGCCTATCACACATGTGTGGGCCTACACACACACACACGCACACACACACACAGTGATAGGACACGCTTGATCAACTATGAGGCAACTGTTGTACAGGCTCCTCACAGCACTGCTGCATCCTCCTGTTTACTCCTCATAGACACACAGTAGATACTGTAGCTGCTGAGCTCCAATATGTCGGCGCATGTCTCGTAAATCAACATACTGAACACACCACATGAAGCTCGCTACGCTCATTTTAGCTCGGCTTTAATTTTACTATAGAAAACACGAGGCATAGTTAAGATTACAGCAGGGAGCGGTCTAACTGATCAATTCTGCTTTGACTGGATAGTTTTGACAACTCATAGCAACAATGAGAGACATGGGACTTGAACCGAGGTCATGGCAGTTAAACGTTTTAGTCCGCTGTGCCACTAACCTGAGTCTAGACCACTGACAGTATAAAGAGTGTCATGGCCGCCAATCTTGGCAGTCCTGTCAATCTAAAAGTCGTGGATCATTGGTGGACCTGAGGCCTGAGTGTTCAAACGAGCCACCTGTTACTTGTCAATCAGTGGCCTCGCTGTTAATTACGCACAACTTTAATCCTTAACAGGTGAGTTAAAAACAATTCAGACTCAGTACAGTTGTCATGAACGGGGAAATTAGCTATAGAGACCAAAACTGTTTTTTGTACCAGGCAGATTTTGGCTTCACTTCACAGCCACCATCCTGTGTAGCTTGTAGCATCTTATGCCAGTGTAGTAGAGGTGGGAATGTCATCTTATTAGCAGGTATCTGGTAACGTCGTCCTCCTTTTGAACACGCAGTCAATGCCAACAGCTGTGATCTCTAAGCATGCATTACTTGTAATAACTTAAGCTGTCAAAAGAAATCTTTGTTTTCCACTTTGGAGGTTGTTATCTTTCAGTTCCAACGTGCCATGCATGCCGTGCACCACTGAATTACGGCCCATGTCTATGTTTGTTTCAGTGATTCGAACAAGTCTGGTTTTGTGGTCACTGATTGTTGTTTTTCTGGTTGGAAATTCAGCGAACTACTCAAAAATGATAACAAGTATGAACGTTAAAGGAGCCCGGTTGTTGTAACAAACATTAAACTAACTACTCTTTGCAACCAGTGTGTGGATCGGTTTGATATGTCAGTCATAGCACCATAAAAAGAAAGCAGATACTGAATGTCAGGCTAAATAATAATGAAAACAAAAACACGGTAACTGGGCCAAGCACAAGAACTCAGCGTTTGTTAAAGGCAGGCTGGTGATGTTTTTTTTTCTAAGTCCCATAAAAAGAACCAACAATTATTTCATCTTTCATCAAACATCGTAGCCGAGGCCTGATGTATCTTATCCCTCTGTGCCACAGAGCTCTATTTTCATGAATGAGCCACACTGTTGCACCGGGTGACATTATCCTTTATTATCATGAACACACACACTGTAGTTTATTCTGACTCGATCCCGCATGCACATCCTGCTGCTGTAAACTCTCCCTAGAACATCAAATCTGTATTAATCACCACAAAAAAAAATGACTTTTTACTTCTGTTTGTGTAACATTTGTGAAAAATTACAGCATCCAACTATGCCGGGTGATCACCGAGGCTTTAATCACCTGATTTACATCTTCAGTAGGAACAAATGCGCTCCTGGCCGAGTACGACAAACAATTTAGGGAAGTCAGAAGGTGTGGAGAGAAGAAGGTGGTGACCTTACTCTTAAATTTCACAAGTGGAAGTTAACCAAGGATGGAGGTAACAAAAAAAAGAAAAGGAGAACCTCTATGAAGTAACATCCAGGCAGTTTGCTGTTATGTAAGTAGGATTTAAGTAGGATTTTTAGACTCACAGCAGAACAAGCAGCACATCTTTAAATCCAGTGCTCACATTTTGCAAGATTTAGTCTCGTCACAGACTCAACACACGCTGCTGGCTTGTAATGAGTTATACTAAAGAATAGAGTGTCACTGTCATCTTATATTTTGGAATAATTAGCCTTTAAAAATACCAAAATAACCAACGATGGTCTTTTTTTTTTTTTTAGTTTCCTGAGGCTCCAGATGCCAAACTATCAGTTAGGACTAGATACACTGTTGACTTGACTCAACTAGACTTGAGTCTGAATTTATATAGAACTCACCTGTTCAAATTATATTAAGGCTTAAAGCTATAGTGTTTAACAGTGCAGCCACTGATTGACAGGTGGGTGACAGGTAGCTTGTTTGAGGCTTGTTGCCTCCATAGATGATCCACGTCTTTGCCGTTTTTTTTAGATTAGCCAGGAGGCGGAAGAAGCAGCACTGCCAACATGGCGGCGGCCAGAGTTACCAAACTCTGAGCTCCAAAACAGCTCTACAGAAACAGTGAAGTCACGGATACAAAGTCCATTCTTTATACTGTCAATGGTGTCGACCGATCACACCAAACTAAACAAAAACATGAGAGCAGAAGAGACACAAAGGCACCTGAAAAAGCTCCAAACTGCAGACAAAGTCAGCGACTAGCTGGTGAACATGGAGGTAAAGAGCAAGGCACTTCTCTCAGGAGTAGGTAGAGACTAAAAAAGAGCTAAAAGGAGAATAATATCGGACATTTGTAGCTGGAAACATGGACTCAAAATCATGCTTCAATGGCTGCTGGATGACCATAGGTGAGGATTGGAACGCAGACGAACTGGAAAATCGAGACCTTTGCCTTCGCAATCCTGCAGACGCTGCACCGATCCGAAAAACTACGATTCACCGCCGCCACTTCATGCCATGATTGACCAGCTGTGTGGAGGTGAAAGTCTCTCTAGCTCTCAATTTTAACATCACAAACACCTAGAAGGAGTGAACGTCTGAAAACGTGCACCGCTATCTGCTTATTTAAACAACATCACGCCTCCACTCTCGCTATGATTACCAGCTTTTCATCCCGCCTTCGAGTGTGGCCGTTCGGAACAGCTATAAACACTTTCGCCTTCCATTGTAGTTGGAAAACACGTCGTACAAACTACAGTATAACCCGACTCTTATACCTAATCACATCTAAACCCAACATGGCATGAATGCAGCATTAGCAGCATCTTTTCTAGGATCCTACTAGCTGGAAGTCATTACACAAAAGACTGTGTGTGTAGCTCACATTTAAAACAAGGCTGCGTTTGCTCGGATCCTGTATTATTCTGGCAGAAAACACTTTCATGACAAACAGTTTTTCATCGGGAAATGAGCATCCTGCTTCTTGTTTTCATCCAGCATTTTGCTCTGGATATTTTGCAGAAGAGAATGAGGAAATCATGGGAAGTATAATCTAATAACGATGTACCATATGTGGAAAAGAGATGAGATTTCACCGTGGGAGGGGCGACTTTAGGCCAATACCATCGGTACAGATCTGACATTTAGACTCACAATGACAAAATACCTCTCAGAATAATAATCTTTGTTTGTATTGCACTTTTCAAAAGCAAGTTACAAAGTGCTTCACACTCAGTAACTACATTAGAAATAATCAACAGCAAATTAACTGGAAATGCCATCAAACAAAAGAAAGAAAATATAGCAAGAGGAATAACACAGGAGAGTCAAACACGTACGTAAAAAGATTTATCTTCAACATCGTTGACGGCAAATTTATACCACAGTTAACATATCTGTGTAATTTCAGCAGCTCGAGAAACATGAAGCACAACTAATAAACCAGAAACCAGTTAAAAAGCAGACAGAAATGATAGTTGTGAACTCACTGAAACCAGGGAGTTCGTTTAAAATATGTGTGGGAGAAAGGGAGTGAGGTGTTAAAATGAAATTTAGGTCTCCGCAGATTGGAATATTTCTCTAAAGCTTGGCAACACACACACACGAGTAGGAGGTTAAGACACACAGGAGAGGAGGAGAAGAAGAAGAAGAAGAAGAAGAAGAAGAAGAAGAAGAAGAAGACAGGCCGGTTAGTCCATACATCCAGTGTTAAATAATAGTCAATCCTTCTGTCAATCTATTAATCAATCCCTGCAAACTACCTCCAGTGGTCAATTCAATCACATTTACAGGAGCGCTACTCAGCTTCTCCTTCTCAGCGCTGTTTTTTTTTACTGTGCGGCCGAGGCTCTGCAAGATGTCCTCTTTATCTGTATATATCATAACTCTGTGTTTGTCAGCACATTTTGTGATTAAGTGTTGAAATGTATTTTTATACTCTATGGTGGCTGCATTTCGCAGTTTCTTCGGACAATTCCCAAACAAATGCACAGACTCCTCGCACTCATTTGCATACATTTGTCCAGATATATCTTTTGTAGTTTAAACACCAATGTGTCCTGATGTTGATGTGAGAATATGTCATTAATGCAGGACGTGGTGCTTGTTTCGTGACTTCGCCACAGTTTGAACAGCCCGTACATGTATTTTAGTTCTTGAAAGTTTTTTTTGTTCTCCTAGCTAGCTCATGCAACAAACCGGGCGCTTGTCTGACTCTTTGACCTTCTCCTGGACATAGGTGACATAGGCAGTGATGAAATCTGAACACAAGTGTTCACCTGGACGGCCTCGAGGATGCACGATAGACACATAGGTGTGAACAGCGATCAGACAAAGAACTAAAACCTGACACATCCTGCTATTAAACCCTAAAAATACAACATATTAGAACGTCATCTACATTTTGCCATGAAGCAAATTCAACCCACAATCCTGGCAGCAATTATGCTTCCTAATGAGAGGTAACTGGTAAATAAAATGAGTATAAACCTAACAGGAGATTTTTCAGTTGAGAGAAAGCAAGAGAAAATCATTACATTTGTTTTTCTTTATGAAACATCTCTCATGTTTGATGGTTTAATGTAAATCCAACATGCTTCCTGCTCTTGGAGTACCTGCACGGAGGAATTGCAGCTAATTTTATTAGCGCGGTTTTGACCAACAACAGATCTTCCTCGGGCAAATACCCGCAGGAAGGAAATGAGGGATATATATAGCAAAATGAGCATGTGACATCATAATAATCTAATCAAATTAAACTTATTGAACCTGCTGTAAATACACTTATATGTTATAATGTCATCATCATCATCATCATGAAGCTAATCGTACCAACCAAAATGGGTTTTTGGGGGGGATTTGTCCTTTAACAACAATTGATGATCTGCATTGGGATGAGCACAAATTAGAATAAAAAAGGATTTCTAAACTATATTTTTAAGATGGATATTAGTGCAGCAGCTCCACATAACAACCACCAGGATGAGACTCATCTCCCGGTGAGTCCGTCAGGCTTTTTAGCGTTGAATTAAGCGGTGAAAGTCAGCTTCGAGTGATAAACCCGGTCACCAGTGAGCTCATCCCTCTCTGGGACACTCTCCTCAGGCAACATGCGAGTCCAGTCAGCCTGGGAACGCTAGCTGAAAAACCAGAAGGAAATTACCCTTCATGGATGTGACATCCACATTTCATGGGCGTGACGGTGTCGGATTGATTGAATCACTCAGAAATTCCCACTCGAATTTTTTAACATCTTACATAACACTTCATGTGACTTTGAGTTTGTTTATTTTAGATAAAGATGTTCCCACGTGTGTGTGTGTGTGCGTGTGTGTGTTTATTGTGCAGTTATTTTAATCAGACAGCAAAGTGACTACTATTCATCATCAAACTTTCTTGCCCGAGAGCGCTCATTTAAAAATAAACCGATGATTGATCAGTACAGATCTTCACTGATCCTATTTTAGGCGTGATTATTAATTCATATAAGACAGGTGGATTCCTTTAAAGGTTTATTCTTAATGCTTGAATCTTTATCTAAAGCCACTCATGGGTTTTAAAAAAGCTGTAAAACATATAAACAGCCTTTGCTGTTGCTGCTTGATCTTCCAAAACCAAATCACAAATGCTGAGGAGGAGGAATTTCCTGTGAGAGGTTCTCCATTAAGTCTTAAAAACACTCGCTCTATGCCAGAAACACATTAGCACCTATAGGGTGCATTAGGATGTTGGACAGATGATGTTTTAAATAAGTAATTCAATTGATATTTCCATCTTGCCTCATTGCCTAGACCTTCATTTTCACTGCATTAATTACCAAAAAAACACACACACACATGTAGGACGGCTCAAGGATCCAACGACAGAGCGAACGATTACTGAGCATGCATGAAACACATTTCACTAGCAAGGATCACACCGTCATCAAGATACACTTAAAGGTGCATTGTGTAAGATTTAGGAGTACCTCTTAGCAGGAATGGAGCACAGTATGTTTCCATTAGTGTATAGTCACCTGAAAATAATAATCGTTATCTTAAAATGAGCCTTTTATATCTACAGTGAGAGCGGGTCCTCTTTCATGGAGTCCGACATGTTGAACCGCCATTTTTCTACAGTAGCCCAGAACGGACAAACCAAACACTGATCTAGATATGGCCTTTTGTTTTTGATGTGAATTCTGCAGCCGGCTGCATTGTATTGTATTCATTTGGTTGCAACTTCACTGCTAGGTGCCACTGAATCCTACACGCTGGACCTTTAAATGAATGTACTTCTTCAGTCTGTTGCTGCATTGTGGGGAAGCATCGGTGACAAGACGGACACCCCCTCAGAACTCTACTGAGAGTGGGAAGGAGATGGAAATAATATATTTCCCTAAAAAAGGACTAGAGCTCTAGGACGGTATTTATAGGAATGTCGGTGTGGCGTGGTTGAGGTGTGGTCCTGCTCCTCAAACTCTGCTAAAAAGCTTCAACTCAAAAACATCTGAGACTCTCCAACTTTAATAAAAACATGGAAACTTTTCACCAGAACAGAAATAAACCGTTGAAGGATTAAACTGGGGATAGTGACCGACTGATGGATTGATTAAAGGTCCAGTGTGTAGGATTTAGTGTCAACTAGAGGTGAGGCTGCACATTGCACTCTCCTTCCGAGCACGTAGGAGAAACTACGGTGGGCGTGAAACTCGTGAAAGGCGCTATCTATCTCCGCTCTCTCTGTGGATTCTTATTTTCATGAAACCATACATAAATATTATATTCCACTTGCACCAACAGATGCTCCTAAATGTTACACACTGGACCTTTAAATATGGACGTTTAGAGACAATCAGCAACCGGGACACAAACCAGAATCAGCTAAACCGTTTAAAAGGCTGTCAAACGCTCGTATTGCGCCATATTGCTGCAATAACAGCCTCGTACATTACTATGTTGACCTTTGAATGGTTGTAAAATCCAAAAGGAAAACCCTATTTACCGTCGTCTTTATACGCTCTTACCTGTAAAATTATTGGCAAATGGACCGCAGAACAACCAAGTCAACTAATAAATCCTTGCGGGCTCTGTCAAAACCTCTCTGTAAAAAAAAAAAAAAAAAAAGAAAAGTGCCTATTTTTGGCAGCGCCGCTCGCTAACAGAAAACACTGTGGATGAAACAGAAATACATTTTAAATTGATTTAATTTGGAAATGTTGTGGTTGAGGTTTAGTTTGATAAGGAAATATTCGTACGACTGCAGACATTAACGCAAAAAAAAAAAAAAAGGCAAAGCCTGCTGCACAACCATTTTCAGTTATGCATAAAGAGAGTCTGAAATACATGTGCACGAACACAATTAGAGTAGATTCACACATCCCACACACCACAGGCACCAAGCAAGCCATAACAAGTCTAATTCTGCAGCTGCAATTTACACACACAGACAGATTTTTTCACTGTGAATGTGCATGAGAACATGTGACCGTGTGCGATGTGCACATGTGCATGTGAGTGTTTTATTGTCTGCCCTGATGACAGTCTATTTAAATGTGTGTGTGCGTGTGTGTGTGCACTGTAAGTTGCTGATCCAAGCCTTCTGTATCACTGAGTGATGGGAGAATTCCTCGGTGAGAGCACAGAGAGGTTGGGGAAGGTGGTGGTGGTGGTGGAGAGAGAGAGAGAGCCACAAATGGACAGCAGCTTCTGGCCAATAGCCTGTAACCGGCCTGCTCCACTAGCCAATCACACGTGACCAGCGCTCCCATCAGCCGTCCATCAAGAGGTCCTTCTTTCAAGGTCAGCTGATGCTCCCTCCATTCCTCTCCTCCCTCCTTTCCTCCCTCCTTTCCTCCCTCCCTCCCTCTCTCTCTCTCTTTCCATCCAGCAAAGCAAGCATCAACAAAATTGATCTAATTTCTTGCTAAGCATGATCCAATAACAGAGACTGATATGGGAGCCAAACCAATTAGGTGTGTTCACAGACAGGTACGGCACCCCGAGAAGGCATGGCCGGCAACATGACTGCACACATGGGGTGAACGTGTGTGTGTGTGTGTGTGTCAGCTGACAGACTAGTGAGCGAAGAAGCATTCATAAAATGCACAAAGACGTGGAGAGGACACCGATGTCCGAGTGTGTGTGTGACATAACGGACGAATCTGCAGACATGCTGCATGTTTTTTGTATGTTGCATGTGTGCGTGCGGTTATGTGTGTGTGTGTGTGTGTGTGTGTGTGTGTGTGTTCATGTATGAAAGAGAGAAGCTCGCTCTATCTCATCCTCTGATCAGTGTGATTTCTGCAGCGCACAGCTGTCACCATGGAAACCGGGGAGGGAGCAGGAGATAGAGAAAGAGAGGGAGGGAGGATGTAAGGCTGAAAGAAAGGGGTAAAAAAGATTGAGAAAGAGTAGGAGAGAGAGTGCGTGTGTGTGTGTAGGTGTGTGTGTGTGTGAGTGAAAGGAAGTGAAAGGGTGAAAAAAGAGAAAGAGAGAAAGAGATGAGCATTGAGGTTGTTGAATGATAGCAGCCACAACAGGCCTTCATGCAGTATCACCCAGCTAACCTCTGCACAGCAGCAATACCAAGCCCAGGGCAACCTGTGCATGTGTGTGTTAGTGTGTGATGCAAACACTGTGTGTGTGTGTGTGTGTATTAATGTGTGTGTGTGTGTGTGCCTGTCACATCCACATTTGATGAAGAAAATCATGCGTGGATGTGTGTGCAAGAGTGATTGTCAATAAATCATTCCCTTCCTCCTCTTTCGTTTTTTTTTTTTTTGTAGTCACACACACACACACACACACATAATATACACTGTCACACACACACACACAAACACTGACTTGACCTTGTCTCTCATCACTGGTGTTGTGCATTGTTCTATTGGCTGCAGTCAGATCTATTTAAGTATAAATACACCCTTCAGATTCAACAGGAATCACACACATAGATAGATAGATAGATAGATAGATAGATAGATAGATAGATAGATAGATAGATAGATAGATAGATAGATAGATAGATAGATAGATAGATAGATAGATAGGGAGGATGTGCAGAGTTGGTAATGAATAGTTAATGAAGGGCTTGCGGGCAGAACGGTGGGGAAAAGCTATTCTCTCTCTCCGTTTCTCCTTCTCCTCTTTTTCTTTCTCAGGGCTGGGAGTCGTGTGCAAGTCATTCTGCGCCCCACCTGTTCTCCATTTATCTTTTTTCTTTCCCTCTCTCTCTTCCTGCCTCCACCCTCCACCATCCACCCTCCAACACTTTCTATTCTTTCACTCCTCTCTCTCACCTCTCCCCTCTTCTCATCCATCCATCTTCCCTCTTCTTCTTCTTCTTCACTCTCACCTCTGCCTCTTTTTCTGTTTTCATCCATCCTGTCTCTCTCTCTCTCTCTCTCTCTCTCTCTCACTCCCTCTCCTCCATCTCTTATCCTCCACCCCTCACCCCACCATTTCTCACCTCTCATCTCTCCCATCACCCCCTCCTCAACACACACACACACACACACACACACATACACACACCATTAACTGCAGGCTTGTAAAGCAGACTAACAGGCGCAATTCTCCTGATAAGGGGATTGAAACATTGATCACATCCGTCCTCCATGAAGAGCTAAAGATTCTCCAGAAGAAAGATGTCCCGCTGCCCCCTTTGAGAGACCGAACAAAGACGCTGATAGAGGAAGATGCCCTACAGCAGCTTTGAAAGACAAAGCAACGATGGTGAGATTTATTTCTTGTGGTGTAACCCAGGGCTCCGTCCTTGGTCCCATTTTTTTTCTGTCTGTATATGCTTCCATTAAATTCCTGTTCGATGACACACAGCTCTACATTTCTGCTTCACCTGAATATCAAAGAACAGTTACAGAAGGACAAAACTGATTATTACTTCTGTAAAAGGAGAACCTCACTGGACCAAGATCGCGTCAATTATCTGTGAACTTTAAAAATCTTAACACACTTTAAACTCATCATGACTACTGCGACAGTTTGAAGCCTTTTCTAAAGATCTGATCAGACGTTTGTTGATGTCAGCAATTACGATTTAAGGTGTCCAAGTCCAACCGAGCAGGAAGCGGTCAGTCAATCATACGGGTTGAAAACAAACAGCCAGGCTGGTCACATTTATTTGAAAGAAAGGCGAACAGTAAAACTGCAACCTAACCCGTCTCTAGGAACTTTACACGTGCGCTCACATTCAGTTTTGACGCCAAATAAAGTAAATGTGGCACAACTAGCTAGCCTAAGTGATGACGAATGAGCACCCACCTGTCAATTAAAGCGGCCACACTGTTAATCCTGCATAACTTTAAGCCTTAATATAATTTGAACAGGTGAGTTCTATAAAAATTCACCCTCAGTACAGTTGTCATGAACGGGGAAATTAGCTACAGAGACCAAAACTGTTTTTTGTACCAGGCTGTAAACATGTTTATTTCTGCTGTGAAGTTGGACATTTTAACATGGGGACTTATGGAGACCGACTCGTTCTGTAGCCAGCCTCAAGTGGACGTTAGAGGAACTGCAGTTTTTGGCACCTCTGCATTGGCTTCACTTCACAGCCACAGAGGCTGCCGCTTGGTGTTGATGTATATGAGAGGTGAGGTGAACTGCACCGAAGGCTTTCCCCAATGAAAATGTTTTTGCTCCCTCTGACTGACTTCAGTCAGAGTTTGCCTACGTGATATGATTTGTTGATCTGATTGGTTAAAGCTCGCTCATGACAGACGATGGCTCATCCAATCACCTGCCAAGTATCTGGTAACAGCTTGTTTTTTGCCCCCTTTGACTTATTTTTAGAGATGTTGCTGCTTTCTGGGATCTCATTCTGCTGTGCTGTTTTTTTTACAGTATCGAACAAATAACCAGAGCTTTGAAAGTTGTAATAAAACACAGTTTTTCTGTCTTGGGACGTAATGCCTGTTCACAGCTCAGGACTAAAGTTTAGTTCATACAACCCTGAACAACCTCCATGTAGAAACGAGTGACAGCCTGCTATATATTTTCCAGTCTCTCTACAAAGTGGACACAAGCTGAGTAAGTCAAATCTGAATCATTTATTCAGTCTTGATTCACAATTATTAAATCTTTAGAAGGTACTAGTGTTTTTTTTCTTCAAGGTTGGATTCATGACATATTTCCTTGATTCGGACGTCCCTTTACAATGAATATTTTAGATGTAATTTCACAAACTGTCTTTTGATTTATTTGGCTCTGTATTTATTGTCATGCTCCAAAGTGAGCAGTGTATACTGGACAACCAATTAAAAACCAAAAGTCACCGTCCGTCATGCAGGCGTGGTACCACACATGGGAGATATTCTCTAATATCTGAGCTCATTCATATGAAGCTAATTCTAAAGACTGATGTGTTGAGGAGGAACAACTGATGAACTGAAAATGAAAAAGAAAGTCCTGCAGGGATCGGGTGTAAATGTTTAATTTTCTGGAATGACATTTATGTTAAGTACATGTGTGTCGGCTTTGTTACTCCACAAGTCATTTTAACCTTTTTTTGACTGTGTTCTTTGAATGTGTGGGTTGTTCAGTCGACTGTTCGCTACATGGACACACAAAATAGCAAGAGAGCAAACTGTTGTTTAAGACACACTTCTATTTTTCTTTCTTTTTTATCGAGGTAGAAATATCTCCATTATGTAACTATGACACAAAGTTACACGTTAGATTTAATACAAAGTCTCACTAGCCTGTTGGTCTTTTGTTTGCGTGGCACTACTGTGCATTAAAGACTCACTGCCATGTCTATATCCACCAAAATGCACGTACCGCACTGACAAAGGATTAAATCTGCACTTGGCATCTTTACATGCTGGCAGCAGCACATAGCAGTTTGTTACGTCTGAAGTTGATTTCCCAGAAACCCTGTAATGTAACCTGACTGAACTGATCACCGCATGCTCCTTTATCAGCCGGTCAGCTTGTGATGCTTCATACCAAAGAGACGAGAGCCACGAAATATTTATAACGAGTGACACACAGTTGTATTTTCACACATAAATCTTGTTTAAATATGCTAAAAGCAGAGAATAAAGGAGTTATTCGACTGGTCAGAAAGAAAGCGGGGGTGTTACAAAGGTTAGCTCCTGTAAAATTAATTAAAATTATCAGCTTTTAGTAATAATTTATAAAAGTCAGGACGATATGGGGAACAAGAGAACAGATGATGCACTCTCTGTCCCAATCTTCCTGTTTCAATCAAACACAGCCTATCTTACACACCTCTGGCTTATAATTACAGATAATATAAATACTGAACCAGCACCAACACACGTGATGTGTATTTAAAAGATGAAATGTATGAGAGACGCGTGGTAGAGGAACGGATGACACTAATGAAGACGGACAGTGGACCTCAGTGAATGAGGTTAATAAAGGTAGCGACACCTCGGACCACTTGAGGAGACGGACGACAACTCTGAAAACAGCAGAATAAATCAGCACACGCACCTTGTGGTGAAATCTCTACAAGAAGATGAGCTCAAAACAACATATCAGCCCAAAATGATTAACCAAACATCTACGTAAATATATTTTATCTTCACTTTAAATAGTCCAATATCAACTACAACTACTGTCTGTACATCCACAGGTGCTTTTGTGCTGCAGTCACAGTTTTTTACGCCGTTTTCCAGCTTTTCTCCTGTAAGCTGTCTCCTGACAGCTGCTGACTCTGAGGACGTCTACAGTATCTGAAACATGACGCACCATTAATATGCTGACCACAAAGCATGTGTTAAGCTCGTATCTGTTGTTTATCCTGCTGTAATATGAACAGAAAATACACGTCAGGTGTTTTTTTCTAAACATTATTATGCGTGCGCGTAAAAAAGACACAAGCTCTGACTTTTGCAGGACTGTCCCACTAAGTGGCAACCTGGCAAAACTGCAGTTCCTCAAATGTCCACTTGAGGCTGGCTACAGAACAAGTCAGTCTCCATAAGTCCACACGTTTACAGCCTGGTACAAACAACAGTTTTGGTCTTTATGGCTAATTTATACTGTCAGTGAGCCCCAACTACTGAAAATATGTTCCTGCATGGATGAACGCATTGTTGGTTTTAGTCTTTTTACGGGATTTGTTGGTAATAAGAAATATATAAATATAAACAAGCCATATGTTTAAAGGAATAATTTGTCTTGCTGAAAGCTAATAAGGCGACTCGCCAAACATCTAACAAGAATATTTCATTCAAATACACGGCAACACAAAAAGAGATATGATCCTCTGAAGTTCAAACTCTTTGTGACTGTGATAGAGTCAGTCATCTTAAAGAACATGACGCTGATGCACCTGCTGTGCAGCTCCACGTCTACAGTAACGCGGTGCAGATAGCAACGAGGAAAAATCAATCTCGAGAGTTGTTGAAAACTGTAGCATAATTGACAAAATTACAAACAAAACAACCTCAACATCTCGAGCTGACAAAGGAAGCTGAAATATTCTTTCATAAGTAAGAATTAAGCAATGCATGGCCAGCGTCTTCTCCATTAACGAGCAGAGAGCTCCTTCAAAAGAAAATAAAGATCCACTTCTGTATGGTCAAAGATGTGCTCGCACAGGAGCATAAAAATATGCAAAAGAAAACAAATACAGAGTACACACAGTATCTACCACAAGCCTATAATAGTCCCAAGATAACATCAAGAGAGGCAGAGGAGGACATCTGGAAGACAGATGAAGATACTCCACCTGTCACCATCAAAGATCGCCACAACAAAGAGAGATAAAGATAGCCCACCTTTCTGAGCTGAAGATAGCCTGATATAGAACCAAAGAGATGTTTTAACCCTTTTTCTTGTGCAGGAAATGAGCGTACATACATTTGCTGCTTCAGTAACACGAGTCCTCTGTTTTTTTTTTTGTTTTTTCGTGGAAGTTGACCAAATATGACGGTGTTGCACTGCCTTGCTCAAAAGCAACGAGGATGTGCGAGAGAGCAGCAGCTCGTGCTCGTGAAATGTTACCAAGAGTGACGGTTGAAAATGCCATTTTACAACTTCATGAATATCAGGCGTTCGCTGACTGCATGCCAAACCCCGTACAGTCAGGAACAAGAGGGCTACTTTTGAGAGAAGAATGCCAAAGATTAAAAACTGCTTTCCAAGAAAAGAGAAGACCTCAGATTTTTTTTTAAAAACAGCAAGCAAAGCTGTCGTTTTTTGACTGTTTTTATCTTGAATACCGATTGACACGTTCTTGGCTTAAATCCCCCTTTTGAAATATTCAGTCTTGAATTTGATGTCTAATCTAATTCTGTGGTGGAATAATCTGAACAGAGAAACAGAGCGAGAGAGAGAGAGAGAGCATCGGCCAAATCCATCCTGTCTCAAACAGGCACTTTGCTGATGCAGTGAGGAGGGTGTGTGCAGCGGCAGCCGCATTAGTGTGTGGGTGGTGTGTGCAGTACATCTGCATGTGTGTGCTCGCTTATTGCGTGTTTCTCAGTCCGTTTTCGTGTGTGTGTGAGTGTGTGTGTGAATGAGGGGTGGGTGGGTGGGTGGGGTTACACAAAGACCTCTCTCATTCACAAAGTGAGCCATGTGGCGCTGGGCTGGTCCCTTTAAGAGGCATGTGTCAGAGTTTTCTACTAAGCCTGACTGCTGGAAAAGGTGAGTGCTGATACATTATTCACAAGCAAGGACACACACACACACACACACACACACACACACACACACTCTCTCTCACACACACACACACACACACGCTACATAACTGAAGGACATGAGTTGGGCAGTCATGAGTGTGCTGAGCCACGGAGAAGTGCGCTCATACGCACACGTCGACAAGCGAAGTTGATCAGTATGTCAGTCGTACATAAATGAGCATCTATACATCCTTTTTCCACACACACACACACACACACATATATATATATATAGATATATATACACGCAGGCAGCAGAGGGGAGAAATACTCAGCCTTCTGTTATTCAGTGTGCATAATTTATAGCAGCCCCAGATCTCCCTGCTAATGACAGCACACTGGGGCATCTGCAGCACAGCAGCAATAGCAACAGCTAACTGGCATGGCTCTGTGTGTGTGTGTGTGTGTGTGTGTGTGTGTGTGCATGTGTGTGTGGAGGTATAATGCTCTGTTGAGACAAGGACAGTGAGAGAGACAGAAGGAGAGAGAAACAGAAGAGAAAGAGACACACAGAGGGTGTCTGAAATAGACACAGATAACGCAACAAAGAGGGGAAAAAGGATGAGACAGACAAGTGAGGGACCTCTAACACACACACACACACACACACACACACACACTGAAGTCTTGTCAAGTCACCGATTCAACCGGTGAATCTCCCCCGGACGTGTGTGTTCATATTAACATACAGTATGCGTGTTAATCTGAGCGCCACCTTCACCCTGACTTCAGGCGTAATCTGTCTTAATTAAAGTATTCACAAAGTGCTTTTTTTTCTTTTCGGCGTGAGCATGTGACTCACACGAAGAGTCTGAGTCTCTCTCTCGCTCTCATCTCTGGCTAACAGAGAAAACTGTTCACTGCAGACGTAAAGAGAGCCGTAACGAAAGCTTAAATTCACTGAGATCGGGATTAACGACTAGCTCAAGGGTGTGGCCTTTGGTTGGCTACGTCTCCTGTTGCAAGGATTGTTTTGACATGCTGCCCCCACAGCACAAAAAAAATCTCCTAATTCTTGGGATTTGGAGATCAATGCCACAGTGGGTTTTACCCTCCAGCTGCTGTACACACACACACACACACACACACACCCACTGATGATGATGATGTGAGCCGTGAGCTCAGAGACGGCACGGTGCACGGTTAGCCCAGAAAAATTATACCGCAGCTGATAAGGTGCTGGTGTTAGACACACAGTCTTCTGTGCACAGGTCAGGCAGTCAACATACTCTCATACGCATGCATACTAATCTGCAATTACACTTTGTAAACACATTTGATACCACTTATACATAATTATACACATTTTGCAGGCACACGCACGCACACACGTCTACATAGGCGCACCTTCCAATCTAGCACAAAATCACAACCCTCAATTTGGTTCTTGATTTCGAGTGTTCTCAGATAGACATCACAGACGGCTTGGTCCGAATGATCACTTTAAAAGGAACAGTTTGATAAATTAAAGAAATGTTTGTGTGTTAGAGTGAGTGAAGCTTCTGGATAAAGGCTGGAAATGTGAAGAAACACAAACACAGAACTCCTCTGAAGCTCGACGATTTACACAAAAAATCTTGTCGATCTGGGTTGTTTTCAGGAGTTTATGAATTTGTTCAGTACATTACGACGCCTCAAGCTATAGCGCAGGTTGCCAGATACAGTTGGTAAGCACAAGTTTTGGTTTCGGAGGCACAACAGTGCCAAACTTGGCAACCTCACTGTGACAAGGAGGAGACGCAGCGCTGCATAAATTGTTGTTTTTACATTTCTGGCTACAAAAAAAAAAAAAAAAAAAAGAGACACGCTCTGTCAGTTAGTGAGCTTCAGAGATGCTGGTAGGCTAACTAACCGTCCTGTGTGGTTAGGTTGACTCCAGCTGCACACAAACCAGCACAAAAAGCACGACAGATTTAAGGTAACGCTATAGTTATTTAGAGAATAGCAGTAAATTCACTTTTAGACACCCTCGATGTAATAAAACTATCCCTGAACTCAGCGTTCTCACTCTCAGCGAGCTAAAAAATAATAAGACTGGTTATTATTAGAAGTTTTACAGTATGCATTATTGCGGCATCTATTTGTAATCTCAAAGCTAAAGATCTCTCTCTCTCTCTCTACCTCCTCCTGCCTCCCTCTCTCTCTCTCTGTGTTTCTCTCCTCCTCTGTGTGGCTGACTGACAGGAGGGCAGGCGAGAGCTGAACCACACACACCAGCTACAGTCAGCTACAGCATGAAGAGAGAGACAGGAAGAGAGAGGAAGAGAGTTGAGGTATGCAGCACTGGATACAGCGTCAGTGACAGGAGCATGTTTGGGCATCAGATAAAGCTATTTTAGGAAGAAACTGTCAATGTATCTCAAAAGGCATGCCAACAGCAGTGATCAGAGAAGACCTACATTACGCTTCAGACCGCCTGGGATGTAAGATAGGATTGGTTTGTACTTTTTTTTTTTAAAGATGGAAGAGTGAGCCGTCCACACACTTTGGTTATTTTCACTGAATAAAACAGAATGAGGGAAAAGGGTGAAGGCCAGTCGAAGCTCATACATGAGGTTTCAGTTGTCCGGGACAGAACAAAGATTCACTATTGATTGCTCAACTTCCTGTAGCCTTGAAGAAAGTCTGCGCTCCTCTTTCCACATTTGCCGTTTCTGCAGAGTCTGATCTGCAAATTTCTCCTCATCAAGCCGGATTCTGTGTTTTCTTTTGGTCCGAGGTGTGGATTGGAAGGAGAGGTTATTGGATTAGCTATGGCAGAGTCAATAACATAAACAGTAAGAGAGAAACCTGACTGCTCTCGCCCATTTAATCAACACTGGCTCTGCTTTTGGAAGATGGCTCTGTTATCTTTTATAGTGCAAAGAAAAAGAAAAAAAGATTTACTGTCTCATAACTTCTCTCACAGCGAGGGGTCTGTGCCTCCAACCTGGTGTAGATGTCAACATACACCGGCAAAAAGTCTGAATCAAACCTCAAGACAGTAAGCGAATAACCAGCTGTTAGCTTAGCATTCATATGATGTTTTTATTAAAGTTAACAAAGCTAACAAATGTGATTTATTTAGCCCAGAAATAAAGAACGGGTCTCTAAATTTCAGAAACATAGCAAGCGCATCTAAACGATGTAGCTACTCCGTTTTAAAGGACTGCTACACCTCAACGTTGTGATGTTTTACCACAATAAACACAACAAATAGTACCATTATCCTCTTTATGTTTGGCTCTCTGGTGTTGCCGTAGCGAGTTCTCTCTCGCTCGTATTCAAACAGAGAGCGTGTGCTGTCTGTCAGGGTGGAATAAAGGCCTGACAGCTTTGTTAAGCTAAGCTGCAGTGTTCTTGTTCATTAAGGAAATGTAGAGCTGCATCTTCTGTCTGTATCCATTCATATCTCCAGCTTTTCACACCCTCTCGCTGGGTTATCAAAGTGGGTGAAGGGTGGACAGGTGTACCTCCATTCAGAGTCTGTAAAACACTCTTTGCTATGACACAAACACAGCTTTTAGAACTGATATTAGTAACTGTGGTCCAAAGCGGCGCTATAATTTACATGTGTCGATGGAGATCTGTAGGGGTGTGTACAGAAGTAGGCGTTCCAACAGTTCGTCTGTGATTGGCCGGCTGTGTTTAGACTCCGTTTGAGATTGGTTAGCCTCAGGGTGTGTGTCTGCGGACACACCCCTCTACCCCGGCCCATCTCTAAGCTAAGCTGCAGTTACTCTCTCTCTCTCAAATTAAACTCCCCTTTACAGTATCCCCTCATGCACAACTTCAAGCTGATCGCTGGCCAGCCCGGCTGTAGCTCATTCACCGGCTGCTCTGACATTACTGCATCCACCCGGTGAAAAGTGTCAGTACATACATAGTACGTACATATATCCTGATGTAGTCCCGGCCCAATGAGCAGCATTTTGCAGAGAGAGGGGGTCTTATTGCGATACTTTATTGAAAGCTTGTGTGTTTCAAACAAGCAGACATGTGAAGAGTTTACAAGGTGCGTCCTTTAACCTCATGACTAGCTCTGGGCTTGGATTAGCACTTTGAGTGCTCTCGTGGACATTCAGAGGCTACTGGTTGCCACAGTGAGTCTATGGTGTCACCACACACTCTGCAGTGGCTAATTAGGTTGTGTTCCCTTTGTATATCTGGCTTTTTGTGTGTGTGTGTGTGTGTGTGTGTGTGTGTGTGTGTGTGTGTGTGTGTGTGTGTGTGTACGCCGGGTGAATCAGCTCATAAGTGGGTATCTCCTCTCCTGAGCTTATCCCTGCCCGGAAAAATGTGTTTCAGACTGAAGCCTGATTGCAACAGCACTGTCATAAATAAATGACTTGATAATTTTAGCATGTCACAGAGGTAAAAATAGAACATCACGTTGTTAGCTCAAATGCCGGATGAACCCTTTGTTAAGACGTCGGAGTTTCTTCCTATTTAACACTTTGCAGACACTGCCGGGTTGCACGGGAAATAATGAAGGATGGATTTGAAGGATTTAAAGGTGGAAAAACGAGTCTTCGTGCAGCCACATCACAAAGACGAAGGTTTACAGTGGTACACTTGCACGGTTAAGATCCTCTCTTTTGTGCAGTTGGGTAAATTGTTGCCTCCACACAGCACACAGTAGTAGATGGCACCAATTGTAGTTACATCATCTCAGAAAGCATTGTTGCACTTTAAATAGTGAAAACACAACAGTCTGTGTGTCTTTTAGGGGCTGTTACTAAAAGATCTGAGAGGCTTTTGCAGCTAGCGTATTGAATAATACACAAAATACATGAATCACAGCGTCCGAGACAGCTAATGAGGTAATTCTTTGGTAACAAAAGGGCTCGATTCAACGCTTTGAAGGGGGGAAATGTGAGAAAGAAAACCCTCGTCTACGGTCGCAGGTCTTCTGGTGTCGCGTTCAGATTGTTCATCCCGGAGCTAACAGAGTTTGTTGCAGGCCTTCCTCCAACTGCTGCACACAGTTTTTTAAGCCACTTCTTCGCAAAAAAAAAAAAAAAAAAAAAGCGTTTATCGTCAAAGGGCAGTTTCTGCTGTTGCAACAAGTTGAGAGATTTGAACTGTTACCACCACCCACAGACTGTCACTGCAGTCAGTCAACACCGGCACCGGCAGGATTGTGCCACAATTTTCCACCACCAGGTTTGACGTTTAATGTTGGCTGAAGGCGACTGTACAAAGTTTGGAAAGGAGGTTACCTCAAGACAAGGTTGCTGTCCCTGATTCCCATCACATGCTCTGCTTACACACACACACACACACACACACACACACACTGGCTTCCAACATGCATGCAGGCTACTTCACTGTAATGATGTGATGATGCAGATCTTGCTGGAAGTTGAAGCTGCTATTTGGGGGGGTTTAAACCTCACACACACACACACACACACACACACACACACGTTTCCTGCCATGCTTCTCATTTCATTATGGGTGACCGGGTTATGCAGGGATTGAAGTGTCAATTGGTACCGGCGCGCATGCATGCATGCATGCATATATGCGCGTGTGCGCGCGCGTGTGTGTGTGACATTATATAGACTGCACACGCGCACGCGCAGGCAGAGAGCGGTGACTGTCTCCTTACATCACTATGGCAGTTTCAGTGGCCCTTATAGTGCGGTGTGAATGTATGGCAGGTATAACAGGCAAAAGCCTTAAACTTACCGCAGTCCTCGCACAACACTCTCTCCACATCCTTCTTCAGCTCCGGCTCGCTGGCGTCCACAGGGGCGTACGATGCCTTGAATACCAAAGGTTCGGCGGTCGGGTCCATGAAAAAGATATATCTGTGGTCCTTCTCCACCGTGGTGCACGGGGCCTCGGAACCGAAGTCCCCGACGGTCACGAGCTGCTCCCTCTCGAGGCCGCCGCTGTTGACGGGCCACACGTCCAGCACTTTGACATTCACACTGTAGGGCTCCCGGGAGGAGACGTTCTCCGGGGAGGAGCGCACCTCGCCCTCGATGACCACGGTTGATCGGTACGCCTGGTCCTGGAGGGAGTTGAGACTCGGGGCGTAACAGGCGAAGGAGACCCCGATGACCAGCATGGAGAAATGCACTGGATCAAGCCTCATGCCGTCAGCCTGTGCTGTGCTGCAGTGCTGCTGGGCGGCGGAGCGAGCTGGAAGAGAGAGACGGCGGCGAACGGGCTCCGGCAGAGCAGGCAGGGCAGAGCGGCAGACCTTGTGGAAGTGTCCATGCCATCTGTGTCTGCCGCTGCTTTCCCCATACGGCTGCTGGCCTCGGATGGGGGGACACACCAGCCTAGGAACCGGAAACGGCCCGCTTCTGCATGCTTAAAAATGTGATTGCTGCATTCTCCTTCACCAAACCACCCTCCCCCTCTTATCTCCCCTTTTCCTGAAAGGCAAAACAAGACTCGTAAATTAGCCTCCTTTCGAGTCCAGGGCTGAAACCTCTCTCTCTCTCTTTCTCTCTCTCTCTCTCTCTCTCTCTCTCTCTCTCTCTCTCTCTCCAGCTAATAGGCTAGCATCGCATGGGTGGGCGCATTGCCCCTCTCTGGAAAGGAAAAAAGCAGCTTGCTTCTTGCGCGTACAGGGGGAATCACACAAGAAACGATACGCACTCCACGCACACGCACACACGCAAAGGCAAGGTCGGGTCCTTTTTTTTTTTATCCACTTATTTCGGTCCCCTCCTCCTCCTCCTTCACCTCCTCCTCTCCTCCACACTCCTGAATTTGTGAATCCGTTAAGTCTGCAAGTAAAAAAAAAAAAAAATTAAAAGAAAAGAAAAAGAAAAGAAAAAGAAACGGGAACAGACGGACAGGATGATGAGATAGCAGCAGCGGTTATCCGGTGAGGCGATGCAACAGTAGCGCGCACCCTCCAGCCGCGTCCCCTGCGCCCCTCATCAAACGCGAGCGGCGGCTTACGTGAGCAAACATCACCTGCCCGGTCACTGGCGTCGGCTCCGCCACGTCCTGCGCAAACACCCTAATGACCCGGGCACCCACCGACCCAACCAGCATGTGACCATGCCGGTCGACTTGTGTTGGAAAAAAACCCTCTGCGGGGTGGTGGTGGTGGTGCTGGTGGTGGTAGGTGGAAAAATCACGCACGCAGAGTGCACAGACACAGAGTGTGCGTCTGTAAGCCAAGCCCTGCACGGCGCCCACTGTGGATCTCCAGTGCAAGAGGTGCAAGAGAGGCTATAGGCGACTACTACACACACTGCGGATAGTTGTTGCGATGACTAACGCTGCGAAATTCTCTCAATGGATTCCTCAGCATGGCGAAGGAGAGAGCACTTCGGCTTTAAATGCCCTCAGACATGTACACGCTGCAGGAGAGCACACCCAAAAACATTTTCCAGCACTATTATTCGAGTCATTGCAGTTCACTAATATTGCCCTGGGATACTGTACAGCTTAACGACTCTATGGCAACACGTGGGGGCACCAAAAAACCTGCAAAGACTTCAATCTTTTTTTTTTTTTTTTTAGCCAAATCCTGCACAGCTACAGCTAATAAAACCACTTTTCTCATTGAGTACACCTCCACCAATGAAACGAGAGCTGTGCACAATATACTTTTTTTTTTATGGTGACCACAAGTTACCCCCCTCCTCCTCCTCCTCCTCCTCCTCCTCCATCCATAGCAAAAAAAAACCCCAGCACCTGCCTCCATCTCTGTATCCATCAATCAGGCCATTCATAAGATTTTTTCTCCCCCCCCCCACCTTCCCTGTGAGGAGCTGTGCTGCCCTTCGTTAGAGGTCAGAAAGCGTTTCATTGTCCACGCTGAGAAAGGTATAAAAGATAATGTCATATAGGGGACACCTCGGACAGGTTCTTTCTTACTATAGATGATAAAGGAAGCCATTTCATCACAGTATGGACCTCCATCCACCCGTTTCACCATCAGCAAAGGGTCACATCAGGGACCAGGTGCTGAGAGCCCTGACAGGTTTAGTGCTCAGGTCCCAACAGGCCAATCACATGATGCCTCACACGGACTGAAGGCCACAGTGCAATGAAGGAGACGTCTCCTCGAAGCATGTGTCCTTCTTTACTCTAATTTATTAACCAAAGAGCCAAAGAGGCGACCTCTTTCACCGGGCTTCAAACTCTTTATTAGTGGGATTGTCTCTCCAGTTTGGCGACCGCCACAGCTTTGCAACATGGAAACAGCCCTTCAAAGTGTGTGTGTGTGTGTGTTATCTGTCCTGTAACCCACCTCCCACCTTCTTCTTTCCCTCTCTGCCCACTCATTCACCGATCTCTCCCTCTCTCCTTTCATTCATTCAGTCGCTTGTGCTTTCCCACTCAGAGGACCTCGCACACAATTTAAGTATTTCCAAATTAACCTTGAAAGCAAATCATTTGTTGACAAAGCGAAGGGGAGGGGAAAAAAAACGATTTCCGCTGACTGACCCCCGAGGAGGACTGCCTCTATGATTCCCCTGATACTCGTGCTGAACCTGTGGGAATTATCAGAGGGGCTGAGCAACGGCATCCCAGCGGGGTGTTGATGAGGTCACTCAGATTAGCCCTCTCACGACAGACCTCGTCTGTGAGGCTAAAACGTACTTGTCTTAGTGACACAGCGGCCCCCTTTTTAAAAATTTTTTTTTTTTATTACACTTATATGTCTCGTACAGTTGTCCCAGATTTCCTCTTTGCAGTCCTCTTTCCCTCATTTCCCACATCAGCGGTAATACTCATGAGCAAACTCAAATCCCACCATCCGAAGGAGCACGGTGGAAATGTCTGACATATTTAACCTTTCCATTTCAGGTTAACTCCCTTCTTCACAGCTCATCCGTCAATTCAAACTTATATATACGGGGTTAAATTAATGTTAGGGCATTTAATTATAGGCGTATCTGATGCTTGACTGTTAGACTTTATATGATTTTTGTCATTATTCGGCCTACAGGGTGAATCGTGTCATATAAAGGCTGATCCAGACACAATTTTACAACAAGTTTACAATTAAAGTGTATGGTGGTGTATTCCTTTTAATATAAATATAAATATTCCACAGATGTCTAAACCCATTAAAATGTTCAATTAACATCCATCAATTGGCGCACATCGTTCTTCTACGTGAGGGTTCATGAGGGCCGCAGATCTCTTAACCTCACCTGGGACGTGTTGTTGCTGTTGCTGCACCTTATCTGACCTTTAACGGCAGGATTTAGCCAAACTTTTCAATAAGATACGCGATATAAGTGCTAAAACGAAAGTCATCTGAAATAAAGATACATGTAAAGCTTTAGAAATGTTGCAGCAAAAAATATGAACCCTGTTTAGACTGGTTTCTATTTTCTATGTACAATTAATGTGTGTGTATTTACATAGTGTTTTCTTTGTTTCTGGCAAGTTGATGGTCCGAGATATGAGTTAAAAATTTGTCTTTTCACTGATGAACCAGGGTCAGTGAGGAAGGAAGGGGAGGAAGCCGAAGTACCCGGAGAGAAACTCTAGGGCTCCTGAGGGCCGCAGATCTCTTAACCTCACCTGGGACGTGTTGCTGTTACTGCTGGTGTATCTTATATGACCTTCAACGGGAGGAGTCACGTCACTTCATGTATGTAAATTTACATTTTTTCTGACAATTTGATGGCCCATAAAGTTGGAATAAAATATATATTTTTTTACCTCTTCTCATGAAATGATTGTGACAATGTGATTTATTCTTGATCGATAAACTTTATTGATCAATCTCTTGCAAACATATCACAGTGAAAATTAAATCAGTATAAATAAGAATTTAAAAAAATTAATGTGTCTTAAAATAAAATTATTCCAACTTTATGGGTGACGGTGTATGTTTTTATTTCTGGCGCTGGTGATAGAAATTAAAGCTATATAGAATCAACAATTAACCTATGAAGTGCATGCCTTTGGACTGTGGGAGGAAGCTGGAGAACCCACACAGACATGAAACTCCACACCCCCAGCCGGGGTTCGAAACCCTGTGAGGCGACTACTGCACCACCACCACCACCCTTTCAAATCCAATCACAGGATAATGATTCACGATGCTTCACAGTGTATCGGCCCTCCTCCCTCACACTCCCACACACAGCTCTTATCATCTACTGCTCATTCATAAGTTTCTCCTTCACCCTGCTCCCTCTATAGGGACTGTCTGGGGGTCCCTGTCCATGGTGCTGAAAGCCCCAAACAGCTGTCCATGGTGCTGAAAGCCCCAAACCAATATCCACGTATCCATGAGTTTGGCTCCTGTTCTGCCTTTTAATAGTTTTCAAAGTGTGTGCGGACAGGTGTGATCTTTATTGAAGTGCAGCCTCTCATCTATCTATCTATCTATCTATCTATCTATCTATCTATCTATCTATCTATCTATCTATCTATCTATGTTGATGTTGTACTGCAGTGTTTCAGGCTCACATGGGTGGGGGTTAACTTTCACTTGCAATATACAGCTCCACTAAAGGCTGAAGTGGAAATCCTGCAAAACGTTGCAAAGACAGCGTGAGGTGTCTTGAACGCAGCCCTGCTCGGAGTACTACAGTAACACTGACTACAGTTGCTTTCATTTTTTTTTTTTTCCTCCTTCCTCCTCTTCTCCTCTCTCCTCTCGCGATAGAGCGGCGGAGTGGTTTGACGGGCAGTCGAGGTTGCAGCAGGCAGAGGGAGACGGTGGAAGGTAAAGCAGGGAGGCAGCATCATGGCGGACAGAGACAGTGGCAGTGACCACGGAGGGCCCACCGCAGGCCCCGGCTCGCTGCCCCCGGGTGCGATGGGCGCCATGTCCCGGCTGCAGCACGACACCGAGGAGCTCGCCTCCAAGCGCGTCGACATCCAGAACAAGCGCTTCTACCTTGACGTGAAGCAGAATGTTAAAGGCCGCTTCCTAAAGATAGCCGAGGTCGGGGCTGGGGGAAACAAGAGCCGCCTCACTCTCTCCATGTCGGTCGCCGTGGAGTTCCGCGATTATCTCGGGGACTTTATCGAACATTACGCCCAGCTGGGCCCGACCAACCCGGACATGGTGCAGGATGAGCCCCGGCGGGCGCTCAAGAGCGAATTCCTGGTGCGGGAGAATCGGAAATATTACATGGATCTGAAAGAGAACCAGAGGGGGCGGTTCCTGAGGATCCGACAGACCGTTAATCGGGGGCCCGGATTGGGAAGCGCGCAAGGCCAGACCATCGCTCTGCCGGCGCAGGGTCTCATCGAGTTCCGCGACGCTTTGGCCAAACTCATCGACGACTACGGCGTGGACGAGGAGCCGGCGGAGCTCCCGGAGGGCACCTCGCTCACGGTCGACAACAAGCGCTTCTTCTTCGACGTGGGCTCCAATAAGTACGGGGTCTTCATGCGGGTCAGCGAAGTGAAGCCCACGTACCGGAACTCCATCACGGTTCCGTGCAAAGTGTGGTCCAAATTCGGCAACACCTTCTGTAAATATGCGGAGGAGATGAGGAAGATCCAGGAGAGGAGTAGAGAGAAACGGGCCTCCGAACTGCTACCTGAGGGCCCGCACGGCGGGGATGACGGCGACGATGACTGACGCGGAGAGAGAGAGAGAGAGAGAAAGAGGCAGAGAAAGAGAGAGAGCAGACATGAAACAACGAGACAAAACTGAACTATGAGAGAAAAAAAACGAGACTTTTAACTGTAAAATAGAAAGAGAAATTTCCAAGGGAATCACCCGACACACACAACCTCCACAGACATGGCAGCACCTCTGCTGTCTCCTCGCTCATTTTACTGGATGTCACCCCACTTACCACCCATGTAACAGTAAGCCGCTGCTATCAAGGATTGAACTGTAAGATATGAACTTGTTTCCTACTTGATTTAAAAATGACAATGAACAGAGTGTTTATATCTCTATCAAACGACAGATTTTGCACACATCAAAAGCTATTTCGAGATGATGAAAAATGTTTTCAAAAAGTGGTCATATGCTAAAGATTTAATCAAACATAAAAACCAGAGGTCTATTATATGAAATGACAGTCTTCATGTAGAACGAATATTTGACATCAGCACAAAGAGAATATATTATGGACTTTATGAAAAACCAAAATCTGATACCAGATGTATAGTTTATTATAAAAAGGTACGCAGAAATATAAATATGAAAGCGCTCTTAAAAAGTGTATGAACGCAGCACTCACAGGCCTGTAAACACCTGTCAGCATGCGTGTATAAGGCTCATGTTTTGAAAAAGAAGTTTGGCAAAGTAGGCTATAGTCTTTATAAATATGACCTAAACAGTAGTAGGCTAAATGAGAAGCATTTCTATCACGCCATTGTTGGAAATGTTGAGACTTTAACAAGTTAAAAAGCCTATTTTGTGCGCCTCAAACAAACAACAAATGGGATAACTCTTATCTCTGAGCTACTATATTGAATATCAACCCTCTTGCACCATGTCCATATAAACTTAAATGAGAAAAAAAAAAGTGCTAACTTAGATGTACTAATTATGATTTTGTGAATCAGCTGTAAAAAAAAAAAAAAAAAAAATATCCTTATTAAGATACCCACGTTTTCTGTGGGTTCAGTTTTTTCTTTCTGTTACTTTTGTTTTTTGTTTTTTTTTTGTTTAGTTTTTTATTTTTGGTTTTGTTTTTCCTCTGGGATTTGGGGTTGTGGTGGGGATGCAAAAAAAAAAAACAGGATTAAGGCCCACTCGTGGGGAGGGGTTAAGGCGCAAGCGCGTAAACAAACAAACAAACAAAAAAAAAAATACAAACAAAGACGCGTCTGCGCAGCGCGCGGCGAGGCAACGCATCCTCTCTGACGTCAATACGACCCGTGCCTTATACACTCCACTCGTTTACGTGTTCTCACGTGGATGGTCTGTGACCTCGACCGCTGTACGTTTTCATTTACGAGTGCTGTTACGTAGGCCGAAATATGTACTCACCAGGGCAAGCGGGATTCACTCACTCACTCACACACACACACACACACACACGCAAACAGACACAGAAACACACACATATAAACACACACACACACACACACATTACACGCACACACACATCCTTTGCCGCAAGTGCATGGAGCATGGGTGGTGGCAACAGCAAAAAGTACGCTGCTGGGAGCTCAGGGGACCGCGATGGTAGTGGGCAGAAACAAAGCTGGAAAGAAAGATAAGACGTACACTCTGGGGGTGAGGTGGGGGCCCAGTTTGTTACAGCACCCTGGAGCCTAGAATCCCCTAGCAGCACTCCTGGCAATGGTGGTCTCTCGCAGAGTAGAGAGATGTGTCTTCCCAGAGCAGGAGAACGACCCAGGACGACAGCCATGTGGCAGCACTGGGTCAGGACAGAGATTCATCAGGAGATGTTACAGGTGGTTTTGCACACCATATGCACCATGATGTAAAAAAACAAAACAAAACAACAACAAACGAACAGCAACAAAAAAAAAAAATCAGGAGCGACTGGATGAGGCTATTCGTCTATTCGTCAGAGCTGAGATGGATGCTGTTAAAGAGCCAGCCAGGCCAGCCGGCCGGTCCCGTGTCGTCAGTGTGAGTGCAGTTCAGTGGATGCAGAGGCCTATCAGTGCAGGGCCGAGGCAGTATCTATCTCTTTATGGTGCTATAGCCCCTTGATCGCTCCAATGGGGGCCTCGCCGCTCAGAATATGTCACTTTTTTGCATTATTTTTAAGTTCTCTTTTCTCCACGTTATGTTTGTCCAAAAAAAAACAAACAAAAAAACGTGTCAGGTTTCTCCCTCCCAGGCAGAGAGGACCGGCTAGTGTAGGACTCTTCATATTAGTGTGCAATATTGTGGACGTGCCAATAGCGGCATTGTATCACGTGTATAGACTATTAAAAGAAAATGTATAGGCTATGTGATCAGTAGATATTTTGAAAGCATGACGATGAGGTTGATGCATCTGCGTTATATTATTTTTATTATTTTTTTTTTCGAAATGTGAAGTCTTTTTCTTCTCAAGCACTCGCTCCAAGTTGTGTGGTGGGGGGGGGGTCAAGACTAGGTAGTAAGGTATTTTTCCTGTCGCGTTCTGTAAACCAGTAGGCTGCCTTGTCCCGTCTATCAGTGCGCGTAGACTAGTTCGGGTGTTTTACGTCCCTTTACGGAGTCACCCGCCGGAGATCAACCCTTTCCCCTCCTCGTACACGCACACACAGTCAGCAACCTCTAACCGTCTCCATGTCAGCCTCTCTGCAGTGAGAGCGGCCTACGCTGAAGTTGAATAGTATCTTGGGGCTCTGGTCCAGGGGTGGCTGAAACACACACACACACACACACACTAACACTAACACACACACCCATATACACAGTCTCTCCCTGTTGAGGCCTCATGTTGCTATCTGAGTGTTTGGGAGGCCTCTAAAGTATTTTGAATGGTGTCTAGAACTGCACAAGGCCTCCTGTCATTAGAAGCCAGGAAACTGTGTGTATGGAGTCTAAGCTTGACCTCTCTCTCTCGCCTGGGACTGCCGATTGCAGGACAGGTGAACTGCCATTTGACTTTGTCTGCGGTTTCACTTGAGTTAGGCGATAGCGATCGGCCGCAGCAAGACCCCAAAGGACAGGGGAGGTTGTTGTTTTTACAATGAGGATGTGTGCAGGCTCCGATCTGCGAGGTCTGCTCCTCTTCCCCCTTTACTCGGCATTCAAAGCTTAAGAAATTCCCAAATACGCCCTGCCAGACACACAAGTCCATTCCTTCTTTTTGACCCGATCGACCTCTAGGCTTAAACAGACGTGCTACTTAACAATCAATATGCTCCAAGTAGTTAGCTATCAGCTTTATTTAAATCAGGTTGGCCTACAACAGCTAATGCGGACTGAGCCTGGTCACAGGCCCCCGCGTCAGACTGGCATGCCATCTAGGTGGCACAAAGGGGAAATACAGACTGCGTGGATTGCAGCTTTAGAGGCCTCGGCTGAATAAAAGCTGTTAATGTAGTTACAGACTGGGCCTGCCAGACATGTGGGATAGTCGAGGCTAGACTGAAGCAAGAACTCCCCGAAGCACACCTGGGCCGAAACGCCATCAGAATTGATCTGTGTTCGATTGGGCATGTCTGTGTCGACAGAGCCAAGAAACAAAAAAAAAAAAAAAAATGTTCCAGAAATTCCCATCTGTTCCACGCTGGACGTTCTTTGGTCCAGGTTTGTTTGAGTGCTGGTGAAAGGCCTGATGAAGCCTGGCACTGCACCGCAGGGGCTTACCGGCATCAGCCTACCACGACCTACTGACCCAGCTGTCAGACAGATCCAGTTAGGACTTTTCTCTCTGTTTCAGAGAAGAACAGGAAATCTTTTTCCCCCCCTTCTCTCTCTCTCTCTCTTGCAGAGATGATTATATTTCCACACACTGCCCTGTGAATTATAAAAAGCCTATTTCCATTAAACACACGTACAAGCCACCTATGACTATGTGCTCAGAAAAAAAAAAAAAGCACATCTGAGGTCAATCTGAGTTCATCTTGAGTTCAACGTGAATCTGGACTGCCTGTTGTGATACAGCACTTATTCCCCCAAAGTGTTCTAGCTTTAGCTTGATTGAATTTAGGCCTCCAGGAGGCTCATGCTACATGAAGACTGGAAATACAACACTTCCTTTCTTTTTTCCTATTTCTCTCTTTCTCTAATGGCCAAATATAAGGAGAGCCCTCGTAGAGTTCACCTTGTGAATGCCTCACTCTGTGAAAACGCACACATTTTCTTAAAGGTTAAAAAGAGAGGAGTCGTTTTTGTCACCGACCAGGTGATACTGGATCAGTTGTGTTTTTTTTTTGTTTTGTTGTTTTTTTTGTTTTTTTTTAAGCGCAGAACAATTCAGTTGTGAAACATGACTCGTCCATTTTGGGTCGGAGTTACAGTGGAAGAAGAAGGGGTGGAGGGGGTGCTTGTGATTTTTTTTTTTTTTTTTGCTGGAAAACGGTGTGATCAAATCTCGTTTGTGAGAGATCACCCAGTGTCACACAGCAAAAAAAAAAATTAAAATAAAATAAAAACCCCCGGAGTGACCTTGCAGCCATGTTGTGCCCACATTACACGGTCATCCATTTACTGGGACTCAAATGCAAAACGCTAGGCAGATGTTTTATGTCTTGTTTTTCTGTATAAAGCGTCTGTGGTTAAGCTGCGTGCTTAAGTTCAGCGTGTATGGGGCGATGGTGCACTGGAGCTGTTGGCATCGATGAGAATCGTGGTTTGATTTGTGATACAGCAGCAGCCATCGTAGCATGACGTTATCCTGCCTTTTTTTTTTTTTGTCCGTTAAAGCTTCCTTCTTTTGGTGAGCGGATCATTCCTTAAACATTTAGACTTAAACATTTAAAATCAAAAAGTGCAGCAGTCGCTACTTGTTGCAGGTACTCGAAGGACAGATTGCTATGATGGCTCCAGCTGTAGGTACTACATCTGCTTGTTCCTCCTGTCTTGAAACGGGGACATTATTCATGTTTCTGACTGCATTCAAAACAGCCACATTGACATGACTTGTCACGGAAAACTTCCACACACACACACACACATATATATAAATGTGGACCGCCTCTACCAAATTAAAACAGACTGAACTTCTACAAGGTGTTCCAGACAACCAAATCTGCTCTGTTTCTGGTTTCAGTGTTGTAGTCGTTCATTGGCCATTCCTGGTTAATCACACAGCCAATCGCAGCCTCTGGTCAAAGCCAAGCACTATATGACTCATCACAAACCACTGACAGAGGAGCTCATTCAGCACGTCTTCTGTTTGCACACGCACCGAGTAGTAGGGTCCATCATGTTTGCAGACTGTATAGGCTACTGTTGTGTATAGTTATAAAGACGTTCTTTGAAATGTTTTGAAGATGTTGGGAAATGGATCCTGGATTTTAAGGGGTGGGGTCAATGCACAATGGACATATCCCATGTCACCGTTTGGTCTAAATCCCTTTACCATCCCCATATGAGATAATATGTTGTATCTTTCAAAAATATTTTATCTGTGGCGTGTGTGTGTGTATATATATATATATATATGGTTTGTTATATATGATGCTCCTCCTTTCAGAAAAATATAACATGTAAACAGGAAAAACATATTGCTGTTTTTTTCCTTTGTATTTTATACTTACAGAAAGCATTGAGTAAAAATGGATAAATACTTGCACTTTAGATATATTAAGAAAAATAAAAATCTGCATATTATTTTTGATAGGGATCTCACATTCAAAGAGTATAAATTACAGGCTTTGTGACTATTGCTGGACAGAGATGTATTGAGTTCTACTTATTGAAGTATATTTTGTCTGTGTGTCAGAAGGTTTACTAAAGTAAATTGCATGATAAAGTAGTGCTACACCGATATTGTTCTTTTTTTAGTTGGTAAAAATGTCTGAAAACTGTGATAACAACCCTCTTGTATCATGTTTAACCTCTCCTCACCCCCTTCTAGAATATTTCTTACTGAAATATGGCCTTTCCTGACTACATGACGATGGTGCTTACTTTGGCTTTGACATCAAGCTCATCCTATACATCTCAACATCATCATAACTCGCGTCTTTACACTTCATTACTTTCTGTTATGTACTCTCACTACCTTATTAAATTTCCGTTGATGGCAAAAAAAAAAAAAAAAGGGTGTGCTGTTTTGTACATTGCTGTTTGTTTTAAATGTTGGGGGAGCCTTGTTGTCTGAAAAATGACTAATCGCGCAATAAAAAGTCATTCCACACGTCCCTGTCTCTGCACAACTGTCTCAACACTACAGTCAACCACGTTCAGCAGGGACGAGCTCGATAAACCAATCAGAAAATTAAGAGAAACGTATTAAAACAGCGTTTCTAAAACTTTTTACACCGTGCGACACCACCTGGCTCTCCAAGTGTTGCCGTTATGACAGAGGTTAAAATGCAATCGACCCTGTTCGGTTACAGTTTGCACCGGAGGCAGTTCATTTGGTTTAAGAAGACCGAACTGGAACAGAACCAGAACTACCTGCGCGGAAAAGGCGTACACCTGATCTGCACTTCTCTTCCTGTTTTTGAACCATTTGTTTTACCTGCACGTCACATTTTAGACGTGTGCTACCTGAATTAACGAGACGATCAAAGTATTACAGTGTTGTTGTGGTATTTTGTCGAATTTATTTATTTAATTGAAAAATATATTTCAGATTTTCCTCCATGTACCACTCAAGGGAGCTCGCGTACCAACGGTGGTACTTGTACCATAGTTTGAGAACCAATCTATAAAAATATCCATCGTCTGTTCCTCAAACGTCCACTTGAGGCTGGCTACAAGAACGAGTCAGTCTCCATAAGTCCCCATGTTAAAATGTCCAACTTCACAGCAGAAATAAACATGTTTACAGCCTGGTACAAAAAACAGTTTTGGTCTCTGTAGCTAATTTCCCCGTTCATGACAACTGTACTGAGGGTGAATTTTTATACAATTCACCTGTTCAAATTATATTAAGACTTAAAGTTATGCATAATTAACAGCGTGGACGCTTTGACTGACAGGTAGGTGCTGTTATAGGTGGATTGTTTGAGCACTCAGACGTCATTCGGCCCGCCTCAGGTCCAACGATATAATGAGTAAAGACAAGAAAAGACCATGAATGGGATGACCTGCCTATACTCGTTTAAATCTTCAGAGGGATTATCCCTGTCTGTTGTCCTTGAACACTTCTTGATGTATTAATGATTTTAAAAGTCACAAACACAACAGTACGGAAACAGTGGATGACTTCAAAGATTTCAAACAGCGGTGCAGATATGTGCTTTTGACTTCTATGTGGAAATCAAAAAGGTAGAGTGCCAGATTGTTGCCACAGTAGTAAAGATGACACGCTGTTGGAAGAACAGTATTAACTCTTCAAGGATTTTGTCCGTCTGCAATAGGCAACAGGTCGGTGCACCAAAAGCAATAAAACTAAACGGTACCTCGTGTTACATTCTCAGCTATTGTGAACCAAACATTATAGCCAGCAGGGAGTTGTGGGAACACATTGAACTTTTATAAGATTTTAAGATGAAAATAATTTAGTTGACATTATAAATCAGACATTGCTGATATGAACAGACACGCTTTGTAGGAATTTCTCAAGCACCGACTCAAAGAATGCCTTGCCTGACATGCAACAGGCTGATTTAAATTTAACTTGTTATATGAAGAGATGACTAAAAATACAGTTCATCTGTTCAGTATCATACTAATGCAATTAAACTCTAAGGATTTTATTATTTTAAAAGCTTCACGTAGAAACATCTTGTACTCACCTTCCTGTAAACAGAGGTTAAAGGCCATGTTGCATGAAGATGCATTATCAAGACAAAAAGCACTTCTTAACGTGTGTCTGGTCCACTGACAGTATAAAGAATGGACGCTGTATTCGTGTATTCCATGTGAAGCTCAGATTGTGGACCTGAGGCGGACTGAATGACGCCTGGGTGCTCAAACAAAGCCACCTGTATCAGCACCCACCTGTCAATCAAAGCATCTACACTGTTAATGATATGTAATTTTAAGCCTCGAACAGACGTGTTATATAAATTTCACCCTCAGTACAGTTGTCATGAACGGGGAAATCAGCTGTAGAGAGCAAAATATTTTATTTCTGCTTTGAAGTTGGACATTTTTATATGAAGTTTGACTCGTTCTGCAGCCAGCCTCAAGTGGACGTTCGAGGAACTGCAGTTTTTTTTGGCACTTCCACATCGGCTTCACTTCACAGTCATGGAGGTTCCCGCTTGGTCTGGTCGCTACATAACCATATTAATAATTTTGTTAAATTAAATTAGCCAGCCGGCAAACTATCTCACACTTTATTGTGGTATCTCATAGAAGATGAGAAGAAGAAGACCTCCCTGACGATTTGCATCTTGCCATGACACAGCAGGAGACACACAGGTGTGGCGAATTAAATTAATTACAACTACCTTTCATTATGAGCTTACACCATTTCACTCGTTACCACTGTTGTTGTCACAGTAGCGTACTAGAAACGCTTGACTGACAGGTAGGTGCCATTACAGGTGGCTTTGTTTGAGCACCCAGGCGTCATTCAGCCCACCTGGAATCCACCGATGATCCACGTCTCTGCCGATTATTTTCAGTCATATGTCATTAAAATGTCGCCATGAGAGCATGAAAACCTCGAACAGACTTCTGTAGGTGACTTTACTTAACTTGACACGTTTGGGGCTAAAAAAAAAAAAACTTTAGCTTTCTCTTAAAGCGACAGGCTCACCTCTGCAGCGCTGCTGAACTCTGTCTTGTTGATGTAAAGCAGGCGTGTCCAAAGTGCGGCCCGGGGTCCAATCACGGCCCGCGGTCAGATTTCATGCGGCCCGAAGCTTCGTTTTTATATTATTATATATCATATATTATATTATTGTCAGACACTGTATGGCTGAAAGATTTGGCTTTTTTTGGTTGACACAATGAAGCATTTGAACCTCTAAGGACATAACTGCTGGTGTTATATATCTGGAGATGTGACACAAAATATGACTTTCTGAAGAGAAGAGCAAGAGTGACACGTTTTAAACTGAAATGTTAACAGACATTACTCATAATAAGTCATGTTTAATTTATTCTTTGTTATTTGACTCCAGATGTGAAAGAAAGGAAGAACTGGTTTTTAGATTTGTTCATGCTTGATTGGCTTAGATTCGGTTACACTGCCATTTAAAAAATATATATATATAATTGTGACAATGAAAACAAAATTGTTACAGAACATTTGTATGTAACTTTTATTGGTAATTTTTCATTTTTAAAATGTTAGTATTGGCTCCCGGGCATCTTCACATTGTCAGATCTGGCCCTCTTTAAAAGAAGTTTGGCTTGTTTTAAATCTCTCTCCTCTCAGACACAGACGGATATATTATGTAATCTTATTTGAGGTATCAACTTGTTACTTCCCTTGTACCACTTGTACGGTGCAGAGTTTTTCGTGTCTTCATGACAAATTACTGCATATTTTATGTAAAATGTGGACCAGTGCTAATTCCAAGAATCCTCATTATTGAATGTTCTCCGCCATAAATCACAATAAAATGTAGTCCAGGATGAATAATATCAGGGTGGACAGCACACTAAAAAAGCTTTTAAAAGATTAAGTCAAATCACGAAATATTAAATATGTATTTGGTTACTCGCAGGGTTAGAAAAATATATTTTTTTTAAATGTCGACAAATTATATTAGTGCATTCTTCTTCGAAAGCAGAATGCTATTATGGTCAGAGATCTACAATTATCCTGACAAGACATTAATTTATAAAACATTAAAACATTAAACTGTGCATATTTTGACCACATCCGTTGTGTGTGGTCATTTTAAGCTAAAGATAAAAATAAATGTTTATCTTGTGCCACCGGTCCAAAATACAGGCTGAGAACAGTCAGCTCAATCAGCTTTAACCTCACAGTATTTTGGTTTTGTAGGTAACCTGTAGTCAATAATATTAATAACTATATATATTCGACACTGTTGGGAGGTTTTAGTAGTTAACTATAATATATTCAGCTTCTGTAGCTGAGCTTCAATATGTCTGATGATGCTGGAGAAATACTGACACACCTGTGACACTGCAATTTATCGGACGTCGCTCTACACATTGTTTCGCAAAGGTTATGAAAGCTACATTGATAAACGTGACTCAATGTGACTATTAATGTGTTTTTGTGAAGTTAATGTTTGTTGAGGTGTTATGGCAAGATACATAATGTGTGTCATACATTTACATTTAGTCATTAAGCTGACGCTTTTCTCCAAAGTGACTTACAAAAAAGGGAAACAATCAAGTTAGAGTGCGACAAGCACATGTAAGTGCTGCAATAAGTAAATACTCGCATAGAATCAAGTGACAGTTGTAGATGGGGGTTAGATTTAGTATGTCCAGTTGTTGGCAGTGCTCTGGGTTGCACTGTGCAGGCTGGGAGGCCAGCAGACTCCAAAGTTTCTTGCTCTCCTATCAGTTTTGATGTTGATGTCATGGTTTAAAGCAGGTTTGGCTAGGATCATCCCACATTGAGAGATCCCTGCAGAGACTGAGGGGTCATCAGGTGGAAAAGACTGATAGAGATGTGTGTCATCTGCATATAGCAGTGATATGAGAGGCCACGTGAGCAAATAATCGAACCCAGAGAGGTGGTTTAAATAGCGAAGAGCGATAACACATCAAATACTGCAGCCCTTTTTTGTGAATGTGGTTATGTGACTTGGGTTGCAGCCCACTTCTGACTGTAAATGCTATAAAGGCGAGCTCCAGGTATACTGTATGCTCTTACAAACTCACAGGTGGCTAATTAGCTACATAAAGGCCGACATTTTTTGTCCAGTTATTTTACAGATGGATTTGATTAATTTAGTGGGTGAAATATATTAATAAAGTGCTGAAGTTATCAACAAAATTTTGTTCTACATAATAGGTTAATCCGTTTTAAACACAGAATCCTTACAAACCACAACCACAGTCATCTGTATAAAAGCTTACTTTATGAAGCACAGACTAAATATTCAGTAAATATGTCCTTTACATAGTATGAGCATCCTGTCAAAAAACAGTTCCGATATACAAACAAAAAGACAGATCCAATGCTGACATCAAAGTGCCGAAGTTGTCATCTTTTAAATAAAACAATCAAACAAATATTTTTTTCGTCACAATCCTATATTACAGCACAGGCCTACCCTAGAACATCGGGAAACAATGGTTAGCACAACAGCCAAAGTGACTATAAGGGGACGTCTCCCTGTAAGAAAGCAGTTATTTATCCTAACAATACAGCTTTTATAAAATGGTACTTCCTCTCTGAAAACTCAGCTTCGCTTCAGCATTTTGGTCTGTACAAGGATCCAGTTCCAGGATTCCAGCTGTGATTCCAGGTGTCCAGCCAAGTCCCAAAAAAAGGATCTCAGACCCCCGTCAGTCACTATTAATATGATATATGGAGCAGCAGAAGCGTCGTGTGTCCAGAGCCAAAGATATGATTGTTCATACGGTCGATATCCGCAGCTCCGGTTATGTCAACATGCTTCTGTGCCACATCAAGGCTGAGTGAGGGAGGGAAGGAGGGAGGGGGAGAGGGGGCACTAAAGCTCACTGATCTACAGTTGTGTCATAAGCAAATTACGTAGAAACAGAAAGGGGGTGTGTGTGTGTGTGCGTGTGGTTGGTTGGTCGGGAATTAATTAAGGTGCTCACAAACAGCGGTGCCGCCACCTCACCTCTCACCACATGCCCACCTCCTCACATCCTCCTCCAACAAGGAACAGGCGTTAATACGTTGGGTTCCTGTGTTCGGAAAAATGTGTTCTGGACGACTGTTTTGCATGTTCTTGGCTGGCAGTCTTACTTAGAAAACCAAACCTTTCTCTTAGAAAACGAGTCTTTTCTCCTCCTCCTCCTCCTCCTCACTCACTTGGAGGATGTTTTGATGGCTACTCTGCTGGTGGAGTTGTTTTTGCTGCAGGTCTTTTGACTTTAGCACGTTAAGCAGTCCTGCTGCCGACGGTTCTTAAGCTACGCCGAGGCCTGATTTCCCAAAAACATCTTCCGTCTGTTGATGTGAAAAGATGGCAGTGGAAGAACACACCAGGACAAGGCCAGACAAGCTATGATAGGTCCATGTAACATGTAGATTTTCTGTCTGGAGAGGTAAATGTACAGTTTTATGCTCATCGGGATGACGGTTGCCTTTGTGCTGAAGATGCTTTTGAGAGATCCAGGCCTGATTTGTGATGTTCAGCAGAAGGCCGTTGGATTGTTTCTCACCAAAACATGCGCGATAAATTCTTCATACAAAAACATGACCCTGCTATATTTACTTCTTCCTGTTGCCTACAGCTTCCAACATCTCAACTGGAACCAGTTTAAAAACAGCATGCACACACACACACACACACGCATGCATGCATGCATGCATGTGCACACACACACACACACACTCATACGGTACGCCTCCCACCCACACTTTGCTGCTCTGCCCTTCATTTCGATCTTCGGAAAAACCTCACACCCGACCATATATTGTTACGTATCGGCTCAGTGCGCTCTTTCGTGATAGGAGAGGAGCAGTTTGTGGGATAAAACAGAACACTTTCATTCAGTCACATACCGTTATCCGTAAGAAAAACTAATGAATTGAATACATATCAGTATTTTGGGGTGGCGGCAGCTTCAAAATCACATAAACAGACTTGTGATCTCTCTGACAAGCCACTCTCCAAATCCCTCAACAACTTGTGTCAAGGTGCCCTTGAGTAAGGCACTCCACCTCCGGTTCCTCTGGTGGAACAGCTTAGTGAACAGTTTAAAACCACGGCTGTTCTACTTGGCAGCTCCTTTTACGCTTACAATTGAATGCAACTGTCTGAATGTCAAGAAGGAAATTGCTGAAAGAGAGCGAGCACCCTCGGTGTAAACCCTTCCTGGGGCCAATAAAGGTTTGTAGAATTAAATAAATAAATAAATATGCTATACATGGCAGGGACTTGATCCTTCTGAGAAGTTCTGAGAAGAGTTTTTGTAACTCTGGGATGGATATGTTGTATCTTCACACACCACACCCAATACTGTCCTGTAGGTCCATAAAACAAGTGTCTGGGTGTGTAAACGAAAAAAAGGCCAGAATGCTACAGTAGTACCATCTCCATGTGAATCACTGCCTGGCTCCTGGGCTGCAGGAGCAGGACAGGACAGAGAGGACAAAGACAAAGCAGTCTGTCTCCCTTTGTTCTCGATCAGGCCTTCAAATAATACAAGATAAATTACTCAAAGTTCTGCTCGTAACTAAAAAAAAACACATTTCAACTAAACAACTACATTGCTCTGAGTTTCCTTTCAACATAATACTGAAGATGTTGTTATAAATATTGATCACAGTCATGATCGTTTTAATGTGCAATAATTAAAGTTCAGAGAACTGAGGTTTGGCAGGGCCACTTGTGGGGTATTCATCTTCTTCATCTATTGCTCAAGGACAGAAACTTATCACCAGGGTTGATAAATTCTGGGAAGGATAGTGACGGTCAGGAGGAATGGAGGAGCCCAAAACACCAAATATGAACAAAAAAAACACTGTTGATGGATTAAACTATTTTGGCTTGGAGGGATGTTGTTTTGTGGGCTGTAGTCTCTGGTCCTCCTTCTTCCCCTCAGCTCCTCTGTCCAGAGGCAGTGCACCCAGCGGCCCTCCCGTTCAGCCCGCCGCCGTGAGCCTGACTGATGGACGGGGAGGACTGCGTCTTGCGGAGGTGGCACTCGCGGCCGGCCAGGCCGCCCTCCATGATCAGGCCACCCATCACGCTGGCCTCGATCTTCTCAAGGTCGTCCGTCTCTGCGCGGATCTTGGCCTGCAGGAGGCTGATGTATGTCTCATACCGAGTCTTCTGCTCAGAGAGAGGGGAGAAGGAGAGGGAGAGTGAGACCAAAAGAAGCTCTGCCAGCTGGGAATTGGCTTTATTTATGCTAGTTTGGCATAATATCTTTCATTTTAATTTTAAGGTTCTGGCATTAATAATGCGAGCACTGAGAGTTTAAGCCAATTAAAAATCAGAGCCCCATCTTTTTTCCTCATTTACAGGATTTGAATTTGAAAAGAAACTGAAGGAATTGATTATATATTAAAAATTATGCACTTGAATGAAGAAAAACCAGCAGAACTCTCTCCATCTGTCATGCTTTTTTTTTGCCTCGTAGCCTTGAAGTGAGGATGTAAAGCTCTTACCTCGTACGTGAGGTAGTGCTCTTTGAGCCGGAACTCCTCCCACTCGCGGCTCTTGGGGTCGGCCGAGGGCGAGTTTTTCCGGTGCTCCTCCAGCTCCTGGCTCATCTGCTTCAGCTTGCTCTCATGACTCAGCAGCTGCTCCTCCTGCACCAATCACAGGCCAGGCAAAAAAAACGGAAGACGCCCAACACAGCCAATCAGATGCAAGAAGACACAAATAGAATTTGTAAAAATGCCCAACCCTGTGTAGAGATTTTTAATGTAGAAGCATCATGCATGCTGCTTCTGGAGTAAAATATAAGACAGTAGAGTGATAGATGCTCTTGTTTCTAATGTATGTCATCATCTGTGTGTGTGTGTGTGTGTACCTGGTTGAGTCTGGTGGACGAGGACGGCAGTATGGGACGACAGAATTTCTTCATGGAGCCGATGGCAGCAGGGAAGGCCGGAGCGGAGAACAGCGCTGCCACCAGATTTATCCGGAAGATCCAAGACATCATCTCCTCCTCGCTACTGCAAATAGAGAAAGAGAGACAGCAGAGTGAGGTGAAGGGTGAAAGAGCACGCAATGTTTCCCCACGCTGACACGAGTCCTACAAGAAACAGCAAAGACAATTGTTCTAATTTATTCTCAGTTCTATATTTTAACACATATATTTATCTACATTTCTAGAAAATAAACTTTGATTTTTTTTAAACTGTCATTTTGATTGCCGGCTGTTCATAGCAGCAGAACTCCAGATTGAGTTTATATCTCAGCTTGCATATCACCAGTGATCGCCAAACTCTGCAAACACACAAGAGGATGATCTTCGAGAGGAGTTTGATTCAGACTTTGGGATTTTCATGTTTGATTTTTCTGAAAATGACAAACCTAGAAATCACAGAAATACAAAAAGAGATCTGTCCTGTCGGCACAAGATACATTTCTGTGTCTCTGATGAAGATCTATTTATTTGTTTATTAACTTAATACTTACGGGGCCTGCAGCAGGAAGACTCTCCAGTCGGAGGTTTTGAGCTTCAGGACGTTGGCTCTCTTGCTGTAGTCGGTGGCACGAGTGGCTAAAGCGTGGTGGATCCGCACTGCGTTCTTCAGGTCCACCTCTGAAATGTCGGCATCGGGCTTGTACTCATCCTGGGTAAGTAACAGAAACAACAAAAGGCAAACAGGAATGGTAAGTTTTATGTTCTGTAAGTGTTTCGTTCATTTGGTCATTTTGTCTCATGTAGCAGAGAGCAGCTTATACTACGTCTGTCTGTAATGATCAGTGAACCTACATATTAGCAACTCTTTTTACATATCTATACGACATGATGAAGATAAAAAGAAGCTAATGCAGTTCAAATACAGGTGAACAGTACAGCTTTGCTGCCAGCAGGGGGAGACAAACATGCAGTCGAGCAGCTATGCCTCATTTCCTCTCTTAATGCTCTCCCTCTCTCACTCCCTCACACACACACACACACACACACACACACACACACAGCAAAGCAGCTAGCAGCATCCACCACCGCAATGACAGCGGCGGTGGATGTGTGTTCCATGGTAACGGAGCAGAGGATGAAGATGCGGTACCTTCTGGAGATACAAGATCATCCCCTTCAGAACCGCATAAAACTTCTTCCAACCACGGCGACCCCTCGGGGCTAAAAGAGCGCAGAGGAAGAGGAAACAAACTTTCTTTTAATCATATTTGCATATTTACAGTAACTATTTGATAACTTTGATCAAACCTGTGCGTGTGAGTGTGTGAGCGTGTGTGCGTGTGTGCGTTAATCCAATCAACTCACTGCGTTTGCCGTCCATGTCGGCGTGGCTCTTGCGGGTTAACACTCCGTGTTTGTAGGTGACGGCGTTTAAGAGGATGGGGATGGCGATGAAAGGGTTACTGCCGTCCGTTACCCTGGCAACGCGCTTACTCCCACCCTCACACTGCTCCTCCACCAGCTCTGACAGACTCTTCCTCAGCTCCTCCTCCTCACTGCACACACAAATACCCATTCAGATAAACCTGAGCAGCACATATTCAAGTGTACTTCCAAAAAAAAAAAAAAAAACTTGCATACTCCAAATACTTTTCCATACTCACACTGCCCACTCGAGCTTCTCGTTCTTGATTGAGTTATACAAGACCTGTGTGGGCACAGCAAGACGAGAGAGAGAGAGAAATCCTAAACATTTTATTCCTCCTGGATTTATTTGACTTCACTCCAGCGTGGGAATATGAAGACATACTTCAGTCCTGAAGAAGGAAGAGGACGTACCTTTAGTAAGTCTTTAGGGAAGTCTTTGCCATTGTTGAGACCATCTAGATTACTGATAAACTGTTGGCAAGACATCTTCTTCCCAATGTTCTGAGGAGAGCAACAACAGAAACAAACAAAACACCACAAAGTTTAGGATGAAATTTCACCCTGATTTATTTTGTGTGTGAGTGTGTGTGTGTGTGTGTGTGTGTGTGTGTGTGTGTGTGTGGAGCTCCACAGAAGTTGAAAAATATTCAAATATCCAAAGTAGCTGATGATTTTTAACCCACTTCTATCTGCTCCAAACTGAGAGCAGTTTTACAATCTGTCCACTGGAGGGCAGTGTGATTCTGCTGGTTGTACTGGTGGCGGTGGCGAGTCGTCGCTCCACCTCTATTAGAGCTTATAGAGTATCAGCTTACCATACGTTTCCTTGTGTTTTAACCTCTAATTATGATGCATCGTTACAGCATGTAAACATTGTGTTTGTGTAATAAAGCTCGTCTCAGCCTGATTCAGGCCGATAACTGAAGACAGATATCTGAATAAATCCACTGCTGTCAAAAAAAAAAAAAAAGAAAAAAGAAAAAAATTTGCTTTGTGGCTTTTTATTCATATTTTCCTCTGAGGAGGCCACGTATCAGAAAAGACTACCCAGTTCTCCTTTTTCTGGGAAAAGTACAAAAAAAACAAACATGCGTCACAAAATGTTTTATGCTCCATTTATTCATCGTGAACGTGCTGTTGTTCACAGCCATAATCCAGCTGAACTAACTATTCAGTTTACCATTTGAATGATATTTTCATGCAAAAGTAGCAGGCAAGCGCATTCTTACTGAGTTAAAATCTTTAAAGCCTGTTCAATGCATCTGAGTTTCACTTTTATTAAAAATGCACAGGAAAACATGCATTTCTACGCATTGTACACACATGTGCTGTATTTTTATCAGCCAAAATCAGCTATTGACAGTGATTAAACAATTAGCTCTGTGTGTGCATGATTTTTTAATAAGCCTAGTATGACACCAGCTTTAAAACGATGAGTTAAAGTGTGTTGTTAGCTGACAAGAGGGGGCACAGTGCACTCAGTGACTGTTAGTATAATTATACTTACCACCTGCAGGGGCACAGAGAGAGACCAGGGGGGCCAGAGTTGGTTAGCAGGGGAAGGATTTGAAAGGGAGGAAAAAAGAAATTGAAAAGAGAGAAAGGACTTTAGTTAGAGGAGGGATAATCATTAAAAGTAGTACGAGAGGGGACCGAGTCGAGTTTGCAGGAGGGGGCACAGCACAGGACCTACGATACCAATCTGTGTGTTATGTTGGCTAGACCTCCGTGCTCCAGTTTAAAACTGAACAGATGAGACTATTCGAGGAGAGGAGAGACAGAAACAGGTCAGAAAGTAGGCCGCGGAGGAGAGAGAAAGAAAGAGAGAGGGAAGGGTGGAGAAAAAGATGGGAAAAAAGCAAGAAATAGGAAAGAATATGTGAGCTGAGGCATGCCAGCGCTGACAAAGGACTGTCTTTATATTTTGTTGTGCAGGAGGATCAGAGGAATGGGAAATCCTGCAGAAACCAGTAAGATAGAGACTCCCAGTACATACATGTCCGTGTAAATCGGTGTTGAGCAGCATGAGGGCGCAGGTTAACGTGTGGGCTCCATCTGCAACAAGACAACATACAAGGCTGAGGTCAGCTAAATGTCACACACTCACACACACACACACACGTGGATGAAATACCATACATTTATATCTTTATAGCACATGTGGACATAAACCACACATCATCAGTCACCTGCATGCTAAAGTGATCTCAGCTGGTGCCTGAACTGATTCAGCATTTACATTAGCATTGTGTAAATACGCTGTAGCGATGTGTGTTTGGTAAACTGCGACAGTTGTATAACATCCATTCATATTTACGGTGTGATATTTTGTACAGCTGCTATGCCATTTTTTTTCTCCGAACAGTATAATTTCTCATTACCATCAATGTCATCATCATCACCTCCCTCACGACTCTGACCTTCAGAGGAGGGCGTCTGCGGGTTGCAGTGGCAGAAGCGTCTGGAGAAATGCACGAGGACCCTCTCTCTCTCCTGGGTCTCTCCCATCAGTGGAAAGGCCTTTAAGAAGTTCCTGTCACACATAAATGAAACCACGAGGTCAACAGGAGGTCAAACGTTTCCCAGTATGGAAAATAAATGATTTGACGCACTCCTGGCAGTAAACAGCGTGTGCAGAGGGAGAACAGAGTCGACAGCTTTGTTGGAAAAACTCGTGAAACATTTCACTCTTTAAACAGCCAAGCCTGCTTTTTAAAAAACTCAGGCCAGCGGTGACGTGTCACTCTACACTGTGGTAGTGTATTGTCATAAGGAAGGATTGCATCATCCGGTTGTACTTTGGCAAATAAATGGATTTGATTTTGTAACTGTTTGCCAGAATCGGCAGGTTTCACAGAGGTCACAGCCCCGCTTTCATATTGTATATCCTGAGGTGAAAAGTTGAAGCAAATAGTCTTTTAATCAAGGAGTTTGTTGACTGAAAAATAATCTGCAAATATTTTGAGAATAAATTAATAGTTTCATTCATTTTTCAAGCTAAAATGTTAAATATTTAGCTAGTTCCAGCTTCTTAAATATGACAATTTGCTGAATTTGTTACATATTAAAGTGAATATCATGGCGAAGATTAGTCTGTTAATCAAACTCCCTCTCCCAGTATTAAAACTGAGCTGCAGAAAAGATTTTCAGTCAGTAACCTTCATTAAATGAGACTTTTATCATGTTTTATCCTACTTTCTATCAATAGTTAATCTGACTCAGTCTAAAGTGCACACGTGCGGCCTCTTAACTGAACCACCCCGAGCTGAAGGCAGCAGTTTGAGACAGCGACATGTCAGTTACAAGGCGCTGATGTACTCTGCAGCTGTCAGCTCCACTGGCTAACTATACTCAACACGACAGCTTGATTAGCATGAAGCTAATGCCCTGTGAGGAGGGAAAGTGAAGAATACACACAGGCACGCCCGGGTATCGATGTCTACATCACACACACACACACACACATCACTTCCAAGTGCTGACTGTGCATTACCTCAGGGCTCGATCCAGCGTCAGGCCGGAGAAATCAAAGAAACTCAGGTACTCTGATGCCACCAGCTGGCTGAACTCGTTACTGCAGGGAGACAGAGAGAGCATCAGCACATCAACGTGGCAGTGAAGAGGAGGTATGAATGTGTTATAGAAATATTTTATCACTGTATGAAGAGAATATTTAACATCCGTGTGTACATTACGTTCAAATCCTGAACATATGTAACCATGCCAACATGTTGTCCTGATTTGTGAGTCCATCAGTCATCGTGTGTGTACATGTGTGTACTGCATGCTCACTTCTTGCCCAGGTGTCTGGCCACGTCGCAGCGTTTGAAACCCTCGAGGTGATAGAGGCGCTTGGCCAGCCTCTTGGCGGCCTCACAGTCGGCTCGGCAGCCATTGGCCAGAGTGTCGGTGCTGCCGCGCTCCAAACGCTCCAGACTGCCCAAATCACACTCGTCTGAGTCAGACAGCACGTCTGTGAGGTTGGCATTGCTGGAGGAGAGGAGAACATACGCGCACAAAAACACACACACAAACACACACAAGCAGGTGCATAGGTTAATGAGGGGAACACATGTCCATTGTTACATGCCCACTCACTTAAAATGAGACGCAGGAAACTGAACTGCTGAGCATAAAACTCAATTACATAAACATATGTTCGCATACACACAAACAAAAGTCAAATGAGGTTTGAATGACTTGTTATGACACTGACCCAGTTTCACTGTCACTTAATGTCCTACTTTAATGCAGTGAATTTAAAGGCTTATTATGATAGTGAAGCAGCTTTAACTTCCCCAATCTCTTCCAAGAAAGCTCCTCTAATCTCAGAAACCTCTAACACAATTTGCATTTAAGTGCTGTAATATAAAAACTAAAACCTCAGTTTCACTTTGAGAATCTTCCATTTCAGGAAAATGTGGCCTGGAAGTTACAAAAGTGAGTTCTTCATTTTTAAAAAGATCCATACAGCGAACAAAGTAATGCTCTCTCTGGACTCAACAACCCCCGTGAAGATGCCCTCGAGCAAAACACCCAACCTCCGAACCGAACAAGTAAATTGTCCATTTCACGCTCATCACTGGGCTGTCTATCCCAGCTGTAAATGGGTGTATCTGTGTGACTACGAAGCAGGGCGTTTCTGCAAAAATACTGTACTCAATCACCCCCGCAGGAGCAGTTAAAATTAAGAAGAGATGAAATGAGCGAGAGCGAACGTGCAGCTTCCTTTTCCAAGTAATAACTTGCAATGTCTGCATGACTGACAGAGGTTCTTGAGGACTACTACTACTACTTGCTCTTCCATACAGCATTGTTTTGAGCTGAAAATATGTTTAAATACGCTGAATTGCTTTTGATGATTTTGAAACTTTCAGGCTCTTTTAAGCTTCTACTAGCTGCCATTTATTTTTTATTTGGAGACACGTTTTAACACGAGAAGAAAGGAAAATTTAACGCACACGCAACGATTTCGTTATTTTGAAAACGATGCTTGTAGAGCCGGTAACAGCAAACTCAACTAGAAAGACGACTTAACACTAAATGAGGCCATCACTGCATACACGGTGTTGTAGAGGGACGCGATTTGATGAACTGCCTAATCAGGCCAAGGCCTCACACACCGTATAACTGTTCAAGTCTCATCAAGAGGGAGTCAGAGGGAATCAATGCAGAGTATTAATTAGTGACCTACTTATTTATTTATGACTTACTGAGGTAGTTTGATTAAAGATATTGAGCTGTTACACTGTACTGCTTTGCTCTGTATAGTTTGTTACCAACACAGTCCATCAGTGGGAAGTTAATTAGCCTTTTTATTGTACTTTAAACGCCTAGTGCTGATGGCTGGGTTTTAATTACTTCTGTTACTCCGCCACGCCTTCTCCACGTCTCACTTATGGTGTCCGTTCATCCCATCAAACCTCTGCGGACAATCAATCAAAACAGCTTAAAGGAATACACACAAACTGTCCTCTATTGTTGGATTTATCAGCACAAAACAACAAACTGTTTTTTTATTAAACTCAGCTTTATTTCCTAAGAAAAGAGATTACACACGTCCACCTCCATCAGTCTACATGGCATTTCCTCATTTCCTGTGTGTGTGCATCTGCGCGGCGCCGTCAGCATTCTCACCAGATGATTCAGATGTTGTTTGCATAATCTGATCAGCGCAATTGCATTAGCCTCACAAATTGAATACATTACGCACTGTTGTCGAAAGGGATTTGCTGGTTACCATAGATACAGCGGAAGCCAAGTGTCCTCTGCTAGCAGATGAGGTAAAGCGATTGTTGACTTGCTTTGGGTGGGTGGCGTTAACCGGCGTTGGAAAGAACGGACTGATGCAAAAGACAAATAAACTAAAAAGACAACCACATGCTGAATGGGTGACCGTGCACAACACCCCTACAGCTGAAATCTACAAAGGACTGTGACTTCCCGGCTCCAGGCAAGGTCACGCTGTCCCGTCTTGGTTGATTCATTAAGCTCTTAGATCTACTCTTCATCTGGCCCCTGACCTTGAACCAATTTGCCTTGGGAGACCCTACAAGGAGCTACTGCCACCAACAACACGGTTCCCAGGGTTACAGAGGCGCATAAACCCTTCACCGCGAGGAGGTGGGTCACGCAAACTCCTCCACCTTTATCGCAGCGCTGAAAAGAGTAAGATTGCAGACGCAGTCGGATGAGAGCAGTTTTGTTTGCAGGGTGTCTGAGCGCCTCATCCTTGGGGACAGGGTGGAGAGTTTGTACCCGGAAAGAATAAAACCGCCGCTCTTTTATGTGGAGAAGGAGTCAGTTGAGGTGGTTTGGAGATCTGATAAAAATGCTTCCTGTATGACTCCCTCTCGAGGATTTCTAGACGTATTCAACAGGCAGGAGACCTCTGGGCAGACCCCAAACATACTAAATGGACTATATATCCCATCTAACCTCTGGGTAAGACGCTGGAATCTCATTTGGGACCCAATAAATGGTTTAAAATGAGAAAATGGATGGATATACATATGGCACAGATGCCTGAACATACATTAAGACATAAACACACAGACATACGGACTCACACAAAATAAAATGAGTCTGTGGTAAACCATCAAGACAATATCTAGCTTCGTGTTTGCAGCGAAATTGCTTTCGCTTGTCCGGCCATATTAATTCACAAGACTCAGAGAGACCTCATAAATCATTCAAAGCTCATATCAGTCATGGGACTAAAATGATGCCGGGCTCCCCCCAATCCACTGCTGTCTGGCAATAACAGAACCAACAAACACACACACACACACACACACACAAATAATAACGAGAAAGACACAATATGAAGTGTCAGATATCTAGTGCAGGCCTTTTGTGCCAAGATACTTGGCGTCACTGAGGGCCAAGTGGCACACAGTAAACCTATTTGTCTATCTAAAAGGCACAATTCTGTATCCCCAGGCCACATATTCACTCAGTGTAACCGCCACTCAGTCTGTGTGTGTGTGTGTGTGTGTTTCAGAGATAGAGAGCATGATGGTGCATGCCACTGACTCACATGCTAATCTCTTTGGTCGTGCACCTCCTGTACCCACACCTAGATATAGGTGTGTCTGCAAGCAAGGTGTGTGTGTGTGTGTGTGTGTGTGTATGGAGGTGGGGGCTTAGTGGCATCTTCCATCAGGGTAAGCAACTATTACAAGATCAGCTGGATTACAAAATTCGGTTATTTCACAGAGTTTTCTTTCATTTTCACTTTTCTTTACCGAGTTTGATCGAGGTGGACGTGAAATGAAAACGCACACATAGAAGAGATTTCTGTGTGTGTGTGTGTGCTTGTGTCATCTGCCCGGACTTGTAGATACAATCTCTGCAAAAAACACACTGTTGCTACATTGGACTCTTGGACGTAAATAAGCAACAAAGAGACCTCTCGCTACAAAAACCGACACAAAGTGCATCCACATTTTTTGTTTTTCACTATTATTGACATCAGCCAAGGTCACGATGACTCCAACAACTGTCAGACTCTTCAACACTTTATATATATTTCTTATTATGAGTAATTTCTTATCCATTGTGTGTATGAGCTGCTGTGACAAGTGAATTTTCCCAGTGTGGGATCATTAAAGCCTATCTTATCAAAGATTTGGCTCATATTGGCAAAAATTGGCGGTTTACACACAGTTTAGAGTGCAAATTAGTGTAAAATAACACTGCAGAGCAATTAGGCAACTACAAATTGTTATTTAATACAATAATTAGAGCTGAAACAACAACCCATGAATAGATTAGTGGCTGGACAAACACTAATCAGCTGTAATTTTGTGATTTATCCTGTAAAAATGCCTAAAGATTATGTTTAAATTCATTACATGGATTTGCAAACACTATAAGAGCCTGAAGAAGAAGAAACTCACCACATGAGATTTAAACAGCTTTTAATTCAATTTTAATCTGAATTTTAGTGTCACATAAAGTGTAGGAATATTAAAGGAGTCCTGTAGTGATTTTTCGGCAGAGTAAACTCAGAGCACAGCTCACTATTTCCATTTTGCCACGCAGCATAATGTTCACGTTCCCACCCCATTTGGACGTAAAAACGCTCCAAACAATCCCTGATGTGTTCAGAAATATTGAAACTTACAGGAGCTGCAGCAAAAAGTCGAAGTGAACATCATATTCCTCTTTCCACATCGTCTCTCGGATCCTGGAAATCAGCGGTTAAAGCGCGACGCGCGACGGTCCGACCGCCTCATCACCCAGCAGTCGGTAAAAGCTCCATCGGCTCGGTTTTGTTATTTCACTTCAAACTAAATCAGATTGTCCTCACGGCGGAAGTCAGCTCGCACATAATGACAGACTATTCGGAGATATCAGACTGCAGCGTTATTTCACCATAGTGTCAACAGGTAGGAGTGTTTGGAGTTTTTTTTCCCTGAACTTTGTTGGCTGCCGGAGCGCACGGAGAGAGAGGATGTTGGAGGCGGAGCAAACGACACGACACGACTTTTTCCTGATGGATTGAATCGTTCCTAGTGGTGACTTTTACAATGGCTCTGTGTGTCCCAGCCAGCACACACTTCCTCTGCATTTAAGTGAAAGGCTCTGAGCCAGCAGATCCAGCTTCAATAACAGCTGGACGTCCTGTATGTGGACCCTCGAAGTTCATTCACTAAGCCGGAGTCATTTTATGTGGTTATTTCTGGACGTGCCTCCAGTGCAACCACGGATACAAGATCACTGTGTGACTCATAATATTCCTACATTTTATGTGATACTAAAATTCTAATAAAATCGACTTTAAATCTCATGTGGTGTGTTTGCAAATCCATATTGTGAATTTAAGCATCGTTTTTGGACATTTCTACAGGATAAATCACAAAATTACAGCTGATTAGTGTTTGTCCAGCCACTAATCTATTAATGGATGATTGCTTAATCTCTAATTAATGTATTAAATAACAATTTATAGTTGCCTAATTGCTCTGCAGTGTTATTTTATAACTATTTGTACTCTAAACTGTGTGTAAACCGCCAATTTTTTTCCAGTATGAGCCAAATCTTTGAGATATGATAGACTTTAATGATCTCACACTGGGGAAATTCACTTGTCACAGCAGCTCATACACGCCCGATGAATAAGAAATTATTCATAATAAGAAATCTATAGAAGAAAGTCATGAAGTCATGCTGGTGTTAAAGTCTGGCCTTATGATGAGCTCTATTTTGTAGGGACCTTCCACTGATGTTGCCAAAAAAGCTATTTTTAATATAAAAAGAGGAAGTCAAATTATGAGTTGAGCTAACATGTTATAGGAGAGGGTATAAATAGTAAAAGAAGTGTAATTATATTTCATTCATTGAGGTCACTGACTGCACATCAGTACCTACCTCTGTCTCACGGTAATATAAGGGTAGACAGACACTATGTGATGGTTTATGTCCCCACAACGCTGCAGACGCACTGACACATCCCTGCATGCTAACCTCACCAGCTAAATTCCTCCTTCCTCTTTCTAGTCTGGTGGAAAGAAGAACAATAGAAGAAGTAGAGGACGGAGAGAGGCAGCTGTCGGGTCAAAAGTACAAAATTTGGGGGGTGAGATGGAAGATGGGACCAGAGACAAAACCCTGGAGGAAGTTTGACTTGGACAGGCGAGCACCCGACGAAATTTACTACACTTTGTTCTGAACATTATTAGGTGAAGACGACCACGTTGACCAAATTTCCTTGACAACAACAACAACACAGAAATTCAATCAGCACACTGAGGCCAAGATACTTTTTCAGGATCAGTTTTTTGAGCGGCTCTCGGCCATGACTCATGGATAAACTCTGTCATAGACACATCATGGAAGACAGCAGGGTTTACAAATCTATTGCAGCACAGATGTGATGTTCTCATGGCAGCCAGCAAGAATAAAAAAACAAAACTGATTTAGAGTTTTGAGTAGCTCTGTTTTGTTAGCCATATTGTCTCATGCTAAGGTTAGAGAGAGGTTTAAAGAGAAGTCGAGGAGGTCATCTAGTTGTGCTGTATCCTAGAAACCAGTCAAGCCAATAAAGAAAGAAAGCCACACAGGATAATTTATCACAGCAACAATCCTGTTTCCATCCATCCATCCATAATGGAAAGGTACAATGTCACTGAAACTTAAGCCCTGCAAATTATGAGTTATGTATTTAACCTTTGTAAAAAGTTGACAGCCTGCCTCTTTGTGTTTCTATTTAATCCCTCTCAAGATGTCTCCTCTTATAAATTCTTGAGATTTAAACCTTAAAACTTGATCAGTAGTACTACTAGACCAACTCATTTTGGGGTTTCTTGTTACTTTGCTATCGTCGTTTTGTTAATCCCCTCCATGAATCACCACATTATCGGGTGTGGGTTGTTTGTCCCTGTGAATCTGAGAGCCGTGTTGTCAGACTCAATTGCTCCTGGTCCCCCAAGACAAATTGGTGAGCTACTGTGCCAAGAGATGGAGTTCGAGTATCTTGGGGTCTTTTTCACGAGCGAGTGTGAAATGGAGCGCCAGAAGGCGCAGCTTTTGATTTAACAGTCGATCTACGCTCAAACCCTCAGTAGGACTGAGGTAATGACTGAAAGAATGAGATCGCAGATACAGGCGGCTGTAATGAGTTTCCTCTGCAGGGTGGCTGGCCTCAGCCTTTTAGAGATAGGGTGAGGAGCTCAGACATCCAGAGGGAGCTGACTCCTCTAAAGGAGCCAGGTTTGAGGTGGTTTGGAGATCTGATCAAGATGCCTTCTGGGCGCCTTCCTGTGGAGACACATACAACTGGTAGGAGTCCACAGGGTAGACCCAAAACAGGCTGAAGAGATTATCGATCATCTGACTTCTCCAGGAGGAGCTGGAAAATGCTGCTGGGGAGTGACTACTTGCTTAGCCTGCTGCCACCATCAACCATCCCTGGATAAGCAGCAGAAAATGGGTGGATGGATATTTTTGTAATATCTAGAGCCAGTGTTGATGTTAAAAGTTACAATTACAGCACAGAGGCTGTTTCTTCTCTATTGGAAATCTGAAGTGTTGCAGCATCTTAAGCTAGAGAAATTGGGACTCACAATACATGGCTCCTCTGCTAACTTTGATCGAATTTGGAAACCATTTATCGAGTACATTAGAGCTAAGCTTTAACCACCCAATATGAAGTAAGTCAGGTTTATTTATGATTCTGAATCTATCTTTATTTTTATAGCACATCACAATGGAATACGCCTTTCTTTTATTTTGTACAACTGCCTGTTCAAGGTACAGTAATGATAAAAGTTGTCTGTACCCAAGAAAACGTATTTCCAAAAATGTTTTTTTGGGCTTTTTAAGCTTTATTTGATAGTTACAGGTGAGTGTCGAGAGAGAGGGGGGGTGACATGCAGCAAAGGGCCATAAGTTGGAATCGAACCCTGGGCCGTGGCAACAAGGACTGAGCCACATGGAGTTCACATGTCTACAAACGTCTTCCCAGCATGGTGTCAAGAAGTTAAAAACCAAGACACCAAATATCTTTGGGACTTATATCACATCGGTACAGACTGACATGAAATAAATACACATGTTAAATATAATATTAAGTCATCTCATAAAATGTAATCAGTTACTTTACATACCTTGCACAACATCGTGGTATGGTTTGTTTTTGTCTCCCTCTGTCTCTTTCTTGCACAAACACCTACTCAGCGTCAGACAATGGACAATGGTGACCTCTTTCGGCTGGGTGAGACTAATTGTGTTCAGGTGTGGGTTTGTGTTTGGCCGAAACACTGAACAGCTAGAGAACAAAAAAAAAAAAAACCTTAAAATGCCTTAAATCAAAAGCGGAGAAAAAAAAAAAAAAGAGTCTGGCTCAACTTCCACATACAGGAAGTGTTGACAGACGCCTCAGAGGAGAGAAGCTTGTGGTAAGAACAACCCCATTCAGCCGGTCGCTGGTACAGTAAAACTGTGGGTTGTGTCATAGAACGTAGAGTGGAGCTATAAATAGATGGGGATAAATCTGTCGGTGCTGAAATGTTACAGTCAGTGTGTGTGTGTGTGTCTGTGGTGAGAGGGTGAGAGAGGGAATTTGTATGTATTACTGCTTGTGTTGCAAAAGTGTGTACTTGTGTGTGTGTGTGTGTGTGTGTGACTGTGTGTGTCCATATCACTGCCTGACTGAGAGCCAGGAAAGGATAATCTGTAGGATGTCTCAGCTGTGCTATAGAACCACGCAAAGGGTTTTATTCCCAAAGTGACATCCTGAAAGATGTGTGTGTGTGTACGCGAGAAGATAGATATGAAAGCTCTCATATCTGTGTCAGTGAGCGAGCGTCAGGATGTATGAGCTTTATGCTCATTTTTGTTTACGCATGCATGCCGCTGGCCCGTGTGTCTTTTATGTGTGTGTGTGTGTGTGTGTTTCTGCACTCGACAGTGTATATGAAAGAGATTAGTCCACGCGGCAGAGCTGCTTCTCTGATATGGAAACAACTGCGCCTGGCTTTTATCTGCTCTGCTTGTGCTTTAGATCTGGTAGGCTCTTGAGTTTCCCACGTGGATACACGCTTAAACATATGCATGCATGCAAATGTGCAGCACACGTGTACATATGAGTAAAAAAGCATGCATAAGTGAACAGGCTTTCACACCGTACACTTCCTATGAATATTACTTTGTGCTTTGATGTGCTTAAAGATCAAAAGTTTCTCTGTCCTTTTCCTGTTTGTGTGCGCTGATGCTACACCACAGGTTGCATTCAACTCGTTGGCTAGATCTAGTGGAATATGTAGTAAGCTGCTAGACAGACGGACATAGAGTGTGTTTTAATGGTGGTTTTAGCGGCCTCTATGGATTAAGGTTAAGCTTTAACCTCAGTGACTGTTGCCACAGGGCACAGAGGGACACGACTGTTAAAGTAAACAGATTGATTGACTACCTAACCAAATTACCAAATGTGACTGACGGCGTGATCTCAAATACAACTCTGGCTGACAGGCTGACACGCTTCATGATGTACAGACTGAAATGCCTGAGAACTAACAAACAGGTTTATCTCATCACTTCTTACTGCCATGCGTTGGAAGGTTTGTCTACAACATCTGCAATGCTTGTTTTTTTTCTGTATCCCCGTGGCCAGCTGCCTACTTCACTTCCTTCATCCAGTGATGTCAGAATAATCAGCGGTAGCAGGATGAGGATCTACAGGGAGAGTTTGGCTGGGATAAGATTAGATTTCTTCTCTCCGCCGGGGGCTTCATCAAGGCTCCGTCTGTTATGGAATTGAAGCCTGAATTTTAGAGTCTGCACACACTAGGGTTGTCAAAAACATCGATGTAAGGTTTGAAACACATCTGAATCAATTTGAATATTTTGATTAGCTGGAAAAAAGATGAGTCATTGGTGTTTCTTTTCATTGATCAGCTACATAATGACGACTGCAAAGTGATGTGAGGCATGTTCGACGTGTGTTCAACTGATTTATGAGTCTCTAACAGAGTTTCTGCAGCATTCTCAGACACATATGGTGATCCAACTGCTTCACGCTGCATGCCAATGTTTTCCTGAAAAGACACACTTCCACGATCTTGTCATTTACATACACTCTCCATCACCTATAATAACAAACACTCTTGCTGTGTGGCCACGTTCAGAGCCGTGTCTTGCAAGCAAACAAAGCATCTTGTAAGCAAACCATCCGACCATGTCCACGGCCTTGTAACAGTTTAGAGTTTCAGTGATGGCCTTTTGGTCCCCCACGGTGGTGCAGACAACCATTGAATTGATTGCCATTGAGTTTGGTACAGACATTCATGACGTTTAGAGGATAAATTCTAATGACTTTAGTGATAACCTGATCATCTCCTGCGGTCCTGCCTTTTCCGCCTCCCAGGTAATCTAAAAATCGGCAAATACGTGGTCCTTTGATGGACCTCAGGTGGGCCAAATGATGCCAGGGTGCTCAAACAAGATATCTGTAACAGCACCTACCTGTCAATCAAAGCAGCCACAATGTTAATTCTGCATAACTTTAAGACTTAATATAATTTTAACAGGTGAGTTGTATATAAATTCACCCTCGGTACAGTTGTCATGAACGGGGAAGTTAGCTATAGAGACCAAAACTGTTTTTTGTACCAGGCTGTAAACATGTTTATTTCTGCTGTGGAGTTGGACATTTTAACATGGGGACTTATGGAGACTGACTCATTCTGTAGCCAGCCTCAAGTGGACGATTGAGGAACTGCAGTTTTCACAGCTTGGTTTAGAGGTAATTAACTAATGTTAGCCTACTAGCATGCTAAGTTAAGATAGCGAACATGGTAACCAGCATGTTTTCAGCACTGTGACATTGTTAGCATGCTGACGTTAGCACTGCTCAGTACAGCTTCACAAAGCTGAAGCTGCTAGCCTGACTGTAGCCGCTTGGTCTAATCTTTCCCAATGTTAAGTCAAGCATAGCATTATGCATGTAGATGGGAATATGATTTGAGTAGTTCTCTTTAATGGCAAACTATGTAAAGAGATTAATCAAACAAAGGTCACAGCTAACCAGAGCACCACAGGCACCACAGGCAAACACATGCACTGACTGACCCATAGAACAACCAAATGTCTGCCAAGTTGACTGGCTGATTAACTTGCCATTTTTTATCCATTGCTTTGCAGCTGTTCTGTCCTGCAGTGAAAAAGACTAGTTGTCCATGACGCCCAAAGTGCCAAAATGTGTAACTGTGCCAATTCTCTGGCAACCCACCGGGAAGAATGGAGATAGGGAGAGGAGCATAATGAAAGATAAGAAGCAGCAGCAGGAGAGCAGTGTAGGGGAAATAGAAGAGGATGATGCAAAGAAGAAAGGAGGAGGACGGCGGAGAGAGGGGGGGTTGCGGGATGAGATAAAGTGAGATAAGTGGAGAAATGGATACAGAGGCAGGAGATGAGATGGAGCAAACAAAGGGACGGAGTGACAGAGCGAAGGCGAGAGAAGAAGTGATGAAACACGAAATACACAATCGTTTATTGGAGGAGGTAACATATGTCTGTATGAGGGCAAGTAGGTGGGTGCAGTACCAGAGACTAGTTTGTAGGCGAGCATTAGCAATTTGAATTTAATGTATGCTGTTACAGGTAGCCAGTGGAGCTCGATGAGCAGCGGGGTCATGTGCAGGTTTGGGTTGATTGAAAAACAGGTGCACTGTCGAGTTCTGAATCATCTGATTCATCTGTTTCACTGGGAGGCCCCTCAAGAGTTCAAAGATGACCACAGCCTGTATCAGGATGAGGGATGAGATATCAAAGCCTCTTCAGGGAGTACCTCCACTCCTACTACTACCAACAACTGGACACCTGGCTAAATCTATCCCCTCACAGTACTTATTGCTGCACTAATATGTCCTAGTTGCACTGTACCTTGATTGTTTCCCTTTTTTGTAAGTCGCTTTGGATAAAAGCTTCAGCTAAATGACTAAATGTAATGTAAATGCAATTGTTTTGCTTTGACACACTCCTGTTTTACGAACGTTGTGAATCACAAAAAGCATTTAAGATGTGAATTTTAAGTCCAAAAAGCTTCACTGGCGCTGTGGTGTTTTCATTATCAGCATTTTTTAGCCGCGCTACTTCAATTCAATTGAGCTGAAAAGCAATTCAAAAATTAAAATTATGCACGCTCCCTCTGGAGGATATTACAACAAAATAAACTCTGACTGTGCTTCAACTCTGATTTTTTTCAGAGTAATGGCTTTTACCGTTACTAGAGTGCAACTAGAATTGCCAACGCTTTTAACTTCTCCCTTTAATATCCTCAAAAACTAAAGCTAAATGGACATCAAGGACTTCTTATTCATGATAAGTTGGATACTCTGAGTGTCTTTAAAACTTTAACTATCCCTTTAAGACTGACTAGCAGATGTATCCACTCTAGATTTAAGTGCTCAAATGTCTGGCAAGCTGGCTACCATAGAGCAATAATCGCTCACTTACGCACACACACATACACATTCGCTCTAAGACCCTGCTGGGCAGAGGAAAGCTGAAGACGATGATGTCATGACATAAACAATAGCTCATTCAGCTTGGCGCTGGTGGTCAGGAAGCAGGACCATGCTTAAAGGACAACATCTGTAGACGGGGGGAGAGAGAGAGAGAGAGAGGGAGAGGGAAGGGAAAGAGAAGGAGAGCCGACATCTTAAATCCTCAGTTCATCCTATAACTCATATTGAGCTGTGGAAGCACCAGCAGAGTCTATGAACAAATCCCAGCAGTTAGCTGAGCTGTTCGTGCCTGAGGTTTGTGCATCTATTTGGCATTCCAGTAGGTTAGTAACCGGGCTGCAGAACAAGACGTGGGGATTGTATTCAGGCCAGACAGACAGACCTATAGCCGCAGGTCAGGTTACATGGCTTTTCCCATATGGTTCCTGTTACCACCACCCCCCTTCAGTGGCTCTGCACTGTCTTCCTCAACCCTCTTTAGTGCTATTAAGATAATTAAATGTAAGCAAGTAGTGTCAGCTGCTGCTGTATTCCCACAGTTCTTTGGGGTTCACGCCACATTATGGACAAAGTGGATGAATTAGAGATCATGGCGTAAAATATAAGCTGGCTATAGGAGACAAACTGAAGGATACTCAGAAGTGACATTCATTACACTGACGGCCATCCTGTATCTTAATTCCATGCTGCTGTATAGATTTATTAATCTCTCACATGAAACCAGCACATCAGTCCTACAGAGTTTCTGTTCAAAGAAGCTCTTTTGTCGTGCATAAATCTTTTGTAATTTGGCAGGGCTGATGTTATCGCTCTCCACTGTGTAAGTATGCTTTCTGCAAAACCACAGACACAATTTGTAGGTCTGCTGCTGGATTTACCAGAGATCACAGTCACTCCAAACAGAGGAAAGGAGCTGATTCATTCCAAATGCAGCGATCCTCCTTAAACAGCCCCACTGACTCCATAAAAATGTGAAAGCTCTCCCTGCTGCAACTTTGAATTGTTTTCAGTGCTGCCTTGTTGTTTGCTTGTTGCTGTGTGGATGTAACGTTCACGCCGAAGTGCACAAAACTGTCCAACCATGTACAGTAACAGTTTCCCATGTATTCCCATGTATTGTATGCTGGGTAGACTGGTCCACTGAGTCTGCATGTATGAACAAATGACTTTATTTTGAACAGCCAGCCCCTGCATTTACCCCCAACCAACCACCCTGCCCCCACTGTAAATACCCACAGCTGGGTCTCACCATGCTCACGCCACCTGCTGGTTAAGCCGAGGCCACAGCGTATTACAGTAATTAAACTTCAGGATCTCAACATTAATTCAACTGTGTTAAGCACACAAATGTAAGATAACATATACGCTGCAGTGGTTCAAAAACTCACTCCCACTTTATATCTATTTATCTTGAGCTGAGCGTAATTCGTGTTTCTTCAACATGACAGTTTAATCATGTCACGGTTGTTGTGACATTGTGAAATATGCTGTTAAATGTCCTATTATGATAAACACAGTGATGTCCAGTGTGTATAAGGTGTTCACATAAACGTTCAGTCAGATTCAAAGGATGCAGAATGGAGCTTGGAGCACAGCATGAATGTTATTATCGGACCAACACAGAAAAAATGAACAGCCGGTTTACCATCCTTCTAATGTCTGTGTATGTCACAATATTTGCATGTTGACAGGAGGACATAATGAAGCTCCCAAGCAACGGATGACATTTCAATCCAGACACGCTCTGGTTGAAAAATGGTTAAATTTGTATAATGTCAGGGCGCCCAGGTAGCTCACCTGGCCGTAGCGCCCCACGTACAAAGGCTCAGTCCTTGCCACAGTGGCCCATCCTTTAATTCTGACCTGTGGCCATTTGCTGCATGTCATGCCTTGATGTTATACTTTTAAAGGACCAGTGTGGATGTATTTGGTGACATTTTGCGGTGTACTTGCTAAGTGCAACCTCTTCCTGTACGTGCTAAGTGCAACCTCTTTTGTGGCCACAAAAGGCACTACCTCCTACCAGAGAAGCACAGTGGTTCAACATGGCAGACACTGTGGTGTCTGTCTAGGTAAAAGCTTCCTTTAAAGGTAACAAAGAAAAAAAAGGTTTAGTTTTCAGGTGATTATACTCTAATAAAAACATACATATGCATTTTATATTCCATATTCTGTAAACAGAGCAACCTAAATCTGACGCACCAGACCTTTAAATCACCTACACTATGTATCCCAATGGATCTAACCTGGAAACACATAAACAAAGAGCTGAAACGAAGCACGTAAACTCCTTTAGAATAAGTTTAAGGATGCTGTAAAATATCATAAATAGACTCTTTACCTGACGGAGTTGCTCATGGCTCCACAACCTTCTGTGGCTCCCTGGGAGTCTGTATGGTATCCATTAGGGATGGCCCAGCGCCCGGGCTGGCTCAGCACAAACTCTGACCTGCTCCCTGGTATGGTGGTTCTCAGCGGGCTTCCTCCTACTCCAGCCATAGCTCCAGCTCCACAGACAGTGCTCTCACCAACTGTGAGATCACCACCTGAAGCATCTAGTCCAGCCTCAGCCCCATCTTGCTCCAGAACAGTTGCCAGCTCCAGCTCCAAGGGTTCAGGACCCTGTAACAGCGCCCTCTGTTGGATGAGCGGCGTCAGTGGTGCCTCGAAGCTGACGCAGCTGTCCGTCTCATCTGTGAGTGACAGCACGTCCAGAGAGTCCAGACTGCTGTAGCAGGTCCCGCCCCTGAGCAGGGCAGACTCTACGATGCGCTCAAACGTGGAGCTGAAGCCGTCTTTGTTGTCCACCCTACCTTTCTCCTGCTCCTCCTCCAACTCTCTCTCCTCCTCCTCCTCTTCCTCCTCCTGAACATCAACCTGCTCAACAATCTGCTCAAACACCGAGCTGAAACTGTCCTGGTTTTCTGTCCCTTCTCCCTCTTTCTGGACCTCTTCCTCCTCTTCCTCCACTTCTGTATCTGCCTGTTCTACAGTAGTCTCAAAGTTAGAGCTGAAAGTGTCCAAGTGTGCATGAGTCCCCCCTTCATCTCCTCCTCCATCCTCCTCACCCGCTTCATCGTCTTCATTCCCACCTATGCCGTTTGCCAGTCTGTTTCAACACGGAGAGAGAGAGAAAACAAGAGAAAATTATCTTGAGAGCACGACTCAAACATTTGGCAGCTTCTTTGTTGAGTTTGGCACATACATTCATATTAATTAGTGAAATCATTCAGGAGGAGTGCACACAATTGGGCAAATATTTCAGCTAGAATAGCCCCACTGACAATTGAAGCAAGATGAAAGGTGAAAAAGCACTGTCCAATTTGCTACTTTGTGAATAGCTGGAAGCTCATCTCCCATCAGCTGTCATAACTCCTCTAGATCATCCTTTTTACTTGTGAGAACATGAATATATCATAGTGCTCGGTCTGCTGCCGACGGACAGAAATAAGAGTGATGTAAAACATCTTAATTAGTGTACGTGTACCGTGTGTTAATGTCTGTGCATTTTGTACCTATGGGTCATAGCGAAGCACTAATTAACAGGTTGTTCTGTCACATTTGAACTATTTACCTATTGCCCCTCGCTGGGTTTAAAAAGGATTTACTGCGTCCTCCAGCTCCTTGAAAAATTGGACCATTTTCTCTCTCTGTTTGTTTTCCTTTCAGCTCGTTTAGATTAGGCTCTTTGCTTTTCCATTTTGTAAAATGCTAATTAGACTAATTATGTAGCAAAGAACCAGACTGAGAAAACAATTTGCCATTAAATATATTCAGCATGGAAGAGTGACATGATATTAGTCTGCCCATCCTTTTGTGTGTGTGTGTGTGTGTTAGCTTCAATTTTACATCATAAAAGGTCAGAAGTTAAAAGAAAAATATATCTTGGCAGCGTGCAACAGTAAAGATGATTTAGTGAACTAACCGCCCGGCTTGTTGAGGTTGAGTTGCCTCCTCCTCCATAGATGGTTGCATCTCTTCATTTTCCTTCCCCTCCTCTTCTTCTTTCATCCCCGCCGCCTCACACGTTGCCTCCTCCCCCGTTGAGCTTACCTCCACATTCATACATCCTTCCCCCCTCGTCCCTTCCCTCTCTCCCTCCGCCCCTCCGTCTGTCTGCTCATCCTCATCACCAGCTCCATCTACCCTCTCCTCATCCTTTACTCCTTCCCTCCCCTCTCCTTCCCCGTGCACCTCCTCCTCTCTCTCTCTGATCTCTTCTTGTTGTTTCCCCTCCTCTGTCTCCTCCTTCGCCCCGGCCGCCAGCTTGTCCCAATCAGCCTGGTTGTGTGTTTCAGTGGTGTTGTTGGTGGTGGTAGCTGTATCGGGCTCCACTGGGTTCTCTGGTGGGGTGGGAGAGGGCAGAGCCTGCCCCTCCTGGGTCATGGTGCTCTTAACTGAGGGGAGACGGCTGTCCACTCAGGCCAGAGACGAGAACCAGAACCAGGGAGAGACCCTCTGCAGAGAAAAAGAATGATAAATCAGCATGAAATGAGGACAAAGTACCAGGTGAAAATAAGCTGATACTGACGCAGCCATTTGATTATCTCTAGTCTTAATTGTAAGTCGCGGAGGTCACCTTCAACAGAACAAGAGCTGTGTGTTGCAGTGTGTTACTAGGTGTGTATCTTAGAGAAAGAAAAATGCATATGTCTGGAACACTTTGTCCTCTGCACCAGATGATCCCAAAACAGCTCTGAAAGGAGGGCAGGAGAAGGTAGATAAAGTCCACAGAAAGTAGAGGGATGCAGGCAGGCTGGCAGGCAGGCACAGAGGGAGATTTGTTTAATAGCTCAACAGATCTCTGTCAAAATGATCCCGCTAGCTCATCCGCTGTCTGTCTATGTCGAGATTTCACAGCTGAATAACTAACTATCTGTTTCCATCCCTGCTGTGGGTGTGCTGGGTGTAAAGGCGTGATAGTAACCTGAGACGTGAACATGTATCATGATGGTCTGCGGTTTCTCTCACTTGCACAGCCAAGACCTCTGTACAGCAGGCCTTCCTCTATCCTCACCGAGGCTCAAGGGCAAACGCTAAGGAGGAGCTCTTAATTACGGCTCTGCAGAGCTGGTTGTGTTTCAATTATTACTAGCTGATATATTATTCTTTTTTATGAAAATAAGATCTTTTTGTGAGTATAAAAATGAAATGTATCCTTTTTCAGATGCAATCTGATGAATTTGATGAGTGAAACGATTAGCCGAGTCATTAGCTGAAAGAAAACTTTGATCAATTTTGATAATCCATTAATCCGTGAAGCGAAACCAAAATATACGTTGGTTCCAGCAAATACTTGTATTAAGATTTGTTATCTTAATCTGTTTTAGATAATTGTAAATAGAATATTTTTGGGTTTGATGTTCTTGGTCAGACAAAATAAGCAATTTGAAGACATCAGCTGGGAATTTGTGATGAGCATTCTCCATTGTTTTATTGACTTTTCACAGACTGATTAATCAAATAATAGTTACTTAATTAAACAATACTGATTTTTAATTGCACGCTAAATGAGTTGGGGTTTAATTTAAATCAATGCTTTTAGATCAACAATATCTTCATGATAGCGACACAAAATATATTCCAAATGATTGAGATTGAAAGTTAATTTCATTTGTAGCTGCTCTGGTGATTTTAATCAAATCGGCCAATCTTCAAGGTCAAGAATGAACTTTCAATCCAAAATGGATAAAAAAGAATATAAGTATACTGAAAAATCTACATCTACATCATCATAAAGATATTCTTATCAAAATAAAAGCATGTTCTGGCCCCATCTAACTACTGAAAATCTATTTGTCAAAGTCTATCACATGTTTTTGAGTTGCTGATAGAACCTGATCATTTGATTTCCATATACGACTCCCTGGGAGAAGCTTTTCAGCAGAGTTTCAGGAACAGGACCACACCACAACCATGACACTTCTGACCTAACCTACCGTCAGTCCCCACTGAAGCAATGCAGCAACAGACCGAAGAAGTTCACACTATAAATGCAATATACATTATAACCCAGCTTTAATGTTACATATTTCCTCTGTCTTAATTGGCTTTCATGTGATGTATTGATGTAAAAAATAGAAAAATTCTTATATTGTTATATCTTATATTGCACCTTTTATTAAGCACAAACCTCTGTCTGTGAAGGAGATGTCTGGATTGTGTGATATTGTTGCAGCCAAGAAGCAGCAGCGCTGTCTGCTTCATACAGACAGAGTCACATTCGATCTCTGCTCTGCTGAATCATCCTCAGCAGGAGACTTACAGCACAACTGCAGTAAAATATTTACTGGGATTCAAATCTTTTCTGATGGCATGCAGATGCAGGTAAGTGCCTCATTAGGCTGAAACGTGTACTGAATCCTGCCAACAGAACTCTGCAGTTTCCACAGGGGAAATTTCAAGCATTTCCGCTTTATTTTGATATCAAAACCAGGATCGTGTTAGAGAGGAAAGATTTGTGGCAGGCTAAGATGTGAGCCAAATTTGTTCCTATGATGTTGAAACTGCTTTGGCACACCACAGGCCGACTAAATGTTTCATCAGAGCTGCAAAAAGACGAAGCAAATTATGCAGAACTGAGAAAGTCAGACAAATTATTACAAACAATTACAGCAGACCCTTTATTCCTTTTTTATGCTGTCAAATGCAGAGGTGGCACCGAGTGCTCAATCTCAATCTCTGAGGCAAATGTTATTACTGGAGCACTCAAAGCCAGCAAACATCTTGGCTTTACGCTGTCATCCTCCTCTCCACATTACAGTCTGAATAAGTCTGTCACTCTGGGAAATATAAGCAGTATTAAGTTTTAAAAATACAGTATGACATTATTTGTTTTCTCACAGTCTCTCTGTGAACGTACTCTAATCTTTCACACTCAGACTGCTGTTGGAAGTGTGATGATCCCAGAGGACGCTCTGACTGATCCCCAAACAAATTCTTTCTGGATACACGATCAGCCATTGGCCGACTCTTGTTCTTCTTGTTTTTTTGTTTGCAGGAAGGAGCATGGGAATGGTTTGCATTACCTATTAGTCACCAGGCGGTTTGTTGCAGTGTATTCCATCTGCAGAAACATTAATCACTTCACATTTAACTGCATTATGACACACGTAGAAAGGTAAAACTGTTCATGAATCTGACTAAATAATTCATGGATGCGTGCGTGTTTACATTCTCAAATAACGCTGAACTAAACTCTGAAGATCTGAAACACGTTTCCATGTGAAACTGTTTGGAGCTCGTGTTCGCACACGTGTCCTCGCCATATGCAAAAGAGCACAATTTGCACATATTAAAACACAGTCAAACACACACAAACAGTGACACATCTCCATAAATGGAAACAGTTATGAAACCAGACATGGAAAGTGGGAATTCTCGCTCTCGCTCTCTCTCTCTCCAGTGTCCTGTTTTTCTCCCACTCTCTCCTCTTCATCTGTTCCACATTATGTTTTCTGCTATCTCACTGTCTCTCTCTTTTCTCTGTCTCTCATTTTTTGCAGTAATTGAGGTAAATGGGTCTTAGCCAGCAGAAAAAGAAGAAGACGACCGTGGATGTGAGCAGCACGATGAATCCCACTGCTGTGGAAAGGGAGCAGATGTGCTCAGACACCCCACATAGATGGATGGAGAAAACACAGCCAATGATACGGAAAGGGTGTGTGTGTGTGTGTGTGTCTCTCTTTGTGTCTCTATGTATACAATGGCTATCAGGAGAGACTTATTGCATTCCACTTCTGTCAGCAGAACACTGGGGCTCTTAAGCCTTATCAATTTCCTTTAATTGCGATCAGACCATCTGCCAATCATGTGAACAACACACAAACACACACACGCGGCCGTCCAGGCACATAAACCACCAATCCAGCAAGGATGACGTTGGATAAAAGGCCAAGTCGCCATTAAATAGCTCCTCTCTGTCTCTTGTGTCTCTATTATATCTTTCTCTATCTCTAAGTCTGTCTTTCTGTCTGAGCACACACACTTCGATACACACCACGATGTACACACATAGACACGAGCCATGGCGTAATTTATTGATCCCTGAGACACAGAGCTGCAGTCCACTGGGAGTCTCCAGTGATGAGCCCGACTGGTCACAGAAAGATGCCAGAGAAACACCACTGAGGTAATCAGACTGGGGCCTTCAATATGAGGGGAAACACTTGTCCAGAGCGAGCAGGTCTGAATGAAGTGGGAAGTCCATCGAGCTGCTGCATTGCGTCCTAAAGTTCAAAAATTGTGACGTACTCTGCAAAGCATATTTGTCTGTTTATGGGAAATACTATCTGCAGCTGAATACGTTTATTTCAGACATTTAAAGGGTTACTTTAAGGATTTGTTTAAGAAAGGATGAACAAGATCAAAGTAGCAGAGACCTTTCATGACCCTGGTAAGCTTGAAAAACACTCGCCCCTTCCTTTCCCACAAGGCAATCAATAATGTATACATCAGATGATAATTACAAGCGGCCGAGTCAGAGAAGACGTCAGCCTCCTGTTTGTCATTCTGAGTCGGCCACAGAAACAATATCTCCATCACTCGGTGAAACACAGACCGTCAACAGAGTTCCTTAAATCATACACACCGGATAATTAAATGAATTACATAATATTAACACTAATACAAACAATTTGGCTAATTTAAAAGGATATACAGGGATTGTTTGCACGAGGTTTCAGCAACGACAGCATAAAGAATAGACATTGTATGCGCGAAGTCACCCACAGGTTTCTAAAGAGCCGTTTTGAAGCTCAGAGTGTGCGGGCTTTGGCCGCCATGTTGGCTGCCTGCCTCTTCCACCTCCCGGCTAATCCAAAAAAATGGATGAAATGGATCATTGGTGGACACCCACCTGTCAATCAAAGCGGCCTTGCTGTTAATTATGCATAACTTTAAGCCTTTATGTAAAAACTGTTTTTTGTACCAGGCTGTAAACATGTTTATTTCTGCTGTGAAGTTGGACATTTTAACATGGGGGCTTATGGAGACTGACTCGTTCTGTAGCCAGCCTCAAGTGGACATTGGCCACTTGGAGGTTGCCGCTTGGTTTAGAGTTTGCTCCAAATGCAGCAGAAGTAGCTACTTAGAAAGCTTAAACAACAATGAGCGACCATCCTGTAATATTCAGAGGTATTCCTGTTATTCCTGTTCTGCCAGCATCGTGTGAAGCAGCATTACGTTCTCCTCGTCTGTTTGTACCGCAGACTCTCTCCATTCAAAATCACCAAACCCCGATGATGATCATCTGGGTCATTTTATGACGAAGGTCCTCCGATGTCACAGAAAACATGATACAGTACCAGGCCAAGTAGAACTCTCTGAATAAAGATACTTTTGTGCCTTTAAGCAGAGCACTTAATGCCTTTTCTAGTCAAGTGGAGTTGCACCAAGGCCAGATGTTATTGGCAGTCAGTGAATGTAACAGCACTGTGGAAAGGATTACCCAGGATTCCCTGAGCGTTTAACGAATGACAGAGCTACGCTATGGTAGGTTTTCTGACACAATATGACGTGATTAAATCAAAGGATAAACATTATATATAGAAATGCTCTCCTTAATCCCTAATATCTATCTATCTATCTATCTATCTATCTATCTATCTATCTATCTATCTATCTATCTATCTATCTATCTATCTATCTATCTATCTATCTATCTATCTATCTATCTATCTATCTATCTATCTATCTATCTAAAAGCACTACTCTGCCTGCAGATGCACCATCTTTTATTGAGTTTAAGTGGTGGAACAAGCCGCCAATTGACCACTTTTAACTTGTCTGACCTCATTACATTTGAAGTGCTACCCGCATTCATTTTAAACAATTGTGCTGTTCTTTTGTTTGTGCTGCGTGCCACCGACCGCGAGGGTTTCTTACTGAAAAGGCACCACCGCCACCGTATTGACGGAGGACAAACTGTTGGCACTTCACTGCGGTTCGTTGACATCGAGCTGATTAACTCATCTTCTAATATGTAAATGATCACTCATTAGGGGTCCACAACAAAAAAAAAAACAGTTCAGTGTTACATGTTTTAGATGTTTTTGCACCATTTTAGCAGAGAAAGAGAGAAAATCTGCCAAGGATATCACCTCAACCACGAAAACCGCCAGGACAAGCCTCTAAGTATTCTTTATAAGGAGCTAATTAGTAATCAAAATTAATTTATGAAGCGATCAGCTGAACACTGAGGGATGATAACCAGATCTGAATATTAAGGACGCACAAGAAAACATCTTCACCCCTCCTCCTCTCTCCTCTGTCTATCACAGAGACATGCTCAGAAAACACACTGCAGTCTCATACTATAAATGACCTACTGACCCTGTTCATAATATGCAGGCTGGGTGCAGCACTGGCACTGCACACACACACACACACACACACACTTTGCTGCAGATATGGAGTCACCTTTCAAAAATGCTGTTGTGTTATAAGCACAGATGCACACACAGAGGAGGAGGAAAAATCATTTCCTGGTTGTTAGTCTGCTACAGGAAAAGCAGGAAAGCATGGGGTTGGAAGTAGTCCAGAGTGTTGTGCTAGCTTTTGCCGGCCTGCGTATACACTCACACCAGTATGAAAACAGACCTAGTGGAGCGTAACAGTCAGCCAGCTCCCCCAAATCACCCTAATATGTCACTTCTGCGCTGTCAAGGTCAGCCGTCCAGTCGCATTTTGTCACTCTGAACACTCACATCTAAATATATGCTCACATTAAAGTGGTGATTTGTCTTGTTTTGGACTATTCAAACACACACACATGCCCTTTACGGTGTGTTTCAGATGTTTGCAATGCAAATAATATATTTTCTGAGCCCGATGTTTTCATTTTAGGATGGATTTTAAAATGCTGCATGCTGAAAGATGTTGTTAGTGTTAAAGTAGACCAAGAAGAGGAGGAGGTAGACTGTAAATCGTGCTGGTGTGTGTCCCGGTGTCTGACACCTTGAGTTCAACATGATTACATTGGAGAGAGCAGCTACACTTTCGCCTAGGAGATGCTACAGTTGTATTGGGAAGAAGAGAGAGAGAGAGAGGGGGGGGTGAATTACAATTGCTCTAGACTAGACATGTAAATGCCTATAATTAACATAATGGTGACTTTGCTTTTGGGAAGAAAATACGCTGCTATCAAACACCTGTTTTAAAGAAAGCCACCCACATCCTGTAGCGGCAAAGGATAAGTCTAGGGTCAGGAGCTGCTTCACACCTCTAAATAATCACTATATTTCTATTATATTGTTATATATTGGCGTTTAGAGTTAGATTTAAGGTGTTTTCACCTCATTTGGTGTCAGTGTGGAGGCTTGCAGTGTGTGTCATGTGCTTCCAAATACACTCAGAAAGACATAAACAAACACCAGATCGACAAGGCGTATTGTCTATGTGTGTGTGTGAGAGAGAGAGAGAGTGAGAGTGTGTGTGTGAGAGAGAGAGAGAAAAGGGGGGAGAGAGAGTGCACAGCGCGAGACAGCCATGTTCCCCCAGCCTCCTCCAGCCAGTAACCATGACAACAGGATGGCTGGGAGACACGGTTCAAGCTCAATTGAGGCCGGTGTCTTTCTTTTCCTCTAAAATAGACCTTGGTCGCGGTTCAAGACCGACTTGTCCCCCTAAAAAAAAAAAAAGAAAAATAGAAAAAAAAGCGGAAAGGAGGAAAAAGCTTTTCTCCCATAGAGGGGAGAAAACACACACACACACACACACACACACACACACTCCATAAAAAAAAAAAATCCCACGGCCCCGCACGGTGCATATCCTTCAGCCCTACATTAGCTCCACAAACACGGCTGTCTGTCCTGGAGCACTGCCGGCACGGATTTAGCAAGAAAAACAGGACGTGAGATCAGCCTCCGTGAGAAAAGCTCGCTAAATGAGCTGAAATACACGATTATTAGACATTTATCTTTAACGCCAACACAGTCCTACTAGCTTTTAAAAAAATTTTTTAAAAAAAAGATAAACACTTGTCCGTTACACCGTATTGTTTCTTCACTCACCGGTAAAATGCGTTCAGTCAGCGGCAGGAAATCAGAGTTTCTTGCGCCCGTCTGTCTCTCTACATCCACGCCGGGGAATAACACTGACAGACGGGCTCTTTTCTCTCTCTGTCTCTCTCTCTCTCCACGCTCCCAGCAGCAGCTCCCCCTCTCTCCTCTCTCTCTCCTCTCCCTCTCTCTCTCTTTCTATTACCGGTTATGCGCGTGCAAACCGTTGTAACAACGGCCGTCGCCGCCGACCAACCGTCAGCGCTCGTGGAGGTGGTGGTGGTGGTGTGTAGTCTCGCGCCTCCGCGCAAGGCTGGTAGGGGCAGGCGGGAGGTCCAGGTTGCGGCGGCGGTGGTGGCGGTGGCGGCGGAGAGGAGAGAGCGATTCACCGAGCGGATTGATGAATGGATGGATGATCGGAGCCGTCCTCCCCGTCTCCTCCTCTCCGTGGAGAGTGTTTGAATGGCAGCTGAGAAATTGTAATTCGGCTCCTCGGACGGCTCAGGAGCACCATCACTCTCCCGTGGTTAGCCTGCGGTGTGAGCGGGACGTGTCTCCAAGGCCTGTTGATATCAGACACTGTAGCCTGCAGTGAGGATTAGCACTGGCAGTTGTGTTGACACAAGTCCACTGATGATACGACCCAGACCCAGAGTGTATTAAAATATCATTAAAATAGGTTAGACCTCAACTTGGAGGAAGCAAAGTGGTTCCCACACTCAGATCCAGGGATGCTCAAAAGACCTTGGGAGGGTTCCAACATGTCCTCAGAAGAATGTGTTATTCTTCTTATTTATTTATTAATTTCACCAGATACTAGCAATGGGAACAAATGTTGAGGGGGAAAGTTTGGAAATTGACAAAGAATAACCACCAGTCCATGGAGATGATTTACAGATAGTTAAATAATGCCGTCCAAGGTCTAAAGTCCTGCAGCTGTTATAGTCTGGATGTAACATTGGTCATGCTGTAGAAGTTAGGAATTTAATGTCTGCGAGGGAAAACATGACCCATGAAACTACCAGAAGTCTGCTTGTTAGATGTTTAAAACCTAATCATGACAGTTGAAGTTCAAGGACATGAAAATATCATATGAATGTTGCGTAAAATAAAGGTTTTGCCATGAAATATTTGTTTTGCTCGTACAATTAACAGTCTGTCATTTAAAATACTACTTTATTCTGTAATACATCTGCTTAAAATGCCAAATAAATAAAGGTTTTGCAAATAAATATGACAGTGTTTTACTGTAATCTGTAAGAGAAACTGTTGTTTTTACGGTAAAGTAGAGGTTGCCAGAATATTACCGTAATAAATACATAGCTTATATTACGGTGTTTAAATACACGTTTCTTCTATCAAAATTAACACTGTTTGGCCATATAATCAAAATGAATGAATGTAAATAAAGGTTTTATCCTGAAAATGATCTGTGTATCCTGTGTTTTACTTTTGCTTCCATTAAGTTGTGTAAGCATTGTGCAATACTTGGCATGATACAGTCTCATATGTTTGTGATTAGTATGTTGTAATTCTGTGTTTTATTAGAACAGTAAAATGGCCTTGACCGCTTCAGGTATTGTTAGCCTCTAGCTGCTGCTATTTTCAAATTCACCCGAAGAAAAATCGGTTCTTGATAAGTGCTCTGGAGTACTTTGAGTTCTCCTGAGCACCTTTCTATCCTTAAGAACCCCATTTTTGCTGTTTTTGGGGATGCAAAAAAAGTGTTCTTTAAGTCACAACTGCAGCATTTTTAAGACAACTTTTAAATGTTGGAATACCGGTTCTTTAAGTCGACCCTGGTTCTTAGAAGAACCAATAAGTAAAACGGTTCCTTGCAGAACTGAAATATGTTCCCCTATGGCATGACAATGAAGAACTACTTTAGGTTCTAACTCAATCTTTATCTTTTACTTTACTTTGGGCTCTCTGGAGAACCTTTTTATCCTGAAGAACCCTTTTTGCTGTTTAAGGTTCTTTGGGGGGACTTAATTACCTTAGCAGCAACTGGTTCTTTGAAGAACCAATAGGTAAACGGGTTCTTGCAGAGCCAAAAAAGGTTCCCACCATGAAGAACCGCTTTAGATTGCAACTCAAACCTTTATTTTTACTTCATCTTTACCTTGAGTTCTCTGGAGAACTTTCTATCCTCAGGAACCCGTTTTTGCTATTTACGGTTTCTTGAGTGACTGAATGCAAAACAGTGTTCTTTAAATCACATTCGCAGCACTTTTTGTGCCTTGAAGAACCTTTTTATGTTTGATAATCTTTTTCCCCTTCTCTGGAATACTTTTAAGTTGACCCTTTGAAGCAGCGGTTCTTCGAAGAACCAATACGCGAAAGGTTCTCCTATGGCATCGCCATGAAGAACCATTGTTTTTAGGGGTGTACTGAACATACATTTATCTCAGTCAAATTATAAGCAATTGATAGTCACCCTGACCACAGCAGAGGCACATTATTTTTTGGTATTTTCAACATTTTTGTGCTGATCTTTGTCGGCTTGTCTGTTTTCCAAAGGTGTTAGTCATTCTTGGAAATGTCAGTACTCCTTCTTTTGTGGCAGGACTATAATTACAGCCTATCCAAAAGAGAAATACCACTAATTAAACCACTGTAAAGAAGACAATCAGTTATGTAGGCTGGAGAACAAAGATGAATAGCTTTCAGCTTCTGCTGACATTTTCTGAAAAACTTGGATTTGTTATTTATAGAGAGTACATTGTTTTGTGTGTCTATATTTATATATATTATATCTGTGTGTGCTGGTGGCCACATGTCTTTGTCAAGCTGGGGAATAGTTAGGGGTCTTATTTTTACCCCCCATGTATAAGATAGACAGAAAGCAAATGATATCTGATGTTTGGTCCGTTGGATAACGGAGGATCCAGCACAAAATTGGCGTCAGTGATGGACAAGAAGCTCATTTTATCTGCCGGCACATACTATAAATTAGCCTCTGTCCACTCTGTCCTTGACAAAGCATAGAGGACATTTCTTCCACTGTACCAGCAAATGCCCACCACCAATTTTTCACTCCCTTTTCAAGCTGTTCTTTCACTTTCCCTCATCTCCCACGTGTAAAAGCAGCACAGTTAAATCAAGCCAAGAGCCGGTTCGAATCATTTGTATTGTCTTTTAAAACATACAGTACAGTCCTCTCCTTCTAACTGGTGCACCTCAAGGTCATAAACAGGAGCACAGCAGCGGTATACAATCACACATATGGCTCTGCATTGTCTGCTGCCAAAATTTTACAATGTTTTCTTCAGGGATCGCAAATACAGGTCTTGTCATGAACAGCGGTGCCAAGATTTAATGTAACGTCCGCATGGATCGAGAACCTCAGCTTCCAATTCAGTGCTCTCCACTGATCAATAGCACGTTGTGAGGAGATAGAAGAAGAAGGGAGCGGCGTAAAAGAGATAAGAAGAGAAGAAGAAGAGAGGAAAAGAGGAATTAAGAAGAAGTAGAAGAGAGATGCATGAAACAAGAGTGAGGATGTGGACAGAACAAAAGAGCCTGTGTGTGTGTGTGTGTGTGTTTGAAGGCAAGGGGAGGAGAAGGTTAGAGAGGCGAGGTTCAGAGTGAGACAGGTAGAGGGGGGTTATGCAAGGAGAGGAGAGAGACAGGGAGGGGAGGGGAAGATGGGGGCAGAGGGTTGAAGATGACAAAGAGTTCAGAGGATGCACAGATGACCAGAGAGAGAGAGTGGTGGAAATAGTTTGGGGGAAACCCACTGCAGACGCAATGTCAATCCTAATTACTAATTCATTAACCTGCCCGGCTCCCTTCCCCCTCTGTAGCCACACACACAGGCAGACAGACACACACTCATATGCACTCAATGCTCCCTGTTCTGTCCCACGAGAGGCGGAGGGATGGATGAAGAAATGAAGAGGTGTGTCTGCAGCTAAGTGACATCTGCAGGGCCGCGATGGCGGCAACGTGTTGGGAACACTGGAAATCCCTGATGTGACAATGGGAGGAAGGGAGAGAGGGAGGGAGGGGGGAGGGAAGTGGGAGGTAACTGGTGAGAGGAGAAAAGCTAACAGCTTGTGTTTTGGTTTGTTGGGGTGGGTGGTCTCCTGTGATGAGGCACATAAGTGTGTTAATGTGCGCGTCTGTGGTGTCAGAGTATGTATATGTTTGTGTGCCATGAAGCGTGCATTTACCTATGTGTGTGTGTGAGTGTGTGTGTGCGCACATGAAGAGTGTGTGCGTGCACATGTGTTAGCATATTAAAAGAAAGCAGGTAGTGGAAGATAATCAATATGCTGATGTTGCTGTGTGCAAATAATAACATTGTGAGTATAATGAAAGCAAGGGGGAGGTGCAAGACAGACTGATGATGTGTGTCTTTAGCCACTGCTGCAAGACTCCTAGCTCTTTGTGTGTGCGTGTGTGTGTGTGTGTGTGTGTGCGTGTGTGTGTGCATGTGTGTGTTTGTGTGTAGGCGACAGAATTACCCACAGAGATGTTAGCATCCACCTCCTGCAGCATTCCTCTGCACATGCTCACATAGACAACTCAATATGAAGACAGAGATACAAATGTGCACACACACAAGGACACACACTCATGCACCCAAGTGTGCACGCACACACACACACACACACACACACACAAAGAAGGATGTGGTGCTGCTGACTGAGGTGGAATTAAATTGAGAAATCCTCCAAACAAGCATCGATTCTCAGAGTTTACAGCGTTGGCTCCGTCTGCCACGGCAGGCCAAACAACAGGGAGCACTGTGAGACAGCTGGGGTGTGTGTGCAGAAACATACAGATGCACACACACACACACACACACACAAACAGGAGGCAGAATGTGTGTGGACATGGAGTGGGTCTTTGATTTTGATCAGAGGACTTCACAGCTGAATGTGCTTTAAAGTGTAAAAGCATGAGTGCATCTCTGAAATTTCATTAAATCAATGTGTGTGTGTGTGTGTGTGTGTGTGTGTGTGTGTGTGTGTGTGTGTCGTGTATCACTGCTGAAGATAATCACAAATGTCATGAGTTACTTCAGGATGGTTACAAGCTGTTAAACTATGACTAAAATAAAAACTACTATAAACTAAACTATAATTAATATTTTATATAAAAATGAATCAGGTGACTACTTTGTATGTAAAAGGGGTCTCCTGCAGTGATGAGTGTCTTTCAGTTGACTTTTCTGGCCCACAATTTTATTGTTTCCAGTGGCTACCTGCCCAGCACCGAAGTCATTGTTCAGACGGCCCATTATTGTGTTGTACTGGACCGGCAGCCTGAAAACAAACCATTGCTCTATCTATCTATCTATCTATCTATCTATCTATCTATCTATCTATCTATCTATCTATCTATCTATCTATCTATCTATCTATCTATCTATCTATCTATCTATCTATCTATCTAATCTTGCACACTACTTCCTAAACCTAATCAAATATTTTTGATGTCTAACCACCTGTTTATTATTGTTACCCTGATGATGAAGGTCACCTGACTAAGACAACAATGGAGTCCTGACTATTGTTGCCATAATGATTAAGGTGACCTCAGGGTGTATTTTTGGAACGACGGGCCTTTGGAGGATGTACTTTTGTTTGTCGGACAAATGAGCTTGTAAATTAATGGGGTTTTGCCAGTTTCCAAGGTTAGCAACTAAGTTGTGAACATTTAATGCATTTAGTAGCTAAAGAGCCAGATATTTCTCTCATGAGCTGGTGGAGACCAAAACAAAGTTAAAAGGAGAGTCAATAAAAAAACTCACATTCACTAGGTGGCCACAAAACAACTGCAGCACTGAGGGTTAGATTAGAAGAGCCTGTCGTTAAGTATGAAACTAAATCCAGGAGGTGATTAGCTTAGCTTAGCATAAAAAGTCGAAGCATGGTGAAACAGTTGACAGCCTGACATCTGTACCTCAGAATTGCGTCTCTACTTTTTGCAGATGAGCGTAAGGCGGCCGAGACGAGATTCAGCATCTTCATTTTGAGGCCATCGTTCTCTGCCGTGTTGTGGAAATTTCTCTGCTGCTGGTGAAGAATAAAATAGAGACTTCTGCCGGCCGACAAGGTTTTATTTTCTTTGCAAAGAAAAGGTCAATTCAACACGCGAACGGTCAAAGATGAAGAAAAGACCTAGAGTGTGGGGACACCTAGATATTTATACCTGAGGGCCACTCCTCTCACACCTCCTGTCTGCTGCAGGAGACGGCCCCTCCAGGAAGTGTCTCCACACCCTTTTGTCTCTTGATTGAATTTACTATTACATTACAAAGACAAAAGGACCTGGTATCTTGTCTTAAGAAGGGTGGGGGGGTTGTACTGTACGTCTGTAGTGGTTGATTGAATTTACTACTACAATTGCAAAGTTGACTCTAGGCATCACAAGTTACAAAGACAAAAGGATCTGGTATCTTATGTTAAGAAGGGGGGAGCTTGTGCGTCTCTAGTGGTTGATTAAATTTACTATTACAGCTGGAAAACAGTGGTATGCTCCCTTCGTGTTGGGAGCAAATTGCTGCCCTAAGCGAAGGAGTTTAAGTATCTCAAGTTCTTGTTGATGAGTGATGGTAAAAAGTATTGCGGAGTATTGTACCAGACCATTGCAATGCATTCTAAATCCCAGAAGGAGGAGCAAGATCCAATGCTGCGAAGAGGGAGGCCTGCAACGCCCTGCTAAATCTGCTGCCACCACAACCCAAACCCCGGATAAGTGGAAGGAATGGACGGATGGATGTAACTTAGGGCTGGGCGATATATTGAATATACTCAATATATCGCGGCTTGTGCGATGTAGAAAATGACTATATCGTGAAACTCGAGTATACGTTGTCACGTCAGTCTGTCGTGCGTGCAAACGTCATACGCCCTCGCCCAGCAGAAAGGTAGCGGCAGCAGGTGCTAACGGTAACACGTGGAGGAGGACAAATTAATTCTGAAGAAAAACAGCACAAAAAAGGCACTTTATTTGTTTTAAAATATTGTAGTGGCATTATGTACAAAAAGTGCACTTTAATTTTGTGTTTTTGAAATGCTATGCGAGTTACAGCATGCACAAAACGTGCACTTTCTGTTTTGAAATGACGATTTTATGTTTGTGCCACTCACTGTTTAATAAATACAGTTTTGTTAACTTTGACTTAGTTGTGATTTCCCCTTTTTTTTGCATTAAAGTTTAAAATTAGCATATGTTAATGCAGTATGAATATATATAGAATCATCATACTGGTGTGATTGTATGCATCAAAGTGTTAATTCAGGGCTGAGGAAAAATATCGAGATATATATCGTGCATCGTGACATGACCTAAAAATATCGTGGTATTAATAAAAGGCCCTAATGTAACTACTACTACAAATTTTTACAATTTTTTCCATTTTTATTTGTATACAGTTTAAAAAACAAGATATGAGTTAATGTGTGATCTTAAGAGGTGTTATTAGTTGTATTTTTGAGAAAGATTAAGTTAAGCTAATCATTTATTTTTCTAATCACCTCTTAGTGTTAATCTTTTCATCTGTCTCCCGTGATATTTCCCTAACTGTCACTCTACTTCTTTAATGCTAACAGTAGACAGCTGTCAAGTTGTTAAATACAAACCTGTGCATCTAACGAGGTCACGAGCGCCTTCTTTAAACGGACTGTTAACGTTCTGTTAATTTACTACATTTAGGAAAGGGAACACATTTTAGCACACATTACTCCTACCTTCAGTATGCAGATCATTATTTAGCTGCATGGTGTTGGACTCCAGTGATTCCCCTGACTACCCCATCAGCATTCATTACCAGTGAAGAGGAGGGGGACACTTGTGAGTGTGTGTGTGTGCAGAAACGTGCAGTATGTGTGTGTGGCTCTCATCTGGGTCATTATATCCACAGGCATGAATGCAATGACACACATCCCTCCACGTAACGGAGGCAAATAGAGAGGGGGAGGGTGTTCATTTGAGCATCAGTCACTTCCACCTGTGACCACTTGTCCTTACTGAGACGAGTATAAAGGTTACAGAAGAGACAGTGTGTGTGTGAAAAACATCATGAAGGGCTGTTTATATATGGAGAAACCCACTGGCTGGTTATTTAGTGTTAACATGTGTGCATATAGGTGTGTGTGTGTGTGTGTGTGTGAGAGAGACAGAGCCCCGGCGACCTTGCCAACATGGTGACAGAATGTGCCATGTGTTTGTGTATGTGTGTGTGTGTGTGTGTGCGCCAACTTTGAGTCTGCTGGGCAGCTAGGTCAACAGACAGACCGGTCACCATGGCAACGGTGCCACATCTCTGTGCCAAGATGTAAATATGTCAGATAAAGAAATACGGAAGTGTTACTGTCTGTGTTTTGTTTCCTGCAGGTGCTCCGTCTGAGTGTTGAGACATTTCCAGTTTGTATCAGCGCTTTCGCTTCACATGATGTTCAGACATCTGTAAATTACAGCTGCACTAGTACATATTTTATATTAACTATAGCTCAAATGACTGTGAGTGGGATATAAAGGTTTGTTTTGATGAGTACTGACACACTCCTGCATAAACTCTTCAGCTCTTTTCATTTTAAAAACATTTTGTACATATATTTATATCATCTAGTACGTGATTCTTGTTATGCACCAAAACACCAAGACAAATTAACATAAGATGAGACTTTATTAATGCGTACGCATGCTCTGTAACGTCTTTTCCCGCTCCTGGCGCTTAAGATCCAGCTCTGCATCCCCGTCTTCTCCTCCTTACTTCAGCGTGGATCTCCGATCTTTCCACAGAGATCATGCTAGCACTGCCTAACGCTAACAGCTGTTGGATTTTTTTTTTTAATGGGTCACTCAATGCATTCATGAAGTAGTCGATATAACAGAGAAAGGCATGGTTTAACTCCACGTATGCACACAAAATGAATGAAGATTGGTGTCGGGGAAAAAGTACTAAAGACACTAAAAACACAGAGAAGTTGTCAGAGCTACTGGCACTGGCTGCCAACCATGTGGCGCCTTGGCACGTTACACATTCCTTGTATGTGAAAGCAACTTGGCAATAAATCTGTTTCTGATTCTGTGCAGTTCCTCTCAGCTCTATGGAGATTTTTAGCGTCTTTCAGCAAATGATTTTGGTTTTGCAGCCTGCAGATTTTACTGTTTTGGGTAACTCTTCCCTTCATTCGTCAACCTTGTCTTCAACCGTAGCTGTTTTTAGCTAAAACATACTGACTGTAAGATAGCACTAAGCGGCGGACAGACAAAGTTAGCGACTAGCTGGTGAACATAACGGAGCATTTAGCAGCTAAAGAGATATTTCCCTCCTAAGGGACCAAAAATAGAGATAAAAGTAGAGTAAATAATTGCCAGGTGGCCAGACGCACGGCTCAGTGGAGGTATAAATATGTGATTAAATAACTCCTTTATGTTTACAGTAATTTCACTTTATTCAACCATGTGATCTGTGAACCAACAATACCGGACTTCTTCTGCGGTCCATACAAAACCTGATTAAGATGTTGCATTCATATCCACACTGGCTGCTTATATCGCTGTTATGTGCCTGATTATAGCAGCCTCTGTGGAGTAATGATGTTAAAGTCAGCTGAAAACTCTTTCAAACTCGTTATGCAAATTGTGTAAAAATAGTCAACATACGACGGTATCCTGGTAACACATTACATCGACCACCCATGTGTGTGTGCGTGCTCCTGCACAGCGTGTGCTGCCTGTTAAATCACTTTGGGTACTGAAGCAATACTTTGTGTGTGGTCTTTTTAACCACATACATCTCTCGTGAATCCATGCTAATGCACATCCTCTTCACAGAGCAGGCTCCATGTCAGTGGGGTCCATGCATTAAACATGGGGCGGACGACGAGGGGAGAACATGTTGGAATACCAATAATTTTAAAATGGAAATGTTGTCGAATAAAGCCCCCAAAAGCATGATGAGAAGCACAACGTTGTGGTTAAAAGAGAAAGTGCTGCTTGTGCCTCCTGAGACATTTTGTAATTGTAATCTTTGTGCTGTATTTACGGTAAATTAAAATCAGCATACAGAGACAGTGGATAGATTATGCCGATTCAGAGGACACGGATCTATTGGAGGTCTCTGCTTGGTTTCTGTCGGTTTGATGCGTGTTCAATATCCGAGGTCAAAGGTGGAAAATGTTGTTGACTGTGCAGTTTTGGTGACCCAAGATGGACTCGAGAGCAGGACAGGATTCACCTGTCACTTTTATGTTCAAGGAAGAGGACGCTTTGGATTTGGAGGGTAAAGTAAACGAAAAGGTAACTTGAATAACTTACGGTAGGTAACACAAAACAGAAAAGGGTCTATAAATCCAAGAGAATAAATCAGAAGTCCAACTGAAGTCCATACGAACAGGGAAAAACTAGAAACAGGAGCACGGAGGAGGCACAGACGAAACAAGAGACTGAGGAACTAAAACAGAACTCAGTACGATCTGACAAAGGAACCTTTGATCAATTATCTGTAATCGCTTATCCTCCACCGACGGATAATTTCGAGTCACCAATCAACCGATAAGCGCTTGTCTTTGGACTGCGGAAGAGAACCCACGCAAACACAGGGAGAACATGCAAACTCCACACAGAAAGGCCTCAGCTGAGGTTCAAACCAGGAACCTCGTTGCTCACCACTGCACCACCGTGCACCCTAAACAAAGCAACACAGGGACAGACAACTAGACACAGGTGAAACAGTTGAATGAGGGACAGGTGCAACCAATGAAGGTGGAACAGCATCAAAACTGGCGGGAAAATGCAACAAAGAACGAATGAAACACTGAGGTAAATAGGAGAGTTTTTGATTTACAGAGCAGTAAATATTTTTTTTATTTAGACATTCATCTTTGACTTTTCAGAAGAATGGCTGTCCTGATTTCAAACTGTTCAAAATTGAATTTGCCTAATTATAAGATACACGCTGCTTTATTTTGTAGTATGATTACAAACATTGGCGGCACGGCGGTGCAGTGGTTAGCACTGTCACCTCACAGGTTCAAACCTCGGCTGGGGCCTTTCTGTGTGGAGTTTCTGGCTTCCTCCTCCAGTCCAAAGGCATGCACGCATTACTGAAATAGGTCAGTTTGTGGCTTTATATTTAACCTATGTGTGACTGGTTGTTGGTGACTGGGATTGGCTCCAGCCCCCTGCCACCCTGATGATGATAAACAGTTACATAAAATTGGTGGTGCTGCATAATCAGGTTTTATTGCTGCTCTTCTCCCTTCATTGCTAATCCCCCCTTTCCTCCAGCAGAGGGTGCTCTACATGCATAATGACCACATGTGACCACATGTCTGATCCTCTCCACGTGGATTCAAATAAAGCCACAAAGTGTTGATGACTATCGGGACTTTCCATAGAAACATAAAGGTAAGAGCAGGGATGAATAACTTGTTCCCTGTGGAATTTCCTTGTTCTCACTCATTCCTGTTGGCAGTGGTGGAGTTTAAAAGGTGTGGCTGAAGCACTGATTAGAAGAAACATGATTGTGCACCTCTTTTACCACTTTGCTCAGGTACATAATCAGGTAACAACATGTGGAAACACACACGTAACTCACCTTAAAGTGACTAATAGAGCACATGATGAACATATTTATGTTACACCCGCTTGCCCTTTGTGGATCACTGTTTTGTTTTCCCCAGACAGACCTGACCTTGACCCCAGAGAGAAAGAGGAGGAAGAGAGATTGTGTTTTTTTTTTTTTTTATGTATGTATACTCTTACTTTTATCTTTTTAGGAACCACAAATCTTCAAACCAACTTCAAGATAAGGAAAACAATGAGTAAAAGCTCACGACTTACTGTAAATGTGTTATCCTGCATGGGGAAGAGATAAGGCTGACAGGTATGGTTACACCTGTGGCTGGAAATGAGTGCGGCGTAGACGTAAATTTAGGTTTAGATTTGGCGTTTGAAGTTGACTTGAAGCCTGAATAGAGGCTAAAAATTAGAGATAATTTAAATACACAAAACTTCACAAACCTCAAAAACAGCAGAACAAAGTTGTGCATATTTGTGTGTGTGTGTGTGTGGACCTTGAGCTCTCGGCCCTGATACCAGTGACAAACAGACTGGTGTCTGGTATCACTGAAACACTGGTTTTGCTGGTTTCATTTTCTGTAAGCGGTGAAAGTTTTGGGGTAAATTTCACTTGTTGTTTTCACTTCAACTGAAACAAACCAGAAGTCTGACCTATTTTTTTAAATTTCATATTCATAGTCACTTTTAACCATTTCAAAACGGACACTTAGAGCTAAGATATAATATAAAGCTTTTCTAAAAGTCTAGCACTACAACTTAACACCTTTTTACAGGTTTATTATAAAAATCCTGACGTTTTAAGCGTGTAACTTTTGAAAAAACAGTTTCACTTTAAGAACAAAAAGTTGGATTCATAAGCAACAAATTTCAGGCTTGCTCAGTTAAATACACTCTGCTGCTACAGTCCTATTTGACCTGTAGCCTAGCATGGTGGATGTTATTCTTTATTTGTATCTCTATTAGCTTAGACAAAAGTGGTCGCTATAATTAATCTAAAAAAATCAGCAAAGACGTGGATCATCAGTGGAGCTGTGCCGAATGAAACAAGTCACCTGTAACGGCACCTATGTGTCAAACTGCAATATAAGCCAAATATAAATAAGTGAATTGACTCTCACATGAAGTAAAAAATACAACAACCAAATAAAAACAGCACCAAAAAATAACGTTTATTTCAGTTTAATACATTTTTGTTTTAGCGTCTTGTTTTTGATCCGTCTGTTGGTGAGGAGCAGAACCTTTATAAACAGCACATCTCATCATACAAAAGAAGTGTAATGTGTTATTCTGAATAACCAAAGACTACAGAAGATTTTAGTTTAGCCTTCACAATTAACCAAAATGATTATTTATGCATCTTTCGCACATTAGTCCAGAAAGAACAATGAACCTGGCTGCTCTGTTTTGCACACTTTTTGGGTGTTTTTCCCGCAGCACTTGACCAGACGACTGGGCAGTTCTCCAGGTATGACAGCACAAGTGACCAGACTACATTATTCATAACAGAGAGTGGAACAAATACAGAGCATGAACACGGTGACCTGCTCAACTGATAAGTTCATTGTCTGATGTTAGCTAACTTTACCGCTCAACAGTCATCACTGACTCAGTTTGCAGACATCATAAACTGACTGTCGCTCGATTTTAATGGTTTATACTTCACAAATAATTTACCAGAAGGAAAATGTTTTCATATTTCTGGTAATTACACATAATAACAAATAACCTGCTGGAAGGAAGGTGCATAGTTTTCTCTGTTGTTGTGCATCCTGTATATATTGTAACATTGTTTTCTTGCTCTTTGTGTTTAAAGTCTTGTATTGACTCTTGCTGCCATTTGGCAAGGTTGATCTGAACTGACTTATCTGGTTAAATGAAGGTTAAATAAAATAATAAAATAAGCTATCACAGATAAGATGATGAAATGATTACTAAATAACAGACCCATAAAATTATACTATTGTTTGTGGTACTTTTTTATTTATCCGGCCTCTTGTTAGCCACAGGGTTTGCCGTTCAGCAGACGATCCCCAGTCTTTCTTTTAAGTACTGCAAACATCTACTGAACTGAAAATAAACACAGTGTATGCGAGGAAAGGAACAGAAGGTTTAATTTACTGGAAACACTCCCAGTATGTCACACCTACAAAGCCCCGACAGGTAAAAAAAAAAAAAGAGAGATTAGTCATCTTCATATGAGTCCAATCATGATATTAGCTGTGATTGCTCAGAGACACGTGAGTGACATTTAACATCCGTCCAAGTGGACCGATCTGATTTGTCACCGCGGGGGTGAAGCGAACGCCAAACAATGAGCGCCACAATTAGAGTGTCAACAACCTGTTGACGGAAAATAACCCGCAGAATAAATATCCAGATTCCTTCCTGCACATGTGGTGTTGTGATTAATGGTTTCATACAGAGCCAGCAGGACTTCCTGGTGGAAGAGAAAAGAAAGAAGTGGGGTAAACAGTGCAGATGCAGAGAGTGTCAGATCAAGTTAAAACAGTGAATACAGAAAAAGACTGAGAAATACTCCCATTTCCAGAAAGGTTACAGAGCCTGTCAGGGGAAATTAAATTCCTGGCGTCCTTGAACGTTGTTAATGTCAAAAGAGAGCAGATTTGAAGTTATTTATAGCAATGTCATGATGGGGAAGCATTTTTTTCATGATGGTATTATATTATATTTAACTAACTGATGCTTTTTTTTATTTCTTTGTGAAATTGTATGAATGTAAAAGTGAAGGAGAGAGGAGGAAGGAGGAGAGAAAAGGACGAATACAGTGATGTCAGCCCATCCCACTCCTATTCAGTACAAATACAGCCGAGCAGGGCTGAGCCTGCATACCACTGCTGCTGACGACTGACCTGATCCCACACACACACACACACACACACACACCACAGACAAAGACACTCTTACACACTCATCATCCTCACAGAGGCGCTGCAGAAACTCAGACCGGCGCTTGGAGATGCTACCGGCTGGCAACCGCTGAGTAAGTCCACTCTCCCTCCTCGGCTGAACTCGTCTTTTCTTTCTCTGTCTGTCTTTTGTCGTGATTGCCTTTTCTGCAGCCCGTCTAAGTTCATTTATCTCTCACACTCTCCTCTTGTCGCTCTGAAAACGGCCAGTGTGTTCTCAGACTGAGAGACTTTTCAAACTTTTCTCTCAGTATGCCGTGCACATGCCTTGCTCCTCTCTCTGCCTGCCTTTTCTTTCTTTTCTCTGCATGTGAGCGGAGACAGAAATCCCGGACTTATTTGCATGTTGGCGCACGGCCAGACTCGGATGAATAACAGAGTTGATCGTATAGATGTTGATCCTCTACTTTTCCCCACTTTGTCCTAGTGTTGGTTTCTGCTTTTCTGATGTGTCCGTGTGGGCTGTAATTGTCTGTGATTGGTTTGGCATGTTTACGTCTCATTTCTTTTGTGTTGAGTTAATTGTAGGAGCTGTTTTTCAGGTATAAGAACTGCCTCAGAGGTGTGATTGTTTTACAGAAGAATTGAGCAATTTGTCACTGAGTGGGCCGTTTGGCAGTAAATCTTCAAGTCAGGTCCAGTTTATTTGTATTGCTCTTAATCACAGAGTCTTACAACTCCTACATTAGGAAACAATGAATGAAAGACATCCCCAGTCAGGCTTGAGACAATAGGCAAGAACATAGATCGCAAAAGCCTGTTGTAAAGATTAATGAATGAATGGATGCTGGTTCTTGAGTTTGTCTAAAGCTTTACTATTTAAATAAGAAGATTAGCAACAGTTAGAGATTTATTATTTAGCTACCACGACATAATTCATAGCAGTAAAACAGGATACTCCCTCTGTGTTGTTCCCCTCTTGAAGGAATAGTTGGACATTATTGCCGAGAGTTAGAGGAGAAGATTGATACCATACACCCCCATGTTTGTGCGATAAATATGAAGTTACAGCCAGGAGACGCTTAGCTTAGCTTAGCTTAGCTTAGCTTAGCATAAAGGCTGGAAACAGGCGACAGGATTTCATTTCACTTTAACACATCAAACCGATGAGATATAACATGCTACACAGTGAGATTTTAATGAGCTAACAGGCACATTTTTGGTCCAAGGACAGAGCCAGGCTAACTGTTTTCTAGTCTTTATGCTAAGCTACTTAGCGTACAAAAATTAGAGAGGTATCTGTTCTTTTTTAACGCTGCAAAGAAAGCAAAGGAGACTGTCAAACTTTTCCTTCATAAAGAAAATCAGAGGATCATGCAATGCTAAATTCATCTGGTTTCCTTTTTGTCAGTCCTTTTTATCAGTTGTTAAATTCAGAAAATGCCGCTGAGTTTAGCTGCAACCATAAAGTTTATCAGGTACAATCCTACTGTGAGGTTTGTGTCCATGTGCGCCACACCTGAAACGCTAATTTAAAAGGTGATATTTCACTTCTGTCAGTATCAGCGGCTTTAGCGTGATATTAAACAGCCCTCGAGTTCAGATTGGTGAAATCTTATCAGAGACAATGATCCCTATTGGCTCTCGCTTGGCAACGCTGCCGTTCCACATATTTCAAAAGTGTGTGCAGGGCGGCGACTGCATTTAAACAGTGTGTTTACACTCTGTTTTACATGCGGGCTTTGCACTTACTGGAACAGGCTGTCTATCTGTATCACGTGGGTTGATAAGGTGCTAAAAAACAGTCAGAGTACTGAAATTCAAGTCACCTATTGCTGTTTCGTGCCCTTTATCTGTGCCTGTTACGCTAAGATAGCATGCAGTCATTAACGCCCTGCATGTGTATGTGTGTGTGTTGACATACTGAACCTGTCCCTATTTGCCTGTTAGTGTTTGAAAGCACAGCGGCATTCTCGCTGCCTACTGTATGCAGAGTAAACACACACACACACACACACACACACTAGATTTGGCATTGTGGTTTATTTGCTGTGGGCCTATTGTGTGCTGCCAGCAAGAACAGGGTTGAACGGAGGGAAACAAAACAATACACTAGATATAATCTCTCTCTCTCCCTCCCTCTCCCTCTCCCTCTCTCTCTCTGTATAAACCACAACAGCAACCTTCAGAGCTCAGTTGATCCGGACACACAGTACCTTCACCCCCCGAGGGCCTGACACACTCCTCGGAGCAGCACTCGACAAAGGACGCTACAGTGACCTCCAGCAGTCAGGCCGCACCTGATCCCACATCCTCCAAAGAAAAGGGAACCTGACTCTGAAGCAGGAAAAAGGAGCGATCATACCCCACCGCTGAAACACGACCCACTGGACGGAGAGGCAGAGGGGCCGACGGTCGCCTGTGGCACCTTGGGGAGGTAAAGGAGGCAGGATGCTGGCTAAAATCCTTGAGGACATGTGGGTGGAGCCCGAGGTGCTGGAGGCCCTCAGCGAGGAGCAGAAGAGGATCCTCTTCTTGAAGATGAGAGAGGAGCAGGTACGCCGCTGGAGAGAGCGGGAGGAGAGGGAGGAGAGGGAAGCAAAAACGACGACAACAGGCCAAAGAAAGGTAGGAGTGCAACACCGGCTTCATTGTGCTGGTTACATGAACGCATTCATCTCATTCCATTGCCACACAGTGTGATTATCAAGTTGCAACACAGATTTGTAGCAGGAAGGTTTCTGGGAAATGTGGCCTTCATTTCAACATACCTCTGTTATTTCTTTGTATTGCAACTAGCTGGACGATGACAAATCATGACAAGGCTGCAACATGTTATTCAACATGCAAATATTTAAGATAATACCTCAAATCTGTCACCTTTAAAGCAATATTTAGGAAATGTGCTTCTTTGCTTTGTTGAAGTCGAACATTGATACAACTCATGTTTGTCAACCTGCTGCAGGTTAGCTTAGCTTAAGCTAGCTTAACTCTGTCTGATGGTGACAAAATACACCTACCCACACCTCTAAAGTGAACCAGTTAAAGCTATCCAGCAAGCTGGAGTTTCTACATTGAAGCCAGGCCAGCTGTTTCCCTCTGTTTCCAGGCTTTATGCTAAGCTAAGCTAACTAGCTGCTGGCTATAGCTTCATATTTAAAGTGCAGATATTAGAGTGGTATCAACAAGCGGCAACCTCTGTAGCTGTGAAGTGAAGCCCAAAAACTGCAGTTCCTCAAACGTCCACTTGAGGCTGGCTCCAGAAGAAGTGAGTCAGTCTCCATAAGTCCCCATGTTAAAATGTCCAACTTCACAGCAGAAATAAACATGTTTACAGCCTGGTACAAAAAACAGTTTTGGTCTCTATAGCTGATTTCCCCGTTCATGACAACTGTACTGAGGGTGAATTTATAACAACTCACCTGTTCAGATTATATTAAGTCTTAAAGTTATGCATATTTAACATCGTGGCTAGTTCTTTCCTCCCTGAGAGTCACATCCAGGTCGTGTAGAGACTTTGAAACAGAGTGAAGGGGATCAGAATTTCAGGAAATATCATTTAACAGTGAAATAAATGAATAAAATAGAAAAATGTGTTCATTTGCAATCAAATATCCCGACAGATTTTGATTGTTGACCTCAGTATTTAAAAAAATCTGGCCCTGTTTAGCGTTAAACAATTAGTTATCATGATTACAACTACTTACTTTCACTTAATTTCATGTTGCTGAGCTGCAAACACACATTTATTGTAGTTTATAAAACATTTGTACATTCAAGCCCTTTACAACTAATTAATGCTGACCAGCAGTGTGCCAGAGTGAGCGCACATGATATACAAGCTGTGTAGTAACACCCTCTCCGGTTACCAATCTGATTAATGTGTTTAAATTACACTCAAAGTCATCGTTTCAGTGCTTTCATTCATTGTCTCGCTCTGCTCTACCTGTCTGTCTTACTCATTTCTTCCACCCGTCCTCCATTTACAATGTTTATCTGACTCACCGAGACCCTATCGCCTTCACCGCACAATGAGTGTGTGTGTGTGAGTGTGTGTCTGACAGACAGACTCTATCAGCGCCGGTCCAATCGCTCTGCGGGGCTGAAAGCTGAATAAGATTGAGTAAGCCCTGTGGTTTGGGGCGTCGCCACATTTTAAACCACATATTAAGTTACCTTCTTTGTTTACCCAATCTCTGCCATGCCACCTGAGAGGCAGCCGAGTGTGTGTTGTCTGCGTGTGTTTGTGTTACACAACATACAATCCAGTTAGACATCTTTCAGTCTTTGTTCGCTGCCGGGAAGGACGATCATTACACGTACATGCACGGCTATAAATATCACATTAATAGTTACCTGTGAGTAAAGATTTCTATTATGTATGTGAAAGACTCCTCAGAGCTCCTCTGTAATGGAAATTACCTGAGTGAGGTGAGCACAGAGGCGTGTGTCTTATGTCAGAGATGCTCTTTGCTCAGACTGAGACGCATCCCTTTTAAAATATGAACACAAACAGAGCCGCCTTTGTTTGGCTGCTCTCAGATAGGAGGTGGTTGTTTCTATGGACTCCTCCGGTACCTTTGGCTGTGCAGTTTGAATCTGTAAGCCACGCCCCCCCAGTCGGTGATGTCATGGCAGGTGTTTCACCAACAGGTACTGACAGTCCTGTCATGGAAAACACTTGTTATCGCACAATAACGAGTATCTGTGGTTTCTGTGTCATGAGCTATAAATAGTTTGTTTTCCTCGATTTGTAAATGTCAAGGCGCGTTTGTCATCCAGCTGTATGTTCTCACACGAAGATAAGCTCACAAAATGTTTATAATCCCTTACATTATTACATTTATAATTAAGAACATGTGTTAAAAGCACGCCTCGATGTTGTCATTTGTATAATTAGTTACAAAAAGAAGAGACTGAAAGATGATTCAGCTGTTGCAATGTGTGTACAAACTAAACATTGGCACATGTTCGTTGTTTTCAGTCCAAACTTTAGAGGCAGTTTCTGTCAACCTGCCCTCTGCTCAGTTTCATGCAGCCGTGCCTGATCATGGTCATAAAATGAGGTCACTGTTAGTCATCGATTTCACATTATTTAAACATGTCTGTCTTCGTCTGCTGTGAATAATGTTTTGCAGTGAAGCTCAATGAATTCACTCCAACGCAAAGCAGAGGAGACAAACTCAACTGCAGTCATGTGAAGTTTCCTAAGCTCTATACTTATAAGACAGCACCACCTTCTGGTTAAAAGCCAGAACAACAAGTCATGAGACGCCTGCGTTTATCACAGTCTTGCTATGACATACCAACGTTTCTTATCTTTTCTTTTTCTCCTCCAGCTTTCAATAAGCACGTGAGCTGGCTGCTCGGCAGAGACGGAGACGTGAGCGTCAGTGTGATCGGAGAGGTGGACGAGTTCAGGTCCTCCAAACTCCTGCAGAGCCTCATGAACAACAGGTAGACACGAAAACACACAGAAGTCTTTCAAATACGTCATAAAATACAAACACAACTCGAGTTTAGTGACGTTTCTGTCCATCTTACCCCAATGTCAGCAGTAGTAGACTATTAATAAACAAGATTATACCTCTATAATCATACAGATATGTTAACATACACATAGAAATAGAAACAAGTAAATTAAACTCCTTTAAAAACCCAAATTTCGACCTAAATCTGACGAGAAACTAGAAACACAGCCTCAAATGTTGCTGTAGAGGTCGAGCCGTGTTTTTAGGTTTTAGGTTGAAGAGAGCAAAGTGTATTTAATGTTTGAATTTATGAGTTATTACGACTTGTTTCGCAAAAAAACTTACAAACATTAGACAGCGGATAAAATGCTTCACCTCCACCATGTCCACCCGTCACATGTTGCGTTTGAGAAAATCTCATTCATGTGCTTTAATTGAATCATTTTTTTCCAAAAGAATTTGATCGAAGCAACGACATCCCGGATGTGCAAATTTACAACATGTTGCCGTGACACACAGGCCGAGCCTCGCACACGGCGAATAATGAAGCTTAACTTTGTTATTTTAGTTTTAATGTGACGTAAAAGTAGCTGAATTACTCGCAGTGATGAACATACCACCCTAACAAAGCCTTCAGTCCCTCCAACAAATGACATAACTCTGATTGACTTTAATAAAAATGAACAGTGAACTAAAGAGCTTCAGTGAGCGAGCCGTCTCCTCCTCCCAATTGGATTATAGAGGTTATTTGCCATATGACTAACTGGAGGATTGATTCAAAGGTTGGGGCGCCTGTCTGTGAGACTAAAAATGAATGTCTTTGTCTTCCAGAGTGCACAGTGATAATATGAATGGCATCCAGACAGCGGACTTGCTGCCAGGAAGAGAGGCCCAGCAGCTCGGCTTTAAAGAAGACATCCAGCTGTCCCTCACAGATGTTAACGTGAGTTCATGTTGGTTCATACGTGTTGGTTTTAAAGTTTGAAGTTTGAAGCGATGAACAGCGAGTCTCACCATCAGATCGTGTCCCACTTACACGCAGGATGACCCAGCTTCACCGTGCGGACAGTCGTCCGAGGAGGACATGGACTCCTGCAGCGCCGATGACGACCAGAAGGACCCCGCTGAGGACAGCGACAGTGAATCAGGCAGCAGCTCGGACAACCACGGCGACTGGGCTCCTCTTTACAGGCCCCATCTTAGTAGCCATGGCAACCAGGCGCCGCTGAAATCCCAGCTGTCAGACACAGAGAGGGCCGGCCCACAGGACAGAGGTAACAAAACAAGAGAGGAGGGGAGAGAGGTGGAGAGAAACCTGACGTACGTTGTTTTTCAATGTGAAAGCCAACGATGAGTGAATCTAATCAGGGTTATATGTGAATTTATGAATTAAAAAGTACTTACATGTCACAGGAAATTAAAATAAAAGGTAAAATAAGGTGTATTGATCACATGTAGGATCATAGCAGGCATGTAAGATTTACTACATACAAAATAAGAAGTGAAAAATACAATAAAAGGTGCTAAATGTGATATACACCAACAGAAATGACAGTATTCTTTATGTCTGTCATTGTGTTATAACATATTTTATTAATGGATCAATATTAGCACTAATGCATCAACATGTAAAGAGCTTTCAGGGCGAGTTGAGCTCGTTCGCCAATTTAATATCAGTTTAATCAACAACACTGCGTCATGGAGCTGTCAGATAAATGTAGAGTACCAAATTTTGAAATGTAGCAGAGAGCAAAATAACAAGAAAGTTCAAGGACCTCAGGATTGTATTTAAGTACAATACTTGAGCAAATGGACTTAATTCATCAGACAAATCATGAACCTTCTCATTGTTGGGGTCCAATGAAAACCACGTCTCTATTTTCGGTTTATTTTTTAGCTGAAAGATTAAATGTCCTTCACCGGTTTGAAGTTTTTAACTAAATAAACCGTTTAGAAAGTTCCAATCATCTGAAAAATGCATTGTTATAATCTTTAGATGACGTCTGATCGAGTTGAGGTCGATCAAGCGTTCTAGGTAACGTAGGATTTGGCAGAGGAGGAGAAACGTGAAATAAAAAAGACGATCTCTGCTTCTGCTGCGTCGATTTTTGACGTCTAACGATTAGTGAAGAGTCAGTTAGACAGGATTTAATCTCAGAAGGATCACTAGTCCTGAATAAATCTGTCCTGATATGGGCTAATCTTGACACTTTTGCACAGCCAGCGGACGCTTGTGCTGCTGCCATTAAATCAGAAGGTTTGAATGTTCGGACGGTGACTCACTTCCTTTCATCCTTCCTCAGAAATCGTGTGTTGCGAAGAGAAAAGGATCCAACACGGAGGCCGCGTGGCGCAGCTCAGGAAGGCTTTCACAGATGATCCTCACAGCACACCACCTACCTACAACAAACCTCCCTTACCTGCCAAACCTGCTCACCTACAGAAAAGAAGCACACCTTTGATCCACTAGGACTCCGGGTTGTATCCACCCTGCGAGGAGACAATACTTGAGCCCAAAGAGGCAAGACTGTCGTGAGAGTGGCCTGGCTGAGGCCACATACGTGTGAAGACGAGGATCCTTACTTGAACCTGAGCGCTGAACCGAGATGCACTTTGTTTCGAGAGAGAGAGAAAGACTTGAAAGCTTTTCGTGCTGAAGTCAACCTGAATGATAAAAAAACGAAGCAGCTTTGATGTTGCTGAGTTCAAATGCGCTCACATAGTTTCTGTGATTGACAGGCGGACACAGAGGGAGAACATTGACTACAGGTGGAAAAAACACTGCGACTCAGTGAGTTTTAATGAAGTTTAATCATTCAGAGGTCCTTTTGTGCTGTTTTTAAAAGACGTCCATGTAACATGTCGCTGTCACTGTTTCACCTGCGTGCAGAGGGGTTTATGGGATATATATATATATTAAAAGGACTGAATTCATGTCAACCGATAAACAAACTGTATCTATCTAGAAGTGCCCAGTCGCTCACAACACCTTCACTGATGAGCACTGACCGACTCATCAGGAGCAGCCTGAGGTTGGGTGCGTTCAAGGACACTTCAGCATGCTGTGAATTACTGGATGAGCGGCTCTGTCATCGGAGCTATTGTGACCCCCACACAACATGTGCCTTTTTTTTAATATATATATGTGTGTGACGGCATCACAGAAGATTGTGGGATGGACTTACACGGTTTGATGACGCTAAGAAGAAACAATAACCGTGAGGTTAAATTGCTGACTCATTTAGAAGCGAGGGTGTCTTAATTCTTCTTTGGAAACAGCCAAAAAAAAAAACATCACATCACAAGGTCCATTTACAGAGCTATCAGCCACATCTCACAACTACTATCAGATGACCGAAAATCCATACTCAGGTCACATGAAAACAAGTAAACCATCTCCATGACAACTGATTCGACCGATACCAAAATGGGCGACCAGCTGAGAGCTCATGAAAACCAAATGTTTAATTTTTGGTTTGCATTCAGTCACCGTACGAGCGCCACAACACAAAGACGTCGACAAACAACCTCCATTGTTGGGCATCTTCTCGCTTGTTTTAGGGAATCGGTTTGACTCAGGTCAGTCGACGGAGCGTGATCATGGTGATGAGCTGACACTTTTCGGGCCCCTTTTTAAACGTGCTGAGTTTAGGGTGGCTGGAAATTTAGAGGGACTGCGAATAAAAAGAGTCAGCCAGCAAGGATTTAAACACCCTCACACACACACACACCTCCTCCTCCTCCTCCTCTAGCTTTGAGTCAGCACTTTAACCTTATTGTTTCATTAGGGGTTGTAGAGTACAAACCTAATTGAATGAAAAAGGTGTCCCCGGACAAATATTTACACACCGTTCGATGTCCTAGATGCAAGAAAAATCTGTGTTGCCATGAGATTCATTTTTTTTTTTTTTTAGGGTTTGGAGTGTTTGAGCTGTTGTTACTACCTAACTCTTGGGTCATGTATTTCTTTTACTTGGTCACTAATTCATTGCTCTGCTCCTGCTGACACTTTTTTTACCTACTTTTTGTATTTGCCTAATGAGTTTGTATGTCTTTATTGGTGTAAAAAAAAAAAAAAAGAACAAATTAGTGCAAAAGCCTGAGCTTCTTGTGTTTCTTTACACCTCACACAGTTGTGTCTGTTCATATGGTTATAGCATGCATTCACAGCATGGGGAGGGGGTTGCTGAAGACACAGAGAAGCTGTTGATCGTGGTCACTTACACAATGATTATCTATTCAGCGGGATGCATCAGAAAACAGCCCGTCAGAGATCAAACGGCGAGCACAGAAAGCTGATTAGCATGTGGTTTAGACTGAGACAGAGGGCGAGACGCTCGGGGAGACAGAGCAAATGGGAGTCAGGTCACGGGAAGCAACGCGTCAGAGCCAACTCAATAAAGTTCCTCTCATTCCCTCACCGCCTCCACACCCTCAGCCTCTGTGTATGTGTTACTGCATGTGAGTGTGTGTGTGTGTGCGTGTGTGTCCACTCATATCTTGAATCATGTGACTTGACACGGGCAGTCATGCACAGTGTGAAAAGCCCCGCTATATATAGTAGGACAGTATTGGGTTTCCCAGCAAAGCATTGTAGGAGTCCACTCATCTTTGTTCCAGAAGGACATGCATGTCATTGCTGTGTAATGTTTCTATCTACTGTAGGTGTTAAGAGTCTGCGGATGCTGCTGTTTATTTTCTGTCCAGCCTCGAAGGTGAACTTAGGACACGAGGAGCTCTTCGGTTTGTGCTCTTCATGTGTTGACTTCAAACATTATAACAACAAGGATTAGATATTTTACGTCTGAGGCCAATAAAATATATCTGATCTCATTTCCTGAAATGAAATCACAGTGAGTCAGTTAACAGCTCGGTACATGATGGAGAATGACAACTAACCTCTGTGTTCAAGGTTTAACTGTCTGAGCGTATAGTGATTAGAAATAATCACACACATCATACTCTCTATGCAAAATGTTTTATCTTACCTGCTGGACCTCACAGAAAAGTAACACTTATGACAAAAATACATCATATTTTATGGACTAAACATTTGCGCGCCCTTTTGACAACCCTAACATTAACTATACATAAAATTAGAGGGATTTAGTATTATTGTTATTTTATTAACTGGAGAGATTACTGTACAAAAAGAAAAAAAAAGAGTGGTAGAACCACTGACAGTATGAAAAATGGGCGTAGAGTATGCGTGGCGTCACTCATAGCTTTCCGAAGAGATGTTTTGAAGCTCAGAGTGGTCTTCCTTCTCCCGGCTGATCTAAAAATCGGCAAAGACGTGGCTCGTCGGCGGACCTGACACCAGGTTGCTCAAACAAACCATCTGTAATAGCACCCACCCGTCAGTCAAAGCGTTAAAACTGTTAATTATGCATAACTTTAAGCCTTAATATAATCTGAACAGGTGAGTTGTATATAAATTCACCCTCAGTACAGTTGTCATGAACGGGAAATTAGCTATAGAGACCAAAACAGTTTTTTTAGAGCCTGTAAACATGTTTATTTCTGCTGTGAAGTTGGACATTTAAACATGGGGACTTATGGAGACTGACTCACTTCTGTAGCCAGCCTCAAGTGGATGTTTGAGGAACTGCGGTTTTTGGAATTGGCTTTAACTCAAAGCTGTCGATGTCCTGCGATTTTCAGTCCCTAGAACACTAAACATTACATTTCCCAGAATGCACAGAAACACATAGCTTCATTTTGACAGGCCCTCCAGGTAAATGCACGTCTTTTAAAAGCCATGGCTTCTGTTTTTGTAATGGAGGTGTTGTTAAAGATCTATTGTCTCAATTACTGCTTACTCCTGGGCTTCCGGTGTAGCCGGTGGATATCCAGGCCAGGACTTCCTCTGTAGTCCAATTAGCAACTTGACGTGCAAGAAAGACACATTTATACTAGTGTCTGTAAACAGATATTTACATATGAATGCAGAGAACTTTTAAAAAAGCTAAATCTTCATCCAAGATTGCATTTTGGCCAACGCTTTATGCCTCTTTTGTTCTCCACACGGACTGATGCAACCAAAGCCCACTCAAACGTGACTGGTCAATACTACCCAGACTATAAACGGAAACAGGAGCGCCTCCGGTGCCAAAGTGTCCCTTCCCTACAGCTTCTGCATTCATATGCACATATCTGTTTATGAAGATAACCAACAGGGTTATTTTCTCAGGCTTTACGTAACTCCTGCAGACACACTGAAGTCTGTGTCTGAATGTGTTTAGAGGCTGAAAACTCATGACTAGTAAACTGTCTTTTATGTGTGAAATCGGTGGAGTTCCCCTTTAAACCCACGAAACAAAAGTAGATGAAAAGTAGATGTAGCAACACGTGGGGGTTATTACGTTTTAGGACAACTTTCTGTGGTTAAAAACAATTGTTGGAGAAGGTGTTAATTCTCCTAAATATATCTACAGATCCGAATAAAGACGGTCAGAAATTTACATTTAGCTACGCTAGTGTCTCTATGAATGGCAATGTTGCTGCAGCTGTTACCCAGATTCAAACATTCACCTCCCCCTCCTGTATGAATTGTAATATTTTCAGTAATCTCTCGACTGTCATGTTGTGCCACCATCAGGCCAAATGTGTTCAATCCTTTGCTTTACTTCACCTATTAGCATGTGAAAGCATGTTAAACTAAGATGGTGAAGATTATACCTGCGTAACATTAGCATATTAGCATTGTCGTTGTAAGGATGTCAGCATGCAGACGTTACAAACAAGCCAAGCAAGCAAAAAAACTGCAGTTCCTCAAACGTCCACTTGAGGCTGGTTACAGAAGTGAGTCAGTCTCCATAAGTCCCCATGTTAAAATGTCCAACTTCACAGCAGAAATAAACATGTTTACAGCCTGGTACAAAAATCAGTTTTGGTCTCTATAGCTAATTTCCCCGTTCATGACAACTGTACTGAGGGTGAATTTATATAGAACTCACCTGTTCAAATTATATTAAGTCTTAAAGTTATGCAGAATTAAGAGCGTGGACGCCTTTATTGACAAGAAAAGTAAGTTTGTTTGAGCAGCCAGGCGTCATTCAGCCTGCCTCGGGTCCACCGATGATCCACGTCTTTGCAGATTATTTGATTAGAGGCAGGACAGCCCAACATGGCGGCGATCAGAGCCACCACACCGAGCTTCAAAACGGTTCTTCAGAAACCCGTGGATGACGTCACGGATACCGTGTCCATTCTTTTTACTGTCAGTGGCACATAGCACTTATGTGTTTGAGTACAGTCTCACAGAGCTGCTACCATGGCAGTGGTTTGTCATGCTTATTTAAATATATAACTAAGCTTTCCTTAATAGCCTCCATTATGAGTCAGGATGCTCACTCAGTCAAAGAAATATCATATGACATTTCTCAAGTGGTTAGTCATCGCTGCAATCCAATACCATTGATTCTAATTTACTTTGTTCATTAATAATTTAGGTAGTAGTTAACGACCACATGTCTGATGTGCGTGGTCGTGACATGCTGCCCTGATTAAAAGGTGGGATTCATGCAAATTCAACATTTAGCTCGTTGCCGGACGGCAACAATCGATTCCACCTAACGAGGGGTCGTGAAAAGAAGCCATGTTGAAATCACTGCGGGCAGACTTTATCTCCAACTTCCTGGAACGTCCGTGCCTTTTTTTAAATCAGCAGCCAGCTAAAGATTAACAGAAATTTGTGTACACATTACCTCGGGAACGAACGAACAACACGTGAAACTGCCTGAGGATCATGTCAGGAGGTTTTGTTGGATAATGTTTGTGTTTAGACTGACGCAGAAATGTGTAAGATACATGTGATTTAATAGACTTTTCTTAGGTGGCTCAGACCAAACCAGAAGTGGTGCTCTTTATAGAAGCTGGTCTATTCTGGATCCACCTTTAACAGCTTTAAGGGTCAAAGGTCAAGAGTCCCCTTTGACCCCCCCGTGTCACCAAAATATAACCTGAAGGCAGATGATCCCGAGCTTTTCGAGGCTCTAAGAAACCATTGTGTTCCTCGTTTTTTAAGGGGAGTAACATGTTTTCCAAATGCGAACGAAAGTGAACGCAAATGGATAACAGAGGCGTAATGAGGAGTGATCTCAGAAAAAGATGCTGTTTCTGCAAAGCTGTTACACATTTTCTAACACTGGGGATACAGCCAATGGGGAAGAAAAAAATTCACAATGAGACACAGTGTCTCCAAGCAGACGCAGTGGCCAAAATTTCAAAGGTCTGGCTCGTGAGTGAGGGTCCGCCCAGCTCCAGTGCAGGTTGCCTTCGGGCTGGCAGGTTGTTCCACTGCAGTGTGTAGCGAGAGGAGTTTTTCTCCAGAGTGGGCAGGGCCGCTGGTGCTAACATATGTAAGCTCCACGGGGGTCTATGACGGCACACACTGACTATCTGGACAATGCATCCGTCATTAACCCCCATCTTCTTTCCTCTCTGACTGACTGACTGACTGACTGCGTTTTCATTCGGCCTCCATCACTCTCGGATCTCGCACTCATCTCTCCTTCCCTCTTTGTTTGGCCCACGTTATCTTCATCCCCTGCTGTCCATCTCCCCGTCCTCCTCCCTGCATATCTCTCTCTCTCTTTCTCCCCCTGTGGCCTGCTTTTCATCTCTCCCCAGTTTCACCCACTCTCTCCTCCCTTCTCCCTCTCTCTGCCCTTCACCACGTCCACCCCCTCCTCTCCCTCCCCTACCTCCCCTCTTCACCCTCTCCCTAGATCCGCTTTCCACCCCTCCTCCTCCTCCTCCTCCTATACTCCCCCCCCAACTCTCCCTCTCCTCTCCTCTCGCTCTCTCTCTTTCTCAACCCTCCCCCCTCCTCTTCTTCTCTGTCCTCCGTTCAATCCCTCCTCCTCCCTCCACCTCCCTTTCTCTCCTGCCATCTTGCAGGCCAGTGGAGCCAGACTGCAGGCGTTCAGGGAGTCACTGGACCTGCTGGGCAGCGGGTGACACAGATTTCCGGTGTGTGTGTGTGTGTGTGTGTGTGTGTGTGTGTGTGTGTGTGTGCATGCGTGACGAGAACAGGGAGGGGGGATTAAGCTCCAAATCACTAGAAAGGCACCGAAGAGAGAGTGAGAGAGGGAGAAAGAGGGAGAGAGAGGAGGAAAAAAAAGCTGCAGATCCAAGAATTTGAAATTCCCCCTTTGTCTGGGAGATGAAGAAACACTAGACTGTGGACTTTAAACTAAAAGACTGAGTGTGTGTGTGTGTGTGTGTGTGTGTTTCTCATTCAGTGGGAGCGTCGCACTCGCATGATGTTGGAGCTCGCTGCTTTTCTCCATGAGTTGGCAGTGTCCTGCGTTGGTTGGCGTGCTGTGCTTTCTCTCTCTCTCTCTCTCTCTGCCTGACAAGCACGCACACACACACACACACACACACAACCCCCACACCCTCACAGATGCACACACAAACACACACTGACACACACACACTGACACACACACACAGTCCCTCTGCGATCCCCCCACACACACCCCCCACCCTGACTGAAGGCACACAGGAAGTGCAGCCGTGGCCCAATTATAGCGTGACACCTCGGGCCGGCCGTTGCCATGGTTACGTCTTCCCTGCGGTCCCCTGGAGTGTGGCGCCGAGGAAGAAGGTCTTATCACATCAGCCATCGTTACGGCAACAAGCAAAAACCCACCCTGTAGCCTCAGTCCAGCTGGCTTGTGTATTTTGTTTTGTGTGTTTGTTGCTCTGTATGTGTGTGTGTGTGTGTGTGTGTGATCTATACTTGAATAAAATTGCGTCAGTGTGTGTGTGTGTGTGTGTGTGAGAAGAGGTGTTTGTGATTGTGTTTGCATGTCAGGTTTAGGTGTTCATGCACCGGACTTGCCAAGGCGGCGGCGGGAGCGGCAGCATGTAGGTGTGTGTTTGTTGCTGTGTGTGTGTGTGTTTGTGTGTCTGTGGGGTTGCGATAAGGCTCTCAGCCACACCATTAGGTGACTCATAATCCACACAACCTCACACACACACACACACATATGAACATACGTGTGTGCAACCAGAAAACACGGCGGCTAACAGACACATACACCCAATTAAATACACACACACACACACACACAGACGTAGAGGGATGTAGTATAAACCGAGCCTGTAGACGAGTGCACATGGCCAATTTCTTTTATTTCAAAAGGGCAAACAGAGCTATACAGTACAAGTTGCACATGAAATAATTTAGCCTAAGCTGAACTCATTCATTTCTTACTGATGCAGTGACGTCAGAACAACAGAAACAAAACTCCCCCGTTAGAAACAAAAAAACATTTGGCTCCTCTTTTTTTTTTTTTTTGTTGTTGTTTGTTTTGTTTTTATATGTTTGAAACACAATACATCCAAACTGGAAAGGGATGTAAAAAAAGACATAATGTTTTCCAGATATTTACAGTCGATTTACAGCATTTTTTTTGTCATCATCTAAATATTGACACACATTGGTATCCTTCTTTCTCTCCTCCTCCTCCTCCGCCGCCGATTCACTTGATTGTCAAAAGAAAGGATGGGAACGAGTGTGGACATTCTTCAAGCGGAGCTGCAGCTCGTTCCGCTAAAACACGAGATCTGAAGATCTTTGAACCTCCCGCCGCCCCGCCCGCCCCCCTCAGTCCGAGCATGTGTCCATATTTTTGTGTGTTTTTGTTTTTTCGCTGCAGCTCCTCAACAATCATCCAACCGGGATCCTCTGACAAATGCTGCCACCACAACACATACGTTATTATCCATCCAGGGCGCCGTTGCTTCTCTCCTGTGCCAGACCCAAAGTATAGTCGGAGCCCCTTAGGTCAAACCCGGGCACTCTGCTCTCAAACCCAGGACCTCCCGGCTTCCTCTTCAGCTCCTCGCACTTCCTGTATTTACAGATCTGGTGTCCCCTCTTGCGATTGCGGCAGCTGCTGCACTGTTCGCAGTTCGTCTGACGCCGACAAGGTACGCACTCCCCGCACCTCTTCCTCTTCCTCCTCCCTCCGCTGCCCCCGCCCAGAGAGCCAGGAGAGTAGCCCTCGGCCACCAGCCCCTCGATGCCCTCGGCTCCCATGGCCGCGCTCCTCCAGTGGCCTCCCCCCATCTGGAAGCCGGCCAGGGGGAACAGAGCGGGGCTGAAGGGGAACCAGGCACCTAGGAAGGGTTGGAAGTCAGTGCCACATCCAGAGGAGTCCTCTTCCTCCTCCTCAGGCCCAGATCCGCCTCCCTCCCCGTCCCCCTTTCCCCCTTCGCCTCTGCAGCTTCCCTTTTAGCCGGCTGGCTGCTCTGTGCACCCAACCCGGCCTGCTCTGTGGTGGTGGGGGTCAGAGCCAGCAGCCCGGCGCGCATCAGAAGCTCTGCGGCATGGGCCAGGTGGAGCCCGCTGGGTGACTCCCACATGTCGGGCCAGGATGGGGTCCGACGGGGCTTAGTGTGCGCAGGCTGGGCCGCCCGCTGCTGGGCAGGGGAGGGTTGGATCAGGCTTTTGACGTCCACGGCCGGGGACGGGGTGGAGATGTAATGGGAGAGGCTGTAGGGGTGGTTGGAGCGCTTAAGGCTGGGTCTCAGTGGCTCATTGGGGATTTTACCACTGCTGTGGGCCTGATCTGGGGAGGAAGGGCCAGCGATGTCTACGGCAGTGGACATAGCAATGGCTCTGTGTGTGTGTGTGTGTGTGTGTGTGTGGTGGTGTTGGGGAAGGGGTAGGGGTGGGGGTGTACGTCCTTGTGTGTCAGTGTGTGGGAGGAGAGGTGAGGGAGAAGGGGGATTGAAGCCGATGCGGGGTTTGACAACCGTCCTGCTGTTACTTCAGCCAAAATGGCAAGCCTTGGCCTGTGTCCCTATTCCCATTCTCTGCAGCAGCCTCAGAGTCCTGGAGAGCTAGAAATGAATAGGGGATGAAGAGAGGAAGGTTAAGAATAGAAATGTTGGAGGGATGAGCACAGAAAGAGAGTAAACAGAGGAGGACAGGAGCGGAGGAGAGATCTCATCCGGAGTCTCAGAAATATAACATAAATGTATATACATGTAGAAACAACACTGCTCTAATAGAGATGAACACAGCCATGTATGAGACAGGAGTGCATGCCTTGCCAGCGATTTCCGCATACAGGAGGCAGTATCCCTTTAAGAATTTCACGGTATATCAATGCAATCAATAACAGAGCGACAACAATATGCAAAGATATGCGCATATGCGCAGGTCAAATGTGGAGCGCGCTTTTCAAATACATTTTGACGACTGCTGTTATGTGTGCCAGCCAAAAGCTTAAAGCCCGACAGAGGAAGACTATAAGGAGAAGCGTGGAGAGAGAAAAAAAACAGGCTGTCTTTTGTCTGGTATCGACGGACGAGGAGACGGCGAGGTGCGCAACGATGCGGTTGCTGTGGATAAAAAAAGACCCAGGCTATGTTCCATGTCCACGTTTGTAAAGGAAGGAAGGGGGAAAAAAACTACTCCGGCGATTAAACACGGGACATATATGTTGTTACAGGACGCGTGTGTGCGCCTCTAGATGCTTCGATTTGGACACACGATCGATGGTTTCGCCGGGATTAATGTTACCTTTAAGGAAGACGGTGCTCGACCGACGCCACGGCGAGCTGACCACAGTCCGAGTGGTCGCTGCGACACGGCGCTGCTGCGCGCAAAGGAAGGAGGAAAAAAAAAAAAGCCCACGACAAGACCAAAAACAGGGAATATACAAGAAGGAAGTGTGTTTAAAAACGTCTCCTCTTACCTTCTGAACACGGTCGAAACTCTCCTGTCAAATATATGATAAAGTCATGAACTAATGGCGTGGTGGTGATTGTAGTGTATATGGACGGCGGAGCTGCCGATTCCTCCTCCACCTCTCCGTCCCGGAGGGTCTGCAAACACTCTGCACGGAATTTGGGGGCGTCGCTCAAAATGCGAAGTGGACTCACTGCAGCCGAGACCGTGGTCAGAGCGACCCCAGTAAATATCCACACGAAGAGTCCCGACATGCACGGACAGCTGTCAGTATGAACAAATGAAACCCCCCCGGTTAAATATCCCCATGAGGTGCCACTCACCCTCCACACACTGTGTGTGTTTGTGTGCGTGTTCGGTAACACACCACCAGCACTAAAAACTATCAAAATAATATTATAAATAAAAATAATCAAATCTATTTATGATGCGTCATTAAATCTTTATGTTTCTTTAATTATTTATGAACACACTCGTGCGTATTGGGCTCGATTCATTCATAAATCCTGTTTAAATCAGTGTAAACATGAATTTTATGTTTTGAAAAAATTTGGTTTATAATTGTATTAATCAAAAAAACACGTGCACGATCATAATAACACACACAGCAGCGTGTTAGCGATGATAAAAACTCACATTAAATCAGATTAAAAGGAGATAAATCACATTTTTTTTAGCATAAATAAAAAAGAAATTTAAACTTCCAGGCAGGTTAATGTTAAATAATTAAATAAATTAGGTGATTTTTTAAAAATATGACATGTAAAAAATGTTATAAAAGCAGGAAAATAAAGATAAAATTAAACATTAGTGGATGCAACCTGATGCAAAAACTTTTTTCAGTCTTTAAAAATCAGTTTTATCCACCCTGAAGTCACGTGTCACATCCCTTCATGCTATATACACACTAGTATTCAATGTGTTGACATATTTTGGACATTAAACACAAATTAAAACATCAATTAAAACAATAATAATTAAAGAAATGAGCTCAGAAATAATTAACAGTCACAGCATGTTGGCCTGATTACCATTATTAGCCTACATGTTGATGCCCCCTGCAGTTTTAACGCACGTCCGACGTTGAACGTGTCCTCGCAGCACAGACGCCGTCTGTCTGTGCTGAGCTGTCTGTTAAAGGTGACTCCTCACACGGGGATGGCGGAGTCCACTCCACCTCTTGTGAGAGTCCTCCGATGCATCTGGCATGCAGCCAGATACCTCGTGCATGTGCATGTGTGTGTGTGTGTGAGCGTGCGCGTGTCACTAGGGGAGCAGGGGCCCACCGTACTCGCGTGCGTACACACACACACACAGTCTGGCCTGGACTATCCGTGTATACACAGCGTCTTCTAGTGGTCACCACAAATACTGACACTTCTTAAAATGGCCACTGGTGCTGGTGGACACTGCAGCAGCAGCAGCAACACGACAGCCCCCCTTCACCTCCGAGCCAAGGCCTCTCTCACACACACACACACACACACACTGATCCCACTGCAGTCACGGCTGTTTACTTATTACCCATGTCCACTGTTAATCCATAAACACACCACTCTGCTAACTGGCTGCTAACAGAAGTGATCCTGCGGTTAAGAACACAAACAAACGTTTCAGTTTTTTGGCTCCTCTCCCTGTGACTCAAAGAAAAACAAACAAGCCCCGAAAGCCGACGAGTCAGATCACTCAACAAGTTTTATTCACAATATACAGAACAATAAATCATCAGGAGTCAGACGCACCGCAGCCAGTAGAAAATAAATCTAATGAAATAAGCAAAAATATATATATATCCTTCACGAGCAGAACACTTTACAGTTTACATACAGGTTCTGACAGCAGATAGTGTTTGAAGATCACTTAAGACAAATATTAACTTCTGTTTCCTCTGTGCAACAACAACATTCAGATGGATTATGTGTGTTCGGACTGGCTTATAAATGTAACTGTAAGGCTTTCAAATCAAATACTGGACTGACCGAGGCAAAGAGCTGCCAAACACCTTAGAGGAGGAGCAGAGAAGGGGAAAGGGGAAAGGGGGGGGGGACACACAGGTGACGCCAGGTGTGGAAGTACGACGGCCGCACGCTGGATTGTTCCACGTCGTAGCACCTCCATGTCTGACTGAGCTGATTGTCAAAGTCCCTTCCTTATCTGTCCTCGAATGACCTTTGATTTTTTTTTTTTTAAAAGTCATGTTGGTTAACGTAGGAACAGTGTGGGAATGTACGAAATCAAAATTCATTGACGTCTTTAAACACTTTTGAGTTTCTTTTCTGGGCCGTGAAGAGGAAGATCAACCGTTATTTTTTTTTTGGTTTATTTGTGACAGTATCGCACTGTAACCGGCACCACAGTGATGATGATGATGATGAGAAATTAGACGAAATAAAGCGATGGGTGGGAGGTTTAAGCATCCTTCTTTTTGATGATGAGCGGTCCGACGTTGTCTCCTGTCTCCTCGTTGTGTTTGGTGTGGGCCCCGTCGCAGCAGGAACTACAAGAGAGCGCACAGAGTTAGAGGGAAACAAAACTCTTATCAGGGTCACACCCTTTGTATTTAATGATACGAATCATGAATTAATCTCCCCGAATCCATCTTAGATGATCAGCTTTTGAGCAGACGTGTTACCCTCAGCCTTTAATCTTTACAATGCTGATAAAATAAAACATGCAAACAGCTCTGCTCTGCGCTTATAAATGGTCCAAACGTACATTTTTAGACTTAAACTATGTTAAACTTGATTTTTCTTGATCTTCTCTCTGTCTGGGAGGTTTGCAGAGGAGTTCTCTCCCTCTTGAACACGAGGTTCCTCATTTTAAAATGTATGCAACTACACAAAATGATAGCTGACCGGTGAGTAAAATTCAAATGACAGCCTGCCAATCATCTAATATTGTCAGCAGAGCTCTGAGGGTTAAAACTGAGGATTTCAGTTTAATTTTTCGACCTCTAAAAGTTGATTTGCGAGCTCACAGCGTCCCGTTACTCAAACGTTAACCTAAAGTGTAACCGCGAGTGTCTGCCTGACCTTCTTCGACTTCCAGCAGCGGCAGTACACGGCCTTGGTGCCGATGTCCTCCATGTCGAAGCTGTGGACCACTTTGGGACTGTCTTTACTGATGCATGTGTTCACCATGCCCTTTTTACAGCTGCGCCCGCTCAAGTAGTGGCTGACTAGGAAACCTCCGACAGCTGCAACCACCGCGACCGGCACAGCAACCACCAGATGCTCTGAGGGAGAGACAGAGGAGAAGTTACAGCCTTGTAATACTGCAGAACACAGGAGGACAACACCTGATTTATTGGATTTCATCTAGTGTCAACACACACAGAAACTTATTGCATCACATATGTGTGTATAACACACTGGCCTCAGCTTTAGAAGGGGTTAGAGTCACCGTAACTGCCTATTTGAGTACAATTTGAATATAAAACTATAATTTTCTGGATGTTTCTGTCAGTCAAAGCCACCTCCAAACGTCTGGAGGTTGTATTTGCACTGTTTTAGTGTATTAAAACGGAAATACACACCCTGAAACAGCATCATTTTGTCATATATATGCTGCATAATCAGAGATAGGATTTCTACTGTCTGTTGATATAGTCATAGTTATGCATAGCAGCTTTATGTGTGGACTAGGAGCTGTGAAACTGGCCGTTTTCACAAGGCAGTGATGAGGATTATCCACATCCACTGAGCATCACATGATGAACAGGGGGCCCCCCCCGCTGTCAGTGTGGCTCAGCGGGGGCTCAGTGATTAGCAGCTCGGAGCCATGATGCATAAAGATACTGTGGCAGGTAGGATCGCCTCCAACTATGTCTGCAGGCTGGATGCGCCAAGACTGGTCTAAAGTTGGACACACATGTGGTTGACTGGCCGGTTAGCTAGCTAAACGGCTGTTATGCAGCTCAGGGGAGGTTGTTGACATTTGCAGTGAGTTACTAACAAACATCTTCAGGCCCGTGCAGTCAGTTTAGTGCTCACATGACCGCGCTGTAACGTTTGTTGTCACCCGGCTTGGGTAACGTTAGGTCACAGACATGTTAAGTTAACACTAGCATGCCACTAGCTAGCTGGCTTTGGTACTTTACCTTTGGACAAGCGGAATCCCGAGCCGGCTACTGCGGGCACCTGAGGCACGGATATTGTGGGTAAACCTGGGGTTGCCATGTCGTGGATAGTGTTGTTTATTTGCGGCGAGCGCTCAACAAACAGCAAGGTCAACTGAGGAGTCTTAGCTAAACTGTGTGTGTGTGTGTGTGTGTCAGCTACAGATGGGCCGTGCTCGGCCTGCTACGTCACAGCGCAGCAGCCAATGAGGTTAGAGGATGAAGCGTGACGTTCTTTCCAGAGTAGCGATGGGAAGTTCGTTTCTTTTTAGGGAGTCAGGTCATTTGACTCAGCTCGCCAAGAAGAGCCGGTGTTGTGGAATTTTCCAACTCCCCCTGCAAGACTCTCTTGTCAATTTACGGATTTTTGGTTTAAATATGATTACTGGAAACAATCTTACACATTATTTTCTGTTTACTGCAAGACAAATGACTATAACGAATAGGCTATATAGCCCAGTAAATCGGCATTTCGATGGTTTTATGATGGATTTAATTTCACTTAGTTTTGTTTCACAAGTTTCATTAAAAGAAATTCAAGTCTTACGCTATATTAAACAATTAAAAGTATTAGGCTACCAAAAACAACACCTCTCAATTCATATAAAACTGCCGTCAGGCCGTAGGCTAGATATGGTTTTGTCATTTCTGCCATAGCAGTGTTTAACAAACTGCCTCGCTGCACGCGTGATAGCCTATGTGTGTTGTGACAGGTGGGAATGAAATGTTATGGGCTTATGTATATTCTGTATAGCCCGGTGTGGTTATTGCATATGCACTGGCTTTTGAAAACAAATTCCATGTGGGACAATAAAGATGGTCTGTTTGTCTTCATATCTGTCTGTACAATAAGTAACACCAACCATTTTCACTCTGCTGGCATATTGTGACCTCTGCTACTCATGTATAAAGTTATTTGTAACTAGTGGTAACAGAGGAAAAAGGAGGGGAGTCAGATTTTGTCAGATTACAATTTACATGTCACAATCTGACTCCCCTCTTATATTAAAAATGCAAGATGTAACACCAACCATTTTCAATCTGCTGGCATATTGTGACCTCTGCTACTTATGTATAAAGTTGTTTGTAACAAGTGTTAACAGGGAGGAAAAAAGGAGGGGAGTCAGATTTTGAACCGGCTCGTTCACGACCGACACATCACTATATCCAGAGCAAGAGGTACACCGCCAGCGGACATCCGGCTTCGCTTTAGCGGCTTTTGAACTAATATACAACAATTTCAGGTTTCCTCCCCTAAATATTAAAGATATTGTGGCTTCAGGGTCACATTTACGAAAGTTTAGTGTCCAAATTGACTCGAATATATTTAATTTAGTTGTGTAAATTAATTATTCCCCGTGAAGAACCGGAGATATCTAATTTCAACCGTCCACCTCCATTAGCGAAGTTAGCTCAACTGGAAGCTACTCAGCGAGCTAACCCTCAAAAAGGACGTTGGATGTGTCCCATTAAATAATATAACGACATTATTAACTAAAGCTTTGAGCTTCAACTGTTGTGTGTAACAATTATGAACTACTTTGATATATTTATTAATATATTAAGTTATATTAATCACATTCTGGACACTGCAGTGCGACCGTTGATGACAAAGCTTTCCTCTTGGAGGGAAATCATCTTGGTGGCTGTCATCTTTGTTGAATCCCATTTCCTCTGTAAGGGTTATTTGTCTTGAATAAATCAAAACATTCTGTGATTAATTTAATAAAAGCAGCAACTTTTTAGCAAACCATCGTTGATACACACACACACACACACACAAAGTTGCTCTAAGTTTAATTCACTTGTTACTTTACAAAAAAGACCCAGCAGAGGGCGACAAAACAACCAAATTACTGATTTTAGTGCTGCATCTGAGGGCAGTGCTTCTATGAACAGCATGTTAATACAATGCATTTCATTATTCTGCAAATGCATTCTTATAAACCTCTTGCTCAATTTGTGTCCCCCAGTTACATGAGAAAACACGTGTTTCTACACCTCCCACCCATTTTAAAATCATCATTTCTGAGTTATTCAAACCCCAGTGAAGTTTAATCATTAATCAGATATTCCCCAACATTCACAAAGTATTTATCTGTAGCAATTTCACTGTCATATAACAGCACATGGTATTATGTAACAGGTAGTATTCATCCTGTCAGATTCCCGTAAAAAACTGGGTCATGAACGTGACCCGGCTTCACATCCCTTTCCTACCCCTCTGTGTCCTCCGCAGAGAGGAGGGGGCCCTGAGAATGAGTCAACACAGGAGTCATGGGTTTTTATTACACAGTTTAATCAACACACAAAGCTCAACGAGCCTCTCAGGTAATTCAATATACAGAGGTTTTTGTGCAAGAAGAGTGGGTTCTCCTCGCACCCAGAGCCCAAGCCAGTCCCATAGCCATTTAAGATGTTAGCCTCTAATTTAACAATAGCAAAAAAAAAAAAAAAACAAAAGAAAAAAAAAAAAGAAAAAAAAAAAAAAAAAAAAAAAGCAACCTAAAGAGTTATGGGGGGGAATAAAAACACAGGTTAAACTAAGAAAAATAAATTGCTTAAATACCGGGTCCAAAACCTCCACTTTGTGAATAAAGAAAAGTTGGTGGTGGTGGTGACAGGGGGTTACATTTGTGCGTGCATGTGTCTGTGTGTGTCTGTGTGTGTGTGTGTACAAAGGGGTCAACTTGGGTATGGGTATGGGGGAGGTGGGGGTCAGGAGCAGGAGGTGTGTGGGGAGGAGGAGGGGGAGTAAATTCAAGTCCTTTCGTAGAATCCAACAGAAGACCAAAACAGGCCATGTGCATTTTTTTTTTTGTTTTTTTCCATTTGACAAAGCCTCCGAAGATTTCTTTTTACGTATTTATTGTATAAAATACAGAGCGCCCTTCGCGTTCGAAAAAAAAAACAACAACAACTGCTTTCTTGAATTGTCACCTCTACGGATGGGAACTATAAGGACAACAAAACAAGAAAGGGAGCAGAGTGTAAAAATCCCTCCATCTTATTGTCTCCCACCCCTAAAAAAAAAAAAAAAAACATTAGGGAAATAAAGAAAAATAAAAAAGGTCCCCTCAAAGTTTACAGATCAAAGGAATGATTTTAGTGATTAACGTCTGGGGAAGGTGGGTGAGGTTCGCAGGCGTGTGCAGGAAAAACGGGAGGAGTAGGGGGGGAAAAGTTAGGCGACGGTCCAACCTGCATGGTGACAAAATGTAACAGGATACAGGAGTCAGGAGACGGGGTCGGAGGTCATGATGGAGGGAGGAGGTGAAAGAGGAGTAGGGAGAGGTGGGTGGGTGTTACCATTGCAAGTTGACGATATATACACTTGGGAGGGTGGGCAGGTGAGCTGAGAGGCGGGAGGAAGGCCTGGGAGGGGGCTGAGTCAAACAGAGGGGGAGGAGAGAGAGAGAGAGAGAGAGAGAGAAAAAACAAGGAGGTGGGCAGAGGGAGTTTTTACAGGTACTCTGGTGAAGGGGAGGCATGGCTCAAAGAAAGCACTCCAATGGAAACCAACAAGATCTTGTTTTAAACGTTTCATTTGTTTGAATGGTTTTTTGTTTGTTTTCTCTTTACGTCTGAAGCTCCCCTAACCTTATGTCGTAGAGGTGGTTGGCCATGATTCTACCCCGACACTACATTGCATACTTTTGTGTCCATTCCCGAGCTATTTTGTTGTACCTGTGGACAGACAGAGAGAGAGAGAGAGAGAGAGAGAGAGAGAGAGAGAGAGAGAGAGAGAGAGAGAGAGAGAGAGAGAGAGAGAGAGAGAGAGAGAGAGGTTAGTTGTTTAGCCCCACATTTTCACCATGCTGATCATGTTTATTAGAGTTGTTGCTGCGTGACGCTCCCTAACAAAGAGGCAAAACAGCTCAGGGCTTACACCTTCAGGCTGGTCAAATGTCATCGGTCAGACAATCACTGGTGTTACTTTCATAAGCAGAAAGGCAATTCTTAATCCATTATTTTTGTGGCAGGAGAGCCATGCAGCCCTGAGACTGTTAGAGAAAACACTGATTATGAATGAAAAATAATATTTTAATTGATTTCATTCAACAAATTTGTTTGTGTTATAATTTCGGGATAACTCATAACACCCTGTTTTAACAAGTTTGAACACGCCTGACCAAATGGAGGTTGCTGGTCATAACTTAACTCACCAACTTGAACATTAATTCGGCTGTAACATCAAAGAAGAACCAAGACAAATACAGAAGAAAGAGCTGAGCGGATGAAGTTTGTGCATTTTATTGCAGCCTGCTTTCTTAACTTTAACGAGGGCTGATAGCTCAATGAGATAGATACATTAATATCTAATGTTATAAAATAAAAGTTAACGTAACAATCTGTCAGTTTCACAGTGTTTTATGTTGCTTTACTGTTTATTTTGGTATTTACTGATCCGAACTTGACTTTAGCATGCTGAGTGGCAAAGTGGCTGCTCCCTCAGGATGGGGTGACGTGACATTGGATGCTGATAACTGTTTTTTCATGTAGCTTTTCTGGAACTGCAGCATTTGTACTGCGTCAGCTTTGTTGGTGTGTGTTACTGCTGTATGTAAATTTACATCATGACAGGAACGGACATATCTACATGTGAACAAAAAGGCTCCTAAACGATCAAAATTAGTCTTTTAAGCTGCTGTATTGTTGATTGTTTCACACTCTGTACCAGGAACAATCAATAATAATTAACCATATGGAGCTTTCATCCATCAGTAGCCAGTTTGTTGCACTGACAGATCAGAACAGGCCTTAGTGGAGTAGTCAAAAACAAAGTCTGCATTGACAAGAGGCGTGGAAATAAATGATGAAGAACAAAAAGAAACGTACTTTTCCCTGTCCGTCTTGTAGATGCGGGCGATCTCGGGTACTAAGGGGTCATCCGGGTTTGGGTCGCACAGCAGAGAGCAGATGGACAGGAGGACTGGAGGACAAGGTTAAGAGTTCATGGCTGTTGATAATTCATATAACTGATTTGTTTTGTTTTGTTTCGTCTGTTAATAACTCAGCAGTGGATGAACAGAGCTAAAGCTGACATTTACAGACACACTCCAGTTCAATACACAGACCTCTGTGTGAGAAATGTAATGTATTATCTATGGGAAGCATTTTAATTTTCAAAAGTTGTCTCTGTTCCTTCTTTGTTAACATCCTGTTTATAAAAAGGCAGGAGCATCTGTCATTTATCTGAAACCACATGTTGTGCAGTTAAAAGTCTGAAGGCCAGCGAGAAGCTGCCTACCTTTGGAGATGGTGAGAGCTGGAGACCACTGTGATCGCAGAATGTCAAGACAAATGCTGCCGTTGCTGTTGATATTTGGGTGGTAGATTCTTGTGGTAAATGCAACCTGGGAACAGAAATGTAGAGGGTGAGGAAGCGATGCAGGTGAGCATAAAACAACAACAGCTTACTGGATGATGTAAAGCTGTGGCGTGTTACGGCAGGCAAAAGGCGCCGTGCCTCGCTGTTACTGCGCCTGGTCTGCTGCGCCGTGTGTTGCTTACCTTTGGCGGTTTGAAGGGGTAGTCTGTGGGGAAGTGTATGGTCAAGAAGAAAACCCCGCTCTGGTAAGGACTGTCATTCTAACACAGGGAGAGAGACACCCAATCATCTCATTAGTAGGTGCGAAGAGGACGAATAAATACATATAAAGTGGAATAATAAAATAAAACACTAGGCCTGCTCTCAACTGAAAACATCGGCTTACTAAAGCTGACCTTCTCTCTGATTAAATTGATTAAGTAAGCACTAAGTTGAGTTTACTCAGCCCTATCAGAAGAATTCAAAGTCAACCCCAGAGAGTTCACCAACAATCTGAATGTTAATCCCAGCAAAAACTAAAAGTAGCTGTGGTCAAGTGAATACTTACAGGTCCCATTATTGTGGCTTGCCAGTGAAACACTGAAACAAAAAGCAGAAAGAAGAAGCTGGTTATGGAACGCTCAGAGAAACACGGGGTGGCTCAGAAGTGTTAGAATAAATAATGCCACATGAGGTGTGCGTGTACAGTTGAATAACAGAGTCTTCCATCGACTCACATTTACATTCAGAAAACGCTCCTTGCTCGCTGCTTACGAGGACACCGTTACCCCGACATGAGGTTTAATTATAAGAAACCGACTGAATTTTATCTGACACCATTTAAAAACACGTCTGCCTCGAGCATCCTGTTGATGTCACAACGTCGACCACAGCTATTGTGTCACTAAGAGACACTTTCTTGTAGTTTATAGTCAAGCGGGTTTATTTGATGTTAGATGGCAGGAAGCGTCCTGTACTGAGCAACGGCGCTGCTGCTGATTTTTCCCATGGTGCTGTTTCAGTGCAGAAACCGTGTGCGCGCCGTCACACGCTAAATATTTTGAATGTAACACCATTGATAGACATAAGAATTGTCAGATTTCTACCACTACTTCCTCTCATTGATGCCTGTACACAGGAAGAGGCACTCATATGGTTAAATATTTCCTGATTGTGATATCGAAACACAGAAACGGCGTGTGTGAGGAGGCTTACAAGACAAGCGCTACATCCCCTCAAGCTAATGCAAACACTGGTTTATGTGTGATCAAAGAGCGTTTCCTGAAATAGAAATACCTAAATCAAATATAGATTTTTTTAACATAAATAATCACTGCCTTTTATCTATTTATGAGCACGTCAGACTCACGTTAAAGGGTCTATTCATTGGGCACCCTTGACTTACTTTCTTGCACATAATGAAATGTGTGTTTGTCTTTAAAAAGAGATTAGGATGCAATTAATAAATACAATAAATATCTCATGTCGCACTCTTTAGGGTGATGATATCTGTTATTTGGGTGACGCTTTGTGTCACAGATGCAGGCAGGAAATTTGCACGAAGGCGACACAAACAAACGTGACGGAGAGTAAATGTGACAGAACGGAGTGAACTCTGAACAGGATGACTCCGACCAGCCGAGACAAAACAAGGAGCTGAAAGGGGCTAATTCTGTCACGTGGACGTCGGCACAGACCAGAAACCGTAACCTTAACTTGCAGATTGTGCTGCAGGCCGGTCTCCACGAAAAAACTCAAAACACCTCTAACCTCTTTCACCACCTACACAAAAATCATGCTCAAGAGTGCGGAGAGTGTCTACGGATGTTCTCAAAGCAAATGCCAGACTCAGATGTTCTCAGACGTTGCGAGGGGCTTTTGGACGCGACACATGTGGCAAAGAATTACGAAGATGGAAAGAAATGATGAGTGCTGATGAAAGTTACCTCTGCAAAGACTGCTGTGAGTGTGAAATGTAATGCGATCATTTAATATATTACTATTTAAGGAAATATAGATTTTATCGTCACAGAGTTGAAATTTCAATTAACTTACAATACAGCTCGTAGCCAAACAGTACAGAGATCCGGCTGTGGCTAAAACTCAGGTTTTCCCATTGTTTTAGTTCGGGGTGCGTTTTGGCTGCGGCAGTGCAAGCTGCAGGGGTGTTTGGAAAAAAATGCACGACCTGCGGCGGAGAAGTTGAGCGGCGTCACGACGGTCAGGCAAACCTCCAGTCGGCCTGAAATGTCTCTGAAAGTCAGACTATCCAGGTGGATTCATGGGCTAAACTCTGATACGCTACCTGTTGTGTTCTGGCTTTTTTCATGAAGCAGCTTCTAAACCTGAGTCTGACTCTGTCTCACAGACCCCAAGAAGTTTAAATTGTATTTTATTCAGTTAAATAAAAGAAGTTATGTTATGTTCAGCACAAATAAACACACCGCCATCGCCGCTTCACCGCACCGAAGCCACAATCATGTTGCATACGCAAAATACTGCACACGCCTAATCAGATAAAAGACACAGATACACAGACATTAGAAAAATGAGGAATGAAAGTCAGAAAATAAATCATATCCACTCACTAAAATGACAGAGAGGGTGCTTTATCTGGATATAAATTAAATTACCCAGACTATATCTGGCAGCTGACCACTAAATCAGTTTGTACTCAACTCAAAGACTTTATCAGACAACTGAAATATTTTGTGAATATTCGTATTCTTCTATTTCATGTAACCAGAGAGCTTTGTTAAGTTTAACAAGCCCAGATGATCCATCAATATGTAAGTGGTCGTACCTGCATATATTATAACTCCCTGCAGCATCACTGTTCCTCAGTACATTAACCTCTGCAGACTAACCATACAGGTATGTCATAATTTGTTCAAAGGTGTGTGTACATGTGTTTTGTTTTGTTGACGAATGATGTAATGGTGTATGATGGAGGAAAGTGCCCTCCACTGTGTGTAAGACGCTAAAGATGAACCGTTGAAATGGTTAAAAATAGCAGCTCTCGCTTGACAAAACTCATGAAAGTTTCAAAATCTTCTAAATGTATCACTTCAAGTCTGTCTGACCACAGAGGAGGAAGTGATCACATTATATATGACACAATACAAGCGTGTGAAGCTGAAATGTAATGCCTTTTAAAACACAAACTACTTCCAACGTTGACAAACCTAAACTGTGACGGCGGGTCATCACTGGGCCTACGTTAGGAGAGCGCTAACTCATCTGTGTTACCTTCACTGCCTTTCTACAGGGGTTCACGTTTGGGTCACGTGAACAGTGAACAGTAATGCACCTGTCAGCATGAACATCAGCTCACTGATGGTGGTTTGCTGTGGATCATCAGAGCAGAACAACAGGAGTAAAAATAATCCATAAATGTAAATATGTAAATTGAAAAAAGGACACATTGACTTAAATGATTAAAGATTCTATTATATAAACTAATTAAAAATCTCTATCTGTATTTTGCAGCTTTTTAAAGTCCTGCTGTCATGTTTAAGGGATTAACACACTACCATAACACTGATGTTTTGTCCTGTCACACACTAAGAGATGGTAGTGATTACCTGTCACTATCATTAGATGATGCAGGTGTAAATATGTTAACCTAAACTACCAAACAGCTATCCAAATCCACGGCTCTGTTATCGTATTAAAATAACACAAACTTACATAACACACCCTTCACGTGACCTGCGTTACAAACCGAACATATCTATATTGATCTTGTCTGTCTTTAATCATTAAAAGAGTGATCGTCGTGAACAGTTTCTGCTGCATGTTGTGTTGTAGTGTTTATAGTGAGGCAGCTGATGACGATGTGTCAAATTAAAGAGCCGTCCTGCTCTTTGAATGAACTGAACAACATTCTGTATGTACAAAGAGTGACCGCTGTCCACCTCGTACTTTTCATCCGCTGTGCAGGAAACATCTGTCTAACGATAATCAGGCTCCATAAATGAACTTATCAGTGACAACTATTTATGCCAACCAGGAAATTGTGATTCATTTATGACAAGTCACGTGTTAAATCTCAGATACCAGTGCTATTGCCTAATGTTCAATGAACACATCAGACAAGTTCAAACAGTCTTCATGGAGATGGACAGTGAACTTGTGTTCCTGATTGAACCCCCCTCGACTCACTCTCCTTGTCCTACCGTGAAGGAGAAACTACATAAAAGAGATACGGCCCTATGAGCAGGTGATTAGTTTGTCCACTCTGGGCTACTGTAGAAACACGATGGTTAGGGTTAGAAGATCTGCAGCATCTGTAGATTTAATAAGTTTTTTTCTAAGCTAACAAAAACATGACTGTTATTTCCATGTTTCCATATTCAGTATATGTAGCCTCCTAAATGTGACACGCTGGATCTTTAAAAGCTGAAACGGGTGAGCAACAAGTATACTGAAGCAGAGACGGGTGGACAGGATGTTAAAGGGAGCTTTGAACTGCTGCTCACATGAGACGTTTTCAAAGACAGACTGTACAGTCCGCACACAGATAGCAGGTATAATAAACAAACATGCAGCTAATTTACATTTTTCTATATTTAAACTCTAGAGTGTGACTGTGTTTGACCTGATTTTTGTACATAATACTTTCAGCTGATTGTCTACAAAAAACATTTGGATGGTTTTAAAATGGTGTTAAGTTGCAATTATTTCAATAAATGGATTTAAACAAGACTTTGATGGTCCTGAGGCAGCTGGGATCGGCTCCTGCATCCCACAACCCTGATCAGGATAAGCGGTTACAGAAAATTGATGCATGTGTTTAAACTATATACTCAAATCTATATTATATGACAGTTTTTGACAATAGCCATTAACAGTAGTAAGTAAAACTTGCTTTGTGTCATATCTTTTGTGTTCCAAATAAAATATCTGTTTCCAATGATATATCTACAGTGTGTATGATATTTATTTAATTCTATGTACTCAAATTAAGAGAAAACTCATGAATAGCTTCCGAGTGTTAATTTTTAGATCAGTCTTTATAGGATAAACAATCAGCCCATATTTACTTATATACAAAATAAACAAAAAAACAACAACAACAAAAAAAACACTAGCCAGACGAGAATTCCCCTTTTAAATGTCCTGAAAGCAAAAGTGAAATTAAAAGCAACATTATGAGTTTATAATGAGTCAGTATCTCAGAGAGGCAGTCCAGGTATTTCCTGCTCCTGCTTGCTCAAAAAACAGGAGTACTTCCTTCATTTAGTTAAATGTACTGAACTCTGAACATCAAAAGACAGCACATTCACAGATACTTGGATTTTCCTTTCAGAGTTACAAGACTTAAGCTTGAAAACATTGTATGTATTTCAGCTGTTTCCTCATCCAAACTAAATGAAAAATAATCATAGATTTGTTCATATCTATCTTACAGGTGAACGGTTAAAGGGACACAGTTCCTCTTGATGTCATTCGTCCTTTGAGGCTCAGCTGTTTATTAAAGGTCCAGCCAAAATAAGGGAAGTGTAAAAAAAAAAAAAAACTGTGACTTTGTTTTGGAGTCCCTTTTGAAAATTGTTGTCACGCTCACACAGCTACGAGGGGACAGTGTCGGTGCAGGTGATGATGAACTTACTGTCATCTCCTACTGGTCCTGCAGAACACTGGGCTGGTGGGTCCCGTGCCAAGTCGTTCAACTCCTGAGAGAAACAAATGACAAAGTCAGGTTGATCAGCTGCAGTATGGTGCTATAGCACAAGTCATTGCACAAGAGTCAATGTGTATATTTTCAGTGGTAGAACCATATGTTCGTCCTCCTTAGAGGTTATTGTATTTATACTGTTGTCACTGATTTTTACCTCATACCTGTATATAGTGTGCGTCTGTTCTGTGTTGTTACTTGTAATGCTGCTGCAACAAAAGAATTTCCTTTCTGGGATCAATAAAGTACTCTGTCTATCCATACATCCATCTTATCTATCTATATTTGCATAAATAATAACCTACACAACAAAAAAACACTACTTATCTTAACTGGGGAAAGATAATCTGACAATATGTTGAGTGTCTTAATCACTTTTTGTAAACAGACTCTAAGGTTGGTGCTACTGAACAAGCATTTCGTACTGACACAACATTACAGTAGCACCATTTGCTTTGATTACTCAGGTAAAACTATTACGTAATGGTATTTCTGTAGGTACAACAGGTAACTTAGCACATGTGGCACCCAAATTCATATCATCACTATATGGCAGCAGAGGTTTCACTAAAACCCAAGACCAGTCTGGTAATCTGGATCTAAGCTCGGTGTGTGTGTGTGTAGCCCGGTCTAACGTTATGGTGCACACGTTAGCTTAGCGTTAACAGCTAGGTGTGCTCAGGATGTCAAGTGTCAGAAACATAATACGAGTCCGGTCCAGCTACATTATGACACAAGGTACCGTTACTGCGGGACTTAACGTCAACAAAACCGAACACAACATTCAGCTAACTCAAGCAAACACGCCGTTTAATAACGATCTGCTCGCTCGCTCGCCTGCTGTCAGCAACATGGCATCAAAAAAAAAAAAAAAAAGCGAACAACGCGTGGGGCCTGTTTTTAAACCACAGCGACACACACACTGCTAACATCACCACCAACATATATATGTGAGAAAACTAATAAATAATGTCAAATACAAACAATAACACGCCTCTTGTGTCACATCATACCTGCTTAAAACACCTACACGACGATAATATGATGAAAAGACGGGAAAGGTACGCGCTAGCATAGGGTACACTCATCCCTACAGAGACATATCATCGCATTTTTACATTTATTGTCGAAAACTCAAAATATAAACGACAATAAACCCACGTGAATACCAAATTAGGTTGATAAAATGAGCTAACCTTGCTAACTTATCTGTCAAATCAAAGGGTGGCGAGTTAAGCTAAGCTTAAGCTACTGCAATAAATACCGTTAGCTCCCCTTTCCTACCACATACTCGGTGAATATCTGGTATTATAAAACACTCACTAACTCGAAGTATTGTTTTATTGGTGTAAATATACAACATTAGTATGACTTAAGTGAGCTAGCTTCTATCAAAAGACTCCCTTTTAGCTTATCCCGGGTCAGATATTGTTAGCCACAGGGATGCTAACACACCGCTAATATCATTAACTGGTAACCGGCACAGCTAGAGTCCGCTATATCCAGAATTAAATATAAAAATGATGAGAAATTAAAATTATTCACACTAACACTGCGTTATATAAACATTTAAACTCTACTGTTAGGGTTTATTGTGAGCTAACGGTTCAAGTTGGCCCGTTTGTAGCAGCGCTGGTGGACACAGACAGGCGGCGCATTGCTGCTTCTCACTGTCGTCACTCGCTATTGAAGAGACCGTTAGCTGGCAGTTGAAGCCGAAAGCACCGAGTTATTCAGCTTATATATTAATATATACATCTAGATTAATCACTCGGTTAATTTAAAAACACGACAACAAACATCAAGATCAAGTGTGGGGGTTAAAATGACCTAACGAAACTGCGAAAAAGAGCCCACCAGTCGGGGCCTCGCTCCCGTCCGTTCACTTCTTACCTTGTGAATTCTTTTCAGAGCCATTGTTGTGCTAAGCGGTTCTGTCAGGGAAAAACGTGCAATTAAAATGGCGATTGATGTCAATGTCCGTTTGGTAATGCTATGACTTAGTTATCATAGAAGACCGTCGCTGTACACTCGGTTTGCTGATCGCTACCAGAAGGGAACCACCGGTGAAATTTCGAGGCAAAACTGAGATATAGAAGGGGGTAGAACCGCGGTCCTTCCTCCTACTGCAGCGGCTACCAAATCACTGCGGCCTGCGCTCTGCCAGCAGCAACAACGACGAGGCGACGACCAGAGCCCTTCACAATAAAAGCACCATCCAAAACTGTCCCAAACTGTGGTATGAGTACCACTGCTGGTGCGTGACCTCCCTGTAGTCATACATCTCTTGAAATATTTTTTAAAATTAAATAAATAAATTAAAAAACATATTATGCTGTGACTGTGACTTTCATTCATCTGTTTACAGCCTAATTTAATTGTACACAGTCCTTTATCCCCATTTGTACTTCTTTCTCATATTTGTATAAAACATTTTTATTTCTACGGTCACTTTCTATTTTTTATATAGTTTTTGTATAGATGTTTAGCACGGGTTAACAAAATGCAAATGTTAAATTCTCCTGCACATATCTATCTATCTATCTATCTATCTATCTATCTATCTATCTATCTATCTATCTATCTATCTATCTATCTATCTATCTATCTATCTATCTATCTATAACTAAATAATAATAAACTGATTAAAATAAACTATGGGATCACTGGAATGAAATTTAAAGGTCTAAGGTGTAAGATTAAGTGGCATCTAGGTGTGAAACCAAGTGAATACTCCTCGCCTTAGAGTGTAGGAGCAACTACACCCAAAATAGGTCCTACCTAGAGACAGTGTTTGGTTTGTCCACTCTGGGATGCTGTAGAAATAGGGAAATTCTTTCGTTGCAGCAGCATTATAAAATAAAATATACATAAGAAAAATATACATATGGACTCGTGCAATTACTTGTGCAAAATATGTCCATCAGCTCAGCTGTTCCAGAATGAGTCTCCTCTCTCTTCATTGTACATTCATTATACAGAGTTATGGCAGCTGGTAGAAGAAAAAAAAAACATACCAATTCTTATTTTTTGGTGATTATACACTAATGAAAACAGTTCACACTCATCACAGTTCTTTTAACAAACTGTGTTCCTTTATTAACTTTTCACTTAATGTTACTGTTTGTATCAGTTTACCAACCCTCAAATAAGATAAGATAGACTTTATTGATCTCACTCTGGGGAAATTCACTTGTTACAGGGGCTCACAATATACAAGGTGGAGGAGAAAAACATGCCTATAACGGCTAAGTCCTTCATGCAGTGATCCCCGTTCCGACTCCGGCCTGTGATCCATGGACTATCTTCAGCTGTCCACTCTCACAAGTTGAAAGCCATCAAGAGTTACCAGCGAGTCTGAAGTGAGTTCATTCAGCCACGTCTCAGTGATGCTACACTCTCTATAGACCTTAGCGTAAGAGATTTGATGTTAATTCATTTGTCCATCTCTAGTTTGTGCCTGTGTGTGTGTTTATTCATTCATTTATTAGCAGTGTGTGCAATTTGTTGACTGCACTAGGAGTGTAACAAAATCTTGTTTTGGGCCGCCAAAAGCTTAGGGCCGGCCCTGACTGCTTAAGAAGGAACTTAAATGATTTATGCTGCTTATTTTCTCGATTAAAAGTTTAATCTCTACATATTTTACGTGTAATTAAATTCGCGAGTGAAATGACTTTATTGCATTTTTTTTTAACATCATAAATATCATACTTTTATTCTGAAGGCCAGCCGCCCAAACAGGAAGTCTTATTGTTGGATCGCATCTCTCACTGCGATGCTGCTAGAAAGCCTTCCGCCGACATGCGCACGCAAAGGGGCTCACAGTGCACGCTCGCGACGTAGTCCCTGAAACTGGCATCATTGTGGCTCTGAGCATGCGGCGGTGGTGGCTCTGCTCACATGGTCCGGACAGAGCCAAAATGTCTACCCAGCACGAATTTTGCATGAGGTAAACTCCTGGGAACCTGAGCTAAAAATGGGTTTTCTACAGCAGTTACAGTGACATGTAGACAAGTACAGACAGTGAAGGGGGATGTGGTTGCACATTTTCCAAACGGTTGGCTCTATTTATCGATTTGATTAAAAATGTATGGAGGTAGTGTCACACAGATGAACTACAGTCCCGGCGCGGAGTGATACGGCTACAAAGACTGCTCTAGAGATTGTGTTCACAAGCCACATTTGTACGTATTTAATGTATAAAATAGACCTACAGTAACTATAGATCGTGTTTATATGTCCAAAGTGGTTTTTCCTGACTCTCTTTAGGGTGCATGTGACTGATGAGGCAACATAAATGCTCTGTTTATTCACCGGCAGGTGTTCAGGAAATGCCAGCAGACAGGTAAAGGTGTGCTGATGTGTACGTTAAAACGTAGGCGGATCATTGTAACTGAAAACTTGCAGTTTAACGCGCATGCTCGACCTTTTAATGCTTAATGCAACACATTTTGTTTATAACATTTATTATTTTGTTTTTATACACAACAAATACAACACATTTTCTATAAGTATAGTATTGAATCAGAAACTTGAGATATACACAGACCGACAACTTCATTAGGTACACTTGTACAATCCAATCTAATCTAATACAACAACATGTACCATAAATATTACTTAATGTTTCGTAATAATTCAATTTCATGTTTATTATTGAGCTCGTAGTAAGTGCTGTATATTTAAAGGTGTTTCTAATATTACAGCCCTCACATGGATGTAAATGGGGTGGCCAAAGTATTAGAAATACCTCTCAATATACTACTAACAACAACAACAAAGAAGAAGAAGAAGAAGAACTACAAATAAATACAAAGTGCTTTGACAGACAAGCACAAACCGGATATTCAGGCAAAAATAGCAACAGAGAACCAAACACAGCAAAAAAAAAACAAGATTTAAGAACATAGTAGCCATTTAACAGTTAATTATTTATGACAATATAAAGCGATTCAAAATTAAGAATAAATAAATAATAAAAGACAACAATAATACAAAATAATATAAAATAATAAAACATTCACACACCACTTTTTTATATATATATAAAAAGAAGACATCACATAAAAGTGAGTCTATAAAAATTTGTAAGAAGTGATTTAAAGGTCCATAACGCTGCTGATTCTGCGAGCTTTATGTCCTCAGGCAGGGCGGTCCAAAGTTGAGGGGTCCTGATGGCAAAAGCACGATCACCTTTAGATTTAAGCCACAACTTTGGGGCAGCCAGAAGGACCTCAGGCTGTGTCAACATGTCTGTTATGAATCCTGGAGCCAGACTTTGTCACGCTTTAAGGGTAATCAGTAAATCTTAAAATCTAAAACAAATAGGACGTTAGTGGAGAAAAGCTCAAATCAGTGTGAAGTGCTCCAGTAGGAAACCGAGCTGCTGCATTTTGGACAAGTTGGAGGCAAGAGAGCGACTTCTGGTTTATGCCGAAGAGAAGGGACTTACAGTCATCGAGTCTTAAAAGAAATTAAAGAATGGATCACTTTTTCCAGGTCAAGGACGAGAGAGGATTGGTTTGATTCTGATTCTGATTTAAATTTATGTCAGAGTTGTTGTATTAGAATACAGTGGCCGGTTGGTGTTAGTAAAGCTAAGTAAACCATCCCTAATAAATATCAGTATTATATTTGATCACTTCTCTGGAGCACAGCTGGCTGCAGAACCCCACAAAGAGATCAGTTAACTCATTTCACAGCATATACAGCAGCCTTTAGGCTTAGATGTTATGCAGTAGGCCTGTTATGCCACAATGGACCCACTGTATACTAATAGGCTGCACGTGTGCCTCACGTCTCTTCAGCAGCACATAAGTCAGTGTAAGATTTAAGGTCCTAAGAATGTTTTCATCCTCTGTAATTGCTCTCTCTCTCTCTCTCTCTCTGGACAATTGTGAAGATGAAGCAAAAAAACAAATCTTTGTGAATCAGCATATTGCACAGTCAAGCAGAAGAGCTTAGCACAGTTTAGATCTGATGTACAAGATTTTAAAAGAATTAACCCATCCCGAAAAACTAGTAAGTAAAAGAAAAAACAAATAAACCCCAAACAACTAATTAAATATACTGTATTTAAAGTATATTCTTACAATACCGGTCACGGCAGCTGGCCACCCACCAACCAGTCCTGCCTGTTAAAAGGAAGTTTTGCCCAAGTGGCAACTTCCGCGGCTGGGAAATGAATCCAATGTGGAAATGCTAAAAACAGTCATTTCTCGAGTGGCCACTTGAAGCTGACTACAGAACGAGTCAGTCTCCATAAGTCCCCATGTTTAAATGTCCAACTTCACAGCAGAAATAAACATGTTTACAGCCTGGTACAAAAAACAGTTTTGGTCTCTATAGCTGATTTCCCCGTTCATGACAACTGTACTGAGGGTGAATTTTTATAGATTTACCTGTTCAAATTATATTAAGGCTTAAAGTTATGCAGAATTAACAGTGTGGACGCTTTGATTGACAGGTGGGTGCTGTTTCAGATGGCTTATTAGAGCACCCAGGCATCATTTGGCCCGCCTCAGGTCCACCGATGATTCACGTCTTTGCCAATGTTTAGATTAACCAGGAGGCGGTAGAAGCTGTTACACAAGACGTCACTCAGGCTCCAACTATTCTTTATACTGTCATTGCCTTTGCCAAGTGTTTGCTCATAGGGGGGAACTGTTGGGTCTCTGCAGAGAGAGTACAGTCCAGACCTGCTCTATGTGGAAACTATCATGAGATAACTTCTGTTATGATTTGGGATTTAATTTATATTCTTACATTTATATTATAAAAATTAAATGCCGTTATAACAGCAATAAGTGCTTTTGCTTGTAATGCACGCGTCTGTAAATGTGATCTCAAATAAAGAGATTCAGATCACCCTAGGTTCATAAACAGGAGATACCTTTACTGCCCTTTTGACATAAATATGTATTTGAACAGTTCAGTTCATGAACTAAAACTTGACTGCATGTCAGAAAGTACAACTGCATGAAAAAGAATCATAATTAATAGAAATAAATTTCAGTTTTTGATGATGAGGGATGATGGAGAAACACACGAGGCCTCTTTATACTCTCTAAAAGTCTTCTGACCTGAGAGTAACTTTATAGGAAGAAGACTGTGGGAAGTGAAACTCAAAGTGCGTACAGCAATCCCAGTGGGGATTTAAAGACATCTTGCAGAGCTGAACACCAGGCAGGCGACCAGGCATCATGTTTTATATAAATATATTTACCATTCAATCATGTTATCAATCCATCTATCCGTTTTCTATAACTCCTTAGGGGCTGGAGCCTTTCCCAGCTGACTTAGGGCAGGAGGCGGGGTACACCGTGGTCAAGTTTGGATATGGACATATAATAGATAACTTGTACTGACTCATTTTCTGCACAATGCACTTTTTTTGCACAAAGTTACTGTACAGAATCATATTTTGTTTGTTTTTACATGGATAGCTATATGTTTTTATGCCTTTTTTAATTCTACTTCTACTGCAGCCACTTTAAACCGATCTACCTAATGTCTTGTATATATTATACATCTAACAATCCATATTTCTATCAATCTATTTATCTGACAATATGAATCTGACAAAGTCAGAGATATAGAAGACACCCCTGACACAACATGTCCATTCCTTTGGGGCCACCTTCTGGCCAGACTTCACAATTTTGTGCCTTGATATTCATCCAACCAACAATATTTTCTGAGTATTTCAGCCTCACAGTCTGCTCTGTGGACATTATCTTATCATTATCTTTATTTTGTGTGTCTTCTTGGACACAACTTGTATCACTGTTTAGATTATATATTTATCGAGTCATGTGCCCGTTTGATCACCTCCTCCATCGCCTTCAGCCTCTGTCTTATAAAGGAAAACACTCTCCTATAGGCCCACGTGATCTTCTGTCAAATAGCCTACTGTACGGTTTGACGCACACGTGCACGCACCCACGAGCAAACACACAACGCACTCCACAGAGTTGCTGTTGAAGAGGGAAAGCCCTGTAATCAATGCCTCCACAGGATGGCAGTATAAGTCTGCGTGTGTGTGTGTGTGTAGGCCTGTGTGTGAGAGTGCGTTGCGTTCCCGCGTGTGCGTGAATCTGCGTGGGAGTTCCTTCTTTCGCCATTCCGGGGTGTTGCCAGCTGCACGGCACCGCTCGCAGAGGCGTCCTGGAGAGGTAGAGCCTGCGCGTCTCTTCTCTCTCCAAGGCGTCTCTTCGCCTTAACCTCCAGAGTCTATCCCCCAGCCCCCACCACCCCACCTTCCTCCCACGGCCCCCACCCCTTACTCCACCATCGCCGCCGCCGCCGCCGCTACACCAGCACCCCACAGCCCCCATCTCAAAACAAAAAAAAAAAAAGAAAGAAAGAAAGAAAGAAAACAAATTTGGGATTCAAGCATGCCACAACAGCAGCCAGGCATCCGCCTATCCTCCCCCAAAGTCACCGCAGGCGCAGCAGCAGGCTTCCCCCGTCCGAGAGAGCACGGAGACTCCACCGAGTGATGCCACTACTGCAGCAAGAAAAGCACCCAGCAACCGCGCATATTCTCGACGCTTGCCGGAGGACCCGACACCACGGTCTCGGCCCTTGACAGAAGAGAGAGTCCTTCCTTCCTTCCTTCCTTCCCCCCACCCCCCCTCGGCTCCGTTCTCCCGTCCCGACTCCAGGATGTCCGACAGCAACGCAAGTCCCGCCGACCGGGTGATCAAATGTAGGCATGCCAAAATCCTGCACGGCCAGTGAGAGCTACCTCTGTGCCAATAATTCTGCTGTTTTTCTTTCTGTTTGCATCCCTGTCGTTGCACCAGTGTCTCTTTATTCGCACGTTTTTTTTTTGTTTTGTTTTGTTTTTGTTGTTTGTTTTTTTTGCTTTGAGTCCATCCCTGTTGTATTATCGTGCCACCTTTTTTATAATAAAAGAAGCCCATTTTGCTGGCGAGTCACCATGCATGTGCCTCTGAACCTTTTAGGGGAGGGAGGTGGTGATGGAGACGGAGGGGAAGAGGGGGTTGGAGGGTGGTTGGTTGGTTGGGGAAGGGGGGGTATCCAGTACGATACGCCATAATCAGGGTCTTCCCTCGTTATTCTATTAGAATTCACCCCCTCACCGAGGCATTGCCCCATTTTCTACCAGGGGGGATGTCTCTCCTCTATGTATAGCCAAAGCTATTGTGCGACACCCTGTGTGCTGCATGAGCTCCATTTACGCGCACCCACTCCTAGCGGTGGTTTCGTGTTACTGAATAATACCCTACAGAGAGAGACACACACAACCGAGAGAGTGATAGAGAGAGGAGGAAAAAGCAGGGAGGGAGAGAGGGAGATGAGCATCTTGTTCCAATGAAACATCAAGCAGTGTGACGATGACAGCGAAAGGCAGACATAAAGGTAAATAAATGTTACGCGTGGACCTTTTTTACGCGATCTTTTGGTGTTGTGGTTCTGCTGTGGATGTGCTGGTGGATGGTGTCACGGGATGATGTTGCATGTAAGGCAGCGATGTTAAGGAGAGAGAGAGACGGGGAGGGAGAGAGAGGGGAGGGAAGGATGCTATGGGGGGACTTGTCGCTCGGAGACTCAAGGATTTTTGAGCTTTTCTGTCTTAGTGTTCGTGTAACTGTATCTCTGTGTTAGTGGTGGATGTGCCGACTACACCTCTCTCTATGATGTGGTGGCCTACATTCGCGGTCTAGTTGTATTTTTATTTTTTTTCACGTCGCCAAATCTGATCCAAAGTCAGCCAATCGATTTGTTTTAAAATAGAAAAGGTAGACTGACAACTTCAGCCAAGGCAAGGCCGTGTGCGCACCTTCATACCTGTGAGTTTGGTTTGAATCACACAGGCCCGTGAGAAGAAATCAGCCCCGATGTTTGCTGATGTGACGTTTAAAACACGAGTGCACAAGATGGATTTACGAGTCTCTCTAAAGTCGACGTTTTCTAAGTTAAAGGCCTGAATGTCAGCGGGTGACTGTGCGTCTCCCCCCTCCGTGCGTATCGCTCCTCCACGTCTCCGTAAAGGTCTTCCCCCCTCTCTCCTCTCTCTTGTTTCAAAATTTAGTTCAGGGATGCTGTCGTATCCTCATGCATACCGCCCTTATGGTGTACTTGCATCACTGGGTTATGGATCTTTTTTTAAAAAAAAGATAGATGTGTTTATGAGTGTGTCTGTTTCTGCCTTGCGCGTGGGCGGCTATAAGGGGAGGCGAGGAGGGCTCCGCTCGGGTTATGATCCGCGGTGCCTGCACATATTGTCGTGCTTTACGGGTCACAACAAGGCTGGCTCTCCATGCACGCAGCCCCTGTCACATGCGACGATGCCCTGCGTGGCTGGCTGTCTGTCTGTCTGTCTCTCCCACTGGCTCCCCTTTAATAAACTCTCAAGGTCTCTCTGCCGGAAGAAGCGGAGCTGACAGTTGGATGCGTCGCTCGGGCATGCCCCGGTATTCCGTGCGTGCGTCGTGCTCGGGGAAAAAAAAGGGGAGGGGGTGGGCTTGGGGGCATGCGGGCTCTTGCAGTTTTTGCACGTAGGACTTCAGGACTGCATGTGTATAAGCTACAGTATGACTGTGCGCTACACTACATGGATGCAGTTGTGCAGGGGCGGTGCTAAGAAATCTGGAGCCCCTGAAAAAAAACTGACTGCAGCCAAATGAACCCCTCCTCCTCCTCCTCACACCCCCCAATCCATCCATTAGCTATCTGCCTTTAACCCCAAATTATCAGCTCCCCTTCACATGTGCATCTGTATTTTTACATCTTCATTTCTGTTTGCATGTGTGTTGTAATGCAGCTGGGCCACCGGAGCTCAGCTGCCTCAACACTGGAACAAACTAAGCGGCCTACATCCTTATGCATCATCCATCACAGCATGCACACACACACACACACACACACACACATATATATATATATATATATATATATATATCACCTTCTCCAACAAACAAGCAGCAAAACACCACAGCGATTCATCAGTCAGGTGAGAATGATTTAGTGTGCATGGAGCCGGGGAAGGACTGAAGCATCAGTCAAAGAGACGTCACTTGTGGCGGATGGACTGTGCCTGGTACTTCCCCATGTTATGGATTTTAGTGATATCCAGCAGAGAGAGAGAGAGGGATGGAGTTAAAGGACAAAGCACACAGAGAGGAATGGACAGAGAGGCAGAGAGTGTGGGGGCGAGGTGAAGGAGAGAGGGAAGGAGAGAATGTGACAAGGCCACGGAGGAGGTGAAGTAGCTGGAGCGAGAGAGAGAAAGAAAGAGAGGCACAGAGGGAGAGAGACAAGGGAAGTAGTGTTTCACACTGTTGAGTGGCAGGACAGCATCTTCTGACTTAACCAATGGACTCCTCACACCCTTTTTGATTCACTTATCATGCAAACCCGTCTGTGTGTGTGTGAAAAACAGGCCGGCCACGGAGCCAAAATGTGAGAATGTGACTCTTTCTTAAAAGTTTAGTTTAAGAACTTTAACATAGTCTCTGCCAAATATTGCCTTATGAATTTTACACAGTATATAGTAAGATTTTGTAGTTCTCTGTCACAGATAACAGACTCATAACTGTACCTACAGTACAGTATGGCTGCATGGATCCCAAATTATCATTAGTAATACAGAGGAGAGACGCTGTGCTATCAGGCTCATCATGCAGTATTCAATAACAAGAATCCTGGGAAAACTTGTGCAAAATGTGGTGCATCTGCAGATAGATAGATAGACAGACAAAGAGGCACGTTATATACAAAGGCATGAGGTAGGTACAGTATAAATAATATAAAGTCAAAGCTAAGGAAGAACATATAGTTCAAACCCTGTAAATATATACACATAAACTCTCTAAAGTGCCTACAATACATGCTCAGTTTGACTTAATCTCCATGTTAATTTCCCAGAATCATGAGGCGAGAGTGAAAGCACGGTGCGTTACACACAGACCGACTGAGCAAGGTCGAAGCGCACAACCCCCTGATTGACAAAAAAATATCAATGACAGTATTAAAGGTCAGTTAAATGTGTGGAGCGTTTAAACACGCTCTCTGCGGTTAACCCTTCATCAGTGGAAATATGGATCCTCTGTGATACTTCCAGGCTTCATTGCTAAACACGAAAACACAAATGTAATGCACATTACAGGCGATGTCGTCCGACTTACAGACCTTTTTCACGGGCAGAAGCACAGGTGTGATTAACAACATTAAAGACGGCTGAATGCCATTTTTCAGCTACATTCAGGGTCTTTGTGCTGTGCGTGCTGGCTCACTGTGATGGTTTACTGGGACACTTCCAGAGTTTTATGCTGACTTGCAGTGACAAATATCTATTGGCAGCGTGAACAAATAAAAGTGTCGATATTATAGATTAAATTATTTCATTTACATATGCGTGAACATGGGTGAAAATATCTTTCCAGTAGCTCTTTCTCATGGTGGCTTATATTTGGACGTGTCAAAACACAGCGGTGACTAATAACATTAATCACGGCTGTGTTCCATTTCGCCGTTCCAGTGTCAGGGCTCCCCGGCTTGCTGACATGGCCCACTGGTTCCCCTAAATGAAGCAGGTTCATCATTAATGTTATTAGTTACACCTGTGCTTTCCCCAGGTCCAACTGTACTCTCTCTCACAGAGCTGCCTGTACAACCCTCAGAGTTAAATCAACACCTCTGTGACACCATGTTAATGAAAAGTGAAGATTATAGGCGTCATAAAGAGAGAATTTATTGCATCTGATTTCATAGGTGTGCCTAGTAAAACTCCAAACTCGGCGTATGATTACTGTATTGACGATTAAATGATCACCATGCCTTGAGTTGTTGCAACACATATAAACTAGGCATGTTTCTACCTTTATCTGAGGTATGAAAATAAATATTTGAAGCCTGGTTAGTGTTTATTATTGTTTTTCTGTAGGCACAGGTCTCGCCAGAGTTTGGAATATTTCTGCTGATTTTTGTTTTTGTCTCTTAAACAATTCAAGCGAGTTTAAAACTAACAAACCATCCAGCCTCAGCTGCCACGGTTCTCACTTTTACGATACTGCCTTCCAGATCATTACTCAGCATACTGTATGAACTGTATGTGTGCTGAGTAATACAGGACAGGGCTGCACAGAGATGCTGACAAATGTCGTACATATCAGATAGGATACCAATCCGCTATCAGTTGTATGATTTTTTTATATATTCAAATAGCGAGCTAGCTTTGTTAGAATGCCTCGATGAAGGTGCAAAGGTTAAATTTATTGTTTGTAAGTTGTGACCTCTTAAACATATCCGTGAGCGTGTGAAGGAGGTTTCACCAAAGCAGAGTGGAGCCATATCCAATATGCACACATGCATGTATGCATTCATGCATGCACAAACACACACATCACCTCTGGCAAGGCCTGCAGCACACTGGGCATATTTCCTTATCGTGTAACGTGCCGTCCCATTCCCTCATGGTTCCCTCAGAGTCCTCTGTGTGTGTGTGTGTGTGTGTTGGATGTTGGTGTTATCCTTGTGAGTCAAGGGTCCCACCTTGACAGGTCTGTGTGTGTGTGTGCCCTGTGGGGAGGGTGGCAGGGCAAGGGCTATTTATAGAGAAGGTACTCCAGAGAGAGAGAGAGAGGCAGAGAGAGAGAGAGAAAGGGATTGTCTAATGAGGACAGGCTGTTAGGGGATGGGCCGCTGTTTCTGTTCGTGTGTGTGTGTGTGTGTGTGTGTGTGTGTGTGTACACAGATGGTCCTTCATGTGTGTAGTGTGCATTAATTGAACGACTTCAAACGCATCTTTAGTTGTCCCCCCACCACCACCTTCAAAGACCCGTGGATCTATGTTAGCTGATCTGGGTCAAAGATGGTAGATAAACACAGACACACACACACACACACACACATACATATGTACACAATACGCATGTGAACAGTCGTATCTCTTCGCTCTCATACACCCTCTTAATTTTTTGCTTTCCCATTCACTGCTCTCATTCTTTCATCCCTCCCTTCATTTATTTATGCAGAGACAGGCAGGATGAACTGATCTTGGGGAGGTGTGTGTGTGTGTGATCACTTTAAATGAGGTCCTGTAGAGGGCAACACATCTAACATACACACACACACAGGCATGCCATCAGTTCTGGTCGATGTCACTGGACGAACACCAGACAGAAACAGTCTGGAGAGGCACAGTGCTGCACGGTAACGAATTGATTCGCAGGCTGCATGTAGCACATACGTGTACGTGCTTCACGTGTTCAACTTTTGCCATGCTTCCTTTTCTTTTCAATGAGTCGGCGCTCGCCGATTTGTGCTGTGTAATACCTGTTTAGTCATGTTTTGCACACACAAATTGAGTACAGATGGATCACGGGTGACTTCTACAGTCATTTCTGCAATCTGTCTGTTCTCGCTTGCTGTCACTTCCTCACATCCTGCAGCATTGTGAATGGTGTCCCCTCCCTGTGTTATTTAAAGTGATGAAATATCCCCCATAATTAACTTTAGCCATTAGGGAGAAATGCGCACAATAACAAGATGATTTTGATCAGATTCTGCTCCAGTTAGGCTATTAGGCCAGCCCAAACAAATTTAGGAGATTTGGTTGAAAGCTATGTCATAGATTTTCTCTTAGGCTCCCGCTCGCTGCGCTGTGATGTGGAGATTTTTGGCTGAGCTGGCAGCTTTGGCGCTTAATAAATTCCACACCGGGGAGTTCGAGCGATGGAGAGTGGGCCAGAAGACAAAAGCAGAACAAAGTACATTAGGAAGAAGCTGAAAAATGCTTTCACCCCTTCACTCATCTTTACATCCTTTAGTCCAGCTCACCGCGCACTCACGCAATGCATCGTGCGATTCAATGGAGGAAAAAAAAAAAAGACAATTCTGGATGAATTACTATTTTTTATTTTTATTTCTCTCTCCGCTTGCCTGCACTTGAGAAAGTGGAGTTCACTGTATTCGTCATCTGTACTCTGTAGACAAGGGACAGCCAGACTGTACTGTCAGAAAGTAAAGTTCCCTCACAAGGTTGAAACACTTGGCAGCATCGCAAAGTGTTAAAAATGCCTCAGAGCTCAGCGTTTGAGAGAAATACTATCCACCGTCACTCCACTCAAGAAGTGTGGCATTTATGTACTGAGCTTACTGTACAACAAAACTAACTATAAATGATGGAGAACTCACTCTGACGCTGGTTCATCACTTTTTATCCACCATTTCATTCATCTCATATTTTCATTTATCAGGCACAATGATGAACGTTTATGTAAATGAGCCAGCGTTAGCCACCTGGATCATTTTCAGCTGTTGTACTCTGATCTTCTGAAGCCAAACAGTTGGTTTTTACATGATGGGCAGGTGAAATGACTTGATGGTTAGGTTTAAATCTGTGGCAACTGGACTTTGTTGTAGATCGTTTCATCTCTCATCCAAAAGGTTTCTGACTGGTGGGGACATCCTGGTATTTATCCTTGTTGGAATTGTTAACCAAAATACCTAAAATGCCAAAAAACTGCAGTTCCTCGAACGTCCACTTGAGGCTGGCTACAGAATGAGACAATCTCCATAAGTCCCCATGTTAAACATGTCCAACTTCACAGCAGTGATCTATATACTGATCTGCAAGCCACTGTAGTTTCTCCTACCCGCTTGGAAGGTGAGGGTGAGGCAAGCGGGTTGCAGTCTGCAATTTCATCACTAGATGCCACTGAATTTTACACACTGCACCTTTAAGGCTTAAAGTTATGCATAATTAAGAGCGTGGCCGCTTTGACTGACAGGTGGGTGCCGTTACAGATGGCTTGTTTGAGCACCCAGGCGTCATTTAGCCCGCCTCAGGTCCACCGATGATCCACGTCTTTGCCAATTTTTAGATTAGCCCGGAGGCGGAAGAGGCAGGACTGCCAACATGCCGGTGGCCAGAGCCACTACACCGACGTCACATATACGTTGCTCATTTTTTATATTGTCAGTGATCTCAGTCAGAACTGAAGAAGCCTCTTGGATGAGAGGTGAAGCGTCTTCACGGATCTACAACCAAGTCCGGTTGCCACACTTCTCGAAGAACCTTCACAGACTTCACTATGAGCATAGTTTGTCTGAGGTCGCCTGTAGCTCTTGTTTGTTTCCAGTTGCTGCAAAATGTAGATTTACTGTCTGTGCCAGTCAAGATGATTCCCTGTGTTCTATTATTGTTAGCTCTTCCCCACTTCTTGTATACAGTAAATCAACAATAAGAAGTAGAGAACTGTAATTAATCCAATCTTTCACGTCAAACCGCGGAGGTTGGGTTTTATCTGTAGAATGTGTCCTCTGCTGCTAATTACGAAGTAACTCTCACCACCAGTTGATGAAACGCTTTCACGGTGCATAGCTACCATATCATTTGCCTTCTGGTCCTCCTGACAGGTGGATCTGTATGTGATTAATTTAGCTCGTGAACTGCTTGTCATCTTTACACAGAATCCTGAGCTAGAACAGTCCAATGTTTCATGACGACATTATTATATTGATGTAAAAATCAGGCGCTGTCGGTACTGGATGAGATGTTTTCGAACTAGAAAGGTGTGCAACACCTTCAGCTAGTGCTAGCTTCAAGTTAACAGGATTCTCTTTAGTCGCTGTAGGTACAGGATGGTGTTTTTAAGGCATGTTAGGAGCTCTCCAGTGACAGGAGGTGAATATGTGTAATTGTAAAAGGTTCTTTGTAAGAGAAAACTAGACTATCATCAAAATAAAAGGTCGATTGGAGGAACATGAAGGTTGAGTGCTGCAGAGGGGAATTCCTTGTTATTTCTAAAGAGACTACTAGTACTAGTGGTAACAGTGCATCTCTGTGCAGCTTAATAATATCAGAAACTTGATGTTTACCGTGCAGCAAATGATGAAAACTGATACAAAAGATCTCCAGGCTTGGAGGATGAGGTGTTGCAAAGAAAACATTAAACCCCTGCTGCTTGTTTTCTTGCTGCGTAGCTTGCGTCATTGCTCGTGCACCAAGAAACTAGACTTGTGATAGATCCTTGGTCTCACACGACTGCGACAGACCACTCGAAACTCGTCAGTGGGTGCAAAATGTTCGAGAATAAAATGTGTCTGTTCTTGTTGTCATCTCCAAATGACACACAAATGTCCCAAAACATAATTTCCTTGAACAGACCCTGAAAGAACAGACCCTCTTCTCTAAAGTGGTGATCATTTGTGTCTGTGTCACGGCACGTTCAGTCTAGTCGTTCAAATTTAACTACACGTCCTTTGTAATAAAAATAATGGTAATGAATGTTAACACCTTTTTGCTCAAAGCTCAAGCTTTGTTTGCCTAAAAATGCCAAATTTTCCTGTCTCACTTTCTAATGCTAGACTTGCTTATCAATGAAGTCCTTTACATAATTACTTAATCACACAGAGGATTTTAAAAAAGAAACCAGCAGGATACAAAAGCTCAATGAACATAGAGGGGAAACAAAAAGGATCTCACCTTTGTTACGAGACTTGTGTGTGCCATTAGTAATCATAGATTTTTAGCTTTAGAGATGGCACCAAGAGGACGAGTCCTACCAACTTTAGTGATACATACAAGTACAAGTACCACAGGCTTCTTCGTTCTTCACTGAAATATGTTATTTTAATTAAATAAATTAATTTAGAAACAAAATACTACAAAACTTTGAAGTGAAAACTTGTAGTCATGTTCATGCACGTAGCGCATATAGCGAATACATCCATGATCAGTTGTGAGCTAAATTGTGACAGGGAGATAAAAGTGGAGGTAAAATGAATAAAACTGCAATATTAGGAAGAACACTGCGGATTGGGAGCACCCTTTTCCACCCAAATAACCAGCTCCGTTCAGGATTCAACAACAATCCACAATAAATAATCTTACTAGGAACAAACTCGTCTGTAGCTGAACGGGGTCGGCCCCCTCAGTTATACTGGTGGTACTTGCAGAGTTTAATGTTTTCTGAGGTACACATGAAACTAAGATGACGTGATCTCCTTTAGACTTTTGTAAAAAGCCTAAATCTTCTACTGAATGCATGCACTGCATGCTATAAGAGCTTTATTAGATGTAAATGTATTTCTCTTGCATTAATGTGGTGCTCCGGGCCTGCAGATTCTGAAGCCTTTCATTATCATCAGTGAAAAAAACTTTATTTTTGCTGTACCAACATGTTTCACAAATTCAAATCAGATGTTGTTTCTTCATAATTTACAGCTTTAAACCTCCAGACAGTTTTCAGCCTGCAACTTTTCCGAGCCACTCAAGTTTGAAATCCGCTAGTTTCCGCCCTCGCTCATCAAACGCTCAGTCGTCAGGTGCAAAACACCTTCTTGGTTCGACTGTGTTGGTACCGAACCTCTCGTCTCTCTCTCTCTCCATTCCTTAACTGCCAAGTATAGTTTTCCCAAGTATAGTTCCTTCCCCAAGCTCTGTGTCTCTGCTGCTCATACCTGCCCTACTTTCACACCGCTCACACAATTTACGAGTTTCACACTCCTTCGCTCTCTCTCTCTCTCTCTCTTTTACACACACACACACACACCAAAGGCCTGAGTTTTACCTCAAACCAGAAACACACACACACACACACACACATACACACACTGAGTTCATGTATATGTGCAATCTTCAAAAGAATACTGTAGCTACTGTGCATGCATCTTTTTTTATGACTTGTAGCAGCATCATTACAGTTTGTAGCACAGTACAGCACAGTATAGTGCAGTGAGACAGTAGAGTGGAGAAGGAGGAGGTTTCCACATACACACACACACACACACACACACACACTGAGCCCTGTTGTTTCTTTTTATAAATAAATATGAAGTCACACAAATGTCAACACGCATGAGTAATTCTTTTTCTGGCTTATGTTCTCTGACAACCTGGGGGCGCACAGACCTTTTAAAATATCAATCAGTCCTAACCTGAAAGGGAAAAAATGGTTTTAACATGTAGATACACTTCAGACCCTTCAGTTTGGCAGCTCCTGGGACGTCTCAGGAGTTGTATTCAGTCTTAAGGCGTGATATGGAGCTCCAAAGGGTGTCTAAATATGCATTTTGGGTGTTGTATCCCGAGATGTTTCCTGGAATGTTCGCATGCTTTCTTTAATGTGATCCAGGACAAAAAGGTTAATACAAATCCCTTCTATTTTTTCCATGTGAGATCAAAATGGCTAGTCCGATTAAAACCAGAGCAAACGTGAGTGTGTGGTTTGCCAGAAGAGTAGAGAAGAATCCTCACATTTACATATAAAGTGTTGATTCAGGTCGATTGTAACTGAGTTGTTCGACGTTTTTTCCATGCCCCTCAGCTGACGGTTCATTTAGCAAAACCGGCTAAATGTTGCCGATGTTTCAGCGGTGATTACATAAAACCACGCAGCGAGGGTTTCACGTGGTCGCTGAGCTGCTTTTTATTGTGGAAAGTATCACGTTAAAATGTATAATGGTGGACGTGGATGTGCGAAAGCTCAGTGAAGTGAAGAGTGTGGCCTGTTAGAGCGACGAGCTCGAAGAGAGAGGGAATCAAGCAAGAGAGAAAGAGGAGAGGAGAAATAAATAATAAAAAAATAAGAGAGAGAAGGGGCAAGAGGAGAAAGTGCAAAACAGAGACAAAGTGACAAAGAGTGAAAGTGTGTGTCTGTGTGTGTGTGTGTGTGTGTAGACAGAGAGAGAGAGAGAGAGCCAGGCCTAGTTTTTAGTTTGTGATCTAGGCCATTATCTGTGTTAGCACTGGTGGGGCTCCAACAGGCTCTGTGGATCCTGCATAACAATACCTTTTATGAGCTTGTGTATGTGTGTGTGTACCACTGTACAGCTCTCTCACACACACATATGCAATCATGCGTGTTAACGCCATTGTGCCATACATGATCTACGCATGCGCCCCCCGCGCCTCTGCCTTTTGTTTCTTACCGCTGAGTTTGTGCCATGTTTGTTAAGATCGCCGCGCATCGCATGTGTGCATGTGTGTGTTTTGTCTTCATATATGTGTGTGTGTGTGTATGTGACTCCTCACGTGCAGCTGTGCGCTCTTGCTGTATCACCCCCGTCGTCAGTCAACCCCCCTCTCCAGCAGCGCCCTGGGGGCCTTCATTATGTAAGAAAGACATTACTGCAGAACGGAGGCAGAGAGGCAGAGAGACATTACTGCAGAACAGAGGCAGGCAGCCCTGATAACTCTGGCAGCCCCGGCTTTAATACAACCCACCTAGGCCTCCATAACACACACACACACACATGCACACAGAGTGAATGCCTGCAGCAGGGGTGTGATCAGGATAATGGTGAGGACTTAGGGCTTCTGATGTTTGAGGCCAAGCTTGCTGGAGAATACAGAAAATATAAATAAATCATGATCTGCATTATAATAAATGTTTCCTTCTCTACATCTCCTCCCTCTCCCCTCCATCATCCCTCTCTCTAGCGGTCCCCTTCCCCCTGGCCCACCGGCTCACCATGAAGGAGGTGTTTGACGCCGAAGGCCGGCCGAGGGTGGACCTGCTCAAAGCTCACCTCACCAAGGAGGGCCGACTGGAAGAGGCCGTGGCCCTGCGCATCATCGATGAGGGCGCCGCCATCCTGCGCCAGGAGCGCACTATGTTGGATATTGAGGCGCCAGTCACGGGTACGGTATAGCGATGAGGGATGGAGTGTGAATTAGTCTGTAATGTAATGAGCAGAGAGTAATATGAGAAGATTGATACTCCTGTCATGTCTGTAGGTTTAATATGACCAGCAGCCAGTTTAGCTTGGTATAAAGACTGGACACAGATGAAACTGTTATATGTTGTTTGTTCAGTCTATAAAAAATTATAAAACATTACACTGGGTCTATGTGCAGGACTATTTATTGGACAGGAGCGGTGACTTCCTGGAGTCTCCACCTGTTCCCTGTTCAAGAAATAGTCCAGTAAGTAGGATTAAACAAACCGGTCATAACATGTTATTTCGTCAAATTTACTGGTGCTGGTAGGCAGATAGTCAGACAGAGCCATGCTAGCTGTATCCCTTTGTTTCCAGTCTTTATGCTAAGCTAAGCTAACTGCAATGCGAGGATTCGATATGTGGTGGTTGGATCATGCTTGATGAGAAGAAACAGCGGGATGGAGACGGATAACTTTACAACAACAACAACACTCCTTTTGTTCGGACTAACCATGTGACTGAATTAACCAATCAAAAGCTAGAGCTTAGACTGAGATAAACGTGAGGGAATCAGACGGATTCAACAGAAAATCGTTTTAAAGATGCAGCTGTAAAGATTTAAACATTTAAATAAGTAAATAATAAATGTGTAACGTAAATATGTAAATAGTTAACTGTGTGTCCATTGTAAATATATAAATTATATTTACTTCTGAGCCTTACAACTCTCAAATATATAAATTAACGTATTTACCATACAGATAGGACAGTGTTTTTCTCTTAAAGGTCCAGTATGTAAGATTTAGGGGAATCTATTGGTCAAATATTGGATGTACTAGTCATAAGTATGTTTTCATTTGTGTTTAACCGCCTGAAAATTGGTATGTTTTTGTTATCTTAGAGCTTTTATTTGTGCACTGGGAGCAGGTCTTCTTCCACGGTGTCTGCCATGTTGTAGACAGGGCTCATTTTCTGGGAAGGGGAAGTTGAGGGGTGTCCAGTTGGTTGCAATATGCAAGCTCACTGCTAGATGCCACTAAATCCTACAAAAGCTATAAGTGTGTTTAAAAACAAATGGATCACACACCTTAACACTGACAGTCAAACTAGAGAGATAAAGATAAAGAGACAGAGGAATGGAGCGGCGGAGCAAAAGGCAGAAAGATCAGTAATTATGTATTAATCAGATTTAATTCGCCGATTCATTAATCTGACACATATCTGCCCTCCTTTTTAATATGAACTGTTGTTCGGTCTCATTTCGCTGAGAGAACCAATTGGCGCTCACGCACCTCACAATAGCGTCCGTTAGCTTTCGTAATATCTGCATGTATTCCCATGCCGGGGGAAATGGTATGAACCAAGGAGAATGTGCGAGGGAGGAGGAGGAGGAGGAGGAGGAGTGGGAGATCGAGATCGATGAAGAGCAAAATGGAAAACAAGTTTCTGAGACGATAACACAGACAACAGACAAGCAGGCAGTCAGACGCTCTCAACCTACTGACACGGCTCGGTTAATGTACCTGCGTATCTATGCATGATGTGTGTGTGTGTACGCGCGCTTATGCAAATGCAGCAAGCGGTGAGATAATTCTGTGTGGGCTGTCGTGCCCATGCAGTGTGGGAACATCGCTCGGCTTTCACAGGTACAGATCCCCGGGGACGAGGACAGATAGACAGGCAGATGGAGAGACAGTCGATCATAAGCAGCTTAGTGCAGAGGTTCTCAAACCTGCTCATTCCCAACGAGAAACATATTGATCCTTGCTTCCAAGTTTCTCCACTTCTACAGATTTTGAACTGGAACCACCCACTCGAAGGTTGGCTATGATTGGAAATAGCCTATAGATTTCAGAGATGAAATAGCGCAGGTTGTTGTAACGTTGAGGAGATATTCTGAACAGTTTAGCACTTTGATGGCGTCTCTCTGGAAATCTTCTAACACAGACCAACTAGTGAACAGAAAGGCGAGTTGATAGCTGAAATTTGAACTGACAGGCTTTTAGGGTGTCACATAAAGGCTTCTGGGGGGAAAAAAACAAAAAACTGAGGTAGGTCTGAGGAGGCAGACAGGTACGGCTCAATTTCACTCATGCCATTTCGCGATCCCAATTCCCAGTTCAAATTAAAGTGAACGCTTTAGGAGTAGACACAAAAACAGACATTAACATGGCAAGCAGATGGAGGGACAAGACAGACGTAGCTGGCCAGGCAGATGCAAAATGGCCATCGTAAAATGGCTGCAGAGGGGGGGGAACTATGACATCAACTAAGAGTGAAAAGGAGAGGCCAGACAGATGGCGATGTAGGCGGATGGGAAGACGTATGCTGGCAGAACATATATGCAGACAGTCCTGAAGTTTTTCAAAAATCTGAAGAGGACGTGACTTGGAACAATCTGGAAATGTGTGCTGATCAAAATTAGCCGTGTGTCAAGAAAGCTGTCAAAAGTTTGCTGCAATTTTTTTGCATCTTGATTTAGAACAAATTTCACTTCATGTAAAGTTAAAACTAACATGATTTTCAGCTCAACAGTGAGTTATAGTATTAGGCCTACTATTTGCAATACTATAAAATGTTGAAAATCATCAAAATACTGATCACAGTGTCCCACAGGCCAAGATGACGTATGCAAATTACTTATTTTGCCCAACAAACAGTCTGAAACTCAAAGATATAATCCCACGTAAGACAAAGAACAGCAGCAAATGCTCATGTCTGAGGAGCCAGTTGTAGTTGTTGATTTTCTGTCCATTAACTAATCAGTTGACATTGACCATTGACAGTGTAGAGAATGGCTGTCCTTCCTCCTCCGCCTGCCGGCTAATCTAAAAATCTGCAAAGACGTGAATCATCTGTGACCTGAGGCGAGCTGAGTGACACCTGGTTGCTCTAATAAGCCACCTGTAACGTCCTCCACCTAACTGTCAATCAAAGCGCCAACCACGCTCTTAATTCTGCATAACTTAAAACCTTAATATAATCTGAACAGGTGAGTTCTATAAAAATTCACCCTCAGTACAGTTGTCACGAACGGGAAATTAGCTATAGATCAAGTGGATGTTTGAGGAACTGCAGTTTTTGGCACTTTCGCACTGGCATCGCTTCAGGTTGCTGCTTGGTTGTAACAGTATGTGAGAGGGCCTTTTCCTGCACCTCAAATAATCCCTGTAGATTCTTCCAGGAGAATTTTCTCTTCACTTATTTTCATTTTTTTTTTCTTCATCAGGCAGACGAGTGATGTTTCTAGATCAGCAGACAGGACAGATACACCTCTGCAGATGCAAATCAGGCCATATGGAGCCACTGAAGCAAAGATTTCTTAACTGAGACGTGGAAACTTAACATGTGGCAGCTGAAAAACTTTGTGTCTTTATGTTCCTAACTTTGTCATCTGCTGTTCTCCGCAGTGTGTGGAGATATCCACGGCCAGTTTTTCGACCTCATGAAGTTGTTTGAAGTGGGAGGCTCTCCTGCCAACACACGCTACCTCTTCCTAGGGGACTATGTGGACAGGGGCTATTTCAGTATCGAGGTGAGGATGGGCGCTCACATACTTCACTCTGGCATACACTGTATTCTCTGTATTGTGCACACAGTACGCTTGCAACTTAATCAATGTCCATTATAGTGTGCATTGCCCTAAAGTCTACACTTTCCAGGAGTGAGGTTTATTTCACTACAGAGGTGTACGGTTACGACGCGGCGATGTATTTAATGTGTTATAAATGTACAAAAGGTACTTGAGATTAGCACTTGCACGCCACAATGTGCAGCTGAAGATGTACACGTACGAAGGTGATGTGGTAATTTAAAATTCATGGACGATTCAAGGTCAGTAATCAAGAGATTAATACGCTGCTTACTGAAATATATATGGGACTGCAGATAGTGTATCCAGAGGGCAGCGCCACACAAGCACATGGTGGGTGTCTTAGTTTGTTGAGCCACTTAACCACCATGGCGTGAGGGATGTATCATTGACATGGTGTGAGTTTGGAGAGGAGGGAGCAATATTTAGGCCACCTTCCTAACACACTTCAAGGACACATAGACAGGGGACTTAATGTAGAGCAGAGATGAAACCGTGTAAAGGTGAGAAAACACCCTCGGAGCCATTTGTAGGGTTAGCAAAGTGAAAACATCAACATGTACTCACTTACAGCTCGGTTAATCTGAGGGCGGTCGATGGTACATTCAGAGAAGGACTTTTTATTGTGATTCATTGAGGGAGCGTGATTGTGGTTTTCTATTAGCGTAGCTTAGCTTAGCATAAAGACTGAAAGCGATAGGCGTCCACAGGTTTCCGAAGAGACGTTTTGAAGCTCAAAATCTGCAGCGCTGGCCGCCAATGACACCTGGGTGCTCAAACAAGCCACCCACCTGTCAATCAAAGCAGCCACGCTGTTAATTATTCATAACTTTAAGCCTTAATATAATTTGAACATGTGAGTTGTATATAAATTCACCCTCAGTACAGTTGTCATGAACGGGGAAATTAGCTATAGAGACCAAAACTGTTTTTTGTACAAGGCTGTAAACGTGTTTATTTCTGCTGTGAAGTTGGACATTTTAACATGGGGACTTATGGAGACTGACTCGTTCTGTAGCCAGCCTCAATTCTGTGAAACTACCTCTTTTTTGTCTTTTTTTAATGATGTTGTTTATGTGGAGTTACTTATCTCTAACTTGTTTTTATGTTTTCTCTTCCCTGGTGAACCTTTCAGTGTGTGTTGTACCTGTGGTCACTGAAAATCCTCTACCCAAAGACGCTCTTTCTTCTACGGGGAAACCATGAATGTAGACATCTGACAGAATATTTCACCTTCAAACAAGAATGTGAGTATTATCTTATAATGCTCTTTTTTTTCCCTCTCGTATTAATGTCACTCATCTGAAGATTTTCTTTTTATTAATTTGTTACAAAAAAAAAAAAGTCCAGTACTCTGATCCTGGAGTACAAAACTCAAAAACATTCAATTTACTACTATAAAAGACTTTAAAAAACAAGTACTCACATAAGAACTGACCTCTAAGCGCCTCCATCTTGCATGCCACACACTCTGCTATAATAATAATGACAGATTTAAGGCTGCAGGGCTATTTTATTTATCATTTCTACTATGTGAACATTGTCTTTTAGTGGGTTGAGCTCCATTAATGTCTCCATGAGTTGGTTGGAAACATAAAATGCTTAGCTATTTAAATGGACATGCAAGAGCGGTTGGATTCTCAATTTAAATGTTATAAGACAAAAAGCTTTTAGGAGGACTTAACAGTGTGTTTGACAAACGTAAAGCTATCTCAGATAATGAGTTTAGTTTGGTGCAGTGTTAACTTCTCCATATCCAGCCGAGCATGACGAAATGTAACGTTGACGTTAACGTAAACTCTGATATAATATAGGGTTATCATATATTCTAACCCTGAACCGGTACTACACTTATGCAGTACACTTAAACACACCTTTCACCATGGTCACCATGAACGCAGCCCATTTCCGCTACATTATGAAGGAAGGGAAGAACCTCATTGATTGACACAATACAGTCAGTAAATTCAGACTTGTGGTACATCGCATATATTTTTTAGATTGGGTTAGGTACTAATAAGTGGGACAGAACATGATGAACATGTATGTAAGTGTGGAAAACAAGTGTATTTATTTTAACTGTGATGTCATCGGTTTGGGTTTAGTGTTTTACAGATATTTGTTTGGACTCGGGACACCCGGCTTGAAAACGGGACATGCAAACACTTGCAACTTACTTTAGAGGAACAAACACACGGTTCGGTCCATTTCTAGGGAAGCGTATTGCTGCCAAGACAGGCAAATAAATATAAAATAAATAGTATCAGTATCATGTTATAACGTGACAAGTTGGTCTTGTGTCCCTCCAGCTGATCAATGAGAAATGGCACTGTCTCCAACGGGTCGGACTGATTTTTCCTCCTGAAATAGCCCAGTGCATTTTGAAATCCTTCTTAATGTACGCTTACTTATCACAATATCATCCACTGTGTTCAGAATGTCACCGTGTCTCAACCCCAGCATGAAATACAACTTAATCAAGTCACGTAAATGAGCCGTGCTCCTCAGTTTATCTACTCTCTCAGCACTCGTTTCCTCATTTGAACAGGAGTTTAACGTTATCACAACATACAAACGTATCACGTTATAGCGTGAAACTGATACTTTTTTATATTTCTGGTGAAACAATTACACCAACCTCCTCTACAACCCTGTGCACATGTGGAAAAATTCAAAGCTTTGCAGGACGATTCGCTGCTCATGTAAGGGTGTTTAACTAATCGATACATCAACTGATAGTTCGAGCTATAAAGTTATATATTTTCTTCACAATTGCTTCTCCTCTCATGCTCCACGTCCAAACTTCCAGGACTCTCCCTCTTCCTCTCCATCTCCATCTTTTCCTCCCACACACACTCTCTCTCTCTCTCTCTCTGACTCTTCTCGTGTCCTGTCCGAGAGTGGGTGATTAGCCGCAAATTAATTTGGCCCTTAATGATTGGCTCAGGGACTTGCTCCTCAGTGTCTGATTGGCCAAGGGACAAGGAAGCTAATTTCCCCTGGTGCTCCTGGCGAATAGTGGTCGCCCTCAATTACCATCTGCTGTGCGTGTGTGTGTATGAGTGTGTGTGCAAGTGCATATACTATGACTGCATGCGTGTGCAAGAATGTCTTGCTCTTGCTCTACACAAGGCAGATGGAGAGGTTGACAAACACACTCCTTAGCTGTCACACACACACACACACACACATGCTGGCTACTGTACACTGTACACTCCACAAAACTGGCTATGATTTGCGTACGTGTCATTCTCATGTCCTCACACTCTCCCTCCTCCGTCGTCATCTCCTCTCCTTAACCTCTCCTCCTTCTCCTGTCTCCTCCCATCAATCTCTTTATGAAATTATCATCCTCCTTTTCACTCCTGCTCACTGCTCCCTTCTTCTCCCTCCTCTATCTCTCTCCTCCAATCTCCCTTTCTGGCTATTTTAATCCTGCGATATTGTTTCGTGTCAGATGTATTATTACGCCCATGTGTGAAATGTACTTTAAAGATGCTGCATGTTGGATGTCTTTACTGCCAAATCAAAGGACTTCTTCATCAAGCAAAAAAAAATCAGCCTCTACGCTGCTTCACACTTATATTTGGGACAGATTTTGTTCAGTGGAGTGTGCATCCGTACTTTGTGTGTAATAATATGCTGAGGTACGCTCACATGTACATTTCTTCTCTGGTGAATGGCATCAGAGAGGAGAAAATCAGGTCATATGTGAGTGCTGGAGAAGAGATGGCCACATAAATTAATAACATGTATGTGAAAATCTTACGCTACTGCCTTTCCACTCATGTGAACTAAATTATGTTTTTAAAGGAGTCGTACGAGTCTGTTTGAAGCCTTCAGATGACTTGAAATCTTCAGATCCGTCCATGTAAAGAGCTCCATGTTTGTTCTCTGTTGCAGTGTGTTTATGTGCGATATGTAACACTGCACAAGTGCCAGGGACTGACTGTACGTTTGCAGAGATGGTGGCTGTTCAAAGCATGTCAAAACACACACACACACACACACACACACACACACACACACACACACACACACACACACACACACCCAGGGAGCTTCTTTGTCTCAAGTCTCTGAAATATCTCTCTCCACCCCTTCAACCGCCTCCAGGTAAGATCAAGTACTCGGAGCAGGTGTATGACTCCTGCATGGAGGCGTTTGATTGCCTGCCCCTAGCAGCCCTGATGAACCAGCAGTTCCTGTGTGTGCATGGGGGGCTTTCACCAGAGATCCACACGCTGGACGACATCAAGAAGGTACAATAAGAGCTGCACACACACACACACACACACACACACACATATCTTGAATCAACATTAAAGGTCCAGTGTGTCACATTTAAGGGCCTCTATTTACAGAATATGTCAGAAATTGAGTATAATATTCATAACTATGTTTTCATTAGTGTACAATAACGTGATAAATAATACTTGTTATGTTGTTGTTGCCTTAGAATGAGCCTTTTATGTCTACAACCATGCATGTTTGGTCTGGCTCTTTGGCATTTTTAATATTATATATGCTAGAAAATATCATGCGATTGATGGGAATGTATGATATCTGAAAAACTTTGTTTATGCATTTAAAAACTGAGCTAAAAGTCCAGCTATCTTCAAGCCACAGTCACACTTACTGCTACAGAGAATCAGATAAACCAAGAGAGCTATACTAATGTGAAGATAGCTGGTGAGCTAGCCACTGCTAAAGTTAAAAAACTAAATTAACTTATTTATTTTTTCCCCTGCCTGTAAATACATTTTACTACATACAAATATCCATTTTAAGTAACTGACAGCTTGTTTGTTCACATAACTACACAAAACAAAAGCTAAATACAACCACAGTGGAGAAACGAGGCAGCTAATCCTGCTAAACGCTAACTAGCATATCTGGAGCTAACATGCTAACTCCAGTGGAATTCATGAAATATGGTGCCTTTACATCACATGTTTAGATTTATTAAATTGTAAATAAATTAATCAAATTAAAATAGTTACTGCATATATGTATATTAATAAATGCATATACATACATATATTATACTGCATAAGAGCAAACTAGACAGCTAAACCAAGAGAGCTATGCTAATGTGAAGCTAGCTGGTGAGAGAGCCACAGCTAAAGTGAAAAAACTGAATTTCTTTATTTATTTCTCCCTGCCTGTAAAAAAAAATATACATTTTTAGTAACTGTCATTTTGGTAATTTAGTTTGTTTGTCCACAGTCAACAATTACACGAAACAAAAAGCTAAATTCAACCGCAAACGGAGAAACGAGGGAGCTAACTCTGCTAACGCTATCTAGCATAGCTGGAGCTAACATGCTAACTCTGGTGGAATTCATGGAATATGGTGCCTTTTAAAATATTAAATGTATATATGTTTTCCCGTTGATCTGCGTCTTTTAGGTATTATTTAAGTTTTGAAATTATTATTTGGAATAAAAAAGACATTACAACCTGCTTGAAAACTTTAAACCCTTTTACTCAGCTTAAGTACCTTCTGTATTTACTGTTCTATACACAAGAGCGACATTTATCACGCTTCTAATTACTAAGAAAAATAATTGTGTAAGTGTAACATGTTATTGACTTAAATGCAGCACTCAAACACACAACCACATGCGGCGTGACCGCAGAGAAACCAGTAAATAATGGTATGCCAGTGAAAGAGACCCACACACATGCCATATGTATACAGTTCACGGTGATACAGAATACAAAGGCACACACTAATGGCAGTGTTTCCATGGTGAATCTGCTGGTGTGACATCTTCTCCCTCCTGTGTGGTGAGGGTTGCCATGGAGATGCTCTGCTCTGACAGTATGTGTGTGTTTGTATGTTTTTGTGTATGTGTGTTTGCTTTTCTTTTTCTCTTCTGATGTATCATATATGTGCCGGTGCATTTGTGCATTTGTGTTCTGATCTGTTTTCATGTGTCTTTGTATGTTTTCTATGTGTGGCTTATAAATTTGTGTGTGTTTCTGTGTGTGTGTTCGTTGTATGTCCTAGTTGGACCGATTCAAGGAGCCCCCAGCATTTGGACCCATGTGCGACCTGCTGTGGGCCGACCCCCTGGAAGACTTTGGCAACGAGAAGACCCAGGAGTACTTTGGTCACAACACAGTCCGAGGCTGTTCTTATTTCTACAGGTACAGGACAAAGTTACTCCTCACAAGGTCCATACTGACCCCACGAACACAGAAAAGAAACATTACATAAGAGTAGTTTCATTTAGAAGAATGTGAGTGAATATAGTCTGGCAGCCTTGACGCTGTAGATCCCCATGCTTATAAAGCTCGGCGATATGAACTAACCTGATATTCAGAGATGAATAAATACACACAGGAAACAATATTCTTTGAAATTACCAGCCAGAAATAAGACGTGTTCCCGTCTGTGTTGTTGTCGATGTGTTTTAATGATCTGGGCGCCGAGAATTTCATCTATAAATCAGGAATTTAATAACTTTTAAGGTGGACTTCAAGCTATTGGTTTGGGGAGAAAGATAGACGCTTCCTGCGTGGTTACACCACATCCAAGATCCAATAACAATCACTGGGATTTGTACAAGAGACAGAAAATGTTGGCCAGTTCACACACTTACACACACACACACATATATATTTGGAGTACGAGGAAACACATAAACACGGTGGCGGCACATTCACAAACACACGCACGCACACACATCCGTTTCAGCATGAAACGATATCCCACAATCCCCAGGGAGACTGCACGGTTCTGTTGCTATGACGACTGGCTACTCCTGCCAGATATGGAGTGATATTAAGATACAGTGAGAGAAAGAGGGAGAGCAACATAGGAGGAGGAGGAGGAGGAGGAGGAGAATGGTGATGGTGGGGTAAAAATGTAGGAATGTAAAGATGAAGGAGGTGGCGTTTTAAAAGATGGCACGGTCTTAGCTGCGCGTAGAAGTCGGTGTTATGCCATGTTGACTCCGGAGAACACTGATTTTCTATGTTTAGCACACACACACACAGCATCAATCGACAAACTAGTGTATAGTCCCACAGCACTGAGGAGGCCATAAGCCCTGCACAGGCCTGGTTGGCGCTCACTGATGCCCCTTGCTGGTCTCAGTCGGACATGACATTAGAAAACAAGAGACCCACTCATCTCCCACCACTAAACACTAACATCTGCTCTGTGGTTTGTCTTGATATAATGTTTCCAATGTTTGCTGGTTTTTACCAGATCTTTCTTTCCATTGCTTCACCTTAAATAAACTTACATGCTCTCTCACTCTTTCTGTCCCCAGTTACCCAGCAGTGTGCGAGTTCCTACAGACCAACAACCTGCTGTCAATCATCAGAGCGCATGAAGCACAGGATGCTGGGTAAGCTGAGCTCAGTCTCTCTTCTCACGGCTTAAAAAGGGAGCACCATTTAATTTAATGGCTTACCTTGACATTTCATGTTCCAAGCTGTTATTTTTCTTTGTCGGGGACACGGCACATTACAGGAAAATTTACCTTCGTTCGACTGTGTTATTAGCATTGTTAAAGCCTGAATAAAAACTCAGGTTAAATCTTAAAAAGCCATGTGAGGTTCGCATTACTCGTCTAAACATAATAGCGGGGGCAAAAACACAATTTTCAGATCCACAAATCCAGTCCTGGCATCTGTTATCTTAGTGTAAATCCTCTAAATATAATGCTGCAATTAAGGCAGCACTACTCTCTGAGTTCTGTTTGGTGAACCCATTAACGGTATTTTGTCTGTCATGCAGCTGGGCAGTCTGGGTAATCGTCCAAGGGTCTTAGTGTGCTTTCTTTCTTTCTTTTTTTTTGTATTCTAGACTTCTGCTCCTGTAAAAAGTACCAAATGTGTGGCTGAAATGTCAATATAAAACAGTTAAATATGTTGATTCATGTACACGAACTATGCCATAAACTTTGGGTCCGGTCGAATAGTCTGTTTTGCTTCCTAACTGAGTGAAATAACCCAGAAGTATTAACGTAGCAGCCGTGATAGGAGCTGTTTGAACTCTTTAAATGTTAAGGAAAGGAGCTTCAGTGCTTCCTTTCCTATCTCCTTTAGCATAGTCAGACCATCCTTTACGAAACCTAACGAGGTAATGCCGCCCCACAAATCTTTGCGGCAGCAACAAAAAAAATGGACGCACCGTGCGGTCATTCACAACTAGACATCTGACAGTGTGATGCAGACTGCAGCAGAGAGAGCGTGTGAATATGGACAGACGTGTTAACGTGATGTAAAAACTTCGAACATGAAGTCTGTTCTGTTGTTGTTGTTGTTGACTGTGGAGCTGCGTTCGCAAACAAAGTGTTCAAGTTTGTTCTCTGCTGCTGTGAAGAACTTTCTTAAGTTGTTGCAAAAGGTTGTTAATAACTAGATAGTCTGTTCAACCATTCAAGTTAATATATAAAATATGAATATTGGACACATCATATTATATTTTCTAACTGTGACGGACGTCCAGCGTCCTGCAGATCATCGTGGAAGTTACTGTTGATTATTAATCATCCATCTTTTGCCATAACTTGAGAGCAACCATTCTCAATGTGACAAACGCTTTGACATTTGTGACAGGGGAACAATATTCCTTTATAATTTCAAGTCTGACGTCGATAATGAAGTCAAATTTTCACCGTGTTGTCCACGTTTATATGTCCTGCATGAGACAACGTGGTCAGAGAGCACGGGGAGAAGTATCTCAGATGTGCGTTTTGTAGTTTTACCACAGATCACGTCAATAACATCCACCATCGCATCATGACGTAGCCTAGTGTAAGAGATTCTCTGAGCACTGTGGACGTCTTAATGAAGTCTCCTTCACATCTTTCCTTGGCGTTTCCATGACGTTTTCCATCCAGGTCAAGGAAAAGTGTTTAGGAAAGGACATAGGAGGTTACTTTTGTGACTATTCCACTGTACCCTTGGTCACAGGGAGAGATGTAAAGTCTCTGCCATTGTAGTAGAGCAGTGTAACAAGCAGCCAGTCAGGGGGCCTGTCTGATACAGAGCCATTAGCTTGCCTTGATCCGATTGGCTCATGATCAGACACCCCGTGTGTATGGTGGCCAGCTTTGGACAAAGTTTACACACAGACCAGAAGAAGAACAGAGCTCGTGCTGATGACATTGATTTCATATTGGCGGTTACACGGTGACTCCGGCACACTGCGAACACTTTAATAAAAAAAAAAAATCTGTTTAATAGAAAAAACAGCCGCTCACCTTGATTGTGTTTGTTTATAATAAATAAGCAAAATTCATCATTACTGATGAGTTTGGTAATTAGTTTATCCTCAAGGGACACGGCTAGTAGAGGCTGCTTTTGTGCATTGTTTGTGGATACAAATGAAATATGTGTGCTTGTGTTCATTAAAATGTCTAATCTCTGTAGGTCATTAGCATGTATGAAACTAATTGCACCCAGACTTGTTTTTATTGTGATTAATTCGCTAGATCTGAGCCTAAAAATCAGCATGTTACCCTGCTCAATGGCACTTCCTTCAGCCTGTCATATTGCCCACACGAATTCCTCATTTGTTTTTAAATGCGTGGCTGTCTCGCCTTCAGCCGGTCCCTGTCTGGTTTAAAGACCTCTGAAGCAAATCCTTGTTTTTTTTTTTTTGTTTTTTTATCCACCAATTTGAGCGGGCGGCTTGTTTGTCTCTCTTTCCTCAGGTATCGTATGTACAGGAAGAGTCAGACTACAGGTTTCCCCTCCCTCATCACCATCTTCTCTGCTCCAAACTACCTGGATGTGTACAACAACAAAGGTCTGACACACACATCTACACACACACACACACACACAAAAGCTGAAGTGTGAACACTGCAGTAAAATTATTTTAGACTACACAAACATCTGTGGAGGAGCTTGACAGACATAGAGGACTACTATACGTACTTTATGTTGTGAACATATTTAGCGAATATTGTTGTCTAACATGTGACCACGTGTGTGTTTGTGTGTGTGTGTGTCCAGCTGCGGTGCTGAAGTACGAGAATAACGTGATGAACATCCGCCAGTTCAACTGCTCTCCTCATCCCTACTGGCTGCCCAACTTCATGGACGTCTTCACCTGGTCGCTGCCTTTTGTGGGAGAAAAGGGTATTACATGCACACACACATATTCTGTATGTTATAATAAAAACATCTTGAGGTCTCCTTATATGCAGGGATGTTGAAATAACTAAAGCTGTGATCAGAAATGTGTTTTTTGGTGCATCCAGATTGATTTTTGGAAGTCTGGACAACAAGAAAAAAACGATCACATTACATCAGAGTGTCTTTTGCGTCACACGACAATGACGTTGGATCCAGAGAGACGGAGATGAGCAGCATCATGCTGCTACAAGCAGAGCATGGCGATAAGAAGGACATCAAAGAGTCCATGGACAGATGCTGAAATAAATTGTCTGCTGACTCTCTCCGGAGGGGGGGGAGGATGAGACTTCTGTACAGACAAAGCTGCGTCACCGGTGTACATAGTTAGTGCTGCATATGTCGTTACCACAGCAACCCATGCAGACGGGTTGGCGATGTCTGGACACACCGATCTGAACTTGTAATTAACAGTGCGGTCAAGCTTAAAGATCTGATTTGAGAAACAAAAAAAAGATTTGCCTGCAGTCCAACAGAGACTAAAGAAACTCTCCTCATGGTTTGGAGAATGCAGTGCTTGACTTCAGTTGAAATGCGGCTCAACGTAAACCTACTTCAGGCTAAATGATGTTCTTACAGATACTAAAACGCAGATAAACAAAGATCCATCTGGCTGTGAAGGTGCCGACATGATTTCGTGAAACATTTTTTGATTGTTGATTAGTCAAACTTGTGCAGTGAGAAGCATCACAAAAAAGACACAAAGTTATCTCTGGACATGTTGCTTCACTAGTAAGGAGCGCACCATCAACAAGACATGTTTAAATGGTTGATTAACTAAACAAAAAGATTGTGAGTGAAGCGTGAACTCTTGTGCTTCTTCTGTCTGTTGATGCGTTGTGGAAGGTGGAAGGTTGGTGGCTCCTTATTTTGATTCCATAAATATAATCCAATCTTCCCGATGTGTGGACGAGGAAGGTAAACTTAAAAGATGATTTATTGAACATTAAGAATTGACAGTGTTACTAAAATAATCCAAAATTAGCCCCATACCTCAAACTGCTCCACTTGATATTGTCCTTCATGTGGATACCTAGTGGATAGCTAGTTGCCAAATGTGTCCACAGCGTGCCAGACAAGGAGGGAGAGAGAGAGAGGAACGAAAAGGAACTGAGGCTAGTTAGTGAGTAGACTCTCGTACCTGCAGGTCTGAGACGACACGTGTCATTTGCATTCTGCGTAATTGTGCTACTCTTTGTAACAAACTTGTATTATCTAGAAGTACGTGTCTCCTGAGATATCACAGTTTATTGACCAACTTATCTACACATTTTTTCTGCGCCCATGCACCCTCAAACCTGCCTTACATCATTACCAAATCTGTCGCAACTGTAATAAACTGAATTACAACGTTATCCACTGTTCTACATATACAATGTCTTTGCATATAGATACTAGCAGAACATAACTAACTTTTTACCAAATAGAGATATGTAACTATGTAACTGGCTCTTACACGGAGACACATCAATGATTGTATTGTCTGCATTTAGTAAAGAGCTGAATAACCTTTTGTTTTTACAATCAGCAGTACGATGTTTAATCTCTAAAAATGTGTTAGTTTGAAACAAAAATCCTTTTCTGTGCTTTATATGGTTCTAGTACCACTTTATAATATTCTCTAAAAATAACAATTATATCAGCTTAAATAGTTGTACAACCCCTACTTACAGGATTATGGACTTTGTTTATTCAGACTGGAGACATTTTATGCCAGGAGAGAGAGAGAGAGAGAGATTGGGAATTACACACAACAAAGGTCAACAGCTGGGTGTGAACCGGGGACACTGTGGTTGGCGTCTTAACCCTTAGGCCACCATGCTACATCTCTGTCTCTGGTTTAAGTGTGTGTGTGTCTGTGTGTGTTTGTCCTGCAGTGACTGAGATGCTGGTCAACGTCCTGAGTATCTGCTCTGACGACGAACTCATGAACGACGGAGAGGAGATCTACGACGGTAAGAAGCGGTCACCGCTGACAGTTTTGCCTTTTTAAATTGTGTCAAACCAAGAGATGGGGAATGTGGGGAAGGATATAGGATATAGGGGGTTTCAATAAAGGTCCCCAGCTGGTCTTGAACGGGACAAGCTGAAGTTTAAACGGTAGATATCTAGATAGAAGATCACACCAAGATTAGATTCGGTACAGCACTCACCGCTGACATTGAAGCAATGTGAATAAATAAATACTTGACTAGTATTTCAGTGATTATAAATATATTTGGACAATTATTTGAAGTCACATTAATGCCTGAGTTTGTGTTTTATACTCTTCTATAGCCAGTGCAGCAGCAGCCAGGAAAGAAGTGATCAAAAACAAGATCCGAGCCATTGGGAAGATGGCTAAAATGTTCTCTGTCCTACGGTGGGTTGAGTTCTGGTTGTGCAAACTGTGTGTGTGTGTGTGTGTGTGTGTGTACAATAAATGCCGTATTTCCTTTAACCGTTGCAGAAATGAATTCCCAGATTTTCACTTTCAGTGTTCAGCGTTTCAACCCACAAGCTTGTTTTTGTGTGTTTGCAGCTGCACAGTGAGGGGAAGTGTGTAATTCTTTGTAATTCTTTCTTTATCACCCGCTCTCTCTCTTTTTATCTACACACACCTGTCACACACACACACACACACATACTGTCTCTGTCTGTCTCAGGGAGGAGAGCGAGAACGTGTTGACCCTAAAGGGACTGACCCCTACAGGCATGCTGCCCAGCGGAGTGCTGTCTGGGGGCAAACAGACCCTGCAGAGCGGTGAGTGTTTGACACACTCACGCCCAAACACACACACACTCTCAAACTTAACCCTGGACACATGTTCAGAAACACACACACACATGTACACACAGACACAGTTTAAATATCTGCTTTGGACCATCCTCCGGTCTTTCCTTCCTTCCTTCCTCCTCTATTGCTGTTGCTCACCTCACTGACTCACTCACTTTCTCCACCTCACCTCACCAGCGCTGAGGATACTAACAGCCTGCTGGTTGTATGTGTGTGTGTGTGTGTGTGAGTGTGTGACTAAGTTAGAGGATGACAGAAAGTAAGAAGCTGTTAACACTTCCGGACAGAGTGTGTTTGGCGTGTGTGTGTGTGTGTAGGAGTGTGTTTGTGAAAGCTAACACCAGCTACTGCTAACACCAGGTGCCCTCTGAACCTGTCATGGTCTCAGTCCTGCTCTGAGGGCCTCACCTGACTAAAGCCTGAAACATGACTCTGAGTCTGCAAATTTGCAAGCGTCACGCGTACACACTCGTATAGATGCCCGCCAACTCTACCAACAGGGGACTGTGTTGCTCTGTGTTAAAGACGTCCCCCTTTTTCTTGTCGAAGTGAGGACATGTATGCCTTCAAGTCAGCTGTCCCCAACCTTTTTTTTGTGTCATGGACCGGTTTCATGTAAGAAAATATTTTCACGGACCGACCTTGAAGGTGTAGTTGATAAATATGATGAAATAAAATGATACGACCGGCTTAAAAACAAATAAAAAGTGCATATAAGCTTGTTTCTCTGCAACTAGCAGGTTCCACTTAGGGGTAATGGGAGACAATGACATCCGAAGTGTGTTCGTTATGTCCTGTGAGCTTCATTTTTGGGGTAACATATCACGTGACTGACACGAGCGTCATGTGTCAAGAGGGGACAGACGCACAGACGGATGTATTCAGTCATTTTTCAGACTCTGATCATCAATAAAATATTTTTTATTCACTCTTTTTTTGTGCGGCCCGATAGCAAATGACCCGTGGACCGGTACCGGTGGTTGGGGACTGCTGCTTTAAGTCATATGTTTAGTCAAGAGGCAAACAGGAAACATGGGGATGGATACAGGGGGAAACGGGAGCGGGACAAGTTGAGGTTTAGACGGGAGGCCTCTTCACACAGGAAGATCACACCAAGATTAATATTGGTTTAGCTCACTGCAAGTTAATCCAACACATGTACCAAGTGCTAAACTTTTTCAGACCTTTATCTGACGGTCACCCTTGTTTCAAGACGTTACGCATCTGCACAGAAGCATGTTTCAGCCTTCACTCCTTTCTTCTTCTTCTTCTCCTCCTTCTCTGTCTTTGTACTTCATCGTCTCTCTCTCGGACTCTGTCATCTTCTCTCTCTTCCTGTCTTCCTCTCCTTCTCTTCTTTCTCTAACCATCCTTCAGCTACCATTGAGGCCATAGAAGCCATCGAGACAGTTAAGGACGCTGAAGGTAAAATCCCACTCATTTCACTGTGTGTGCGTGCGTGCGTGCGTGTATGTGCAGCATGGCTGCGCTCTCAGCCACCCATGCTCATAAGGTCATAGATTTTCCTTAACCCAAGACGCACTGAGCTCTTCTAACCACATCAGCGCTCACAACAAAGCCTTAAAACCACCGCACGCTGAGGCCACCACATTGAAACACACAAAACACACACATACCTTCTCTCCATACACATTTATCCATCACATTCACACATCACATACAACTTTTTTTCTTATAAACACACATACACTCAAGAAGAGCAGGGCTGTGGGTGGGAGTGGGTGTTGTGAAGGTTGGCAGGGTCATTCAGACCTCTTATAGTCTGCAGTGTGTTACAGTCTTTATATTTCCTGCTGTAGTTCTGTTGAAGATCATCATGCAATCAATCTGTTTCTCCACAAGCTATGGCAGAACAAAAAAAAAAACAACAACCCTTAGGAGCTTTTGACCATAGTCCATGGCCTTCTTTGGCAAACAGTCAGAAGATCTAAGTGCTCTAAGTGCAGAACTTCAGTCAATTTGTTGAAGAAGACCACCGGATATGTTTGAAATCTCTGTGAAAAGCTAACTAAGCTAACCCTAAATTTAGAATAGTTACTATAGATTTGCGTTCCCAAGGTTAAAAACTAATTTCCAAACTCAAAAAGAACATTAATTTGGCACGTGTGCGTGCACTTCATGCACGTTTCATATTTGGAAGGACAATTCAAACATGTCTGACTGAAGCCAGAGCCGCTCTGCCAGGTTCTTATGAGCTACTGAACAGATTGTGATCATGGTATTTGTGTTTTAGTGTATTATAGTCTGTGTAAGCAGGCTTAGTTATTACTCTGCATGCTTTAGTTGTAGTCTTTTGTGTTTCTATTTTTAGTGCTGTCTTATCTGAATTAAACTCCATAATTTTTTGTTTAAGCAAAATAAATTATGGCTATCTCCTGTGTTACGTTTTTTTTTTTTCTGATATGTAATATGTATCTGAGTGTTAGACGTCCGCTGTGCGACACAGTGGCATATTTGTGAGTAGTTGCATGTGTGCAAAGGTAGTACGACAGTAGCCGTTGTTCAAAAGTGGCAGCGATCTCTTCAGACGGACCTCCTTCGTCAAGTTCAGGAGCCTCTGTTGACACAGAGACCGCAGTTCGGCTGATCTCAAAGCTTCGAGTTGTAAATGTTTTTCCTCGTTTTGGTGAAATTAATTTTGAAGTGGTAGCTCTATTTTTTTTTTTTTTAAGAGTCTAATTTAAAGGGGCACTCCAGCAATTTATTACCTTCCATAAATTGGAAGCATATCCTGACATCTAATCCCTAACTGTACTTTAGGTCAAGCTCCAATAAAGAAGCCGAGATAAACCTGATGACATCATCCCTACGACTAGTAAACTGAACTGCATGTGTGGAGTTGGTGGAGTGCCCCTTTAAGGAAAACGTTCGAGCGCACCGGCACGTTATTCACTGAACAGTTTGGGGAATTCTTTCTGTTAATTATCACAAAAAAACCCCAGACAAATTTGCTGTAATCGTAACTAAATTAAAATATGGCCAACCTCTAACATTTAGAAACCTGAAAGAGAGCGAACAATCGCTTTTGATTTTGATCTTGAATTTTTTTTACTTGCAGGTTCCAAATTTTTATGGGGAAGTGGAAACCTCTGATAAAAATAGTTTCAAACAAACTTTCCAAAAAACTCTTCACCGAGGCGAAAAAAAAACAAACATGTTTTGAGGACTTATGAACGACCGCTTCTGTGCAGCTGTGCTTTGTTCCATTACTCTGTGTCTCATAATGGCTTCCTGTACCAGGTGTCTCAGACTACTGATCTAGGATCAATGGCCAGGTCGCACTGACTGTCACGCTCACAGTGAGCCACGAGGTCAAACTAATCCTAGTTCAGCATTCAGACAACAGATGAACACTGGCTGATGTGTGTGGATAGCGGTGTAAGGACACTGAATATATCCAGATATAGGAGAATCTTGTTTATCCAAACCTGAAACGGCTCCTAAAGGGGGTCAAATGCAAACGAATAAAATGTGGGCTGGAATTTTAAATCCATGCTCTGAATATTTACGTCGACGCTCCCGGGGGTTTGGATACACAAGATTCTAATAAATGTCTTGTTAAATATTAACTCCGTGTGCATGTATGTTTGTTTGTGTGTGTCTGCGTGTTATATATGTGTGTGTGCGCGTGGGTGCGTGCTTTTTCTCCGCAGCCATCCGAGGCTTCTCCCCGCAGCATCGGATCAGCAGTTTCGAAGAGGCCAAAGGTCTGGACCGGATCAACGAGAGGATGCCACCGCGGCGCGACGCCGTCAACAGCGTGGGCCTGTCGATGGGCCGCATGAACATGGGAGAGCCCAATGGGACCGACAGCAACAGCAATATACAGTGATGGACACGCGCTCCCACATGACCAGACACATACCTGCAGTTACAACTCTGATATGGTACCATATTTATAGATTTGTGTACATAGGCATATATACACAATAAACATGCATCACACACACACTAACACAGTAATTCATGCACCAAATAGGCTACACACACACACATACACACACACAACACAAACACACACACGATTACCTTCCCCTCTCCCGTTGCCCTCAGCTGTATGTAAAGGCATGAGCGTACCTGGACTTTACCACCAAAGGCTGAGTCTCTTCACTGAACTGATCGGCCCTATTTAGAGAACTACAACTCCCATGTACTTGCACAACAACAACAACAACAACAACAACAGGAAAGAAACTACAAAGACACTCCCCATGCAAAACAGGAGGAGCTGCTGTTCACCGTGTATGTTGGAGATCACCAGTGGGTTGACAGTGTCAGCATGACGTGGCTGTGTCGGTGGTGTGTGTTGTGTCGGCGGGGTCAGGTGTTTGCAGGGGAGGGGTCAGCGATCAGGGGGTGGGGCGTTAAAGATGTGTATGCTTCTTTTTCCTGTTTGCATCCGAAAAAAACAGGAAGCGGAACCAAACTCGCGATCGGATCGATTTTATAGGGTTCTTGGATATGCCTGCCTGCCTGCGTGCGTGCACATGCTTCAAACATGTAAATGTCCGTGCGGTAATATTTGAAAATGTGTTTTCGTTTGTATACACGAGCAGATTCACCCGGGGCGACAGCGAAAAAAAAAAACAAAACTTCTTCGACGTGTGGTGTGGTGGTGGTGTATCTGTTTGCAGAGAGATGACGATGATGATGATGATGATGATGATGATGTGTGGAGATAATCTCAGCTGCAGTCTAATCTGAGCCCTCGCTGTCCTTTTCTTCTCGGGAGGAGATTCCCGTTTGCTTTTGTAGCACTACACTGCACCCAATACTCAGCTTGGAGTCAAGTGGAAGAAAGCCCCCCCCCTTTCCAAAAAAAAACAAAACAGCTAGCTCTCTGGAAAGGCTTGAAAATTGGGCCCAGATTTCTCCTTATCTGTTGTGTGTAAATAGGATACATAGAGAGGTTTTATTGCACATTTGATGCATATGGTCACGCGATGCAGGATGCAGTATAGTAGGATGCTTTATGGGAGCCATTCGTGGTGTTTGGTCGGTTGGTTGGTGTTGGTTGGTTGGTGGGGGGAGACGGAGTTGAAATGTGAAGTCATACTCTATTCATCCTCTTTCTATATCCTCCTTTCCTCCCGTGCTGCTGCCTGCTAACAAACAGCAGTGACAGGCCGGGAATCTCCGGCCTAAAAAGCAGGAAATGATATTTCACAGAGGAAACAGACTCTTCTGGTTAAGGCAGCAGCCAAGACAACAAGAAGAAGTCAGAAGAAAAGGTCTTTGTAAAGCATTTATATTAACGCATCAGTGCATGCAGAGTTAAGTTCTTTGATAATAATGTGAAGATTATATTTGTGCTCTGTGTTTCACTATGGTAGGGTTTTATTTTTTTCTTTTATGTTTTTCTGGCTAATATAAAACGAACTGAGGAATAATGAGTAATTTATTTTGTACATACTGTTAATTTAATTTATTTTTTGTATTCATTTTGTGTTATATTCTGTTTTTTTTTTCATGTTTTCTTTCTTTTCTGTTCTTTTTTTCACAGCCTGTGTTTCTGGTTTTTTTCTTTTTTCGACGCTGTACAGAATGACAGTACGCTTCTATTCAAAGTGTCAAGTCCACGTTCTCTCTCTCCTCTCTTCTTTGTCGATGTACAGGAGTTGTTTTTAAATGATAAATATGAATAACGATAAACAAATATTAAACTAGCATTGATGAATGACCATACTATATACAGAGGCACAGGCATTCAGGCAGCCAAAAGCATGATTGCATGGTTAAAATTTGCGCTGTTCAAAGCAAAAAGCAGCAAGACACATTTTAACAGAAGAGCCGGTGTGTTGCCGTCACAATTTAAAGGAAAAAAGTGTACTCTCTCTCTCTCTGATCATAATTCTTGATGATTCCTCTTGTTATTTGATGATATTTATGATTCTATGATTATTATGATTCTATTTATTATGGACATTATTCTTAATATTTAAGCTCTCTCTCTCTGCTGGTTGCTCTTCATGTTGCGTTGCTCCTTGGTTGATCTTGTTGTGCTTCTTTGGGAGAGGTGAACCCCCCTGGGAGACCCTGTGCCATAGAAATTGTGCCACGGTTCTTACTTTCTTTTCTCTCTTTCTCTCTCTCTCTCTTTCTCTTTCTTTCTCTCAGTCTCTCTCACTCTCTTTCTCCTCTCTTTCTGTTTTGACTCCCCAGTCACTAACACTGTAAGCATGCCCCATGGGACGATCCACTTTTTTACTCTTGAATAAAATATGCATGAACCTTTGGTATGGATACTGAGCATTTATTATACCGCTGAGACACACACAAACCACCCTGGTGATACAGATGAACTGACCGGACCTGTTATACAAGTCCCACATTACAAAGGAACGCTTAAACTCAAATCATTAGGAAGAGTGTGCTTTGTTCAACCTGAAAGTAGAAGCTGTTGCTGTATGACAGAGGGGACGTGTTTTAGATTTAAAACTCATTTTTCCAACAAGTCAGTGGTTCCTAACTTTCTCTAACATGTATTTGTTATGGTTACAATATTTCAAGCAAGTGCAGCAACACAAGACATAGCAGCCAGCTATTATTACTGACTAGTCCAACAGCAAGAAGCCCAGCTCGGCAGTCCCACATTTACTCTTGTCCAACAGCTTCTTACTCGCTCACTCTCTCCTTTACTCTTCTTAGCTTCCTCCGTCAATGTCACCTCTGGTTGCTTCGCCTCTGTCATTATGTCCACAGAGGCTGCTGAGCCATGGTTACATTGCCTGCTCCGGTTCTAGCACAACACCGGCTCTGTCTGCCCACACCCTGGGCCTGAAAACCTGCTCTTCCTGGTGGTCCAAAACCTCTAAATAATAACACTCAAAATAATTTAAAATCTGTTATTTCCTGGTAGAAAAGTTACCCAATGTTGTTACGCAAGTTACACAATGTTGTCAATGATGTCAGAATTAATTGGTTTCTAGTCGCGACCTGTCGACATAATGTGCATATCGGGGCAGGAGTGATTTTCCCGTTTGGAGCCTGAGGTGGTGAAGCTATTCAGTGTTTCACAAGAAAGTTTAAAGTTTAAACAAAGTCAATAAAAAGAGGATAATTCTGTGTAGCCTTAATTAATCTGACCTCTTGTGGTGGTTGTGTTTTGACATGAAAATAAAAGACTTCACTCAGCGGGACATGTAGCTATAATTATTATAATTAGATTACTATAATCTATGTTTGTCTAAGAAAGATTATTATAATCTGTCTCTTATGTTATGAAGAGAAAGTCACTCACAAAACTCACTGACCAAAACCACTGAGAGTATATAAATGGATTAAACATGAGCCAAATATACAGTGTAACATTCGTGACTATAGGTACCAAAAAAAAACTTTACAGGTATGTAAATTCTAATTTAATGCACTAGATCTTTCTAAAAAACAAAAAAACAAGATGTGTAACGTGCGTAAAAGCATAAAATTCATTGCTGCATCCAGGGGCGATACAAAAGTTGCACCATTGCATCGTTTGGGCTTCCATGTTTTTCCATCGGACCTCCAAGCCAACCAGCTGCATGATGTCACATGCTATGTTAGGACAAGATGGAGCTACATTTGTTTGAAAAATGTAACTTAGATTCCTTTTTATTTTTTATCAGGTGTTGGACCTATAAAGATCTATAGAGTGGGAATACATCTTGTAAATTATGCTGACTACATCTAGTGTTTCATGTCAATTTAAACCCACTTTATGGGAAGTTTTGGGTCAACTTGTTACACGGTGTCGACCACAATCACAACCAGTCATCTATGTTTGATCAGAGTTACAGAGACGGTCACATGAACACTTTTCTCAGATACTTTATGTTGGTTTTACTTTAATGTGTCTCCTATTTGTAGGTTGCATCATCCAAATGACACAACAAACTGATTGCGACATACGTTTACAATTCCACTTGGCACAGCAATAATCATATAATAGTCGTTACAAAAGCGTTTATAATTCTTCTCAAGAACTCTTTCTCTCTTTATCGCTCTGCCACTCCCTCTTAGTTTGCCTGTCCTCTCTGTACTCTCACTATTCTGGTAAATCTTGAACACAGCAGCTTTTTTAACCGTAAATCGAAACTGAAAGTGTGTGAAGTGACTGAAGGGCTGGAGAGAGAGAAGGAAAAGAGCGGCAAAGAAGGAGAGGGAAAGAAAGGAGAGCTCTCTGATTTGTACCACAGCACAGCAATCACGCCAAGGTGAGTCCCTACATGTTTTCCTCTCTCTCTCTTGTCTACGGTTAAAATCTCTTTTGATGGAGTTGGACCAGCTGCCAGATTTCAGAGTTTAGATTTTCCCTCCTGTTCACACTGGAATTATACTATCACTGACAGACATCGGTCAGTGTGTTTGTGTGTGTGTGAAAACCTTTTTCTTCATGTTAAACTGTCTTATTTCAAATATGTGTTGCTCCATCACACATAGGAGAAGTTTGCCCTCGGGGGAAGGATTTCTGCCTGCTATTATTCTGTTTAAGAAAAGAAGAGAATCCAGCCCTGAAGCTTGTCCAGGCTGTGAGTGTAATTGTGTGTAATTATAAACCAAAACCTGTATGATTCTTTCCTGACAGATGCTGTGCCTCCAGGATCAGGATGCTCTCATCCCTCGCCCTCGAGGGGCTTCGCCTAAGGTTTGTGCTGCAGCGCTGGCTGCCATAACAATAGGAGGTGTCGCGTTTTTGTCTCCTCAAAGGTTATTTGGCTGGGTTGCGATGGTGATACTCATCCTGACGCTTGGACCTCTGCTGCACGGGCTCTGTCTGCTAGCAGAAGAGATGCTGAACCATTCAAACACGAGGTGAGAGAAGGGCGTGTTCGAGGATAATCTGGACAAAATGTTCAACCTCAATGTTTGCAGCCTGGTCTGAGTTAAACCGACTTCAAATGAGCTCCGCTCTACAGAGCGTTTTAGTGTCTTTCAGCTCATTGTTAGAGGCAGGAGGGTAAAAATAAAAGCACACCAGCCACCGCCACAAAGAACTATTAATTATTTAACCATTTGCTTCACAAAAACACACGTGATGAACGATCTGTATGTTGGAAGGCTTAGTCAGAGTTACACAAGGTGCCAGTGTCCAACAGTGCTTTTCTTATTGACATTTTCATAGTCTTAGATCAGTACGACACACCCTTTGCTGCCAAATCCTTTCTATATAAACATGTTTAAACAAGCGGTGTTAATGCAGACGCGTAGATTACTTACCTGGACAGCCAGGTAAACACAAAATAACAAAAGGTGTGTCAGGAGTTTGGATAAATCATGTGAACAGAAGTCCAACAATGAAAAAGACAGGAAGTAAAGTAACACAAGACGCCTGGGGAAAGACGAAAAACCATTTTATGAATTGAAGTGATGATTTTTCATTTTAATTTGATAATATTAAAGATATTTAGCCAATCCTTTAGTTCTCCTGCTCCTCGCTGTCCTGTTTTAAGATATTTTAGCCATGCTTATGTGCCTCTGGGAACAGTATGTTTACAGTAATAATTCATGAGTTTATTACATGTTTCATTGATGATTAAACAGTGACACAGTACACAGTAACCCGGGACAACAGTAGCCACTTTCCTTCTTTGTTTCTACCAGGTATAGAGGCCGAGGGCTGCTGAGCCACGTGCTGCCAGCATGTGGTTTGGGGGGAAAGACGCTGCTGGCTGCAGGGCTGGCAGGTCTCCTGCTCTACCTGGTCGGATATCCTCTGCGACACGAAGGCCAGTGCTGGAAACTCCTCTTCTTGTCCTCGGTTCTTTACGCCCTGTTCAAAAGCCTGGGAGTCCTGGTGAGGTCCACACTGAGTTTTAGTCTTTTCATGTATTTGACATGTTTTGTTTTAATGTAACACTAGTACAGCCCTTCAAATTAGCATGCAGACATCTCGTAATACAACTCTGCCATTATTCATGGTAAGTACAGGACTACATGACAGATGAAGCTCACTGTGGCAGCATTATAGACCCAAATTCAGCCCAAGCTTGGGTGTAGCTGTAGAGTTATATCTAAAAATATGTTTGTCCTACATAGTAAAAGGCAGTTTGGGTGCAGGGATGCCCTTTTCGTTTGCCTGGGTGAGGTGTTCTGACATCCTTCTGACTGTTTCTGTGGTCGGTGTGCAGGGCCCGTCAGAGGTGGAGGTGTCGGACATCTGTGAGGGGAGGAAGATGAACGTGGCCCACGGCCTGGCCTGGTCCTTCTACCTGGGATACCTGCGACTAGTGCTGCCCCGTCAGTAAAAAAACCAAAGCATAAAATATGAATCTTTGTCAGTCTGTTGTTGTTAATCATGTCGTCTGTATGTGTCCATTCAGGTTTGGAGGACTCCATCACAGCCTTTTGTTCCACCCATCAGTCCAGCACCCCGTTCTGGGGTCGGGGCAACAGGAAGCTCCTCATCCTCATACCGCTCAACGCCAACATTTCTCACAAGCTGGAGGACGAGGACGACAGCATCCATTTCTATGACAACCTCCCCAACAATGAGATAGACAGGGCAGGAGTCCGGGGGCGGGTCTACAAGCACAGCGTCTACAGAGTACAGGACAAGGATGGGAAGGTAAGGTGGCTGAAAATATCCCAGCGTGCACTGGGCAAAAGGCAAGGAACTCAGCTCTGTCTCATACCTTTTAATATTTGAAGGTACAGACCTTAAATCAGACTGCAAACTGATGAAGTTACCCCAGCTTTTTGAGCAGAAATGTCTCTCTGGTGCACAGCAAACATTAAATAAGGTAAACAGAGAAACCTGCGGTTTGAATGCCACCGAGCTACTTGTGCTGTAATTCAACTCAGCGTCAGTCTTCTTATTGCCAGTGTGAGTTGAAAGACTTGGTGCGTTGACATTTTCTCCTTTGATCAGATTTGTAAAGACCGCACAGCTAAAACGCGACAGAGAGAGAAGGAGTCGAAGTAAAGTGACAGACTCGAGGGGTTGTTTCTGTATATCATGTTTGAATATTTCAAGATACCCGTCAATGTGCTCTACATTCAGTATGTTTGATGTAGCAAATCTAACAATGGTTGTACTCAAAATCATCCTCTGTAGTTTAGTCAAGTGGGGGGAAAGTGATGAAAGCAGAGCTTCATGTGAAACCAGAAATAGCCTCCGATTTTATCAAAGTGAATAGCAGGATGATGTTACAGACAGTTCATGCAGGAGGAATGTTTACTTATATTATAATATGAATATTTTACATTTTCTGAACAGTTAAACATTTTACTCTGATCCACATCTTCTCTTCTTTAGAGTTTTGAACCATTTTTTACGTCCACTTACTACACCAATAAAAATAATAATAAGTTTATAAAATAGCAGCAAATAGTGAATGATACTATGACCACCTCAGACCACACATTGAACAAACTGAACTGGTTGGACAACACAGCAGTCTTGTATACAGACGGTCTCAGGACCGCTTTAAAGGTCTCGGTCTTGTCTTGAATGAATTCATTTTTACTGTTGACTGTTGCTGAATCCTTATTATAACGTTAGTTTGTCCCAACACGGTTTTGTAATAAACTTCAGAGTCAAACAAGACGGAAACAGTCAAAAGTTTCATAGTGTACATTTTTACATATATATATATATATATATATATATATATATATATATATATATATATATAATGATATATATGGCACCTCAACAAGTGGATTGTTGGACAACACAGCAGTGTTGTAGTACTCAAGACCATATCATATATATATATATATATATATATATATATATATATATATATATATATATATATATATATATATATATATGTATATCAACAAACTTCGGACTTTTAAATTATTTGTCCTGTAATGTTATCTGTCTGGTTTGTTTTATTAATGTGTGTATGCATGTTTGTGTAAACAGAGCTAAACTGTGTGAGTCAAACATATATGTATATTTTATATATATATATATATATATATATATATATATATATATATATATATATATATATATATATATGTATATGGTTTTGGTCTTGAATACAGACGTCCTGTACAAAAAGGTCAAAGTTGTTGTTAAAAACTTTCTATGACACTGTGGTGACATCTGCATTATTCTATGCAGTCGCCTGCAGAGGAGGGGGAAAGACAGAACAAGACTCAACAAACTGGTCGAGACGTCCAGCTCTGTCCTGAACTGCCCCCTTAGACTCAATAGAGGAAGCGGGGGAGAGGAGGATGTTAGCAAAGCTGACATCCATCATGAACAACTCCTCTCACCTCCTGCATGAGACTGTGGAGGCCTTAAACAGCTCCTTCAGCAGCAGACTGCTACTCCCACCATGTAAGAAGGAGCTCTACCACATGTCCTTCATTGCAACGCTTTAACACCAGCATGACTTCATGACTTTCTTCTATATATTTCTGATCCACCTCGTGCATACGAGCTGCTGTAGGATCAATAAAATCTGGATGGAAACTGTCTGAGCTAAATGCTCAAGCTAATACGAGTGACTGGACGTCATTAGATATTCATTAGAATATCTTTTTACTCTAAACATTACCACCTATAATCCTATAATCCAGCATGCTGTTTTCCTCATGTAGCACAGCATGAGCATCACCTCCTGGTTAAACCTGAGAATTCAACAGGGAAGATCTCATTTAGTAAAGCACAGTAACAGCACCATCTACCTGTAAAACATGGCAATCAAACAAACTTCCACAACCTTTTAAAGGATTATTTGTCCCTGTAATGTTATCTGTCTGGGTGTCTGTTTTATTAATGTGTGTGTGCATGTTTGTGTGTGTCTAAACAGAGCTATAACTGTGTGGTGGAGTACGCTACGCCTCTGCTGACACTTTACAACATGTCCCAGGAGAGCAGGGCCGGTTTCGGGGAGCCTGAGCGCCGACAGCAGGTTCTGCTCTTCTACACAACCCTGCAGGACATTCTGGAGAACTCGCTGGAGTGTCGCAACCGCTACAAACTCATCTTACTCAACGGTAGGAAGACAAGCCAAGTGTGTGAACAAACTGAAGACAGACCTCGCCGCATGAGACAGACTGCTTTTAGGGAGATTTCAGCTTTTAGTGTATCCACTTCCCCATGAGGATTGACAACCAGGATGTTTGTATTTATGTGTTTTCTTGATATGCTGTGGGTTTATACAGCACAGTGTGTAACCGAAGTGAAGGATGAAGGTCAGAGTATCAGTGCTGGGAACTTTTCTAGCTTTGGTCTGATTATCTCAGGCCTCATGTGAACTTTTTATCTTTGTATTGACAGTAAGAAACCCGATTTCCTGACATAAATACTGTGATTTTTAGTTATTAGATTATCACTGACTTAAAGGTCTAGTGTGTAGGATTTAGTTGCATCATAGTGGTGTAATTGCTGCATTGCAATCTCCTCACATCACCCTCACCTCCCTAGTGTAAAGAAGAACACTTGAAAAGGCCTGTTTAGAGTCAGCATTTAGTTTGTTTGCTCCAGGCTACTGTAGAAACACGGTGTTTCAACATGTCGGCCTCCATGGAAGACGACCTGCTCCAACTGTAGATATAAAAGGCTCATATTTAAGTAACAAAAACAAAAAAAGATTCTTATTTTCAGATGATTATACATGCATGAAATCATAGTTATGAATATTATATTCCATGTCTGCCTTAAACAATAAACAAGGATGCTGAAACAAACCATACATCATGTTGTTTCTCTTCTTCTTCTTCCAGACGAGCATGAGGACGACCCTCACTTTCTGTCCAAAGCCATCCTCAGACACCTCGAGCAGCAGGAGAAAGAGGAGTTCTGCCTCAACCCGCCTCCTCACCAGGAGGTGGCGCACCCGTTAGCGAATGCTTCAACCGACTCTCCCACATGTGCTGCAGCCAATAACGTGTGGTGCTGCTCCGAGCCGATGAGCAGGGAGCCCACGCTCATGTTCAGCCTGGACAAACCTCAACCTCTGAGGCAACCTGTGGAGAACACCGACAATTATCAGGGATTTATGTAAACAAACACACACACACACCACATTCTTGCTCTGTTTACACATCAAACCTGACAGGTTAGTTAGATAAAATCTTTAATTTGAGGTTTTCTATAAATAATAGAGATAATAGAGGCTCGCTGCAATCATTGCAGTTGCAACTGTGAAAACACAGATGAATACAGGTGCTCTGTTGGCTCACCTGACAGCGTGTGAGCTCCATATATAAAAGGTTGGATCTTTACCACAGTGGCCTGGGTCCAGGACCTGCCTGTGGCTCTTTCCTGCATGTTGTCCCCTCTCTCTACCCACTTTCCTGTCTCTCTGCAGATTTTCTGTCCAATAAAGGTAAAATAAAAAGCCTCAGAAATGAATATGTACTGTAAAGGAAATGCCTTTATATAGAAAAACTGACATTTCTCTAAGACTTTGTAGAAATAATTCTGTAATAGTCGCTCTAATTCCACTGGAGGACGAGCTGGATCGAGACTGTTGATGGTGCTGTCTTTGTACGCCTCTCCTTCTTGGCACTATTGTGGACGTGATCCTTAAACTAAACTATTGCACTATAACTTTACCTTTTGTATCACCCCTGTCTGTGTCTTTCTTGTGCACTTATGTTTAATTAAATCTACATTTGAAATAAAGCATATATGTAGATGTATTGACTTGTCTTTACACGTCGCTCTGGGTGTAAACTGATGCACAGATGACAGTTCTCTTTAGTGCAAAAGGAAGTGTTGCAGCTTAAAGCGTTATTTAACAAACAGGACACGACCTCCTGCTAACCTCCAGTTAACATGTAGTTAAATTATTAGACTTTTAGCCGTGTTGTTGCTTAATTTAACCCCAACGGGTATGGTTGAAATAAAGCCATAGGTGAACAGGTAGATTGTAGGCAGGAGAGCTTTAAGATTGTAGAAAAAAAAAAACAATATGTCACAAGACACCTAATGCCACGCCTGTTTATTTACACCTCACATGCTCTCACACAGCTCATGACCTGCAGGGCTGCAGCTGAAATTGCTCGGTGAGGTTGCATCAGATAACGTTTACAAGCCTTCTCGACAGGGCAGGGGGTGACAGGAAGGACAGAAGAGATCTGATCCGAACCACGCTGAATTAATAACACAGGCTTTAAACACACTACAAATGTACAAGAAGGAGTTAAATGAAAATCAGACAATGGAGCAATGCACTCGGCTGCTAAGGCTAAGATAAGTCAATATGAAGCTCTCGAAGTTGGCTCTTTGCACTTGTACCTTTAATCTGAGGAGGAGGACTCTTTGTCAGACTGCTGATCACTCACATCCAACGCAGACCGTGACCTGTTTTGAAGGGTCACAAGCAGACTTTGTAGACTTTAAGTGGTCACAAGTCTAAAAGGTGCTGCAATGTATGGGAATTAACAGTTCACCCGCCTTGCTCCAGACCACATATCGACTTTATAATCAGTCTGGTAGCACAGCTCACCAGTTTGACACACTGATAGCACTTTAAAAAAAGCACATGCTTTTACTTTCAAGCAGCTGTGAAGAGGACGAATTAGTTTCAGTTCAGACAAGATTCATGAAACAATACTCAACAGTGCATCGAGGTACTTTTTATGTGGCGTTTTAGTCACTTTAGTGGTGTGTCTCTGGGGGTGGTTGGCACAACACTTTGGACACACATCATGATTCACAGAGGATCAGTCCTACCGACTCTGGGATCCCCAGACTTTACCCCTGCACCACAATGAAGTTAACATATGTAGTTTTAAAATGTCTCAACGACCACTGGATGGAAAACCATGAAATATGGTACACATATCATGTTGTTATTGTTTTTATATTTACATTGCGTATATATAAATTGTATGTTTGTGTTTACTTTGTCGAGCTTGTTGTCTTAGCTTAGATCTGTGTATGTGCATTGAGAGCAATGTAAAAACCAAAGTGCCAAAGAGAAGACGACACTATAATTACTTAACTGGAAGCAATTAGAACTTAAGGGAAGATAGATCTGACAGATATATTTAAGATAATTACCATGTAAATAAATAAAGTTGTGCAAAAAAAGCCCTAAAATAATTAAAATGTAAAACACTGTTATGCAAAACAAGTAGAGGTCGAGAGTTTTTCTAAAATGTCCAAAAAGGGTCCAAGTGTGTTGATTTTAGTGAGGTGCTGTATTTTATTTATTAATGGTGCACTAAATTTAAAGACACAGTCTGAAAAAGACAAACTGAGTGATGAAGCAATCCTGAATAATTTGGTAACTTTCCAGTTAAGGATCTGAAGATAAAAAAGAAACTGATGGGTATCACATTTCTCTTAAAGAGAAAACCACCAAACTCTCTCATGTACAATACAATCTACCACAGGCAGCATTGCAGAGTTACAGAGCCTCCAGCATGCTAGACTTTTAGCCTACAGTACAGACAATGGTAGTTATATGTCAAGATGATTTGTCAGCCAATCAGTCCCAAACACATCATTCTGACATATTTTGATTAATTTGTCAAGGAAAGGAAAAACAATGTATTTCTGGAGTGTACTAAGTATTTTTTTTTACTTTCCATTTCCCATCATAGCTCATCATAGTCGTTCATAACTTTCTCTTGGTCAGCTGACGTGTGAGTGATGCAACTCCAGGAGCCACTTACAAATCTTAACAGCGTTTCACTGGTGCATGGTGCAAATTTTGTGCCCTGATTTGGAGACATTATTTTGGCATATCTTAACTTTAAATACCGTAAAATAATCGTTTCTGATCCATTAACAAATAGTAGGCTACAATATGAACTGTGCAAGGTTTTCTGCTGTAGCTTTGTACATCAACAACTTGTGCTCTCCGGGCAGTTTTATCTCATCAGGATACTGACATGAGTTTGTGTGTTTTGAACAGGTTCGAGGGAGTCATGTGGGATCGAGTGTGATTTCCTTTGACGTGGTTAAGGGAGAGATCAGGTCAAAGGTTAAGGGCCATCTGTTGGGGCGACCTGGGAGAGGGGCCTCTCTTTTCCTCTGTCCCTCTCTTACACGAGTTATACGATATTGTTGACTTTGATTGCATGTTTTGGGGGTATAACCTCTACGGTGTATAAGGGCTTGTCCCGCATAGTTCAGGAGAGTCTTATTATTCGGCAGGAGGGTCTCCAAGTAACGTTTTACTTGATTACGACGCTGAACTTATTGTAATAAATTTGTTGCACAGCTAAAGCAGTGTCGGCGGAGTTTTTCTTCAAACATCTTCGACTGCGTCGCCACTGAATATACGACACTTCTTTGTTGGACAAAGACAACAGTCAGTTGGCTCGGCTGACTACCAGAAGCAGGTCCGACCTGTTCTCCACTGAAAACATCCATCTCAGGCATCAGCTGACATATCATGCAGTTCATGAGCTGTGTGTGTGACAACATCAGTGACCTGAATTAGTAATAAATGAGCTTCAGTTTAGTATGAGTCACCAGAAGAGTTATTTATGACAAAGGTTTACATTAGATTCTAAAAATACTGCGTCATAAAGACTTAACTGGTATCAAGTATGATCGATTTACTGTCCTGGTTTGGAAGCCTATTGGAAATACATCATAAATATAGCTTCAGAAATGTCAAGATTCCCCTGACCCGAGGATATGGATTATAGGAGATATACTCCAGATACAAGTATTTCATATTACTTGCGGGTACAGCTGGTAAAAAGTGTATTTTGGAGAACTGGAAATCAGAGTTTCCTCCATTGCAGAGATAATGGTTAAATGAATTAACATCCTATAGCACACCTGAAAAATTCTTACTCAGTGTGAGGAGGAACCCAGAGAAATATGAAAACATATGGGGCGCTTTCTTGGCCTTGCTACATCACTTTAACTAGTACATCAGTATATAACCTGCTCCCCTTTACTATTTTGTCTACTAAACTTCCGTGATTTGATGATTATTTGAGACATCACTTGATTGTATTTTATTTTGCTTCAGATGTAACCAGAGGTGAACTATTTTTTACCGTACCAGGGTTGAGGGTGGTGAGGGGTTAAAAAAAAAGACTTCACTAAAAATATCTTTTTAAAAAAAAAGAAGTATGATCTATTTGATCACCACTGTTTGTAAAGATACAAACCTTTATCTAGAACTAGAGGACAGATTTATTTTACTGCGTTTCAGATACTGTAGAGAGTGCACTATTGTTTAAGACGTGTTCATGTACCGTCACCTCACACTGTAGTTCCCCTGAAGTTCTTCTGAAAGATACTTCCTCCTTGGTGGTCTCTCTGACGACAGCATCTAATCTGAACGTGATTGGTTAGCAGCTGTGATGTCACAGCAGGGAGATTTCCCAAGAAGGTGAGTCAGGTGGTGAGGTCAAACTGTAAAAGACTTCTCTTCCTCTGCAGCGTCACGTCAGCCCCGCTGCACAGGTCTTAAAGACAAGCAGGACCGGTAGTTATGATTGTAGGTAACAAAAACGTTCTCAGGTGTCCCAGATTAGCCACCAAGACAAGATTTTCTGACTTCTTAAAACACATAATACTCTTATTTATATAACATACTCTGACAAAATATCTATAATGAAACATTTAGGGTCATTTAGGGTCTGAAGTTCAGTGATGTAACCAGCGTCAGGACTTTAAATCTCTATTAAAAGTTAACAACAAAACCTGAACAGCAATTTTAAGACTGATTATATATATATATATATATAGTTTATAATAGTTTATATTTCTGTATATTTATAGCATATATTCATATATATATAGTTTTTATTAGTATTTATCCATAGATTATATTCCAATATATATATCTTATATTCGTATATATCTATAGTTTATATTCATGTAATATATAGTTTATATTTCTATCTATACACATGACTACTTATTCATGTCTGTTAACCAACTGTTGATCTAATGTGGGTGTGAATATTTTACATGGTGTTGGAGATATAAATCTATTCCTGTGTTTAGCGGGTTTCCAGGTGTGTGTGTCTGACATTGTTACTCACCTGTGAGTAAGGCAGGACTCATGCTGCCATGTCTAGACCTGATGTGCGTTAGCTTCACAGAAATCGTATGTGCAGATAACTGAAGATTTACTGTGTGTGTGTGTGTCACAGGTTTTTACTTGAATCAGTTCACGAATATTGTAAAAACTTCCTTAACACGACTATTATATCCAAAAGTAGGTCAAACATATATTTACTGATCATAGTCTGCAGTTTTATTGCCCGCTGGTCTTTTAAAGTACGTCTCTCTGTGTCTTCTCTCAGTTACTCGACATTTATGGCAGATTAGAGTCATTAAACTGTATCTACATTTTCTGTATTTCTTCATTCTGGTGTTTCCTCTGTGGAAGAAATGCAGAGCTTTGTCAAACAAAAGAAATCAGGTGACTGTCCCGCTGTCTGGACACAAGATTTAAAGAGACTTTTATTTCCATGAATGACCCCGGACTGGACAACACCATCATGTCAGAGGAACTTAAACAACCACATCAAAAATCACCCGCAGGGAATTCAGTGCTTACTGTAAATAATCATTTCTACTATTTTAACTTTTCTTTTATTCTATTTGCGCGCTCATACTTCAGAATACATTTTATAAAGCACATCTAAACAATATACATCACTGGTACACTGTACTTATGAACATATTAGCAGAAGCCTGTTGATTATTTCCTCTCTGAAACGCTGTTGTGGTTATCGACTCTTCTCACACTGAATACACCCACTGCATGTCATTATTTTTAATTAGACCACATCGTGTATGACCTACTTAGTTATAGGTTAGTACATTTCCATTGCAGCCTAAATGACATGCCTCTTCAATTTATCAGCAGCTTTTAACTCTGCAGCTGGACTCCTGGTTGACACATGTGGGGAGTCCACCTTCAGTCAGTGGTCTCCTGTGGTCTCTGAGGGACGGCACCTCTGTAGACATTAAAAACAAAAACCTCAAGCCATCTCTGTTTAGCCTGGCTTTTATTTAAGGTGCCTCGTGATTCACTGCTGAGCTTTTAAGCCTCGATCATCTTCTCTGATACTTGTTGTCCCCTGTGTTTATTCACCCGATGGATTTAATTTACTTTTCATTGTTTTACTTTTTATGTCTTGCTGAATTAGTCCTTAATTTTTTTATACAATTGTTCTTAAACTTCTTCTTTTTCTTATTAGTGTTTATTTATTATAACATTTTATGTTATGTTTAGTTGTTGTTTTATGGTGTTGTCACTTTGGGATGCATGTTTTCATAAAAAGGTGCTGTATAAATAAACAACTGTAGAGGACCTCTGACAGGTGAGTTGTATATAAATTCACCCTCAGTACAGTTGTCATGAACGGGGAAATTAGCTTTTTGTACCAGGCTGTAAACATGTTTATTTCTGCTGTGAAGTTGGACATTTTAACATGGGGTCTTATGGAGACTGACTCGTTCTGCAGCCAGCCTCAAGTGGACGTTTGAAGAACTGCAGTTTTTGGCACTTACAACACCTTGCATGGATTGCAGAGAGAGGAGACTCATTCATATTTGGATATAGACATATAATAGATAACTTGCACTGACTAACAATGCACATATTTGCACAAAGTCACTGTACAAAGTTTATGTATATTTTTTAAAAGGATAGAGCTATAGGTAATTTTTATTTTATTTATACTGCAGCCACTTTAACTTACATATCTCATGTCTGTTTGTAATACAAGTAACTGCTGCTGTGACACCACGTCATTTTAACCTGTAAACAAACTAGTAACTAAAAAGTAATGTAACTAAAACCCCTTTAAAAAGTACTTGTTTAAGTTTAAAAGTTGTTATAATCCTCTATTGTTCCTCCAGTCGTACGTGACTACGCGCAGTGCAATGCCCGGGCATGTTGCGTGAGCCACAAACCAGGAACTTTCTCGACTGAACCGGTCAGTACCGCCCACATCGTCACGCAGCTCAGCTGATGCAACGCGCCCCTTCTCCGGTATAAAAGCTGCGCGCTGCCGGCTCGGAGCCGCTCAGCTCACCCTGCTCGATACATGGAGAAGACGCAGACCAAACGTTTGGAGGAGATACCGGAGTTTCACAAACAGGAATCAGGATGGTGTATACCACGGCTTTGCTCTTTGGACACGGAGTGCCTGTCTTGTCGGAGGAAGAAAGTGTCCTAGAGATGATCGGGAAGTACTTCTCCCTGCGCACATCACCGGGGCGAAAGGCGAACTCAGCCCGGCGGGGGAGCGTCGAAAGCTGGGATGAGAGAGACAGCAACTCGCCTTGTGAGTTCCCTTAAAAGTTGAATATATCTTTTGTTGCTGGTAGATAATAATTGATTGAAACAGTGATGCAGGCACTCATACTTTAATATTAAAGCGGTAAAATATCTATATTTGTAAGTTATTAAGTAGGACTACATGACACGGCGGAAGAACTTATGAATTAGCTGATGTAACTGATCCAGGTGTTGGATCAGCTGATGACAGGATCAGCTGATCCAACACCTGTCCTGATGTCGTGTATATTTTATTGCATTTATCACATTATAAAGTTTATTAACTCTGATTTATTTATTTTTTCCCCACAGTTGCTGACTTTGACGCCGGTTTGGAGCATGAAGAGCGGCTCCTCCATCAGGATGTGACCCGGCAGATAGAGCACTGTCTGACCGAGGCTAAGGCGTCCACCCTCCACTGCCAGGTGCTGCTGCTCCCTCGCCAGATGACCATCAGAGTGGGTCAGGATGTGGTGCGATCCTCCGCTGAGGAGCCCTGCGGGCTCCGGGGAGCCTCCATCAAAGTGTACGTGGAGCAGAAAGACGGCCTGAAGTCTGTGGGGAGCATCATCCCAGATCCGAGTGTCACCCCGACGTTTGAGCTGTCTGTGATCTTCAAGGCGGAAAAGGAGGACGGCTGGCCGCCTCTCATGCACATCTTTGATACCAACAAAGTGTTGAAGCTGAGACCAGAGTACCGGCTGGTGAAGAGGAAGCTGTACTCCTCTGCCAGCCCCGTCGTTCATGACTTCAACTAGGGATGAAGTTGTGAATGTACTTGTTTACCTCTTTTTGTGTTGCACTGGCTTTAGTTTCCATGTTTTATATCTTCGCTCTAAGGGAGTGTATTGTTCTCATTTCATGGATGAATGTTTGAACTTAGAGTAGGAGCTCACACTTTTTGCACAGAATGAATGTTGAAGCGTACACTGTAAACAAATGTGCTCATAGGAATGGGCAGGTCTCACTCCTGAGGTGTGCTGTAACTTTTTGTTATTTATACAGTTGCAAAATAAACTTTTTTTTTTACATACTATTTCTTGTGTTTGATCATACTTCCATTAACAAGCCTCTCTAGAGTATCATGAATACTTCCCTCCATCGTCCTCTGCATGATCACCACAGTTATGAGGACGGATGCTTCATGACTCAGCGTCTCGAGTGCAGGAAAACAAACCTTTGATTGCGTCAGATCACTTCAATAAGCAGTGTGGAGCACTGATGGCAAATAAACTTCAAATAATCTTTATTTAACAAATGTACAACAGAACACATGATACATGTATCAGCTACCCGAACACAAAACTCTACACGATCCATCTCACAGGTACAAAACTTGATTAGTTTTTTTGTTTTTTTTTGTACTCCCATCTAACACACGTTACACAAACATGTTTCTTATGCCGTTTATACGTAGCACAGTCCGGCTACGTCCTAAAGAGACGAGTAGGGATGCATCAATACTGTCTCCACGTAGTGTTTCAGCCCATTAACAAACACAACTAAACGTCTTATTTTACATTACTGCGGACTATTTAGAGAGTTGGAGTACTCGAGGTCGGTCTTGGTCTCAGACAAAGAGGACTTATTTACATCGTCACTGTACCTTTAGGTGATCTTGACCACAACACTGATGTACTGTTTGATTTTTAGATCCATTTTTTTAGTGACTGGTTTCCATTTATGTCACTACAACATAAAAAAAAGACGTTTATTTGAGGTTAGTAAATGAGCTGCTGATTATCACATGGTTGTGAACCTCTGAGAAGAAAACAGTTTAGTAATGTGTCGACGCCGACATCCATCACTTCCATGATATCTAGCTTTGTTTTCTCGACTGGACATAGTTTATTCAGATGAGCGCGTGTACTCGAATGCAACGCCAAATTAGGAGACGAGATTGAAATGAAGGAACAATTCGGCTGACTTTCTCAGTTCTACATCATTTGCGTCATCAGCTCTGAAGAAACATGTAGTCGGCCTGTGGCATCCCCGTGCTCAGGGGTGATAGTAATGACAGTAAACCTCTGAGCAGGAATGGCTTTGTAAGTGTTGATGCTTTCAAGGACATGCTGACAGCTGAGTTATAGAGGTCTACTCCTGAAGAGCAACCTCATAAAAAAAGTCACTTCAAGACTTCATGACTTGACATAGTTTAGAGCGTGAGTGTACTCGAATGCAGCACCAGATCACTCTGACAGAAGGCACCGCCATGTTTACAGTGATGAATCACATCTCTGATAGCGCTGAGGTTGATTTCTCAGAAGTTAGATTTCATAGTTTCATGAATTTAATGGCTGCTCGGAGGCAGGTAGTTAATCTAAAAAAAAAAAAAAAAAAACAGTCGGCAGAAATGTAAATGCAATTTGCAGTTGATGGGCTGAAACGTAGAGAACACCGAGGGGCTTTCTCACCCATTACTAAAGGAAAGCAGACAAAAGCCACCGCTCCTGTGACATCGTCAGCTTTTCTTAGCGACGTTACATTATTCAAAAAAAGGCAGAACATCCAGCCGTTCAGAGAGCTTTTACGTGGATCTCAGACTCATGTTTTAGCAGTAATCAAACGGATATAGATTCAGTATCTTGGTTGCGTTGCACATGCGGTACCGGTATTAATGCATCCGTGATTCAACATGAGCAAATCTGACCTGCCCTCTGATATTTGAACCCAAACAAACGTTTGCTGGTGACTCTTTTCTGTTCCTCCTCTGCAGAGGGACATTAGCTAGTACCTTCGCTGGTGAAATGATACTTGTGGGGGGGTAAAGTGGTGCTCTGGCTTGTTTGGGCTGCACATTAACCAATCATATGAACTGGAGAAGAGGAAGCTTGACTCAGCTCTCTTTTAGACACACACACTGACAGACATATCCATTCACATATACCCTCGTCTACGCCAAAGCACAGATAAATAAGTGTGTATACAGACACACACACATACACCAGGCGCACGTGGTCCTCTTCGGTGAAACAACCAAGGTGACCATCAGCTCCACCGTCTCTGATTCAAAGAGTGTCTCTTTCTCGGAAAGCTCAGAGTCTATTTCTTCATTTTCAGGTCGGCCTCCATGGCACTACGGCGACCCCTGGTGCCTCCGTCCTGCAGCAGAGAGACAGGTGAAAGAGAAAGACAGGGAGAGCGGGAGAGGATAATTAACACGTGGGGTGTAAAGGTCAAAACGTTAGCTGGACAGATTGAAGGGAGGCCCTGAGGCGGGGCCTCCTCACGCGAGTGAGCTCCGGACAAAAATAAAGTAAATAAATAAAGAAAAACACAGCACAGTCCACCTCGGGAGGCTTCCTCCTCAAATGAAGAACATAAAAGAAACAATGATGATTGAAAAAAATAAATAAATAAAAATCTGAACAGAAAAGAAGGAGAAAAGAAAATTAGAACATGCAGAGACACGGACAACCGCACGAGAACAGAAAAAACACAGGAAACCGGCATGGAGTCATTAACCGAAGGTCGACAGAAGCTGGGGTGATGAAAGGTTACTGGAGCCTGTGTGTGTGTGTGTGTGTATATATGGTGTGTATGAGGGTGACACGAACGGTGTGTTCAGAGATGTGTGTCAGAGAGAGGAAGAGGGAGAGACAAAGAGGACCTTAGATTGTTTGATATCAAACATCTACAGCTGATTACAGACCACTGACGGTCTAAAGTTTTGAGTTTAGAGTAACACTGTCAACACGACTGTAAAACCTGACCGACCAGAAGGTTAAAGGTTAAAGACTATTAAACTCTGAATAAATAATATTATGTTACGATGTTTTTATGTCCCGCTTTACCTGTTTCTCATGAATATTCAGTGTTAGAGACTTTAAAATCATAATTTTCTTACACTACTTGATATCTTTAAGTGTTTTGGACATCGTGTTAACGATTTACAGTCCTAATTATTTTAATAGTTATGATTTAATAGTTTGACTTCATGTGGTGTCGCTGTATTTTAAACTGATGTGCTAGTTGACTTAAAAAAAACTAAATACAAAAAGGCAGAGGAGCTTAAATATCGTCCGTGACATGCAGTGGTTTAAAATGCAGCTTCATAGATTGAAAGTTGACTTTTGTCAATATTCAGGCTATAATCTATAATTATAGGTTTTAAATGGTGTTTATGTTTAAATGGTAGCGAGGCCTGACAGTTAACATGTTAAAATGACCTGAAAGGGAACTGCTGAATTGTTACTGAATCTTTACAGTTACATTATTATTGATTAATACAAATAACAGTGGTCAGTTTTAAAGGTGGGAGCTAACTCATTACTCTTCCACCAGCTGTCTGCTCTGCGCTCTGCACATCCCTGACTCTGGAAATAGGAAAGAAGGCTCAGACCGTGCCTCATAAAATTATATTCCAGCCATGTCGGACATGATCTGTGCGTCGGGTTGGGTTAAATTACTGTGAAATGAAATGTTTGCTACAGCGGTATCTCTTCTAAACTAAACCAGCAATGACTGTGGTGACAGTTCACTCACTCATTTCTTACTGCGTTGTTCGCTCTGTCCGTTTATTTCTTAAGAATCATACACCTCGACTTTAATGACTCCTATGCGTGTTATCAGCTCTGTTTTGCTTCCTCTAACGTCACCAAACAGGAACTGAACTGAGAGAGAGAGGAAAGCGATGAGCGGGTAAAGACAGATGTGTACATCGTGTAATGTGTGTGTGTTTGCGTTTGAGACGTGTGTGTGTGCGGAGCGTGGCCTGGTTCTGGTGAGATCTGAGCGGAGAACCTGAATACTTACAAAGAGAGAGAGAAGGAAAGCAGGAGAGGCCATTGGGACACTGTCCTGTAGGAGGACAAACATCGGAGTGAAAAAGAGAGAGAGAAAACACACACAAGTGCGTGAGAAAGCAAGTTTCAAACAAGTCTGCGTCAAACACCGAAGCACACCGAGGGACGAGCTGTGCAGCACGTTCACAAACACACACACAGTGAGACAGATACACCAAAGACGATCATGCACAAGCAGACAAATCGTACACAAAAGACAGCTCACGCCGTACTACAGTTCGCATCATGCCCCCAATGAAAAAAATGACTTTTATTCAGCCGTAGCGCTTGAATACAAATATTATCTTTTAATATAGTTCATATATATATATATATTAGAGGTGAGCCTGAAGGCAGAGCTCTCGATTTTCCAGTCCATCTACGTTCCAACCCTCACCTACGGTCATGAGCTTTGGGTAGTGACCGAAAGAATGAGAACGAGCGGCTGAAATGAGGTTCCTCTGTTGGGTTGGAGCTCGGAGTAGAGCCGCTGCTCCTTCGCTTTGAAAGTAGCCAGCTGAGGTGGTTGATTAAGCTGCCTTCCTTTGGAGGTGTTCTGGGCACGTCCGACTGGGAGGAGACCCCGAGGCAGACCAGAACCTGCTGGAGGGACTATATAGACCATCTAGCCTGGGAACACCTCAGGATCCCCCAGGAGGAGCTAGGATGTGTTGCTGGGGAGAGGGACGTCTGGAGCGCCCTGCTGAAACCTGCTGCCGCTGCGACCCAACCCCGGATAAGCAGGGATAAGTTCAGCTAAACAGTGTGTGACGGTCTCATTTCATCTCCAGTTGAGTTTGCTGAGAATCAGCTGAACATTTGGCCAAATGTATTCTGTATAATGAACTATGAAAGTAACCATCTGTGAAATTCACACCTACTTCCCGTCTGAAACTGACATTTCTAAATATGCTTCAAAAATGCCATGACACACACACACACACACACACACACACACACACACACACACACACACACACACACACACACACACACACACTCAAGACTCCCACATAAAACGCAGTTAAGACACACGAAAGCAAACATGAACACAGACTGCAGACGACAGCGGACAAACGAGTCGAGTAAGTGACATGCAGAAGCGGACAGACAAGAAGTTAGTGAGGAGAGGAGCAGCCAGCATGCAGGACGTGGATCAGCTGGGGAATCAAGACCAGAGAGTATTTCCACTGAAGCACAGTGCAGCGAGCGAGCGAGCGAAGCGAGCGGGGAGGAGAGTGGACCGAGCTGACCAGAGCTCTCCAAAGTGTCCAAACATCAATGTGTGTGTCTCTGACTCAAAAGATGCTGATGTGAACGCACTGATGTGACACTTGTTATTCATCGTGTCCTCGGTGCGTTACTTCACACTTTAGCATACATGAGTGACTACACATGAACATATTAGTGTAGAATGATTCAGCTAAAATGACTCCCTTTACACCTCGCATTAAGATGTGTTTCGGGTGATCAGACTGCAGCTGGATAGTGCTTGACCACGTGATGGTATAGGTGTAAATGCACCCAAAACGCACTGATGGATGGATTGTGATCCAACGGTCAACCACACCCAACAACAACAACTACGGGTGAGAACGGCTGCAGTCTTCTGCTAACAAATAAAAGTCTGACGACGCATACAGGCAGTGAACTGAACGTGTCTGTTTGCAATTAATGACGTGAACTCATGCACCCAATATAAACTGCTACACATGATGGAGACATTAGTGCGAGGACTGCCGGGCAGAACTTTGAAAGCTCAGAGACTGTTCAGAAAGTTATTATACAGTCTGTAGCTTTTTACAGCGTCTTTGGCCGCAAACGCCAGCGTGGACACTCGGAGTCTCGGCAGAGAATAATAAAGAGCTCTCGATTCAACCATAAAAACACAAGTCAACAGCTGCTCCAGTAGTTCCTCCATCCAAATTAAACTGAAGCAGCTTAAAGAAGAGAAGAAATGAACTTTGAGCAAAGCTCTTGTCAAGTGTAAAACGAGAGGAGGGCGTGATGTTTGGTTGTTTGTGCTGGACAAGAGCGATCGGATCGCGACGTGGACACCGGAGACACAATTTAATGAAAGGTGTGAAGGGAGTCAAAGAGGAGTGTTCTTTAAATTCATAGATATAAAACCAGCACGGATTCAGCAGATGTGATGTATTAAAGTGTGCTGACGCAGAGTGTGAAACAGCTACTGTCCTACGACCAGATATATAAAAGTGATGCAACTAGAAATTGTCCATGAAATGTCTCTGAATTTGTCTTTAACGATTAAAATCATTTAAAAGACCCTAATGTTGATCATCATGGTCCATCAAGACACGTAGAGCTTTAGTCGTGCGTGTTCGCACTGATCTCATGATCAAATCGATGAATCTGTGCCCATGACGAGTTTCTCTGTGACTGTGAAACATTCATGACTCACAAAGTGTTTCTGTCCACAAATTCTAGTAACTTGTCCAACATTTTAAATGTTTCACAGCTTCACACAACATTTACCATTTCACACACACACGCACACACGCACACACACACACAGCTGTTTTCAGTTATTCTGATTAGACCTCTTCTCAGGTTACAGTTGGGTGGAGCTACTGTATCACATTAATCCCTGTATGTGAACAAAGTGTGAAATAAACACCCGAGTGAACGGACAACGTCTGATCAGGGCTTCAAATATTTCTTACTAGCTCACTGTTGATATTTTGAGACATTTTTTTCAACAGAACTCGACCACGAAAAAGTCGCCCAACCCACCTTCTCGGCCGGCTCTCCCGGCTTACGATTTCCCTCCCTGCCGCGGAGGCTCTTGGCAGAGATGGCGCTCTCCGAGGTCTGCATGATGAGCTGGGTGGCCAGGAACTGCTGGACGTGCTCCAGGACGTCACGCTGCATCTCTAGCGCCATGTGGTACACGTCGTGGTCCGACGAGTTGTACATGACAGCGTTCTGAAACATCAGCATGATGTCCCGCTGGAACTCCGCTGTGGTACGGATCACACCGGACTCGATGTTCTTCTTTATGGCCGACAGATCCATGGGTCTTCAGCAGCAAAGGAGAGAGGGGTATATTTATTAAACTCTGCCTTTGACACTGTTTAACAAAAGTTCATTACTATTGGCTGCAAAGGAGAGTTTTAGTGTGGCATGAATTTACTAAATTCACTGACAGGTGTTCTTACCTGTGCACGATGCTGTGGTAACCAGGGGCGATGTCGTCTGACACAGGCTGCAGGAAGACACTGGCATACCTGACAGAAACATGACTAATCAGTTAACTGTTTCTATCTGTTGCTGTGAGACGCTCTTCCTGTAGTGCTTTTGTTCCAGATCAGACATGTTGACTAAGTCTGCAAGTGTTTTATTTCTCAAAAGACGTTTTAAAAAATGTGTTACTGCTGAGATTTGTTGAGGAAAAAGACAACAAACACAACAAAAACAACAAATGAACAACCAGTAGACGATGGAGTTCAGTCTAGATTCAGACTTTATGGGATGTCCAACTAGTTTATGTTCTTGTTTCACAAATCTTTGGCTGCTCTGGATAGTGCTCCTCTCCTCCAGCATACCACTGAGGACACAAAGGTCATGTCCTTTGTTTTTTTGTTTCTGGGAATGTGGGAGTGGAACTGAAGTATTTATATCGCTTTCTTCAGACTTCATTGACAAAAACAGTAATTTTACCTCACAGAACACGGATGTTGCTGGTCCACCGCTGCTTTGTTTGTATTTTGATCGTGTGACTTTGGTGTTTGAACACGTTAATTAAACTAACATTAGTGGCTGTGGATCGAGGCATCGGTAGACCAGCAACTCCCGTGTTCTGCGAGGTAAAATTACTGTTTTCGTGAAAGAGTCTGGTGGCTTTGGAGAGAGTGACACAAGGCTTCAGTCTCCCATCGGGATGGGATTTCTGACGACCAGGTAAATCCTAAATATAGAGTACGCTTAAACCCATATTGATTTATTTGGTGGGCCTTTTATAGATCTGTCCAACGCAGTACACTGCTTAGCTTCCATGTCTGCTTCTCCAAACTAGATACATGCTATGTGCTTGAGTTAAAGACATCTCCTGCTATTTGATGACATACAACAGCTCAGTACAATCAGGAAGACTGTGAGGTATCGCTGAAGTATTTCGGTCAACTGATTTGTTGTTTCGGTTGAGGCATTTTTTAAGAAGCTCCACCTGTGGTTGGCCGCGGCTCTCCACACCAGCATGATGGCTTTCTTCCAGATCTTCTGGGCCTGAACTGCCTCCTGGTCCTCACCACATGTAGATCTGAAGCCGTGAGCAGAGCAGAGCAGAGAGAGGAAGTGAAGACAGAGTGGGAATGAAGAGAGGATTGTAAAGTCCAGAGTAAATGGGAAAAGGGGAAGCAGAAGAGAAATCACAAGAGGCAGAAAGACAAACGCACATATTGTTAGATATGTGTCAGCAGCTGAAGACTGCTTAGCTCAGAGAAATGGAGTCCGAATCTGATTCAGAGGTCATGACTACTCATGAATACTCATGACAAATGACAGCTAAGCTACATTTCTCCTAAAATGTTTGGTTGCAGAAGCGCAGGGTTTACTATAGGACACGGTCCTGGATTCACACAAGCCATTTCACCACTACATAGTAACAGATATAAATCATGACGCAGCCTTTTCTGTAACCATGATCACGTGAACACCTACAGCTGGGAAGAAGAGGCCGGGCTGCTGGCCAGTGAGTCGGCTGTGTAGCGCTGCGACGGCGGGCCGTAACCGTCCTCACTCTCGCTGGCCGCCCGCTCCACCTCTGACAAATAGGGACCCTCCCCTTCCCCACACTCCTCCTTCAGCTCCATCCCTTCTTCTGGGTCACCTTCACTCCCGCTTCCTCCTCCTTCACCTCCTGGATTCAAAAACACGCACACATTGAGGAAAATGACTGTTTTACAAGGCTGTGCATGTGTGTGTGTAAGTGTGTAAAAGTGTGTTACCTTGGACTCTTTCCCAGACACAGAGCTGTCCTCTGAGTCTGTGGGACAAAAATGAGAACAGGATGAGAAGGATTATATATAAAAGCATGCTTTCTCAGTCAACATAAGTACACCACCCACCTAGACAAGGTGGGTTAGGCTCAGGCTGGCTCCATTCCTCTCCTTCACTCTTCACTGTTGTTTCAGTGCTCTCCTTCCCTGCCACCCCCTCCTCCGTGACCTCACTTCCCGTTGCACCGTCATCAGAGGTGACATCGCTTCCCGTCACCTCGGGTCCCTCGCAGTTTCCCTTCAGCTGTTCTTCTCTTTTAGTTTCTGGTTGATTCTGGGTCTCTATGCCTGAAGGGATCAGGTTGGACATTGCGGCCACATCCTGAGACTCCTGTGTGGGATCGGAGTCTTGGACGGCGGGCGCTGGGTCCGAAGCCTTCAGCTCCTGCGTCTCCCAGGGACCAGGGAGGGTGTGTCCTTCCGAGACGGCCTCTTCACACAGAGACAGAGCTGCTTCCACTGCTGCTGCATCCAAAGCCTCCACAGAGTCATCGACCTGAGATAGAAAAAATGATTATTATGGGCTGAACTGACAGAACCTGAAAGATTGAGTCGATTTCATTCTGATGTTCGGGTATAAAGAAGGTAAAGAAGATGCTGGTAAAAGGTAAAGAAGGTCAACTGATGCTGCCCCTGATCATGTAAAACATAAACACAGCATGTACCTTCTCCTCTATGATGGCGATGATGTCTCCTACTGTCTCCAGGTCCAATTCGTCTCCCATGTAAGACACAGCTACGAGGTCCTCTTCTACTAACCCCGTCTCCTCACCAAGCTCTGCCTTCACTGCAGCTTCTGCTTCACCCTCTGCAAACACACAAAGAAGAACAAAGAAGAACATAATGAAAACATAGAAAGAAACAGAAAGTGTGTGCGTGCATGAACAGACAGTTATGCAAAGTACCTGTGATGACTTCATGACCAGGTGGTAAGGCAGTGACCGCGGTGGCTGTTTGGACTCCGTTGGTGAGGCTTCCAGTCGAGTCTCCCTCCCCAACCTGACGTTAATAAACACAAAAGTAAGGCAATAATTAAGCTCTGCTGCCTGTTTCGTGTGTTTTCTGGTGTTCTTGTAGTTTTGTTATGATCCAAGCTCAGCTGGTTCTCACCAGGCGAGGGCTGGCTGAGATGAGGTTCCCTTTTTTCAAGAGTTCTGACAGGAGAGGTGACGGTGGCGGTGTGGCCTTCTGGGCTAAGAGCCTCTTTTGTGGTGAATCGTCTACTAGAGCGCCCAGGCCTCCATCTTTGGGGCCTGTAGCATCTGCTGCAGGTAGAAACACTCCGACCCCCTGAGCCTGGCGGAGACAGCAAACAATCAGCGAGAGTGAGACGCTTCTAGATGGAAACGGGATTGCCCAAAACACCGTAATGCGAGATGACATTTTTCCGTTCACTCATAATGAGATAAAATCAAGTTGGGCGTACAGGAAGGCAATTTTTTGGGGGTCCACAGTGATGATTAAAATCAAGAAATTCTTATTTAACACAGTATTCGTGTGGTTTCATCACTACTGAGCATAAACAAGACAAACACCGCCTATATGAGCATGTTCTTACAACTGAGTGGGTGGTGGTGTCGTCTGAGGTAACACCTCCCGTGTCCATGGGTGGCGTGGGGACCGAAGAGTCAGCCTGACAGTCCATGGTGGGGGGGCTGGCACCCAGGGGAGAGCGCACAGTTACACTGGGCAGACGCTTAGGCGTGTTTTTCACCGCCTGACGAGCTGCGACGGAGAGAGAAGGTCAGAAGGAGAATGAATCAGTGTGTTTTATAAGTGAACTACGTTCAAGGAATCAGCACAGAAACCATGAGCAAGCATCATGTGACGGTATTTGGTCGTTTCGAGCATGTCGGAGAGACAATCCCGTGTCTTAGGAAGTATTTTAAAAAATATATTCCAAGAAGAGGTCAGGACAAAATGTTCCAGCAGTCTAGTAGCAGATTTGTTGGATTTAGACTGATAAAGCCCTCACACGGGTATAAATCTTGTTATAACACATCGTCAGTGATGTTTTGATGTGTGTAGTCCACAATAAATGCCCACATGAACCAAAATATTCAGATTTCCTGAAGAACAATGACATATTTCACCACAGGTCAATAACAGTGTGCAGCCTGAACCCACCTTGGTATGCAGATTCTGTGGCTTTCCTCTTCTGTTCTGCTTCTTCCTCATCCTGCTTCTTCTTTCTGAGGCGGAAAAAAAAAATCAGAACAGTTTAACAATTAACCCTTAAGGACGATTGTATAATGGCATAAAAGGGAACAGGTAAGGACTGTGGCTGAAAAGCTGCAGGTTTGATAGGCAACTGTGGGCGGCTGTGGCTCAGGAGGTAGAGCAGGTCGCCTGCTTGTCCATGAGCATGTCAAAGTGTCCTTGAGCAAGATACTGAACCCCAAAATGCTCCTGATACTGCATGAATGTGAATGGTTAGCTAGTAGTGTAAAAGTGCCATGAGTGAAAGGCTCTAAATAAGAACAGTCCGTTTATCATCTGATGTGCAGAAACAGCTGCGTGGACGCTCTCTGGTGCTTTGTAAAAACAACAGAAACTACAGCTGTGAAACCACCTCTCTCTGTAGAAGTGACACTATCAGTTTAAATGTCATAACACTGAGAAGGAAATGATGCTGGACACTTGCTGAGTCATCGCCTTTTGTGTCATCGCTGACACATGTTCAGTCACACATGATCATTTTTGCAAATGTAGTAAAAAAAAAAAAAAAGCAACACTCTGTATCGCAGAGAGTACACTTCTGATTCATCGTGCAGTTTTTGAGGCCTTTATATAATAACTACAGCCGATGGCAGAGGGTCAGTAAAGAGTGATGCACTTTTGTAGTCTTCTGATCACTCAGAGTGCTTTTAAACGACATATCTTATCCACTGGCTGCCATGCAAGGTGCCACAACTGCTCATCAGTTTTGGGAGCTAATTATTCACACAGATTCACACTCTGATAGCGCAGCCTTCGGGAGCATTGTGGGGGTTTAATGTCTTGCTAACTCGCATGCTGGCAGACTGGAAGAAGCAGCGACTGAACCGCAGATCGACTCGCCCCAGAGCAATGATTTGAAACATAAGGACTCACTAGACACCTGTCTGTCCAAGCCTAGAGCTTAGCATGTAAATGTGTCATTTTACAATGGTGGCATTGAAATTAAGCTACAGTCTGCTACAGCAGCACACCTGCTCCATGAATCACTCATACTGTGTTCTCTCTAGAGAAAAAGGGGGAAATCAGAGAGATTCATATTTTAAAATGTTTGGTTTCGCCTTAGCTCAATAAACGAGCAACCAAACAAACATTTAAAGAGGAAAAGTTCAAAGTGTGCATGCTAGATACTGCCTGAAATTGTCCCTTTAGTGCTTCTTTATCTTCACTACCACGACATAGTAAGAAATAATTCTTATCAAACAGAAGAGCGGTCTTACAGCGTGATTTCTGTCCACAGCTCCTTCAGCTGGGAGTCCATGTGACCCGTCTGGATGAGATCGACCTCCTTCTTCAACTTCCTATCAGGGCAGAGAGCACAGAGAGGTTAAAGGTCTCACAATCCTAAACAGTCGTTCAAGTGTTCTTCTTCTATTAAGCGTGCATGTACCTGTACTGCTCCTGTGAGTCTCGTAGTAGTTTTTTCAGCTCCTCTATCCTCTCAGTGGTTAGCCTACGAACGATGACGTCTTCAATGGTTTCCACCACCTCACCCTTCTCACCACGTTTACGCCTGGAACAAAAGAAGAGGACAAACACTGGAAGTCACCTCACAGAATATTTCACTGTGATATACTGGTGAAATGCACGAGTGTGTGTCAGTGTCTGTCTCTGTATTAAATACTGACTTGGGTGCTTCTGTGGCCTCCAGCAGCTCCGAGTATTGTGAGGCACAGTGCTGAGAAACCAAAAGAAAATGTGTTTTATCCTGATGTACGACCTGAGAGGAGCTCAGCACAGTTATCTATTTAAAAGACGGAAGAGAGAAAATGTTGTGAAGGTTTGTAGCTTTCTCACCTTCTGTGAGAACCAGTCGGGCGGACGGCCGGGCTCTGAGAAAGGCTTGATGGCTCGACTTACAGAGACCCTGGAAGACAGAGAGGAAGTCCTCAGAATAAACACACATGTTGAGAAAACATTAATCTGATCCGCATGTAGAAACTAAAAATTTAATTTTGTGGAAGTGGAAGAAGTTCATGGTGTAAAATAAGATGTGTCATCACTGGAAGAGTGAAGTGAGACACAAAATGCTGCAAAAATACTCAAGTTGATTTTAGTCTTCTCTTATAAACTGCTCACTGATGTGACAGTCAATTTAACAGATCTGTCACCATTCACACACTATAATTAGTCGAAGTCTGACATCTAATGGTGAGAATTGAGAATGACATCACAAGTACTCGTATTTTTGCATTAAATAATGGACATCACCAGCTGATATGATCATTTTCAGTCTGCCTCTTACATAAAATAAAACCAAGTGTGTTTTGATGGCTTGAAGCTCTTTTTGTCAATTAAGAGGACAAGAAAACTTAAGATAATTTATATTTTTTTCACTTTCTCTTGTTGATTATCAGCTGAGATACACCTCTAAATTGAGGTGAGTTAAACCATCTTTGAACACGACATGCATCCCTGTAGCCAATAAGAGAGGCAAAAGATAACAGAGAGCTAATGGCTGAAAACAGCTTATAATATGACCTAAGTGTACGCTATGCTTCCGCTCATGTTGAGATAAGTGGAGACAGTCTGGCAGATGGTGAGTGACTGTAGCTTTTAATTGTAGTCTTCTCCTTACTGTACCAACATATAGATGTTCTAATTCAACCACGGACTCCGTGGGAAGTAGGGGTGCTAAAATGAGGCATAATAAAACTCATCATTTAAAAAATGTATAATGACTTTCTCCTTTTTTAACTGGGATTTACTGTACATGTGTTTTGTGCACCAGTGTTTGTGATAGTTATAGTTTATCAATAACGTGTCTATAATGCTATAACAACCTTATTTATTTCCAACCCTGATTATGGTAAGACAGGTTGGATCCATCACACAGAAACACAGTGAAGTGACAGACCCAGAGAGTTCATAAGGTAGCTGCACTTACTGTCATGTACAGTGACACATGTAGGTCATTAGTACAACAAGATGTGTTATTTGTTACAACATAATGTGTTTACTAACTAGAGCGTGGTGTCATTTTCTGAGGTTTAAAAGTACTGTACTCTCCCGGCCTTGATTCTCCATTTACAGGTGTTACTCTGTTAACAGCAAACAGTGACAGGTGTCTCATTTGAACAGATACATCACTGATTAACTGAGCTTCAGTAGATCTGTAGCTCTCATGTTAGTTCAGTGTTCCTGCCTGTGTTCCTGACTTTCCAGAGACAGGAATCAGTCTGTTATCTGCTGAATCACTATAAATGACATTAACTAATTTAGTTAATTGTTTAGCAGGTTTGCTTTTTTTTTTTTTTTACCAGTTTTGGTCGCCGCTCCTCATAACAGAGGAGGCCAGGCACAGCTTCTCCCTGACGGACCATGGCTCTGTTGGCCCCACATTCAGTATCTTGTGTTCTGCAGGGAAAAAAAGAAACAAACACTCAGAGAAAATTATGAAAACATGAGAAGACATTTGTGGCAGCTCCTGGAAAAAAAAGCCAAATCTTGGAAATTCACTACCAAACCACGCATTAGTGTCAAACTCTCTCGCACTGGAAAAACTCACTTGTACATTAAAGGGTAAATATATAATTTTAAATATGTATATAGTTATTTTTTTATGTCTATGTTTCATGTTTTTGCGTCTACCTGTCATGTTCCTGTACTTATGTCTATACCTGTATGTACAACTGAGAGCAAAGTGAGTGCGTGTGTGTGTGTGTGTGTGTGTGTGTGTGTGTGTGTGTGTGTGTACACACACCTGGACCAATAAAGAGATTTTGAATATACACACAACTTATCCAGATGTGCACAAACACAATTACAGCAGCTTCTATCGGAGGTGAAACATCAATATGAGGAGCCGTTTGTTTACAGTCAGTGTACATGGCGGGCCCGTCCTGATTCAAACCACCATAAATAAATAAATAAACCATAAATAAAATAAAAAGCCACACGGTCTGTGCTGTGTTAATGATGTAAAAACTATACATTTAAAAGCCGGACTGTTTATCTGAATTTAATATTTTTATTTACCAAAGTTAGCCAGCTAGCTCCCGTTAGCGGCATTGTTGATATTAGCCTGTATGTGTGTGTGTGTGTGTGTTGAGAGGATGTTTTTAAGATTTAATGCAGCTCTTCTTGTTTTTATTACAAAATACACACGGTTGAAAAACATGTGCATTTAACGAGGAATAGTCCTGACCCGTGTTTTATCAGACAACAATCACTTAACATGATCTAATCTTTAAATATTAGCGTTAGCTTAGCCGTGTTGATTACGGGGGGACACATTGATGAGACACACAAACGGCTACACGGTGTAACGTTTTACCGACTTACTGCAGACTAAACTAAACAAAACGCGATGTTTGGAGTTTGTTTAATGACCGGAGTTTGTTATAAATATGCTAATTAATTAAAGGAAGAGCTGAGAAATGTTACTCACTGCCGATACCGCTCGCCATTTCTTTTGTGACAAGCCAAGTGGACACAACTTCCGGCTGGACAGGTTTCAGTGTTACACACACAGACGGTACGTTCATTCATTGTGTTGTTAATGTGTGCGCTCGCGTGAACTGCAACAAATAATTAATACAATTAGTAAACATAAATAAAATTTATATGAAATTAATAAACTATACGTTTGACTGACTGTTGCTGCAGTAAATAGAGCATCAAACTTCAATAAAATCAAGTTATTTGATTGTTTTTTTTTGTGCAATTCTTCTGTAAAACACTGTGAGCTGAAACTGTAAGTCACTTTACTGACTGCAAAAATGCAATTAACCAGGACTGATACTCTGTGCAATATCCCTGTTTACTCTTACATAAACATTTAAATACACTGCACAGTATATTTAGAAAGATAGATAGATAGATAGATAGATAGATAGATAGATAGATAGATAGATAGATAGATAGATAGATAGATAGATAGATAGATAGATAGATAGATAGATACTTTATTGATCCAGAAGGAAATTCAAGCATCCAAAATTAAGGTTATGGTTAATCAAAATTAACCTGAGATAGATCTGAATTTAAATATGTACAGAGAAATTAAACATTTGTATCAAAATTAAACATTTGCATAGAATTTAAATATGTACAGAGGAATTAAACATTTATATAGAAAATTAAATATATAACTGTGTTAAGAAGTTAACCTGTGCTAACATCTATACAAATACAAATACGATACAATATAGTATGTTCATATCTATTTATGCAGTGATACTTCTTCGATACGTGTATATACTCGATACAATCAGAATCACAGTCACTTTTATTGGCCAGGTGTGTGAACGCACAAGAGGAATTTGACTCTGGTTAAACATTGCTTTCAAAGTAAGTACAGATATAGACATAAGTACAGTTAGAAAAAACATAAACATGAAAATAAACACAGATAAAAACTATATTAGTAATTATGTATGCCTATACATAAACAACAGTAACATTCGGAGACAGTCAGACATCGGTGCATGGTGCAAAGGATGCTGAAATAAATATGGTTTATACAGCAGGTTGTGTTATGTACATGAGGTAGATGTTACAGTATGCAGTATGCATGTAAACAGTGAGAACAATAATTTATAATATATTGCACAGAGTTGAGTTCCTGACACTGTGTGTCACTGTAGGTTACAGTGATGGTCTATATTTATTGCATTGCATTTGACTTCTTTAGCTTATTTTTATCCTTTATGTGTAATGCGCATGTCTACTGCTGTTACCATAATTAGTGCTCTTAATGCTGAGCTGACCGGTTCTTCTCGTCCAACACATTTCACTGTATCGTTGACCCGTGTTAACCTGCACATGACAAATAAACCTGAAAACTGAAACTGAAAACTGATATCGACAAAGTCCTGGGAACAGTTCTGAAGAAAACAAACAAAGCAGGCTTCTTTCCATTCAGTCGGGCTTTAATACTAGTTTGATATTTTTTACACTGTCATTTGTTGATATGAGGTTTGAGCCTTGTGACAACATATTTAAGCTGGTGATGGCAATTTAGCTACGAGCTGCTGTGTGAAAATGTGAACACTGGATCACTGTGAGCAGATCTGTAGTCAGGACTTCAGAAACACCGCAGTCATGAGTCAACGCAACCCCATCAGACACAAAAACCACTGAATTATTCACTGCTGTTTATACTAAATCATACTTAAATGAATGTTATTTGATTTGATTTGATTTCTTGTTTGTTGTTGTTAGGCAAAAGCCACAGAAATTTATGATAGTGAGTAATAATTGCCATGTGTGTTTGTAGAATATAAACATCTCCTTCTGTCCTTAAAAGAGGGCAGGGTGGAAGCCAAAATGACAAGCAGAGATACTCTTTGGTTAAAGTTTTCAAACTCCAATCTGAATGTTTAAATTAATATAAAGACACAAGGTAAATGCACAATTTCTAACAAGGACCTCAGTCAATGTCGTATCTCAAACAGGTTTATAAATCTTCTGTCAAACAGCTGAGAGTGTTTTTGGTCAGTGGAGGAGCTCCTGTGTGTCTGTCACAGTCCTGTGAGATTCCTCTGGTATCCTGAGTGACCCGTCACAGGATGCACTTTCACCTCTGACAACAACCAGCCAAAATGGGTGATCTGTTGCACCTTAATCCACACAAAACAGTGATCTCACGATGTACAGACGCACTCCAGAGTACACTTTTACATCACTGCTGCAAAGTGAGAAGTTAAACCACTGGAGGTCAGCAAAGACAAGATTTTCAGAGTGTGTGAGGCACATGGGGTAAGAAGTTTGCTGACCAGTCCTCCCACAGTCCAAAGACATGCACTTAACATGTTCATTGGTGACTCTAAATTGGCCGTAGGTGTGAATGGTTGTCTGTTTCTATAAACTTCCGACTTTTTCCCAGGGTGTACTGCCTCTCTCCCACAGCCAGCTGGGATTGATCCTGATGAGGATAAGCAGTTACAGAAAATGGATGGATGAACTCGGACAGAGTTGTGTTGGATGAAACATGTCTTTGCGTTCTACTCTGTAGTGACATCTCCTGGATAACAGTCATAGTTTCTTAAAATCTGAATCATATACCATTGGAGGATGACGTGAATAGGCTTGTCACTGGAGTCATGTTCACTGTCTGGAGTTGAAAGAGGTTAAAATATGATGCACAGTTAAAAACAAGAGTGACATACATGTTTATTTATTTCACAGATTCCCAGCAAGTTGTTTTATCTCTACTGAAAACATCCGTATAGTTATTATAGTTATTATAGTCACAGTCTACTTTGAAGCATGAAGTTATGAAGCCAAAGCCTCTTAAAACAAACCTTAATGTTAGTCGCTGCATGCCAGTCCTAATAAAAAGCAACAAGTCATTTTTGTGTGCCACACTTAAAAGTTATTGTTTGTGAACTTACTGTGTGTATAAATCTCCTCCAACTTTTGAACTATACTATAAAAAAACAGAACCCGAGCCATGTTTTTATCTTATATCTTTGGTGTCTACCTTGAAAATCTTTTGATCCATAATGGATGCACCTTTGACTCAGAGTCTTTAATATATATAAGTAGAGTTGCTGTTGTGGGATTGTGTGTTTGGATTTGTTTGTTCAGTTTCTTGTACGGGTATACAAGTGTATGTATGTTGTACGTCCTTCCTTGTTTGTCAGTTGACACTGAAACTACATTGTTTTCCCTTCATTTGATTTGTTTGATTAAGTATTTATTTTTAGGAGGCGAAGGGAAGGACTGAGGACACAAAGTGTACTATTATGTTTGCATCTCTACCTACTCGTGCTCATTATTGTACAAGAAAAGTGATGTGTGGATGTCTGTAGATATTTATGTGTGTATCTACTTATTTATTCACATTTATTGCACATATTGCTTTATGTTTAATTGCTTTATAGTCATGTGTTTTCAATGGTTATTGCCATCACCGTGTTCTTACATCTTATTTTCATCCTGCTTTTATTTGGCTGTCTGTTGCTATTTCCCAGTATCCTGTTTGTGCTCGTCTGCTGTTTTAAAAAGGTGCTGTATAAATAAAGTTAGTGTTAGATGAAGTGAGACCAGTGAATCCTGAGTGTTAATAAAATGAGACCATTCACAACCATTTTAAATATTGGCAGTCTTTATTTCAACAAGACTAAGAAATGTTGTTTAATATACATTTTCTCTTACAATTTAACATCTATCTCATCTTGTTTTTTCCATAACATTTAGGAGATACTCTGACAAGTAAAAATCTGGTGAACTGTTACGGCCTCTTTTAGAGACATCTAAAAACGGCTGCTCTTTATTTACACACTTTTTTTTTTTTTTTTTAAATTCATTTCAGTCAGTCAGTCACTCAGTCTCTCCTCAGAAAATGAGTCCTTTCTGTTCTTGTGGGCCAAACGGCTTGATGGGAGGCTTTCAACACCTGACCAGCTCAACTTTCAAGTCACTGGACTGAAGTTGCTCTGCGGATCGAATGAACAACATCCGGCTGCTGGACCAACTCCTGCCAGCTGGAAACTGTTGCAGCCCTGGCCCGCAAGCACAGACATTTACCATCATCACCCAAAACATTTCCTCTGACTCTCAGAAAGTTGGGTTTTTTTTTCTCCTCACACTCGACACAACTCTTCCACATGACAGGAACACATGCACAAGCCCTTGTAGAAATGTTGGTGGAACACAAAAAAAAAAAAAAAAAAAAATTGAACCGGTCACATGCAGAAGTAATATCAAATCAAGCTGCTGAAGCACAGCTTCATCATTTTAAATTAAGGCTTATGTGGGTTGTTTAGACGTTTCATCAAATCCTTCAATCCTTCTTGTCCTTGCTGAATCGTTCCAAGTTTGTTAATTTGGATGAAAATTTCACGTAAGCTTACAATCAGCCTGTCAAACAACGGACGAAAAAAAGTTGTCCAGTATTTACCATCGGTCTTAAACTGCAGCCAGCTTGTCCCAGACCTGCAGACGGACGTGAAACGTTTGTGAAATGCGTTTTAAAACTTTGCATATCGAAACATTCTGAATACTGTATTTTGGATAAGCTATGTCAGTCCTAAAAGCATGTTTGCAATGACATTAAAACACATGCATAAGTTACTGTACAAAAGCTACATGAGGCAGCATTATTTTAGAGATAAAATGGCCAGGTAATGCAACTTACAGACCCGATTTCAAATTAAAAAGATATATATATAAAAAAAAAAAAACGTTGTGCTTGTCAGCTGGTAACAATGTGCTCAAACACCTTTGGGGGAATCTGAGCAGATAACAGATACAAATATTCAACAACAACTACATTCTTGTTTCTTTTCTTTTTTTTTTAACCCTCAAGAAGTTGCTAGTAATGTACCAAAGGTTAAAGAAGATCAGGCACCATACATTGCATTAATTTTGGTAGCACTTGTGACAATACTTCAACATTCCACCTCAAGTTGACACGATGAGAACGTGAGGATGAGGATAGGTAGATTAAATGGGTCAGGATGAGTCCATTTATACTGACACAGGCCAAGAGGTACAAGTGTGTATTGTGGGATGGGGGATGTGGGCAAAAAAACAAACAAAAAAACAAAAACTGTGCACGCTGACCAAAAAAGTGCCCCCAATATCTGTGCACATTGTTCTCTTCCACCACCTAAAACTAGCCGTAAAATCCACTGTAGTACCTAATATATATCTTCATACCAAAAACAGCTAAAAATTACAACACCTCTTCAACATAAAACCCTGTATTAAAATAATCTTTCCTTGATTTTCATTTGATCAAAGCACTGTCTTTTTGTTCCTCCTCTCTAGTTTAATGTGAAACGCTCCTCCGAACATACGTGTTGCCACCTTTTTTCTTTTTCAAACAAGTAAGACTGTATTAGAGTCAGATCCTCTGTGCTGAACTGAGCTTACAGTACCAAAAAAAAATAAAATAAAATAAAAAAAGGGGCATTCAGGACTTGTCAGCTTTGCCTTCTTTTAGGGGTATAATGCCAGGGGAGTCCTTCCTCTTCCACCAGGATGCCAGCCACATATCTCAACTCTTTACCGAACACTTTCAACTCAACATTACTAGATTGCATTGACAATGAGAGTAAGCATGAGGTATGACCTTACTATTGAACTGCTTAAGCTGAGGAAATTAAATTAAAAACAAAAAAAACAAACAAAAAAAAAAATCATGAGGAAATTTTAAAAGTTAGGTTGTGATAATGCTCATAGCAGACATACAATATGCATGTTTGGGCTCACAGAGTTGCCCCCGACCCTCAAAATAAAAAAAAAAAGCTCTTCTAAAGAATGATGCCATCTCCTGTTCAAACATAAATACCTGTGCTATAACGTCTCACTGTATTTCCAAGAGATGAGCTGCAAAAGTTATTTTAACGTCTCTCCAAAGCAAAAGAGAACAAACCGGCTTGATGTGTGTAAATGTGTAAATGCACCGACACAAACATTCACAGTGTGCAAAAATAGGATTGTTAGAAATTGTTAATATTCATAAAAACATTACTACGACGATTTGTTGTGAAGATCCTCAGAAATATTGAAGGTATGTCCCACCACAGGCACTCAATGTTCAACCAAACATCCCGCTTACTATTGGATTATCAGATGGCGATCACTGAAGAAGGCACAACAATGAATTATGAGATTAAATTGCCAAAAATAAGACAATTATATAATGTTTGTAATGCTGCAAGCAGAACCATAGTGTAGCTCCAAAAGAGCCATAAGGAGTAAAGGTTTATCTGAGGGGAAAAAAAGGGGGGAAAAGGTGGATTTCTTGGGAAGAAAATCATATTGCTGTACACTGATGTCCTTAAAAACATACAAACAAATAATTAAAAGTGAAGTTATTGTAATATTAAGAAGAGTCTTCCCCCGCAATGGCGGACAGTCCAAGGTCCTGAAGGCAGTCTTTTTAAAGTCTCTCTGACAGTTTTCCCCTTCGCTCCATCATTCCTGGTCGTTCTCTTCCTCTCCCTGCCCAGCCCAGTTTTATCTCAAGTGGGGAGCGAGCAGGACCAGGGCCAGCCCGCAGAGTGCCAGCACCATGCTTCCCTGTGAGGCGACCGCAGCTGATGGAAGCACCACCACCGGGACGACCCGGGGTTTGCCGGGGTTCGGTGGAGTGGAGAAGTAGATGTCCTGGTCTGTGTCGTAGGGCGGAGTGTCGGAGCCGCTGGTGCTCCCCTCTGTACTGCCGTCGTCATCTGAGTAAAAAAGGAAGAAAGAGAGAGGCACACGAGGGTCAGATGTGTGCAACTAGATAGATAGATACTTTATTGATCCCGAAGGAAATTCAACTAGGACATTATGTCATGAAGAAGATTAAAAAGCAGACTGACCTCCGTCATCGTTGTCAGGAGTGATGTCGTTGCCGCTGTACGCAGCCTTTAGCCAGCTTGTCATTTCCTTCAAAGCTGCAATCTGACTGCGGATCACAATGTCTGGCTTCGTTATGTCCACGTCCACGTCAGGGTTCGACACCTGATTGGCCAGTCCATTGCCAATGACAACTGACTCGTACCTATGTAGAGTGAGAGTAAATATAGGTCATGGTGTTGCATTATTAAAAGTTACTTCACACACATCAGTGATGCTGCTTGGTCTAAAACAACGCAGTTAACTCGCCTTTGACTCATCCCATTTTAACCCCGATAATGTTACATTGTAGACAGCAAATCTGTGTTGGAAGTTAATATTTTACTCATATTATTGACCTGATGTAATGCACTTGTTTCATTTCACATCAATGTGAGAGTCTTCTGCTGTGTTTTAGAGGAGAGACAGGTAGTGAACGACACGCTAACGCGCTGATGGATTCTGTGTTTTTGTATTTCTAGCTGAGTTTATTTGGTTAAAATCAGTGTTGATGTTTTGCCCTCATTGTTCTCCATGAAGTTTTCTGAAGTGATGTAATGTAGCCTCAAATATTTATTTTTTTGGAGTGAGCACTGCTTCAGACTCTGTTTGAGAAAATAGCCTTTTAAATGCCACATTGTTTGTCAGCAACGTGGCGACTTCGGAGGCCTTATGTGTTGCTTGTGTTAATGTGGCATGTGGTTATTTTGCATAATTTTGTTTTAATTAAAACACAACTTCTGACACCTGCTTTTCTTTATCGCTGTTTCGGAAGTAACGTGTGAACCGACTTTAAAAGTGTCGTATTATCTTTGTTAGCAAGCACTGTGAGATGCTACAACCGCTGACACGTTTAAAAATGTAGCTTGCATGTCTCACCTGCTTTTTGCTGTTCCATTCCAGCACTCGTCCCCAGGTGCGATCCGCTCACCTGCACACACGGTCTCTGGCAATGTGGACCAGAACTTCTTTGCATGTTTCAGCTTCTTCCTCACATCATTTGTCTGCATAATGAACACACAGAGAAAGAAAAACAAAAAAACAAGTCAGACAACTATTTTAAACAAAGCAGCAGTGGTGTGGTTGCGCTTTAGGTTTTCTTTGTCCTTACCAATCGATCTAAACTGGTCCCTGCAGCGGTGGTGGGCCTTGCATCGGGACTGTAAGGGCGGAAGCGGCCGGTAAAGCCGGTTTCTTTGACAGAACGTGTGGAGCGGAAGGCCATGCTTGGTTTAGGTTGACCACATCCTTGGAAAACCTGTCAGAAGAAACGAGTTAGTCGATCTGAATCTCTCCTTATCTTCAGTCTGTCTTGTAAAACGCTGTAAAAACTGATACTGACTTTCTGCGACACTTGCATGCTGTTCTCCTGCATGTTCATGATGGCGTCTGAAATCTTCACATCGATGGGCTCGATGACGGACTCGAAATTGAAGGGACCCTCGAGCCTCTCAGCTAGGCCGAGCATGGCATCTGAAAAGGGCAGAACGCCATATACATGAAATTAAAAACAGCACCGATTTTGTTGCAAAATCTTCAGTTAGACTTGCTGTTACAGAAAGCCACCGCTAGGGGGAAGCACATGCCCGGGGGGCAGGTTAACCAGTGAAACTGAGCCCCTGAGATTGTGGCAGCAGAAACCAGGCGCCTCCACAGATGTGTCAGCAGCAACACATGTAACGGTGGTACAGAAGCCAGTGTGTCATGTAGAATAAACATAAAACACAGAGAGGAGGACAGTGGATGCACGCGCACCACCCTGAATGTAATGAAACCGACCTGGGTCCGTGTTTACACAACACAGGAGCTGCATTCATCCTGTGGGTCACAACATGTACGACTTGTACGGCCCCTCCCTCTCTTTACTTAAACAAGATGCTAAAGAATGAGGGATCTGTTTGTACATGATGGTTTTTTTTGACAATAAACAGTGTTCCTTTGTTAAAAATGTTCAAGTGCAATAAACACACTGCATACTGGGGGAAAAAAAAAAATCAAAAAAATCAAATATCTCTCTCATCTAATCACCCCAGTGCCATCACGTCACGCTGGTTTCATGCCCACGAGGATAGAGGCTGCAGTAGATTAGATTAAATCTAACTTGAAAGATTCTTTGGTGAATCACTGCAGTGGCAACTCATAAAATAATATCGGGTTGTATAAATGTGCTCTATTTCCAAATCAAACACTTTCAGTTGTTATAGTTACAGCACGTCAGGTGAGTTTTATTAACTGCAGAAGGTGTCCTCGTTCACATGGCGGTCGCTCGCTTACCGAGGAAGTTGTTCCACTCCGTGTCCAGGTCGGCCTGGTTGGCCAAACACCCGCGCAGCACATTCAGGCAGTAATTCTGGCACGGCTTCAGGGCCACTTGGCCCGAGCAGTAGGGACAGTACAACATCTTCATCGCAGCTCGCACACAGCTGGGAGAGGCGCTGACCTGGAGGAGGCCGAAGTTAGCAGACTGTTATGATTGCACCACAGCAAAAACACTCATCTAACGCTAACACAGACTGTGAAAAAGCATGGCCATTAATTTTACAAGCCACGTCTACAAAGCAGTATAATCTAATCACCAATGAATCACTCACTACAGTGGAAAAACATGCCATACCAGAAGAGTCAAAGTGGTTTATGTTATCAGAGACACTGTAATATAACTGCAGCCAGTTTTCCCAAGAAAGATATGAAGTGAGAAACACAGAAGGGATGAATGGCTTTAGGAGACAGACTGCCTTTTTTAGCAAAGAAGCTCCTCTAACTTACAGTGGAAACTTTGTTGACCACCTCCGGCATGAGCGCCAGGCCCCGTACAAAGGTGCGCGCAGCGACGAAGGACCGCGACAGCTGGGTGCGGAGCTTGCGAGGCACGTCGCCGAAGGGCTGCAGCTGGTCCGTGTGGCGGCTGACGCACTCCATGTAGGCGTCGCTGAATTCAAACTGCACGTTGACCAGCCGGAACATCCTCTCCAGGAGGTCGGCCCAGAAGTCTGACAGCATGGAGTCCAGGTTGACCGCAGCGCTGCCGGATATGTAGTACCTGGTCAGGGCTTCGAAGAGGTTCTTGAACAGTTCCCGGTTCTGCATGTACATTATCCCGTATGTTCGCACGAACATGCTGTCCAGCGAGTCTTCTGCATTTTTCAAAAGCTCACGGAAAAACTCTGCGGAGAGAAAAAGAAAGAGGAGTGGGGATTAGTGTGATGACTAAATGTTGAGGCTGCCAAAGAACCAGAACAAACAATCTTACATTGTTCACATTTCATGTCGTCTACAGGGAGGGATTTATTTTAAAGATGTTACAAAGGAAATTGAATCAGTATGACGGATAACATATTGTTTAGGACGTCTATAGAGACTGAGAGCTGATTTTATCAATCTTTAACCCAATAACTCTTTATGATTTTATTTGTTTGGGCACAGCAAAATCACACTTAGTGAGTATCTTCTTACAAAACATTACAACACACACGCACAAGTGTGAGGTTTTCATCTAGTTACTGAAATATACAGATTCCAGCACGACCACAGTGTACGTAAATACTAAAGCACTGCTGTTGACTGACAAAATGACACACAACGCGTGAAGATCCCGACACACGGCTGCCGTCATTTGAAGTCGGCACACTTCACCTGTGCGCCGTCGCCCTGGCATTTTGAGTATCTCGACAGAAACAGCTTAAGCATAAAAATCTTGGATGAAAGGCAAAGGAATGCGTTATGGAAAAACAGATGAGGAGTGAAGTGAGGAGGTGGAGGGTGAAAGGTGGAGCCGGAGCATCTCTGCCAGGCCGAGCGAGCGAGCGAGCGAGCGGCTGCTGCTCCTCGCTCTGTAGACTTGCCATTCAGCAGAGACGTCTCTCCACATCAAGCCGCTTCAAACCGACCACCATCAATGGCATTTTTCTGTTGTCACATTCCATTCGCTTTTCTCTCCCCGGCTTCTCTTGGACTGTCCTTCAGAGGCATTTTCAATAGGATTACTGAATAATGCAACCCTCCCCTTCCCTTCCCCTTCCCCTCCTCCCGTATATGGACCTGTACCCCCCATCCAGCCCTTGCATCTCCCTCCCCTCCGCTGCTTTCACTTCATCAGTTCCTTCAGAGAGCTCTCTTCACTAGAGACAGGGAACAATGACCTACTTCATCCTGAGGAATGTCCATCACCGCCCCCTTCACCGCTTTCCCCCCCCCAATAATCCAGCACCCTCCACCACCCTTCTCCCACGGACACCCCCTTTCCCTCCCCAAACTTTCTTAATCTGAACAAAATGAGAATTCCTCAGAGTCTCTGAAAAATGCTTCACCTTCAGTCTTGCGTGCACGCAGGCATACACTCACCCCCTTTCACTCATCTCTCTCTCTCTCCCCACAAAACTTCTGTCCTGCTGCAGTTTTCTCTGGGTGCCCTCTGCTTGGCTTTGAAATGTAAAGTTCCCATGCTCTCACAGAGGGAGTCACTAAACGCTCCCTGCCACCAGAACACACACAAGTACTGCTGTCACTTCCACTTCAGACTGACACACTAAAAAAGAAAAAAAAAAAAAAGGCAGGGAGGGGGAGGGCGGCTCAGGGCGGGTTAAGTTGAGGGCTTTTTTAACTTCAAATCCCCACTGTGTCGCCAAGGATACCGGAAACACTGCAAGCCCCCTCCATTTACCTCCTCCTTCCCATCACCAACACACATGCACATACACACAAAGCCAAGGGAGAGGGCACCAAGTTCCACGCTCCATTGACAGAGATTAAAACAAAAGGTCCAACCCCCCACCCCTGGAATGTCATAGTAGCCACAAGTTTAAAGTCAGTGAAAGGAAGACAGAGGAGGTGAAGAGGAGGAGGAGGAGGAGGAAGAGGCACGAAGCAGGAGGTCAACCTTAAACACAATCCTTTCTACAGTTTATTAGTGCGGTAATGCCTATATGCTAAACAGATAAGCCCTGTAATGAGTTTGGACAAACCCACGGCCTGTGCAGGGTGTGTGCGAGTGGTTGCAGCAGCAGCAGCAGCAGCAGCAGCAGCAGCGAGGAGGTTATGGGTGGGTGGAAGGAAAGGGGGTGGTGGTGGTGGTGGTGGTTGACGGTCTTTGGCCCGAGCTGAGGGTCTGAAGTATGAGCAGCATTACACAGGCATCTTGCATTGTCATTAAAAACAGTTTATGACACGCAGCCGTCTGCCAACAGTCCGAGGAGGCTGAGCACTCCCTCAGGATTTTTCCATTAAAAAAATGCGTCTGTCGCTCAGCCAATGGTCTGAGAGAATCTGGGTGAAAGGTTACACGGGAGAGAGAGTGTAAGCTGTAGCGAAAATGTTAAAAAAAAAAGAGAAAAAAAAAAATGAGGACAACTTCTTGCCTCTGTGAGTGTCTGTCTTTTCCTTCCTCGCTCCCCTCCACTCACCCCCTGTCATCATTTCCACATGTTGCAATGAAGGCCCTAAATTACGAGCGATGATCTTAGGCCCGATCCATCACGGGGGAACAGAGGAGCTGACCGATCTCCTCCCACTCCTCCCTCCTACTTCCTCCTCCTCCGAGAAACTTCCCCCCCTACCCGTGTCCCTATAAACTCTACTCCTCCCAATCCCAGCCCAGGCAGTAATTGCATCCTATTTGTGCCAATTAGTCCCTGTGCTTCTCCCTTTTCTTACGGGGTGGGATTCAGTCCCTCCTGCTGTTGGACTTCAGAGCTTCGGATGCAAGTCTCTTGTGTGTGTGTGTGTGTGTGTGTCTGGAGACAAGGGGCCTTAATCCAAGTGCTTAAATCCCAGACATAGGCTTGCACTGCTGGATGGGGTCAGTGCAACGGGACAGACAGGCTGAGGCCAGGACAAACACACAGCGAGGAGACACAGAGAGCTGAGAACTATTTCTGGCCTTGTCTTAATTGGCCATGACTCCTCGCTCCAGGCGCATGATGAGAGCCTGCCTAATCACACACACACCACTTCCTGAGTTTGTTAGTGTGTGTGAGTGTACGCTGTTTTCTGTTTTTCATGTACGGTTGCAGCTGTGTTTATGCACACATGCGGGCCCACTTCTCCACGGCTGACATCAACATTGTGGACCGTGGTCTTCGGTAACAGTAAATACAATGATGAGCACTTCCTGTGCCAGTATCACCGACGGGAAGTGCCTCCTTCTGGGTGTCTCGGTGTGACAACAGGAAATAATAGGAGAGCAACCCGAGCCTGTCACCGTATCCAGTGAGAGAGACGGTCTAATGGCCCAGGTGGAAGAGAGCACAGCAGGCCTTTGTAAAGAGATCCCACATCTAACAGTTCAGAGACAGCAGCAACTTGCCTACAGTGATGAGGAGGGGGGAAGGTAAATGAAGAGCAGGCAGGCAGGAGTTTCGCTGTCAGCTCGAGGGCTGCCCTCTCTTGGTCGAACAGACGATTCGACGGTTGTTCGGGATTTGTCAACTTTTGTGCTGTACTGTAATTGTCTTGTCAATTGTGGTTCTGGTATCACTTCCTCAAAAATCCACGGCAGGGAAGTTCTTTTTAGTGCTGCCATTTCTGCTCACGTTTAACAGTGATACAGGAACACGTCCATTACTAAATCTGCAGTTGATAAAATCTTTACCACCTGTAGCGCCAAAGGATCAAACGCAACGCAGCTCCAAGAAACGTCACCTTGAATCAATTGTTTCACTCGTTCCTGAGAGAGCTTACTAAGATCTGTGTAGGAGGCAGAGCGAGGAAACGTTTAACTACGTAACTGTAAGAGCAATTTTAATAAGTTTAATTATCAGGTTGTTACCCTGGAATCTCTTAGACTATTAGACAGTCTATTAATTTATCAAATTAAGAAAAAAAAAAAAAATCACTGGTTTCTACTTCTAAAATGTCTTCTATGACAGTAAAATGAATATCTTTGGTTTCAGGCTTAATCAAAAACATTGTTTCTGTCTTTCTTGAAAGAGCTTAGTACAGCCTGTGTGGAAGGCAGAGTGAGGAAAGATCTAACTATGTAACTAAAAGAACAATCAATAAGAGAAAGTACAAAACCTCCAAAAGTCTCAGTTAAATTAACAGACTGATTTTTTTGTGTTTTTCTTTCTTGCTGTTCAGTTCATTTAAAGGTCCATTGTGTAACATTTAAGGGGGATCTATCGACAGAAATGGAATATAATATTCATAACGATGTTTTCATTAGTGTATAATCACCTGGTTGTTATGTTTATGTTACCCTAGAATGAGCTTTAGATCTACAGAGGGAGCGGGTCTTCTTCCATGGAGTCAGCCATGTTGACCCACCTTGTTTCTACAGCAGGGACAAACACTGGCTCTACATGTGTTTTTTTGTGTTTGTTGCAAGTTTTATGGCCACTGTAGTCTTTGTAGTTCTTCATGCTTGAAAGGAGAGGGTGACGTGAGGGGGATTCAGTCAGTTGCATTCTGCAGCTTCACCACTAGATGCGGCTAAATCTTACACACCGGACCTTTAAACATGAGGCAAGGTGAATACATGTGTGTTGTAGCGCTGAAACAATGTCACAGAAAGCACTGGCTGAGTTGCGTAAGAAAGCAGTAAAGACATGAGCTGTGAAACATGATCCACAGCGAGACACAGTATAGAGAGAGAGAGAGATGGAAAGAGAACGGATGGTCTGAGGGGCAAAGAGAGGGGCTTTTTGGGAAAGCGAGGCATTAGATGGGGACAAAGGGCAGCGAGAGAGGAGGAAAAAACGAGGGGCGGGACGGGCTCGAGCAGCCACTGCATTCCGACACGTCACATTCCTGTTCACATCTGGCTGCAATACACACGCTCCCCATTACTGACTATCCCTCACTGCCTTTCACAGACACATAAGATCTGAAGCTCTCTGACCCGTGTATGCACAGTCACACACACAAACCACGCACATAACCGCCCTTCACAAATTCAGAAAATTTGAAATCTTTCTTCTTCTATCAGAGGAAAGTCGTCGGCGCCTCCTTCTCCATCTTATCTCATCAAGCTTCTTTCCAGCAGAGCTGCAGTGGTGCCATGGTTGGGTGGCCGAAGGTATTCAAAGCTGCCCTGCTTCCTTGGTGACTCAGCACTGTTGCGTGTTCCCATGCACTCCCAGGGAAACCTGATCCCAATATTTACAGGCACACACACACATGTGCTTGCACACAGAGGAACAGGAAATACAGAGAAGACAAAATCTGAAGATGTGTGTGGTCCGTCTGGAAGCATGCATGTCTCTCTCTGGAAGGGAAGTGGGCAGAGTTGGGGGGGGGCGATGAGGCAGGGAGCTGAGACGTTGAGAGACAGGTGGACGGGCCAACGGACACAGACTGACTGTCTCCGCTCCAGGCAGTGCACTGGCAGGTGGGAGCGTCCGTCAAAAATCATGCAACACAAGTTGCCAGCGGCACAATATAGCCCAAAAAAAAGTAGCTGGTGTGCACGTGTTTGTTTGTGTAAGTGTGTTTGCTTACTGTCGAAGTGGTCGTGCCTCTGTTTGAAGGTGGATTGTAGGTTGGTGCTAAGCCTGGAGACGGGAGCTTTGATCTCCGTGTGGCTCTGTTGGCTCAGCTTCTCCTCCATCTCCAACGTGCAGCATGAGAAACCCTGCGGACACACTTTCAAGGTGGCTCCTGGAAGAGACAAGGAGAAGAGAGTGTTACCCGCCATGTAACCCAGGAAACCGTCTTCACGAATCACATCAATACAAAATACCTCCAAACAATGTTAGAATAAAAAAACAAAAAAAAACAGGAGGCCTCTAAAAGTCATTACATTTAAATTATATACTTTAGTGTGTGTACACCTGCACAGCGGCTTTTGTTTATCGACCACGGCCGCAATTTCTTGCTTTTGTCTGGGATGAAACCTTTCAAAGCTTTGAGTAACAACTTCACCCCTCACCAAATCAAACGCACCTTGGCTGTGAAAACCCCCTTAACTGCACTTAAGTGGATTAATTGCAACACTCCGCTCAGAGCAGTCTTTAGCCGGACACTTTATAGAGCACCTTGCTCTTATCCTGGTACTTCCCTGTCCTGATTGATAGTTCACTCGCTGTAGCTTCCTCTGAGTGCTGTGTCCTTCTAAAACACAGACTTTTAAGAGGAGAGGATTAGCTCTTCATCCACTCGGACTGCAGATATGTGCACATTAGATAAATCTAATTTGTGGCTTTGCGTCCACGTTTTTTTAAAAAAATGCAAGAAAGCAACAGTCTTTGTGTGTCCGTCGGATCACATAGCAGCCTTTTTAAAAAGTTACCTCAGGCGTCACGTGATCCATTTTTAACTGGGTGATGTCCTCTTTTTGTATCGCCTGCTCTGTAAACAAACACTTGCTGGAAACAGCGAAAAGCTGCTGGCTTAAGTAGCCCCTCACATGGCAAACGGCAGAGAATGTGAAGTGTTTTTACTGAAAACGCTCATGTAAGTGTAACTGTTTTTCAGCTGAGGGCCGAGCCAAAAAACCTCAACGCAACCTACTCTGAAAGTTTTCTAATCAAAACCATTATTCAAAAGCAAAATACTGTCTTTGATTAAAAAAAAAAAGAAAAAAAGTAGAAGAGATGCCAACTTTGTCAAAAGCAGGTTTAACATCCAATTAGAAGAGGGTCAGAGGAGGACGAATGCAAAGTTGCAGCTGCAATAATGTTTTGTTTTAAACGTGGCTGTTGGAATCTGGGAACACAGGGATCCTTTCACTGCATCCAGGCACCAACAGCCTGTTTAGTTTTCCCCACCAGCTCGTGCTCACTGACTGCAGGCCCGCGTGCATGCACAGGTTACTGCTGCTCGCAGGGCCTCCATGTCGCACATGGACCGGAGCCTTAAAGTGTAAACCTGTAAAAGGTTTTCCAGTATCCCAGACTAATTTATCCTTCGAGAGATAATACCGACTCCAGTTATGACATCTTATTTGTCATGTTTTCTTTGTATAAAGCCTTGAAATGTGTTGAAGCTGCCAGAAATGAAACACTGTGAGCTAAACTTGTGTTCATTATTGACAGTAACTATTTTATCTTCTTTATTTTCATCTCAACAGTAGCAAATTGTTTTTGTTAAGACATACAGATCCAAGAAACTTCCTCCAAGCGACAACAAAAGCAGTATGTAAGCCTCGTTATGCTAATTATTGGTGAATGATTGAGTAAAGATTACTGCCTTTTCTCAGCTTTATTCCCACTCGTTCGGCACGAACAAGCTTTCTCCTCTGTTACTTATTATTCGAACGTTGCCGTGTTTTCGGTTCAAGTTGTTTACAGTTCCTCCGGTTTGATCATCGACTCGGGGATTTTTCTGCTACCTCCACTTCTGGTCACCATAACAACCCGAGCCATGTGGATTTGCTTCTCTTTCTGACATCTTGAGGATGTTTTCATTCCTTTTGTGCATGTAAGAGAAACGCCCAGTGACTTCTTTAACCAAAAAACACACGGGGCTTAACTTTGGTGACTTTTGTGTTATTTTACACATGTATGTTAAAAAAACAGGTTCCTAGATCAGATTTCCTGCAGCTCAGGGAGGCTGAGGTATGCTCGTTTAACTATTAAACTGACCACACTTCACCGAACTGAAGAGCACTTCAGAGTAGTTGAAACAGTATCTAAAATCTTAAAAAATTAAACTGCGGGGTCAGAAGTGACTCACTGCAATACAATCATCTAAACAGGGCACCAGAGGGAGGGATGCACCCTGGCGCCATAAACTGGACCCCTCTGTCTGGGATCAAGTCCAAATAATCCTCAAGTCGCTCCTTCTCTCGCAGTCCTCTCCCTAAACTCATCTCTCCCTCTCCAACAGTCACCCATTCCACCCCGACCCCCTCCTATATGAACATACACATACTCTCACACATACCCAGGCATAGTTGGCAGCCCCTACCTAAACATATTCACACATCACATCACTGCTCAACACATGGCTCTTTGTACCAGCATGATTGGAGGTACAGGGAGCAACACACACACACACACATATATACACACACACTGAACTTTTAGGTGAAACAGCCATCCAGTCTCTCCTCCAGCTGGGCCCCCTGCTTGCCCACAGCATAGGCGTACAATCAAAAGGGGCTATATGCACGTGGAAAATAGCCCTAGTTACCAGAGTACACAAATAAAAGTGAGGTGGTCAATATTTCACAGGAATGTCTGTACAAATGTCACATTGTTAGCTCAAAGGATTAAGTCTCTGAAAACTGAAGATTCTTAGCTAATGCATACTTTGTGAAAACATTTTGGCAGCCAATTTTTCAAACCGCTGAGAGAAAAATGGCACGTCTGGAACACAAGAGAGCTAACGGGCTAACAAGAGCAGTTAGATCCTATAAAAATCAACATCACGGCCGGACTTCGCGTGATACGTTTCAGCTATTTCACAATGAGTCCACGGTCAGTCCGTCGATGCATCAGTTGTTCCTCTGCCATCGCTGACATGAATAGTCTTTGTGCGATGGGTGAACTGACTCTCAGTTGCCTGGAGTGGAGTTCCTTTAAGGGGGCCTCTCTCTCAGCCCTCCAGTACCAAGTACTTGAAGATGTAGTAAGAAGACGCAGAGTCAGAGCGTTGAAGAGGGGGAAACTGCCATTTATGGTGGTCATAACAAAAGAGCAGCATCTTGTAAACAAACATGTGACTGTGTGTCATGGCATTCATCAGCTCTCTGCTGCTTCTCTGCCTTTCCTTTGTGGGGAGACCACCATCCCCTTTAAATGGCTCATAAAATAAGTCACTTCCCTTTGACATTGTCCTGCCTCTCAAACTCTGTTCTCAGAGGAAGGATGGTGGGGAGGTGAAAACGCCTCATAGACAAAAACCAGATTAGACACCTCGCTGCCCCCTCTGCCTGCCATCATGTGCCCCTGAACCAGACGGACCTCGACGTGCCCCCCCACCCCTCCTCCTACCACCACCACCCTGCAGGCTTAACCAGCGAGGTCAGGGGTTAACAGCCACTCCTCTGAGAGAGGTCCCGTCCTCTGACCTCCCCCTGTCCGCCAGCCAGCACATCAACCACACACAGCAACTCGCCTCCCAAAGCCCAATCGCACCAATAATAACACCACCAACGCACATACAGGCTATTAAGAGTCGTAAAAGTCGCGGACACATGCGGAAGATATAAATAGAAAACTTTTAAACAGTTGTACAGCACGATTTGAAGTCATAAAACTCCCTCAAGGAGTATTTCTGAACTCAGGACATCACTAAAACTGCTAAGGAGCTACAAAGGAGGCCGTGAGGCTACGAACCGTTCACCTATGTCTGTCACTAATTGGAGCCTGGTGGTCTGCGACTGAACCAAACCTCCGAGCTTTCACACGGATGTCAACATTTGTAAATAATTAAATGATAAACTGTATGCCGCTCATAGTCTATGTACATACTAATTCGATCCCAGCGGATTGAGGTAATTTGAGCCGGTGAATACTCGGGCAGTTTCATTTAAAAAACATAAAAGAAAAAAAATGTGTGAAGTCAGCCTTGATAGATCTTCAGAAAGTCCAGCATATTAAATCCAGCCTCTGACATATTCAGTAGTGTGAGGTATGCACAACAACACTTATGAATATAAAGGTTGTCAATTAATTGGCATATTATGCTCCCTGCTGTAACACGTAAAGGAGAGTGCTGCCAGTCTGCTGAGCATTACTCACACAGACTGTTGTAAATTTGCACGCCCTGCAGCCATAACATTCTCCTCTTGCTCCTCACCTCTGTCTAGGGTGTAATTATCCTGGGGTGGTGGTGGTGGTGGTGGTGGTGGTTGAGGGGAGTCTGTGCCATTTGTTGGATAACTTTCTGTTCTGGGGACTTGTGGTCTTTTGAGTCCACAGTGTTACTTTTTTTAAAAGTTTACTCACGAGGGTGACGTCTTGCCGGGTTAAATTCTCGACGTAATCAAACAGGAAAAATAAAGAAAAAGGGACACGAGGTGAAGCCACAAATGAAAAAAGAGTGATTGAAAGGCTGAACAACAACAGCTGCATATTTCATTTCCAAAATGATTGCAATTGCTCTCAAAGTCATTCCCCTTCTTAAATTCTTTCCTGTTACAGCACGCTGTCAAATCACCCCCTTTTCTTTTTGTCTCTCTCTTTCATCTCCACAGTTGTGGTCTGTATCTGGATTTTAAAATATGAATTCCCTTTTGCTCATTAAAAAAAAATGCCATTCATCCATTTCAGTTTCCAATTAGTTTCTCAGTCAGTACTTTAATGTTTCAAACAATTCTGATAATTTGGCCCCTCAGTAAGGAAATAAATCATGTAATTTAAAAAGCAAAAGTCTTAGACTGCTTGGCTTTTATCAGCTCTCAGTAATAGCTTTGGAAAGGCACCATTTTGTTCAAAAGTTTGGGAGGATGTGTCATTTTGAAATTAAACCCACACATCTATTCAAACACAGAACTGATGGAATAAATGTTTTCAAGGCTTCCATAATTCTGCACGGTTTAGCGAGGGGGATCTCCAGCATGAGATCAGTCTTTTTTGCTAGAAAAACAAAATGTGCAAAAATCAAAACTATGAAGCGTGGAACATGCAGGATCTAAAGCCACCAGTGTCCCATTTCACACCACAAAGTTTTCACAGCACAGTGAGGAAAAGTGCTCTGCTACAATATGATATTTCCCCCCAGTTATATTACAAGAAATCCTTTAACTAGGCGAGCTGACTAAGAGCTCACAGTCTTATTTACAACCTGGAGGAGTAGCTGCAGGGGGAGGGAAGGTTACAAACATCCACACATTCACATCGGGCTGTTGCTCGGTACAACCGCAGACTCTTGCTCAAGGGCACCATGCCAGTAGTAGTTGAAGGAGGAAAAGTGTGTCTTGTTCACGTTCCCCATCCAGATTTTCCTACCTTTTTTTTTTTCAAGTCAAACCAGTGACGTCCGAGACAACCTCTACTACAGTCGAAGCGTTGCAACTGTGATACCAAGGGTCAACTGTTCAGATTTCTCAAGGAGAGATTAAACAATGCATTAAAAGTTATACTACCCGGTGTGGAATTTCACAATGGAAAGTGAGCTTAAGATCTGCGTCTCTATTTAGCTCTCAGATTTCCAAACTGCATTAAGCAGAGCAAAACCACTGAAACATTCAACTTTTTAAACTAAACTTTGACTCTAACAAATGTCTGTTACATTCATCTTACACTGTTAATGTCCCGCGTACAGGGGTGTACTCTTTAAGTGACGGGAGAAAATGTTCAACAACATTATGCTGTAAGCGAAAAACCACTATTAGAGACTCGCCTGTTCATATGGAGATAATCAGGGCAGGGCGATACTTCCACCTACTCAGTTTTCTACACTTCAACCTAACAAAAATAGAGTAATGACAAGTTTATAGCAGTTTTGGCCCAACCAATAATGCTTTTCAGCTCTCAGTTCATTAGGAACGTCAGAAAGAGACTGAAATGTGCTGGCAGAGGGACTTCTGAATCTGACTGAAGTGTTTTAATGAAATGCTGGGTAGCAATGCCAAACCATGTCCATTTCTTTGCACTAATGTGTTTCACTTGACTGCTGCTCAGTGTCTCCAAACATAACTGAACTTAAAAGCTGAACAGTATAGTCGAGGTTAAAGGAGTTTTATCGTCGAGGAGGATATTCTTGAAAATCTACAGAGGAAAGCCAAGGTAATGAAGGTTGCTTTTCAGTATCTTTGAGGCTTAATGTCGGCTAAGCTTCAGGAGATCCCAGTGTTTGGACAGATAACTAGCTCTGCGTGCCTGCAGTATAACTCCACAACACTTACTGTAGATCTGTGGCCTCTCGCTGGGGAGTGGAAAGAAGTTTTTAGCAGCTGACCCACGACTCAGACATTACACTACTCTCGTAACTAGCCCTATAGGCTGTAAAGGATGTAACTAAAGTGGACGATGGCTTTAAACATTTAAAGTTAAGTAGTAAAATATTTTATAGGAATAGTTTGAAATTACCAACCTGAACATCTGCATGTTTGCCTCAATAAAAAGGGTCTAAGTTTGTTCTGGTGCTGCCATTTAGATTCATGATTCATATGATGTATTTTTGTATTCATTAGTACTGAAATTGTTGGTCGTGTTTTAGAGGTTGCATTCATTTCTTTAGTTTATTCTATTGCTGGTGCAACAACATAGATTTGCTCATCATCATCGAACACAGACGAGTACATGTAAGCATTGTAGTTAAACTGTGCATGAGTGTATAGTGATGGAGAGCAGCTGAGCACCGTAAAATAAAGGCTCGTCACTAAACTGGGTGCATGATTGATTATAGTGTATATACTGTTAAAAAGGGTCTGCTCACTGTGTTAAAAGCTGCGTGCTGTACGTTATTTTAAACATTGTTTTAAAACTGTGATATATGTACGTGGTTAGATGCTAAACTAACCAATTAAATGACTAATCTAATGGCATAAAGTCATCTCCCTCACATGATGAGTGACAGCACTAAAGTTGATTCGACCCACGATTTCGGCGTCAGCCCGAGCCGTCAGAGGTTAATGCAGAAGAACAATCGCACGGAGCATCAGTAACATCCATAAATAATAGGATCCACTGCACGAGGAGGAAGCCTCTCAGTAGTGGTGAACTCAGGAAACGCTCACACCGCTTGTGACATGAGAGATTTACTCCGCTTAGAACAATGCTCACCATCCATTTATGAGACAGGAAGTTTTGGTTTAGCGGAGCGCTCTCTGGAGTGAATATTTTCAGCTACGCAGCCAGCCACAGGGCTTTGGATACCGTCTGTGTAAAACGATGTTTCCTTAAATAAATCGGGAATTAAAATCTCTTCCACAACACAGCTGTCAAAACACCAAACTGCCAAAATTTTGCTTGTCACATGGCATGACTATGATGTGTGCTGCTGCGCACCGCAGAGCAGGGCAGGGCAGGACTCGTTACAATATCCAAGTTTCATCTACTGCTTTTTTTAAAACGCGGTTTTGGAGCGTTCTCATTCAGAGTGAGAAATAGTCAGATTTAAATGTTTATCTGCGCTAAATCTTCCACATGTTGTCAAACATGTGAATTATTTTCTAAAGAGGCACATGATCTCACAAACAAAGCACACACTGAGATTCATAAATCTGAGCCCTCCGCCACCAGAGTCCATTTCTGATTACTAAACCAGTCGGGGCCTCTGGCCAATTAAAACTCTCCATTTGTGAACATTCCAAAACGCTGTCATCCATGAACATTTACCCAGAAGCCCCTGGGGAGATTCCACAACATTGCCCTGGCCTCTCGCTCTGTCTGTTTCCCTCTACCGTCCCGGCACTGCATCTCCGGCTTTGTCTCGCCACACAAAAGCTCCCTGCCTACACCACTTCCCAGGTCACTGCTTTGTCAGGGTTTCAAACTGGCTCCTGCACTTCACCGAGTACATTTAACAAGTCAGAGAACAAATTCCAACCACTGGGGCTTGTTTCTTTAAAAGCTCACCTGCTGTAACAACTTTAGATCTACACCGCTCTCTGACTTCTGCATGCAAAATAGCGCGAGGTAAATATAGCTTCTGATTACAGATTGTGTACGTGGCATAAAATTATTTCCATAAAGTCTCAATAGTGGAGTGGAAATCTGGAAGGGAGTCAGAGGCTGTTGATTCAGATTTGCTCAGGCCCAAAGAACTACATCTCTCCACCTAAAAAAAAAAATGAAGTAAAAAAAGCAGCATTGTGTCGAGAATATGTTGTGAAAACATATCAGAGTTAAAGAATGTGTCAAAACACGACATTAGCTGGGACAAAAGAGACCAAAGAGGGGTGAAGTGGAAAGGTTACAAGGACTTGGGAGGTCATTCACTTGGACAAGTTAATCTGCCTTCTGTGTTAATTAGTCAAAGAAACATACCACACACACTACAGTGCGCATGGGGCAATCGTACCACAGCGCAACGTGACAGTAAATATTTAGCACTGAGGTCTGCAAGAAGTCAAGAAATACACAAACAACAGCATGGGATCAGAAAAATTAAAGGTCAAACCACCAACACTTGAGCAAGCTCTGTCTCTAAGTATGAGAATGCCGGAGGCCATGCTTCATCTTAACACAGTTATGGGGAATTCATACTTCAAACAGAAAGTGGTTTGTTTCGGGGATGACTTTGAATATGGGCCATTTTCATAGCGTGCTCCACACAAACTTTCTGCAACTTGTTTGACTTCCTTTTGGTAAATACAGCAACCACTGGCGATTGGCTTGACTGCCACTCTGACATGTGAAAGCCTCATCATTCAGCTAGGTGGTTTCAACATGAGTGCCTATGTCAAATCTTGTGAGCGTACCCAAAAAGGAAAAAACAACACAAAACACTCGCACGTAAAAAGTACGAATTTTTTCCTTGCTGCCATCACTCACCTGAGAAACAACAGCGATATCCATCAGAGGGAGTTGGAGGCAATGATTCACGTTAACAACGGGTCTAATCTTTCACCCTTTCCACATCTTTCTTTCAGGTTATGAGCCTTTTGATGCGCCGCACGGTTGCAGTGTTTGATCTAGTGCTTTTACTACAGATTCCACCTTGACGCTTTAGCCGTGTGTTTGCATGTGTGTGTGTGTGTGTGTGTGTGAGAGAGAGGAAATGTGTGGGTGAAAGAGAGAGGGAGACTGTTATGTTTAAGATTTGCAGAGACAGGCAGAGGTTTTGCAGACAAACGGAGAGGACAAGTTACAGCACAGCGTGATTATCACAAGGGAAGAGAAGAGGAGGAGAAAAAAAAAAAAGGCACAAAAGACCTTCCTGGCTTGTCCCTCTACACCAGCCCTCCGTCTTTCCACTGACTCATGGCACACAAATGAAAACAGACTTTAAAGGAGAAGATGAAAAACACTCTTTACTTTTGGCCAAGTGCTTTACCATGGGACCCTGCGCAAACACTGTTGTTCTGTCAGAGAAATGGACTACTGTTGAGCTTACAAATACGTCCTCTTTAAGATGTGCTTCACACACTGCTTGAGTGCCACACACTAGACCATCTAAAAGGGGGGGCTTTGCACTTAAAAAAAAAAAAATGGCCTTTGTGGCGTGTTCATATGCATTTGTGCATGCAAGTTTCACATAACAATCCTTTCTCCAACTCCACATAAGAAGAATTTAAAAAATCCCATCTCTGTTGAAACATATGAGAGCTTTTAAAAGACTTAACGCGCAAACAATACATTTCATCATTGCCAGTAAAAGCCAGAGAACCCCTCCTAAGGACAGGGGGCTCTTTGACAATGTTTATAACAGACATCCAAAAAGCAGCTGAAGCCCACCAGATGTTGAGAGGCAGGACGGGGCCTGGCGAAGCCCCCCAGGCAGAATGAGGTCAGGTACAAGATCAGGTTTCTGGAAGCTCAAAGCTACAAAAGGGCAACAAAGATTCTGATATACCTGTTGGGTCTTACGAAACTGGACACCAGCGGAGGCGGTGGGAAGAGAACCACTCATCGCCGACTGTCAAAGGGACTCAAAGTCTAAACCTAACGGTACAATGGTTTAATGGGCTTCAGTCATGGATGGCTCAGTCCGTTCCTGGCAAAATGCACCGAACGCGTCCGTAAATCAAAGCTACTTGCCACACCGATGATGTGCAATATTTCAACCCCTTGTGAGTTGACTCACATTCCCACATAACAACTAATTTTTTTTCTGCCAGCGAAAAAAAACCACCCTGAAAAGACTGACCAAATGATTTGCAGCTTTGGAGCTATCATTTAACAAAGTATTCGATCCTTTCATGTGTGGGAGTTTTTTTTTTTCTCCTCCCTCGCTTATCGGCCCTCAGCCAGTGGGACGTCTGCCATTGTTTTCTTCATGTTTTGAATTTGAGTTTTGATGACCTGCTTTTAACACATGGCATCAACTTGTCAGTCAAATTCACAGAGCTATGTGAAACAGCCAAAGACCTGCCTATTGCTTTTTTTGTTTGACAGAAGAAAGGAACTTCTGAGAAGCAAAGAAGAAAAAGCAGAGGTTTGATCTCAAACTATTTAATTTATATGAAAATAAATCCAAGAGCGAGCAGCACACAAAGGGATTAGGTAAATATTAGGAAACCTATTAAGCTAACTGCAGTTTGGAAAAGTGAGCTAAGTGTGAGTGACTGCCTCGTCAGTGGGAGTCTTGATGTAGGCCTTGGGAGTAATTAGCAGGGATTACAGCTCATCTGGCCGGCACCCAGCACTGGGGTTTCAGCCCAAACACCCAGGCAAGTCCCTGGCTTCCCTCCCTCACCACTACCCCTAACCACATGGGCCTCTGGAGAGTCACACAAATCTTAATGACAATCACGACTATCAATGCGGACATCAAGCTCGTTGCAGCTTCAGAGAAATCAATTAACCTTGGTTGAGTTACACCTACATCATGACCGCTCTCCCCCGCCGGCAGGAGGAGAAGAAGAAGAAGGGGGTTCGTGATCCACCCCCGCAGCTCGGGATCAGAGCCCGTGTCCCTTCGCCACACTCCTCACAGCTGGCTGAGTGACATCAGCATCGAGGTGATCAACACAAAAGGAGACGCACGGAGTCTCGAATATCAGAGGAACAAAAAAATTACACCACCGAGCGCCGACTGCACAAAAGGACTTGAATGATGGAGAGGAGGGACGTGGGGAGATAATGCATTTCTTCAAATTTGCAAAAGTTCTGGTGAGCTCAAACCCTCTTGTGTGCTTATAGATGAAAAGGTAACATTTAGTTTTGGCATAGAAACGCAGACACGGCAGACAGTGGACAACAGAGGTACATAGACGGAGTGGAGCAGGGCATCAAAATACCAGTAATCCATTAAAAAAAAAGAGAGGAAATCACCCAGGGATGAGGAAGAAAGGAAAGATTAGAAATGAAACAAAACCTCCCAGAGGAGCTGCTTAAGAGCGAGCAGGGGGAGAAGAAAATGAACTGATATGTCAGTCGGGACAGAGGGAGAGAGAGAGAGAGAGACTTTAACAGCATGCAAACAGGACGTGTTAACAAGGAGTTTCAGGGGGTCGCTCGCCTCGGCTCAAAGTACGGAAAACCACAAAGCCAGATCAGGATTTCTCACAGTTTGGACCCACATGGTTTGTGTCCACTCGCAGCAAAAAAAAAAAAAAAAAGTGCTTTGGTTAAAACCTTGTGTCGTGTTGGACAGAAGCGTCTGCTAACAGGGTTACTAAGAGCAGCAGGCTGTATGTACATGCCTGTATGACTGAGCGAGGATGAGTCACAGTGCATGCATGCTTGCAGTTACCTCCCCAGATTCCCTAAGCCTGTGTCACACACACACACACACACACACACACACACACACACACAGTCAGTCTCTGGCTCCTGCTTGGCCCACCATTTCTCCTGGATATTCACTTCGACTCAGACTGGTACAAAACTCTTTCCTGTCAGTCAAATCCCCCCTCTCTCTTTCTCTGTATGCCTCAGTCAGTCCCTCCAGCGCTCTCTTTGTTGCCGTGTGTTCCCAGCTCCAGGGCTCCCTATGTAGTGGGTCTTGGTGGTCCAGTGTGGAATGTGGTGAGGAGGGGGGGGTGGAAGGCAGGCAGGCCAGCCTAAATGGGGGTGCTCAATTGTTCCCACACATAGCATCCACCCCCCACTGATCTGTCGCTCACTTGGCCATTTGGGGAGGAAGCAAAGGATGCAGAGAGATGAAATTACGGACAATCAGTCGACACACACTGCTATTGAATTGATGCTACACTTGGAGCATACTAAGTGAGTGTACGAGGGAATTCCTCAGTCCTACATGTTGAAGAAGAGCACAAACAGTGATTTCATCCATCACATCAGGTCATCTTGGTCCTATTTGTGGGCTTCTTCCGTGCACAGCCGACATTTTTTGCTACGCTGTGATAAAAATTATTTGTTTTGTAGGCGACGATAAGGCAGCTGTTGCTGGCAGAGCAGAACGGGACACCACGAGAGCCCCTGATCTCAGAGCTGCCACGCTGCGATGGCAGGAAGCTGATAAGAGCGGCGAGATACCACAGAGCTGGCAGGCACGTGTAGGCGCCCGCCCTCCCTCCCTCCTCCCTCTTCTGGCCCCATCTGGATGCTACGAGTTGCAAGCCAGGCCCCCGGGTTCACAAGACCTCAACCCTCATGATACCTAAACTTAATTATCCTGAAGGCTTACCAAACAGTTAGGGAGGAGATGTCACATATAAAAGGGGCAGAGAGGAACAGGAACCATCACATTATCACCGCGTTTATCACCACCAGAGAGGAGAAACTCAAACCAAATGCTCACAGTGTATCTACTGATGGAAGCCAAAATTAGAAATCTACCACTTATTCACTGCCCTTACATTTAAAAATATCCATTACATCATTGCCCAGGAGCCCCGCCCTTTCATCCTCATATAACCTGATGGAGGCGAAACAAAAGCTGGGGTTAGCAAAGGAAGGCTGAGAGGATTGCGTTCTTCCATTTTAGATTCTCCCACTGTCAAAACACGGGATACAAACCTTCATTTTAAATTTTAACACCTGTTTTCACAGAAGAAGGCGGGTGAAAAGAAGCAAACCAAGAAGCTTCAAAAGTCGATCCCATCATTCAGGAATGTTATCGCAGATTACTGCTCATGCTTTGGCTTTTATACCGTGTTTATTTAATCTCAACCCACACACACATTTTCTCAATTTTCCCTTCAAATCAATCATTGATATTAATGTTTATGCAACTTAGTCCTCTCGGGACGAAATAATGTTGCGCTAAGGAGAACTCAAAAGCAACCATACAGCAATTCCTATGACTATTTTCAATTTGATTTAGTCAGAGTCTCATGATTGCTCAGCATGAAGCTGGAACAGTATTTCAGGCTGCAAGGCAATACTGGGCTCGCTCAGCACATACACTACTGTAATCGATACAAAGTCTAATCTTAAGAGTTGTTTTGATGCACTATGAGTAATTCCTTACTGCCATGGTGAGTCACGGTTGCATGAGTGAGTTTGCTGTTGTTTGTGACACACCTATGGGAGGGGCTAAGACAGTGTCTTACATGACAAACCTGAATCTGGTTGACGTGTACCTGGGCTCAAGAAGTTATTCTATTTTCAAGTACTAATAAAGGAGGAACAAAAGGAGCATTAAACAGTGTTAAGTCTTGAAAGATATAGCCCAAAGTTACAATTTTAAGACTTGGGAGTAAAATAGGTGTGTGTTTCTATCTACTAACTATTTCAATATACAGTATGTTTAAAGTACACAGTAAGATATACTGCCTTTTCAATAAATGACTAACTTCATATTCAATGCTGTCTTGTGTTTCTTTTTGACCCTCTACAGCACATATTATGCCCTCAGGACAGACTCTCTTACATAATAAAGCCTGTTTACATCTTGAAATCATGCGACTAAAACCACTGTGGGCTTTCTAGGAAATGCATCACTTTAAATTTAAATGTTAATGTGTGATTCAGTATCAGCTACACCATAAAAACTACTTTTTTTTTTAATCTGGATGCTAGCAGTTGCTTTTGGACTCCTGACCTCCTTTATGATCGTTTTCTACTTGGCAACGTAACAGCTATTGCAGAGACAGTTATTCTGTGCTTTTCTACAATCAATTTATGAAATTATGGGGAATTAAACATCATTGCTTAGGGCAGCACAAGTGATTCTAAATGATAAGACTTACAAAGCATTTCACATAAAACAAAGAGGGCCGTTTGACTTTTATAGCATTGACCTTGGGAGCTAAGTAAGACTCTTGGCTGATGGTTTATTAGTTAATTATTACAGGCGGTAAAATATCGGACCACAGCTCTGCAGAGCGGAGCAGCTCAAATATTGGTCTTTGAGCTATAAAAGCTCCTGCAGACGGTGTATGCCCCAGTTCCCTGCTCTTATCTTATCTGCTGAATGTCAAAGCAATAACACAACCTGTTATTTCCCAAACCGTAATGATGCAGGGCATGCAGCCACCGGCTAAGAGGGAAGGAGCCCTCACAATGTGAGACTGCAGAATGTCTCGAGCTTACCGAGAGGCCAAAGCGCTGAGGTCATGCACGCTTTGAGTTTCAGTCATAATGCACTGAACTGATTATGAGCAGGGGATGTTCCTCGTCCTGAAGGGAGGGAAAACGACCCTCCTGTCTTTGATCTTTACCATTGTCCCATACCTGAAGGATGACATCAAGCCCGACTGCCAGAGTAAACCAAAACAGATTTTGCTTGAAGAGCTGCAAAAAGAATAAAAGGGGGGAGTCCAGTCCTGCAACGAGTAGCCTTTGACATGGCAGATGCCAATCTGGTCAGTGTTAACTGCTCTGCTTTCAGGCTGAGCTTGAAGAGCTGGCCCATGTTACAACTGTGCAAGCAGCACTTAGCAAATATCTCTGAACATTTATCACAGTATCAAATGTAACTGTTAAGCAAAATAAACAACCCCTACGCTTAGCAGATATGTTCTGACAGTAAAACAAGCATTTAATTTCTGTATGATTACTGACATTATTTGTCTGTCATCATTAGTACTGTGAGCATCATTTATCCCCTCCCCCCCCTATTTAAGTGAGGCATTTCAACCACAGGCCCTAAACAAATCATCATCCAGCAGACAAGAAACTTGGAAACAAGGTCTTGAACTGCTTCCACGTGAGTGGTAAAAGATTGATACCATTGGATCAACAAGGAATTTAACAACTGAGTGTGCTGTTCCTCCGTATCACTTAATTCTGTCTATGCCAAAGCAATCAGGGTTTCCATTTCAGTTTTACATTAAAACATCTTTATTGAATCTCAAGTTTGGCTTCGGCTGAACCCGTTGGTAATTTGAATGGTAACAAACAGTCTTATCTCCACGTCGCCAACAACAACACAAGATGTTTGCGGTTGTAAAAAAGGCAAAAAAAGTTTTGAATCCTGTGTCTCTCCAATGAGATTTATATTCCACCGATGTGATTTATGATGCACGTATCAAAGGAGGTAAACATTTCAAAAACTACGTCGGTGACAACTGGCAAAGACACTGTATAATTTTCAAAATATGTCTTCTCTGCAACACAAGTTAAAGCCCATTATTTTGGGAGAAATATTCTGATCGCAACCATGACTCTTATGTGGAACAAACTAAAATGTACCGATAGCAAAACCTTTAAATTGCCTGTTTACTGTTTCAACTTCTGCAGATGTTGTAAAGTGAAACAACCTTTTCCAATGAACTGTTTCCTTGATTATTAACTGTTGAAACTTAAATTGTACAGTGCACATGCAGGTAATTAATGGTCTAACCCTTTTACAACCTCGCATCCAGTTGAATTTAATCACAGACTGTGTTATGATAAGGAGAGGATTAATGTTTGGAGTTTGGTCCATTACAAAGTGTAGAAGTGAAGCTCTGACAAACACGACTCAAGTTCAATCAGACTGCACATCTGGAGCCATTTCTCCTCAGCAACATGAAACATTTTCAAAAGCACCAGGCTTCTGTATCTGCCTCTTTTTTTTTTTTTTTTTAGCTTTCTGGAGACCCCCAACTCTCTTTAATGACAGTAGACGTTGTTGCTACGGATCAATTATCTCAGTCTCTTTCATTGACAAAGAGCTGCTCATTTGGGTCGGGCCTGTCTAAGGCCCAGACATACACCAGGAATCTATTGTAAGGAAAAGGCACGTGTGTGTGTGTGTGTGTAGCACACAAACCTGCACAATAAATGAACGGCCTTCATTCAGATCCTGCTTTCAGGACACACAGGGACGCAAGACAATTAAATCCAACCAATGCAGACTTGTTGGGGTACTTTCAATGACATTTAGCATCACAAAGACATACAGGCGGAAGACAAAAGCACCTATAGACTTGTGTGAGATAAGCTCTTTGACAGTTATGTCCAACTCAAATTCTAATGAGCCGTTGTCGTAGAAAAAAAAAAAAAGGCAACCTGAACATCTGCTTTAGAGGACGCATGTGGATGAAACTGAACCGCTGGTCTGTGAAGAAACTGAGATAAACACACACGAGGAAACGACTTTTAAAAACAAAAACAAGACCCCAACATGACAGCAGCCATGTCTGGATGACCTACTTCTATAAATCCAAGAGGAAAAAAATGAGAACGTCATGCTGAGGCCTCTGTTAAGCTGCCCACCAAACCCGCCTGAATTTAGGGGTTTGAATATATGTGTGCATATTCATTTTAACCACCATAAAATGAAAAGGAAATGAGAGAAGGGAGGGATTTAAAGTATGCAGGGCACAGTGGAATTTCAAACCCCACCAACCCCCCTAACCCCCTTTTACTCCCCTCAAGCCTTCACTGTAAAAAGCCCCCCTAGTAAGTTTCCATCACTTGGGTTTAACTCATGATTAGCTAAATTGATTTGCCTTCTCACCTCTGTCTGACTATTAACATAAGCAGCTCACGTTTATTACCAAGCGGGTCTTCTTCATTTGGTGCCCCTGTAGACTCCACTTGAGAGAGAGAGAGTACAACATGTGCCCACACAGAAAAAAAATGTTAAAACCACAAAATCAGAGAGAGGGGGAGAGAGGGAGAGGAAAAAGTCTCATTCACAATGCACAGGAGTGTTTACTAAATCACTGCAGGCTGCCTGAACTTCACAGCCATAGGGATCTCCACTAAGGAAGCCTGGAAATAAACACAGGCCTGCTTTCTTTCAATGGGGGAGCAAAAGCTTGTGTGTTGATTATAGCTCTTTATTGTTATGAATTACCTACAAGTATTTCCTAAATGAGGACTATATTTACCCACCGGAGCAAAGCATGGAGACTTTCCAGGGCTTGCACATTTGCTTGAAGAATTCATCCCCCAAATGTTTGCTACCAAAAAAAACTTAACAAATAACTGTAACTTTCAACACATGTTTGTATGATAAAGTGTGTTTCCACATGAGCTCTGACAGGGTTAGCGTTTAGAAAAGTGACAGTTTTACTGTTTATTGTACTTTTTTTTGTCTTTGACTCCTAAAGTTTACTACTTTTGAGGAAGCTTTTTGTCTTCATAAAACCATCTGGAAAACGGGTTTTAAAGTGAGTTATGACTGTGAGGGTAGCTGGCCGTATTGGTGGGGGGAGAAGCTACAACAATGGGGGCACCAGCAGCCTGTAAGTGTCCCCGGGTTTCGCTGACCTTTACCCGGGTCCCTTATCGAGCTAACGTTGCTAACAGAACGTTGACCAACGTTGCTAACAGAACGTTGACCGTTGGTTAGCTTCTCACAGGACCACCGGGAGACCCCCTCCAGGACTCACGGGGGGTCTCTCTCTCTCTCCCCCCGCCGACTTTAAGGAACAACTGCCGGGGATTACAGTATAAAACAAGTCGGAAAGATTAAATATAAAGTCTTACCGTTGACTCCTTTGTTGGGAACATCGTTAACGTTGAAGCCTTTGGAGCTGTAAGCGGCACGAACTTCGTTGCAGTTTTTCAACTTTTGCTCCGCAGTCCCCGACACAGACAACACAACCAGCGTGCAAACCACACACAGCACCAACAGCGTCTTCATTTTGTTGACAGTTTAAAAACAAGACTAATAATAATAAAAAAATTATATATATTAATTAATAACCGCTCAGGTGTGTGTGTTTTATAAAAGCTAGGACAGAGTTTCAGCGACTCCCACGCTGAGTTTCCTCATGGAGACGCGCTGACTTCTTCTCAGCTCAACAGATACTTCATTCACACAGCAGCTCTGGGGCCACCTCTGAAACAAACTTTAAGAGGAGGTGGTGGAGGAGCAGGAGCAGGAGCAGGAGGAGGGGAAAAAAAAAAGCAAAAAAAAAAAGCACCGAAAGTAGCTTAAAGTAGCTCAAAAGACGTCCGCTTAAAAGCTGGGATGTGTCTGATAAATGTCGACTTCCAGGCTTGATCGGAAAAAACACGAAGAAGCGAGAAAAGTGTTTTAAAACACGTAAAAACTTTTTTTTTTTTTAAAACTTGCAGGCGACAATCTCTGAAGTTCACAGCTTCGACGAAAAGTATAAACCAGATGAGGAGGAGACGGTAAAAAAAAAAGTGTTTTTCTTCTTTCTTTCCAGACTTAAGGAGGCCGTGGTTTCTGTAGGACAGGACACTGGACTGTAGGCTAAGTCGTACTGGGATCCAGATGCGAGCAGAAAACCCTAGTGGACGCCGAAGAGTGAGCGCAAGTTCCGGGGACAAAGACCTGGAAAACAGGAACACCAGGGGTGGAGCATGGAGCAGGGACTTCAAACCCTGGATCTCTCTTCCTCTCTAATGTCTAGACTAGTGGTAACCAGTGTTGGAAATGGACTGGCACTGAGGGTGGAGCTACACTATTATTGGAAAAGACACATTAGATAACTTTTTCTTTTTTTAAGTGCACACAATCACAAATCTCTTTCACTGCAGACCCCTGTTTGACCCGTGTTTGAGAGGGTGTTTTTACAGTCAGTGTGGAGATAACAGCACAGATAAAAATCCTTTGAACCAAGCAGACTTCCTGTGTGTTTCTCTCACTGTCTTTAATGTAAAATAAGTGAAATAATCACCGCTTTCTCTTGTTTTGCCCCATAAACCCTGAAGAGCCTGCTTAAAATCTGCTAAAGGATGTCCACGGTGACAAGTCATTATGTTATGACATTATTTGTTTGAGGATTTTCTATTGCACGCCAGCGGTTTACATAAAAAAAAAAAAAGAAACCACATGACATTAAAGACACATTTTGTCCAAATGTGTTATTTCAGCTCAGTCTTCATAATCCAATACATCTTACTTTGTTTAAAACCCCTCTCGGATTAAAACCTGCCTAGTGTTACAGTAACCATGGAGTCAAAATTACAGGCCTGGTCCTTACACAAACACGGGTCAGGCTTGTGCTGTTAGCAACGGGGGCAGTTGTGTTTCTAATACGCAGCTGCCTCGTCATATAGTGTGGGCCAGTGCTGTAAACTACAGTAAACAGTCTGGCGAGGGCAGTACAAGTGGACAGAGATGTTATTTTTACACATAAACTATGTGATGTGCATTTAAAAATGTCAAGCGTGTATCTATATTTGCCCGAGTTGTGGGTGTATTTTGCTCCTCCTTTTGGAAATATTTTTGTCATCTGCTCAACAGACACTTAAAAATCATAAAACCATATCCTCATCCAGCTTCAACTGAAGCTAAAAATATCTCTTGTGCCGTTCACCCATATTTCTTTCATATTTTCGCAGCAGTGTTTTCTTTTTGTCTATTCTCAGGAGCTGTTTGTTATATCTAGCTGTCATGCTGCTTTCTGCTTCTGACCTTTGGCCTCCTTGCAACTGGTTTCTGCTTGTAACATTGCAAAAAAAAAAAAAAGTTTGTTTTTAGTGATAAGACAATCAGTTAAATCAATAAAATGTAAAAAGTTAATCGTCAGCCCTTTAAAATCACCATATTACAGCCTCACGCATTTATCACTCTAAATCAGGAAATGCAAGTCTCAGATATGAGATATAAAATTCAATCTGAGTCATGTATGCAAATCTCTTGATTAAAAAAGGAGTCATAATAAGACCCCCCTGCGTTTAAACATGCCTGGACTTGTGGGGTGCTTCTGCATGTGCGAGTGTGTGTGTGTGTGTGTGTGCACACGTCCATTGGTTTGGGGGGTAGCACTCAGCAAAATGACATTCCTCCCTTTGTGTCCACATTCCTCAGGCGGCTCCATTCATTCTGTGTGACTGCGGCTGTTGCAGGGGAAGCCAGCGGTTGCTGAGGAACAGGAGGAGGATGCTGGAGCTGTGTGCATGGGAGAGCGTGGGCCCGGCGCTCCTCTCAATAGGCCAACAAAAGGTAAGAAAATGGTCCAGTGCCATGATAATTAGACATGAATAAGCTTTGAACGACGTGACATGTCTCGGGCTTTTTTTCTCTCTTGCAGAGGAATTTCAACATCCAGCTTGGTAAAAAATTGGATTGGACTCTGGAGCTCATACATACACTCAAGCACCTGAATTATATTGTTATTTTAATTCATATGCATAACCCCTCAGGCTCGTGAAGGTACCCAAGCCCAAACATCTTTGTGTGACCATGAAATAGTGCTGAAATACATATTCGTAGGGAGCCAATCACTCAGGCAGATAATGCAACAATTCCTGATAGTCAGCTATTCTCACTGTTCCTGCTGACTAACATCAAATTGACCTTTCACTCCCATAATGCGTGCTGTTTCAACATTGCCCCAATATTACCCTAAGAAAACATGTGAACTCTGCATTTCAATAGGCCTGTTTGCCCTTTCTCCAGCCTTGCATTAGCATTCAGAGTATAACCCCCCCACCACCACCACCACTACCACATCATCCTGGGTGAGTTGCTGCTCTCTCTCTCTCTCTCTGCAGCCAGCGTTTGCTCATCTCCTAATAATCAGCCGCTCTTTTCCATCTTAAAAGCTGCAATCCAGTTGAGGAGAGAAAAGCACAGCTGGATAACAATGGCGTTTTTATCTGGATCTGGGGAGCAGAGGGTGCGTGGGTGTGAAAAGTTACACCACAGCGCTGGGACACTGAAACAGGATTTTGAAGTGCGTTTGCAGTGACAAGCGTGTTATGTGTGGAGCTGTGAGTGATTGGCCTTTTTAGGAAAGTAGACAGGCTTTAAACACGGAGACAAAACACAAACAATTAGGACTAATGAACCTCGTTTCATTGTTGAGCTGTGGATGAGTGTCTGTTACCTGGTTAAGGTGGCTCCAGGGGTAAAACTAATGGGATTCAATGTAGAGAAGCCCCACAGAGAGGGGCAGAGAAAAGATGTTATATGCCCAGAGTGGTTCATCATCTGCTGGGAGTGAGAAATACAGATCTGAAGAAAAACACACATGATTCACATGCTGCTTTGAGGACTCAGAGAACAGCCCGCAGAGTCCAGAGAAACATAAATTATATGATTCATGAAGGGCTTTGAAGTGGATCAGAGGGGGAAAAGCACATAAAGTAACATACATACTTGCAACATTGTGTGTCCTATTCATAACCTCTGCAGCATGCCATCCATTTTCTCTCCACTCCCCCACCCCGCACCCTCTCCCCACTTGCACTTAGAGGAAAATTCCCCCCTGAAATACATAAACACATGACCATCAAGGTGTTTCACAAGTTATTTCGTGTTTTTGGTTTACTCACTTCTCCCAACAACCACAAGCACTGTTACCACAGCTAAAGACATCCTAAATTTCCTACAATGACTTTCAGCTCCACAGAACCTGTTGCATCTCTCTTAGAGCCAAAGCTCTAATAAAGTCAGTTTAACAATGTATCTTCTCATATATGGCTGATGTCTGGATAGCTAAAACTATGTTTTCTGTCCATATTCTAATATAAAGCTAGTTGACAATAAAATGCTAATTCATTTGAATTGATTCAGCGTTACACTCTTTTATTTAGTTTTACTCAAATCCATCAGTAGCAACTGAGGAATATTTCTTTAAGTCGACGTACTTCTACAGTTGTATTGATCTAATCCATGCTTGTGGCTGATGTAGGGAGATGATGTCCCCCATTCTTAAGACATTTACATTTAGACATTTATCTGACGCTTTTATCTGTACAAAAAGAGCGACAAGGACATCTTAGTGCAGAACTAAGTACTCCTCGCATAAAAACAAGTGACAGTTGTAGAGGGTAGCCAGCAGAGCTCATGTGCCCTTTTGCATTGATTGAAAACCAGGTGTGCCGCCGCGTTCTGGATCATCTGAAAAGGGTTTAGGGAGATGACCACAGCCTGTATCATGAGTTGGGTAGCATGGTGAGTCAGGTAAGACCTGATTTTTCCAAGCAACTGAGACAACGTGATCAGAGAAGGTTAGTTGGTCATCAATCATGACTCCTAAGTTACTCACTATCCTGGTCGGGGCGAGAGATAAGGAGTCGATTATAACACCATTTTTCACGAGGGTTGTTTCATTGGTCTACAATCTAAAGGTTACTGCATCAGAAATAATAATAATCACATAAAAATCTACATCTACAGGGCTTTAAGTATCATTTTAACAAAGGCAAATGCTTTGTTATCAATAATACCTTCCATGAGGTTATTATAGCACACCTATGGCTTAGACTCTTGGGAACTGTAGTTGCAATAATTGTTGTTTTATCTGGGTTAAAATTATGAAGTGTTCAAAATTTACAGTCCTGTCCAAATCCCTGGAGAAAATAAAACCAACAAGAGAAACTGGAACTGAGAAAATAGTCCACACTGGTGGAACAGAAACTGGGAAAAGGGCAAGTCCAGACCATTTACTGTAATTGTGGATTATATATTATGTACCTGGACAGAGCAAATGCAATAAGAGTTATTTCCACTTGGGAAAAAGTAGCAGTCATCCTCCCCTTACCCAAAACATGCTGCATTTCAGTTTGGTCTACTGTGGCTTCTGTTGGTGTACACTCTGGCATCTGTTGTTTGTACAATGGATAACTCCCTGATTGTTGAAAGCTGTGCAAAGTCTAGGAAGAATCCTCTGGTCTTTGATTCTGAGGAACTGACACCAAAACCTGACATTTACTGGTGATGTGTAGGATGTGTGAATTTGTTTCTGATATTGATCTCTGTGTGTTGCTGCAATGGAAACAGTCTGACACGACCTTACACCATCTTCTTTTGTACCTGTTATACAAGAGGAAAATAAACATCTTAAAAGACATCTTAAAAGGTTCAGGCTGAAAATCCTGCCTGTACTGCCATTTAGCGGTCGCATTACAGGACGGGTGTCCTGTCGGGTGTGGTCAGAAATGCAACAGACCACACCTGGCCACACCCTTGTGTGATAATCTGTATCATCAGGTGGTCAAGCAGACTTGAACCCTCCTTTCTCTTTTATACAGGACTTATTGTGTAGAAGTGAGACTTGATATATCAGTAATAAGAGGTGAATCTTTGCTTTAAAGGCATCAAAAACATATTTTTTTGTGTCAGCTTCCTCTCAGAGAAAGACATTAACTCAGAGTTAGGACAGTTTTGGTTGTTTCACGTTAAAGATTTCTGTCAGTCATGCTTTTCTCACCCAATGGATGTTTTCATTGGTTTAAAGTGGGTAGAGCTCTGTTGGAAGATGTCACATACTGATGTGCACCAATCAGGATTTAGCAATATTTGCAGTCTAAAGTCTGATGACAGCTGTCGGGTTGTTTGCTCATGTTGTCACACTACTGTCAATAAAATCTGATTTAACTACTTCCACAAAGTTTAACTGGTTAGTGAGGATTTGTTTTCCAAACTTCATCTTTGATTGTTGCTTATGTAGTCATGAACAAAATAATTTTATGTCAATATTACTTAATAGATATTAAGATTTGAAAGTTTTCAGGGATTTTATTGTGGAGTCGCTCTTTAAATTTAATTGCTAGACTTGTTGACGTGCGGTCAACACGTGTTTCCCATCATGACATTAAAGAAAAAACCTAATTTCTTTCATACGTTAATATTCACACATGTGGATATGTCAACCAAAAACACAAAACTGTAAAACATGGTTAGTTTATTATACATTGTACTTTCCTGTTGTTACAAATTAATAAATAAGTTAACGTCGTTACAGGGCACTCGATTTAATCCAATGTGCGACATTGTCCAGGCTGTTTGATGGGTCATGACAAACACAGATGTGACTAATGACATTAATTAGGGCTCCATTCAGTTTAGGTGTTGCAGTGTCACGCCTCTGGTACTCTACATGCATGCAGGCTCACTGACATGACTTACTGGCACACCTAAACGGAGCAGAGCCATTTGCTTTTTTCATGAAATTACGTGTTGAATAGTCTGGTACCTGCCAGTCGTCTGTGTTATTTCCATGTCCTCTCTGTGCCTTTATGGGTTTTCTCCAGGTGCTCCGGTTTCCTCCCACACTCCAAAGACAAGCAGCTTTGGTTAATTAGCGATTTTAAACTGCCTGTAAGTGTGAATGTGAGCGTGCTGTCTGTTGTATGTGCGTCAGCCATGTGATTGACTGGCAACCCGTCCAGGGTGTACCCCCGCCACTCACCCAACATCGGCTGGGATCTGCTCCAGCATCCCGTGACTCTCAAGGATAAGCCGGTATAGCTAATGCAGTGAATTGATGGTTCACAGCTGCGAAGTCAGCTGGTTGGTAGCAGCAGATAGACTTTCAGCTTTTAATTACTGTCTTTCCAAACATCCATCACATGTCCTACAGTCTAAACAAGGGAGATGGAAACCAGTTTTCACCACACTTCATTTTTTAAAACCAAAGAAAATTAAACAAACATTAAAAAAATTGACTCCTGGTTTAAACAAAACTAATTTACAAAATTAATTTACACATATTTATATCTCATATTACACCTCACTCTACCCACAGTACTAAAGAATAAGCTAGAAATTTGCAGCAAATGCTTCACAGTCCAACCAATGCGTCAATCCACAAAACCACATTTTCTTGTGAAATATGCCAATATTTCAAATAAACGTATGTTTGTAAACATGGCACCAAACACAGAGGAACATACATCTGTACAGTCATCAGGCTGATTTGGAGACTCGTGCTCTTACGGTAGCCCTTGAATCTTTTTATAGTAGGGCTGTTACTGTTAAAACAAAAATCATCAGCGTCATAAAATAAAGCAAACACTGGCGGTCTGACGGTGAATCAGTCTGAAATAATTTAGCTATCACAAGGACACAAACAATGAGAGAGAAAGAGAGAGGTTGAAGGACTAACGGAGCATTTTAAGGTACAGTGCATCATTAACCTCCGCCTATATGAGCCGTGAATAATCTGGCCATACAGTCACAAAGTTCTTCTTCTTCTTCTTCTTCTTCTTCTTCTTCAGCTTGTTTCTGCTGGGCAATAACTTGTTGCGGACATTTTAAAAAGGTCCATTCACCAAGTGGCTCCTCACTTGCAGGTCCATGACAAAGCTGTCTAATCATGAGGGCCCCGTCACCGTTTTATTATACAGAACTCAGAATGACAGGCCACAAAAAATTGTATTAACCATTGTGGGAGTGGACCAGAGCAGGGCAAGTTTCTTATTTACACAATGCCATGGGTTTATCTGGTGTGCTTTAATAGGTTTGTTGGGAACATCCAGTGATTTTCAGTAAAACAAAACAACTTGCTGAGACAGATAAAGAGAAATGTAGCATTTTTTTTTTGTTGTTGCTTCTTTTAAAGAGCCGCTGAACTTTACATCAGGAACCAAAACTTTTAAAAAGTTTGTCCCATTCCACACAGTTTGTACTGAATCCTAGGAGGGAAAGAAGTAATGCAAGTGTGTGAATGCATCGGTCAGTGGTGACAAAAGAGCAGAGAAAACATCATGGGGAGCGTCAGGACCAAGTAGCTCCTCCACAGCGGAGCAGCAGGTGAGGAGACGCCTCCGACACCGGCTGTGGCCAAGCGTGGAGTCAACAGCTGCTCCTGGAAGGTGAAGTCGTCCATTGCCAGGTTATCAGCCAGGTCTGAGAGGGAGACAGACAGAGGAGATAGACGGGAGATAGCAAAAGGAGGCAAAGAATGAAAAATATGGGAGAGGCAGGAAAAGAGGATGGAGACTATTAGAACAAACACTGTCACAAAAGCTGAAAAACATGTGTGGTATGTCTGTCCTCGTTCTGCATGATGTCTTACACAGCTGTAAAAACAGTGTTACATTGGGTGAACGAGAAACGCGAGCTACACATATAACCAGATGTCGCATGTTATTGTTGTAGACACATGCTGAATCACACAGACACATATTTTACTGAGAGTGAGGGCTGAAATGTTGAAATGCGGAGTTAAGTGTCGAGATGCTGACAACAAAAAAATTAAAATAAAAACCACAGAGGATGTATGAGGTCATGTCTCCAATCATTTTGACTGATGTGTGTCTATATAATTTAGATTTGTACGTGACCCAGAGATTTGTACATGTGACAGATACTAGAGAAAAGGAATGATAAAGTCTAATATTTACTCTTGATTTGTGGATTCATTAGATTTGTAGAAGGATTTATAGTTCTGTGTACAGCATAAAACTTTCCTGTAAAATCACATCATCATTTGCTCTGTGTACATTTTAAACGATAAAGATAAAATGTGTTTTAGTCATCTGAAGAGGTTCAGGTGGGTGTATTTTTAAACTTTTGACAAAGCCAGAACAGCTGTTTCTCCTACTTCCAGTCTTTATGCTAAGCTAAGCTAATTATCTCCTAGCTCTAGCTGAATAGTTAGCATACAAACACAGTGGCTCTTCTCATTTAAGTCCAAATTGGTTCAACTTCTGAGTCCATACCAAGCGTCAACCTCTGTGGCTGTGAAGTGAAAGTGCGAAATAAAAAAAACTGCAGTTCCTCAAACGTCCACTTGAGGCTGGCTACAGAACGAGTCAGTCTCCATAAGTCCCCATGTTAAAATGTCCAACTTCACAGCAGAAATAAACACGTTTACAGCCTGGTACAAAAAACTGTTTTGGTCTCTATAGCTAATTTCTCCGTTCATGACAACTGTACTGAGGGTGAATTTATATAGAACTCACCTGTTCAAATTATATTAAGGCTTAAAGTTATGCATAATTAACAGGGTGGCTGCTTTGATTGACAGGTAGGTGCGGTTACAGGTGGCTTGTTTGATGAACCTAGTGTCATCCTGCCTGCTTCACCTTTGCCAATATTTAGCTTAACCGGAGGTGGCAGAGGCAGGACTGCCAACATGGTGACGATCAGAGCCATCACAGCTTCAAAACAGCTCTTCAGAAACTTGTAGGTGACGTCACGGATACACCCTCCATTCTTTATACTGTCAATGATCCATCGCTGTAGATTAAAAATAACCCTTACACGTTTTTTCTTATACATAGAACAAAAACTTTCTTCGTGCAGACAAGTTGGCTTAATAGGCTCCAAAGTCCTATTACAGTACTGTCAAGAGACACTGAATTCAATGCCTCCCACATGCAGCTATTATTTATTTTCATGGACAACACATTTGTTTCCACTGTGTCGTTAATCATGCACGGTGTTGCATGTCTGGGGTGAGGTTCTCAGGGACTCTGAGACAATAGTTTAAATTACTTCAGGGATGTTGTGGAGAAAATTACACCGGCGTGGGCTCCTGCTCTTTATTCCACCTGGTGATATCGTCCACTGCAGCCAACCTCATTGTCTTTAACTTTCACCTCTGCTTCTACAACTACTGTAAAGACACCCTCAAGCAAGGCACTTAACTTATTTGCTGCAATGAGGCTGTTGAGTTAACGGCAGACTGGGAAACTCCCAGGTGTCCTCAGTGTTTGTCAGCTTGAATGAGGGCACAGGACGCTTTGGTTTGACAAATAAAAGTTTTCTTTATAGTTTTCCATGTGAATCCTCCATGACTCCTGTATTTTCCTGCCTTCTCCTCCATCTGTTCTGTTCGCTGCAGTGACTTCATAGTCACCTGCTGCTCTGCTCTCGCTTACTGCTGTCTTACTGCTCTACATCCACAGCTGTTCTCCTACTGACGCTGAGCAGAGCTCTTCCTCCTCGGTGTGTGTGTGTGTGTGTGTGTGTGACATATTCTGTGCTGCTTTGGCAGAAAGCTGCAAGGGAGACTGAAATAAGAAGGCTGAGTTATGAGGGAGGGCAGGAGGATATCAGTAATAAAGCAACTCTGTGGTAAGGAACGCCAGCTATGAGCTGAGCTGTCCCCTGTCAAACCAGATGCAGGGCACCTTCTCTAGACACAAACACACACTCTTCGGTACATTTCTGACATACCTTTGCCTTGCACAGTGTTGGTGGCTGTGCACAAATACACTTTATCTCACATGCACACACACACACACACGATGTCCTAAAATAACAGATAGCTCCAAATTGAATTAGCTGTCTCATCTGATCTGTGCACTGTTCTCCCTCGCGGGACGATCCAGTGGGAGGAAGTGGCTGATCTGCACCGGTGTGTGATCAGAGGGAGCAGTCAGGAGTCTGACTAAAAAGCCTCAGCTTGCTCTCCTTGAGTAGAAACACAGAGAACGGGGGCCCTTCCTTTTTGAATCCCTGGTGCCCACAGGCCCCAACGCTGCCAGGCACCATCTTAAACAGAGGAAGAAGGCAAATAAATAAACCTCCAAAGCGCCAAACGGCATCTCCTATGAATTTCTTTGCAGTTACGACATCGTTTGAACGGAGGCCAGGGGACAATTAACTTTTTTTCTCCTCCTGTGTCCTCTGACATGGCAGTGGGCAGACATTCTTCGGGGCTCTGAAAGAACGATTTGTCACTGTCGACAGCGGCGCACTGTACTGCCGAGCCAATTAAGCTCAAGGTGCAATTCGATACAGCTTTTATATACACTGTGGATGAGAGGGAGGGAGGGGAGGGCATGTGAGTCCGCATTTGTGTGTTTGTGTGCAGATGATTGAGTGGGGTGTGTGTGTGTGTGTGTGTGTTTGTGAAAAAAAGCGAAAGACTAAGTGGGAGTGCATTGTGTTGGTGTGCTTTACAGCGGCAATAATGTGAGTGAAAAAAAAGTTTCAGGCTGTGAAAAAAATCCTTCAACCCGGGGTGGAGGGAAATAAAAGGGGTCTTTCTTGGTAGTTTAAACACTTCGACATGAGCAGCACCACAGAGGGGCCTTGTTCTGCAGGCTTTAAAAACAACCCAACAGGGACTGAACACTATGCAAACTTAGATCCCATACACTCCAACACAGGCCTGGGACTAATAATATCTTGGTATCATTAGTGATGAACACCTGTGCCTGTGCAGCAGGCAGAGTGAAAGAGAGGAAAACACAGACACAGAAGTAAATCTGATTTCTTTTTCCTCTTCCTTTCGGGGCTTTTCGGGGAGGAGCCAGGACAGTGGACAGGCAGGGACAATTAGGCAGATAGATGGATAACTCCTGGCTAAAAATAGAGCCACGATCCCGACTGTGATTAATGTGACCAACGTGGGCCCTTGCGGCTTACTGGCAAGCCGAGCCCTCCTCCTGCTCGTCCATTCAAAACCTTCCATTTTGAGACTATCACTCCTCAAAGGACACCACCTTGCTAGCGTGCCCCTGCTAGCTTTATTGTGGCCTTATGAGCTTGAGTTACGACCAGGGAGAGGTCAACAGTCCAACCATTGATTAGTTACGCAAAGGACTAAGAATGAGCAGGTAGGTTCAGTCCCATGCAAGTCAACAGCCGGAGGACGCATTCAGCCTTTAACTTTATGTTTTGTTTAGCGACCATTCCTCTGGAGAACAGACAAATAAATCCAGACTGTGGTTTTCAGGGGCAGCGGATGTTTGTTTAGATCCCGCTAACAGGTCAAACAGTGGCTGAAGTGTGTGCATGCACGTATATATATGTGTGTGTGTGTGTGTGTGTTTCTGCTTGTCTGTGCAGAGGCAAAGAGGGGAAACAGGGTGGAGGGGGTCTGGAGGTTTGTTTTCAGCAGTGTTCGGTGCCTGAGGCTTGTCGTTTACAGTTTGCAGTTGTCACAACAAGCAAACTATGTAGAAAAATTGTTACAGTGAGTGGAAACCTGCAATTTTTCAGCACACCACAACTACAGGTGATGATTACATGACACAGAAAATCGCAGGAAATGGTTAATTTGTGCTGTCTCACGTTTTCGGTAAACACGTTTCTTAAATACACATCTAGAAGTACGTGCACATCAGTAGCCAGTTGACACATTATTATAACCCCTCTGGCGAATGTGTACCTTCATGGTCCAGTACAGTTTATTCGGTACATGTGTGCTATGCACAAAGGCCTTTTTTTGGTCAGATAAGTATGTGGAATGTTAAGTCTCCAAACACAGGTGCTTCTTATGAAACGGGAGAGATGGTTTAGATTGCTGCTACATTGGCAGACGATGTGTGCACATAACACACGTAAGCTAGTCAAATTTGATCTAGGTTTAAGATTCAGCAGCTTAACCAAAAGTTATTATGGTTTCTGAGGTAAAGCAAATATTTTATCGCTGGTCTCATCTCTGCAGAGCAAACTATTCACTTAAATATTGCACTCAGCAAACTTATAAATTGAGGGGCTGGTGTGTGTGTGTGTGTGTCAGGATCTGCCTTTACAGCTGCGAAGACAATGGCTCTGTAAAAACATGATAGGAGCTGCTCGATTGATTGATTGGCTCTTATCTTGTAGAGGGTAACAGATATGCAGCTGAACTGTGATTATTGGCCTGTCGGTCACATTCTGTAACTTCTGTGACTTGGCCGGAGATGTTTGTCCCGGGACGTTGCTGATTGAAAGCTTGGAAAGAACTGAGGGAGCGGCGCACGATGCTTCTGCTGCTTCTGTCCATGGGCTGGCGGGAATGTGACCGTCTGCCTCCACACCCACAGGCCAACCACAGGGGCACTCGGAGAGGCTGAGAATGTTGGGCCAAGACAAACGGGACGCCCAGAGGAGGCCCTGCCCCGGGCATTTGCAACAGCACCGCTCTCTGAGCCTGCTCTGGCCTCCCAACCTCCACAACACTCACTGTTATTCCAGGCCGAGGGATCCTCCCACACACAGAGCAAGAGAGTAAGACAGGGAGACAAGATAGCAACGAGGATACAAACAGATACAATGGAGCTCTAAAGTATGTGAAAAGAAAGGTGAAACCAGAAGAGGTTATTGGGGAATGTGTGGGTTTGCTCTGATAAGAAAAGTATAAACCCAGCTGTCAAAACGAGGAAACAAAACCTCGCAGACACTTTCTAAATTGTAGGCTTCGTGAGACAAACACAAGTCAACACCGGTGAAGGGAGCTGGTGTCGGTGAAGGGATGACCAGCATGTTGCACCCATTGGCCTCTCCCTACGACGTCCAAATTAGATTTACTCTGACGTATTTATAGCCCCCACCTCCAGTAACAGCTAATATGATTGTAGGAAGGAGAAAGAGCTTGAAGAGAAATAAAACGCCTGAAACGGAGACATAAATTTTAAGCGAGAATTCCTCGTAGCGCAGGCACTGTGAGGGTGGAAAGTGTGTGTGCGCAAAGTGAGAGAGAGGGATAAAAAACCATAACAAATCAAACATACAAAGAGTTGATTCTGTGCTGAGGGCAAGGGGCTCGTTCAGGGTGGGGAGCTCTGCTTCGTACAGAGAAGGCCTGTAACCTTCTGCAGCTCTGAAGCCATCGCTGACGAAGGGTCAGAGGTTGGCAGGGAGCGCCGGTTAGGGGTGTTTCTGGAGAGAATGGAACAATTGTGGTTCTTATCAGCAAAGGAGAGAGAGATAGAGTCCGACATAGAGAGAGGGAGAGGTAGGAGTGGTCGTGAATGGAGCCGAGCTAGTGACCGGTGGGTCAACGTTCGAGTTTGTCCTGAGGGACGTCCTGGTCAGGGAGCCTCTCAGGAACACATTCTTCAGATACTATCTTTATCTTTTAATAATGAGGGAAGCTGACATCCCACACAGATCTGTTTACATTCTCCCCCTAGGTCCAGCAGTCAGTCCAGTGAAGGAAATGTAGCTGGCAGATTGAGAGGCGTGTTTGTTGTGCAAATGTCTCTGCCAACAAACATGCAGAATTCTCCCTACATTCCTGTCATGGAAAGGCAGACTAGAAACACAGCCAAGAGTGACAATTTGGCTGGTTTGACTGTACACACAGAGAGCTTCTGTTGAGCAGATTCACTATCTATCTGAGCCCTTTTTAGTGGTTAGCCTGTGGTTTCCTCCAGCAGCTCGCAGTCTATCGACAGCAGGACTCCTGCAATGTTCACTGCATCGTTGAGTTACTTTGAAGAATGGGCTGCAAAAAACAGAGCCGGAGCAGGCCGCGGGGATAAAAAAGACGGATAGAGGGAGGATTTAGGAGATGCAGGTGAAAGTAGAGGGTTAACATGTAAAATGCAAACCACCCAAACCCTCAACCAGGCTTTTAAGACATTCCCACAAAATGGCTGCTGTGTGTCACTGCGGCGGCGAGCAGTGGAGCGGCGGGCCTCGAGAATGGTCCCGCTGTGTGCAGAGTGTTTGTGGACTGTGGCTGAGCTGATGGACATGACCCAGGAACGGGCCTGGAATCAATTTAGTGCGTCCAAAAAGTGCCTGTGAATGTAAATAAAGCTCTTGAGCAAACAAACGCTTTTCCGAGAGGCACACACAAACACAGAAAAATGCATAGGCCTACAAAATGAATCAAACGCTGGTGGGCCCCCCTCTCATGTTAGATGATGAGAACCCAGTCGGCTATGTGCGCTTGTATCCACAGAAATTAAAACCAGGGATCTTCTTCCTGCCTTCTAGCTAATCTTAAGGGTTTTATCCCTGGATTGACTTGAGAAAGCTCCATGGCGGAAGACCAACAAGCGTCCAATAAGAGGGTAACTTCATCCCTATGTTCCTCTCCTTCCCTTTTTTACCCCCATCTTCCTCTCCACTGCCACCACATTCAGCCCCCCAAAAAACCCGGGGGCACACAGGGCCTTGTGGCTGGCTCGGGTAAGAACGAGAGCGAGTATGAGACTTGCAGCTCATACTAGCCAAGCCTGTTTACACAGATGGTGGCAAGCTTCATTATTTTTGTGAGAGGCGTAGAGGAGGTGGGGAAGGAGGAGGATTGGCTTAATTTACAGAGGTTGTTTATAAGCTCAAGGAAGGACGCTGGAAGAGAACATCTCCAGTGCGTAACACATTATCAGTCTCCACCAACACCACCCTTAAATCTTTCAGCACCTCGTCTAAACCCACGGTTTGTAGGTTCTCATTCAGTTAAAGACGCCTACAGAAATATTATATATATATGATAAAAATAGGTATATAAATATAATAAATATTATATATCCATTATTTTGAGTTAATCTTTAATCATCTAAAAGATAAACAGGGCTAAGCTGGATAAGGATGATCAGTTTATCAGCCAAGGATGAGAGCAGTCGACGTTTCTTCCAAAAATCTTTTTGGAATGAAGATTTTTGATTTGCAGTGAAGCTGCAGAACGCCTTAAACTGAGCGAAAACATCTGCTCTTTTGATTTCTCTGGAAAAACATAAATCACAATTATGCTGTTTTCATAGCAACACTGGTTGCAGAAACATATTTGGTAACATCAATATACGTATGTTATCACAACCAAATCTTTTCAGCGCTCGAGGTATTTAAAAGAGGTTTAATTGATAATTTATGTTTCTGGTTGGTAATTTCAGTTGGCATAAAATAACAACAGTCTACGACTACGCTTGAGTTTGAGGCTGTACTTAGGCAAAGTGGGTGTTTTGAGCTAAATGCTAACCTCAGCACCATCTCAGTTCAGCCTGTGTTACATGATGATGGCTCTGACAGGAGGGTTGAGGGATGACTTAAGTCAGCACACGTCACCTTCTGAGATATTTTAGTCTGGGCTTAACCCTCAGGCGTCGGTTTAACTAACGTCTACTAACGTCTTAAGTCATTAGGGACAAAAAGGCCCAAAACTGGCATAAAAACTTCAGAAACTAATACTTTTTATGCTTTTTCCTGCATATACAACTTATGCAACTTCAGCCCTACCAAACATGCAATTGTTTTGAGGATTTTAACCCTTTAAATGCCACTTTGATTACTCGATGTCACTGTTATTTATGAAGAAAAAACACAAACAATGAGTTATTTTCCTTTTTTCCCCATAAAAATCAAACTGGCATTTAAAGGGTTAAAATCCTCAAAATGATTGTGATGATGAATGTTTGGTATTTTTGAGCAGGGCTGAACTTGTTTAAGAGATTTATGCAGTTTTTATAGCAGTTTTTTTTTTTTAAAAGAGGGAAATCATTCTTTTAGTGTTTTATTGCTCTATATAAAAAAAAATCTACATTTGAATTCAAAAATTTGTCAACAGAGAGACTCTGTTACAAAAAATGGTGCCATATGCAGTAACACAGCCAAAATAAATGCCAGATAAACAAGAAAAAAGTTGGACAAATGGACAAAAATGTCCATAGTGATGAATGAGGGTTAAGTGGTGCTGATAAACCATTTGAGATGTATCAACTCATTTTTCAAGCTTTACTGCTGGTGTAGCTAAAATGTGACTTAGCTCGCTGATACTGAAAAATTGACTCACCTGTTCCATTTTATTTGATATATTTTGGTAGACAGATTTAGTCCTGATGGAGGTCTTTGGTTACGTCTACATGTATCATCTGGCTTTACTTGCTGCTGAAAAACCATAGAGGGACCATGTGGGCACCCAGATTCCTCCTCCACCCAAACACCTGCACTCCTCCTCGCACATCTGCATCGTCTGAGTCTGTGTTTCCTTCTGTCTCACGCTAACCTGAGGGCACGCAGGCCCCTCTACCTGGCAGCCACATGTGGACGACGACTAACAGGAAGCACATTCATGAAAAGCAGTAGCTCAGATAATCAGCTTTATGAAAATATATGGAGCTTAAAGGAGGGGGAAACAGTAGATATGGTGGATGCACCCATGAGCTGCCAGAGCTAATGTCAACAGTGTCTGGATTATGGCTTTTTTTTTTGATGAAGACATGTGGCTGACGTCTGCAGAGGACTGGCGCCTTGTGACTCACCTAATCAGGTGTTGAGGGTCAGAGGTCGCAGCTGCTGTTAATTAACATACCAATTCTCGTATTGGCAGCATGTACGGCTGTCAGTTTGACCCACATACACAGTAAAAAATGTTTAGGTTTCCCAGTGTATCAACCTTTAGAGCTATCAAAGGTGTTTTTGTCTCTTTCTGTTCTTTCCCCACATTCTTTCATCACCTTCTTCTTTCCTTTACTCGCTCCTTTGTTCCAGCCACAAAATTTGTAGCAGACCTGAAAGGTGAGCCCGGCCCAGCCTCTCATCGTAAGCCGCATGTTTCACATTACAGGAATATTTCCACTTTGTATTTTGCTAACCCCTGGCGCAGATAAAATGCTCAAGAGCTTCCAAAAGAGCAGCTTTTACTTCAGGGTGCTTACAGTGACCGAATGTCTGAGCGCAGGGAACATAACAAGAGGCCTATTCACGCGGCTCATGCTGAGCATGGCGAGGTACAGCACACAGCAAAGACTCGTCCAGCTCAGCAAGAAAACACACAAGGCATGGCTCTGGGCTGCTGGGCCGTGGCAGAGCCCACCAACTGTTGGCTTACAGACTACTGAATGTTTCCAAACTGCATCAAAAACCCATTTTAACAAGTTATTTAGTCTAGCATTTAGTGTTCTAGTGTGTAGACTCTTAAATACATCTTATACTTATAAAGACATCTTTATAAGTGGGTTAGAATTGAGTGGTCAACTGATGTTATAAAAAGAGACATTTCTGTGGATTATTTCCACATTTTCTCTGTGTGAGTTATTTTGTTTCAACGTGAGTCGGGAAACAGTACCTAGAGTAGTGTAGAATGACGCTTCTTCTCACTGTGTTGTCACTTATTTTACAAATCTGAGCCGAAACTCAGCCGGAAACAACACAATTAACCTCTCCGGCAGGTTTTCGCTCTCACAGAGACGGCAACTTTTTAAGATTTTATACAGTAAATAATTGAGTGTTTGTCGAGGCTGTACCCTGAAAAGCTGAAGTGACAAGTGGGAAGAAAAAAAAAATGAGGTAAGGATGAGGAATGAAGAGAGAGACTTTGAGCAGAGTTTATGAGGATGGTGGCAGGTTCTTTGTTTCCCACAGAAGCCGTGCAGTCACAGACCAGGTGTGCATGAAAGCACAGGTGAGCCCTCATCGTGAGTGAAAGACGGTCATACGGTTTCACAGATTACAGGATTAAAAAAAAAAAAAAAAACTACACACACTACACACACACACACCTTACTGTATGTATAATGTATAAATATATAGAATAACTCCCCTGAATATAACACATATAGCACAACATAGTGTTGTCATGGCTTTATTAATGCAATGAGGTTTTATCCCTTTAATATACATATTTCACACAACACCCCATTGCTTTTTAGAGTAAGTATTGTGTTTGCTTCTACTATATTATACTATGGTGCGGGCAGTTATGATCTGGGTTTGTATGTGTGTCTGCATATGTTTAAATGTGTATATTAAATATAATATATTTAATTTGGGGTGGATATTTATGTTGTTTTTGTCTTGTTTGCACATAACTTAACTATAATGTGTACAAATAGGTTCAAAAAAGTATTTTTTCTCTATCTCAATGCAACAGGTATTTTTTGACTACTACGTCCACTTGAGGCTGGCTACAGACTGAGTCAGTCTCCATAAGTCCCCATGTTAAAATGTCCAACTTCACAGCAGAAATAAACATGTTTACAGCCTGGTACAAAAAACAGTTTTGGTCTCTATAGCTGATTTCCCGTTCATGACAACTGTACTGAGGGTGACTTTTTATAGAACTCACCTGTTAAAATTATATTAAGGCTTAAAGTTATGAATAATTAACAATGTGGCTGCTTTGATTGACAGGTGGGTGCCGTTACAGGTGGATTATTTGAGCAACTAGGCATCATTCAGGCTGCAGAGTTTGCCGAACTTGACTTTAAGTTTAACTTTAAACTTTAGTCATCCTTTATTTATCCCTGTAGGGAAATTTGTTCTCTGCATTCAACCCATCCTAAGTATTAGGAGGTAAATCAAGTCAGATATCATGATATATATATCCCAAAAACAAACCACAATTTTCCCCAAGGGTCTTAAAATTTGAACAACTTTCAGCACTCTCTGTCCTTTAGACCTTCAATTCGGGTAAGGAAAAACTCCTCCCATAGAAGCCCGTTCAAGGGGAAAAAATGGAGGAAACCTCAGTCACTTAGTTGACTTTATGACTCTTTCCTACTTGTGTTACTGTCACCCTACATTTTACCGTATAACATTATCCCATAATTGACACTTGTGGCCACAGCAGCCAACTGTTCAGAAAAGGCTACACAGGCTCTCTTTAACCAATGTGCGTATGGTATATATATATATATATATATATATATATATATATATATATATATAAGTGACCGAAGACAAATCATTTAATCATCTGACCATCATCACTTGTCTTGCCTGTGTGTGTGTGTGTGTTTTTATCCTATCACGTGTGTAGTTGTAATGGATTATAGCTGGTTTGTTGGTGTTCTGCGAGACAAATTGTTTAAAGTCAGAAGACGACCCACCACTCAAATAAAAACAACCTCAAATGATTTGATAATGACATTTTGACTAATTTGGCAAATAATACAATGAACTGACACGTCACCGGAGAGGTCAGTGAGTGATCTGTCTGGTGTGTGAGCTGTAACCAGTCCAGTGCCTGGCTGTTCGTCTGGCTTTGCAGGGGAGGGGTTGGTGCAGGGAGGGGGGTCCCTGTCCTGGAATAGCTCCTCTGGCCTGGAATGCTCTGAGGAATGTGTGATTGAACGGTCGGGAGGGGAAGTGTGTGTGTGTGTGTGTGTGTGTGCCTCTGTGTGTGTGCAGCATTAGTGATCAGTAGGTTATGGAATCTGTGTAGAGAATGAGCGAGGACAGATCAATCATTACGTACGTTTGGGAACATCCTCCGTGTCGTCAGCGGGCTGACAGCCGGGCTGTGCGGGGGTCTCAGCCCTGCCTCTGTCCTGTCTGCACCTTGTTGTTGTGGCTTCTGTCACCTTTCCCCAACCCTTGTGTGAATGTGTATGTACTACACCGCTGCTTTGCTCCAGGCTTTGTGAAACCAGATCTGCCTCGTCCCATCCCAGTGCAGCAGAGCACAGACAGGCTGCCCATTAGGCCCTCATGCTCTGCAGGTTGACCTTTGAACCCCAGTCCCCCCCTTGTATGACCAAAATGGGCTGAGTGGCTGTGCTAGGTCAGCGCTTTGCTAGGTCATCACAGGCTATCAGCAGCTATCTGTGCATCTGCCAATGAGAAGGGACTCTCCAAGGTCTGCAAACATTACTGGCTCGTGTACAAACAGGAGCAAACAGGCGTATAGGTGCCTGCAGACTCATGACTCGGAGCACAAACACTAAAATGCACATCTAATCTGCTAATTCAGAGGGAAGATAAGGGCATATTAAGACTGAGATGGAAGTCAGGCTATAAAGGGTGCTTTAATTTCCCACCATATCGGCCTCAGCAGCTTGTGAGCCAGAGCCGGAGACAGTATAATGACTCTGTGTATCGAAGCTGAACTGTACAGTCAGGCTAACAGGAGCGTGGAAGAGAGGGCATCAGACTCTCACGGCCCAGCCTGCTGGAAGTGATGGCCCTGCAGGATTCCTGTGTTAACCCCGGGTTCCTGCTCTCGCTCCCTGCCCCGCGAACCCAAATCTCTGCCACAACATCCCCGACAGGAGGACTACTCCCATTGCCGTGTTTGCTCAGCTGCGCTGGCTTTGTGTCGGGAGTATCGAACCCCCTTGTTCCTGCTCCCTGCCTGTTTTCTCCCTCTTCTTCTGTTTGATTTCTTTTCTTCCAACAGTTTGTAGCTTCATTTGTTCTTTGTTTGACTTTCGGAGAGCACGTCCGACGTTTCCAAGGGATTGACGGAGAGCGGGTCGGGAGGTCGAGGTGAGGCGGCTACCTGAGGAAGTCTCACGTCTTCTGCTGCATAGTGTCACGGTGGTGTCAACATGTACAGTAGTCATGTAAACACCTCTCTGCTGTGCCCACTGCTTGTGTTTTGGACTGTGATCTCTTTGACTCACTGCAGAAGAGGCCAAACGCATTCATGCATTCACCAGTTTTAAAGTAAAAAGCTCCAATTTGGTTAGCAGGATTAAATGCAAACAACTTAATTGCTTGTGCAAGCTCATAAATGCACTTTAACGTCATTTTAAAGTTATCAACATGGAAGCAGCACCTCATTTGAAACCACACGAGTTGCAGTTAAAGTTCATTTTGTGTTTAAATATTGTCTAACCTGCAAAGATGCGTAACCGCTTGCGTCTCGGTGGTGGCCCAAGCCCTGACACTCCGGCACACTCATCCTCATCGTCACAGTCCCCGCTCACGAATCCCTCTTCCCCCTCGTCGTCCACTCCACCTCCACCTCCGCCTCCACGCGGCCGTGCTCTCCAGCGCTTCTCTGACACCGTCACCAGCCGCAGCAACTGTTGTGGGGGGCAAACAGGAGATGAGGTTAAAGGTAATGAGGTTAAAACACACTCCACCCTCACACTCTTCATGAATCACTGTGTGGCTGGAATGCGCCTGTGCATTAATGGTTTAACGAAGCCGTGAAAATAAATAAGGGGTGTCTCTTGATCTGAGCGTGTACTGTATGATTATAATAGTATGAGGGGAATTCCAGGCAAAAACTTGCAGAGATCTAAAAGCGCTGGTATTTACCAAACTCTAATTATAATCACCAGGCAAGAAAACAGTCCTGTTATCGCTGCCAGTTTTGTTATTTCTGTCCAAACCTGATTCATTCAAAGGGTTGTGGCTGTCGCTTGCATGTAATTTACTGGTAGAAAAAGAAACAGTGGGGCAAGAAGACTGGTGCGATTGTGTTGTTACTGGCAAACATCATTGTCTTGAGTGGTTGTCTCAGGGCAACAGGGATACAATAACACCACATAACACATGCTGTCCAAGCTGACATCAAGGCCTCAAGATCTAAAACGAGAAGGTTGGATGAAAGATGAAGAAAAATATATGTTAATTTTTGTAATATTCAGACCTCAGACCTCCTTTTTTTTTTTTTTTTGCAACCTGGAGACCAAGATGACGGCATAAACAGATACAGACACAAACAGATGTAAAAAAAAACAGATCAGAATATAAAATAGGCTGAACAACAAGCTCTAAATGAAGTGATTTCTGACATGATATTTTTCGCTGCAGATCCTCGATTCAGTTCTGTAAAAGCAGTTGTTGTTCAACACATATTTTCCCATGTGATTTACAGAAGCTCATAACAGCTTGTGGAACACATACCAAAAGTGTTTATTGAGAGCTGCGGTAAACTAATCAACTCATAAATAATACAGAAATGTCCAAGAGCTGTAAAGCGATTTCATTAAAAATCCTCTTGAATTCCTCTTGACCAAGTGTAAAAGGACAGGAAATAACATACTTTATGCATTCAATTACTGGAAATGTAAAAGGAAAATATCAACTGGAAACAACAAGCTTCTCAGAACATTTTGTTGTGTGGCTGTACACAGAAATAAAAATAACCTATCCTGTATGGTATCCACGGGTGAGCGAGCTAAGAGACAACCTACACGGCCCGCTCTATGACCATCTTTCAGCCTCCACAACATCGCACATGATTGAGAGCCCTGCCAAGGTAACAGATGTGCTAAATTCCAGCCGCCTGCCCTCCAAGCCTCCTTTCATCTAACCGCTTTGCCTCCCTTGTTTGTTTTTTTATTGATTTCCTTCCTATCTGCATACGTCAGCATGCATTTTTTGTTGTTGTTTTTTTCGGCAGTTTTGGCTGTCTGTGGGAGAAAATTGAATTCATATGGGCCTTGTCTCAGGTCAGTTGCAACGTCTGCCCGAGATCAGACTGCGTGTTTGTGTGTTTGTGTGTGTGCAAGACAGAGGGCGGAGGTATAAAAACCCAAAGCTAATCACAGAATTACGTCAGTCAGAAGATAAACAAGCCTGTTCCCTTCGCCTGCATATACAAACCAGTCAATCTGGGTTTTACAAGTGACATAAACTCTAAAGTTTAGAAAGGGAACACACATCACCTTGTTCCCAGCATGGCTGCCCAACAAACCTCCATTCATTTCCCAACATTGAGGCCATACACGCAGGATGACCACAACATTTCTAAAAGTCTGGTCACTTGGGCTGAGGGACGGACAAACAGTAGTCTAACTCACAGACAGGACGGCTCATCCATAGGAATATTTGGATTTCTGTTTCAGGCCATACAGCAAAGCGCCATCTGTTGACAGAGGAGAGCCCTCAGGTGTCACATTAAATCATGTCCCAGAAACAAGCTCTCCACACGATGAATGGGCCTTTAATGTACTGAACTGGTTTGTTAAAGACAGAACCATGTTTGCCTGTATTTGTCAGAGTCCTCCATAGATTTACAGAGGTCCTGAAATTCCTTCTCATGGTCTGTATCCTGGCAACTCAGTTGGACTTTGGGAGAGGAGGGGCGCCTCACAAACCAATTAAAAGGCAAACAAACACTTGTAAAGCACAGAGAGAAAGATGTGGTTCAGGGTATTTTAGAACAAAACTTAAAAAAAAAAAAAAAGGTATGAGGAGCGAGGGGAAAAACATCGACAGCAACTGTCCCTGTTTAGAGCTCAGACTGTGTGAACGCCGCCATGTGTAATTCACCACCTGCCAGCATGCACAGCAACTCCCCTCCACAGATAAACAGGCAGGAATATGGAGTCTGCAGACAGGCTATGTGAGGCAGGTATAATGTTCACCATCTTAGTTTAGCAGGTTAACATGCTAACCCTCACGTATCTGAGGCTGATGGGAATGTTGTCAACTTCTACGTCAAATTTCATGGCAGTCAATCCAATGTTTGTCCAGTAAGTGTCAGCCTCATGGTGGCACAAGTTCACAAGATTACCAAAGTCATTGGGGTATATCATCTGGGGACCATGGATGTACAAACTTTTGTGCCAATTCTTCAAGCAGATATAGAAACATTTGACTGGATAAGTGAAAAATGTGACTCGTAGGTGGCGTTAGATGAAACATCACAGAAATCTTTAGGATTCTTCCTCAGGGGATCATAGATAATTGATCATGATGATTGTTGTCTGTAAAACTCATGTCAGTGTCACGGTGACTCACTGACAGTATAAAGCATCGACAGTGTATCTGTGACAGGTTTCTGAAAGGTCGTGTGTAGGATTTATCGACATCTAGTGGTGAAGTTGCAGATTGCAACCAACTGAATACCGCTTGCCTCACCCTCCTGTACACACCTGTCTTACAGTGGCTATGAAACTCGCACAAAACAGATAAGGTCCCATCTAGAGCGAATGTTTGGTTTGTCTGTTCTGGGCTACTGTAGAAAAATGGCGGACTCTGTGGAACAGGACCCGCTCCCTCTGTACATATAAAAGGCTCATTTTAACATAATAAAAATATAATGATTATCATTTTTAGGTTAAAACACACAAATGAAGACAGTTATGCATAATACATTTAATTTCTGCCAATAGATCTCCTTAAATCCTTACACACTGGAACTTGAAGAGCCGTTTTGAAGCTCACTGTGACATGTTGGCAGTCCTGCCTCCAGCTAATCTAAAAATCTGACCTGTATCATTGGTAGACCTGAGACGGGGTGATCAAACAAGCCACCTGTAACAGCACCCACCTTTCAATCAAAGCGTCCATGCTGCCTTAATATAATTTGAACAGGTGAGTTCTATAAAAATTCACCCTTGGACATTTTAACATGGGGACTTATGGAGACTGACTTGTTCTGTAGCCAGCCTCAAGTGGACGTTTGAGGAACTGCCGCTTGTTTAAGATTAATTCTCTGAGGACCATGAATGAATGAATCCATGTGATAGTTGTTGAGATATTTCAGTCTAAAGCAAAGTGATGACCGTGCAGCGAGCATGGCTACAAACATATCAGCATCTGAGAGCTTTACATATTTGAATTAACCAGTTGCAGACACACATGTGAGAGATGTAAGATCAGACGAATATAAGATATAAATAGCAAGAGATGAACAGCAGATGAAAAAAAAAAAAAGGGCTTTGGGGAATTAAAAAAAGAAATTGGCTGCATATAATCATAGCAGTGGCCTAAATGAGCCATAGCAGCAAGGCTTGCCCTCCGTCACGGGGGGGTGGGTGGCAGGGCAGCACCTCTGTGGCAGGGAGCTGTGGCTTCTGCCCACTGGCTGACTGCCTCTGCCACGGCTGCGGTAGGAGGGAGGGGTGGGATGTATGTTTGTGTCGAAAGTGACGCTGCGCTTTTGGCATGGCTGAGCCGCAGCGTGATCCGGTAAGAGGCTCCAGATTTACCACGAGAGGAAGAAACCTCAAGTCGCTCTGGACTGGAATCTTCTGCAATTAAAAAAAAAAAACCCCAAAGCAAAAGGAAGCAGGGAGAAAACAAATAAAAGAGACATTTTTTTGGAGAAATGTGCAGTATGTTTCCCATTAGGAGGAGGAAATCTGGCACTCGCTCTTCCCTTCTCTCTCTCCACCACTGTGTTTCGAGAGTTGCATCGGGGAGCTGGCTCGGAGACGCAGCTCGACACACAGAACATGTAATCAGGGCAGCTACAGGCATCCCACAGGCCACAGGGTTCACCTTCTCTGAACACAAAAGCGCAAGTCACACCAAAGAAACACCGGCTCGAAGGCTGCACACAAAGCCAAAACATGTGGCCGATTGCTCAATGCAGACCAGCCCAGACAGAGACACAGAAACCGCAAGTCTGTCACTGCCTCCCACACATGACATGAACTCCACACAGGGTCACTGTTCGACACGACAGCTGCAGCTGAGCCCTGGAGGCCAGCCACTGTTTGACCTGCACTGATAGAAATCAACCTGTGCTTACTACTCATCAGCTGTGCGCTTTTTACATGAGCTGGCAGCGAGATCCTGGTTCAAATTTCATAATACAACCTAGAAAAAAAAAATCTGAAGATAAGAAAACACACATGTGAGTATAAATGCAGGGGTTGTTGAAGTGAATGAATGATGTCAGTGAAACAGTGAGTGAGTAATAAAGACAGAAAGCATATAGGGAAGACGTAGCTTCTTGTCAGTGTGTGTGTGATTGGGATCGGGCCCTGTGTTATGTCCTCCTCTCCACGCACAGGACTTGTCTGGACAAGCTTCTCATGACTCGGCCCAGACGGAATCTGCTGCCCTGAATGTTTCTATCAATACCTCAACACATCTTGTCTACAAATCTAATCTACTGAACTTGGCTTGGGTTCCAAAACAGGCCACTGCTTACAAATAACAAAAGCCATGGTTTCATCGTCTACTGTTGATGTTTTCCATAATTGCTCTGAGTTGACGGCTTAAAATGTTGCTTTTAGTGGAACACGCCGATGAAAACTTGACCTAGACCTGATTTTGTGGTGTATATTCATGCTGTATACAGACAAAGAAAAGCTGCTTTATATTAAAGATTGCTCAGATGACCATGTATCATCATATTTAGTGACAACTCTGCAGTTCTTCTCAGTTCTTTTTTTAGCTTCTTTCAGCTCATTTGTTTTGATTTTAGGTCTCTTGTTTTGGTTTAATCGAAATAAAAACACAATAACAAAGTTAGTGGAGCATTTAGGAACTAAAACCATGTCACGTTACAGTTAGTTTTAGTTATGGTCATCATTTGATCTGAAAACTCTGTGGCTGTGAAGTGAAGCCAATGTGGAAGTGCCAAAAACTTCAGTTCCTCTCAGCTCTGCAGAGCTTTTTTAGCTTCTTTCAGCTCATTTGTTTTTATTTTATGTCTCTTGTTGCAGTTCCTCAAACGTCCACTTGAGGCTGACTACAGAACGAGTCAGTCTCCATAAGTCCCCATGTTGAAATGTCCAACTTCACAGCAGAAATAAACATGTTTACAGCCTGGTACAAAAAACAGTTTTGGTCTCTATAGTTAATTTCCCCGTTCATGACAACTGTACTGAGGGTGAATTTATATACAACTCACCTGTTCAGATTATATTATGGCTTAAAGTTATACATAATTAACAATGTGGCCGCTTTTACTGCCAGGTAGGCGCTATTACAGATGGCTTGCTTGAACAACCAGGCGTCATTCGGCCCACCTGATGTCCGCAGATGATCCACATCTTTGCTGATTTTTAGATAAGCCGGGAGGAGCCAGCGGCCACATATTTCAGCTTCAAAACAACTCTGGGTGATCTCACAAATACGCCGCCCATTCTTTATACTGTCAGTGCAACAAACTGTTGGTTGTGCTTAAGTAAAACCAAAAGTGGGTGAACCTGAAATGTTTGTAATAATCCCTCATTGCGCAAATACAACTACAAATGCAGCAGGTTCATCATGAAGTCTATCTGTGAACTGGTGGATGTTTTTTTTTTTCTTACCTTTGCTGTTTCCAGATGTTTGGCTAACCTGAGGTCTTGTTTACAGCCGGCCTAATCAAATGACTGTTTGTGTTTCTGGCCCAGACAGCTTTCTTTAAAGCACTGTTGCCATTTGCAAATCTCAGTGATTTACTTTGTGAGTATATTTTATTATCCCCAACAGACAAGGTGGCCAAAACTCAGGAAAAAAAAATAAATTGAGAGCCAAATTATAATAAACTGCAGTTTTATTGTCAAAAAGATCATGTAAGCATCTACACTGTGGCTTTAATAGTCTCCTATTTATCTCAGAGCTCCTGTAAAGCCAAAAACATACTGCACAGCACATTGTATATTTTAAAATCAGTGTAGGAGTTGATGGCCGGGTCGCTGTGTTAGACAAATCAAACACATGACTTTACAGCAACAGTTTTTCGTGACAAATGAAGGAAATGGACTTTCCTTACACATAATCCCCTCATGTACACTACGCTGCTGCGCTTGTATCAAGTTTGCAGACATGCTATTCAGAGGAGAGGAAAAGAGGCAGGAGAGAGAGAGGGGGGATGAATGAGGGACACCATGGGAAAAAGATAGACAGTCAGGCAGAGGAATGACAGGAGGCACTTTCCACAGAGTGAGTCATGGAAAAGCTCCACAGCACGCTGACAAGCAGAGCGACGTTTCGGACGACAGAGCCTGCCCAGCAGTCCCACCCGCTCTCCGCGACTCATTACTCAACTTTTATTGAATCTGAAATGTAAAGAGGAGGAAGGGTGAGGAGGGGGGGGCGGGTGGACGAAGGCTCCCTCATTCTTCTCTCTGTTTTTTTTCCCCTTCCCTTCTATCTGTCCGTGGTCGAGCATGTCACGCTATGGGAGCCCAGCCTCAGACAGTTAATGCAGACAAGATTAATTTCCTGATGTTAATTCCAGTTGGAACAAAAAACATGAGAGAGAGAGAAAAAAAAAGAGCTCTCCAGTCCCGTGTTAAACTGGGCGTGTGTCCACTCCACCTTTCTGACTAAGCGATGTTATTTCCAGATTTCTCTAGATTGGACTGAAACCTGGATGAATGTTTCCTCTGGTGGATAATCTTTAAAAGCTAATGAAAAGTATCACTATATATCTTAGATAGCAGATTAAATCAATGACTTCCTCTTCGTTATCCTGGAAGAATAAACCATTGTGTCTTCTCCGATCATGGCAGGGCATGAAAACACAACGTCCCTCAAGTTTTAACTATAACTGGTATGACAACAATTTTGAATCTTTTTTTTTTTGAGGCTAACCAAATGAAAATCTTGACTCAGGTCTGTGAATATGCCTGATTGTCTGCATGGGGGTTAAATAGTTTAAAAAGTCTCATTCCTGCACAGCCTACTGGTTGCTAAATCAGATTATGCCCTTCAGACAATCTCTTTCTGTCTGCTGCTCGTCTGCTTTACATGTTATCGCCGTGGTTCCCAGAGTCATGTGTTGCTAAGAAACCCTCCATTTTGACATCAGCAGACTGTCCCATGATCACACCTAGCAGGAACCAGCGGACACTCGGCTGGGTAAAAAGATAATAGATGGTGGAGTGGCTTCGGTTCGATGTGGGGCTTCAACCAGCAGCTCTGCTGGAGAAAGAGACGCAGAAATCGCTAGAAGTGTGGTGCAAATAGGGAGCCGTAGAAGAAGAGAAAGAGAGCTACCACATGCTAACAAGGTAGGAAAGATGAAAAGGCATGGAGGCAGGAGAGGAAATGATAAAGTTAGGCAGCGCTAACATTTTGACAGGTCCAGAGAGGAGCCTCAACTCCGCTGTGCCCCCCAGAGCACCAAACAAAAGGCAGAGGAGGAACAGAGGAGGTCCCTGACCCTCACAGGGAGACCCTCTGATGACCTAGCAGAGACAGGAAACAGGAAGTGTGATCCCTGACCTCTTTGGGGGTCGGGGTGGATGGGGGGTGGGGTGGGATCCTGTTACCCAGCAACACGTGACTGTGCCCAGTGACAACAAGCCCAGGATGTGAGGATCAGATCAGAGGCTGCGGCAGGAAGACTCAGCTGTTCATGTCTGTGGTCATAAGATTGAGAGCATGGAAAGGCCACAGCATACACACACACACACACACACACACTCACAGGTAAAAACTGTGTGTTCCTGCTTACCGGGCCGGCTGCCTGGCTTGTGCAGCAGGGTTTTTATAAGCCGGCTGCGTGATAATTATACCCAGTGGGGTGGTAGTGGTGTGGGAGCAAAGGGGCGGAGTGGGTAGAGAGTGGCGACCCCGTCTCAGGCCTCAGGGGTTGACGACGGGGGCAGAGAAGGAGGGGACAGGGTGGAGGTATGGAGGTAAGGAGGAATGGGTGGCAGTGGTAGAAGGGATGGTTGGGCCTCATTAGCAGGCAGACTAATTGGAAGGAAAAGGGCCCTCACATGCTCTGTCTGACCTCCCAGCCAGCAGGGGAGAAAGGCCGGGTGGGAGAGGGGTGTGTGAGTGTGTGTGTAGAGGCTGGTGGGGGTATCTGTTAGTTGGATTCCTGAAGTTAAGGAACCATAACTCCCTATAACTCCTCAAATCCTAAACTTACCATGAAGTCAGAAGTCTCCGGAAAGCGAAAGGATAACATGCATGTGTGGTGCCCTAACAGGGATACCGACTCAAACCTCCACAAAACTCCCTGCAGCTCCTCAGAGGTTTACACCAGGTGTCACACTTCATTTAAAGGAACCCTCATGGCTTATCCCTGCTCACAAATATAGCGGCATAACAGCCCTCCTTCCTCCTCCGCTTCCAGAGCAGTTGTACTTCACACACATAAAAACTAGGAAGGCGAGAGGACAAAGGCCCTGAGGGGGTATATTAAATAACGCTTCAAAACCCCTCTGTAAATAACATCAAACAGAAGTCAGCCTCTTTGACTGGAGCGAGCATAATGGCCAGGTTAGCAAGTGTAAGTTTACAAAACAGCAGGCCTAGTCTGACACCCATGGTGTCTATTAGTCTGATTGTAAGCACACCCTGTAGGAAAAGGCCACCGCATGCTGGTCGTGTCTCGAAGCAGCTTCCATTTGATCTCTAAAGTAACTATAATACACATCGCGCTGTATTTATTCATGTTTTTTCAAAGAGTTCTTCAAGTGTTGCTATTTTACAGACACTCGTATGCTTACATATGCATTACACTGCTGTAAATGAGCTGGAAATCTGCAGTAATTATATTCCTATGTGTGTGTGTGTGTGCAAGATTAACTGCCCGCGAGTGTACACAGTATAAACTGTCCTAGCTTAAGTGTGTGTGAGTTATATATTAAAGTGTGTGTTCTGTACGAGCATGCACGAGGTGTCGAGCACAAGCTGCCCAGGCTCTGGTGGCTCGGAGGAAGTGAGACTGCGTGATGGAATTTGTGGCGCTCAGGATCTGGTTTATTTTCCACCCTGGATTCCTGTCCTACCTGCAGGATTTTCCCAGGTTCTGGCTTCAATTAGACTGGGAAGCTGGGAGGAGAGGAGAGGAGGGAGGGAGGTAAGGGGGGATCTAGGGGTTTAGGAGAGGGGGAGAAGAAGAAGGAGGAGGTTGGAGGAGGGAAGGGCGACAGAGCTGGAGTCTGTCACACACAACTCAGCACAGCTGGAGCGATGGAAGGAAAGGCGACGAACAAGGAGAGATAGAGAACGGTGGAAGTAAACGCTGAAACATTTTAATAAGATGAAGCATGCAACATGAGGATGTTTGTTATTCTTAAAACGACAAAGCAATTTTAAGAGCGCGAGACGAAATAATTGTGTTTTGCCGAAAGGGATTCATAAAAAAATCTCCAACAAAGATGTCTTTCATATCTGTGGTATTCTAAATTAATCTTCTCCAAAGAGTGTCATACGCTCAAGAAGAGGCTGTCAGAATAATCCCAGGAGGCCCGACCCTCCAAATGGCAAACTCATCTGACAAATGAGTGGGAAACGCTCTGTAATCAAAGACCAATCACATAATTGCTCTATTTTGCCACTAGCTCAACCATCTCCTGTGAGATTAGTTGTTCAGAGGAGAAATTCGATACTCTGGGAAGTTAAACAGATGTTCTGAAAAACAAACTCATCTCCTCAGAACAAGAACACATCATCAAAATAATATGTTCTAATTTAAGAGCGCTGACTCCAGATATGTTTCTCCTTCAAACTCGGGCTAGCTTTTTTTACACAATGAAGGTATTAATGCAGTGTCACGTTTACAGCAAAGTTCTCATTAAGAAAACAGCGAGTCTTGTCGGACTGGCATCACAAGAATATCGTCAACTTGATGTTTAACACAGCCGAGGAAAAGCGTGTCGACGCTCGTCTTTATCAGCTTTAACACACCGCATATGCAGAGCACAACACAACACACACACACACACACGGACAGGACCTCACACTGGAATTTGTAACACAGTGTCAGCATGCACAAAAAATGTCCATGGCTCCTCACAGTCCCACATTGTTTAAAGATTCCTAGTCAAGAAGCAATAACTGAAGAAGAAAGCCGTTTCTCTTCATCCATTTATAGTGCACAGTTCACTTTAATCTTGGCCACGGCTCAGTCATGACATCAGCTGCTTTAGGCGTGAGAAAACGTTGTTTTATAAGCTGAGGCGACCGGCTCTGAGGGTTTTTTCCTCTTTTGGTGTTTAGTTTAGTGTCACAGAGGCACAAAGGCAAGGGTCTCCTTGCCAGAGAGCCTCTGTATCTGCTGATACTCTGATCAACACTGACAACGTGAGAAATGACACATTTCCGCTGCATAGTTGCGTTTTCACAGGCCCAATCGTCACGGAGCACTTAGGAGTGGAGGAATGAAACATCGGGGGGATTAAAGTTGGAAGGAAGTGGATTCTTTGGAGGGGTCCCATGTCCCCCTCACTGTTGGAGAGTGTAGCCCCTATATTTTATGACACAGTCTCGCATACTGTGAGGCTGGGACTGATTCGTGGTTAGAAAGTGGGTCAGTACAAGCTGGAGGAACTATTGATTGTGTTCACTGTTTGAGCCAAAAAGGAGAATAATGTTCATTTAAATGGAAAACGTGTGCGGGATAAAAGAGACTCGTAGGACTTGTAAAGACCCGTATGCGAGTGACCCGTGTCCTGAATGTGGAGCTGAAAGCATATAAAGGACAATAATGTACACATTCTTCAGTCTGCAGCTCTGAACATACTGTACACGATGCTCGTACATCACGCGACTGAAATGCTGCAGTTTTTAATCAGCATGGCACTCCGCTGGTTTACTTCCAGGAACATTACGCATACTATCTCATTGTTGGCCTGTCCTCATACATGCCACATATAAACAGGGCAGATGAAAGTAATTATCTTTGAGCTGTGGCCTGTTCTCTCATATCAGATGGTTAATTAGTCCTTTTGCTTTTAGGCCTGCACCATCCAGAGCTGGTGGTCTTTCAACTGGCGGCGAGGCGGAGACCTTGTAAAACTGCTTTTAACTAAACAACATCACTTTCTCCGGTGCCTTCAGAGGTTGTTTATAACATGCTGGCTCAGAGCAGCTAGGACCATGAAATACTGTGTATAGTCAATAAACATTTAGCAGGACTATAACACAAGTTAAAAGTTCTCCCTGACATTAGTCGACTCTATTGGCTTCAGATACAGACCACTTTTATGTGTTAAGTTGCCACAATATTTTGTTTGATATTCATGGTGCCCTGAGGATAAATCCTCATGATTGCTGATCTCTGATGACAGCAGATCAAAATGTCCTCTGATGTAGTGAAATTTCTTAACATTTTCTAAAGTTCTGTGCAAAGATTCGTGGTTTCCAGATGATGTATCCTCATAACTTTAGTGATCCCTTGACTTTTCATCTACTCCCATCATGAGGTTTTGAGTGAAATGTCTCAACAACTATAAGATGGATTTCCATCCAGTAGTCCTATAGTTTGTGCAATTGTTCATGGTCACCTGAGGATAAATCCTACTATATTTAGTGATCCTCTGACTTCTCTTCTAGTGCCATTATAAGGTTGACTTTTTTTAGTTTTTAGTGAAACATTTAAAAAACTATTGGATGGATTCAGGTTCTCTTTAGGATGAATCTCCATCCAATAGTTGTTGAAATTTTGTGCAGTCATTCGTGGTCATCAGATGATAAATCCTACTACATATGGTGATCCTCTGACTTCTCCTCGAGTGCCATCATGAGGTTGACTCTTTGACTTTTACTGAAATGTTTCAACAACTATCGGATTGATTTCCATAAACCTTTCTACACACATTCATGTTCTCCTCGAGATGAACTGTAATAACTTTGGTGCTTAACATAGCGCCACCATCAACGCAATAATTCGGTTTATGACATCACTTTCAGCTATATTTTGTGTTTAGCGATAATAAGCAAATGTTAGCAATGCGTTAAAACGATGATGGTGAACATGGTAAACATTATACCTGCTAAACATCAGCATGTTGACATTGCCACTGTGAGCATGTTAGCATGGTGTTCAAAGCACTCACAGCCTCACAGAGCCACAAACATTGCTATAGACTCTTAGCCTTGTTGTTACATTAGCAGTAAACAATATATTTGTTTCTAACATGTTTACAAATTTCCAAAATGGTTAGAACAGCTTAAAATATAATGAACAGTGATCCATAAACAGCTCTCTCAGGCACAAAAACACCTTGATATATAACTTCATAAAGTTATTTTTTATTACAGGGTTATTGTATTACATTGCATCATATTCTGAGGCGTTCCCGTTTTTTTGTGCAAACCCGATATAATGATGATTTGTCGTAAAAATATCTGTGATTTCTACAGAAACGGCTATGAGTCATGCAGAGTTTTACTGCACATGAAATATGCAATCAAGCGCATTCAGTCTTTTGTCAGATGTTAATCCAGCTCATTGATGTCGAGATCTAAAGGGAAGTTGGAGTTCAAGCAGAAATGTGCTTCACTCCGCTGTATGGTCATCAGATATAGGATTAAAAGCTCCCATGTGAACAGCCAATCTGCATAAGTATCAGGCGTTTATGTAAACAGAATCAAATCCCCATTAATGTCCACATGTATACACGTCATCAGTACAACATGGGAGCTGCACATGCTGGAAGAGAGAGTGGACTGTGTCCATGTTTCTGAGGGATTGTCTGTAACACAATGAGCTCAGTCATTTCACCCAACTGCATTTTCTTGCAAAGTCTCATCAAAAGCCTATCGGGAACCTGATCCACATGGTAAACAGTCTGCACTGCAGCAGCTCTGCTTGTAATCATATGGGTATAAATGTCCCTGTCAGAGCAGGAAGTTTTGAAAGGCTTATTACAGTAAAGTATGTGTGTGTACATGTCCTGTGTAAGATTAGAGGATGATTCTGGTTTATTAGAACTTGGGTTTTATGGGGGGGTTTGTAGCCTTGTCCATCTTTGGTATTATAACGTACTCAACAAGTTAGCTGCTAAGATCTGGAAATGTTGCAAAGTTGTTGAAAATGAGTGAAAATCAGGCAAAGTCAAACAATCACAGAGATTTTAAGCAGCCTTCTAGGTTAGGTAAATATGTTTTGCAAGAGAAAACGACGTTCTAGCACAACAGTTGCTTGTTTTCAGTTTGTCTGACTTAAACTTTATTTTAGTGTTGCTGCTGTGTTCCCTCATCTCGGCAAGTACTTAGAAAAATGCAGTGTTTTTATAAAGACTAGAAAAGATGGCCAAAACGATAAAAATGTTTTAATAAACTGGAATTATCTTTTAAACCTGCATAAAACATTCAGATCTCGGATGAATCGTGGGGATTTCGAAGAGGGTAAAGCGTAAAGGAAACACATAACAGTCCTGTTCAAGTATTCCTGCTCTCGCTTACAGCCGGATTGAGCGTGAATGAGGTAGTACAGCAAAAGTAATTGAGAAAATTACAGCGTCTCCAACCACAACCCTCTGTATTTTTCTTGAGGGTCTCTGGTTGTCAAAGGGGGGAGCAGAGGAAGGTCCACAGTTGCTCTTTGGAGCTCCCAGGTTGTTTAAACAGGAGAGAAGGATTGTAATCCACTGTGACAGGCCTATAGCACCCAGAGGCTCAAACACACACACATACACACACGCAGACAAAAAACACACACTTTTTAGCTGGAAGATGGTGTGTGTGTGTGTGTGTGTTCGAGAGGGAAGGGGGGGGTCATTGGCAATCCAATGTGTTGACAGCTACAAGTGCAACCACCAGGAACTAGGAAATACAGACAGATCTGTGGGCTGATACATCTAGCTCTACATCTGCAGAGGCTGACATTGAGCCTACAAGTATCTCTGCACTCCGTCAGCCCCTCTCCAAGAGGTGGTATCCATGGCGACGGCAGCTGAAAAATGGGGCTTCGGCCTTGACGACAGCTGGGGCTTACTGCGGACGGATGACATAATTCCTGTCCATCACAACAACCACATGACCCTCAGAAAATGTGTTATCATCTGGCTGCTACGTTGGTGGGTTTGTGTCTAATAAACGTTTTTTCTTTGGGCACATGGGGACAAACTAAAACATCAGTTCAGATGTTTTCTGTGTTCCTGTGTGTTTTTCTTTTTTTAAAAAGATCAAGGTTTGGACATCACCTTGAACGCAGCTTGTCGTCTCTCAACAAAGCATCTTCACTTGTCCTGTGCTGACCCCCACAGGAGCCGCAGAGTGAGACCTGCAGCTGTGTGGAAATCAATGTCCAATTGTGAACCAGAACGAATGGAGAGATAAACCCTCACACCTCCACAGAGGAGGAGACAAGAGGAGGAAACTCACAGAGAAACCGCTTATTGGAAGTGTTTCAACGAACGAGTTAAACACACTGGAACAAAATGACAAGCGGAACGAACACATGCACGAAACTCACGTGGTTGATGTGTTTGAGTTTGTCTATGATCTGGCTGATGACAGGCTCAGGCGGCTTGTTGCTTCGGGATTCAGAGCCGGGGTGTGATCGCTTCAGGCCTGGTCCAGGAAACCTGAAAGGACAGCAAGAAAAGATTGAATCAGTTCTTAAATATTTGATTGTTTCACTGAACTTAGAAACCTCAAGGTAAGCCTCATGAGTTGAAGACATGTTGACCATTGCTCCATCACTCCAAACAAGGTGTTTATCGCCACCTAGTGTTGATAATATGAACGGCAGCTCTGCTGGTTTTTAGTTCAGGGGCTGACCTGCAGAGCTGGAAAGCTCATTTGTAACTCAACCCTCAGCAAAGGATTAACCTTTCCCTCACTGAAGACATTACGTCTATAAAGATAAACAGGGAATATGATTTATAATGTTTCAAGATAGTTTTTATATTTTTAATAAAAGCTATAGAAGACTATATATATTTAAAATGTTTCAGCACCAGCCTTCTTCAGGATATGAGCTCAGACTGATGCATTTAACAAGCCATGGGCTCAAAACATCCTCAAAGGAGTTTAACCATTATACAAAGTCTGGCTGATAATTCATTTTAATGCACATTAAATTGGCCAATTAGTGTCTTTTAATCATATCTGGTGTTAATGAGAGGACATTAGCAGAGATGTACTTTTGTCCTGCGAGGGGTATATTTAGGCACAACCAGCCTTCAGGCAGGTGCTTACATGTTTCTCTGTGCGTAGCTGAGGAAACACGGCTTTGTTGACACCTGTGTATGTTATCAAGAGGAGGAGCTGGTGAGTCTCAAACTTTCCCGCAGGTGTTCCTTCGCTCTTGGCAGTGCCGGGAGTTAACCCCTTCCCACCACAACTTTACAGCTCTAAAGGAGGAGACTGACTCACCCCTGCACGCATGAGACGGACATGTTTAGATGAATTAGAGGCAGGTTTGACAACATATCTTCCTTGGTGCACCACAGGGATGTGAGTGAGGTCAGAGGTCAGTGAAAATGTACTTCTGCAACTGTTGTTGGGAGTGGTGAAAAGGACTCTCAAAGAAAACATCAGTAAAGAGTTATTAATGAAATTTACAGAGGGAGAGGCAAAGAAAGGGGTTATATCAAAATTGTATAAAGCGATATAACACGAATCTAACAATAACAATTTAGATGTCAAAGAAAAATGGGAATGGGAATACATAAGGTTAAAGATCAAAATGAGGTATTTTAACACTCCTATCACCTCAAACAGTTCTGGGATGTGTTGGAGGGGTTGTGGACAACTTTACATACATATTTTGGGATTGCCTAAAGATTTTAGATTTCTGGAAGAACATTCAAGAGGAAATTAAACATGTTTTGGGCGTTGACTTTGTGGGTATAGCTCCTGACGTTATGATAGAATAGGAATTTGCTTTTAATAGCAAAGAAAACAATTACAGCTTCCTGGTTGAAGCCACAAACCACCCCAATATCACAGAATGGAGAGACAGGGCAAAAAAAAAAATGTGTCCATCATGGAGAAAAAAATCAGAGTCAGGTTACAGTTAAAATCTCTAAGAACTCTAGTCGCCTCATTTTTAGTTGTCTTTTTGCACTTACTGTAGTACAATTGGTCATAAATGTTTGTATCCAATGCTACACGTTACTCATGTTTCCTCCTTTAAAGAAATATTTAATGAAAAGGTGTACAGGCGTACATGATTATATGTTAGGACAAGGGTAACTGCAGAAGCATCTCCTATTGTTACATCTACACTACTCACACAAAGTTTGGGATATTCGGCTTTCGGATGAAATTTCAGAGTTCACCTAAAATGCACTCTAACCTGGTGAACTTAATTTGACCTTCTCTAAACTTTTAAAATGTCTGACTGTTCAATGTTTCAGTACTTATTGAATAACATAACATAACACAAGCTGTTCTCTAACAAGTATCTGATCCATGAATCGACCACTAGATGTTCTGGTTCAATGACAATTTGTATTTAAACAGTCCTCTTCATCATCATGCTGTTCACATTTTGACATCATGAGACCAAGACGACACCTCACAATCCATCAACAGTACCTGTGCCAGTGCGAAGCTTCAAACAGGATGTACTCAGAGGGAAGAGTGTCATCAGCAGGTTGCAATGAGTCGACTTGTGAACAGCATGAGACGTCGTTGTCTGGCTGTAACTGATGGTCAAGGTCACATGACAAGTTACCGAGACATTGACATTTTTTGTTGTGGTATCGCCACCACTGTTGTTAGCTTTTGTTTCAATTAATTGTTTAAGAAATTACCACCATGCTTCTATTTAAATGTCCTACTTTCATGATATAAATTACTGTAGCATGAACTTTTTACATTTTCTGTAAATTTCACCCAAAAGTCGAATATCCCTAACTTTTTGTGAGTAGTATATTTATGTCATTATATATATATATTAAGAAAAAAGGTCAGTAAAGAAGGAAAAGAAGCTTGAAAAATCCATGTGTGAGTGACGTGGGTGTGCAAAGCATGAGGTCATACTCTGTTCTCGAGTCACACACACTCCAACACACACTCCGACGCACACCTTTCACCTGCCATCTCCATTCATCAGACTTCCTTCCATCGCTCTCTCCCTGAAGTCAGACTTTTCATTAAACTCAAATTACATTTCCCCAGTTATTTATTCTTCTTATTAGCCATGATCTCACCCTCTCTCCACTGCTAATTATCACATTAATAATAGAGAGAGACGTGTGATCCATTAAGGAGAGAAAAAAGAGGAAATATGGGTCGAGGAAGGAAGGAGGATTACGGGAGGGAGATTTTGAGCGAGGATAAGGAGCCGAGGCAGGTTAGTGTTTCACGTGATGGATGCCAATCAGACATCATTCAGCACGTTTCGCCACCGATCTGCCTCTCACTTTGTTATCTGATTGTTTCTGTGTTATTGTTTGCTGCCACCGGAGCTGATCAGATTAGTTCACTCCACTGATAAACTAATCTAATCGAGCACTTATTACCATGCCATTAGGTCCAGTCTGAATGAGATGCCTCTCACATCAGAGTAAACAACAAAAGAAGGAAGAGGTACGGGAGTTCAGGTGTCGAAGGAATACATAATGGAGTCTGGCGCTTCTCACACCTCCAGTCCCATGCTGTACAAACAGTGTGATTGTTTCTGTTAATACACTGTAAAAAACATGATAAAAAAAGATCTGAAAGAGACTGTGTGGAAGTATTGGGATGGCAGCAGGAGAAACAAACCTTATGTTTGGCTTTTTTTAAAGAAAGCAAAGCCATCTCCAAGGCTACGAACGTGTTCTAACTCTTGTCAGAGGAAATACAACACCCACCCAGCAACACATGCGAAAATGTGTTGTACAGCAGGACTCTAGGGACAACAATGTTGGACAACTTCGGTCCAGCCTGAAACATCTTAACAACGAGCTGTAAACATTACACCGGCTTTACATCACCACGTTAGCATTGTCAATGTGCACATGTTAGCATGCCATTAGCATTCAGCTCAAGGCAAAGCTGTGCAGCCTTGCAGAGCTGCTAGCATGAATAAGACTCTTAAGCCGTGTTTCCACTGCATGGTACTCAACTTTTTGATACCAGGTACTGTTCTCGATTTCATTTTCCACCGTCACTTCAACGTAGGCGGGATTTGACACATGACACAAACACACAAACACAAGAACAATGGAGGAAATCGAAGAGAGTGTTCTTGATTCTCTGTTTGTGACAGCAAAGAGACAAACTTTGTTTCAGAAAAAGGCTGAAGGCAGCAGAGATTAAAAAAAAATCCAACATCAGAGGGCAGACGAGGAGACAACTGGTTGCTCTGCGTCGCATAAGTGTCACTTCTAGTGATGATTGTTGATTCTTGCTTTCACTCCATGTTTAGTTTCGGCTCAGCTTGCTTGGGATGTCGATTGAGGTGAAACCAAAAACAGTACCAGGTACCCATTAGTGTGAGAAATGGGTGACTACCAGGGTTGCAGACCACCTGAGTAGCAGCTTCAAGTGGTATTAGAGTATGAGCTGCAGCATTTTTTTATACAGCTGTCTTGTCTTTCTTCCTTATTTTCAGATATGTGAAATGATTCACCCGTGGTGATCTCCCGCTATTCCAACAATGAAAAGAAAAGAATAATCTTGACCTCAGAGCTCTGAAGCAGAGACGTTTTTTCAAAGGCAGCGAGCTCAAGTAGTCATTTTTTGGATTTTTATTTAAATGACTGTGGAGATGTCTTCAGCGCCAAGGACGGTGCCAAATCTGCTTTTTACTCTTACGCAGGCTGGAGCACAGTTTTGTATGAATCATGATAATAAAGCTGCAAACTTTTGTCATGCTTTGTGGGTGGCCAGCCGTGTGGTTAGCTGTTGCCATGATGCAGTGATGTTTCATAATACGCTAAAGTTTTACATTTAACTATAGAAAATTCACGATATAACGTCTGTTGAGTGTTTAAGATATGCACACATGTGTAAGCTGTCATGCACAGGTATGTATCTAGGGCAGCCCCTGCTGAATATACTGTACGTTCCTGAATGCATGCACCAGGTACTATCTAGGCCTTTTTGACATGGAAAACCAAAAAAGAGGACTTGAGTCAAGCTGAGCTGAGCTGTACCATACAGTGGAAACATGGCATTAGTCATAATTATCTATATTTTAATGGCTAATTTAATATCTGGCCAGGGATCAATGTGTGTCATCCTGACAAATACACATTCATTAAACCCTGTAGTCTTTTGCAGCTTTGTAACTTGCAAACTTTTTGAAAATAACAACATCCTCCATCTTTTCTGACGTCCTCTGCTCCCTATTAATTTTCATACAGTCCCTAAATTAAACACTCACAGTTGACACAGCGTCTTATCTTTTATTATTTATCCAACGCACGCACAAGTTTACATTGTCATTAGATCTGAAAGAGGAATGGAAATTTAATGTTTGGAGTTGTCACGGCTTCACATCTGTTATCACAGTTATCAGTGTAACGCTCTTTGATGTGGTGAAAAGTGTTGCTCCTCTGATCTTGGCTCCAGGTGGGATGGTAAACACATCTGATAAAAAAAAAAAGTACCTCATTTAGTCCTCAAGTAACGGAGACGTTCAGTACCAGAAACCTTGGGTGCTTATCCCAGCCTCCAACACACACACACACACACACACAAAGACACAATCTAAATTTATCTGCATGAGACAATATGAGAATGAATGCCACATTTCTGTAGATGGTCTTATCTGGGAGGATAATGGAAGATGATCCAGAGCAAATCTCAGAGTGAAAATGTACCCGGAGTGAATTTGCAGGCATATGCCCTCGCAGATCACACAGAGAATTGCTTGCCGCGAGACATTGTAATCTCTCCATCATTTCGTCTCCTTTCCTGCATCGCTGTACCTTCCTATCGCACTGTTTGGTCCAGCTTGTAATCATCCCCTCAGGACAGCTTTGCCCTCACGCCAACCTGATGTCTCATCCACAGATTGAGGTTCTTTTCTGTCTGTGTGATAGACTCCCCTTTCAGCGCAGTGTGAGCAGGCTGTGAATTTATTCCTACGTCCTCCTCTGGAACAAGAGGTAAAACATTAACCTGCAGCGCTTCTTGTCTGAAATGTGTGCCTCTGCATTGATTAAATTCTACACATAATTTACAAAGAAGAAAAAAAAAGAATGATATCTATAACTATCTAAGCCAAATTGAAACTGGGGCCGTGTGACGGTCGGAAAGGAAGAAGTTATGATGTGTGGAGGGCAACGGACAGGGGTGAAGTGAAATATTGCGAAAACCAAATGAGGTTCTGCAGGGTGCACGGGAGATGTTGGATGAAGGAGGAGAGAACGATCGAAACAGCAATTAACTAAGCGAGAAGAAGGTGACAGCACGCCTGACATTAATAACATCCCATAGAGCCAAAGTCAAGATTTACACTCACACTCAGTGGGAGAGGGGGGCCCTCGTGTGAAGCTCATCAGCTCTAGGAAAACTTACCCTTCAACTCACCTCTCCTGGTTGTGCTATTGGGAATTCAAGAATCAGACCAGACTATTTGTTTGAATGAACATTTGGAGAAACCAATAAATCTGAGCAGGACCATCCTGCAGGGTGTAGGATGTGCTAGACTGCTGACAGCAGGTGCATTGTAGAGCTGTTATTACAGGCAAATGAGACACTGATTTACCTGTCTGTCATCTCCTGCCCGTTCCAGCAGAGGGAGTGGTTTGCCGGAGCAGGCTCACGGCTGCAGAGCGCCTCCCCAAGACCGCTGTAGAAGGAGCTGAAGCCCCTCAGGTTAGATATGAACTCCCTGAAGTGGTGGTGGTGGAGGGGGAAAGAAAGGAAACATTCAACAGAGAGAGAGAGAGAGAACCAATAATAAAAGTTCAGTTAATCTGAATATGACACACATAAACACACATATCAGCAGGGGAAATAATAGAAAGATAAGTTGTCCTGCTGTGAGAAGGAGAAGAACAAAGAAATAAAGACAAAGAAGAAGAGGCAGAGGCAGAATAAGAGAGGGAATCCAGCTTGCTAACAGTGAAAGCAGGTCGATGAGACCCCCCTTGAGAAAGAGAGAGTAAAAGAGGCAAGAAGAAGCAGTGTCTCTATTCCTAATTGACATTAATCTGGCCATTGTGCTGCCGAGGCCAGCAGCCCCGCTGGGCATTATTACACTGTTCATTTAAGCCTATTATTGCATCAGTGGTGTTAAAAACACTCCAGTGGAGAAAGAGTGAGTGTCACGAGGAAACAGGAGGAAACCTGTCCACAATGTCAGGGACAATATTTGTCTGTCAGACATATATTGCCCCTGTAGTGTTCTGGAGAGTGGAGCGCTGCTTCATCAGCTGGAAAGGTCTCAGTCTGGATTATAGCTCCTGATTTCCTCACCTGCGGAGGCCAGCCAAAGTCTCATCCGAATCCAGGGATGAGGGCTGCGTGCTGCGGGCTGCAGAGGCAGCTGGAGGCTGGGGAGGTGGGGAACCGACTGAGCGGGAGGCACGCTGAGGAGTGCTTCCACACATCCCGCTCACCTGCAGAGGAAAGAGGAGGAAATGAAATCCTTGATTGAGTGAGTGAATTCAGTCCGCCCCCACCTCCACCACCACCTCCACCTCCTCCCCAAACCTCTTCACACCACTTATGTATCATTGCTCCCACAGCCTGTTTATTCAAACACTTAATAGCAATGACACTGCAGAGAGTACGGAGCTGTCAGCAGCAAAAACCTGCCGGCCTCAGTCAGCTGAGCCCCTCCGCATATTGTCATCTGTTTGGGTTTGTTTATTTTTGGGAGGGATGAAAGCGGTGGGATTTGCATAACAAACAAGTCATTGTATCCTCTGCCAGACGTTTTCCCCTTGTTCGAATTTGTAATCATAACACATGAAAAAAAAAATGCAAGCGTGAAAATAAGGCCTCTCGTTTGCTTCTTCTCTCCACACGTAAACGCCATTGTGTTTCCACGCGGGACGACATAACAATAATAAATAAGAAGTCTCTCTCTGTCTCTCAGAGATAATGGAGCTGGCACATTCTTTTCAGGTGCAATAAAAATGCAAATGGCTGTTAATGTTTAGCTTGTGGTTTAATGATTTGCCGGTGGTTTAATTTCCCCAGAGGATACTGGCCGAGGCTTAATTCTGCCATGTAATGTTAACAGCTAATTGTGCCCAGCTCGCCTTTAAGTGAATAGGCTGGCACCACAGCTGCTGAATACTGATGTGAGCAGATAGAGAAGCACCGGACGTCTTTATCCATGCACGCACACTCGCTTACACACAGATTCATCAGCATAAACCGCCAAAATTCATTCATCATTTGATGCAATTATTCATTTGAAACACTTGTTTATTTCATGATGCTGACACACAGAAATGCTGATCAGGGTCAATCAATACAGCCTTGTCATCCAAAGATACAGTGATCACCTCTATACACACACACACACACACACACCATCCTGATCACAGATGGTTGAGTTCTCCTGCACAGGCGTTCACTAATACCCTGACTAGCCATCTCCACTAATACTCCCCTACAGTGTACTTTGGTAAACTCACACACACACACACTCTCTCTCTCTCTCTCTCTCTCTCTCTCACACACACACACACACACACTTTAGTCCATTGTCTGCCTCCACGTCTTGTAATTCTCTCGCCTGGAGCGAGTGCCGGTGCATCCACAGGCCATGATTAATGTGATTGGAGCTGCGTTCCTCTTTTTGTTTGTGCGTTCCCGGGAAGCCGTAGGGGAGTTGTGGCACAAGGGAAAGACTGATTCAGCACATGGGCCCTCTCTCCTCCTCCGCCACAGCCTCACCCACCCTACCTACTCCCACCCTCCCATCCACCGATTGTTTCCGGATTCTTCAAGGAAGGGACTCATTAGTGGAGTATTAATATCACCCAGGGCTGGACTAACAAACCAACAGGAGAGTCTGCAGATAAAGCCTGCCTCAGCGTGAGAGCTGGGAAATATCTGCACACTTTTATCTGCACCGAGCAGCCAGCCTCACCGAGAGGGAGAGGTGCTGACGGCCAGTAATACAACACACACACACACACACACACACACAAATGTCTACCTCACAGTCCACACACACTTGCACACCTGCGTCTCAGGTTCCATGTGGTGCTGTGCTCATGCAAACACTGTGTAAAGGTAAACTCCAAACAAATCGATGTCATTTCAGGTGGCTCCTCACACATAAATGTATAATTAGGCGTATATACATTCATCTTGACCACGAGGAGTTATTAATGGGCAAGATGATATCATCAGTGTTGTAAAGGTGGCAGGGCGCCATGCACAGCTGTAACAACATATTTGGTGAGTAATGCTTCTCTTCCAGGGGAGTTCAGGCTCAGGAGAAAGACTGAGTCAGCACTTAGGCCTCCTCCTCCTCCTTCCTCCTCCTCCTCCATACTTTTGTTTGACAGTATAAAGAATAGACAGTGTGTGAGTGACGTCACCGACAGGTTTCTGAAGAGCTACTTTGAAGCTCTGGCCACAGCCATGTTGTACCAGGCTGTTGGACATTTTTAACATGGGGACTTATGGAGACTGACTCGTTCTGTAGCCAGCCTCAAGTGAACGTTTGAGGAACTGCAGTTTTTGGCATTTCTGCATTGGCTTCACTTCACAGTTACTAGGTTGCCGCTTGGTCACAAGTAATAACAGACAGGTATCATGGTTATATCTTCAAATCCTTTGATGTAGCGTTAGATTGAAATCAAAATTATTGCTCTATGAAGCTGAAATATTTCTGAGTTCTGATAGAGCATTTGTTCCTAAACTTTCTTGCCTGATGCAGCCCCACAGTCGAACTCAAGTACGCCTTAACAGACGTCAGTAAATGTGTGATTTTAAAAGTGCATGTCCTGACTATGTTATGTTTTTATCTTACAATTCAATATTTAGGTACAGTTTGGTCAAGGTTGCGTTTGTAACACTACCAGTTGCATTTGTGTGCAAGCTTGAAATTTCCTCTCAGATACAGATTTCTACTAAATAAAGAACGCAGCACTCTAATCAGCAAAAGTCCTGTCAGAAGGAGGCTGTGTTGTAGTGGTCTCAGTGGACGAGTAGCAGTTTCTAAACCACTTCTCAGGAGGGGGAAACAAGGACAGATGCATGGGCTGGACTGAGAATCACCAGTGAATGAGTGTGGGGGGGAAAAAAGTCCTATTTACTGATGAATCCAAGTTTGAGAGTTATGGCAGAGCATGTAAGGAGATGAACGGGAGAGAGAATGATACCGCAGTGTATCAAATCCACAGTGAAACATTGTGGATATGTGATATGTGATAGAAAATCTGATGAGAGAAGGTTCACTGGTAGTTTGGAAACATTCTCAGGAGACCTTGATGACTTACACAGCATTATTTATTGAAGCACGAAGGAGGAGAATAGAGATCAGCGGTACAAGTGAATCACTGTGTGGATGCCAACGCAATTCAGAAGGTCTCTTCCCAGACGGGGAGTGTTTGTCCTTACAAGACCTACTGAGATTCACTACGTGTCCAAATAAGGTCCCTCTTCACTCGTCTATACATGTGTGAAGACTCTATTGGGTATAGGGTCAAAACAAGACATTATGCTTAAGTCACAGTGTGTCTTACTTCAGGTCACAAACATCATCTTCTGCAGAGAGACTCGGTTTCAGTCTGACACAGAATCAAGCTAATCTTGACCTTGGGTTTGTCTAGGAGACAGACCACAGAGTATCAGTCTAGTCAGCCAAACAGACAAAGAGTAAAGTTTAACTGCTTTGGAGGAAGCACAGACAGTGATCTGTAGCCTCCTTTAGGTTTGCCAATTACCACAGAGTGGCATGTGGGGCACCATGGCAGATACTTACACATGGGAAGATTCAAGTCTGGGGGTGTTGACACCTGCAGTAAACTCACTACACCCTGATGAAGGAGAAGTAGCACTCCATTCTTCAGTGACATGCGACACCCTCTGGTGTGCATCGTTGTAGAGAAGGATTCATCTTGCAGCAGGATAATGAGCCCAAACACACCTCAGAGCTTTCCAAGAATTATCGACCAATGGTCCAATTATAGACCAAAAGTCAGCCAAGAAGTCCTGTCATGGCCTTTCCTCCACATACACCATCACAAGAAGATCTTGTCATGATCAAGCTGGGATAACACGGGTCATTGGGTTTTATATAAACCTGTGGAGTCCCAGCAGCTCGAGGGCAGATTGAGATGAGATGAGATGAGATACGATAAGATGCAGCGATCTGGCTCTGACTCCGCCTGTGGTCCACGGATGTTTCCTTTGCTGAGTGTCGTTCCTCCTCTCTCTCCCTGCTTTTCGTCCATTATCAGCTGTCCACTCTCCTTTGTTTTCCTGTCCACTCTCACAAGTTGAAAGCTGTCCAGAGTTACCGGCAAGTCAATTCAGTTAATTCAGCCACGTCTCAGTGATGCTACACTCCCTCTGTAACATGGTTAGCGCTGTTAGCTCTGTCCATCAGTTTGTACCACCTTTTCTTGACTAGTGGTCTGAGACTTTTTGATCCCACGGTATATATACATTTATTTTTAGGTCATTTTTACAAATTAGATGAACTAGCTACTCCATAGACTTTCTATTTACCACATGACACCTCCAGAAGTATCAGAGAGTAGTCTGGTAAATGCACTCCAAAGACAATGTCCTGGTGCTGCTTTACCACACTTTACCACAAATCTATCAATAATTTATTTGATGATTTGTCCACTTAGGCAATAATATATAGGAACAGAAAACACACAAAGAAAAGCACCAAATAGGCATTCCCTATTGTTGAAATGAGCCATACACTGTTGATATAAAGCACTGAAATACACTGATCAAAGCCAGTCAAAACATAAAACATGTACACAGAGTTTCAGGTAACTCAGACAGTTTCAGTCTAATCTTTAAATCTCTCTAATCAGCTCAGCTTAGCACGGCTATTTAATAAATCCACCGGTTCAGAAATCTCAGCTTCACGTTAATGAGATCGACAAATCCCCAAATATTTTGGAAATAATAATTTGTTTTTAGAACGAGGTTGGATTAGAAAAGTCGCACTGCACACAGAGGTCTCACTAAAACCGATTGGACTAAGCTGTGCAGATCAGATTTAAAGTGAGACATTAGTTATCTGTGCGTCAAGGTTAAAGACGGCTGAGAAAAATGTAACTTCTCACTCAGTGTTCTGCAATTCCTAAAGCATCCAGAGATGTGAAAAGCTATTAAAGCTTGATGTCTTTTTGATTTTATAGACACTGATGCAGATGAAATTGTCGGGTGCGTGGGTCTAAAGTGGAAGTACATGATGTTTTCTTCAAAAGGCGGATGGAAAATGGATCTAAAGAATGTGATGGATTCCTTAAGAAGGTGCAAATGTAGGGCAAAATGTCTGTACTGGAGGAACAATGAGGAAGAAGAAGGCTCTTTAGTTCAAAGGATGATACATAAATATGTGTAAATGAGCTTTGTAACCAAATAATCAATGATTATATAGCCTAAAGTCTATTAGTCCTATAGTCTAAAGTTAGATGAGATCATCAATAACTTGTTTGATCTGCAGTTATCACAAGGAGGGTTCACTTTTCATCAAACTATTACAAGAAAGGGAAATTATTTCATTTCACTATTTCATTATGAACCTTGAACAAACGAGTTATATCTGAGGATTCAGTGTGCAGTCATGTCTTATTTTACATGAAAAAGCATGAAGAAGCCTGCTAGTGAAGATGAGTTCAGTATCTTTAAAAAAAACCCAAAAAAACTGCAGTTCCTCAAACGTCCACTTGTGAGGCTGGCTACAGAACAAATCAGTCTCCATAAGTCCCCATGTTAAAATGTCCAACTTCACAGCAGAAATAAACAGCCTGGTACAAAAAACAGCTTTGGTCTCCACAGGAATGAAACCTTTTATGAGTTGACTGGGAGGTCTTTTAACGAACAAACTCTATTTAGATATTTAGACTATATCTAGAAACCATCTTAATTTAAATACAATTTCTTTTATGCTTTTGAAGCTTAATTTTAAACAGCAACAAAACCTGTCATTTCAGTTATGATCAACTACAACAATACTTTGTCTGCATTAAGTCGAATTTTTCAGTTATGCAAATATATCTGTAATTTACATCGTTAAACAAACTGCAGATTAAACATGATAACAGTAGAATAATAACTTTGTGGATCACAAGGCTTCAGCATGTGGTAGGAGATATTATATTTTTGGGACATAGGACCCTAAGGGAGACAAACTACTGGTACTCCACGTGACTTTGATAATATAGTGCAGCATTTATAGATATGATTTATTGAATGTTTTAGAGAGTTGTGTCTAAAGCACATGTTTTAAACAGATTAATAAGTAATGAAAATGCAGCAGAGATTTAATTAGTGTTCTTGTTTCCTCACTGAAGCAACAGTTCGGATGTGATTTGATCTGCTTGAGCTATTTTTGTGCACAAAAAGGGGGAAGACAACAAAAAAAGGAGCTCGTGTGTGTTATTTACCCCCCCCAAAAAACGGTACAGGCACACAGATGGATGAGATGAGATACTAGACTTATAATTAATCACCAAACTGTATCAAGTGTGTAACAATACACAACTGCAGTACATCTCCTCTTGGTCAGATCCATCATATTTCTGTCTCAACCTACTTCCTGTCTTCATTTTAAGCCAAAGGGTCACAGGGTGATGGATGTCTCCTTCACACTCTCCTGTCCTCCTTCCCCTTGGGCTCGCTCTTCACACTCTCAGCTTCATTCTTCTACCCCTTTTTCTCTCCCTCACTTTGTCGCCGCTTTCTCTCCTCTCTTTCTCCTCGGTAACTGGTAAAAATAGAGCTTCATAAATCATGCATCTTCTCTCACAGCAGAGCGTAAGAATGAGAGGAAAAGAAATAAATGGGGTGGGTTGGGGTGAGGGTGAGTGAAAAGAGAGAGAAGGATGTTGAGGATGAGATGTAGAGACGGAGGTGGATGACATCAAACTCCAGGAGAGAGGTGGGATGTTGACAGGGGAATAGATTGGAGCTGCAGGGCTCTTGGCTGCCCTCTCCGTCTCTCTGAACATTGGCTGATTCACAGTGGACTTGTACTGGGTGGAGGGAATGACTGTTAACATGCTGGGAAGCGGGGCTGGAGGACGATGAGTGGTCATCTCCCCAGCAGAGTAACATGTTTCAAGTCCAGGGAGAAGCGAAGAGATGTCTCACTCACACCTCGAGGACTCTTTTCCTCAGATACAGTTGATCTGTTTGTCTGAGTAACAGGAGTCTGCACTCCTCGGAGGGGAGATAGTGAGAGACCACTGCTGCAGCTCTCACAATCACAGGAAAACACAAGCTAGGATTTACAGAACCAGTAACATACTTTACATTCCAGCTTAGTCTGTGCCAAAGCATACCATTTTAGACATGGCGTTATCAATTTATAACCAATACAGACAGAAAATCAGCTGCAGCTTCAAACTATATTTACTCACTTAACATTTTTGTCACTTCAGTCAGACAACTCATGTTTAAAATGTTTACAGTAGAAGTTTTTGCCATCGATCTCATGACTCCCTGCAGATATAGATGTCGAGGAGCATTGAGCAAATATGTTAAACCCCCCTGGAGCCTGCAGGTGGGTGAAGCTAAAGAACAGGCGGTGATGCTGATGCAGGGAAGCAATGGCATTGACAGAGCAGAGGGAGAGATGGGAACATTTTGCAGCTGTGGCAGAAAGTATGTGTTACAACAACAGCAAATGTAAGACGCCGTAACGTTTTGCCCCGTTGTGTTGTTGAGTTAAAATACGTGGTATAAAAGGTACTCCGTGTTTGTCAAAGTACAAGTACTCATTCGGAGTTATTACAACACCTGTGAGAGTAAAAAGCCTGTCAGTGCTGGTGATGTTCAGAGGAAAAGCAGACACCATTTCCTCTGGTCGAAAGACTCGGGTAAGTTTATCCTCCTGAACTCGTATTAAACTCATATTAAACCAGCATATTAAAGAAATAACTTTATATTGCTGTTCAATGTTCAACGCAGCTGGTTTTGTGCCTTAAAATACCGAATTACAAAGAGCTAACGTGACCGACTCGACGGCCGGTTGGATGATAGTGTGCAGTGCAGCTCAAGTTGTCGCTCCATTTTTGTTCATTATGTGACTCCAAAATCCAAGTTCTCACTGATTAGATTAGAGATTATTACATTAGGTTTGTATTTATTTTACTTTTACTGTTATTCTAATGATTCACAGCAAGAAGGTTACTAGCTTGAAGGTCTGACTGAGGTTTTCCTGTGTGGAGTTTACATGTTCTCTCCGTGGCTTTGTGGCTTCCTCCCACAGTCCAAAGACATGCATGCATAATCTGTGACTGTAATTTGCTCATAGGTGTAAATGTGAGTGTAAATGGTTGTTTGTCTCTATGATGAACCAGCGACTTATTCAGGGTGTGCCCTGCTTCAATGCCAGGTAAGACAGGCTCGGTGCCCGTGACCCTGATGAGGAGAAGCAGCTACAGGATGTTATTCTAATTTTAAAACCAGATTTTAAAGAGGCTCTAAGAATATCTTTGACTCAGGCTCAGTGGTGATATCACAAGAGACACTGTGACAGCAGTGCATGTTGATATCTGACCTCTGGACACTGATTGACTATTTGTGTGATTTGTGTTTGATGTATTTAACGTATGTTTGATCTATTCACATCTGTCACAGCTTCATATATTTGCCACTGTTGGCAGACACTCTCTCCTTCTGTTCATATATGCACATATTTGTTTTCTCTGCCTCATCCACATGTGCACGCTTTCTATTTCCCCATCGATCGCTCTCTCTCTCTCTGTGTCTGTGTCTTCTTGCTGAGGAGTCGATGATATGATGCTGCTTGATCTGTCAATACATATTTCGAGCTGTCCGGGTCAACAAAGTCGAGTATTGACATTTAACCCATATGAGAAGGATGCTCATGAAGGACGGTGGGCTGATGCACATTGACCCATTCAGATAGACCGCCGATAACCCGCAGTCTGTCTTAATGGGGTATAAGATGAGTAGGCTGAAAGCAACACATGGACTGCGCCGATTTTAGAGGACTGTCTCATTTTTCTGAAAACAAAACCTTATTTCGTATGAATAATTTAAAAGCTTCAGATCACATGGAAACGCTACACAACATATTGTCTCTAATATATTTTTATATTCAGTTCAGTTCACTGCGAGAAGACGTCATATTTTGCTGCCTGAGTTGTCTCTGCACACCAGCACATGGGTACAATTCATCATGGCCTTCGTATTATTAAATTTCCTATTGTTCCTGCTCGATACTATGAATTTCTTACTAACGTTACAACGGTATGAACCCAAAATAAACAGATTTAGGTAGTGTTGGATCAGTAGTAACAGAAAGAATGGGATCATGGACACAAGCAGCCAAAATGAGTTGGGTGGCCAGGCTCAGCTTTAGAGAGGGTAAGAAGCTCAGACATCCAGCGGGAGATCCGAGTAGAGATGCTGCCCCTTCATGTCGAAAGGAGCCAGCTGAGGTGGTTCGGCTATTTGATTAGGATGTCCCCCTCTGTGCATTTGTTTGGAGGTGTTCCAGGCACATCTAACTGGGCGGAGACCCTGTGGCAGACAGAAAACCAGCCCATCTGACCTGGGAACGCCTTGGGATACCCAAGGAGCTGGAACATGTTGCTGGGGAGAAGGACGTCTGGAGTGCTCTGCTAAACCTGCTGCCACCACGACCCGACCTCGAATAAGCAACAGGAATTGCATGGATGGATGAATGGATCAAAAATATGCTGAAATAACTACATCATGAGAGCAAGTCTGAATTTAAACAGTAGTAGTAAAGTAGTACCAATAGCTGGAATCAAATAACTTTCTTTCATACTCTCTCCAAGCAGTCTCCTTTATTTACTCTGCTGTATAAATATGAAGTAGTGTCACAGAGCTCTGGGTGCCCGCAGACGGCCACAATAATAACGATTTCTGCACTGAGAGTGAAGATAAATCCACTTTTTTAATCCCAAATGTTTGAAAAATAAACTCTGAGCTCTCTTCACTCCGCCAGTACACAGCTCTATGATCAGAGCAGAATCTGACGCTGTTTATTCTTCAAGATGCTCGCTCTGGCTCTGCCCATGATGTCTCTTCCCAGAGCTGCACCAGGCCTCAGCAGCATCTCTGTCCCTCGGCCCAGCTGAAATGCAGCCACATTGTTAATTATGTATAATTTTAAGCCTTAATATAATCTGAACAGGTGAGTTCTATAAAAATTCACCCTCAGTACAGTTGTCATGAACGGGGAAATTAGCTATAGAGACCAAAACTGCTTTTTGTAGCAGGCTGTAAACATGTTTATTTCTGCTGTGAAGTTGGACATTTCAACATGGGGACTTATGGAGACTGACTCGTTCTGCAGCCAGCCTCAAGTGGCTGTTTGAGGAACTGCAGTTTTTGGCACTTCTACATCGGCTTCACTTCACAGCCACGGATGTTGCCGCTTGGATAACACATGAAAAAACACCGCATCGGTCCATTAATGAGGATATTTGAGTTGTTGTCTTGTTTTGTTTTTTTCAGCTGATCTCCCATGACTCCTCTGTGATACAAAATTAGCCTTTAGGGAAACGATGCCTCTGTCCCTTCAATGACACCACAGAGCAAGGAGTGTCTCTGCAAGATTACATTCAAGCGCTCACACACACACACACGACCTTGTCACAGTGCTGAACAATACACTACCATAGCAGCTTTAATCCCATATACTGGAACCAGAGTCAGAGCCATAAACACAGTGTAAAGTCATCTACAGTGCCTGGACTGCAGTCTTAAATAAACCCACACAGGCCTTTCTTTAATTTTGGATAAGGATCTCTCTCACACACACACACACACACACACATAAACACACACCGATTTCCCCTAAGTCAGCGATTCATGGATGCAGCCACGCCCTCGCACTGTAGAGTAAGTGAGGTCAACCTGTGAGTTAATAAATGATGGGTTCTGAGTGGAAACCTGGTCACCGCGGGGATTCAGGCGGTGTGAGAGTGAAAAGTTCAGCAGATATATACCGGAGCGAAAGCACATTCAGCTCTGTAACTCCGGCAGAAAGGGGCCTTCATATTTCATGAGCACTTCACCTTCACTTCACATGTAGGCTACGACCAAACTTGACGGTTTTATCGCAGTTGAAACCACCCGTAACGGGTCACCGCTGCTCGGGAGTGAGAGACGAGTTTCAGCGAGATGTGTCGGGAGAATCGGTCTGCCTGCTCGCAGTACAATCTTGTCCTCACTCCCTTTTGTGGCTCCTGATTCAGCTCAGCTGCATTCTTGCTCTGGATGTGTGGAAAGATACATTGTTCGCCTATTGTAACTGTGTCTAGTGTCGTGAATGGCATTTCTTGTTTCAAGGTGATGTTGGAGTGAAGATATGTAGGCTGGATCACTCTCTTCTGAGATTAACTTTAGAAAAATGTGATATTTATTTCATTTCTTCATCTCCTGGGCTTGAACTGTGACTTAAGCACTGCTATTATACATCATATCATTCAGCTTCCTCATTCATTTCAAAGAAAGCACTGTGTTGGCACATCGATCCAGCTGGCTCAACTTCACTGCGATCATTTGGCAACTGATTGCTTTGGTCAATCACATACCATACAACCGCACATTCCTGGTAGTTTACTTTGTAACACGAGCAGCGTGAGGTCGTATTAGCTTTCTGTCCAACAAATCTGGCCTGCATCGAGCGCTGACAAAAGATCTGATGTAGCTAAAAAAAAAATAAATATTGACAATCTGGCAGTTTGGTGTTGAAGCTTAAAGTCTAGTGGTACAGTATTGTACTCAACATGGTGATGTCAACCAACGACCTTGCTATTTCCAAACACAATGCATCACTATTTCTATTCAGTTAAAGTACATGTGTGGGGGTGAAGAGGGCTGCTGAACGTAATCGCTGTAAAACAGAAAATAACTTTTTATTTCACTCGTTAACAGCTTTCTTCTTCTTTGTGTCGCTATTTAGCAGCGTAAATAGCGAGGCCAGACTCACATTTCGAAGCTGGGTACATGAAATAAACAAAGCTCAACAGGTAACAGAGTATCAGAGTTTAGTCCTTGAATACACCTGGATAGTCTGAGTTTCAGAGACATTTCAGGTTGACTGTGGAGGTCTGATTGTCTGACTGGGGGCCGCAGTGTGACATCCGTCTTCTAAAAGTTGGATCCGGCTCAACTTCTATGCTGCAGGTTGCTGCATTTTTTTTTTGGCGGACACCCCTGCTGCCCGCAAAAAGACACTCCAAATTTGCTGGTCAAAGGGGTAAAGTTTTCACAATACATTTATCATATTAAACTTTAATACAGTACTAGTATAAAAAGTCCTTTTCGTGTTTTAAATGAACAACCTGCACACAGTGATGGTGCTAAACACATATGCAGTGTTATCCAAAGAACGACTGTAACTAGGATGGGTTTTATATTTGATTTAAATACATTACCATATTTCTAATTTAATAATCATTTTAGTGTTTACTCACAAACTAGTTTAATCTGCTCACCTTGATTTCCTTCTCTTTTCCACACACACACACACACACACACACCTCTCTTCGTATCAAACAGTAACAGCACTATTTTTAGAAAGTTGCCAAAAAAAAAAAAAACAACACAAATTGCATTTTAGATTTTTTTCACCCTTGATTGTGTTTTCACAGCAGCAGGCGAGCCGTGTGTGGAGGAGGGTTGTTTTTAATGTTTTTAATGATGCAGCCGATCTAAACCGACGTGGTGCAGAATGATTTTGATGTAGTGGCTTCACCATTGGATTCACCAGTTACTCGGCCCTCAATTAATATGAATGAGAAATGTGAGACGGAGAAAGTGTGACCTGACCTTAACTCTACTGTTTATCACCCAGCTGTCCAGACAGAGGAGAGGATGTTGCAAAAATGTGTAGTTTACAGTAGTCTCATCTCTTGGAGCACGCCCACACCAATGCAGCCCCTTGTATTTTTTAATGCAGTGTTATTTACACTCTGACACTCACTAACTGTGTAGGTGTATTTGTGTATTAAACTCACCAGAGCACTCAGGCGGGTGCGGGCATTCACAGCGTGCTTGAGAGCCAGTTTGAGCATTGAAGGCAGTCTTAGAACAACAGCCTCCATGTCCTGCTCTCCCCTCATGGCACCAGCCAGCTTCCCCAGTCCGTCTACGTAGCTCCTCCAATGAGGCTGCACCTCGGCCGCTCCCCCCAGGCAGCCGTGCATCACTGCCTGACAGAAGCCTCTGCAAGCTGGCGGCCCCAGCATGCCCTGGCAGTGCGGGCAGTACCACAGGCGCAGCAGGGCCCGGCTACAGTCCCGCCCAGGCCGCAGGTGGTCGGTGGTGTTGACAACCTCAATGCCCAGGTTCAGTGCCTGCAGGAAGACTCGTGTGGCCAGAAGGGAGCGAGACAGACGGGTCATCATCAATTTGGGATAAGGGCCAAATGCTCCTGAGTCCTTCCAGGCTCCTCTTACACACTCCTCAGACAGAGAGGATACGCTGCCCGCTAGGAGGTGGCGGTACGCCAGGGGAAGAGGCGACCGTAGAGCAACGCCACCATGTGGTCCACTGAGGAGTCTGAGCCCAGGATGTACAGCGACATGTCCAGGAAGAGTTGCCCCACAGAGCTCTGGGCTCCAGCTCCAAGACCTGGGAACTCTGACTTCAGCATGGCCAGGGTGGAGTTACGGCCGTGACGCAGCACCAAGTCAAAGGCCTCTGCAAGAAAGCAAGAGAACAACACGAGACGGAGTCAGACGAGGTGAAAAGTTAGGCCACATTTCTGATAGACGGTGCACTCAGCAGGTGATGATATGCCTCGGTAATCACAACAACTATACCAAGCTGTCAAGAAACAGGCAGCAATTTAGCTCAAAAACATGAAACAGTCAAATAGATGCAATTCCCCGCAAACACCCATCCCATCCTTAATGATCGCAGTAACAGAAAACTTCCCACACACAGCCTCTCTTTCACTTTTCCCCAGTTTTTCTCAATCTGTTGTTTTCTCTAATGGGACTGCTCGCACTCGCATATGCACAGGAAAAACAAACCCGCGTTCACACGATGCCACGGTAATAGACGATCACTTGGAATATAAAGAGAACAAAGCATCTTTAGTAGATAAAAAGCAAGATCTGGAGTTTGACCTTTCAATACAACTCAGGAGTGGAAGAGAAAAAAAGTCCCTTTAAACGAGAGTATTAATCTCAATATATTAGTCAACCGGGAGAGGCATGACCATGAGGATGTCTGCAGGGAGGAAAACATACAGAAGGGAGGTGTGCGTGGCTGATGTGAGAAGGGAAAATAATCAGCGGCGTTCCAAGGCACAAAGTGAAGTCTTATCAACAAGGTGGCACAAGAAGCAAGAGCTCTATCATCGACCCGGTGGCAAAATGAATGAGGACCCAACAACAGAGGGGATTTAAAGCTCCATTACCGAACTTAGCAGGGGAGCTGAGAGTCAGTGAAATGAAGCTTTGGACAGGAGAATAGCAAAGGATGCTGAAATCCCATTTATACCGCAGCTAGTCCACTATATTACTTTGTTGAGAGTGATAACCACAACTGCTTTTGTGAGGGTGGAGGCGTGGGGGAAGCGCTGGTTTAGGGGACATTAGAGGAAGTTATTGGGGTTTTTTTTTGTGCTACAAAAACTAGCCATTTCATCTTTCCTGCTTGGATGGTTTAATTTCTTTCTCTTCATGCTTCTCTGAGGTCAAATGACGCTCGTCAAGTCTATGCAGAGCTCCGGGTCCTTGGATGATGTGACAGCTCTGTCTCTTTTATGGAGAACGTATAATGTGGGTTTTTTTGTGTGTGTGCAATTTCAGGCACATAAGGAGGTCCATATGAGACTATTATAATATCTGAGCAAAGGAAGTGAACATCACTGCCTCTCTCAGACTGCTGGTGTGTATTACAGTGGCTGTCTGTTACATTTGAGAGAAGAATTACAACAATCTTCCTTTTATTAGTCAAACTAAAAGTTGGATTCGTCTGGTGTGACCAGTAGATTATGGTGGCCAACCTTAGAAATACAGCTTATTGCTGTGTTGCCGAGGCAGCTCTACATGTTCGGTTTCAACTTTACGACTCCACTCCACATTGTCCTCAAGACAAGAAGAAGTGAACACCAGGAGACATTTGTTCACAGTGAGTTAATTAAGTTGAATTCAACTGCAAATAAAGTCAACACACAGATGGAAGTGCCCGTGATGGATGCAAATTAACTCTGGCTGGTGCGACTTGAGGCGAAGACTCATCCATATTAGCCCAAAAATGTTTCAACTTGAGTGACAATTGTGTTTATTTTTAAGGGGTTTATGACCCAATTTACAGAGATGATTATAAAAAAAGGAGAAAATAACAGGAAGTAATGGATGCTCTGTTAATCTAAGCTGCCTCACGAACACACGAAACACGACCAGTGTGCACATTTAGTACATTTAATAACACACCTTAGACTAAATTCACTTATTTGAGTTACTAGTGCACACAAAACATATTTTTAATACTGGCTTTCACATTATTTATTTGTCTATTTATATAATTTAATGTGTTATTTATCTATTTATACATTTTAACGTCCTTCAGACCATTTACATATTTTATTATGATGTTTTTTTAAATTCTTTTTGGTCTATTTATACATTTTAATGGTCTTTCTTTAATTATTTAATTATTATCTATTTATTTTATTATTTTTTAAACCTGCCTCTGGTGTTTCCTCACAAAATAATGAGACGGCGCCTCCTTTAGTTTGTGTTATACAAATAAAATCTGATTGATTGATCGTTATAGCAGTTTAGTTATTAATATTCTGATTTTGTTTGCACTCCATACCTCCAACATAAAAGATGTCCTGTGTGCTGTGTCATGTCTGAGTTTTGAGGCATTTGAAACTATAATAACGTATGACGCCTTTAAATCAACTGACTCAAGAGAATCTTAAAATTCAACACGCTGCTATCCTGTAATTCCTGTAAAGTTACACAGTCGTGCTTTAAGCAAGCCATTTATTCCCAAACTGCCTCGGTTGTAAACACTGGCAGGCTGTGGTTGTAAATTTGAATGCGTGTGTGTGAAAGTGAAACAGGGTGGAAAACAACATGCGTGCTCAGCGATACAGTTTCTGGGTGAATAAAGGTTACGAAAAACATTCGAGGATATTTGGGTGAGTGTGAGAGGATGCTCGGGAGCAGCGCACATCTGTTTAGATTTTCAGGCTATGGCTGTCCTGCTGCGTCTGCGGAGCACTTCCCTCTGTGATCAATGAGCAGACAGATGTGCAGATTGCCAGCCGAGACAAGGAGACAGACTGGGAGGAGGTGAGACACACCCACACACCCACACACAGAGAAAAACACACATACAGACAGGAATAAAAGTCTTCTATTCCTGGTAATACAAAAGACAAAGCTTCTTGTATTTGGTTACTGATTGAAAAGTGAAGGCGGTGAGAAAAATGCACACCCACCTCAAAGCTATTTGCCTCTCCCTTTCTTGGTTTCTATGAAAGCCTCTTAAATCAAACCCTGTAATTTAGCTGCTACCTGTAGTATCTCTTACACCACAAAGAGGAGAGCCACTTTGTAATGGTAACAGAAAGACTAGAGGGCTCTTCATAAATGCAATTCAATGGCTCTAAGTAGCCGGGGTCAGGGTAAGAACCATTGCGAGCCCATTTCCTGCGCATGCTGCTCGAACTCTTTCATCAGTGAAAGCCTGTGCGGGATCAGGTATCCTCTAATGGAGGGGAGAGGGGCTGTATGTCAGGGACCTGTGACACTCTGGATACAACTGTAGGAGGTCAAGAGTACACATTACCAGGGCAGGAGGCTGCAGGGACATATTGGGTCATGCTTAAAATTAGCTGTAGCATTTATTTTGTCAGTGTCACAGATGGGGGCAGAAAGAAGACTGGCTGCTGAAAAATTGTTTCTCCTCTGAGAGCGAAGGCTTTTTACAGACTGATCAGCAGCACAAGACAGAGAGAGGGGAATGACTCTGCCTCTGCACTCCTCTGTGCACCTATTTCACCGGCCAGATAATGTTTACTCCAAGGATTTCAGGCCTCTTAGCTTCCCTGGGCATTAAAATATAGATATCCACTAAATCATCATGCTATACTGTCACATTGTCATTGAGGAGACCGTAAATCTGCAGGCTTTATTATAATATCTACTTTCTTTGCGTATCATGCCATTAATCAAAGCCTCCCAATTAAAATGTGATCAAGTGCTGCATATTTCAGGTAGCCTAAAGTTTAAAAGAAAACTAATAAATCTGTGTCACACGGAGGTCACTTATTTCTGACGCCTAAAAGCTCTAAGTGACTCCAGCTCCGACATAAAGCAGGCTTTTCAGATAATCTATGAACGGCCTGTCAAAAGATATATTTGATGTCCAAGAGGCCGTCAGTCTGGGTGTTACATAAGTCAACTTCTGAGGCTCATAACACGGCAGACTGACTGACTGACTGACGCTGACACACTGCGAAGGCAGACATGCACCACACGGCCTCATCAATCAGCGGCCCATACACCTATTATCCCCCGGAGAGGAAAACATCAATAAATTACCCAGCCAATGAGACTAATCCATTTGGCTGATGGAGTGTCACCTCTAGCCGCCACAGAGACGAATGGAGAAGCCGCTGCCACCTGGTCCCGGTGACAAAACAGTACCTGTCCAGGACGCAGAGAGAGGACTGGCAGGAGGGCTGGAGAGCCATTCATAAAGAGGCATGCCAGCACTCTGTGTGTGAGAGAGGGAAGCTTGGAAGTGTTGAAAAGAGACATTTTTTTAACTTTTTGATTGTGCAATTTAGACTTTTTCAAGCTGTCATTTCACGTATCTGCAGTAGTTAAGTTTTTACACTGCGCATTCAGACATTTGCACAGACTGACAATCGCACAAACCTCCGAGCAGACTTTGCATTCGGTTATGATTTCATGAGCCCGTCGACAACGAAAGCAGCATCTGTTCATTGACTGTAAACAATATGTTGTTTTTCCAGACACATTTCACTCCCACAGAGCAACCTGTCCCAGGTAACCTGAGATCAGCTCCACCTGACGAGCTGCTCTTGCGGGACCAGTGTGTCTGAGTCCGGGTGCCCTAGGCTTACGGGACGGCGGCGGAGGCGAAGCAGGGTAGGGCGGGGTTGGGAGGCGGGGTGGGTTGATTCCAGGAACAAAGCAGACAGGATGCTGGTAAGGCCCAGATAGCATCACCAGCAGACCATGAGGGCCAATGGACAGCGGGGCAGAAATGAGACATGTATTAGGTTACTCCATCTGTTAGAGAGAGCGCGCTGTCTCACAAACAAACACACACATGCACGCTGACGTACACAATGCAATCACACAGTGCACAGCAGAGGCCAGGTGGTGACAGTGTGGATGAACATTTGGCATACCATAGTAGGAGGGCAAGGTGTGAGTCAGGTGTAAGGACTAGAGCTACATACACTCAGGTACACACACACACACACACACACACACACACACACAGGCAGAATTTCCTTTTAATTCATTTATCAGCCTTCCCATGAGCTTCTGGAAAATGTTTCCCCACAGCTAGACAAAATAAGAAACAATGAACATTCATTCTCCGGCCTTATACCTGTCATCTGCTCCACATGAACAAATTAACAAAAGAGTCAAAGTGTCGGACGAAAATCTCAACACTTCATGACTTAATTTATTTTGAATGAATTCAGTTTTTTTAGTTAAATAATTGCACAAAAATAATGGCAGATTAAAACGTCTGCATGATTTTACAGAAGCCCTAAGCGGTCATGCATTCAGACATTTTATTTATTCAGTTTTTCTCGTGATGACGACATAATTAATTCGAGATCTCAAAATAACAAATCAAATGTGATAGACCTGAGATTTCCACGTCGTGACCTATAAGCTCCTGCTCCTCCTGACATTGCTACATTATATGATGCTTCCTGCAATGATTTAATATCCTTTTGATTCCTCGAGATCTCGTATTAATTATGTCGTTATCCCGGTGTTATAGGAGTAGCGTAGTTCCCTTGGGGAACAGAGCAGTGTGTAATGTGTGACAACAGAGCAGGTTAGCATTCACTGTTTGTTTAAAAATAAATATTAGTTCAGGCAAGATGATCTAAACTATTTTATTTGGGTGTAAAATACCAACAATGTTGATAATAATCTTTCATTGCAGAGGAAAACTGTGTGTTCACAACTCTAAAAAAACACAGCAGGTTGTACAAAGAATTATAACTGCTCGGGTGATAATTTTGCTGCTTGTGTCTTCTTCTACATTAGTTTGATTAACCGGTTTGTTTGTTCAAAACCTGTTCTATCATCTGCTCATTTTTCCTTTCCCTGTAGGACTTCTCTCCAGCAATGTCGCCATGTAATTACCACTGACAGTAGAGAGAATGGACGTCGTATCTGTGACGTCACCAACAGGTTTCTGAAGAGCTGTTTTGAAGCTCAGAGTGTGGTGGCTCTGGTTGCCGCCATGTTGGCAGTCCTGCTTCTTTCACCTCCCAACTAATTTATTAATTGGCAAAGATCTGAAGCAGGCTGAATGAAGCCTCGGTGCTCAAACAAGCCATCTGTAACTGCACCCACCTGTCAACCAAAGCATCCACACTGATAATTCTGTATAACTTTAAGCCTTATTATAATTTCAATGGATGAGTTCTATATAAATTCACCCTCAGTACAGTTGTCATGAACGGGGAAATTATCTATAGAGACCAAAACTGTTTTTGTACCAGGCTGTAAACATGTTTATTTCTGCTGTGAAGTCATTTTAACATGGGGACTTATGGAGACTGACTTGTTCTGTAGCCAGCCTCAAGTGGACGTTTGAGGAACTGCAGTTTTTGGCACTTCAGCATCGGCTTCACTTCACAGAAACGGAGGTTGCCGCTTGATTATTACCACCAAAAACTATTAAAACTGCTATTAAATCAGAATTAACCTTCATATTTCTAAGGATACTTTTATAAAAGCCACAAACATCCAACTAACTTTTGGTATTTACTGATATTTACTGAGTGGAGAGGCAGAGGTCTGATGTCGTGCTCTCATTTGTTGATTGGCATCAGCATCTTTATTCATGCAGCAAAATCATTGGCTCAGCCATCAGCTGTTTGGCTACCAGCTGACTCAGAACTTCCAGTCGTATTTACACGGGTGAACGGTGCGACCATTATAACCTGACACTTTGACTCTGCCGATATGCTCATGCCAGCCAGTGCTGTTTGTTACTGCAGCTCCCTCCATCACCCCCATCCTCCATCCTCCATCCTCCATCTGTGTGTGATATGCTTTTGGTATTGCTAAATTAAATATGATCTAATGTTTATGTGATTATTGCGGGAGCTCCTGCAATGAACAGCGCTGCAAATACCTTCACAGAAGTGTCTCTGTGTCATTATGCATTCATTATGAATACTATGGGCTTGTAGGTTTTAGAGAAGAATCCTCATAATCTATATTTTATTTTAATATATTACTATCCATGTATACTAACTTAATTTCTTGCAAAATAAGCCCAAAACAGCAAGCCACATCCAAAATTCCTGTCTTCTTATACATTATTAGAAGACAGGAAGCACACAGACCAATACTTTTGGTCCCTCCTGATACAGAATATGGCAGACTGCTTCCCCTTGCCTCCATATTTCTGTCTTTCACCATTGACTCCATTGATCTCTGGCTGCTGCAGTCCTTGCAGAGGTCAAAGTTGAGTCTCGCTCTATATCAGAGCGGCAAACAGGCGCTGACGGAGGACAGGCTGTACAACAGAATAGAGGACACAGTGAGTTGGGAAGGACGCAAGGGCAAATGTGAACGGGGAAAACACAGCGGAGAGCTGGAGGGGTGGAGGAGAAGAAGGGGGAGGAGGTATAGGAGGAGGAGAAGGAGGAGGGGTTGGTGAATAGTGCCAGAACGTGTGGAGAGAAACATTCAGCGAGGCAGGCTTTGAAGCTGCATTCAAAGGCAGCTGGACTCAAACAGTGCCAGAGCTGTGAGACACATCGCACACCTCTCGCCAAAACTCAGCCACGGGTGAGAGAGACCTGACACCCCAATCAAACGCTCGCCTCGCAGACAAATACACATACAGTAGATACATCTTCGGACTCAGAGGAATCCTACCACTCAGAAGTGAAAGGCTATTCCAATAATGGATTCATTCCCAGCACGCCGAGCGAGACGGAGAGACAAGGACGCACAAATACAAACCACACACACGCACACACACTCAAACACACCCACAGCTCTTGTTGCTCTCCAGGGTTGTGATTTGAGGACGTGGATAAAAAGCCTGCAGCCCATCCAGAGTGGAGACAGGTTGAGCAGCGATGAGAGAGGTCGTGACAAACACAGCTTGAGTACTCCACTCCAAATCAAGTCTCCAGGCTCTATTAATCCAATATGCATCTCTAAGTAGATCCTGTGGTTCAAGATAGATACACTCCCACTCATTCACCCTGAGTCCATCTTTCATGCTCGCAACACATCACGCCCATGCACCCGGATTAATTCGGCGCAGTTTGCTTTCAGACAGAAACGTACAGAAACATGATGCAGGAGAAAAATATTTGCATTGCCATTTTGTAAAACGCTTAAACGCTAACGAACGATGAGATTCTTTCCTTTTTGAAGTCGGCGCTTTTTAATACATAAAAGAGCAACGAACTGAGCTGGAGTGAACTTATAAAGGAAAGCAGTGAGGGGATACGGAGTGTTTTTGAAGTTCTTGAAACAGATGGGTGCACAGTGTGAGATAGAGGGAGAAGCAAGGAGTGTGAGGAGATGGAGAGAGGAAGAGATGGAGTGAAGCAGTGAGGGTGCAGGAGGGATGGCTGGACGGCTGCTGCCTTAATTGTGAACACGGAGCTACAAGACAAAGAAGTTTCAGCGCATTGGAAAAACTGTCAAAAGTATCGAGAGACTCCACTGCTTCAGGTGTAGCTTGACCTCAGAATATTAGAGGTTAATATTAAAACACAAGTTACACTCATTAAGTTACACTCTGCCGCCTTGATGTTTGTGAGTGTGTGTGTGTGTGTGCATGGCTGAGCTGAGAACAAACCCTACCTACTTTCTTAATTAATACAAGCTGAATTTAATAAAAGATAAGAAAGGCCAGTGCCTTGCTGTTTTAATAATTAATTCTGAGTTATAACGGCTCTTTTTTCTTTAAAATGATACACACAGCGTGTGAGATGTACTGTGATATAGTCGCACTGCAAGATTACTTGAAGATGACTTACTCTTGTCATGAGATCAAATGGACTGTGAGTGTGTGTGTGTGTGATTGTGTTTGTAATTGACTGCCTGCACCCATGAGGGTTGAAGGACATCATTGACAGTTTCATTACAGAGCTGCAGAGTGCAGCGTAAGGGCTACAGTGTTTACTGTACCTCTGACAATGTGGGTTCAAATACGACCCAAAACACTGAGTCGGTGTGTGTGTGTGTGTGTGTGTGTGTGTGTGCGATGGACCAGAGTTCTGTAACTTCTCTCCAATTTGACAAAGCAGTTTCGTTTCTACGTTAGTCTTAACTTTGTGAAAGGAAGGCTGGCCTCGGGGAGAAGAAACATGCCAAAAGACTTTGATGTGGAACATGAAAATGTGGAGCTTTTTTTCACCAGCAGCGGTTTAAAAGAAGTGTTGGAGGAAGAAAAATTTCTAGCTGAGCTTTTTTTGTGGCTGGCAGAAAGTAACCTTAACAGGTTTTAAAATAATAATTTAAAAAAAAAATGTTGGACCCAGCAGTTCAGCAACAGGCTGCAAAACTGCAGCTCGCAGGTTATCATAGCTGCCACTGAGGAGGGATTGAAATGCATGGTCAGGAGGGCGTAAAGGCCAGACAGTTGAGGAGGAAAAAGATCAGCGGGAAATAAGTGAAATAGCCACAGGCTGCTAAAGAGAGGGAGCAGGAAATAGATGTATGCTGATTTAACAACACCGCTTGACAGATCGACTGAGAGACACTCAGTAAAAACTGGGAAAGTTATCAGAGTAAAGAGCTTTGGAGTCAAAGGAGGCAGCTGTCTGAGAAACTAAAAGAAATGTTGGGAAATGGCAACAAGTTGAGGAGCGGGTGCAAAGCAGAAGACAGCTCGCAAAGCCAGACTTCAGAAGATGACAGAGAATGAATCAGTGTACGACTGTTTAAAGAATAAACGGGAAGAATCCCTGATCGCGCTGACGACCACAAAGGAAGGAACAAAGCAGCAGAATGAGCTAAGACAACATTTTGCAAGGCTCATTTAATATTTATAAAATGGCTCATCACGCCCTCCTCTCCATGAGACGTATTAAGTGAACACACACTCTCGATAGAGTTAACAACGTTCACCCTCTTTGGTTCACATGGCAGTATCCCTGCAGATGTAAACCTCTTCTGTTGTAGCTGACAGCCCATCAGCCAGCTACTGCCTTCTTCTTTCATGATCACACAGTCTTACGCGCTTTGTACTTTTTCCCTGTTACGTGCTGTAATCGTGTATCTTTTAACCCTTTGTATCAGGACTTCTTTTTTTTAACATTTAGACACCGTGATGCAACAGTAAAGTCTAGTGTGAATGCAATGCAAAAGTACAAAAGAATCTTGCACAGTGTGCAAACTAAACTCACACTGAGAGAACGTAGCAGCACAGAAGCTTGATTCAGATGTGCTATCAGGTGAAAATGGTGTTTCTCAGGGGTATTTCTGTACTCACAGCATCAGTGGAACAGAGGCCAGGGGCACTTACATGGATGAAAGGTCTTGTTTTCAAAAACTTTAAATCAGACAGGAAACGATGAGATACTATTAAACTTTGTTTGCTCTGGGAATCTGTCAGTGACCAACAGAAAGTGAAAAACTAATCTCAACATGACATGCAACAAGTGTTCTTTAGCCTTCGAGCATCCCACACAGGCAACCTTGGAAGCGAGAAGTCAGACTTTAGTTCAGCTGTAGAAGAGAAAACCGTGAAAGAAGCAAAAGAGCAGAAGAGGTGCAAACAATCTGCCAACGGATTTGTCAAAGGTGTCATAATGTTCTCTAATCCCGGCTTTAACCTTTTTATTTTTATGTTACAGAACATTAGCGCCTGACTCTGGAAAACGTCTCGTACATCCGGAGGAGCCACTGTACTGCAAGAAACTACAGTTCTCCCCATACAATCACAGATCCACAGGGTAGATGTATTATCATTGTAGACACTAGTATTACTATGGGGCGTCAAATGTGGCTACAGATTTTCATTTAAGACAGAAATTCCAAAAATGCTGTATGTAATTGTTAACAGTATGTTCAAATGTAAAAAAAACGAAATCTTAAATCTTAAAATGTTACGGGTGCTTCATGAAACTAAATATTTATCCAACTTCACACTTCAGAGGAGGCATTAAAATTAAAGCTTGATGAAGAGATCCAGTGCTATCTGCGGTCTTCCTCGGGTGGTCAGACTGCGTGACTGCGCTGCACTGTTGGTCACTTCTGTTCTCCATGCTCTGCTCCATCTGTTGCCTCCTAACATGTCCAGTGATTTATATAAAAACAGTGGAGGGGCTGTTCTTTTTTAGCAATGCATCTTCAGCTACAAAGCCACGACAGCACTCGGTATGTTTGTTTTCTAACTTGTTTGTTTTCCACTCTAACACAGACTTCAGTCTTTTTATCACTTAAAAAGATGAAGATGCCACCAATTGCAGCTTCTGTTGTCCAATATCCTTACTCAGTGTGAAAATATTGGCAAAGGTATTTGTGCAAACTGTGTGGGGACTGTTCTCCCACGTAATGTCTCACAAGATCAGACAGCCTTCATTAAGAGGGATATTATTCACTCTACAGTGTTCACATTATTACAAACATTTGGCTTTAGTAATAGGTTCTGAGCATGGATTCGCCTTGTGTAATCTTCCCCTGAAGCATACATCTGCACCAACAACACAAGATCTAATGCTTGGCTGTTCCCTGTCTCATCTCCTTTTCACACTGGCTATCAAACGTCTGTGATTGAATCTAAGATCTCATCTGCTTTTTATGCTACTAAAGGTGCAAGAACACAATATAGGGTGACCTTATACGCAGATGATGTTTTACTTCACATGGAAGATCGGGCTGTTAGTGTGTCTTCTATATTCTGGAAAAGTTTGGCTCCATTTCAGACCACAATCTTCACATTCATTGAAGCAAACGCTTCCCTGCCAACCACTTTGCAATAGAAATCCAATAAGCTAATACACTGCTCAATATGGCTAAATCCAAGGTCAAATACCTCAGAGTTAATATAACCGATATGACATGTGCGTCTCTATTAGCTCATCACAGAATATTACTATGAATGGAAGCCCCCAAACCCCCCATCGTCCTCTTTAAGATCTGGCTTTAAGATCTGGATCTTCTTAATCTTGAAAAAGATAAAATTCACTCTCAGGGGCTCTGTAGACGGTTTCTATAAGAAATGCTAATGCATGATAGATTACTTTAGCAACCTTTGAACGCACAGCCTGAATAAGAGAGGAATATTATGTATCTATACAATATTTGTTTTCACTCTCATGCACTGTTACTAAATGCCCTTTATTCTTATTTTCTACCAATTTCATTGTGTGTTCTTCTCTATGGACTTTTGATGTAGGGGCAGGAGGGGATGAAAGAAAAATTGAGGGAAAATATTGCTGGTTGTTCATTGCATGACTTTGCATTTGTTGTTGTATTTGTTATGCATGCCTCTAAGTTTCATTTGAGAACAGATGTAACTTTAAACACACTTGAACTGGGTTTCTAAGCCCTAATGCACAACAGATAATGCACAACCACGGATCAGGACCAATTAAAAAAGCACATTATAAATATGGCAGTACAATCTATCAATGCAAATATGGTTAGAACTTTTTATATTTAATTCAACTACAGTTCCTAGCTTTACAAACTTCATGTGTAATTATGGTTATAACTGTGACTGTAAAGCTAAAATCAACACTTTTGCCGTCACCGCCACAAATGTGGCCTCAGTTGCTCATGGCATTTTGTTGGACATGATGCAACAAACTACTTATTTTCCACGACTGTTTCACTAGACTGCATTAAAATATTGACACGGCTCCATCCGTAGTAAATGAATTAATCAACGCCTACTCCTCCTACATGCACACCAGGTGTCCTGAGATTTTGGGATTATGTCAGTTTAAGAAACAAAAAAGGGAAACAATTAATCTCTTAACCAAAGATGTGAAGGAGGAATCCTGTCTCAGACAGACAGAAATCACTTCCTGCCCATAATCCCCTTTAATCTGGAAGCAAATACTTCCTTAAGCACGATGGCACAGTGGATTGCAAATTATAATGAGCTGGCAAATTTACCTTGATGTGGTAGTACAAGCATCTCTGCATTTTTAAAACACACGAGCATGATTGGCACCAAATTCAATCAGCAAAACAACAGAGCAGAGAACCGCATGTTATATTTCGACATCTGAAAAACACATTTGGCTTAGTACCACCGTGCACGAACATCCTTTCGGGCAACAAACATCAAAATCTGGTTAAAGCCTTTTAACAGGACATTCAAATGTGCTTCGCTGCTGTAATTTACCGCAACATTGCATCCCCTGAAAATTGTTATTACAGTGCGTGGTATAATCTCCCTTTTAAATTCAACAAGGTGATGAAGGAATTCATTTGGAAAGACATCTGGGAAAATTTTTATTTTACAACTATGGGCGGCAGAGAGGATTAGAAAACAAAAGTAAACCTCAGACAACAACAGCAGCAACAGTGAGACGTAAACTGGGACCGCAGACTAAAACGTGGTGGTGAATTTAATTCACAGAGCTCACTTTGTCAGGAAATAACTACACAAAATGGAAGCAATATTACTACTACTACACCTACTACACCTTTTCTTCAAATAGACATTTTTGGAAATACAGTTATTGCGTATTTACTGCAATGTTGAGCTGTAAAGCAAGCCGCGAACATAATATTCACAATCACTCGTAAGTGTCAGTTAGCAGGCTTGTTTGTTTGGTTAGTGCCATCACTGTCTGACATTACGGGTGCTAGACAGATGGATTAACTGTAAGAAACACAGAACTTAAATCTAAAGTCGACTATTTTATGTTTCTGCTCATGTATGAATTAAAAAAATAAGACACAACATGTAAATTAGCGAGCTTTAGATGTGCTAGCAGAACTTTGGACAGAGCCAAGCTAGCTGTTTCCCTCTGTTTCCAGTCTGTATGCTAAGCTTGGCTAATCACCTCCCAACTGTCTTTGTACTTGTAGCTGCTGATCAGTCAGTTATACAGTTTTTCATTTAAGAATTTTGAGTTTTTATTAACAGACACGTGTATTTTAAGAGTGTGCACAGAGGGACGTATGTCTAGGTAGTATTTCAATAGCAGATCCAGTGTTACTGTGTTGTAGAGGGTTGGGTCATTCTTTAGTCGCACTCTACACATCGCACAAGTGACAGAGCACCTGGCAGGATGATGTTAAGTTATAATGCTGTGTAATAATGTTATGGAGACTGACAGCTTGAAGTTTCCTTTCTAACTCCCCTTGAGTTAACGCAGCCAACAAGCTATGCAAAGTTATGTGTTATGATAGCAATGTGGTAGTTTAATGTTACTTTTGTTTCAGTGAATGTCTAGCAAGCAAATTAAGGAGACTGTGCAAGATATTCTGTGTTTGTGAGATGTGTCTTTAATGGTTATTCTCTATGATAATGCTTTATATCACATGACGCTCATTTTATGATCTGTATATTTTATTTTCTGTAGTTCTCGGAGCATTACTGACCACACACACCGACGTGCAAATAAATGCTTACAAGGAATGCCTTGTGTTCGTGATTTAAACTGGAGGGGAGCTAGAGTACTTAACACACAAACATGAGTAAGAAAGTGAGCACAAAGTATGCTCATTTTACAAAAATATTGAACTGTTGAAAAACAAAGCGCCTCGTAGTTAACAGAATTAAAAGCAACAGCGGGATCAGAGAGGTAAAATAATTATAATTAAACCGAAAGAAATCCAATGGCGGCATGTTTTCCTCATCAGACTTTTGCCTTCAGGAGGCTGCGAGAGTCTTGATCAGGGGTTACATCATCACTGTTGCTCTGCTCCTCTTGCCGCTGTGTGCACTGTTGATTGGTAGGAAGCATTATGTAAATAAGCATCCACCACTTCCTTCCAATATTGTGTGACTTTGCATGGAGTAGCACTGGATTTTTTTTTTGTTTTTCCTTCTGTGTCTGCTTTTGTTTTTCTTTTCTGCAATAATGATCTTCTTCTCCACAGCTGGCCTGAGACTACACCACCTCTTCCTCCTCCTCTTCTTCTTCTGTCAGATGACTACAATACAGGTTGTTGTTTTTTTGTTTTGTTTGCTCATACAGATGAGTTTCTGCGCTCTGTTGACTTCACTGAGTTTATTGGTAAACAGGCTCCTAATTAAACAATGCTGCTAAGGAGTACGGCACTCTTCAACCTGTGCTACTAAAAATAGGTGAGAGTTAAGAAAGGGTATTGTACATGATGGAAGAGGGGGGAAAAAAACCTCTCAGAGCCTCTTTGTTGTTTGTGAGAGAGTCGAGATGAAAGACAAACGCCTACGCTGCCTGAATGGTTGAGACACACCTCACCCTGTCTCCTCACCTCCTCCCCCCATCCTCTTTCTCTTCTTCACTGCCTCCTTTCTCACATCTCTCTCTCTCTCATCCCACGAGCTGAACAGGACTGCCTTGTTTGCCCTCCCTCGCACACGCACACTTGTTAAGGTTGATGCCAGTTTTGCTTCGGTGTGCGCCTCAGTCACCAGAACACAAATGAGACACACAGGCGCACAAATAAGCCTCACAAAAACTCACAAACAGCCTGACAAGTTTCTGGTTTCATGGCCGACACACTCGCATCCACCCGCTGCGCAGTGTCTCTCCTCTGTCTTCACTTTCCTTTTTGTTTCCAGTAATTAGAGCTGCTCTAACCTTCGGTGCTGCCCTCCCTTTCCCATCCCTACCCCCTCCTTTGTCCCTCCTTACCTGGCCTTCATCCATCTACTGTGAAAAAGACATCTCCAGCAGAATAAAAAATGAACGTGACAGTGTTTTTTGGGGGGAAACAATAGAGAGAGTCCCAGCGCTGCGCTATGTTAGGTTATTTATCTCCAGGTAAAGATGTGTCTCATTCCCTACTTTTCCTCCTCCCTTCCTAATCCTACTCCCACAGCCCTCGGTGCTCCTCTCCAGCCACCCCTCCTCCTCCTCCCCTGAGAATCACCTCGGAAATCCATACATTACAATCTGGACTTGTGGAACCAGCAAAACGGCAACACTTTTAATTTTTAATCAGGGCCTCGGTCAGTTGGGATCTGGCTTTTTCCACTCCCCTTCTCGCACCACCTTTCTCTCACCTTCACTTCTACCCACCACGTCTCTCTCTCTCTCTCTTTTTTACTCTAACCCGCCCACGCACCCCATCCCTCGTGTCTCTCCCTTCCCAAAGTCACGGTGATGAATGGGTGAGCGCTGCCATCTCTGTGCCCACCAGCGAGAGGCAGAGGCCGGCTAACGCGGCTCAGACGCTCTCGGGGATCACAGGCAGGGAAGAGAGTAATTAATCCAGTAGGATGGGGAGGCAGGGTTGCAGGACATACTGTGAGCTTCAGGACACAGTGTGCATGTGTGCATACGTGTGTGTGTGTGTATGCGTGCATATGTGTGTGTGAGTACATTGTTGGAAACAGAGGATAGAAACACCAGACAGAGTTTTTTATATGCGCCAAACTGGGGGTGATGTGTTCAGAGCACAAGGTTAGGCTAGTGTGTGTGTGCACCTGAGCGTGTGTGTGTGTGTGTGTGTGTGTGTGTGTGTGAGTGTGTGTGTGTGTGTGTGTGTGTGGGTAGATGAGCTCCTTAAATAAACACCACTTGGGTACAGACAGGAGCAGCCAGAGGCAGCACATACAAGACTGTCCTTGAACTCCAGGGTCAAACACACTAAAACAGTCGCGCACACACACACACACACATGTCCACAATGAATACCAACATCAGCGAGGATGGCGAACAAGGCTTTTTTAAAAATGCGATGGAGGCGGGAGCCATTGTTTCAGCTCCTTTGTTGGAGTAAATGCATTGTCGGCGTCGTTACTCAGAATAATCAGTAAACTCTAATTGTCTGCGGACAGCAGGGAAGACTCGGCTTCCGAATTAAATTGCATTCACCTTGATAAGTTGTCTCCCCGAAAACTACGAGGTAAATGAAAGATGTGAGGGACTTGGATGTATAAACAGGTGTGTTCTCCATCAAAGCTCTATGTTAATTGGGCCAATCCATTACCCACTTTGACGTGCTTAATGTTTCGGGGGATGACCGATTAGTGCAGCGTGGAGCGCCGTACACAAGCGCCTGGCTGGTTTCCTCTGGTCCGTGACGTCTAACCAGAGGCTACAGCTCCATGCATCATTAGTCCTGGCCTAGCCAGCATACCAATCAACCTGTCCCTATAGCTTAATAGGATAACTGAGGGGGAAATGGAGGAAATGGCTTCAGTGCTGTAGAGCTCCTCTGAGTGTGTGGTCTGCCGGGTTTTTTGTGTTCGTGTATTAATGGACAAGGTCGGAGCAATTATGGCACAAATGAAGCTAGAAAGGAAAAATGTGTTAACCTTTTCCGGGACTGAATGGAACATAGCTGAGAAATATTGGATTTTGGAGCAAACATGAAAACACATGGAGAGTGTGTGAGTGCACATACAGAGAGAGAGAGAGAGAGAGAGAGGGAGGAACGGGCAGCGTAGGTCTTGTGGAAAGAGGAAATTGTGTTCAGATGCCTCAGGATGAGCTTTCATCTGTTTCTGGTGCACAGCAGACAGCAGATCAGTGCAACACTGAGAGGTGCAACACTTTTATTTAAAGTTGAGAAAAAAATGAAAGACTAGAGTTGCTACTTACTGAGACAGAGTGGTGCTTTAAGCTAAATGCTAACGTGCCTACAATGACAATGCAAACGCGGTGTTTAGAAAGCATAATGTTGGCATGCTCACTTTTGCTAATTAGTGCTGAATACAAAGGCTGTCAAAAACAAAGTTTCAGTTATCAACAAAATGATTGAAACTGGCCTGGTGTTAGATGAATTCAGGGATCAACAAAGTTATTACAATGCATGCTGAGGGGAACATGAGTATGGACCAAAGACAGTATAAAGAATGAGCATGAGTGACGTCACCCGGAGCATCCTCCTCCTCCTCCTCTTCGTCAGCGCCGTGTTTCACAAAGCGCTACGAGTCGGCTGTCCTGGATGCAGGTAGATGTCATGCTGCAGCCCACATAACGTGACCCATTTTATCGGAAAGGAGGAGCAATCAGCAGCATAGCCGAGGGGTGCCAAAGACAGGGAGCGCACACACACACAGACAGTCCCAGAGGACAGACAGCTATTACAGCACAGGAAATACAATCATCTACAAGCCTAGAGGCTAAATGTAATGTAAGATTCAGTAACAGTGCAGAAGAGGAGTTAGGTCCTTTTTAAGTCCAACCAGCAACCCCACTGGCTCATAAATGTATTCGAGATGCTTGAAGATTTGATCAAAGATACTTTTCCACCTATTGAGGACGACTGTTGACACACTGAAGAGTGTTACAACTGTGCAAAGACAGAAATGGAGTTTTCTCCAAGGTCTTCTCTATCAGGGGACTTTCTTTTTTTTTAAAGTGGAGATAAACCAGAGTTTTATGAAGCAAGTGCGTAGCCGCTGGTTTCCAGTACGGCAAGACGAGGGAGTGAAATGGAGAGACTGGATGAAAGAGGAGAGGCGAGGAGGGATGAGTGGAGATGAGAGGTCACAGCGGACGAGCGAGCAGACCGACAGATATGGAAATGAAGTCAAGAGGGAGACAGAGATACGAACTTTTCCTTCACTTCCTCTTTGTATTTACCCTTCAAAAAAAAAAGAGAGAGACAGAGAGAGAGAGGCCTAATAAAACATTTATCATTCCAGGAAAGCTCTTTAATGTCTTTGACATTAAAAGGCTGAAAGGAGGAAGAGAGAGATGAAAAGAGAAGAGAGAGGGAGGAAGAGAGAGAGAGAGCGCGAGGGGGAGGATGTATATCTCATAGAGTGGATAGTAGTGAAAGGTGGAGGAGTGGCGGGACTCGAGGAGGCAGAGGACGAGAAATCAGAGGCAAAGGTGTGAAAGTGATGTAAGTGAGAGGTGAGTGGAGGAGGTGAAAGGGAGAGTCTGAAGATGAGAAGCAGCCTTCACAAGGAATTGATTAGAAGAAAAAGAGCAGCCTGAAGCACGATTTATAGCGGTGTCGACGTAATATGTGAGTTTCCGTGTCGATACCTGACTCACAGAATACCTTAAAGCAACATTACGTAGAACTGGAGTTGGTTCTTTTTGCGATTTAGCGCCTCCAGATTCAGAGTGCAATACCATTGTGGTAAATATGGACAGCTGTAGTCGAGTATTTGTTATGATTAGATTACTCATGATCCAAAACTAGCGAGCTGACAACTTTGCTAAGAGCCAAACATCGAGCAAGGTCAACAACACAAGACGTAGCAGCCAGCTAATATTACTGACTAGTCCAACAGCAAGAAGCTCTCACCAACGACTAAAAGTCAGTCTCAGATTTATTTACATCTTGCTCAGTCGTTCCTTTTCTCTCCTTAGCTTCCTCCATCAAAGTCCCCCACCTTTGTCATCATGTCCACAGAGGCCTGGTTACAATGCCTGCCCAGCTCTGGTTCTGGCACGACACTGTCTACACTGCCCTCATCCCAAAATCCCTGGTGAGCTAACATTAGCCAACAGAAACTACAGTTTGCAGCAGTTTACTGCTCTCTTGTGACTTAGTGTCATAAAGCGTTACGTACTTTTTCGCAGGTGGTTGGCATGAAGTTACAAAGTGCAGAGAAAGACAAACAGGGCGCAGAGCGGGAATGGCAGAGACAACAGTTGCGTGATTCCATGTCAGTGTAGCAAAATGGCAAAGTTGGCACCTCTTCTCACCTTTTTGCAGAGATGTAGTGGTGTACTTCTACTAAAACCCTGTGTGGTTCCACATTTAATTACACCCATTAGTGATGCTATGATGAAAGTTTCATGAACTCAAACATAATTTTCGATACTACTTATGACATTTTTATCTTGCAGTAGCCATTCAGTGTACTTACATCCAGTAATTATCTCTCTAAATAGCAGCTTTTATTGGCAGTGGTGGTCCAGCGCTGGAGTCAGATACCTACGCATGAAGGATTCACAGGCAAACTACAACAGCAGCATGGCTGATATCAGCCTCGCTGATTGCTGTCTGCTCTCCTAACAGGGTGCCACAGCTGTAATGTGAACAAAACATCTTACTGCTGCCGCTTCACATTAAAAGCATTCAACTGGTGAAACGCAGCGCTGCAACGTTTTTCTTTAAGTGATCCATTAATCCTGCGTTATGATACATTCCCAGACACATCTATCTGTTATAAATTGACCTTTGAGATTAAGTTTTCTTACATTCAGACATCTCAATATTGTTCAGTATTCTGTCTGATGTTTTGTTTGATATTTTTCGACCAACATTCATCACAGTTTCGAACATTTCTATCACACTTTTCTGCCTTCAGCCTGCCAGTCACAACTGCTGACACATACAACAATACCTGTCAGAAGTGACACGTCAATGTTGATCGTTTTCTTTATTTCAGCGTGTACCCGAACGTTTATATCTTCAGCAGTGAATAAGACTTTGGCACTGTAGAAGTGATATGCTTGCAGTTTTATCTTGTTTATAGCCTGCGGAGGTGGAAGACATTGACACAAACCATCCATAACCACTATTCATTATGATGGGGAGTAAGAGAGCGTACTTTTAGTTTGAGCTTGTAAACGTATTTTATTTTATGTAAGCGACACTGTTTGCACTCACAGTAGATGGGTCATCACTCATTTTGTTGTGGTGCAGAAACTTTACGGCTGTAAATGTACAACATGTCATTCAATCATTAAACCGAAGACAAATCTGAGTTGATTAATCCCCGTTTGTCTGATTGTTTGGATGATTTGCACTGTCACATTTGATTTTCATTAATTCCTCTGTCCTGTGTTCTTGCTTCTTTGTCTGCCTCGCGTTCATTTTTAAAATTCATTGTGTCTCTGTCGCGGTCTGTCACTCGCTATCTTCTCTCCTCACATCACTTCAGACACATATTTCCAGAGGAAGCAATAAAACAGAATGCACAAATATTTCTCTCATAATCTCTCTTTCAATCAGTCCTCTGTGAACCAGAACAGCTCATTTTCAGACCCATAAAGCAGAGAAACTGAGATCTAATGCTGCTGATTTCGTAGATACAAAAGCGTACAAAAACAAAATTCTGCTAAACTGCTGTGGGTGAATATTAGATTCAATGTTTCCACGTCAGTACTTGTGTCATTAAGATCATTCGTTCTTATTTATCCGAGAGAGAGGAGGCGCCCGAAGAACACAGTTGCGCTTGTGATGTGTTCAGCCTCTGTAGATACCGTATGAGGGTTGTGGAGCTTCACTTGGATCTCTATTCTTCCTCTGTCCTTGTGTCCTTTTCTTTTGGTGTTTTAGTCAGCGTCACGTGGCATCAAATGTGACGTGGATGAGATAAAAAACTGTGCATTGAGAAAGCAGCTCGAGTTTTCAGTTTTATACTCTCATCTCAGGTTTAGTAGTATTTTTGTATCTGTGTATCAGTGTAAAGTATCACGTTATGTCAGGCTCATAATTTAAACACTGACAGTATATGCGTGACGTCACCCACAGGTTTCTGAAGAGCCATTTTGAAGCTCAAATCTGTGTTGTCAGTCCTGCCTCTTCTTCCTCTCGGCTAATCCAAATATGCACAAAGATGTGGATGATTGGTCGACCTGAGGTGGGCCAAACAGAATCAAAGACGAGGCTGAAAGATTGCAGCAAACAGTTGAGTTAAAGGAGCGGTGTGTATGATTTAGGACCATCTAGTGGCAGTTCAACATGGTGGACACGTGGCATCTGTAGATATGAAATGCTCACTCTAAGGCCGCGTTCAGACCAAATCACACATTGTTTTAGTGAGCCGATTAACCGACACTCTCTCTTATTCACCGTCTATGTCTATCGACAAATGCTTGCTTCCTTCCTCTCTCAAACCACTGGACACAAAAGCCGAATTAGACTTCTTTGTGTCACCACTTTGTAGCATAAATTGTGAGCCGGAACACAACAGGTAGAGTATCAGAGTTTAGTCCATGAATCCACCTGGATAGTCTCAGTTTCAGAGACATTTCAGGCTGACTGTGGAGGTTTGACCGACCTTATCGTCAGCCGCAGCGTGATGTTAAGTTGAGTTTCCCCAAAAGCTGAATCTGGCTCAACTTCTTTGCTGCAGACTGCTGCATTTATTATTTTTTTTGGCGACCCCGCACACCTCAGCCAAAACTACCGCGACTCAAATGAATAAAAAAATCTGTTTTCGCGATGGCCAGATTTAGTCTGAACGGACACCGTGGAAAAGGACCAATGGTGTCTGTAGATTAAAAAAATGCTCATTTTAAGGTAACAAAAACATAAAGGTTCTTATTTTCAAGTGTTTATACATTAATGAAATTATAGTTATGCATATTATATTACATTTGTGTCATATTCTCCTAAATCTGACACACTGGACCTTTAAGTAGCTAAAACATATTTTGTTAAGGTTGGACAAGAAAGCAGTAAAACAGCCTGAGGGATCCATACTGTGATGAATATGTAAATGTGTCTGTTGTGTTTATTGATTGCAGACAAGAAATCTGGTCTCTGATCAACTTAAATTGTTAACTTTGCACTCTCAGCATCACCATCAGAGTGTAAAAGAGATAATAGGCGATAATCATTAACATTAACTATGCATTAAAGAAACAGCTACAGCAGATTCAGACCACTAAACGTACAGTGGAAGGCTCTGGGTGCACTTTTACTGCTCCTCAGTCGGTTACACAGCTTCGTCTCGCACACACACCAGTCGATTGACTTTTTAAGGAATCATCAAAGGAAACTGCACCACCAGGGCGCATGAAGAGAGCCAAGAAATGTGCTGAGCTTAACACGCACTCAGTGCATCCATCATTTACACATGGGCAGGCTGGTTGAGCTGCTTCGGTCGCTCGCACCGCCTTAACGATGAGATGAGGATGAAAGTTATAATCTGTTTCTGTTGTTAACAATCGATGATCCTTTTGTTTATGATCATCCGTTTTCATGCATCTCAGATGTGTTTTTTTTCTGGGTGGAGCTCTATTTTATGTTTCCGTAGTTACGTCGACATCTTGGTGCGGTGACAGCAAGAAGACTCCTGGTTTGAACGTGGAGTTTGCATGTTCCTCCCACAGTCCAAAGACATGCAGGTTAAAAGGTGACTCTAAATTGCCCGTTAGGTGTGACCGTGAATGGTTGTGTCTCTATGTACAAGCCCTGTGATGAACTGGTGACTTGTCCAAGGTGTACCCTGCCTCTCGCCCCAATTCCAGCTGGCATCCAGCCCCTCACGACCCTGATAAGGATGATAAGCATTCCTGCAAAATGGATGGACACTATCCAAAAATATTCAAATGTTCCTTTCAAAGTGACACCTGTGTCACAGGATGTGCTACCACGGGAAGATGAGGAGCCTCTCTCTCTCTCTCTCTCTCGAGCTAACAAGCTAACACACACCAAAGAATGTGTGCAGTAAAAATATCAGCTGGACAATGTCATGCAATGACATACACAGTCCGGACAGACTCCTTTGTGCTGTGTTTCTGGCTGCTGCCATCGACTGTGTAAATTTAGAGTAAGAGGAAAATTCAAATATCCATAAAAAGAAGTCATTTTGGCAGAAAATTATCATGTGGTTTCACTAAAATGATTGTGTTTTCGTCTAATTAGACTTGGAAAGCATGACTTAACATCTCTATGCAAAATATGTTTGTGTACTGCTGAGCTGTGACCACCATGTTGTTTCTGGAGTTAATCTACTGAGACGTCCTTCACACAGACACTTCTAGCACTGTCTAGTACTGGATTATTACAGAGAAACCTAACACACGTTCCTCGCAAGGATTTAAAATAATGCAAACCTAATTTTTAAATATTCGTATTCAAGCACTGGCTGCATTCTACAAGCGTATTTTAAGATAAAGCCGGACCTGGCTCATGGCTCTACTAGATCACAGAGACTTTAATCCCCTATGATCACAGTGTGAAACCTGCAGGCCAGTCTCTTTGAGTCAAACAAAGTCTAGACTGATGACTAAAGTTGCTTTAGTGTTTTGAAATAACCTAGCTCAGCTAGATTAAAGGAGTCTTTCTGAACCTGCATTCAGCCTCCAGCACAGCACCGACTCTGTTTCTTGCTCATTTGACGTGATAAGTAAGGATTACGGAGTCATTTCAGCGGAGGGGCGTACAGTAAGTGCATTTACTCAACTGCTGGATTTAAGGTGCTACGTGTCTGCGCTGTCTGTTTCCCCCCCGGCCTCCTGTTCTTGCTCTATAAACCCGTCCTCACCAGCGTCACACATACTGCCTCTAAAATCATTCCCACAAACAAACTCTCACACATGAACGTCAGAGCCATCACACGCTGAGAACTCACAATAGCGAACGATCACCCCCTCGATCATCACTTCACATTACTGCCATCTGGACGGAGACAGAGTTTTATCCCCTCTGCCACTGCACTACGGACTCAATTGTCTTTATCTGTACGTTGGTTTCTTTATGTCCGTGTGCTTCCACGTTGAACTGGCTGAGAAAACAAATCTCCCTCTGACACAAAGTCCAATCTACAATTATCTGACAGCTATGGTTAAAAATCCTCAGATAAGGCTTGAAGCCTCTTGTCATATTTCAGACGTCTGTGAATTATTAGCCGTCCCATCAAAGTGACATTTCGAATAACTGTCTGTCTGAGACTCAGAGTTAAAATTATCCGATACTTCCCAAAAAAAAAGGAGTGTGTAGCACTGTAATACATCTTATTCTTTCCTCACATCGATCATCTCACAACCCCAAAGATTTATCTTGTGACTGAGTAGTTAAAAAAGGCTCCACCTCTGGCAGCTACAATCATTCACAGTATAAAGAATGGATGTCATGTGTGTGACGTCACCCACAGGTTTCTGAAGAGCTGTCGTGAAGTTCAGTGAAACCGCCATGTTGGCAGTCCTGCCTCCACCGCCTCCCAGATAATCAAAAAAATCAGCAAAGACATCATCATCGGACCTGAGGAGGGCTGAATGACGCATGGCTCCTGAAACAAGCCACCTGTAACAGCAGCTACCCGTCAGTCAAAGCAGCCACGCTGTTAATCCTGCATAACTTTAAGCCTTAATATAATCTGAACAGGTGAGTTCTATATAAATTCACCCTCAGTACAGTTGTCATGAACGGGGAAATTAGCTATAGAGACCAAAACTGTTTTTTGTACCAGGCTGTAAACATGTTTATTTCTGCTGTGAAGTTGGACATTTCAACATGGGGACTTATGGAGACTGACTTGTCCTGTAGCCAGCCTCAAGTGGACGTTTGAGGAACTGCAGTTTTTGGCACTTCACAGCCATGGAGGTTGCTGCTTGGCATACGAAAGACGTCTATCATTGGAGCTGTCTGTCTGCAGAAGAACGACTTCAACTTCTGATATTTAAATTTTATTTTGCCGATAATACTGCAGAACTTTTACGTGTAATGCTGCACGTTTACCACTGACATTCAGGTGCGGAAGTAACTGATTACATTACCTCTTGTCACAGTAACTCAGTGATGTTTTGTACTCATGTAATTCTTCGGCGAAACTGATTTTACTTTTATTTAAGTAGATATTTTATTATATTCTATGAAATCTCATGCAGTTCATGTTACAGCCTTCCATAAGAGTCATAATGTAGAACGTGGGGGGTAAATGGGATGACATGGTTTGACTCTGATCCTGTTACTGATCTTGTCACTGTGTACCAACAACGACAAGGTAAAAAACAACTTCACTTTACTCACTCTAAAAGTGTGAAACACTTTTTAAAAAACATAACGTTTGAACCAGTATTTTATTATACATCTACTTTAGCAAAATTTCATTAAAGCAACAGCTTATTTCCACCTGAGAGGAACATGATAGGACTTCCTTCCTGCTGTGATCATATGATCACACAGCAGAGAGATTTAAGAGTAGCCCCTGACAGCCTCTGGGCCTGAGCCATGAGAGCTGCAAGTTCAAGTCTCACTGGGGGGTCCTGTCACATTTCTGCCTGTATTAAGTAGCTCAGAGAGAGCTTGGTCTATATGCATAGACACACACACACACACACACACACACTCTGCACGCCTACTACGCCTCGTTCTTCCTGTTTCTCTGGTCCGTCGTGGGCTGCCACAGACGGCAGTTTGTCTGTCACACAGTCTGCGCTGAGCCTGGCAGTCAGACCCCAGGGAGGAATTGTGGCTCGCGGGCGGATCAGGGAGCCTCCAGTGATGCCTGATCTCACCATGACACGGCTCCGCAACTCTGTGAAATCAGAGCTGCGAGGTGAGAGCTGCACTGTTCCAGTTTGAGCCAGGACTGAGTGATGTAAGGCACACACACACAAACACACACACGTTTAAATGGTTTAATATTTTGTACTGTACTTCAATTACAAGTTTGAATCCTAAAGAGAACAGAAACTATTGAAACATCCAGTACAAATGAATTAAAACCTTCACGTTCAGAGTTAAAACAGGTTCTCATCAGATTTCTGTATTGTTCCACTGCACTCGGCGTATGCTCCAATTTGTTCCAGGTATGTGGAGCACAAAATGTAAAATCTGTCTTTCTCAGGTCAGCGCTAACTCGGGGAAGCTGAAACAACAACATCAAGCAGCACAGATTAAAAAGACGCTGACAAAGAGAGCAGAAGTGCTTTATTAACAAACACAAACCGATGTTGACAATCTCAGTCTTGATTTTAACACAAAATACATCAATACTGACATCCAACGATATGAAATGACTGTCACACAGCATGCGTACACACAGAGTTTTACAGATCACGAAGCAAGCCAGCTTTGTGGGCTTAACCGCTCAACCCTGCAGGTAGCTGTTCGATCAATCCAGGTCAGACACATCAATCCTACCCAGTACCAGGACTTATAAATAGTCAGTGACTCAGCAGCGAGTTCAGAGGGCTCCACCTGTACTCCCAGAGTTACAAAGTGGCTGCCTAAACAGCAACACAACACGCAGGTTATGAACTGTGAGTCACTGTAAAACACAGAATAGTAAAACCATGCTAAGCTAATCTGATTGGTGCAACAAGCAGGCCGGCAACACACCCTGGACATCAACTCAGGGAGGAAGGGAGGTGTTCAGCGGTCAGTCAGTCAGGTTTACTGAAGCTTGATCAAGCAGTCAGTCATGACATGATGCTTCCTCAATCCTGGCTCGTCTGTATGTCCACAGATTAGTGACACTACTACTCTACGTAGTAAATGCTAGTCTACAAACAAGGAAATATGTCTACCCTCAGTGGTCTGTATTTGTTTTTCTTGACTCTGAAGAGGCTTCTTACGTTATGTATCTGTTGTGTCGAGGGTGTGAGACAGCTCTATCCTCCGACCAAACTACAGCTGCTCTTTGTGTCAAGGAGAAGAAGTCAGCGTCCTCATAACACGATCCATACAGTGACTTCAAGACATATGCTTGACCCTGTGTAACCCCTGTCATATGTCCCCCTCACAGGGGTTCGACAAGGCTTGGCGAGCCATGTTGGTCCCAAACAGAAAGGTAACAAAGGGCCCTTGGTGCATACGCAGAGGCTTACATTCTGTAATTATTCCAGCAAGAAGGTTGCTGGTTCGAATCTCAACTGGGCCCTTTCTGTGTGCATGTTCTGCACATGCACAGACACCTGCACTGGCTACATCTACTTTATATTTAAACTTCAAGGACGTTTCTGTCTATCTTTGTCTTTCCTATATATTTTTATTACCCCCTCGGGGGTTCACGCGCTCGGCTAATGACAGTCGACATTTAGACAGCTTGCAACGTGGAGTCCCAGATCACGTGTCAGTGCATGTAAAGAGGGATGACAACAACAACAACAAGCATGTTATGTTGACCAAGAAATCAATTCCTTTGTTCGTAATTCACAAAAAAAGCCAGAAGGTGGTTGATGTTCTCTGACGCTGGGAGTTTTTACCTTGAGGAGCAGCATAGGTTGAATGTCAGGAGTGATCTGGATCTGCATGCCAAAGGTTCCCCTGATTAAGGTCCTGTGTATACACTCTTGTGCGGATACTGGACCCCGCTAACCTTTTGATTCTGGAGGTTAACTGCTTTTCATATTTAGTTTTTGTGAACCCGGAGCGTTAATGTATTCATCGTGAAATTGAGGGGAGAGTCCGACATAGTTTGGGGATTTCAGTTCTGCAAGGACAGCAGTCAAAGTCACAGTCCCGGTATTGTAATGTAAAGGCAGAAATGTCTTCATTTACATATTCATCACGTCCTCTGTGCATCTTGCCAGAGGCCCTGTATCCCTGTGTGTAACTGTGGGGCACGCATATAAAATATCACTCAGGCCCTATTGTGCTGAGCCAAAGTAATAACCCGTAACATTTTCACATGAATAAATGTGTGCTTAATAGCTAATTGATAACTCAGTGTCACAATTAAATTTATAAAAGCTGTTTCTTTGCTTTTCCTGCTCTTGTCAACATCAGTTAAGTCTTTTCCCACGCTGTGGTGCATAAAGAGTGATGTCTGCCTCCAGAAAATGTGGTTTTATTTAGAATAGACAGTAGTGATGAATGAATCGCGATTCATCCAGATCTTTACCGTCCTACACCCGCCTAACACTGGGCCACATATACATAATAAAACAATAAACTGCATCATTCACTACTCTCCATTTAACCTGTACGACCTCATTACAGCATGTCCAAGTCCATCCGCCTAAGAGGTTCCCAGAAATCCCCCTACTATTGTAGACAATAAGCAGTTGTTGCCACCGTCAGGACTCAGATGAGCTGACACAGTGGATCAGTGTAACTTCCTGCAGACTCAGAATCAGTATCACAGATCCAGGTTCAGATCCACAGATCCATCCTGCACGAGTAAACCGTACAGACCCGGAAATACTGCCGACTCCAGAGACTCGTGGATCGCTCGCTGATCCAGCAGACCCGGGTGTCCCAGATTCACTGATTCAACTGAGTCGAAACGAGACAGATTCAGACTCGAGTGATGAGTGATTGATGATTTGAAGACTTCCCCCAGTCAAATCTAAGAAGCCAAATACAGCAATAACCAAGATGATCGACACTTTATTTAAAACACAAACACTTGTTTTTGTGTAGCTGAGGCTAATATAGCTCATAGGCTAAAAAACAACGTAAGAGTAGCATCACGTAATTTATATGTTGTAAATTATTCACCGCACAATAAAGTGTTACTAAACTTTAGAGGCTAGGCTAATTTACCCTGAACACTGTGAGAGGGGCGTTTTAATTGCAGTGTTAAACTCGCCACATTTCTATTATGTGGCATTTACCGTACAGTTGAAAGAGTTATGCTGACTGTGAGTTATGAGAATATAATTATTGTTGTACTCCAGCGGATTACCTGACAGTACTAGTCAGACCAGACGAGGGCTGCTGTCGGGTGAGGGAGCGAGTGGGGCTTGTGTTTCACGGGTAGACTTTATATGATTATGGACGTACTGACTCAAAGGACTCGTAAGATTCGGATATTTTTAGTAAAGATCGACATAGTAGAGTTTGACATCTCTAATAGACAGATAGTTTAGCTCAGATTTATTAATCTACTGTCTTTTAGATCGTCTTTGATGCACGTGGGAGCATTAAAGTTATATCCTCCTCACAGCCTCAGCCTAAAATACACTCACATTATATCCTGGTATTTTATTAATAATGTTCATGCTATTTTCCGCTCACAGTTGGAAATTTTTTTAAGTGCATATCAGGTTTTTGTTTTTTTTTTGATTAAAAAAATCAAATCAGACTGAGTCAAGGTTAGCCCTGTCACGGCGGGGCGAAGTCCAGTGGAGTTGAATCGAATCAAATAAAGCTCCTTATTTCAGATGAGCTGATCAGTTTTATCGTCGTTCAGTAGTTTTAGATCAATGTGTCTCGAATGTACTTAGTTAAGAGACTTCAAAGAGGCTCTTTGAAATGAGGCCATGAAAATGCCAGAGCACTGCGTGTCTGTCCTTTAAAGTTTGCTCTCGGCTTCCTGGCTGCGTGTTAATGATGAACAGATAAAATATTCAACTGAGTGGCATTAGTCTGCATCTGTCTGCCTGCGCTCACCCCTCAGCGCTCTCTGTGTGTGCCCAGACTCGCACGAACAAACACAAAGCATGAGGGTGTCCGTCTGTCCGTCTGTCCTCTCACCGCAGAGCATAAATGTGACTGTTTTGTGCCATTCTGCCTTCAAGTAAAAGGGTTGCGGATATGTGGTCCGCGGTTAGAGCGTGTCCAAGTGCGAGGCGGCAGGCAGTTAGTCTTATCTAAAAGAGGGGAGAGTGGGGTTTTGTAATTATTTTCGCTGGCTTTGATCCAGAGCAGCCTCTTCTAGACACCTGTTGGCCTCTGGCTTCGTCTGAGGGCTGATAATTAGTCCCACAACCACAAGAGCAGGAAACACGCTGGGCTGTACAGCAGCACGGCCTTACACACATACATGCATATTAACAAGCGTTCATTACTCATAATACTCTCACACCTACGACTAGAATCAAAAACATTATTTTCTCGCGTTCGTAAATAATCGAGTTTAACTTCCTGTTGGTGGCTCAGCAGCGCAAGTTCAACGTCACACTGGCGGACTGACAGCCGTCGTCAGTCAGTCTGCGGCTCAGTGCGCTAGATTTAATTTCTGTGTTCTTCACTTCAGTGTCTCACCGAGAGCCTCAAAACGTCAGCGTCCCCGCTGTCATTCAAACTGTGCAGACTTTCAAATGACATTGACAGTCAGAGTGTCTCCTGCCGTGAAAATGACAGCAACAGCCATTGATTGTGCTTTCTTTACAAGGAAATTGAGTTCACTCAAATTTCATTCAATTTATGTTTTTTTTTTTAAAACTCCGGACACAAAGAGATTGAAAAAGTGGTCAATAGCAGACGTTGCTTCAGAAAAAATGAATTCTTTTTACTGTAAAAATAATTTAGAGAGAAAGTAATTTCCTGACATGCCTTGTCTTGTCCTTTCATTTCATTACATTCCCAAGGCTGCCTATTATTTTTCAAAGAAGAGTGGAGCTTTCCGCCAGGATGAAGCGAAGAAACACAAAATATAGCTGGCCATGGCCAGTATCTACAATCAGTCACACAAAAATCCTTATTTCCAGCAGCCGAGAAGGTTTTGGCTATGAACATTTTGTGTGTTGAATTTCAACTACGGCATGTCGTGCATTGATACATTTGATCTCAATAAATAGCAACAGAAATGTACAAAAAAATAAATAAATCCCTGTGTAACGTGGAGACTCTTCTCAACTTTTCTACCTTTCAGCCTGCACCTTAATTATTCGGTTTATTCGTGCCTCTGTTTGTCTGTGTAAATGCTAACAGGACGCAGCAAACCGACCGCATGTGAACGATTGTTAAATAAATAAAGAATAAATGTTAGTCACACACAGGGCTCATTAGTGATCAAATGACTGCCCGCGGAGGTCTATTATTAATGATGTTAAAGTCAAATATCTCTTGATAACCAATCACAGACCCTTATTTCTTGTCTGTCTACAAGAGGTTTGATCAATTTCTCCAATCAAATTGTATTCCTTGCTTTTCATATATTTTTATTGAGCTACAGAGGATTGTTCACACGGTAAATCACTATATCAGTCATCATTTTCATCTATATACAAGGATACATTCATGCACAATCACGGATGCTAAAAATTGACATTACATTTAGTAGTTTAGCTGACGCTTTTATCCAAAGCAACTCACAAAAAAGGGAATCAAGGTACAGGACATGTTAATGCAGCAATAAGTACTGTGACGGTAATAGAGGGGATAGATTTAGCATGTCCAGTTGCAGGAGGTAGGGGTGGCAGAGCCAGGCGTTGTTCACTGCAGGAGGTAACATATGCCCGTATGAGGACATTCAAGTAGGTGGGTGCAGAACCGGAGACTACTTTGTAGGTGGGCATTAATGATTTGAATTTATTCAGGGCTGCTACAGGTACAGGTGTTATGTGAGAGTCTGTCCTTTAATATATATCTATATATTTCCAGATGCAATGTACTGGTCAGATCACCACATGTTATCTGTAGGAACTGTTGTGTCTTTCCATGACATAATCAGTAACTTCTTTGCTGTGATGAAGCAGTAAGAGAGGAAGCAGACGTTACCCTGAGGTCACTGCTGAGTTCTTCATTTGCAAAATTAAAGCTTCTTTAGATTGAAAGAAATCCAAATGAATCCAAATCACTATTTTCCCTTTAATTAATCAGTGAAAAGCCATATGTGCATAAAAACTGAGTTTGGTCTAGACTGAAAGTGCCTGACTAATATTTTCTTTTAATAAATTACCATATGCACAATGGAGAAAAGTTTAAATTCCTAACTCAACTGGGCAAGCCTTTACTTTAACTTGCTGACACTGTGTTCTGCTCATCAGACCAGAAATATTCTCCCCTAAGAGATTTTAAAAGTTTAAAGTCGATGCATTTTTGTCTGAAGCTCGATTCATAGTCGAGAGGTTAATCACACCAGATACTCTGACTCATTACTGAATAGCAGACTATTACCATTGCAGACTCTTTCTTCATCTTCCTAAATGAAGTCTTCACAACAATGCAGCCAACCTTGCACTCTCCACGCGGTGTAAACATTACCGCCATAGCCTCGAGGTGTAGTTTATATTTTTGAGGTGGTGCACATCAGCTCCAGTGTAACCTAAAGCTACATAAACACAAACATATTATTAGCTTAGAAAGTTGTGGTCTTACCAAACGGCCTCGAGCAACATTAGCATCATTAGCATCCATTTAGAACTGCTACTTGCTAATCTGGTCTGCCATTTGGTGATGGGCACATTGTGTACAGCGGGTTTATCGCTGGAAACAGCCACCTGCTGTGACTGAGAACAGGGTGGAGTGAAATCTGTGTGCCTTAAACCAAAAACAAGGAGCTCAAACGCTGCATACAGCTGAAGGAAGCTGCAGAGTTGGATGGTAATTCAAGTAGCACCTTTCATACATTACATGTAGTCATGCGATTGATTCAATATTATTGATTGAGCAGTTTTAAAGTCTAGACTGTAAAACAGAAAACATGTTTTTTTTCCACCGTTTTCTATCTTCAGCATCATCCTGCTTCTCTTTCCTCTCTGCAGCTGCTACCGAGCACATTTTCCCTCGAGTCGGTCATTAGCCCGCACACACTCCTCTAATTTTTAGCCTCTTAACCTCATGAGGGCATCTGTACTCGTGCTGGAGTGTTGTAAGGAGATCCAGTCACCACCACACCCTTGGGTCTTGTCTACAGTTTGCTCTGAAATGTCGTGGTTAAACCCAACACCTCTCCTGGGGGTTTTATCGGAGTTCGGACAGTTCCTAGTGTGTGCGTTTCATCTTTTTTTTTTTACTAACTGCTCACAAAAATACGCCCTTCTGAAAAATGCATGAATAAGAGGCTTTGCCGTTTTGTCGTTAGGGCAAGGTCGCGTGTTTTACCTTTTAACTCACAAGAACACAGCGTCTAACCCTTTAACGGCAAACCACGCTCAGAATGTGAAGATGATATTCAAAGTGATGAGTGTTATACAAACCTTTTAGAAACCAACAGAGAAAAGAGAGAATGCACCTAAGAAAGCCAAATTAAAAGACTTCATTCATCAGAAAAAATTAAATGTCCTTCCACCACAGAATGAATAATAGTAAAAAGTATTTAAGTTTTTAATGAACACACGATGGCTTTCATTTTGAATAGCCCACATTTCTGAGCAGGTGCTACCTCACAAAACACTTTCAATTTTACCGTCCATATTTTGCTCTGGGCTCTCTTATTTGCAGGCATAAAAACTTCACCTACACCATTGTAAACAAATGCTTTATATGTGGAAATGTTCCTGTGGTTGAATGAGACGGAGAGAAACATCTGAAGACCAAACAAACCTGTACATGACCTACAGTAACCGCACACAGACACACACGTGAGCAGCCTCTATAAAAACTTCCCCTGGTGCATTTTTGACTGTGCAGTTTTGCTCAACAAACAAGCCCACTTAGAAACACAGCCTGGCATCAAACGGAAACACAACATAACAGCAACCAGCGCGGTTGTAAAGGTGTGCAAATTAAGGCTGCATAAGACAAAGCTCAACATGAGAAAAAAAATCTGCAGCCGCTCAGGGAAACTGCAGCTCTTGTTTCAATTAATGAGGCGTTATACGCACACACACTCAGACCTTGCGTCTAAGCCTGCTTCGGTCTCGACCGTTAAGATTATGCAACCTATTTTTATGTATCTCCCGATATTGAGAAAGCCGAACCGAAGCGGGGTTCAAAGGAGGACAGATAGGAAAAGACTCTGCGGTATAATGGCAACGGGAGCTTCCTGCTAACACCTGTGACAAATCCTGCTCAACTGAGGGGAACAAAAAGCCTGTAGGAAAAATATGGCAGGAGAATAAAGAAAAGAGGGACCAAGACAAAAAAGAACGCTTGACCTAAAAGTACAAAAAAGTCCCACTTCAAATCTTTTAGAGTTCGATTTACTTTTGTCTGTGTGAGGCTTTCTTGAGTTAGATGGAAGGATTGATATCTGTATACTCAGTATGAAGCTACAGAGGACTGGAAACCAGCTAGCTCAAGAAATAGACAAGGACTAACGATAAAAGCAAGTTGTTTATAGCATTTTTTTGTACAATGAACAAGATATAATGTTATCATGAAGGCGGAGATACATGATTATGAACATAATTTGACTGATAGAGCCTGGTAGGACTGGAATTTGCTGATACAATCGGTAGATAGAAACGCAGGCCGCATTGACGAGAATTTATCAAAGGGTTGTGCAAACTGTGTGCCGGGGTGGAGAAGGAGACAAAGGAAAACTACTTTGTATGAAATGAACCAGAACACAACAGGTGTCATAGAGTGTCATAGTTTAGTCCATGGATCCACCTGGATAGTCTCAGTTTCAGAGACATTTCAGGCTGTCTGTGGAGCAGCTTGAACAGTCTGATCATCAGACTGGCCACCATGTTTCTCCAAAAGTTGAATCTTGCTTTGCTTCTCTGCTGGAGGTTGTTTTTTTGTTCCGGCAAACCTTGCAACCTGCACAGCCAAAAGACATTACCCCCTGTTCAAATGAATGTGTTATCGCTGCAGTGCTGGTCTGATTCAAATCCACTCGCTGCCAGTCATTCTCATAAAGATCTTTGATATTTGCGACTGACATTGGTGACTAATGACATTGCTTGTGTGTCGCCCAAGGGAGACCTGGTAGATGAAAGTGTGTGTTACCTGAACTTAGTTTGACTTTTACAGAGTTAGTTATATAGTTTGTGTTCACTCTCCATCCAGAATCTCAAACAAAATGTGTTTTTTCCCCTATTTTTGCTGTCATAATGTCACTTTATATAATCTGTGCAAGATGCTGCAACCATGTTTGTTTCGGTACTGGGTTTGCTGGGTCGTCTTTTTCTGTTAATCCTCAGGTTTGTCTTGGTCTTTAGTGAGCTTATACATGGATTCTGTTGCTGCTGAAAGGTAGCAGGTCTCCCGCTGCTTGCATTTATGTAAAATGAGTAGTATTGGTCTGGAAGTATTCCTTTAAACAGCGTCAACTGTGTCATATCTGCACAAACACGACAGCGAGAAATGATGTGGGAAAGGTCTCGGTTATTAAAGCTGCATGAACTCCTGAACTCTGTCTGACTTCAGAGCAGTGATATACACATCAGGCAAATGAGGTTGGGAGTGGGCGGCACGGCCTGCATGGGTGAATGCCTGTCACCGTCTTTTTGGAGTGGTGGAGGAAAAGGAGGACAGAGTTCGGTCATAACAACCATTAATCCACCTGGACTGCTCCGAGATGACAAACAACCGGTACCTGTGACATATCTGCGAGATCTTGACGGAGCCGATCACAGATACAGATGTGTTTACAAATTGAAAGGGAGACACGGAGACGGCAAAACAACGAAATCATTCACTGGGCGGAGAGTGTGCACTTACCTCGTATAACACGGCTGCACAAATGAAAAATAATGACAGTCACTACGGTGGCTGACAGTTAGGAGGCAACATGATGGGATGGTGATGGATGAGGGGGGTGAAGACACAGGTAGTGAGAGGCAGAGGGGGTGGGTGGAGGGCAAGAGGAGTGAGTGACAGGGTGGTGCTGTCAGCTCCTCTGTGGCTCGCTCTTCAGGGGAGCCCCGGAGCGTGTTCTGTTAAGTAAACAGCTGCAGCGACGAGAGCTCCTCAAATATTAATAGGGAGTGATCCCCTCCACTCGTCTGTTCAAACTGACATTCCCTGAAGTGGACCACAGCCTTGCAGAAGGAGGAGCAGGCATACTGGCTTCCTGTAACGCGACAGCGGACACCAGGCCCGCCTGCAGCACCCATCAGACCTGACAGAGCTGGGGATCAACCAAGGGACAACCAGCAGCACAGTGGCCCTCCCTATGGGCTGAAACACAACCCCCCCCCATGTGGCTCATTATTATCTGTGGCATCACAAGAAAACATTTCAGACTGCCAAGGAAAACATACTAAAACGCAGTTCATCCCCACCCGCTCCAACCCACATCCATGCCCATCAGACAGAGATGAATTATAAATGAAAGGGTGCTCAATCTGAGAGGATCGATACTAACAAGGTCCGAGTTAGCCATGACAGTTCTTCCTCCGTTTTTACCTCCCATCTTCCCGCCACTCTGACTGCCTCTCAGGAGGAGAAAAACGACAAACCGACTTGAGCTGAATGCTAAAAAGTCAAACTAATAAGGCAGAAGTAACTACTCCTACAGCCATTGTTATAAAGTTACTAAAACAGCGTATATAGCAGATGAAGGAGCTGCTAAACGAATGAGACTATACTCTATTCTACCTCCTTTGATCGACCCACAACTCCCCAACACCCACCCCATCACCTCTCCACTGACAGGCAGACCAGGGGAATTTTCTGAGGAGGAGTAATGGAGCTTGTCGAAGAGCTCCCTGCTTCACACCACTTAGCCTCTCGTCCAGCCAGGGTGGTTTGGAGATGTAGGGATGTATGGAGAGGGCGGGGGGGTGGTGGAGAGGTGCACTACTGATGAGGCTCCACCGGGACTCGGGGCAGACTCCACACCACCCAAACATTTCTCCTCACATCAGTCACGCCACGCGGGCAGAGAAGCGTGCAGCAGCAGCAGCAGCAGCGGCTCCATCCACCACATCTCTTTTCTTTCCTTCATTAAAGGTTTTTCAGTTCCAGCGCCCTTTTCACACACTCCCTGCTGGGCAAACACGGTGTCCTGCTTCATCAATAATTCCTAGAGTCAATCATTTCAATAAAGACCACTCCTTCGGCTGCTGCCTGAACAGAGGCATTGTTTTAAGAAGAGAGAGTGGAGATCCGGCAGCTACTTCCCTTCCTGAAAATGTAAAAGTATTTTTGGTGACTCACCTTCAGTGTGAGGGCATATACATAAAGGTATCTAATCAAATGTGATTTGGAGGTGATTAAACTTTCCATTCAATAAAACTGCACTTGGACGCTCGTTGGTTAGCTAGCAGAACAATTTCATGGGTCAAAGGTTTGGATCTTTAGGTGTGATGTTTCTTTCTGTTTATAGATAGTGAAGTTTTTCTTTCCTTTTTGATTTCACTTAGATCATTTTTAGAGAGTATTTTTATTTTGTTGGTTTGAACAGTATCCACGTTTCCTTTGTTTCCCTTGTAGTTTACCTCACCTTTTGTTTTAAATAAAACTGTTTTATGTCAAATTAAATTAGTCATCATGAGTGTTTTCGGATCTTTACAAAGCCTAAATCCTGATGCAAAATGTTCTGTTGCCCAACATAGTGTGTTCAAAAAATAAAATAAAAATAAAAATATGGTTTACTTACCATTTAAAGATTAAAGGTCCAGTGTGTAAGATTATGAGTATTTCTTGTTCATGTTTTCATTAGTGTATAATCACCTGAATATAACAATCGTGTTTTCGTTGTCTTAAAACGAGCCTTTATATCTACAGTGAGAGCGGGTCCTCTTCCACAGAGTCCGCCATGTTGAACTGCCATTTTTCTACAGTAGCTCAGAACAGACAAACCAAACACTGATCCAGATATGACCTTTTGCTTTTTTATGTGAATTTGGCAGCCAGCGTTTTTTCCTACATGCTTGGAAGGGGAGGGTGAGACGTGGGAGAGTATTCATGTGGTTGCAATCTGCCACTAAATCCTACACACTGGACCTTTAACAATATCTGTAGTATCTTCTACAGGACCCTTCAACAAAATGTAACAATGATTAATCTGTTGGCATACAAAAAGCTACATGACTTGCTCAGTATCTCTGTTATCCACCAACACATGGACTCACCACATTACATTGAGTTGCTGGCCTTTAAACTACAACCATCTGAGGATTATGGTATTGGTTAAAGGCAGCTACAAACTATGAAACTAATCCTCATCTAAAAGTACAGAGGGGAAACACACGGCTACTGTTGAATATGTTCATGGCTGGATGGCTCTATGAACTACCAAAGGCAATGTCAGTGAGATGTTAAGTTCAAGTTGCCCTCAGGATGAATTGTAATAACTTTAGGGATCCCTTAACTTTTAATTAGACGCATCTTCATGTCAGAATTAATTTAGTCTGATACTTTATTTATGTTTATGTCAGATACCCTCAAAACTAAGTACATTATCATCCTCGGCTTCGTGCTTAGCACAGGATGATATAACACTGAAATAAGACGGAGAATTTGCTGGAAATGTTAGCGTGTCATTGTGAACATATTCAGCATGATGACATTACCATGTAGCTCAAAGCACGGCCTCACTGCTCCGTGACTTTTAAAGTAATCTGAACCAGGAGACTCCAGTTTCAGCTCTTTATGCTGAAGGTCAAGTCGTACAACAAAGACTGCTCGGTATGAGTCAGAAACGTGAGGTCATTTTAGGAGTTAGAACAGATTGATACAGATTTTCTTTCTTTTCAGAGGAAGTTAAATTTGGTCAATCGTTGTTACATATTTATATTGTTGTAAATAAGCCATGAGATCCCAAAGATGTAAGATCAGCCCCTCTGCCCTGCTCCACCCTGTCCTGACAGGTTGTTATGTGTGCATGGCTGAGCACATGTTGCGTAAGTGTTTCAATATTTCATGGGGAAATATGAAAAATGCATCTCTTTGAACTATAAGTGCACGGTTGGAGCAGAAGGGAAGAGGGCAAACTGGTGGGGTCGCGAGGTGAACGAAGAAAATACAGAGGAGGAGCTGAAAGAAATGGGTCGCTTCACGGCGCTGGTGACAGAGTTATAATCTTCCTATTCAGGGAAGCTCTGCGCCGATATTACGAGGCTGCCGAGGTTCAAACGACTTAGACCTGTGAGCGAACCGTTTCGCAGAGTTCACTTTGGAAAAAGCGGAGGCTGCTTTTCATAAACAACCAAAATCAGAAACAACACCTTGAAGATTAATTCTGGAGCAGGTGTCCCCTGCCACAACCTGTCAAACGTTGTGCACAAACAGAAAGATTGACAAGCAAACGCCGTCAGGTCTTGCCGGGGTTGCCCCCACAGAGCTGAACTCAAATAGCTTCAGACTGAGCGAGTGAGAGAAGTTTTGCAGCCACAACACATCAGCTGTAAAGCCTTTGGATTTGTATTGAGTATGCATGCCCTGGAGTGAGGATAAATATAAACAAAGTGACACCAAGAATAGCCTCCATTTGGCTTAATATGAAGACAAATGTGTGCTTTCTCGAACACGTCTCGTTAATAGATGTGGCTGTTCAAATGTGATCTTGCGTTTGCATTGATTTCGCTCACAGAAACAGCTTTGATTAAATACGAGTGTGGCTGTTTCTGAGAAGCAGATTTGTATCATCCATTAAGTGGAAAAAAAAAAAAAGTCTCGCATGACGCATGGAGACGCTGGGTGATTCATTTAAAGGCGCTCATTACCGCAGTATGAGATGTGTTCATGTCAATATGCCACTTTCACTCTTCCCATTTTCTCCTCTGTGCTTTCCTTTTTCATTTCCTCTCCTCTTCTCCCCTCCTTTCATCTAATCTGCTACTTCTTTCCTTTCCATTTCTTTCCTTTCCTTCGTCTCCTCTCCTTTTTCTTTCCCCTCTTCTCACCTTCTCTTCTTTCCTCTCCTCCTCTTCTATCTGCCCCTCTTCATTTCTCCTTTGTCCTCTCCTTTCCTTCCTTCTCCTCTAATTTCTTCTCCTCCCTTGTCCTCTTCTCTTCTTTCCTCTCCTCTCCTCCTTTGTCCTTTCGTCTCCTCTCCTCATTTTTCCTCTCCTCTCCTTTGATCCACTCTCCTCTTCTCCCTTTTCCTCTCCTCCTCTCCTCATTTGTCCTTTCCTCTCCTCTCCTCCTTTCTCCTCTTCTCTCCCTCTCTCCTCTCCTCTCGTCTCGTCTCCTCCCCTCTCCCCTCGTCTCCTCCCCTCTCCCCTTTCTCCCCTCTCTTGCTCTCTTCTCCATTTCCTTTTCACTCGTCTCCTCTCCTCTCTCTCCTCTCTCCTCTCTCCTCCTTCCTGGCTGATGCAGCAGCCATCAGACGTAGAAAGAAACAAAAGCTCCTTCTCTCAGCTGGAGTTGGGAGGAGCCGTCAGTCCCTTCAGCTCTGTTTGATGATAGCGTTTCAAATGACACTTTGATCCTCACTCCACTCTGTTTGTTTTTCCTCTATGATGAAACACAGCTCGAGAGGCGTGCAACAGGGCGCATCATTAAAATGTGGCTCAAACACGAAGAGCCATCCCTAGAAACCACTCATGACTATTTTTTGACACATCAGCATAAAGAACACGACAGGGTAGGTGGAAGAAACTGTAGAGACGAACAGAGATCGTGTGTTCTCCCTGCAGATAACGCTCCGCCGAGGTGACACCAAAGCTGAAGCGAAACTCTGGATCTTTCTGTAAAGACTGAACGAGAATAAATGAATCTAATGAGGCATCTCTGTCAGGCCTAAGCGTTGTCTGTGGTCTGGAAAGAGTTATCAAGCTATAGAAAATAATATCTGAAGCTGCAACTACGACTAAAAAACTCCATGAAAGGTTTTCTTTTATTGACTGTTCTTTATAAGAAAACATTCAAGGACACAACATGGAACAAGTACAGACAAAAAAAAAGAACATTTTTTAAGGTTATGTGCTTTTTTATCATCCTTCCCTTCATATCTAAAACAAGCTTAAAAGCAAAGCTCTCCACAGGTCTTTCCAGAACGAATAAAAACATAATTCACTGAGTCTTAATCTCAGTACAGAAATCAGCCTTTGTTTAAGAATAATGGTGGAAACGCGTGAGATGAACAGCCCAAAATATAAGTCTGAAAGAGTTGGCTCTTTTCTTTCTGGGGTGATAATTCTGCTATTGAAGATTTCCAGTGCCACAGCTGAAATAATATGCAAATACCCACCCCATGGGGTGCAGACTGGCTGACATATTATCAGCAGAGAGACAGACGTCGCATTTTTGGGGGTTTTTTTTGAGTGCGGTCAAATCAAAAGACGAAAAAAGCACGATTAAAAAGGTGTACTGCGAAGCACGCAGGAGACAACAGGAGCACTTTAAACAGGATGCCAGCCCTGTTGGGGATACGATGCTGAGGCCTCCTGTGGAGACAGGAGCGCCTGGCAACCTACATAAAGCCCAGAGAGATAAGACAGACAGTTTGGAAAGCCAAACAATGAAAAATGAAAGCATGTACAAAAAAACAAAACAAAGGTTTATCTAGGTGAGGAAAAAGTGAAATGATTCCCAGTAAGAGGTGATTTCACGTTCGGGTCTTTTAAAAGTCATCTGTGGGCTAAAAAAAGGACAACCACGGCGATGATTACGTACCTCTTTTACTCCGGTTTTCCCCGGTGAGTTAACTCTGCAGCCGAGCTGCGATATTTTCAGTGACAGTTTCTAAACCTTGGAGTAAGGACCACACGCTGCACTGAGGTATCCCTTGACATATTCCCATGGGGAGATCTCGAGGACTGACATATATAGAAATTCATTTAATGCATTTCTAATAAAATAGGTTTGACATGTATATGATTGCATACATTTGAATTGTTCCCGACTCTTTGAGACCTGCTTTAAAAAAAACTTCTATAAACACTAATATCACAGCCTCTCAAAGCAAAATCAGCATGTCTGTGTGCTAAGTAAGTCAAATTTGTTTGTATGGAGCTTTTTGCAGACGTAAGTCACAAACTGATTTTACAGTATAAATATGCAGACGTGGTGCATACAGATTGCCCAAACAGTGTTTAAACCAAGTTAAGTCATGACTTAACACATATTAAAGAGGTTTACTTTACTAAGTATTCACTTCATCTAAAATTTACAATAACTGCCACACCCACACTCACTCTGCATATTCAGTATGTAAAATATAACAGTTAATAACGAGCTTCATCAGCGTTATCTGAAACAGCCTCTAACATCCAAACAAAGAGAGGCATTATGGGATCTGAGAGGAACTGTAGCATCTGTTTTTTGTGACAGCCGAGCGACAACCTCCGTTACTGTGAAGTGAAGCAGAAGTGCCAAAAACTGCAGTTCCTCAAACGTCCACTTGAGGCTGGCTACAGAAGTGAGTCAGTCTCCATAAGTCCCCATGTTAAAAATGTCCAACTTCACAGCAGAAATAAACATGTTTACAGCCTGGTACAAAAACAGTTTTGGTCTCTATAGCTAATTTCCCCGTTCATGACAACTGTACTGAGGCTTTAATTCATCTATTCAAACTGTATTACGGCTTAAAGTTAGTGGACTGTAGTTATATATCTCCTTTCTAGTCTCCCGACCACTCAAAGCGCTTTATATATCTCATTCACCTATTCACACACATTCATACAAGGTACAATGTGCCAACTGCTCATCAGCTCTTGGAGGCTAACCATGACGTTCAGTATCTTGCCTAAGGACACTTCAACATGCAGTCAGGAGGAGCTGCTGTTCATCTGATTAATGTACAACCTGCTCTGCCTCCTGAACCACAGCCGTAGTTATGTTATGTATAATTGACAGAGTGGCCGCCTTGATTTGTAGGTGCCATTAGAGGTGGCTTGTTTGAGCACCCAGGCGTCATTCAGCCTGCGTCAGGTCCACCGATGATCCACGTCTCTGCCCATTTTTAGATTAGCCGGGAGTTGGAAGAAGCAGGAATGCCAACATGGCGGTGGCCAGAGACACCAAAACGGCTCTTCAGAAAGCTGTTGGCGACGTTACAGATACGTTGTCCATCCTTTATACTGTCAGTGATCTAAACTTGTCTTTAGCTTCCACAGTTCACACCACAGTTGTAGTTTTTAACTCAGACACTGTAGTTTTTCTGTCTTTGAAGGAGGATTTGTGTCAACAGTGAAACAATGAAACCAGGCAGGTGTTCGATGGAGCTCAACCATGAGATGATTATCATTAGGGCTGTTGTTGTTTGTTCACACATGACACGATTCAAAAGTAAAAATGTCTCTGTATCAAACAGAGTCTCTGTAAGACTCTGTTTGATACCTGGGACATTCTTGAAATTTCACCCTTTGTATGACCTGTTGCACCTTCATGCCAAACGCATAATCATGGCACCAAAACATCTAAGTCGTCATGGGTTGGAAGCACTGTGTCCGTCCACGCCATCGATAAAAGAGTTTGCTGCCTCTGTCTTAAAATAATGTTAGCTTGTCACTTACGCGAGGCAGAGAGGACACCTCAGATGAACAGAAAATTTAATTTCATGTATTTCAGGATGAGTTGTGATCAAATTAATTAGAATAAATTACATTTTAGTTCACATTTGTTTCAACTGAACAGTCCTTATTAACATTAAACTGAAGAATGGTGTCCAGCTCTGGTGAAAATGACTGAACGCAAACCTTTTCAGAGTTGCTGAGTGTTTCTGGCTACGATATTAGCTTTATCTTGCTTGACAGCTTTCCACTTTACACATTAAACTGACATCGAGTCCAAGAAGAGAAGCTCAGTGAAGACGAGGGCGTGGTGTGTTTTCTCAACGTTATGTGATGTTCTCTATTAAAGAAAGTCTGATATTTACCGAAAATCCTAAACAGCAAGAATTGGGTGAACATACTGAACCATCTGAGGATTCATTTCCACTTTTTCTAGTTCAATGTAAAAAAAACTTGAAGCAGCAGGATTCATAAGTTTCTGAAAATGTGTAAATGTGACACAAAAACACACATTAGATTCACATGCAGACCATGTCAACTTAATTCAGCTGCAAAATACACCCAAACATCTATTTTGTATTTGCCTCTGGTGACTCAAATGTTTGATATGAAACCAGATCTCCACACAGAAGATTGAATAATGAGAGGAGATACTAAGTAGGGCTGGATCGCTGGTGCATTTGCTTTACCTGGATGTTTTTTGATGTATGTATCTATATTCTTCCTCAGGCTCACAAATACCAAAAAAAAAGCTCTCTCAGGCTGCAGAGAGACACTCTCACATTTCCCTTTGTAGTGCCGGAGGAGCACCAAGAGAGATCTCAGAGCTCAAACAGACAGTATTCTCAGTATTACACTGCTTTATTAAATATCAATCTGTACAACAGTTTGCCAGCCTAGCAGAGTGCTCAAAAAGTCCCGAAAATCTCATTACAAGCAAGCTAAGAAGTGACGCATAATGATAAAACATGGCAATTAAGTTAAATTCAAATTACGAGTTGATAGAAGAAGATGTGGTAATGGCTGGTATACCCCATCGTGTCTGGTAAACGATGCTCGAAGGAGCCCATTGGACATAGCAAAACTGCCTCTCCCTATCATTAAGTTATTAGATTAGCCCGGGGCAGCGAGTAAACAACTTCAGACATCTCGCAGCAGGCACATATCCCACCAGTCCTCGCTGTTATTGGATTACTCCGGGAAACTTCTCCAGAAGACAAAATGACTCCATGGAGAGCACGAGGCAGGGGATGATTATTGGAAAGCAGATGATGGGAAGAACAGAGGAAAGGCCCTGCACAGGCCAGACTCCTGGAGCACCGGATCGAACGGATGGCTAACGAGCAGGAGACAGAGAGAATGGATGCACAGGACGGCGAGATCTGTTTTTGATTATTGGCTGCTGGATGGAGAGGCAGCTCGGGCCTGCCAGGTTCTGCATCATCCGCCTCCTGCCACATCTCGTTTGGGTTACTGCCACGGCAAATGTCCATTCAGCACTATCGGAGACAAATGAGGGCAAACTCCTCTCAAGGTCAACAACCACCTCCACCGGGGCCACAGGGGGTCTGCCATTCTAATTCCTTATACACTTAGAGTAATTAAAACCCATCCAGAAGAAGCGAGGGGAAGTCGATAGAATTTTTTGAGACTGCTAATGAGATGCTAATTTGTTGGCCCGCTAGGAATAAGGTACGAGGAACTCAAGGACACAAAGGAAGATTTATTCACACTTTGGTTAAATGAACTTTTTCAATTATGGTGTGTGTGTGTGTGTGGCAAGTTTGTTGAGCGGTGTACACCGCCAGTTGTCCGGTGTCTTTATGTTTGATAAAAAGACATGAGCATCCTTTCAAGCTCCTTCCAAACTCCCGATCATTTACAGAGCATCGCCCCTGTGAGTTCAGAGTAAAGTAGAGAGGAGCTCCCCTGCCTCGCAGCAACGAGTGAAGCCACATACAGATCACCCTCATGCTGCCTGAAAGTAGTCCAAGTCAGACCTGTTTTCGAACACCCCACTGTGCCAGCCTTCTATGGACTCATTGAGTCATTTCAGGAGCACCAGGCTGGCTGTCCCACTTTTTTTTCTCCAGCAAATATCACACAGACTCTCTGATATCTGCGCACACACACACACACACACACACATTATCGCTGCTCAACTTTCCTCCCAACATATTTGACTTTATAAGCAATCGGGCCAATCCAGTCCTCTCATGTTTATTAATTGAGTTGGCTCTTTGGACTTGTGTGTGACTCCCCCTCTGGGTGAAGACTGTTCCTCAGGCTGCAGAGGAGCATCGAGCTGTGATGAAACTGAGCAGACAGCAGTGTGATCTTGTTTTTTTTCCTCCACCAGCACTGCAGTCAGGAGAGGCTCATTTCAGGATGTGTGATTTTACACAAGCACTGCACAACAAAAAAACTAGCCAGATCCTGCCTGCGCTGCCACTCAGCCACAGTGGCTTTCAGCTCTCATACAATAATAAACTCAACAAATCATGTTTAAAAACTTAAATAAAAGCTTGTCTCATTAACAAAGGAGGATAATCTCATTTCTGATCTGCAGGCTGAGCATCATAACAGCAGCAGCAGCAGCAGCAGCGCCTCTCTGAGGGACAGATCGCTGGGGAAATAACAACAATTAGAGCTGCCAATCACCCTAAAATGCCAGAAGATGGTTTTAGACAAGTTTATGCTTAATTGGGCAGTTATAAGAGGAGTGAGGGGAGAGGAGATGTGATGAGATGTGCCGTATAATCACACCATTAACATAAATTTGTGCTTAAAGGTCCACTGTGTGGAATTTAGTGGCATCTAGTGGTGAAGCTGCAGACTGCAACCAACTGAATACTCTTTAAAGTGTGTAGGAGAAACTATGGTGGTCACACAGCGTGCAGAAAAAGTGAAAGGCCACATAGAGCTACACTAATTAAGCATAACTATATATGTTATATTCCATTGTTGCCCACAGATCATGCTAAATGCTACACACTGGACCTTTATGTCAGTGGAGCCACATTTAGTTGCAGCCTCAGAGTAAAGCAGGGTGGATAATTAAGAGAAATTCACTGAAAGCTTAGTAGTAAATTAATTTATTAGCTGAACTGCAGAAAATAAATTGACAAACTTTTAATAGTCGGCTAATAATTAAAACCTTTTGTTTTAGTCATTAATTAAGAAAAAAATTCAAAATATATTTTTGTTTCATTGGAAACAGAAAACTTGAATACGTTATATATAGATATTAGATTAAGGATAAACATTTGAAATGTTAATACTGAACATATTTTTAAAATGTTCACTGATTTTCCACTTTTTCCAATACTTTTCTCGATTAAATGATTATTAGTGGCACTCAATGGGATACTACGGCAATTTAGAAATGGATTTTCATTAACATGGTGCACAGACTGACAAAAGAGTGGTCAAAGTCAAAGCAGCAGATGCTGAGATATCCAAATATTAATAGGTAAAAAAAAAACACTGACAGTACAAAGAATGGATGTGAGTGGTGGCTCTGGCTGTTGACCTGCCTCTTCTCCCGTCTAATCAAAAAATTGGCAGACGTGGTTCATCGGTGGACCTGAGGCGGGCTGAATGACGCCTGGGTGCTCAAACAAGCCACCTGTAACGGCACCCACCTGTCAATCAAAGCAGCCACGCTGTTAATTCTGCATAACTTTAAGCCTTAATATAATTTGAACAGGTGAGTTGTATAAAAATTCACCCTCAGTTTTTGCAGTTTTTGGCTTCACTTCACAGCCACGGAGGTTGTCGCTTGGTAAAAAAACCCCAAACCAAATCCTACAGTTCCCATAATGCCTCTCTTCGTTAGGATGTTAAGATAACGCTGATGAAGCTCGTCACTAATTGTCAGCTAACAACTGTTTCTTTACATTTTGCATACTGAATATGCAGAGTGTGGGCGTGGCTTTGGAGTTGTTTTGAATTTTAGATGAAGTGAGTACTTAGTAAAGTAAACCTCTTTAATATGTGATAAGTCATGACTGACTAACAGCGGTAGCACTCTGATCCTAATGTGTAAAATCAGTGGAGAGCTCTTATGTCACCCGCCGTCCTCTCCCCTCAGCGCTGACTCAAAAATCTGCAACAAATTTCACGTATCAAGTCATCTCCGGGCTGGTCAATGACGTGCGGCATCACATACTAATACACTCTTCAGACTCCATAATTTATTCTCTAAATTAAATTCTCAGCGTGCGCAGCGATCAGCTTACCCTCATTTTAAAAGATTAGATGTAAAGATGAGCATCCTGCGCAGGTTTACAGATTCTCGCTCTGAACTAAATAGACAAAAAAAATCAGGCCATCGAGTGCGAGGCAATCAGAGCACGCGGGGGGGAAGATGGTGTTATGATCTCGCTAATGTGAATCAAAATGAAATCCAAGAGTCTGTCACATATCAGAATGGATGCTGCAGTTTATCCATTACGCTGTATTTCCCTGGTACACTATAAAGAGATCTGCTAAGGCTCATTAGATTGTCAAATGGCATATGAAACATTCTGCGCGCATCATTAGAAATTCCTAATGCCTTACCTATTTCCTGGTATTGATCTCCAAAGAAGCCTGTCATCTTACTACTTAAAAGACAAAGATAGACAGAGCCATTACTTTTTCTATTGTTTGGAGGAGTTGACTTCAAAAGGGTGAAAACCTCTGGTGTAGTCTGAAGCTTGGGAAAGCCGAGCAGGGCAGGTGGAGCTGAAAGGAGGAGAGTGGGATGCAGGGATGGAGAGAGATGGGAGATAGATGGAGGAGTGTAGAGGGGAAGCCCTTTGATCTCTGGCAGAAGTGAAGCGCTGAAGAAAAGAGACAGAGAGCTGCAAAGAAGACTGCAAACAAGGCATGCACTCAATTCCCAATGGTGGCAACGAGCGCGAGAGGGAGAGACAGACGGAGGGAGAAAGACGGGAGGAGAAAGAAAAGTCAAGTAGATTGAACGAGACGGAGATGGAGAGAGAGGATGACAGGGTCAGAGAAGAAAAGAGGAGAAGAGAGGGAGGATGAAAATGAAGTATAGGGAAACAGATAAGACCAGGATGTTAAAAGGATTTCAGTCCGGGGCTGTTTGGGGAGTTCTCTCGAGCCCTATGCTAAAGCAATTAGTATTGAACCCCTTCTAGGAAAGTGCAGCCAAACCACAGCAGCAGTCTCTAACATAGTTAGTGTGTAACTACCAAGTCAAGCAAACCCCACGGTCCCCCATTAAACCTCAAGTTTTAATTGGCGTGTCAGGATGGTGCTGCGTTTCACAGCCAATGAGTGTGCGCTCTCAAAAGAAGTCGGCCCAGTGAGTCCGCACATCCCACTTCAAGTGGAAACCCCGAGACAGTAAACAGAGCTGCTGCGCCTGGATTGTAAAGGCCCGTGTAGCATGATAACAAAAGCTCGACGTTACATGTGAAAGGGACATTTCAAAGCCTGCTGATTTTAATACGGCTGCACTGTGAAAGGAAAAGTTGTGCACCTCTTTGTTGTCCTGGAGTTTACTTGAAGTTTTTGTTTACAGCGTAAAAACTTTTACTGTCACGACAACATAATGGGACGGTCTGAAATAATGAGAAACAGTAGCACAAGTTAAGAGGAGTAGAAAAAGTCTGTACGACAGCAGCAACATCTCACAAAAGTTTGCTAGCGTCACACCGATCTGAGCGGAGTCGCTGTTGCACATTTTTTGCGCGAGAATCCGACTTTTTATTTGTCGTTCATTAAAGGTTACGACAGATCTTTGAAAGCCTCTTTCTGTTTTAATCATGGCTACACGCTTTTAATCATGTAGCTTTGATAACAAAGTCTTTTTAACAAGGCTAACGAGTGCTTTGAATGTTTGGAAATCCAAGTGCAGGGCTTTAGATGTGGGCTTTGCTGAGCTGAGTTTACCTTACAGACTTGAAAGTTGTATGAACCAGTGAAAGTAGTAGTCAGATAATAAAGTTATAATCTAAAAATACATTCAAAGTCCACAAGTATTATCAGATAAAAGTACTTAAAGTATCAGAAGTAAAAGTACTTATGATTCTATCTGATATTATTAGATCATCAATGTGTAAGCAGCATTTTGGGCCAGTTTAAACTATATTATATACATTTAGACAGTTCTAATACACACGTTTCTAAATTATTTGAACTTTTCTCTGATCTTTGCTGCTTTTTTTATGTAACATTAGATGATGTAGCCTCTCCGGGCATCAAAGAAATTTGATGAAATTAAATGAAATCATGTGAGAAGTTTAGAGAGGGAAATGTCTCTTTGATGCTAATAATTCATAAACATCTGACACATGCGGAGCTCCAACCAGACAGACAGACGGCTTTGATCTTTAACAATACATCTTATTTTATCCAAGTGGCAACCTCTGGTTGGCAGGTCAATCTCCGTAAGTCCCCATGTTAAAATGTCTCAACTTCACAGCAGAAATAAACATGTTTACAGCCTGGTACAAAAAACAGTTTTGGTCTCTATAGCTAATTTCCCCGTTCATGACAACTGTACTGAGGCTGAATTTATATACAACTCACCTGTTCAGATTATATTAAGGCTTAAAGATGCAGAATTAACAGTGTGGCTGCTTTGTTTGAAAGGTGCCGTTACAGGTGACTTGTTTGAGCAACCAGGCATCATTTGGCCCGACTCAGGTGCACCAATGATCCACGTCTTTGCCGTTTTTTAGATTAGCCAGGAGGCGGAGGAGGTCAACATGACTTTATCATGTTTAATCTTTGTTTGTACCTGTAGCTGTCAAATACAGCAAGTATAACGAGTAAAAAGTACAATGTTTCCCCCTAAAATGTAGTGGAACATCAAGTACAAGTTACTCCAAACTGTACTCACAGTATTTGAGTAAACTTTCCACCACTGTTTCAGTCTTCTGTTGGACTATTTCTTTAATAGAATTATCCGTAATGAGTAAATTAAAGCGAATACACATATGCTCCATTATGTTCACCTGCACAGTATCAGTGGCGGATTATGTTTTGCCTCCAGAGCAGCTTCACTTCTTTTAGGCGACAATCCAGTGAGGAAATGCTGATTTGACAGTGTCACATAGTTCCTGCTGACTTTTATAATACAACTGCTTAGAGCAGGTGTCATTTCACTCTTCAGTCAGTCACTTTCAGCAGTCACCCGCCTTCATCACCTTCATCCTCGTCGTCTCAGCTGACAGCAGTCGAGGCTCGGTGTCTTCCGGGTTTGATTATATGTACGCTTTTCCAGAGTTGTTATTTTGAATACATCTGTTAGCTCGAACCAGTCGTACCAGCCAGTCTCCTCTGACCTCTCTCACAGTGCTTTCCAGGACCACTGCTGACTGGCGTTTTTCACTCAGTGAATAACAACCATTACTGACTGCAGTGCGCCAAAAATCTCAGGAGGCTGTCACTTTCTGGAACAACATGTCTGGCACCGACAACCACGCTACATCCAAAGTCACTTTAACCACACGTCTCTGCCATTCGAACATTTAGTTGAGCAGCAGCTGAGCGTCTCATCCCTGTCTGCGTGCATTATGCTTTTTCTTTATTTATATGTGACTCAGTGTCTGGAGGAGTGAGCCGCTGACATGAACAGGGACGCGCAGCCAAGAAAGTGGATACCGACTGTCTTGTTTCGAAGACGTCAATTATCACTTTAAAAGTGCAATTATGATGTGTTTTTCTCGCTCTCTCTCTCCCGTCTGCCAGATTTAAACAAACTGCGCTCGCTGCTTACCTTGAAATATCGCCGCATTCTGGATGATAAGACGTTTGAGCTGAGCGCTGACAACCTGCAGGCCAGACTCCATGTTGCTACGTGCGGCTACCTGATACCTCTCCTCCATCTTCTTGGAACAGCAGGTCGGGCCTTTGGTTTGGCAAACCTGCAGATCCGCACCTGGCAGGAAATCAGCAGAGACAGGACAGAAGTCTGGATGAGCAGAGGAAGGAGCTGCAAAGCCACTTTTGTTTTAATTTTCACGGGAACAGAAGCCTCTTCCTTTCACAGACACACACACACAAAAACAGATTCAGCTGCATCGCCTGCATGCTAAACATAGGAAACACCATCTACAGCAGATTCTGCAGCATTAATGAGCACATGATCGTTATGTAGACACTATTAGCAGGGCTCAAGTCAAAAATAAACTGTGGCTAAACATGAGTCATTTTCATGCACATTTAAGCAATATACCAAGGCGATGTTGTTTTTCTCAGAGATCAGTTTGGTCAGAAACTTTCCCACCACTCCGGGCTACACTTTTCACACACAGGATCAAAAAAATAAAGTATTTTTCTGGACGCAAAGATGAGAGCCAGGAGCACTTGCAGCATGCAGACAAACAAACCCAGGTTTCATCATGCTTTCACTGTGTATCACATTAAAAAAAGAAAAAACATCCATGAGTAACATTGAAGGTGACGAAACAACATTTCTGCACCTGACCATTTGTGCTACAAGTTGTTTACACAGATGAGAAATAATTGGATTCTCAGAGCAAAAAAAAAAAAACACAAGGTGACAAGGATGTGTCATTGGGGCGACGTAGCAGCACACAACCTGGATCAAAGAACAAACGGCCTGAAGAAATTAAATCTGCTTGAAATAAAAAATATCTGATATATGATGATGAACGAACTGCAGCTTTGTGCGAAGACACGCTGAAGGACATCTTCGACAAAGAGCCATTCTGCCTCGGTTTATTCAGGCGAACATGCCTCTACTATCACAACGGCTCGGCGAGGCTGTTAGAAGTATAAAATCGACTCTGGAAGTTTGATGAAGAGATCATACTGTACATCAAACAGATGAGTTTTTTTAATGAAGAGGGAGCTGCACACACATTTATCATAAATACTCATAATATCAGTGTGCTGGAAAAGAAACGTCCAGTGGAGTACACACTTTCTATACACCTGCGTATTCCCAAATCACTGCTCTAAAACGATGCACGCACAAGACATCACACAGACATAAATAGGACACAACCATGTGATGTTTAAATACAAAGAGGAGTTCCCTCTCCTCAGTGCTCTCTCTCTCTCTCTCTCTCTCTCTCTCTCTATGTGTCCCATGTGGCTGCTGAAAGCTTCAGTGGAGGCTGCAGTCGTAACGTGCCAAGCTGCGTCGTGGAGTTGTCTGCGGGATCTGCTGCCTGAGAGGCGTCAGTGACAAGGGCCTGATTGATGGTGAGGTAAACAAATGTCAGGGGAGCCTGCCAGCTTCAGCTGCTGCTGCTGCTGCTGCTGCTGCTCGGGGTGCCGAGGATAAAGAGACGGAAGCATAGAGATTAATTTGAAGGGAGGGCTTGGATTGTGAATGTATATATTTATATCAGGAAAGTCTTGATAACAAGCGTGTCAAAAGAGAGTGGAAAGGCTTTTGTCGAGACGGAGGCTTTATCTTAATATAAAAAGTGAATATCTCTATTGAGGCTTTGTCTCTTGGAGATCTTCAAACAACAGATCTTCAGAAACAGAGCTCCGACTGTAAGAATGAAAACAGCAGTCATGGAGGGAAGTTAAACTAGCAGGAGATGCAACGGAGTGACAGTCTTGATAACTAATAAGTACTGAGGAGTCAAACAGAGAACAGCTTCAGCTAACTCCCTCCTAAACTCCCATCAGGGTTTAAGGTGTAATGAGTGAAACAGGCAATAAAACTGTCACGCGGCACCTTTTGTATGCATACTGACAGGCTTAATATCTTAAATCAATACCGACAAAGGACTCCTGACAGATAAGATCAAGTTAATTTCAGACTGCAGGGGCAAAATTATTAAGCTGTCAATAGCACCATAGGTGAGGTGAGCGCGGTCGGTGCAGAAAAAGAAGACGGGGATTTAGCAATTATCTCCGGCAAAACAGACAGTTTCATCTGCACGTTTGTCGTTTTGCAGATGATGAATGTGTTTCATTACAGAAGTTCCACAGCGGTGAGGAATAAATGAAGGATTGGGCGGGAAAATGATTCCCTGTAGAGTTTCACAAATAATAAAATCACACCGTCTAAATAAAGCCTTCTTTGTGACTGACAGATCACTTGGGAATAAGCTTCCTGCTTCTCCTCTTTGCTTCAGGCTCAGCTCTCTTTCTCCTCCCTCCCTTTTTTTTTTTTTTACATTCCTTGTCATCCCTGCATAGTTTTGTTTCAGTTCACCTACTTTGACTTTAATAGCTATTGGGCAATGAGAGCAACTTTCTATGGGTCTGTTATTGGTTAATTAGTCGATTTTTGTGTTCTGATGGCCAATTCTCTCAAAGAAAATGAAGAGAGACAAGGTGCAAGGCTCGGAGCAATTTAGATGTAAATTTCCCCAACATGCAACCTCAGTTCAAGGTGATGCCTTTCAATTATTACATACTTTCAATCAATACTCTGAAATGGCACGGCGGACAATTCAACATGCAGAACAGCTGGCGTTTTCAAGGTCTTTGAAGCGGCTTTTTAAAAACACATTGATCGCCCTTCAGTTTGTCACCGCAGTGTCTTGACAGTCCTTCGCTGTTCCTCTTGTGACAGAAAGTTTCTGTCGAAATGCCACGGGTGAAAACTCGGCAGCAGCAGCAGCAGGGGCTCCAACAGCCCTGTGTACACATGAGACCAGAGAGAGTCCCTCCATTCACTTCTTTAACAAGCTCGGGGACTTCAAGCAGAGGGAGCAAGGACAGACACAAGTACAGTATATGTGTCCCTTTTTTCTGCTTCCCCAGCACCAATTAGAAAGCTATCACTATGCAAGTTTAATGATGGAGACCATGGGGGAAAAACAAGTTGTATTAAGATATAGAATATGTTAAAAGCTGTTCATTATGAGCATAAATTATACATCAACTCGCGGCGTTGAAGTCGAAGCATGTGGGACTCTTTGTCTTCCTCTCCGGGGCAAAATAAGCCAGTGTCACTTTGTAGAGACAATACATGAAATAAAGATAGCACAATTTACAACCAACCTAAGGAACAATAATATCATTAGCTACTGGGGATCACAGTTGTTTTAAGTATTTTTAGTGCTCGGCTCAGTGCTCTACTTTAAGTCGTTTGATGAAGCAATAATTCAAAAGCTGGAAGCGTGAATGTGCAAAAGGCAGATTTTTAAGTGTGTATACACAAAGCGATGAGGTGGCAGACACGAGTGCCCTTCATTGAAGTGCTTTTCAAAAACTGAATAAACAAAAGACAAATCAGTTGCTTAATAAGATACACTCCAGGTCAATATGAGACACCTATTAGTCACGTCTTGTGTCATTTAATCAGCAGGTTTCTTCATGATGAACAACAAGCTCAGACGACCTGGCCCTGCAGCTAATTACTGAGAATCTTTTTTTTGGCATCCTGCTCAGGAATATTAAACAACATGAAACTGTGATTGTTTGCTTTGCAGCGGTTTCTATTAAAATAAGTGGCAGCTGTCAACTCAGCCCCAAGCAAACTACGATTACTCTTTCATTTAGTGAGAATCTGATGCTCCTCTCATGAATCAGGTCAGCCGCTTGCTGTCAGGGATCCTCCACCACATCCTCCGCTGACACTGACAGAGCAGCTTTCACACTCATGTCCTGGGGTAAGTGCTTGGCGCTGCTTGCTTGCTTGCTTGCTTGCTTGCTTGCTTGCTCACACGCCTCTTCCACATACACGACAACACAGTGGAGTGAACTGACACCCAGCCTCCATTTCACCTTCAGACACTACAACCACCCACAGCAACAGCCACAACAAAGACACGAGTGGTACTCCTACAGCGTATTGTAATGTTGTTTATCTGCACTCGCTGCTTATGAAAGGAAAACTTAAGCTTTTGTTGTTTTTTTTTTTGTTGGAGTGTTTGGCCCCCTTGGCACCACATGCAGCATTATTAGGATTCAGCTCTGCTGTCCTGCGGACATCTCTCTGAATCAGCTACCTCTCCCACACAATACAAAATATCAATACAGGCTACTTCTCGCCTCCCTGTCACGCACGTAGAAAGCGATACTTCCCCAGTCAAATCACAGCGAGCCACTCTCAACATTTAATTTCATCAATCTTTCATTTGCTGTATGCCTTCGACAAAGAACTCGTGTTACGTCAGGCCGCATGACGAGCCCTCTGTTTCACATTTATTTTATTTTTTAAAGCAAGTTCAGTGCAATAACAGGAAATGTGACTATGAAGTGAAAACCTTCAACTTATTTGGAATAAATTAATGACAAAGATATATTATGGATGAGGCATAGGACCAAAAAAATTAATAAATATATGAGAAGTGACTGCATATTTCATGCTTTTGTAAAATGTGAAAAAAAAAAAAAATCAGCTCATTAAAACAAAAGTGGAAGAGCTGGGAATTATGGAAATCCTACCTAAAGTACAAGCCTTGGGCCATAACTCTGTCTCATTCTGGATATTACTTTTGAAACTTTTATGTATTGCTTAAATATTGCCTGGGATGAAGATAGACATGTAAGTGTCAACGCTGCATACAAAGGACAGCAAAGAATACTGAGAATATCGCCTGGAAATTTAATTTGTGTCACATTTCTTTAATGGTAAGCACATTTTCCTGTGAAGAAAACTTATTTAAGAATAGAGTCTGACTTTTTTTTTAGACTAATGAAACTAGATACTGCAAAAATGATTTTGCAGTATCTACTCATCTGTGGAAATATCCCACATAAACAGAATAGATTATTGTGTGTAAGTATGAGTGAAAGCTGTGAATGTGATCATTGTTAATGATGTAATGTTTGGTAATGCAACGATTCATGCACACACACACTGAAAAACAATAAATCAATATTGGGTTATTCAGTTAGTCTGGACCCCGACACAGGTGAGATGATTAACAGAACTTGTGCTGTATGAAATTAATTTGTCAGACTTTCTCAAATCTTATTTTCTTGTAGGAAATAAGCCACAACCGCCATAAATGTGCAAGTATATGTGCTACAAGTCAAAAAGGCTGATAGTCGCTGCATTATCCCTTCAGATAAATAACATTTTACAAGGTTAACCTCTCTTTGGATTCATGCTTCATCACTGGAAGAAAAAAAAAATTGTTGGTTGTATGAAGAGATTTCACTAATATAGTGCATGAAAGACGTCCTGCAGCACAGCCAAGGCCAGGTGACGTCCTCGCTGCAGGCCTAAATGATCTGAAGTGAAGTGTTTCTCTTTACAAATCTGAATCAGTACAGAATTAATTAATGTTAAATGTGTTGTAATCTATTTGCCTTCTCACTTTATTTAGGCTGTGGGTCCTGAAATGACATCCCTTGTCTCATAGTTGATCCCAAAGTGTGTTGTTCAAAAATGCTGACTCGAAAATATTTAACACATGTTGGGAAAGTCAGAGAAGCATTTTTCCTCCAAGGTTTAATCTCTGTTACTGATATAGTTCTGTATCAGTATCAGTCAGCCATCCGTCCATTTCCTGCAACTGCTTATCCTTATCAGGGTCATGGAGGGCTTGAGCCTATCCCCGGACATTGGGCGAGAGGCGGGGTACACCTTGGACTAGTTTCTGCAGTTCATCACAGGGCACATAGAGACAAAGAACCATTCACAAGTACGTGAAATTTAGAGTAACCAATTAACCCTTTTAGTGCAGGTCTTTGGACTTTGGAGCCCCACAAAGATACGGGGAAAATATGCAAACTACACACAGAAAGATCCCACAGCTGGAGTTTGAACCAAGAACCTTCTTGCTGTGCAAACCACTGTACCAACATGCCACCCTGTTATCAATCATATTTAACTCAGTTATATAAATGATGTCAGTCTGACTGTGCTCTTATTTTGTTTCCTTCTGATGGCAAAATCCAGTTTGTATAAATGTATTAAAGCGGTAACCTTTCCCTTTGTCTCAAACTTATCTAATTTAAAAAGACAAGGAAATTATCCTGAAACATTTGATTACACCATATTAAAAGGATATTTCATTTTGAGGTTATATATGAATGAATACAGTATATATTCATATCTTGTGCCAAAATGTTTAGGAGAGATGAAACGCTTTAAAAAAACAGAAATCATTTGGGCTTTGTTGACACCAATTACAGATGAAAATTCATCACTTTCACCCATGTGGAGGTAATGCATCATGTTCTCTACAGACTTAACGCGTCCTCATTTCAACTCATGTTCATAATCTAGTTGTAAAATTAGGAAACAGCAGAAGAAGTAAAACATTTGGGCTGAAAGGGTTTTCAATCACTGCTCTACATTAATATGGAAACCCAGCATTTACTGTACAAGTCTGAACCTGGTGCTCTATCATCGCTTACTTACTGTACAACCGTCACTTAATAAAACCAGCAAATTAAGCTACAACAAAGTAGCCACGGGTATCGTGGGAATGTGTAAGCCAAACTACCTCTTAACAGGCCAGGATGAATTGTTCTTTGGCTGACTGGTGAATTGATTTTCAGTGTAAGTAATTGTTTCGAGCTTCCTGGTGTGCAAGCGTGTCTGGATCCCTCAGCAAAGAGGTGCACAGACACAAGAGGCTGCGCTGCTCTGCCTCGGATTTGGAGGAAGCTAAATATTTCTCTTGGCCTGCTACGGTGATTCACCCTTTGGCCGGCAGATAAAATGTTTGATGGCCTAGGTGAAGGGCGTGTGATTAACGACGGATGAGAAAATGTTGGAGCTGCGTGCACCCACAGATGGGAGACTAAAAGTGGATAGAGGGAGCGTGACAAAATATGCTTCAAAGTGCATCGCAGGCCGTTTGATTTGAAGCGTTTTGTTATTCGTGACACTCTCTCATGTTCGCAGAACACTTAGTATTATTTGGTAAAGCTCTTTGAGTCAGGTGGGAGTCATGAGTGTGAGAATAGAGAGAGAGGGAAAAAAACTCCAACCTGGAGCACTTCCCTGTGCTGACATGACACTAAAACACCCAGTTAACATTTGCAGCTGGCTGTGATTCAGCCACATGAGAGCCATCTCCATTTACATACTGAATCAGAATGCATGCAACAGGCTCCACCAACATGCTGTGTTCTGCAAAATAGGATGGTTGTACGTCTCTCCCACAAAGATTTGAATTATTTCACCATCAGCTTCAAGTGTTTTCCCTCATAAGTCAACTCACTTCTCTCAAGAGGTGTTCCTTCCTCATCCAAGGCAGTGAGAGTGACATTTGAGCTCTAGGGAATGATAATTATCCTGTTTGGATAATTGCATCTTTTACAAATATGCATGCAGGGTGGTCACAATTCATAACACGCCATTAATCTATATCCTGTGACAACGAGGGAGCGAGCCTGAAAGGGAAAGAGTGTTGCAGCCCATCATCATCCCAAACTTAGCAGAGGATTCAAACACCTGCAAGAAGATGCACACACACACACCTGCTTCCAATCAAAGTTATTCAGGAAAGGTTACTTGGCTCCATGTTTGGATCAATACTGAAGCAAATCGATCATGTAAGCTTGCTGTTTAACAGTTAATTGGTGGTTTATTTATAGCAACCTGCGGGGTTTTTTTTTTAGTTTTTTTTAACAAGGGCAGGATAGAAAATGTTCAGCCACAGGGATGGATGGAGAGTGTGTGTGGGCTGACTCTCACTGCGCATAGCCTGCTGGAGAAGTCAGTAGCCTTGAAACGGTGAGTTAAACAGGCTCGATGGCGTTAGAGTACTGCTGTAATGATGATACCCTCTGAAACTGAGCAGTGGAGCTGAATCTGAGTGTTTTAATAGCAGAAATTTAAGTCTAAGGATGCAGCCGTCGTGCGTAAAACGTGCAGCCACATCTACTACAAGCTTTAAGTTGATGACAGTTACCTGACACTGGGTTTTCGGGGACCCACTTGGAGCCCGGATGCAGAGAGTGAAACACTGTGCGCACCTCCTGGCAGTTTGGCACCTGTCCGCCGAGCAGAGAGAACAGCTGGAGGAAGGCGCACAGAAAGAGCGCACCGTGGACTGATGGACCGAGCATGGCGGGCAGGCAGGCACTTCACCAAACCGGACAGAATAAGAGCAGCTGAGATAATAATAAAAAAAACTTCAAACACATTCAAAGTTACAGGAGGATCCCGTGTTAGCGCTGATGAGGTGAAGCTGTGGCTCCCGGCTCGGCATGGATCAGCATCATCCGGCTCCTCTTGTATCCCGCTTCAACCTCAACACTGCGCCCGCACGGAAAGCAGCTCGATTGGTGCCTCTTGGTGAAGCTACTCCAGTGCTGATAACTTATGAGCCCCTCTTCACTTGCGGTTCTGACTCTCAGCTCGCTGCACAGATGAACGACCCCGGATAGACGCGCGCGCGCTCACCTCCCTCTCTCTCTCTCTTTCTGAAAAGCGCACGCGCCACTGCATGGACCTGCGCGTACAGAGATCTCCCCTCTCGTGTAATATAGTAGTGATGTGAGCTGATACATTGGCTCTGTGCGGCTGCAGGAGTGGAGATATAAGGAGGGGGATTAATGCGGTGCACGGGCTGTCTGTTAGATGAATGGAGCTGTATGTTAGGATGCAATTAGGGCAGCAGTACTTGTGTAGTTTATTATTCACACAATAGATGTGGCCAAGAGTGCGCATATATTACAGTGAAGATGACACATGGGCATCGGATATGATCTGATTATGAGCTTTTATTATTCAAACACATGGAGAGAGAGTACAGAGAGCAGGTGGAACAACCAGAAATGAGTACAACCCCAACAAAAGTGATCATTAACAGCCTCCTCTCATCTTAATAACTATATAAATCTAATTAAATAACACAGTGTCATTTTATTTGATCATTCTCCATCTTCTTCCCTTCATGAGTGGTCAGTTAATTTACTTCCACTCAGCGCCAAGGAGCCAATAAAGCTGAAATGGTTCCACCTAGTGTTCAGCCTGCAGACACCAGACAAACCAACATTTGTAACTCATCTGCACGCTGAAGAAAAGTTCATTTAAACCAGACAAAAAGCACGTCTATCGGAGTATGTAGCTGCTCACAACATCTGGCGGATTGCAGATGGATACTGTGCAATTTCTTTTCATTTTGTCAAGTACTGAAATTGTGAAGTCATCCACCTGAAAACAGCAAGACAAAACAGCAACGTCAAAGAAACTTGATGTTGAGATGCTTTAACATCTCCTGCTCTCTTGTGCCTGCAGTGAGTCAGATTTTTTGGGGGGGGTTTTTTTAGTGCTTCGGGGGTTCAAAGCTTGGAGCAACACAACACAAAAACTCATATCTCCTCTGTTTGGCTGTGTGTCTGAGAAACAGAGAGCTTTGCATGGATTTGCACAGCAGAGACTGGCAGAAGCTGAGAGCAAACCAACAAAACTCGCTGTAAACCCACAAGAGTTCTTTCACCTTTGTGTGTGTGTGTGTGTGTGTGTGTGTGTGTGTGTGTGTGTGTGTGTGTGTAAACAGGCTGATGAATGAGGAAAGGTGACTAGCAGCACCTGAAGTGCACAAACTGCAGTAGATCAGTGTGTACTACCTGCACTGTGAGCACTTTGGAACTGCAAAGTCGACAACATGTTCAGCTCGAGAGTCAGTAAGTCATGAGTCACTAAAGATGTCTGGGAGAAAGATCTGTGCACAAACACACTGACAGCAATGAATTCACCTCCCACAATAAAGTTAAATAAGTCTACGGCAACTTACATAACTAAGCACTAGTCATTTTCTAAAAAAGACATTTAATCACAGAGTTGAAGTAGTTTCTAGTGGAAGCTTAATGAAAAAAATATTTCATACTCAAAGAGAACAAGCCCTCCAGCCAGAAGGAGCAACTAGGGCAGTAGATACTGAACTACTTCACTAACTACACTAGATGCACCTTAGCTGGAAGACCATAAAGTAAGAGAGGCAGGGTGGTGGTGGAGCCTGACTGATGGATTACTGGCAACTCCTCCAGGGCGAAACACTTCCAGTCTAGAGCATCTGAAAGAGAACAAAATCAAGAGAGAAATATTTAATCTCAACAATTATTAACTACTTTCCGAGCTGCATGAAAAACCTGGAAAAGCAACGATCAGAGACACTTCAACGTACATTCAAATGTTTATTTTGTTTATGCCTTCTATAATTTGACTTTTGCAGGGATGCACGTCCAAACGATGTGCAGCAGCAGAGATGTATGTTCAACTTTAAGATGACAGAGGTGGAAGATGTAACACTCAAACCTGCATTCATATAGTTGAGTAAAAAATACAAAAATATCAGCAAAGTGTATTTAACTTATCAAAACAAGAGAGGGGAGTTATTGTGCACATTGCAGAGTAGTTAAGTACAATTAAACCTCTGAAATAACCTGAAAATAGTCCCTGAAAACTCTAAGATGTAGAGCACACACGAGGTGGAGTTAAAAACTTAAGAGGCTCCATCTTCAAAAACACAGAAATAAAACATTCCAAAGTCGAAATATTCTCTCTATATAAAGCTTTAATGTTTAACAGGAGACTACATGGCTGACTTGTGGGTTTATAGACGCGCTTGGAGCGTCTGTGTGCAGCTTTAATAAAGTGGCGCCAACACTTGTGATGTCTTGTGATGTGACAAAGCGCGTGTGTCAATTAATTAATGCATCTCAAACTCAATTACATCCGCGTTTATTCAATTACGTAACGAACACAAACATGCAGCAGCAGTTGGTCTGCAGTGCGGTGGGTGAATTTGTGGCCGTTTTGGCGGATTATTAAAATAGATCCTGGATTAGCCCAACGTGCCAAGAAAGACACCTAACAAAGAAACAACTTTGAGGAAACATATCAAACTGTTGGAGCTCATCCACAGGCACATAAATACATTTAATTTGACTATTCCGGTTATCTTTACAAGAATATTCATAAAGATCGGTGCGTGTTGAACATGCGTCCGATAACTAAACCAAAACATTGTGCAGATCATTCAAACTTTTTTTTTGAAACAACCACTACCTACGCTGTAAAGTGGCCTGTAATGAGATAAAGAGGAGAGGGTGCACACAGCCTACCTTTGGTTTGGAGCTGAGGTTTTATCCGTTTCAATGAATTTCTTCCCACCATGCAGAAAAGTCCCACATCGCTCCATACCTTAGCCCGCAGATGTTGTCCCCTCTGCAGCCCCTCTTTGCCACCATTTTGCTCAAACAAAAAGTTCTGTCATGCATGAAATTGTGAGAGCATCTTTTTTTTTGTTGTTTTTCTCTTTGTGGGGTTGGGGAGAAGAGCGCCAGGCGATGCAATCTTTGCGGATGTCGTCTTTGAAAAAGTAATAATAAAAATACTCACACAAACATGTCCTCGTGTTGTTGTTTTTTGGGTATCAAATGTAGATTTTCTTCTGATGCCGCATCCCCCCCCAACCCCGCAAACACATAATGCGCAGATTGGACTGCGGGTTACTAGTATTAACCCATCTCGCTCCATCCATTCAACGCTTCTGCTGGTCAAAGAAACCCAGGAAGCTTGTGACCTTTAACCCCTGTAAACCCTGCCCCCACATGGTCTTCAGCTCTATCTGCAAAGACAGCGCGTCCCTGCACTCATCCCGCGCCATGTGCACACAAATATCACCCAGTAAAGTGTTTTTGCACCAGCTCAGTTGTGCTGAGATCCAAACCAACAACACCCGAGAGACGCACAGGCTTTCCACACCGTGCTTGGCACTTCCTCATGTGTGTGGGAACAGGCTGCAGCGTTGCCTTACTTGCCTCCTTCCCTGATTGAACTTTAACCTACTTTCCCATGCTGCTTTTTTTCCCCCCCTCTGCCTCTATAGGCTGCGATTGTTAAGGGAAATAAAGTTGCAGCTGCCTGTTTTAAATAATTCTTTCAGCCAGGATGTTTTATCTGAAGGAGCCTGACAGTGATGGAGGAAGAGGATTAATTAGGGTTGGTAAAAATTTTGAGTTTCTTTGCAGAAAAACTGGAGTTAGTTTTTTTATGAATTTGGTTTCATATTTAAAAAAAAAAAAAAAAAAACTTGCTCTGGTGGAGTCATAATTGTGTTTTTCTTTTAGTTTTTGGCTCGCAGGAATTATAATTGATCTCCACACAGACAAAAGGCTGCCATCCTATTGAGCAGGCCTCACGCTGGTTCCCTCCTGGTAGGATGGAATGTGTCCCAGTGTTTTGAACTGGGCTCCACACTTGGTTACTACTGGGAGGAGGGGTTATTCTTAGCACTTGTCATTCACACCACTGGATAAATGAGTTTGACACGATGTAAGCGGCGGCTGACTTTGTCCAGAGTGATGTTCTGGTGATAAAACTACATTTTCAGTGTATTGTTTGATCACACGACCTTTTAATCTCGGTTAGAAGTTGCTTTTAATATAAATACCATCGATAATGGGGTGAAATTAACTAAGTTGTAAAAGAATATAAGTTAGAGGGAGACATTGTAATTCTTAAATGGTGTGAATATGACTCAGACTTTACACCAAATAAACCGGATAATATATTTAAGGACTGGACAGCTTAAAGGAATAACAATACAATGTAATAAAAGAAGGGACAGAGAAATATCTATTAGAGAATTATGTTAATGTCGAGGTGAAAGATGTAACTGAAACAAGGCTTGTATAAGAGTCTGTCAAATCTTAAAACTCAGAGGAAGGATGGACAGTTTGGAGGTATCAATGGAAGTGTTATCAGCTCACAGAAATGGAAAGAGAAAACTCTGATAAGATATTTTACTCCTACATACTCTCAACTCCTCTATACAGTGTTTTAGTCAAGACCAAATGAACTGAGACCAAGTTAAGACCAAGAGCAGACAGTATATAGCCTACTTAGGTAGCTAATATTCATGAAACTCTTAGGGTGAAGTGTGGTTGCTACATTGAGTCGCCCTGAACTATTTACAAACTGCTGTGTGTTCTCTCAGATGCTGTTTTTTGCAGATTAACTCCCAAATTTTATTCCAGAATATTTGGCTGATGTCTACTCCCAGAGAATAAATCAGAAAATGCACAAGCAGTTAAGTGACATCCCTGCAGGGTCACTTTTGGTCTTGACCGGTCTTGAACTAAAATCCAGAGTCCTCTTTGTCCGAGACGAGGCCGAGTAAAAATGCAGTCAATTCCCAGACAAGACTGAGTCCTTTAAAAAGCAGTCACAAGACCAAGACTGATCATGAGTGCTACAACACTGCCCCTATCTGCTGGAGAAACTGTGGAAACCAGAAGGCAAACCATGTTATGTGTGATTGCCCTGTCAAAGATATTTTCAGACAGCAAGACATTATATTTTGGACATACACCGCAAGAATGGTTAAAAAAGGGAGAAATATTTAAAATTTAAAAAATGTAAAAGGACTATTACCAAGAAATGTTTGTCACAGAAGAGCCCAACAATTTGCCTCATGATGGAAAGGTTGGGTCACTTACGTGAGGCCCCTTAGGCCTGATTTTGTATTCAAGGATCAATGATCGTGTTGCTTTTCTCGTTGCTACTTTCTTAAAGAAATAATTTGGGACCTGTAACAAACGTCGCCATATGTACTGTAATATATCTGAAATACATTGTATGGAAATCTATGTTGGATGCAGGTTGTCAATAAATAAATAAATAAATAAAAAGAAGTTGCTTATAATCGGAGGGAAACGTAGACGATATTGACTCGGTTTAGCTCGACCGCTGACTGTAGGGCGATCTAAAAAGGTTTATTGAATTAATTTTGCAGAGGAACTACAGGCTACAATCAATCCATTATCTTTCTATTATTTGATTGATCATTTAAGTTTATAAAAAGTCAGAAAAACAGCAAAAAGCACCCACCAGAATTGTTTCTATCTGACTTACCCAAAAGCATTTATTAAAGCTCGTTCCTAAAGGTCAAGAATGACCTTCCATGCTCAACCGTATTCAGATTACAAGCCTATAAAATCGAGTGCGAATCCTCTGAATCGACATCATATGTTGGTAATTACATGAGCTCATCAGACTACATGAGCCAGCTGGAATGATTGAGGTTTTGTGTCATGCCCCAACAAAACAAAACAGGAGTGTCAGGAACACAGACACACACAGACACACACAGACACACACACACACACACAGACACACACACAGACACACACACAGACACACACACAGACACACACAGACACACACAGACACACACAGACACACACACACACACACACACACACACACACACACAGACACACACAGACACACACACACACGAGAGAGAAAATAAATTGCCGTAAAGTTTTATTTTCATGAATGCTTTCACACTTTTATCCTTTATAAAGTTATGTACACATAATTCGCTCCCATGGTAAATAAAAGAAAATATCCAGAGTTTGGAAAGAAGAGAAGAAGAAGAAGAGGGGGAGGAAAAAAAGAAAAAGGCAACAGAGTAAAAAAAGTAAAGCACAACAAATAAACAGAAAACTCGATGAATGAAATATATAATATTGATCTTAAGGAATTTGTGTCGATGTCTACATAATATTGCCAGTGAACGTCATGATTAGAGGTAGGGTTATAGAAACGTGAAATATTTTGTTTTTACAACTGATAAAAAGAAAAAAAGAAAAGAAAAATTGTTGCCAACAGCTCCCTCTGATGGGACGACTGTGTACAGCATGTCCTCCCCAACATGCACGTCATGACTGGACTCAAATTTCAAGAAAGTTTGCATGAAATTCAAGAATATTTGGGACTTTTGATGTCTTTTTTTTTTTTTTAGATATTAATAACGATTTCTGTCTACGTGGGTTAAGTCCACTTCATAATAAATAACCAGAAAGGAGTTGATCAACATCAGGATTTTTCTTTTTTAAAGAAACTTTCTTTCATAATCTGAGTACATGACAGTGCACTGTGTGCAGGACTTCAGTCTGTTTAATGTACCACATTCACAGCAGATTTCCCAAATTATTCCATGGATAAAGAGGCCAGATGTCGGCCTTGTGACGATGAAAAACTACTGAGCGTAGTCTATTGATCGCTATCATTATATATATATATATATTTACACTCACAGGATCACATTAGAGCATAATGCAGTTGATGATAAACCTAGTAATGCATATGGGACCTGAAATGTACATTTTCTTTAACCCTTTTTCATGTTGACTTTGGTTTAAAAACAAATTAAGAGGTCTGGAATTTATACATGATCATAACGATCCATTAAATGTCTTTAAATAAGGCAACGTTCATTACAAGGCGCCGCACTGCAATTCATTATGAATTAACGTGAGTGCGGCACCAGCCAATGAAATATTTCAGTTTAAAAATCTAGTTTTCCCCATTGTGAAAACCAGGTCGCAGTCCCTGTTCAAGTTTGAACATATATAGCAAGTTTTTCGGTATGCATACAAACCACTGTTGTGTGTGTGTGTGTGTGTTTTTTTTTTAAACTGTCAAATAAAATATCTTATCTAGGAAGGAAAAGGAAAGAGAACACAGCACTTGCAAACTCAAATCCCATGAGGTATATACTAGAAGACTGCACGAACAGACAACATATTTCTTGAAGTCCCTAATATGCCATTGCGGTGACAATGGCAAAAGTAAGGCAATTATTCCAACAGAAGTCTTTTAAAGAAATATTACTAATCAGTGATGCATGCGAGGAACTCAATAAATTCAGTGCTCATCATTCAAAACAAACTCATTCTTGTTTCAACAGTGCATGTGGTTATTATCCGATAGGGCGTTGCTTTCCGATGCATCACAGGCACGTTACACTGTTTTCTATCAACCTGAGACACAATAATGACATTTAAAACCCTGTGTGTGTTTACGTTTGAGCATCTGCCACCCTGTTTTCTTATTCTTTGGTGTTTAAAGGCTGGCAGCTATTGTTGTTTACACGAGATTAAGGTGATGAAGTTAGTCAAACTGATGTTCAATATGTGCATCCGTCCACTTTCTGTGACCTCTTATCCTCATCAGGGTCACAGCGGGCTGGAGTCTACCCCAGCTGACTTTGGGTGAGAGGCGGGGTACACCCTGGACAAGTCGGCGGTTCATCACAGGGCACACAGAGACAAACAACGGCAATTTAGAGTCACCAATTAATCTATCGAGTGCATGTCTTTGCACTGTGGGAGGAAGCCGGAGTACCCGGAGAGAACGCACGCAGACACGGGGAGGACATGCAAAACAGAAAGGTTCGAACCTTTGCTGTGAGGCAACAGCGCTAACCGCTGCACCACTGTGCCGCCTGATGCTCAAAATGTATCAAACAATGAAGAAAATTATTCAAGAAAGAGCAACCCTTAATCTGAGTTAGTACAAAGTCACATCATGCTCTTATATGAACATCTACAGTGTAACATGCTTATGATGCATCCTTACGGGCAACACCTCCATGTAAACTGCAATATTATTTCTTGTTATGCAGTGCGTATGCTGTAAAAGGAGAAATGCCTAAGATGGCATACATCAAGTAGTTTAAAAACCTCACGAATTAATTGTTAGTTGAATCATTGCTTTTAAATGAATCATCGCTATCTGCGCTCAGTATGTGAGGATGAAATGGAGTGCTCCCAGTGAGATCAATCGGTATATCCTGGCGGTCCATGTTAGAGGTGAATGGATGGCTGGTACCCTGCAGCATTATCTGATGCCTTGTTTCTATTTCAGTCATGTAAGCCTCGCCGAGCACAGCCTCAAAAATCACAGCACAATTAATTGATTCCTCTATGGTTTTGATTTTCGCTTCCTGTGCCAGCTAATGCACTTGCAAGTACAGCACAGCAGGATCATTTCTGACCTCTGTAACCCAACACATGCAACCAAAGGCCTAACAACGACACATTAAAATCACCAAAAATTACTATGTGCTGACCTGGCCGATACGATCCATATGTCACTCTGCCAAAGCCGTATTTCTAAAGATCATTTAAGTCCCTGTACAACACAACAGCTTACAAATAAGGCAAAAAAAACCCCCAAAGCTATGCAATTAGTTTGACTAAACAATGTTCAGAGAGAAGAGTTACTGTATGTTTTAAACTGTTTACCATGAAGATACATTAGAAAAATAATATATTTACCTCTCCTCTGCTTTTTTAATCTCTAAAATATAGACACATTTCTGAGACAGACTTTCAGGAACACCTCAGAGCTCATGTTGGCTGTGAATGGGGTGGGGTGACGTTTCTTCGTCATGCTAAAGGTCTCAGCCAGCAACAAAGTATGTGGAAGGGTAACAGTTTAAAGGTCCGACATGTACGAGAACAAACTAAATGCATTTCATTATCACTAGAGAAGAAGAAGAAGCACTATGGTTTAAATAACAGTTCTTGGCCCACTCAGGTTGCTGGATGGAAATCACCTCCACACTAAAAATAAAAAATAAACACAAACAAAAAAACAAAAAAAAAAACAGAAAGTGAAGGAAGTAATTTTACTTTTTTTTCCTATATTTTGTAGTTAATATTAAATCTTAATCAAGCATGTCTTTTAGACTCTCTCTCTTAGCCCTCTGCAGCTCCAGCCACCACCTTTTATCATCTACCGCCTGATGGAGCAGTCATCCCTGCCTGCCGCCTTAAGCTTCCTCCGGTGCCGTGGGCCTCTTCAGGTCCCGGATCTGCTTAATCAGATAGTTCTTCTCGTCACAGAACTGCTCATCCTCTGATCTGTCGGTCTGGAAGTGGCTCAGGAACTCCACGAGTTTGGTCTGGTTCTTCAGCAGTATGTCCAGCACGGGCTGAGTTTTGTTGGGGTTCGCAACGAATACCTTTTTTAAAAAAAGGAGAGAGGCTACATCAGTCCAAACTTTTAAAAACAGTAAATTGTTGCACGGATGATATATCGGTGGTTTATGTGCACACCTTGAAGACGTGGAATGCTTCAAATTGGATGTTCCGGCTGTTGTCTCTGAGCATGTTCATCATCAGCTTCAAGTTCTCGGCCCGGCTGATGTATTTTGTCATGACGGTGAAGTTGTGTCGATCCAAGAGAAGTTCCCCAAGTAGCTGAAAAATATTACAGGAATGCAGGGTAAATCTTGAATCTGTAGCTCAAATAAATGTTTAATCAAGTTTAATTTGACAGAGCGGTGGAGCTTTTACCTTCAAAGACTGTCGTTTGGTGACGTAGTTGTCAGAATGCAGGAGCTTCTCGTACTCTGTAAACACCTGACAGACATTTTCAAAGTATGTTAGGCACGGCATGAGCAGGAAACAGATAATCAAAAGCCACAAGAAAGCTCACCCTGTCATAATTATTCTCCAGGAAATCTGCGCACATAATCTTGTGTCTTGTGAGCAGATCCTGAGATGGAACAGAAGAGACCAAGACATTAGATAACAGCTGTTAAGTGTGAAGATGGTGGACACAGAAAGAAAATATGGCAGCGCACCTTGAAGGAGGCGAAAGCGTCTGAAGCGATGTCAAAGGTCGAGAGCTCCACGTAACGGAAGAAGCAGTAGAAGTCTTCCGAGAAGAGCACGGTGCGTGCCAACGGCTCGTGACGGAGGCACTCTCTCAGCATCATTCCACAGTTCAGAGCCACTTCTGCACTCTCGTATCTGTGCATGTTAATACATGTTGGAGTTCAATCATTTATAGCTATAGTTATACAAACAAAAACAACAAATAACATAAAGGAAAATACACCCTAAATACTTTTGGTACTGACAAACGTTACATTTCTAGGTGTGTGTGTAAATTTATTTGTCAAGTTTTAATGTCCATCTCTGACAGTCAAACTGAACGGTGCTCTTTATAAGCACATACATGACATTTTGGAACAAAGCAAAACAAAACATAGCACGAGAATTTCATTCCAGGAGGAGCAGATTGGCAAAGACAGCACTGGATCCACTCTCAAGAGTCTCAGTCGACCACAAAGCATGTACAGCTGTAAGACATGTTGCTCTTTGAGTAGGCAGGATGACTCAGTGTTTTAGAGCTCTAAAATCCGCTCCGCTTCATCTACATGCGTAACCCACAGGTGAACGCAACAAGTTCACGCTCGCTCTCCCTGGGAGTTGTTGAAACACATACTGGGTAAAGTAGAAAATCACGAGGCACATCGAGGGAAAGCGATTTCACCCAAGTAGGTTTCAAAAAGTACCGCTGGCAAAATAATTTGGTTACAGTGGAAGGATGAACTTGCATTTAATATAACTGCATTTATAAAGCACTCACATCAAACATGCATCACATGCTGAGTTCCTGCAGGCTGAAAATGTGAACTTACCCTTTCAGAAGCATGAAGAGGATCTGTGGGTGTGTAGAGATGTATTCTACCGTGGGTGTACGAGTGCCTATCTGCCGTCTCACAATATTGCTGAACAGATGAACCACATCCTTCTTCCCCTGTGTAAAAAAAAAAAAAAAAAAAAAAGCACTCAGACTGGCGGCTGATGATACACAGAGACATTCTTGCTTTGGCCATACTCGTCCTAATCAAGCATGCACACTCCCGAAGTGATCAATACTAGTAATAGGTACATTTTCCCCACCTCGAAGTCAATCCTCTGCAGGTTTGCGATGAGGGAAATGAGGAGGTTGGTGTTGTACAGCTCCTGAGCCAGCTGAGCCACCGCTTCGGTCTGAGGCTCCTTGTCACCTGTCCCGCTGAGTATCTCCTTCAGTGAAGCCAGGTTTTTGGACGCCTCCTCTGCAACCTTAAATAGTGGAGAAGAGATACTTTTGTTAATCCCTCGAGGGGAAACGCAGTTTTTTATACATGCATTTCACCTTGGTCCATACTGGACTTGAGCCTGACACCCTCCAGTTCCCAAAGCCAAGTCCCTACAGACTGAGCTACTGCCGCCCCCTGCACAGTTCAAGACGTGCATCTGAAGTGACAAATAAGAGCCAAAGAACAAGAAGAAGAAGAAGACAAACCACCGCTGACCTTCTCACACTTTTTGCTGTCTGCAGCGTCCAGCTTCTCCATGTATGCCACATTCTCCTTCAGACTCCTCACTATCTCAGCTGGACTCTTCTGAGACTTCCCAAATGGAAAAGGCATGGCTGGGCTGAAGGCTGCAAATAAAAAATAAATATAAAAAAACACAGCTTCATGAAGCAAGTCAACTTCCTGTAACCTCTTTGCATGAGGAAATGGCTGCAGGGCTCTCTCTCTCACCTGAAGAGAGCAGGGACACAGTTAAGTTAGTTACACTGTCGACACTCAATAGTAGACTATAGAGTTACAGCTTTAAAGGCCATAACAGCACGGGCACGCAGCTATAAGGTCGCTAATGTTACATTTGTTAGCTTTTAAAGGGGTGCACTGGTGCTAAAGTAACACTTACAGGTTATGTTAGCGTTGGGTTGTTGATTTCTCCTGATTAACACCAGCACGGCCGAATAAAGAGGCTTTCAACTTTGGCAGAAAAAAAAAGGGCAACATTCACCAGCCAAAGTTGGGCTAGCTTTGTGTGTGACCTAGTTCGCTTGCAAAGTTGGCAAGAAAGTAGCCAAACGTAACGAGTACGAGTACAGTGGGAAAAAAAACACACAACACAAAAACACTCACACACACACACTGCTGAAATATTCAGTTTGAGGCTGTCAAAGACTCACCGAGTGGACTCTAGTTTTGAAGCTGAAGGAGGAGGCTCGGTTGGTTGGCTAAAGGTTAGCGCTAGCAGGCGGCTAGCGAGTTGTCTCTCCACTTTAACGCTACTTTGAGCCGTCTGTAACGTTATCTGAGATCCGTGTCTGTAGCTGTCTAACGTGGACTTATCGTAGCTACAAGTTGCTCAGACGGACGACCTTCATAGCTGTCGATATTTCACGTAAATCGCCTCTACTCGTGACCCTCCGTCTGTCACCTAACTTAGCTTACAGCTAGTTGTTAAAGAGAGAGTTGCTGGGCTGGCCTGCCTGACAACTTCATTTCCCTGTTCTCGTCTGCTGCACCTCCCGTCCTCTCCTCATCCCGGGGACACTGGGCGGGTATGTTTTGTTTTACAAAAAAAAAAATGACTGCCACTTATTTCAACCAATCGTTTTAACACGTGGAAACACCCTCTGCCGATGTGGGTGCGCGTGTTTAGTTGCTCGGAAATTTCGTGTGGGCGGGGTGTGGTAGATTTAGGCCCCTTCACCGGAGTGCGCCGTGACTGTAATCGAGCGCATCTGAATTCTCAAGAAGAGATAAGGAGAAGAAGTGTGTTCAGAGGTATTTTGGCTGTAAGACAGCCCCTTACATCTGTGTGTGATCTAAACTTACATAAACAACACTGAAATATACAGTCTTAGCATTTATAGAGCACAGGAGAATGTAGATTCAGACTGTATAAAGAGAATTAAAGTTTAAGGGGAAGGGAGAACATATAGTTCATGAACTACTTACTGTGCATGTGAGCAGTTTTTGGAGCATCCCAGCTCCAGGGGCTCCAGAGAGTCTGTTTCTTCAGATCTCGTTTTACTAGTTTGACAGAACCTGTGTGACATGTTTAGCAGCTGTGGCTCACATAGATATACATATATACATATACTCAAAGGTGTCATGGCTTTCTAAAATCCTAGAGTCACGGGTCGCCTCACAACTACGAGCATTCAACCTTTAGACCTGGTCAATGTACAGTAACTGCATAGACATTTTTTTTATATATAAATATGATCAATATGAGCACAATAAAACCAAAAATAATAAGAGCTCCTAAAGATTAGGTATAAATAATCTGGACATGCATTAGTTTATATTGTACTAAAGTAGTGCCAATGTGTAACACACCAGATACATTTACAATATGTAACATAATAATAAATCTGCAAAACCCAAACCTCCTTTCAACACACTGATGTGGCCTGTAATATGTACATACCATGGTGCTACATGAAACATGACACATAGTGCAGACAGGACTACATTAAAGTGCACACACGTTACAACACACACAAAAAAGGATGTATATGCACACGTATGTATGTATTATGCATGTACATGTGCTACATATGGGTATGTACAGTATGACTTTAGTAGGTATGTACAATAGATGTTAAATAAAAATAAGTAGCAGCAGAGATAAAAGGTGCAATGTGCAAATATTAATCCGTTTTTGTGACAAATAGTCCTCTAATAAACTACAACCACTCTTATTTGCTTTAAAATCTGACATAACACTAGTGTTAAATCCAGGACCATGGTGCTACATGAAACATAAGACGTGCAGACAGGATTACATTAAAGTGCACACACATTACAACACGAAATACAAACAAGGGCTACATAAAGTGCAGATACAGTATATGTACAGTAGAGAGGTAGATATTGAGTAAAATTAAGTATCAGGAGAGATAAAAGGTGCAAAGTGTGCATGGATATGGGTGCAATGTTAACATATTGATCGTTTTTTGTGACCAATAGACCTCAAATTAACTACAACAACTCTTATTTTCATTGAAATCTGACATAACACTGGTGTTAGACGAACCTCTTTTGTAAAGCACTGGGGTTTCCTACGTATCCTGACCTCCTGCTTCTTTTCACGTTGGAAACACCACAGCACGGCGTTGTTCGACGCGACTCTTATTTTGAAAAAGAAAAGCCACAACCGGAAGCGGCGCTACCTTAGCCACGGCGGCTAACTTGATGCTAAGTGTGTGAAAAGCCCACGATCACTTGAGAAGGACGGAAAGAAACACACAGCCAGTCGCTCGGAAGACTTTTCCACCTCTATAAACCGTCTCGGAGCGATAAGGTTATATATCAGCAGGTAAGATGTGAGCTATCTTCGCCTGGCTGGATGTTAGCCGCGGTGTTTTTATGGCCTATTGTCGGGTTCAGGCCGGATTGCTGGCGACCAGAAGCCGAGCTTTGCTCTCTTTTCACGGGGATACATCACGTATGGCGCTCTTTACTTCGAAACGGTTTGCGAAGACCCGCGCCTGTCATGATAATTTCCCACATTTAAAGGGAAATAATCGCACATATTCGTGTTACAGCACCGAAACAGTTTCATATTTTCCAAACCATCGACCTTTATTTTCCTACATATGTTAAAGGCCTTTTTTTGGGGGGGGAGAGATTTCGGGGCGTTGAGATGCTCAAGAGTGAGAAATGTTTTCAGTTATCGCTAGTTTGGTGGAGAAAGAGACACACACCCCCTTTAATTCAAAACTTTGGAGGAGAAATTTGAAGCACTTTTTCTTTTTAATGCTCCCTCTCGGTACAGATCGACCACGGACAAACCTTTACCGTGCTGTAAAAAGGGGTTGTGATGCATGTTAGTGAGGAGCAGAGGTTTGGAAATAAAGGACATTTGGTGTTATTTACACGGGCTGGATTGTGTGTGTGTGTGAGTGTGTGTGTTTGCACGCTGGCTCTGTAGCTCACTGTAGCCACCGCCGCCGCTGCTGCAGTGAAATCCTGGCCCTGCTATCATGGCTGTAATGGCTCTATGAAAGGCGTCGCAGCACACTGCTATTGTGATTTTTTTTTTTTTACAAAACACCCACTTTGGTTTGTGGACTATTAAACACTGAATATATCATGTTTAATCCTTTTTATAGTCAATGCATCTGTGCAATCAAATAGAATATGACTGCACACATTTAATGTAGCTGTGGATGGGTTTGCAACCAAATCTTACATGATTTTCAAGCAAAAATATCGACAAATACACATTTAAAAGTGTTTAATTATTTAAAAGGCTACAATAATATGCATATTTGAATCATCCCAGCACCTGATAATGTGTGCAAGTCCACTGCATATCAGGGTAAAAGTCTAAAATAAAAGTCTAAAACTGCAAATTTACACTTATATAATATGTTAATAAATGTTTGCAAGTTGTGGCGTACAAGTTGTGGTTGAATATTGGAGCAGGCCGTGTATCCAAAATGAGAAAACATGTTGCATCAACCAGACTTTCATGATTTTTAAGCATAATGTTAGTAAATAGACACTTAAAAATGTTTAATTATTGAAAATGCTACAATAATATGCATATTTAATCCACCCCGGGGCCTGATAATGTGTGTGTCTTTACTGCGTATCGGGCTAAAAGTCTAAAATAAAAGTCTAAAATAGCAGATTCACACTTAATATTATGTTTGTTTGTTTTTGGATGTTTGCAAGATGTGGTTGAATATTGGAGCAGATTGCAATCTTGCATGACTTTCAAGCAAACTGTTAATACACATTTAAGAATGTTTTAATTATTGAAAATGCTACAATGATATGCACATTTGAATCATCCCAGCACCTGATAATGTGTGCATGTCCTCTACACATCAGGCTAAACGTTTAAAATAGCAGATTTTCACTTATTAATATGTTTTTTTTTTTTTAGATGTTTGCAAGTAGTGGTGTACAACTTGTGGTTGAATGTTGGAGCAGGCTGTGTGTCTAAGATTAAAAAACGTGTTGCATCAACCCATCCTGTATGATTTGTAAACAAATCGTTGATTAATACACATTTAAAGATGTTTAATTATTAAAAATGATATAATAATTTCTATATTTGAATCACCCTATAGCATGATCATGTATATGTCTTCACTGCTCATCAGGATAAAACTCTAAAATAAAAGTCACATTTCCACTTAATATTATATATTTTTTGAGATGTTTGCAGTTGCAAGTCGTGGCGTACAAGATATGGTTGAATGCTGGAGCAGACTGTGTATCCAAAATTGTAAACATGTTGCATCATTTGCACAGAAACTAGTCATGCGGGGTTTGTCTGTAATTAAAAGTAGCTCCCCTATGTCTAAGGTTAACTGGGTTGCATCAGATCTGATCCTCCAGGTTTCGGGAGTCATGCTGCTGATTTCCCTTCTGCTTCCTGTTTAATCTGATTTATATCTGAGACGACTGGTGAGTGTTGTTAATCGCCAGCCGATGTCGTCTGCTACTGCCTCGTTTATTCATGAGGCTTAAACATAATTGATTACCCTCCTCAAACTTAGCATACGCAAGTATTCTGTGGATTTTTTAGTGTTCATACTACAGGCCAGTCAACCCGAGAAGAGCTCTGTCAAGCTGAAGTCCTGCAACTAATTGTGCAGACCTCACGTGTGATCCGTCAGAGGCTGCTGTTTTAAGGACACATGGCTCTTCTTTTGTGACTTTTTGTTTCTATATTCTGGAGTTACTCGCAGTTGTAGTTGAGTCAAAAGTTTTGCTTCCAGCTGTTTCTGGGAAAGAGATTCGAATGGCTCCTTTCCAGAAGCATTTATTTCCTATTTCACAATACTCAACATTTAGTTGGTGAAAGAAACTTGATTTTCAGGACGTAGTTTACTCTTTTATAACTGAATCTGTAAGAGATGTTTGGCAAGCCTCACATTTACTAATGTTTAACCTTCAAGTTATGAACACATTAATGACCAAACATGTCAAAACTGTTATCATATTACCTTATTTCTTTCGCCAAGGATGCTGGGCGTCACCTACATACTGTATGTATTTAAAAGTCTACAGCATCCAGTTTGAAGCCGGTGTGCGAGGCCAGATGTATAACGTATAAAAGCGTGTCTGGCAGTGTTACTTTGATTTAAAATAATCCATCAGCCTCTAAGTTATCTCGTCGTTCTCACCTTAACATATATTTGTTCTGTGTTTTCTCGTTAGAAACTTCGGCGAACCCAAAAAGAAACCCTTCGGTCATGTCAGGACAGAGGAAAGGAGCTGCAGCGCGGCTGCCTAAATGTGCCTTCTGCAGAACCAACCGGGACAAGGAGTGCGGGCAGCTGCTAGTGTCCGACAGCCAGAAGGTGGCAGCCCACCATAAGTGCATGGTGAGGGGAGCACATTGTTCTCAACCACCGTTTAGCCGGTGATCCTTCAAGACAGAGTCATGCTTACTTGCAAACCTTTGTGTCTTTATGTTACACTTGTTTTTTTTAGTTGAAATGTACACAAATTCTACATTTCATAAAGGAAAGAAGAGAAAAACTTATTAAAAAATAGACATAAATCTTGAAAAGCTCCAGTTTGTTTCAGGAAACACTGCTCCACAGCCTCTGACGTACTCTTCTAAGAATAAAATACAAATAAATTGGAGGATTTTATGATTTATTACTGTGAAATCAGCTCTGATAATTGAACAATGTCCATGAAAAAATGGTACAACAGCAGTGTTCGAGCAAAATACAAAAGATTGGACAAACCAATTCATACTTTTTTCTTTGTATAAATGTCCTGCGCAGCTTTTCTCCTCTGCCCTGGTCACATCTCACTCAGACAGTGAAAACATTGGAGGATTTTCCATTGAGGATGTGAAGAAGGAGATCAAGAGGGGAAATAAACTGGTAAGTACCTACTTTCCTTCTCAGGAGAGAGCGAGTGTTTATACGATACGAGATGTTGTCATGTTGGACTGAACAAGCTGTGGCTCATTCTTCAGTCCCACAAACTACTGAATGAGATGTTCTAACTGGATATGTGTATGTCACACACTAAATGTTGTTAGTCGTGCTGTCTGTATGTGAATCTCAGGAGTCTGGTATTCGCAGTTTTTCTAATTTGATGTGCACGACATGTATTTTGTTGTAGTTTTACACATTATATTTATAGTTACTTTTTCATGGTGGTTTTGTTACAAGCTCATGTCATGAAACTTTTATACTATTCTGTAAAAACTGTGTTTATTTAAACTGGTGGCTAACAGATTCTGGATTTTTGGGGCCCAGTGGCGTTAATAATAATAATAATTATAATAGTAAACTTGGAATTTAAACAACCATACATAGAAACACAAATAGAACATAATTAAGAGATCTAAATGTGATTAATTATTTGATAGACTAGTTCAGTGTACTCAAACTTTTAACACTGCATACCACCTCAGAAAATATTAGGCTCTCCATGTACCACCATCATGACATGCGTTTAAATCCAGCAGCGTAGGCCGACCCTGTTCAGCTATGAAGAGTTTAGTTTAGGATGCAGGACACAGTTTACAGATTATTTATTATTTATTGTTGAATCCTAAATGTGACCGGCTCAAGAACCTGACCTTCACTTTTCTTTCTGATGTCTGATTTCCTGTTTTGAGCCATGATTGCAGAGTCTTTGAACAATTCATGTTACCTCTGCTCAGTATTTTAGCATCACATTTTAGCTTGTAACTAGTCATGGATGTATGATGACCATCAGCAGGCTGATATTTAAATTATATTCCAGCGATCTCAGTTTATTCTCATTCAAACTGTTGCAGTATTTTGATGTTATATTAAATTTTTAAAATTATTTATTTAAATTAAAAATATATACTTCAGAGATTTCACTATGTACCACTATAGGGAAGTTAGGGTAACCCTAACCCATGTACCACAGTTTAAGAACCAGTGAACTAGTTTATAAAATATGCCTATTTGCCTAATTTATACATATTAAGTTTCTTTAAGTTCATATTTCATATTTATTTCATTCAGTTCGACCTACATATACATGTTTTTTTTATAGTGCTTTAAGATGTAAATAGATGGTCAATAATAAGAAATATGGGTAATTTATGGTTGCATTGATTTAAATGTTTTCATTTATTTTATAGCCCTTTAATATTTGGCTTTCCTCTCTATAATCTCGTGTGCCGTCCTCCTCGCTGAATTTAATTTGTTTTTCTCCTGCATCAATCTAATTTCCCCCCACGGGGATGATCGTTTCATGATATTTGGATACGGCCTTTCAGACTGATGTGTCTCTCAGGACCGTGTGATCTTTGGAGAGAAATTATTACTCTGACTCATATCATACAAATCACATTTCATTACTCACTGACAAATCACGTTCCTAGTTTTCAAGCTATTTTGAATGAACTGGAGCAGCGTGTCGTTTTTTTCTGACTGTTCTGTCTGTCTGTTTTTCTTTCTCCCTCCATCAGATGTGTTCTTCATGTCACCGACCGGGTGCTACGATCGGCTGTGATGTGAAGACGTGCCGGAGGACATATCACTACTATTGTGCCGTGAAGGACAAAGCCCAGATTAAAGAGAACCCCTCACAGGGGATTTACCTGTATGTCACTCTTCTGTGCATTCATCTGCAATGAATAAAAACATTTTTTTTATTCATGTTTAATTAAATAAAAATGGTTTCTTTTGCTCTGGAACGTAGAGTTTACTGTCGCAAACACCGGGATGCTTCTCAGGACGGCATTCAAGGTAAATACTACGCAGGATCTTCTCACAGTGATGATTGTTTATATCACTGTGAAATGTGTTGTAATGATACATTTTAATACCACAGATGAAGAGGGAGGTGTGGCCAATGACTCGGACTCATCGCCTCCACAAAGTAGAGGCAGAGGAAGGTTTGAGAAGGGAAGAACTAAGGTCGGATCTCGAGGCCAGTCAGAAGACTCCCGCTCCACCTCCTCACAGGCTGCAGACGAGGAGAGCTCCTCCCATGTAAGGCAACACAACCTGTGAAATTTACTTGAACGGTCTGTTCGCTGTGTGTGTGTGGCCTCTTGTTTATGAGTGTGGTTACGTGTGTTCTAGCGGGACAGGTCACCTCTTCGGGCCAGTCCAGGAGATGGCGGGCAGCGCTGTGGCTTTTGTCACGCTGGTGACGAAGAGAATGAAACGAGGGGCGTGCTTCATACCGATAACTCCAAAAAAGTGGCTGCACACTACAAGTGCATGGTAAGATTGTTGACTGTGTGTGTGTGTGTGTGTGTGTGTGTTTGTTATACACACTTTAAGCTGCAAACATGCATCTACAGTACAACACTTGCACATCTGTCTGTGATCTATGATCTCCTCCAGCTTTTTTCTTCGGGGACGGTGCAGCTGACCACGACATCGAGGGCTGAATTTGGAAACTTTGACGTGAAAACGGTTATCCAGGAAATCAAGAGGGGGAAAAGAATGGTGGGAAGATTCTAGCTTTACTTTAGGAGTTTAAAAACTGCTTATTTTTGACTAAAACTTTATTGTTTTTTTTTTTTCACAGAAATGTACACTCTGCACTCAGCTGGGTGCTACCATCGGGTGTGAAATCAAGGCATGTGTGAAGACCTACCACTATCACTGCGGCCTGCAGGACAAAGCCAAGTACATCGAAAACATGGCGCGTGGAATCTACAAGTGAGCTCCTCATTTACACATAAACACACTTTCACAACCAGATTTGGACAACATCGCTTCACTACATTTGACGTGACTATTTTACCACGTAGGCCAAGGCCAAGATTTTAAGTCATACATGAGAAAAACTTAAAGAAAACCACAGACATAGTCATCCTAGACCGGCATCACAAACCTAATTAACTGATTTTGTCTGAATGATTTGCAATTAATCAGTTCTGTTTCATTATCTCATATCCCGGTATGTATTAGTTATAGTATATAAAGTTTACTTCACCACAGCTGCTAAACACAATCCCACCTTTTTCCTCTTCATAACTTGTAAACAAAGTTCTGTTTGCATTCACAGTTGCGCGACCAAAAAAAACTGAGGCGTGACAAACATAAAAACATAAAAAGTATCATAGTTAGTCTTCCTCTTTTCAGCCTTTATTGTATCTGCATTTCTTGGGCACTACCTCCACTGACTGTTGATCAGTGGAATGGTGTGAAAGTAGCGGCAGGAATGTGTATTGTTTCTCCCACTTGCCCCCCCTGCTTGTCCTTAACTCTTAAGTATTTAAACTCTGACTGAACCACATCCGTCTTTTTAAAGCGATCACTGGTTTGCATCAGACTCTTGACTTTGTGTGTGTGTGTTTTCAGACTATACTGTAAGAACCACAGTGGAAATGAGGAGAGGGATGAGGAAGACGAGGAACGAGAGAATCGCAGTAGAGAGAGGGCAGCAATCGACCACGGAGGAAGACAGTCAACGCAAGTGAATGGCAACTAGGTACGTTATTAGGACATATTAGGAAGACATAAACTTACAAAGTGTCCACATTTAATTTAAAGTCAGACATTTCTGTGTTTTCATTCATGCTGTTCTCACAGGATGGCCTGATGGATGTTACGTGGGGTGAAAACAGAAGACTTCAAAGACGAGGGAGCGATATTTTTTGATACTAAATCTTAGCCTACTCACAAAGCCGTGGTCTACAAGCTCCCACGAGTCCTCTACATGGTTTCCTCAAGTAAATGGACATGATGTCCCAGTGTGCGCCAGGCGTCTTCTTCTTCTTCTTCACGGGACCCGGCTCTCAGTTGGCTTGATGAGCTTTTCCACAGACTGGTGGTACTCTGCAGAGCCCTGGACTGCTGCAGGATCATGGCCAGAGTCAGCTATGGGCTCAATTTCAAATACATATATTATTGCCGTGCATAAGAGATGAAGGACTGATGTCTTGATTGTCACTCACTGCCCATGTCCTCTACAGATTACATGACCCACACTTGCTGAAATCGATACATTCTTGCTCTTCCTTAGCTTCTAAAGGACTCACTTTTAAGAGGGGTCTGTTTGTTACTAGTCTCTCTATCAAGTTGTGCAGTTTGATTACTTTGTTTCTGTAATCATGTCTTAAGAATACTCTTTTGATGTTAGCCTTTCTTTCTTGATATGTAATATTTTGCTACTGTATTATCATCATGAGTAATTTTGAATATCTGGATTTCAAACAGTCACGATTACAAGTTTTGCCAGCATGCACTTGGATTTTTCCACTGTTAAAGGTGGCATTTTTTTATTTAGCTGTTAAAGGGCAAAGTAGAGCTCTTTAGAAGAGTTGGCTTGACTTTGTTTGATGTACTGTTACTTGTATCTCCAACAAATGTATCCATGAATGATTGGAAATAGAAAAAAAGATTTTATTTTACACATTTAACGAGTGAATTGAGTCTTTTTCCTTTTTAAAGTGTGTCCGCGGGGTAGTCAAAACACAAAGCGGCATTCATGGCTGATTGCAGGATGTTAAAAGATTTCTGGTGAAGTTCGAAGAGTGAGGAATGTCACACCAGTTGCAGACCATGCTAGCTATGCAACATTACAGCAACTGCTCTCCATCCTCAAGAAGACCCAACATGTCCCATCTGAAACACTCCTCACATTAGTTATTATAAAAGTACTTTATTTAAATGTATGCAACTTTAACATAAACCAGCTGAACAAGTAAATTTTGGGGTATAACAAATAGGGGACATACCTTCTTTGTTGCACCTACAGATTGACCAAAGTTATTATATAATAATTAATTAAAACACTCATTTGTACAGCTTTTAATAAGTTATGCTGTGTCCCAATTACATACTAAACAACTTTAATAAATGTTTTGTACTCATGAAAAATGATGCAATGCTTGTGCAGAGGGACATCAGTCAAACTGTAACTTCAGAGTGCCGAAAGCCAATTTTTAAAATATTTATATTTATGATTAGTAGTAAATCTATTTAATGTATTTTCAAAGATTTTAAAAACTGGAATTTGTTTTAATGTTTTGCAGCTGTGAGTACTTCCTCTGTTTCTGTGTCTGCCTTGCATTATGGCAAAAAGTGTCTCTAAAGACACTTTAAAGCGTCTATCTGTGATTGGGAAATCATTTCCATTGCCTTCATTTGCAAGCCACTAAAGTTGCCGTTTGGTTTGTAAAAGTGCTCAAAAGTACAGTCATTTTGGGAAAGTGTAATGCAGGTTATCTTAAAATGTATCACATCACGAGAAAACAGAGATGGAATGACTAATCCTTTGTTCCTTGCCCTTTTAGCCAGCTGAGGTTAGGTGCAGAGTTACCGACATGTTTTAATAAATGCGCATGGAGACAGCTCATCCAAGTATTATGACGATGTTTATTGAACTGAAATCTCCGGGTGACTTTCCAAAGATACAAAACAAAACTAAAGATGCGAGGTCTATGTGTGAATGGTCAGAAAACAGTAACTCCCTGCCACCTAAATTCTCCACAAACGTTCATTCAGGAAAATAAAATCAGCAATTTTAAAGGTCCAGACAGTGTGTAGAATTTAGTTGTATCTAGTGGTGTAATCACTGCATTGCAATCTCCTCACATCACCCTCACTTTCCAGACAAACAGTTTTGTCTGTTCCGGGCTACTGTAGAAACATGGTGTTTCAACATGGCCGCCTCCATGGAAGAGGACCCGCTCCCACTGTAGATATAAAAGGACACATTTTAAGTAACAAAAACAAATAGGTTGCTATTTTCAGGTGATTATACATGCATGAAAACATAGTTATGAATATTATATTCCATGTCTGCCTTATTCTGAAAATAAAGGCCCCAAATCTTACACACTGGACCTTTAACTATCTTTTACACTAGAATAATTTTCCTTCCATAATAATTTCTTTTATAAATGAAAATACCATAATTAACTCAAAACAATTTTTACATATTTTTCTGTGACCACTTTGGGCTTCTTTACCCAACAGTAATCAGTAAGGTGTGTCTCTTTAACGAGTACACATATGCAAATTATACAATGAACGTGTTCTCCCGCCTAACGTTTATCTTGCCCTAAAAAGGTAACGGTTTTGTCCAACAGTCCAAGGTCATCACCTGTGGGTGCTACTAAATAATACATTTATATACACATCTGCACCGAGATATAACGACTTATACCGTTTTAACATCTGTATTGTTGACGTTTATTACCGTTATCGTTAGCTTAGCACAACCCTTAGAAGCACGATACAGAGCTCGAGCACCTTTTCCCCTCTTAGAGGGGGGCGGGGCTAACGCGATCCCGCTCATTTGATTTGCCCGCCGCGTTCTTGCGTCATCGTGCACACACACACACACACACACACACACACACACACACAGCGGCGGAGCTACTAGTGATGGGAAGTTCGCTTCTTTTTAGGGAGTCAGATCATTTGACTCAGCTCGCCAAGAAGAGCCGACTCTTTTGGTTCCCAAACGGCTCTTCATTTTATGTATGTATGTAGCACTGATTTGACTCATGATTTGTATGTGTACACATATATCATGTATATATTCAATACATCCTTTGTACTAAAGTATTCAAAAGTAAAAATTACATTTTCTAATATCAATAAATTGCTGTAGCCGGTTGTTTTCATTGCGTTTACAGACCTCTCTGTAGCTCTCTGAATACGCCCAATGAATGCACTAACTTGCTTGTAGAAACACCTATTAAAACTATTTTTTTTTAAAAAGGACAGCTATTGACTGTTGGATGCACAGTTGCCATGTGTCTGTGAAGGTTGTTTGTGGATCCTGCTCGATACAAAAGCTTGGCGTTTGCAAAATTCAATTTGTGTTTGGGTCCAAATGCTGCTTCTTTTTTTCTACTATCACGTAACCGGAGTTGGCTCCCATCATCATTCACTTAAAAAAATAGCCGGCTCTTTGAACCGGCTCGTTCACGACCGACACATCATCACTAGGAGCTACAGCACAGTGAGCCGCAGCCCGGAAAGAGACACAAGCCTCTTGTAGCAACCGCGGAGCTAGTAGCTTTACCTCCATGTGTGTGTGCGCGCTGTCACAAGGCTGAAGAGTCCGGTCTGAGGATACATTTTTCTGCCTTCTCCTATCTGAAGAACACGGTAGACTACAACGGAGCGGCAGGGACACGGACATGGCGACATCCAGCCCCTGTGTTGTGGTTAGTTCCTCCTTAACAGCCGGAATTAAATAAAAGGTAGAAGGTGGTCGTAAGTCCACTTGAGTAACACAATGTACACAGGCGACACTGCGCTTTATAAAGCCCGTAGACACACTCTGCACTGTCTGCTATCTGTATGACCTGTATATTAACCTTGTTAGACGTTTTAATTTAAGATAATGCAGTTTATTTCCAATGTAACGTGGCCTGCGTCTGTGGAGACGGTCACACGCGCTCTCCACGCCGTGCGTACGTGACGCAAGAGGCTTTTTTTTTTTAATGAACGCAGTAAAATACTATGTGTGTGTGTGTGTGTGTTGTACATGATTATACACAATTACAGTGAGCCACAAACACACTGAGCTGTAAACAAAGGAGCGTGTTTTGCACGCACACACACTAAATAATAAGTGTGCATAAGATACAGCTTTAGATGTATGTCCAAATGTTACTTTAAATCAACTCAAAAGCTCATGAATAAATCATTTTTATCAGAACAATATATGTATGTATGTATGTATGTATGTATGTGTATATATGAGTAAGGTTTAGTGTCTTACAAACAAAACAGTTTAAACCTGTAGAAAGTCATCTGAAAAAGAGCTTGTTTTTGTTTTGTTTTGCTTTTTTTTTTTTGCATGGAAAGAAAATCAAATTAATTGATCCCCCTCTGCCAAATCAATAATAGAGGAAGTGCAACTTTTGCATTTGACCCCACAGATTATCTTCCCTACCTCGTCGTCTTACTTTTTAAAAAAATCTTTTGTTGACCCAGCCTGAACTGTTATTTCTCTTTGAGTCAAAGTCCTGCCTCGTGAAGTCTGTGTTAATTTTTATAATAAGATGAGCCTACGTGACCTCCTATAAGAGGAGCGAGTGAATGAATTACTAACGTGGCCTGTTTTTTTTTTTGTTTTTTTTACAGGACATTTCAAACATTTGGAAGCCAGCAGCCTGGCTGACACTCCTGCTGACACCGTAATGAAGCTGCTGAATGCACATTTTGCTAAAACGCCATTAAAAGACTGGAACATCCTGTCTCACATTTTAAATGAAATTAGCTGCAGAGTGCGGTCTTGCCAAACATGAACTTTGTTTGCACAAACTTCCCAATTTGGCCCCGTCATGAACTTCCGTTTATTGAGTCATTTTTTAAATGTTTATTTTTACTATGTAACCTTGTGCCTTTTTTAAATAACAGACAATAAACCAACAGTTGAAAATGCTCCATCGGATCATGTTACAATGAGGACATCTGCTCAGTATCATTATTATTATTAGAGAGTGGGATTGAAAGGGTGTAGCCCAAACAGATGGACATGTTTTTTCCATCTTGGCAGAGACAAGGGAAAATAATTTATGCAAGTTCAAGCACATGTGATGCGATGATGTACAATCCAGTGGTTAGCGAAGCTGTGAGATTTTGTTGACATGGAAAGATCCGAATTCTGCATTGTTATAAATACTTTGAGTGTGGTTGTGGTCACTCACATTATTCCCACAGCCCCTCTGGCTCTTGGACCAACTCTCCCAGCTGTCACATGATAGCAGTTATGTTGTCTCGGTTCATGTGGCATGCAGTTTAAGCTAAGGTAATTAGATTGTACAAATCATAAGAAATACTTCCAACCATTTAAAGAATTAGGCATAATATGGAATTTCTAGAACGACATCTCGGTTGCCAAAATCTTGATATTTGGGCGTGTTTACTTCAGTAGTGGCAAAAGGAAGTGTTCACTGACTCATAATGGAAAGAATCCTCTTTCTAAGAATATAACGTTAGTGTTTACTGCCATTGACAACTGTTAAATTCAACAGAATCAGGCATTATGCTCTGCGGTTGTGTTTTGTGGCATAAAAATGTTGAAAACCGCTGACTGGGATGTGCTTTGTAGGTCAAACAGGGAGGACACTGACAGCTTGACTCACTGTATCTCGGACTCATGTTGTATCTCGGTGCAACAAGTGAATTTCTCCAGTTTTGCGTCAATAAAGTCTCACTTATCTTAGCTTATAACTGTAGAGGCAGTAAAATATATGGAGTAAGTCATTGGGAAAGTAGAGCAGCATTGATCTCACTCCCCCTGCCCTGTATCAGATGAGTGCCGTGTGTCCCGTGTTAGGTAATAGCCTTTTCTGAGATTTCTTTTGACCCCTTCGTGTCATGTTTTCTTTCAGATCAGTGACGAAGAGCAGGGCTATGACCTGGACCTTTTCTGCATACCAAAGCACTACGCCTCTGACCTGGAGAGGGTGTACATCCCACATGGACTCATCTTGGACAGGTGGGTTGTCACATTAAGTTATCAGGATCAACTATGAGGTGGGTTGTCTGAATGACGGGTCGACTCGTCTGTCTGCCTGCCTGTGGGATTTTAAGATGTTCAGTAACCGGTGGGTTAAAGTACCGTGATCACATTTTTCCATTTGCAGATTTGTGATTTAACGATTAAATGCAGATAATATTTGTGTGTTTTGATCATCTCTGTTAACTGGATGTCGACATTATTTCACCTCAGGGTGTTTTGGAAATGACAGCTATGCCTGCTGACACAGGACAGAAAGGCAACAGGAACTACTGCTGACTGTAGCAGAAAACTGAGCTGACTATCATCTTTCTCTCTCTCTCTCTCTCTCTCTCTCTCTGTCTCTCTCTCTCTCATGTGATCCCAGGACAGAGAGGCTGGCCAGAGAGATCATGAAGGAAATGGGGGGGCACCACATTGTTGCCCTCTGTGTGCTTAAAGGGGGTTACAAGTTCTTTGCAGACCTGCTGGACTACATCAAGGCCCTGAACAGGAACAGTGACCGCTCCATCCCAATGACAGTGGACTTCATCCGCCTCAAGAGCTACTGTGTAATATATTAGTTATTCTATTAGTTATTCTTCTATTTGTTTAATATCGCTTACTGCACTCTGGTCTGCGTACTGTAAGCGAGCAGGTCTACCTTTTGTATGGCAAACGGCACAGAACTAACATGAGCTAGCTGGAAGTCAGACAGAGAAACAGCATAAAGAGCCGGTCAACACTCTATGCAGACAACCAGTTGTAAAAACAGACAAGAAGGAAAGAATTCATCCTTGAGAAAAACAAGATTATTCAAAGGTGCTCAGAAATTATTCAAATTATTAAACAAATAACTTTTTTAAAGTATGTTTATGTAAAATATTCTTTAGCACGCTATATATAACACCACAATTCTGACAGCTGCTTCCTCTCTCTTACTCTGCTGCTCGTCATAGTATTGTAAAAACTTTGCAGTGACACCGATATTCTACCACAAGCAGTTTTTCCTGCATAATATACTAGAAAGAACAGTTTTTATTATCACTGTACATCTGATAACAGATATATCTGCAATATATCAGTGTGAAGCACACCTGGTGGTGGAGCATGAAGGCATGGAGGAACAGATCAAAACAACATGTTGTGGAGGTGACTGCACAGAGCCGGTTGGGATTAAGGTGTTAAAGGTCGAGTGTGTCAGATTTAGGAGGCTCTATTCACAGGCAGAAATGCTATAGAAGATTCATAACTATGGTGTACAATCACCTCAAGACAAGAATCATGCAGGTCAGAGTCTGCCATAACCTCTAGATTCACAGCTGCAACAGAAAATGAATCATTGGTGAATATTAGGTGATGATTGTAGAGACAAATTACTTAATTCTAGTGCTTTGAAGTCCTTATTCATCATAGCCCATTCACAGCCACTCATTGTTCCTTTATAGACTTTCAGACCTGTACAACATATGATGTGAAGTCCACAACATGTCCCCTTCTTCACTCTGTCTCCTCCTTCTTGTCCTCACAGAATGACCAGTCTACAGGTGAGATCAAAGTAATCGGTGGAGACGACCTGTCTACACTGACCGGCAAAGTAAGAAGTTTGTGACTAAAGCAGTATTTGATGTCATATTTCACTGCTCTTGTTGTCCATCATGTCTTATCTTACGACAGTATTTTCGACATGAACAGACGTGGCATAGACGTTGGTATTTTTGCAGTTTAGTGGCTCCAGTTTCAGATTGTGCTACTACTACTGTAGTAAATATGGACTGTTTGTTCTGATTATATTACTTGTGATCAAAAACTAGTGAGTCGACAACGTGCTAAAAGAGTCAAACAACAAGTTAAACAACTAGTATTGTTCTGGTTCCCATTGTAGCTCAGGAAGTAGAGTCAGTGCTTCAGTTACTGAACCCCAAATTATTCCTTAAGGCTGCATCAGTGTGTGAATGTGAATGGTTAGTTAGTTAGCTGGAGCAGCAGCAGGTGTGTGAATAGGTGAAAGAGAGATGTCATGTAAAAGCAGCTCGAGTGGTTGGAAGACTTAGAGTCCATTTACCATTCCAGCATTGCTCCTCTGGGCCCTGTGCCTGAAAACCTCTCCTTCCCAGCTGCCTGTGATACAAATACTAACACTCCCCCGCACAGTGTGGGCAACCCGGCTAACAAACTGAGCAAACATTAGATAAAAGCAGCTATAGTTCACAACAGTTTACTTTAACGTCCATCAGGAAACTCCGTAAATCACAGAGTTGATGTGCAGCAGCCGGAGGACATCAGAGGGGAAGGTGAAAACATTTTTTTTTTTTTACATAAAATATGATCCAGTTTCACCAAAAGCAGTGAAATAGTTGTTGGTGGTGTGTGACTTACGACGAGGTATCGCACCCGGAGCACAGTTACAGTGTGAGAAGAGACAAAGTGGGAACAACCGATTACACATCTGTGTGGCAGATTTAAAATCTGTTATTTAATGGTAGAAAAGTTACACAGTGATACTTTAAATGCATGCACTCATGAATCATTTTGGAAACACGTTTCTATTTCTCTCTCAGTTGCCAATAATAATATTATTTTTTAGTTGAAATCCCCTCCTTTCACTCTTGTCCGGTGTGTCAGAGATAGCAGACCATTAAACTTGCAGTACTACTGTCACATTCCTCTTGAGTTCAGTCGCATACTTAGATTAAACGTTCTCCAGTTTTTTTTTTTCTTTCACTAAAACTATTGTTCTTCTCTTTCCTCACAGAACGTCTTGATTGTGGAGGTATGTACTGATGTTTTCTTTCTATAGTAACGTGGACCACTTTCTATTCCAAGGCTGCTAATATGAGATTCTCTTTTTTGCTGCGTTTCAAGGATATTATTGACACGGGGAAGACAATGAAGACTCTATTGCAGCTCCTCAAACAGTACAATCCCAAAATGGTTAAAGTAGCAAGGTAACTTGATCCCCTTTCAAGTATAAACACCTCTTGTTTCTCTGAATGTTTCCTGACAGGTTGTTGTGGTTTTCACAGCGTCAGACTGTTGTGTTCGTTATCAGCGTTTCACGCAGACATAAAAGCATTTTGACTGACGATCAACTCGGTTTCTGTCCTCAGTTTGTTGGTGAAAAGAACACCGAGAAGTGTCGGCTACCGACCGGATTGTAAGTTGAAGACACTATTTGTGAGATTTATACTTAGTATAATGTACACAAAGTATGCTCTTAAATGAGGCTTTGCATACTTAATACATTGATTTATTCACCTGCTTCTTTCAGTTGTAGGATTCGAGGTTCCTGACAAATTCGTGGTGGGATACGCACTAGACTACAACGAGTACTTTAGAGATCTAAATGTAAGTATTTGAGAATCTACTGAGTGAAGTATTCATGTCGCACACTGAGTAGAGTTTGTACCTCTCCCTCTAAACAAACATGTAAGTCAATAACATGCTGCGACACTCATCGATCCTTTTTTTTGTTTGTTTTTTTGTTTCAGCATATCTGCGTCATTAGTGAAACAGGGAAGGAGAAGTACAAAGCATGAAGAAGCCTCATCGTTTAATGTTTGGTTCTATTCTTTTACTCTCTGCGGTTTGTTTTTATATTTTATGAGCTCATATTTGTGTCATAAAAAGTACTCTGGCTGCTCAGGGTCTCCGATTCATCCTTTTTGAGACAGTTGATTGCCTTAGATAGAAACCACGTCTGGGTGAAACAGCATGGAGCCCAGCTTCACCTCAAATTAGTGTAATGCTTCTGTATAATGCCCCCCCCCCCAACACTGATTAATTATTTTTTTAAGCAACTGAGCAATTTATTCAGAGCAGTGCTGCTAACTTGAATTACATTATCACAATTGTTGTGCTATAATAAGATTTGACGAACCTCCTATTTAATGAAATGTTGCTTTTTGTTGTACTTTCACCTGAAAACTATCAAAAGAGGATGTCACACAGACATGCAAGAAGTAAATAGACACCTTCATTCAAATTCAAATTAAAGGTGTCTATTTACTTCTTGCATGCCTTTGTACATGTTCATGAAATCTGCATGTATATTTCGGGGACAGACACATTTCTGTGTTACAGCACCGTGTAATAAGATCTCCTGATGATACATCGTGTTGAGAAGTGGCGTGTAACGTTGGCTGCTGTCCCTGATTAAACACATGGGTATGCTGAAGATGAAATATCCTCTTTTATATATGAAACTCTTTGTCTGTACGAAGCATCCACACGACTGATTTCTTTTGTGGAAGATTTTTTTTTTTTTTTAAATGCTGGAAAATATGTATAGTTTTCACACGTGTAAATGTTCAACTGATAACCGTCACATGTTTGAAGTATGGACCTGTCATTGAACCAGACATCATTTCTACAATAGACAATGCTCTCATTCACTGTAAACCAATGTCGCTGTTTTGCAATACCAGCCATTAAATGTTCACACCTCCTCCTCTGACCAGTGGATTCGACTACAGAACTTTCTGTACATGGAGTATTGAACTGGTTTCTGGCCACATGATAGTCTAAGTACTTGGAGATGTAGTGGCGATGTAAATAAGATAAATGACCAAATAAGTATCAAGTGATTCAATATGTGTCACGTCTAGCAGATAACACAACTACCAGCTTTCTAGGAATGAAGTAAACTGATCTTCTGTGATCATGAATGTTAACCTGACATTCATCATCTGTACAGTAGGTCAGTGATTACGGCCAAACGATAGACGTGTCGTCTACTTGATCAGCTAGAGGTAGTTTATTCCTAAGAAGAAGATTATTTATTGTTGTTGAACCAGTTCAAGAACCAGAGCTCATTTGGTGTTAAAGATGTTCTACTAATATATTTCCAATATTTTGGAGCCACAATTATTTGAGTTTTTGAACCATTCATTTCACCTCCGCTCACTATGTCATGTCAGATTTTAACTCATCATGGATGTATGCATACACTGTATGAATGAACGCGTCTATGTATCAGACTGATAATTGAAACAAGATATTTCAGGAAATGCAAAACTTATTATTTCAAATTACATTCCAGCACTTGGTTTGATATGTTTTAAATTATTTTATTCATTAAAAAAAAAACATTACTTGACATGTGGCACCAGTGGTCTACTGTATCACCTTTTAACTTAAGAGTCAAGAGAATTGAGACACAATTGAGAGTTTCTTCCTGAACCAAAGGTGATTATGGAGCATATTTATCTCACTCTGTGCTTTTAATGTGTTCAGTTATTTGAAATTGTTCCCTGCATGTCTTTATTATGTTGCACTGAGCCCAAAAAACCTTAAATATGTCAATGTAATGATTTTCTTTGTCACTTTAATCATTTATATGAACTAAAACACCAAATATTTGCTGCTCGGGGCTTTCTAAATGCTTAAATGTGCTTGTTTTATTACATCAACAGTTGTTTGTTTTTAAATATCGGCATGATTGTAGTTAACACGAACTTATTTGCATCATTTATGGTAATGAGAACAGCTGCTGGTCTTAAAACCAGAAAATCTTCCAGAACAGTCTCACCTCCTCCAGTCCTCCATCTCTGCAGTCCCCTCTGCAAAGGGGCGTCCTGCTGCAGGGGAAGATGTCAGGATACCGGGTAATAACAACCAAACAACTGCTTGTTGTTTCTCATTCATATTTTGACATTAATTAGCACTGTTATATTGATTATAAGGGTTTTAATCCAGGAACCAGAGGTGATGCATGTCGCCACATTTCTCCTTAGCACGCCGGCAGATGAAGCGATTTCATTGGCCGGGTCTGCTAACGTTAAAAGGGGCGTGAAGTTTAGCTCGGTAGCGGCTTGCTAACTCCAGTGTGTGATCATCTGGTTCATTCTTGGCGGCGTCCTGCAGAAAAGAGACAAAAATCACAGAGCGACTTGTTTTATTTTTCTACAACAGACACGGTGCTAGTTTGCGTGTGTGTGAGTGTGTGTAAGCCGTGGACTGATGCACAGGAGCCGGTTAGTGAGATGGGTGACCCGGCCTCTCCTCTCCTCTCCGGTGGTCATCATGATGCTAACATAGCTTAGTTAGCCTATTTGGAGGGGGAGCTAGGTGAGCTAAAGCTAAGCAGATAAACTCGCGTTAAGTCGAGCGTCGTTATTTTAAACGTCACCTACGTTCAACTTTAGCCTAACATTCATTTTGAAGTCAGGCTTTTAAAAAAATAAAGCTCGTCGGTTGGGGCTAATTTGCCGCGCTAACATGCAGCGGTAGTTCGGGGTTAGTTAGCGCCGCTTTCCAAGTCGTCACCCTCGGCTGCCCTCGCTCCAGCAGCAGACCACGGTCGGTATCTGTTAACAGTTGCCGGGCATTGTGCGGTAATGTAGGCACGCTATGTTAACCATCCATCCAGGAAAGTTGGTGGCTGGTCAGGTGACTGTGTGTTTTGTAATATGAAGAATAACAGAGCTAGTGTCGTTGCAGCTAACATCCAGCAATAAGTTGCTCGGGCCTTGCAGATTGCTGGTCCACATTGCGTTAGCTTTAGTTTGGCTCAGTGGCCTGATTTGATGGTGTGTGCATGTGTGTGTGTGTATGCAAACTTTGCCAGAGCAACTATGTAACATCACACTGAGTCTGGTTGGCCGTGTTTAAGTTCATGATTTGTGGTGATTAAAGCAGCGTTATAGCTGAGCAACATGAACAATTCAGGAGTGTTGCCCCAAGAAAAGATGGAGCTGGATCTGGAAATCCCATCTTCATTAGTGCAGAGCGATGGACACTTAAGGAGATCCAACAGTGCACCCATGATAAATGGATTAAGGTTCTGGAGTATTATATAATAATAATGCACCGTGTAATCAAGTTTAATGTTTGTAATTGAGCAGACACATGACATGTTTGGTCTCATTGCAGTGATAACTCCCAAGTGTTCCAGAGAGAAGTCCTGCGCAGCCGGAGAAATAGCACTACAGTTGTCAACAGGCCCAACATGGTATAAAACTTTTACACAAACACACGTTTTACTCGAGTGATTTGTCTTTAAAATACACAGTGTTTAAATCATCTCCCGTGCACGCATATCTTTTGTTCGCAGGTCCCTTCATCGCCCATCCGCGTCCCCAGCACCAGACTTCATCAGATAAAACAAGTAAGAAAGGGCGGCAGTGGCGGCATTGATGTGTTTAAAAAAAAAAAAAAAAAGAGCATGTCAGACCGCCGTCTCCCTCTCAAGCCATAGGGAGTGACGGTGTCTATAAAAACATGCCAGAGTAACACTTCTTGGAGTTCACAGGGCCATCGATCTTTTAGAGTTGATCACTTGGTAGTATCAGACTCCAACAGAGGAAAAATGACTGCTCTGGTGTTGTCTACTGGCTTATTTTTAAAGCACCATAAGTTTGTTTTTCTACTTTCTGAGATGTGATTCAGAAATGTGAATATGACCTAATAATAAACCAGGACTTTTCTAACGATTTACCTTCGTGTGTGTGTGTGTGCTCCTGCAGGAAGAAGGTGTCGATGTGATGAACAGAGAGACTGCTCACGAGCGGTAAGATGACAAGCAGGATGAAGAGATTAACTTTAATTATTACTTTATCGTCGGTGAAACGCTAATTGGTGTTTATTTTTTTATTATAAACACAGGGAAGTTCAAGCCGCCATGCAAATGAGCCAGTCGTGGGAAGAAAGCCTCAGCCTGGTAAAGACTCACTCTTGGTTACAGTTTGTCCAGCCCCCATCGGTGGTGGTGTTGATATGTTTTTGTCTCTGCATCCTTGAAAGCCAGCTCTGTTGTGCCTTCCCATTGCATGTTTTGGCCCTGGGCCATTGTTGGCCTCTCGATTACTGTAGAGAGGACAAGTACAAACATGCTAGATTGACATTTTGGGAGTTAACAGGGCCACCAGTCTCTCGAGGTCAGGCTGGGTTGGTAGTATAATACTCCAACATTTATTTCCCCCTCACATAGTGCTGTGTTAGACGTGAGGTAAGATGAAAACCACCACTTTAATGACGCGCTAAATGTTTCTTCTCAGAGTGACAATGATCTGGAGAAGTCGGCGTCTTCATCTCCGAAGCGCATCGACTTTGTGCCTGTGTCGCCCGCCCCGTCCCCGACCAGAGGGATAGGAAAAAAGGTACATCTGACCTCAGTGTGTGTTTACATGGACATAACCTGATTATACTGTGAGTAAGCAGACGACGGCAGCAGTTAAATCATTTTCATGGTTTTGCGGTAACCTGATTTTCATTACGAGCAGTCAGGTTAATGGATTGAAGTCTGTGTGGCAGCATACAGGACGTAATTTATTAGCAACAGACCAAAACTTTTCTCCTTTTGAGCTTCTTGTAGACTTTTCTTCATCACAAGCTACGTTCTTTCGTATCTGTGACCTCATTCCCATCTCGTCTGTGTCTCCCGTTTCACTTCTCTTGCGAGCAGCAGTGTTTCTCTCCTTCACTACAAATCCTCGTGAGCAGCAACGGCCTAACACCGAGCCCGATACCGAGCCCGACGCGACGCTTCAGGTGAGCACCAAAGTCTTTAAATAATAACTGAACTTAATGTTAATCCACTCCTGTTTTACACACACGTCTATTTGATTAAGACTAATTCCTCCCCAGTGGCCCAAAATGAGTTTCCCTTTGCCGGTCTTAGTAATAAAAAAAAAAACACAGCTTCTGTTCACTTTAATCTTTTAGATATGTCTGAGTAAACTGAGTAATCATTTAATCTGTGTGACAGCCTCCGATTGTGGCTGCATTTCAAAATAAAATGCTTCAAACTGTGTTTTCTGTCCTCTTCAGCCGACGGAGTCAAAGCCCGATCAATTGCATCAGAGCGAGCATACTGGGCCCGATGAAACGCAAAGGTGAGATACCTGACATGCTTTGATAATATTTATTCTAATGTCTGTTTCTACCACAAGACAATGAGGGAAATGTTGACTGTATAATATGAAAGGCTATTTAAAGTAGTAAATAAAGACATTTAAAATCTATATTTTAGTAACATTGTTGCAGATTTTTGACCTTTTTAGGGACCTTACTGAAACCTGTGGTTACTGCAGAAGGACTCAGATATTATATTTCTCAGTATGTGGACTTCTTTTGGTCAGATTCAAAGTGTAACTCTTAAATTTAACAATATGCGACTGCCTTGTCCCTAAACTAATAAGATTTGTATTTTCCATGATCAGATTGTTGCAATAAAACACTCGTTTGCACCCATCAGCCACAGACTGTGTGTGTTGAGGGGTGTTTCTAAATGTCAGGGTTTCTTTCCTCTGCAGGTGAGATGGAGACAGAGAGTCAGCCTAAGAGGCTATTCCAGGGTACCACCACCATGCTGTCCTCTGATGTCTCCAACCTGTCTGATCTCAGTTCCTGGTAAGACTTGTTAAATATCTAACAACTGGACCCTGCACTGTTTTAGAGAAGTAACGGACGAGCAGTTTGTTAGGTGTCAGACAAAATTCAGGCAGTGACTCAAACTGAGAACTGAGGATCCTCTTACTGTTGACCAATTGTCCTTTTTAAATGTTAGTTTCAACTGAGTAAAATGTTAAATCTTGAGATTCCCCAGGATCAATAAAGTATCCCCCTGTAGTATGTTCAGACAGAATCTGGCGCTGTGGTTAAATTGCAGGTTTCATTTGAGTGGCAGTAGTGCGTTTTGGCTGCAGCGTTGCAGGCCGCAGGGGCATCCACCGAAAAAAAATGCAGTGACCTGCGGCGGAGAGGTTGAGCCGGTTCCAACTTTTAGACAAATGCAGCCCGCTGTCACGCTGGTCAAACCTCCACAATCAGCCTGAAATGTCTCTGAAACTACGACTATCCAGGTTGATTCATAGACTAAACTCGTATACGCCACCTGAGTGTGTCCTGTCTTTGTGTTTTATTTCACAAACCAGCTCAATCTGACTCACAATTTATGCTGCAAAACAGAGACACAAAGAAGCTTAATTCAGTTTGCGAGAGGGCGACATAGACCGTGAATGAGAGTGAGGGAGCGCCAATATCATAAAAGCCGGTTAATCAGCGAAACAAAATTATTTCCTGATTGTTTCACAGCGGTTACGTTCAGCACAGATAGACACACACCGGTGCACAACCCTACAGCGCAGCTGTCTGAGTGTCCCCTTTACAGGCATTCATGGTATGTTTTTAGACAAACGGATGACTTTCAATGTCCAACTGCTGTCCGTACAGAGACTAGTCTGTTATGAGTGCTAACACACAACGATTGGCTAGAAACCCGAGTCCTATATGCTATAGCTCACTCACACTAAGGTGTGTGTAAAAGTACATTTTAAATGTAACATTTACAGTCTACAAATATATTATTCGACATCGCTTTCAAGTGATATTTTCATTTTAAAAGGGAGAAAGTGAGACAGTATTACAGCAGATGTTTTCCACGCTCTGTTAGGACAGCCTGCAGTCTTACCTGAACTTCCTCTTTCAGTCACTCTCCTGAATTGCTCGATGGCAGCCTCAGCAGCGTCGGCTCCTCCAACGACTCGCCAGGCAAGATGGAGGGAGTGTCGCCCTCCTCGTCCAGCAACTCGCCTTTTGCTTCCCTCCAGGATTTGTCCCCAAAGTGAGCACGGGAGCAAGAGAGCTAGAGACACTGTTACAAAAGGACCTGGAGCCTTTCTCTCTCCCCTTCTCAGACCCTCCACCTCACCGTCACCTAGATTTGGTCTAAGTGGAATGTTTGTTTCCGAGCTGTTTTCATGGCTACGTTTTGGAGGATCTAGATATGTTTGAATTAAGGAAAGGAAAAGCCATGGATGTTTGTTTTCTGTGTGTGTGTGTGTGTGTGTGTGTGTGTGTGTGTGTGTGTGTGTGTGTGTGTGTGTGTGTGTGTGTGTGTGTGTGTGTAGGAGGTAAGCCTAGTGAAACTAGGACTGACTGAAGACACTGAGCACCAGCTGCTAGTAGAGGATCTTGGATGGTGCTTGGCTCTCGTAGTGATATCGTGTTCGTAAGTGGCTATGCTTCAAATCAGTCTTACCAGTTCCCCTCACTGGATAGAGACACTGAGCACTGGACAAACAAACATTTAAAAAAATGGACTATTGGATGTGTACAATTCCCTGTTCTTCGTGCTGGAAAACTTCTGTCCACAGACCTTTGTACGTACGCAGTCTGCAAATTTTGTAAGAAAAGATTTAACTTATTGTTTTCCTGCTTTTTGTTTGTAATTATGTACATAATAACCTCGTCAAATGTCGTACATAGTTTTATGTTTGTGGTTGGCTGTGAGGTGAATGCGGGCACAAGTCTTCAACAGCGGAGGTTTTCTTCGTAAAGGAACATGAACTACTTCTGGGGGGTACAGCGATGGAGGTTTCCTTCATGTTATACTGTAAGAAGTTACAGTCTTGATATTTTTTTACGACGGAGGCTGCGAGCTGTGGTGAATTTTCTCAGTTTGGCTTTTAAGCCCTCCCCTCCTCTCTCTTCCCTCTCCCCATGACTTGCTGCATCTTTTAATTGCCTAGCGTGAGCTATTAATGCACGTAGCAGTTAATTATGGATGAAATAAGACGGCCATAACTGTTGGGCTTTCAACACTAAAAGGTTCCTCTGTATCCTGTGTTCTTGTCAGGATGTTTTTGTAGATAGGCAGAGTATAGAAATGATTCAGTTTTTTTTTTTTTTTTCTTTTCTGGCAAAAAAGTTCTTATTTATGGAAAAACAAAGTTTATTATAAAAATTTGGATGGTGATAGTTTTCTATCTCCAGTTAAAAAAAAAAAGAACCGCTTGTGTTGTCATTTACACCAAATCAACTGACGGCTGGAACGTGCAGCAAAAAAAAAACACAAAACAAAAAATGGCACCGTCACATTGTGAGTAAAGAGACTACTGTTTCTGCTGTGGTTACATTTATTAAAAGAGCTTTTCTTTTTTGTTTTATTTGTTTTTTTTGCACAGGACACAGTCCTGTAATGTTTCAGCCTGTGTGTAAGTCAAACTCTTTATAAAACATGAAAATACAGTATGTAAAGGTGACGCCTGTACCGTGATCTTCATTCTTTTTTTTTTTTTTTTTTTGCTTTCAACGGTCCACATCGCCTGTGTTTACGTCCGATCCCCTTCATGGGCTCTGTAGCCTTTAATGTGTTTGTACAAGAGGAAGTGATTGTAAATCATTTTATGGAAGTGTGCCCTTTAATTTAAAACAAAAAGCGTGGTTGCAGTTCATTTATTGAATGTTTTTTTTTTTTCCCCCTTTGTACAAATAAGATAAAGCCGTCAGCTCGCCCTGCTGTCAAAGGTGTTTTTCTCCCTCCAAGATGATTTTTTTTTCCTCTGGAGTCATCTTATGAAGTGTTCAGGGCATGCATTTAGCAAATAATCTTATACTATTCTGTATGTCTGTAACAAAGAGGCTGTAATCTGCCAAGCTGGCTAACACCATGCCTATGCTTGTGTCTTTTGTGATTGCAATCGTAGTGGACATCAGGACTAAATAAATTATTTCTTTATTACGTGTGTGTAGCTGTTTTAAATACACCAATAGGTAACTGTTCAATATTCAGATAAATGACCTATGTCCTTTCCTAAAACACTTTTCCTTGACCTGGATGGAAAACGTCATGAGGTCAAGGAAAGATGTGAAGGAGACTTCAGGACAGACGCTAAGCTACGTCCTCAGGTGACAGCGGGTGATCTGTGGTGAAACTACAAAGTTCAGATGATGGACTACAAAATGCGCATCTGTTCAGTGTTTTTAATGCAGGATATATGAACGTAGGACTTTCCTTTTGTGCATGGACCAGTGTATCCTATGCTAAAGGAGGTAAGAAAGGAAGCATTCAAGTCATTTCACTTAGTTAGGAACCTCCCTATGCAGAATAAAGACTGTTCGACTGAAGTCCAGGGTCACAGTATGAGAGTGTCATCTCTGAACATTGTTTATTTCCGTGTAACCAAACGGTACAACCCTTCAGCGGTGTTGTTTTCTGTTCTCAAACCTGATAAAGTAACCCCGAGGGACAGTGTGGGATTATTTTCAAAAGCTTACAGAGGCCTTATTGTCATGTTACGTGCTCCACATCCTCCTGACCCAACACCTGATTTGATCTGCGAACATTATACCAGACAAGCTGTATTTAAGACTTTATTAAACCTTTGATGAAGCATCGATATAGTACGGCAAACAAACCACTGTCTTTAAAAAGAAGATCTCTCCTTTGGTGACATGAAAAAGTAACTTACTGCTGGAAAAATTAAAACACATTCAGACACATGCGAATAACTGCATTTAGTCCTCTGAGTCTACACTAAAAATGCTTTAAAACGTCAATATAATGGTTACAGGTGAATACCATAACAAAAATTTTAATGGCTTTATATACACGTATCACGTTTCCTTCACACTCAAGTTAACCACATTCTGTTATGTAATGGCAATAAAAATACAGACAGGGAATATGAGACCAGACAGCACTTTGAATGACCTCATGTTTCTTCACAGGTCCTGACCAGGGACAGCTCCTCTCACGCCACCTTTGACCTACACACTGGAGGACTCCACAGTTCAGCATTGTGTCAGCGTATGTGTTAACACAAACATGTGGATTTGAAAACAAGGATACTTAAAAAAAAAGGTATTTATCAGGGAGTGAGGGGGTGATCTGAATAAATACCCCCGTCCCCCCTGCTGTCAGCTGTACTCATTGAAGCGTAGTAGTGGCTCCGGTGTGAGAATGCTCGCTCCGTTGTGTGATCAATCCTCTCCGCTCACAGCACTTCATGTGCGTAGAATGACCATCGTAAGAAGACCTGTGATACAGTAACAGACGACACATGAGCAGCTATATGATATCAGAAACATCAGCAGGGTGGTTCACACTTCTCATTCTGCGATTCTCTTTTCACTTACCGAGAACATAAGCAGCTACAAGTTTCTTGTTAACACTTAAGTGGAGGTAGACAGGCACGGTTGATTCTTGCTCCCCCAGCGTCGGGAGCATCAAGGCGGCCATACACACCAGCCCAAGCAGCACTGTCAGCAGACTCGGGCCTCCAGCAACAGGACGGCTTTCTGTAACACACACACATACATACACACTACATAAACTGGGATCAGGCACATTGATCAGACTAGATGAGGATGTAAACAAATCCCACGAAAAAGACCAAAAAGTAACAATGTGTTATAATGACTCCTCACCCGAGCCCATTACTACCGACAGATATACCCTGACCCATTATAACAGATTTATGTCCTATGGGACTGTAATGATTCATGAATATGTGTAAACCTTCATTTAAAAAAAAGGGCTTACCACTGCAGTTTTTTATCAAACATTACTCAAGCAGGAGTAAATTGTGCATTTGTTGCGGGCTATTGTGCTTTAATGAGTATTTACTGCAGCAAGATGTCGTATGAGGACGAGACTCAAAAGTTTTAATAGTTTCTGAACAACAATGGAGGAGGCACAGAGAGAAACAATATATTCCAGGCTTTGTAAACACGGACTAAAACTTCAGATCAGTTCCAATTCACGGTTGATTTGCTCTTTTCGCAGAGTATGCTGACTTGCAGGATAAATCTAAAAATCACCAGACTTTCATTATTTTTTTTTTTTACAAACAAATGTTGCTTGCATTAAAGTCAGAGGGGAAGAAGAAAGAGCTCAGAGAATGTTAGAGCCAAACAACCAAAGATTCAGGCAGGGTTAACGATAAGTGTGCGCTCAGAATATCAAAACATTTCTGCACGTGTTGATACAAGCGAACAGTGAAGACTCCACCGCTTCAGTATTGATGTATTGTTGATGCCTGATGATGATTACCAGTTTAATCTCTCTGTTTAGTTTGTCTCAGAAAGTTTAAAAGGCCATAAAATTATGTTTTGTTTTATAAAATGATGCAACCGTGCATGTGACAATGTGAACAGGAAGCAGGTTAACACGACATCATGAAAAAAGACACACACCTTCAATCTGTACATTATCATGTTACTGCTGTCATACTATGTTTGTGGGACAAGCTTTTATATACCAGAGCGGGGGGCACACATGCTGATATAATGTACCATGATCTGTAAACGGTGAGAAGTTCCCTTAGTTGACTTTGTGTGCATTTGGCTCCATCTAGTGGCGACACCGCACAACAGGCTTTCATCCTACCTGTCTGAAACGCAGTCTGTTCAAAGAACTCGCTGTCTGCAAACTGCTCTCTGAGTCTGCGCTCCTCATCTTGCGGTCGGGGGCTGGGCGGCTCCTGTGAGGCCGAGGCCCGGAGCGTGGCCGTCACCTCTTTGCGACCGAGAGCTTTCCGTTGACTCTGCTCCGACACCTGCAGTCGAAACTTGTCGTACACTCCGTAATGGCAAGCCCGCACATCTCTGTGTCTGATTACTCTGTGTGAACCGAGAGTTGCGTATATGAACAGACATGTGACTCAAAAACTGTCCAACAACCCTTTAAGTTAAGCAGCTCAAAGATCAAATATTGAGTCAAAAACAAACTCACATGTCAACACAACACTGTGGCTTGACCGCTCCGGTGGCATCAACCACTGTGTATTTGTTTGGCGCTGTGCACAGCACTGATGAACAGAAGAACGCACAGATTATCAGGATTATACAACAAACATAAATACGGCATAAACTTGTGTTTAACTCTGCAAACTGACCTTTAAACTTGAGGGCGAACTCATAGGGGTTGTAGAGGGTGAGCACCTGCTTGTGAGACGTCTGATCATCTGCGTAGAACACGAGCTCAGTGGGGAACACGAACACGGGAAGGCTTCCTTCCACCAGCTCAGGCTGTCGATGCTGCTGCTGCTGCATTGGCTCCAGCTGAGCTCTTCACCTTCCCCCGTCCACGGTCTGCCTGGGCCCCCACCTCTCTCTCTGTCTCTCTCAACTAACTATCGAGCTGCGTGAAGTCCCTTCAGGTGGAAATGGCACTTTGGAGTCTCATCGCCTCAGGGTCATGTCGTCATACTGTGAAAAAGACACAGGTGATGAATAATAAAGTATATTTATTACTTTTTTTTCATGTGTATGTCAAGCAGCTGTTCCTTCTAGTTACTTTAAACCTTAATATTTGTACAGCAGTATATACAGTAATGCACTTTAAAGGTTTCACCCACAGCTCAGCTGATACAGGATTTTCAAGGCCAAGACCAATATCAATATATGAGAGCTTAAAAAAAAAAATCTATAAACTCCATCAACAGTATATTAGCTAAAGATTGTAGCCTATATCAGATAGACGTTGTTTCTACACCATCTCAGTGCTGCAGTTTCTTGTAATTTATCACCTGGCCTCCATATTGATACTCTTATACCTGTATTATGCATCTGTTGGCTGATAATATGGGCGACACGGTGGTGCAGTGGTTAGCGCATGTTGGCTCACAGCAAGAAGGTTCCTGGTTTGAATGTGGAATTTGCATGTTCTCCCCGTGTCTGTCCAAAGACATTTAATAGTTTAATTGGTGACTCTAAATTGTCCATAGGTGTCTATGTGCCCTGTGATGCATGTTACTAACTTAGCTTCTTCTGCTGTCTCGTCTCGCAGGTTCTCGTGGATCGTGGTTACACATAGATCAGCGATTGGTTGAGCTCGCTGCTCCTGTCCTGCTGGACATCCACTATGTATAATATTTTTATGATTATCATTATTACTACTTTTAGTAGTTTATAGTTATCACTATTTTATTGCTGCTGTGCATCTCTGTCTCTCTCTGTTTATCTGCATAAACCCTATTATTTCATAGATAGATTACTTTATTCATCCTGAGGGGAATTCTTGTGTTGCAGCAGCTATTACAAAACACAAAACAGACACACGATATATGCAAAAAGCATGGGGATAGTTTCACGTCAGAATGGCTACAGTGAAAAGGTCTATTGAATTGATGAACTGGCGACTTGTCCAGCGTGTACCACGCCTCTCGGCTCAAGTCAGCTGGGATAGGCTCCAGCCTCACCGTGACCCTGATGAGGATAAGCAGTAACAGAACATGGATGGATGATATATCAGTCTAGCGATGACTTTTATTGCTTTTCCACAGTCTAATTTAATTCTATATAGTTGTTAGCTCTATTTCTAATTCTATAAAACATTTCTATTTTTTACTTTTTATATAGTTTTCTATTTGTATCTTTGCACATGTTTAATTTAAATTCAAATGTATCTTTGTTAATAGAACAGAGTAGCTATGTTTCTGAACCCTCGAGAGGAAATGCAGATACATGCATTTTACCCAAAATGCAACACACACACACACACACACACAAAGGGCTCATAGACATGTGGAAAGACGGTGGAGTGATGATGGGCAGCCATGTGGCACTCAGAGGATTGATACCTTGCTCAAGGGAACTCTACACTCCATACTTTGATGGACTTGAACTGGCCACTCTTCCCTACTCCCCTAAGTCCCTACAGACTAAGCTACTGCCACACCAAATATAACATTATTGTAATAATAATAAATATAATAATACAGATCTAATTTGAATGTATATTTACTGTGTCTCAGTCCTTTATCCCCATCTGTAGTTCTATTTTATATTCTTATAAAACTTTTCTATTTCTACGGTTACTTTCTACTTTTATACAGTTTTCTGTTTGTATAGATGTTTAGCACAGGTTAACTTCTTAACACGGTTATATATTTATTCTCTATGCAAATGTTTAACTCCTCTGCACATTTTTAATTCCTCTGTACGTATTTAAATCCTATGCAAATGTTTAATTTAGCTACAAATGCTTAATCTCTCTGTACATATTTAAACTTAGATCTTTCTCAGGTTCATTTTAACCTATGGCTACCGTGTTGTAGGTTGATTTCTAATGTATGTTTAATGTATGTTTAATGTATGTTTGCATTCTGCTCCTGGATGCTTGAATTTCCTTCTGGATCAATAAAGTATTTATGATTTAAACTACTACAGAAACACACGAAGCAGTTACACTTGTGTATATCAAAACACTGTTTTACAAACTCATTTATAATTGACTCTGAAAGGAACCATTCTTCAAAACCATGTCAGATGTCTCATGTGTATCTTTAATTAAACTCTGAATGCACTTTTCTTTTTTTTTTTTTGATTGGATACTTGATTGAATTAAAGGCAGAGCAGGCCAACGACGAGAAGGCTCAAAGCAATTTTAAATCATGGAGCTTATCAAGTTTAAACAACCGCAAACTGTTGCTCAGAGCCAAACAGCATTAGGTGAACTCCATGTGGTCGGTCACGTGTGTCTGTCTGTGTGTGTTTACATGGTTACGGCAGAGCTTGAGGACAGAAGAGGGCTCGTGTGTTGCAACACTTTTTGTTCTCACGCGTACACGTAAAATTATAATTATAAGATTTTTTATTATACATGTTTTATTTATATTTATTCAAGTGTTATTGTTAGATATCTAGCTATCTGGCTAGCTTTATATTTCGATTGTGTAAGCACAAAACGTTAGCTGCTTTAAAAGTGCAGTGTAATCGTTGGTAAACAGACACAAGAAAAGAGGTTTAGGTTTAGAAATTCAGCACCAAGGTAATGCTGATCGTGTCTCATGTCCGTGTGATCGCTACATTTTGAAGACATCTGCTCGCTGTAACAACACGTCGTTATGGTGTTAAGCTAACGCTCGGCTAGCAGATGTTAGCCAATAGCCACAATCCAAACGCAGTGTCATCACAAAAAAACAAACAAACACAGAGCTGCTTTACGTCGAGAAAAAGCTAAAAGTGAGACTCTACCTTGTTGTCAGCACTCGGGTTTGTGTAATCTCAGCGCTGTGACCGGGGTTTGTGCCCTCGATCACACCCTGTTGTTGTTGTTTCTGCTCCTCAGCCTTTGTCAATAATATACTGCAGATCTGTCGCGGTGCATGCCGGAATGGCGGAGGGCTAGTGATGTGTCGTACGTGAACGAGCCGGTTCAAAGAGCCGGCTCTTTTTTAAGTGAAAGACGATGGGAGCCGGCTCCGGTTTATGTGAGCCGTTGAGTGATAGTAGAAAAAAAAGAAGCAGCATTTGGACTCATTTAAAAAAATTAAAAACACAAAGGCAGAATACAGAATTTTGCAAAAACCAAGCTGTCGTATTGAGCAGCGTCCACAAACAACCTTCACAGACACATGAGAACTGTGTATCCAACAGTCAATAGCTGTCCTTTTTAAAAAAAAGTTTTTATAGGCGTTTCTATCTGATTTGTGTAGCAGAGTGGTTCTACAAGTAAGTAAGTGCATCCATTGGGCGTATTCAGAGAGTTACAAGGGTGTGAAAACGCAATTAAAACAACTGGCTACAGCAATTTATTGATATTAGAAAATGTATTTTTTACTTTTGAATACTTCAGTACAAAGGATGTATTGAATATGTACATGTTTTATGTGTACGCATACAGATCATTAGTCAAAATAGTGCTAAATTTGGCTGAATTATGAAAGGTATAAGTGGTGAAATGAAGAGCCGTTTGGGAGCCAAAAGAGCCGGCTCTTCTTGGTGAGCTGAGTCAAATGATCTGACTCCCTAAAAAGAACCTAACTTCCCATCACTACGGAGGGCGAATGATGAGTACGTGCAGGACGTCAACAAAGCGGACGTAGAAAGATGTTTTTCTATGCAAGGAGGATGTGAAGTGACTCCATCACGCTCCTCGTGCAAATAGGATGATTATATCTGCGGATTATTTATAAATATTAACTGTACTGAACTGATTAATCCTGACGTTTATAGCGGGAACACAAAATGGAGCTCACACATAGCTACTTTACATGATGATTAGATTGAAGTGCATTGATTTTTGAAGTGTTTCACCACCATGATCACGACAGATTATCATTGTTTACCAGCCTATCTCATATTTGCACACAGCTACAACAATAAAAAAACTTAAATACACATTGAAATGTTCATGTTATACTTGATTTCACAATCAAAACAGACATTTACTGTCCATCCAACCTGTTTTCAGAGGTGGCGCAACTGTAAATAGTTTTGTTATACAACATCTAAAATGTGATACAAGCAGAAAAACCAGTCAGTGAGAGATGAGGCCTTTATCCTGCTACAGGTAGGCATCGTAGGCTACCATGACTTTCCACTGACCTTTAAATCTATCAGGTATTTTTGTCTCATCTAGTTTGATAAAAACCTGATTTTATAATTAATATTAGTTTGCGATTAAGTGTTTAATTTAATGGTAATGTGCTTGATAGTGTTAAAAAAACAATGATGCTGCTTTCAAGTGCTGTCGGATTTATTAGGATTATGAAAGCACATACAGAACAAAGGGTACTTTTTATGTTTCTAAAAGTTTGATGGGGAAAGTGAGTTTTCCACTGTTATATTTCCAATACCATATGTTTTTAGTGTCATGTTTGAATATTTAAATTTGTGCATGCCTCAACTCAGCTTTTGTTTTTCATTTAAATGTGCATTTTTTTTCTTGATTCTGCCATTGCATTGCACAAAACACATATACCTGAAGTATGACACTTTCTGGTTACTTGGTTAAGGCCATGTAGCTGCATGTGTTATTGTTATGTTGTGTTTCAGAGTCAGAAGGACAGACATTTATCGTACAGCCAACCTGTTTTTCAGAGATAGCAAATGGAAAATAACTGTAAATAGTTTTGTTATACAACATCTAAAGCGTAGTGTAAGCAGAAAAACCTGCCAACGAGAGATGAGGCCTTTATCCTGCTACAGGTAGGCATCGTAGGCTACCATGACTTTCCACTGACCTTTAAACATATGAGGCATTTTTGTCTCATCTTGTTTGGTACAAAGTCTACAAAAGAGTTTACAATAAATATGAGTTTGCGATCAAGCAAAATTTTAATGGTAATGTGTTTGTGTTCAAAGTGTTAAAAGGACACATCAAAAAACTCTAATGTAACAGCAATGCTGCCTTCAAGTGCAGTCGGATTTATTAGCATTATGAAAGCACATGCAGAACAGGAGGTACTTTTCATGGTTCTGGAGGTTTGATGGTAAAAGTGACTTTCCCACTGTTATATTTCCAATACTAAATGTTTTTGGGGTCTCGTTTGGATATTTATATTTGTGTATGTCTCTACTAAGTTTTTGGTTCTCATCTAAATGTGCATTTCTGACTCTATTTGCACTACCTCTGCTCCATGCTGTGACTTCCATACATTTTCTACAGCCTAATTTAATTGTACATAGCTTTTTATCTATATTTGTAGTTCTATTTATTATTTTCATTTAAAAAAATATTCTATTTTTTACTTTTTATATAATTTTCTATTTGTAAATCTTGGTTTACTGGTTTAATTTTTTTGTACGTTTAACATCTTTGCACAGGTTTAATTTAAATTCAGATTTATCTTATAGGTTAATTTTAATGTATGTTTACATGCTGCAACTGGATGCTTGAATTTCCTTCTATCTATCTATCTATCTATCTATCTATCTATCTATCTATCTATCTATCTATCTATCTATCTATCTATCTATCACAAATATATCACAACACTTTTTGTTTACTTGGTTAGGCCATGTAGCTGCACGTGTTATTGTTATGTTGTGTTTGAGAGTGAGAAGGACGGATCTTTTGAGGCGCCTTGAACGCAGCAAGAGAGTGACAAGAGAGAGAGAGAGAGACATAGAGGTTGTGAGCATGTGTGTGTGTGTGTGAAGGAGGCGGGATGCGAGGGAATTGGCAACAAATTTCAAGTCTATGAATATGATCAACTTATCATTGTTTGGTTTTAAACCAAACGGCAGATTTATGCACACACACACAGGCCATACTTTTGGACATCCGGCCACTTAAGCAAAGATACAAAAGGGGGTTAAGCGGATGTACTGTGTATATACACACACACGAGCCATGTCGACCTCGTTATATATTTATATATTGGCGGGGGGCGTGGCCAATGGAAACCTGCTCAGCCAATGGCGCCGCGGTGGGAGAGCGGGGCGTTCCATTCGGTTAGGAGCAGAAGTTGAACAGCGCGAGCTGAGACAGAGCTCTAGAAAGGCAGCTAGAGAGAGCGTCGGAGCCAACGGCCCTCTTCTGGAGGGGGGGGGCTTATATTATATATTAACAAATATATACACACATGTGTGAACTGTTTGGCCGCACGATAGGGCACATATGTGGATAACAGTTATTTTTAGAAAAGCATTACAACCGCGGCTTTACATTTTAAAAATGCCTATTTTACTTTTCCTGTTAGACACGTCCGCCTCTATGAATCAGCGCACTTATTTGGGTACGACGTATCTGGACGTTGCTAAAGGCGCGGTTGAGGTCTTTATGAAGGTAAAGAATGATTTCACCCCGACTTTTTTTTCCAGGCAAGAATGCACCTTTTTTTTAGAGGGGGGGAGAGAGCTTTAGGGTCCGCTTGGTGTGGGAAAGATTGGTCGAAATTAATTATATGTTGTTTTTTTTTTGACAGCTGCGTGCCCGAGACCCGGCTAGTAGAGGCGACAGGTACATGCTAGTTACATTCGATGATCCACCATACGGAGTGAAGGTAATTAGCAACTGATACAATTTTTTATTGGACAAGTCGAACGTATTTTTCTGTCAGTGAGACTTTAATGTCCTTCTGGTTTGTAGTCAGTGTTGGGCGGCTTCCCCCCGGTGGCGAAAAAACGGCATTTTTTGTGCTCCGAATACCCGCAGACCCGGAGCCGCACTGCCTCCGACCATCCAGCGGACATTTTGCTTTTGTGTTGAGAAAAGTCTCGGGCGTTGAGATGGAGGCGGAGAGATTTATTATCGCCCGTGACGTCGCTCTTTTTTTGAAAGTACAATGTCTCGATTGGTCAAGAAGCCCGCCAATCATCCTTAACTCCTCCCCTTGCATCATCCACGCATTCCCATTGGTCAATCTGGGCTGAAAGTTGATAAGCCCCCTCTTCATCGTTTTTATTTATTTTTATGTAAGTTCGCTAGAAGAAAAAAATATCATTATTCATATGATAATTATTTGTCATACCGATTATGAGCATTATGGCCCAGCTCTAGTTTTTATATATACACACACACAACCAGGCAAGGCCTGTGAATCACTGCAATAATTTCATGTGAACAAAGCTATCCTCACCACTAATCTATTGACTTGTTTTATGACCTGGCACACATCTTTCACTGAGCTTTCCATGCCCAATAAAATGCAATCCTTAGCACCCACATAAACCCCCTGAAGTCCCTGATCTGCTTCAGTGACTGGTCTGTATTAGACAGCTCTTGGCTTGCCTAACTCTGTCTACAAACAACACTCCACTACTCTCAAAACAATATGCTGAGTTCTTACTCCGTCCCATGTCATGTACACTTGAATACATAAAGAATAGCTTGCTTTCCTTAATCTACTTTTTGTTTGCATTACTCTAATTAATTACTGCATTAATAGTAGTCTGTGTGAGGCATAAAGTATAGTGCACGTCAAAGGGGACTTGTAATGACTAGTTAATATAGAGGAAGATATTTTTTATGGTTCAGTTTCAGTGTACTTTGCATCACTATTCCAACAGCTGCATCTCCTCTTAATAAGTACCAAACCAGAAGCGACATTACAGTCTATAATTATACGCGAATACCAACTATATTAGCATAATATAGTATATTAGCATAGTATATTTCACACTCTTCTATATATACGGCCAGCATTAGAGATGCACTTCAAATGATCACGCAAGCAACAAAGAAAATGGGAAATGTATGAATAATTAAACACGAGCTCGGAGTGAGAATATGGGAGAAGAAGTGAAAGATGAAAAATAGAGCTGGTGAAGTAAAAAATTCAGGGGCGTAAAATAAATGTGTTTTATTTCATGAGCTGATTAGAGGTTCTGTCTTGTGCGGTTAACTTAAATATTTAACTCATAATTTATGTATTAAACGCTACTTTAAACCAGTCTAGGGCTTCTTGTATCTTTATCTTTATTATTATTCAGTTGTACTTTATTTACTTTTACTTTAATTTATTGTACAAACCTTCACGTTTTATTTTGAAGTCAATACAACACAAAATAGTTCTCTTTTCTTTTCTTTTTTTTAATGTACATTCTCGCTTGGCGTTCATATTGCAAGCTAAAAGCAAAATAACTGTCAGTCTATGTCTGGCTCTTTATTGACCTCCAAATGGACCACTTTGAGCAAGGCGGCCTGGCACTTAAAACATTATTGAGTCATTTTTATCCTGTTTCTGCAGGCGTGAGTGTAGGACTGGGGTCATGACTAAATGTTACAAGTGGATGCTGACGTTCGTGTGATGCTTTCTACTTCATTCAGTCATTGATGTTGCAGTATTGAATTCTAGATCATCGCTTCATGCGTCCCCACCGAAATAGTCTTGTGTATTGCACCTTTGCCTCGCAATCCATCTGATTCTTCACCCGAAATCATCCAGGTGCGCCCGTCTAAGGCGCTTTTTACTTGTTGTAAAGTCCTCTTTTTCCACACTCTTCCTCTCCGTGCTCCTTTGTTGTTGCTACCTGCTTTGTGCATTGAGGATAAAGATGAAAGGACGAGGTTATCCTGAATGGGGCTGCTCTGATTGCACAGTTACAGAGGCAATAAATTGTTGATGTAGAGGGAGGGAGAGGAGGCTGGTTGAGAAGAAAATAGAAATATCCTATAGTCTGCATTATTGAGTGCAAGATAAGCTACCGGCCTACACAGAAGTGTCTGGCTTACTACTTTTCTCCTGTAAATGTGTTTCCACCATAATCTGTGGTGATTTAGAGCATGCATGTTGAAACCGGTGGTTCAAGCTTTTTCTCTCTCACTTCTTATCTGTGTGAGTGTGTGTGTGTCTAGCCTCTTCCACTCTCTCTCCTGATAAAGGAAGTGGTTAGCTTGCAGGTCATCCTTAGATTAAGCATGAAGCTGCAGCTGTAAGGTACTTGGCCCCACTGGAGAAAATCCAAGAGCAGTTATACACCCACGTCCTCTCCTGTGGGAGTATATCACCGTCAGTAGAGAGGACAGGCTGTCCAAGTGGGAAGTGTATTTTTGGATGCTTGTCATTGTATGAAATTAGACTCTTAAACAGTTCAAATGTGGGACTGTATTTCAACAATATTATCTTTTATTTCCAAAGCTTGACATGACCTGATGGTCACTATTACGTAATGCTGCACAGAGTCAACGGGTTGCTAAGACTTTTTACCAAACGTGCTTGACATGAATGAACAAAAAGCCTGGTTTTTCTTTGTGATTACAAAGCATGGGTATCAGTGGCTGTGGATTTATTCAGCACACACTGTGATTTCAGGCCTGCTGCTTCCACTGTGTAGAGCATTCAGCACACTGTGTTTGTATTTCAGGCCGGCTGGAAGGAGAACCACGCCACCTTCATGTGCGAGCTGAAGAACCTGCAGGCATCTGGGCTGACTACATTAGGTCACGCTCTCCGCACAGCCTTTGATCTGCTTAACCTCAACCGCCTCGTCTCAGGCATCGACAACTACGGACAGGTACGTTTTTTTTTTTTTTTTTACTTTATTGGACATTTGCTTTTATTTAGGATAGTGACAGTAGAGAGAGACATGCAGAAAAGGAGTTGAACCCAGGTTGCTCTACCAGGTGAGCCCGTATGGACTGGTATTTGACAGCAAACATCCTGTTTTGCATCCTGTTTCTGTGGCAGTAGTCTTATTTGTTGCTATAAGAAAGAATTTAATTAGAATTTTGTTGAACTTATTTATAATTTTGTCAGAGAACTGTTGGTCGGACAAGAGAAGTAATTTGATAGCATTGTTTTGTACTTGATGGACAAATTCCACTATGTTCTGAAAGTTTTAATTGGCCAATTGAGAAATAATCATCCGGTTTATCAGTACTAAACACATATTGTTATTTGCAGCCTATTTTAATGATTATTAACATAATTTACAGATACTATGACACGTGGTTGTGATTAAAACACATTATTTACACGTTTAATACTCCATACACAGTGTCATGTTTTTGTTATCGTTTATTGGTGGATTAAGTGAACTAGAGAAGCACCGAGGGGATGGAGGAACAGAGATGAGTCCAAGAAAATCAGAAAATAATACAAGCGTAGGAAGTTATGTATTTTGAAGGTGATTCCTCGAAACAAATTAGTTCTGAGCAGCAGGAAACTAAGTCTGGACTTTTCCTGGATAAACTTGTTTTGATAACAGTTGCGACAAAGCTCTCTGCTGCTCGTTCTTTATTCCTTCACTTGGAGACAATGAGAAGAATATTGACTTTTCATTGCATTTTAATCTACTCTGTCTTGCCTCAGTTGGCACTGTCATCAGCTCCTCACACACATCCTTCCTCCCTAACCGCTGCTTGAAAGCAGAGACAGATTACTATGCTCAAGCAGTGATACAAGCACGGTGCGTGATGTACGTGTGTGTAAATCTACTAATGCATTATCGGTGTTTGAATTAGACAAGGCTCACCCTGAAAGCACGGTGGCAGAGGCCAACACAAGGACACTCTGCAGCTTACAGCTACAAGATGCAACACATATTTCAAATTAGTATCCAGGAGGTTATCAGATGTGTGATGTTAATACTCTACTAATTACTGTGTTTAAACAGCACCGCTGTATTTTGCCATTAGTGTAAGCAGGAGAGACCGGCTACATCTTGCGCCACAGAGCCCAGAACAGTGTTTTTGGTTTGGAACATAAAGATAAAAAGCAGACTGGTGGGAGTAATCGGGGTCACTGTGGACTTGGATTTAATTGGTAGATGTTGCTGTTTCCCTTCCAGGGCCGTAACCCTTTCTTCCTCGAGCCATCTGTGATCATCACTATCACTGATGGGAACAAGCTTACACACAGCTCTGGGGTGCCAGATGAGGTGAGAACACAAACAAATGCAGTTCTGCTACCATGTAGTGTAATGTGATCGGTTATGAATACACTATGTGAAACTCTGCAATTGTTGACTTTAGGGGCAGTTTCTCACATGTACAACTCCTCTCCTGTCCTGTCCATGCTTGTCTTTCCAAACCCTCTCCACTCTTTAGCTGCACCTGCCTCTGAACTCTCCGCTGGCAGGCAGTGAGCTGACCAAAGAGCCCTTTCGCTGGGACCAGCGTCTGTTTGCGTTGGTGTTGAGGCTGCCAGGAGCAGCCACACCGGACAACGAGCAGCTCGGCAGCGTCCCCACAGACGAGTCTGCAATCACCCAGATGTGTGAAGTCACTGGAGGTTCGGCATTTTCTTTTTGTGCCCCAACGTGGATCCTACTTACAGCACCACTTTTGGGAGCACTCATTCTATTATATATAAGAGTTGTGTCTGTTTTTCTCTTAGGGCGATCATACTGTGTGAGGACGCAGAGGATGTTGAACCAGTGTCTGGAGTCTCTAGTCCAAAAAGTTCAAAGTGGTGTTGTAATAAATTTTGAGAAGACAGGGCCGGATCCGCCTCTAATTGGGGAAGGTGAGTTATTGAATGACACTCACTGAAAGAACAAAACGACTCCACCTTTGTCCTGCCTTCAGAACAGAAAGTGAAACTTTGCTGTCTCGACATTTTGGTTACCACAAAAGGTTTCACTGCTCAGTCAGGTGCATAAAGCATGAATCAAATATCTAGTGCAGTCCAAAAGAAGTGCGTTTTATTGAGTTTCTGAGCACATTATCTCGTTACTTTACATAATAAGTTAAAGCAAAGAGACTGTGGGCAGTAAAACAGCTGAAAGCAGAAGAGAATCTTCTTATCCAGGATAACCACAGTGCAGTTTAACACTGAAAGGAGAACTGAGTGTATATTCTAGGTTGGCCAAATATAAAATAACTCGCACATCATCTTACTGGTAAAAGGAGAAATTGTAGTTTGTAGGTTTATGTTTAAACCGAAAATTTGAGGTACCTGAGAGTCACCAAGTATTTTTTTAAATGATAGAAAAGCTTATTTATACCAGTGACTCAGGTTTTGTTTGACAGTGGTTCCTCTCCAAATTGTTTGTCCTTGTCAGAATTTGGCATTCTCACTTCTACATTTTTGTTTTTTTTTACAGATAACTCAGTGGAGCCAGGTCGTCCTGTGTCATCCTTCAGCCCACAGTTGTGGCACAGTTGCCACAAACTCATCTATGTGCGACCGAACCCAAAGACGGGGGTTCCAGTTGGGCATTGGCCCATACCAGAGTCCTTCTGGCCGGACCAGAATTCTCCCACCCTGGTGAGCAGACAGAGGCTTTAAAATATCTCAGCAGCACCTCTAATCTGTCGTTCTGCAGGTTACTTCTTAATCCAGTGTACAATTAAATACATATAAATTGAGGCTGTTTGTGTTTTATTCTGTTTATCTCGTACTATTTGTAGTGTCTGTGTGCACCTCCATAGATGTTTATACATTCATACCTACTTCCTCTTTTACTTTCACCTCCTCTCTTATTTTTATCTTTATATATTGACACTTCTCTTTTTCTCAAAGACATCATGTATACCACAGACAAACATGTCTAACAATGTCCTCACTTCTTAGCCACCTCGATCTGCTCATCCCGTGGTGCGTTTCTCGTGTGTGGACTGTGAGCCCATGGTGATCGACAAGCTTCCCTTTGACAAGTACGAACTGGAGCCATCTCCACTCACCCAGTACATTTTGGAACGGAAGTCTCCACACATGTGCTGGCAGGTACAGTATATATCCACACACCCATCTGCTCTGTTCGCTTGTTTTGACTATCACTGGTACTCTACACTGAGTTTCTCAGCTCAAAAACCAAAATAATATTTGACTTTATATTTTCTGTTGTTGTCCTCAGGTGTTTGTTAGCAGCAGCGCAAAACAGAATGACCTGGGGCAGCCGTTTGGCTACCTCAAAGCCAGCACCACTCTCACCTGTGTCAACCTGTTTGTCATGCCTTACAACTACCCGGTCCTTCTCCCACTCCTCGGTAAGACTTGTGGCTGTAAGCTTCAAAGTGGCCTCAAAACTTCTGGGTTAGTGGATCTGAGCTGATGTTAAACTTAACAAGATTTCTGTTTCTGGGTCACTTCATCATCTTCAGTCAGTTTTTTCCAATCATCTTCAGCCATAAACATGATCACAAGTAAGAGCAGCTTAATACGGTTCGTCTTTAATACTACTACTGCAAAAAAAAAAAGATTAGATAGATTATTTGGGGGGTAATGGGTTGCTTAGACGAATAAATTGCTTGTTTTAGATGCACCTCCTGAATGTTGATGTATGCACAACAGTCATCCCTGCAGCAGCAGCAGCAGCAGCAGCAGAAGGAGGAGGAGGTGCAGGTGGATGGCTGACTGGTCGTCTGAGCCAGAGTGCTAAAATGTAATGCTCACGCAGTCCTCCTTTCTTTGTCTCCTCTCAGATGATTTGTTTAAAGTGCACAAACTAAAACCAAACCTCAAGTGGCGGCAGGCTTTGGAGTTGTACCTGAAGACGATGCCTCCATACTACCTCTTGGTAAACTTGTGCATCCTTTAGTAAACGTTCAGCACATGAATTTATATTGTTTCTGCATACAACTAACATCCACATTTTCCCTTTGCTCTCCTTTGACAGCCCTTAAAAAAGGCGTTGAGGATGATGGGTGCTCCTAATCTTATTGCAGACACCATGGACTGTGGCCTCAGTTACAGTGTTATCTCTTACCTGAAGAAGCTCAGCCAGCAGGTAACGTGTCCTCAAGCATGGAACAGAGCAAATATTAGTTTTAGAGCAAAGACATAGATATCTTTCTTATTCTTCAGGAAGTCATAACACAGTATGGAAACACTAAATTGACAGGTTAAACACACAACAACTGAAGTTATATGAGTCAGTAATAAAAGTTATTAATTAAATGTTTCTAAATAATGTCAATACAGTTGTAAAACATTTACATATTTTCAGTTATAAACAGGCCAGCAACAAAGCATTGTACATGTACTAAAAAAGAATAATATCATGAACATGAGGACAAACAAACTCTTTCTCTTTGTTCTGTTATGTAGTAAGAGTGTTTACATTTTATTCCAAGAGTGTCAGAGTGACTTATAAAGATGGCAAGCATAGAGTGTGAAATTATTTATCTAAAGGACTCAAAAGAATCAGAAAAGAAGTACAACAAAGTTCTTTGATGTGTCTTTGCTCTAAACAATATTCCTTACCAGAGCCAGAACCGAACCATTGGAGCAAACAGCGGTTGAGTGTACTGTTTCTCCCTGTTTTGTTGGTAAAAAGGCAAAGATGGAATCAGATCGCCTGATCGTGTCTGTGGGGAAGAAGGCTCCCCAAGAAACGGGCATAAAGGTGAAGAACCACTCCAGCTCTCTCTCTCTGGCCCACCGCCGGGACTTCAAGCAGCTGCTGCAGGGAATCACCGGAGAGGGGCCCCTTCGCCTGGTGGACATCAACTTCAAAGAGTTCGCCGGTTTCCAGATCGCCCTGCTAAACAAGGTAGACTGAGGACAGAAAGGACATTTCTGAGAGCATCACACACACACACACACACACACGTGTGTTTTCTCTGACCAGACATGCTGATGTGTTCACAGGACGTAAAACCTCAAGCTTATCGAAATGCCTACGACATCCCAAGACGGAACCTTCTGGATCAACTCACCCGAATGCGCTCCAATTTGCTGCGGACGTCACAAAAACTGATCCGAGGTCAAGACGAAGGTGAGAAATCCTGCCGATGAGGATGAAGCCAGTTTAGTTTCACTTGAATACTTTTGTTCTGTCCCATGTCCTGATGAAACAAGCGCTCAAAAGTCAAACAATGACCTTGAATTTTATTTATTTAAGCCAAAACACCAAAAACAAAACATCTACATTAAACCTTGCAATATGATATTTTATCAATAACCTTTCCTGTGTTTGTCAGACTATCTGCACAGTATTCCAGTGGCTCAGATGGGAAACTATCAGGAGTACCTAAAAATGATGCCGTCTCCTCTGAGAGAGATCGACCCCGACCAGCCGAAGCGCCTGCACACATTTGGGAATCCTTTCAAGCAGGATAAGAAGGTAAAAATACATCACCATAAAATACTGGTGGTCACTTTACCTCTGCACGATCAATATTAAGTCCTTTCACTCCTTAATGCTTTGTTTTGTCATGCGTTTGACTGTCTCAGGGGATGATGATCGATGAGGCAGATGAGTTCGTAGCGGGCCCTCAAAATAAGAAAAGAGGAAATTCTGGCGATCCAAACTCAGGTGCCACTATGAAGAGAAGGCGGAGTATGTCCCCGTTACTGCGGAGGCCGCAGACTCCACCGGGGAGCCCCAACCACGTTGCGGTGGGAAAGAGTCCGGTAGCAGGGCAGCAGAACCTCCTCAAACCCGTCCCACTGCACAAAGGTTAGATCACGATGCAGCTGGGATGTGAAAGTTAATACAGTCGCAAAGACGATGAGGAGGTTATTGATGAATTAGTAGATTTAAAATATTTGTTACTCCCCACAGGAGTGGATGGCAACAACATGGTGGTCACTGAGAGTAATGGAGACGGGGTTCTTGGGCCTGAGTCGGTGGAGATCTGGCCTGCCGAGCTGGACACCGTAGCGGGGACCCCATCCTCACTGAGCCTAGAGGAGAAGGACGGGACGGTGGCAGCAGATCAGGGAGAGGACATCAACATGGTGGAGGAAAGACTAGTGGAAGATCATCTAGACGAGCAGCAGCTAGAGGAGAAACTCAACTGTGATCGACTGAGTCCGCAGAGCCAACTAGAGTGCACTGACGCCGACGTCGACGTCGATGCCGACGCCGACCCTGCAGGACTTGAGACCATTTTCATCGCCCCGCTAGACGGCAGCCAAGCGGAGCTGAGGAGTCGGGTCATCAAGGAGGTCCGCAAACCCGGGAGAAGTGAGTCCGAGCTAGTGAAGTCACATCACATTCATTTGCTGAATTAGGTGTCATATTAAGAACATTATGGCTGTGTTTTTTTTTCTCAGATTATGAGGCAATACTCAGACTACTGCAGCAGGTCAAAGGACCAGTTAATGTTCAGAAGTACTTCATCCAGCATGCTATCAAAGAGGCAGTCAGGTAAGAAACAATGACTCACTTTAGACTTTTTTTAAAAATACTGTGTTAAATGGAGGAGTGTTCAGTGTCTCTGAAGTATGGGAGCTCTTACGAATGACTCATAACCACACTGCAATTATTTTCACATCTTTTTAAAGCAGGTTAACCCACATGAATCTCCCCTGGTTTGTTTTTTTGGAAGCTCGCCTAACCCTCTCCCCGCTTCTCCCTAATCTTCTTCGCCTCTGGCAGGTTCAAGAAGCGAGTGCTGATCCAGCAGCTGGAGACGGCGCTCGCCGAGGTGGAGGAGAGGCACGCAGCATCCTCACAGCTTCCCAACGATCATGGCAGTTAGTGACGAAGCCATCCAGAGAACAGAAAATGAAGCTCGTCCCGTCTGAAGTTTATTTTGTTGACCATTTGATTCACCACCATGCAAGACACAGCCGTGTTCATTAGCCTCAAAGACAGACTGGGGGGGGCTTGAAGGAGGAGGAGGGACAAATGCACTGATAGCACCGACTGTCCCTATTCTCTTACATCACATCCGGTTAGAGGTGGAGGGTAAGGGGTTTAACTGAGGACAGATCCACGCCGGTTATAATCCTCTTTATATTGACAGATGCCTTAAACATCCATATGGCTTTTGTCTGTATCGGCACATTGTTCAGACGACGCACACACGCTCTGTTAGACAGACACACAATAAGCCGTCAGATCCTCAAATGGCAGAACAGAAGGGACAACAGAGTCATTCCTGTTTAGAGACAGATCTTTCTTCAGCTGGTCTGAAAAGTGTTGTTTTTTTCTTCTTCTACGAGTAATAATGTGTTGCACATTTAGATTGATGACTAACAGGAGAAATTCGGTCCACCCAGTTACACCTCATATTCTTAGGCACAAACTGATAGTTATCTAATATTTTCCTAGCTGTGACGGCACTAGGGCTGGGCAGTATGCATAAAACCTATGAGTGTATATGACGTTTTATGTTGTTTTAACAATGTATATTGTGACATATTCTGGAAATTCAACTGAGAAGCGACGATAAGAGAAAATACCCCAGATGGAAAATGTCGATTTCTGGCCAATCCGGTCCATAAAATACCAGACGAATCGTGGTAATGCATCACATTGATGCAAACATTCTGTATATCTAATGTAGCCATATTAAAGGGAAAGGCAGCTCAGTGTGAACAACAGAGCAAAGTCTAGAAATTCTCTTTTTATCATATTACCCAGCCCTTGTCAGCATGTCATCAGTCAGGAAAGGTATGTCTGTCTTAGCCTAAATAATTGGCTTTTAAATGCTCAAACTGGCTCCATTTTGTTACAAACTAACTTTACACAATAAGTGCTTTTTAAAGCTCAGCTTGATGGACACCAGTTTACTCCGCAGACGTATCTTCATAATGTTCAAATATCTTCCACAAGACAGTTGTTTTTACTGGTTTATTGATTATCACGATCCTCGTTCCTGCCATTACAGCAATAGAAGTTCAGTGAATGCAGCTGTTGGGGTCCATTCAGAGTTTACTCCAACACACACACACACACACCCACGCAGTCCTGTAAATCTTCCATGACAGCGCCACAAACACTCCATTGATTCCCAGAATTACAACTTTAATTCGGAGGAATTCGTGCATCTGTCCGGACTCACCTGTTGTTGAACTTTCGCAGCCGGTAATCTGCCCTCTGCTGCTTTTTACATCAACTCAAGTTTTTCCGCCTCCTTTTGTTTTCCTTGTTTTTATGACAGATGTACACTACTTTTTAATGTTCATAAGGAATAGAGATTATTTTTGTGAATTTGTTTATTTCAGAGTATAAAGAAATATTTTGAAAGAAATGTTTAAAGCCAATTTTGTAAACTGTTAAATACGTATATAAATGGAAAAGTTTTATGAACCTTCTCTTTTTTTAACAAAACAAAAAATAAACCACAGGTAGAATGGTTTCTCCTGTTCGTGTGTCATTGTGTGTGTATTTCTACCTAGAAGTGAACATAGAGCCGTTAACAAAAACAAAACAATCTGCATCCATCCTCTGTGGCTGTGACATGAAACTGCCAAAAACTGCAGTTCCTCAAACGTCCACTTGAGGCTGGCTACAGAACGAGTCAGTCTCCATAAGTCCCCATGTTAAAATGTCCAACTTCACAGCAGAAATAAACATGTTTACAGCCTGGTACAAAAAACAGTTTTGGTTTCTATAGCTAATTGACAACTGTACTGAGGGTGAATTTATATACAACTCACCTGTTCAAATTATATTAAGGCTTAAAGTTATGCATAATTAACATCATGGCTGCTTTGATTGACAGGTAGGTGCTGTTACAGATCGTTTGTTTGAGCAACAAGGCTTCATTTAGCCCGCCTCAGGTCCACCAACGATCCACGCCTTTGCTGGAGGCAGCAGAGGACGAGCTCTGAGCTTCAAAACAGCTCTTCAAAACTCACAGGTGTCGTCACGGAGGCGATAATTTATATGTCGATGGTTCTGACTGGTGGGGAGGTCCGGTATTTAGCCTAGGCAGAGTCATAGACGCAACCATAGTTTCCACGTGGCTGGTTCAGATTTAACTCTTCTTGAAGAAAGATGACCTGGATGACTGAGAAGCTTCAGACTTCACCGATCTGAAACTTGACCAATATTTCTCAAACCACGTATTAAAGAACAAAGACTGACACACATATTTAATTAGATTTTGTTCCTCTGCTTCACTAAATTTAACCATTATCCATCCCCGTTTCAACCAAATAAATGACCAACCTTTAGTGTTGTACTGACCTCCAGGTTGGACGACCTTTAAGGCAATAAAGAGGTTTTCCACAATATTTTGTACCACATAAAACCAGAAATGTTCCTTAAATGAAGCCAGCAGTTTCAGCTGTCATTTTTGATATTTTACGTTGGATGGATCAATAAATCCAACAAATAGCCTACGTTGTTTTTTTTTTTTGAGCTGACCTCTTCTCCAAGAGGAGACATTGATGTAAAACACTTGCTGTGCTGCAGAAATTTTAACAGTTTGGACTTTATTTGGTGCAGCTTCCACTGCCACCTAGAGGCCGACATGAGCAAGGTGGAAATTTTTGTGATGCAGCAGCCCAGCAACAGTCACAGGTCCATCTGTGTTCTTGAGACCTATAAATATGATATAAATAAATAAAGAAAATAGATTGACGCCTTGTAAAATCTGTATGCATTTTATTAAATTAAAAACATCTCTTGAATCTTAATAAAATGTAAAATGAAGGAAAAATAAACTTCACCCAAATTCATCTACCATTGCTTTCTAATTCTCCTTCGTGTTCACAGTTACATTAGAGCGGCTCCCTAACGTTGTCTGTTCTCACATTTCACCTTGAGTGGATTTCCTGTGTCATAACTCAAACCTCTTTAATGAATACAGGATGTACAAATTGGTTTTTCTTTTTCTTTTTTAAAATGCATCCAGGAAATCAAAGAAATAAAAGGGTCCTAAGTTCTTACAACAAACAAAATCATTTCAGTTGACAAAATTATGCCCAGAACAGCGGCTGAAGATGTGTGGATGAAATGTACAGTAACAGATGTTTTTATGCTCCGCATACAAAGAATATAAAGGACAGCCGTGTCCCAATTCAGTTCAGAAGGGACAAAAAGGGGTAGATCTCTCTGTATCTTAAGACTCCAAAGCGTTTACATACTGTATATACAAACAAATCTGCTTGAAAAAAATTGAAGGGTTGGCACAGTCAGTGTTGAGTATGGTGGTTTTATGGACAGATGCGTGTTTGGACAGTATATTAGTTTATGTACAAATACAAATTAAAGTAGAGGAAGATGATTTCTCACTTTGCCCCTTCTGTCTAACAAAAAAAAAAAAAAAAAAATCTTATCTGACGTTTTTTTTTTTAATGACGTTACAGGCAGGAAAGGCCAGTCTCAGTGCAAATGCTCCAGCTTGCGTAGCCGTATGGGGTTGGGAAGAGCTTGCTGGTTGCGTACGGAGGAGGGCTCCTCTTCCGGCGAGCGGAATAGCACTCGACCTCGGTGATTGAAAAGGTAAAAGGATGGGTGGTTCCTCAGTGTATCAAATGTTCTGGAAATAAAGAAAAAAAAAAGGATAAAGTTATGAAATGACAGAGAATAGACGAGTATTATTCTTAATCTGCAAAGAGACAAACAGGCAGGTGTATGCACATGGTGGACACGGGACTAACTCCTGTTTTATCTCCTCCCTTAAAAGACTAATAAAGAAATTAAACTGTTAGGAATCTAAACTGATGCACAACAACTCAAATACCGCCATAATCATCGTTTACAAGAGGCACGACTACCACGTGTGCTCTCAAAAGGGGAATTGGGACATAAAAAGCCAAGAAGCACGGAGGCCTGTGGCATAAAACAATTCAAGGTTTGGGCATAAATAAAACACTTTCAAAACGCTGCCTCCATTATTTACAACGTCTGCTCTTGGTGGGAAACAATAATATCAAACAGGTGAGCCTGTGGCCATGCAATCATTTGAAGTTCTTGCAGGAATATAAATAATAATAGCACAAGATTGTAGATAATCCGGCGCTGAAAGGCTTCAATTAAAAAATGGTTTCAGCTTCTTACGTGTGAGAATTTTGCTTTCCTTTGTCTTGTACCACTGTGAACTGTCATCTTTGTCATTTAAAGTCGTTACTTTGGACTTAAAATGGAGGACTTTGCTGTTTTTCACAATTTCCTGACCTCTTACACAAACGGTAAAAGAAAGAGAGAACTTCTCCTTTTTTCTTTTTTTTTTCCCTCCCCAGTAAAGTTTCTAAAAATCTAAACTACCATCACGTTGTGCAGTGACGCAGTTATTAATCTCACACTCCATACACTGTAAAACAGCTTTAGGAGGCCAAAATAAGGTTGTCGACTCAGCGGTCTTGTTTTCTTTAGATTGTAATGACTAGGCATGGGACCCATTTTAAAAAACTGTTAATGTATGTGGTTTTTGCAGATGATGAAATCTGAAATGCATGCACAACCTCTGTTTCTTCTCATAATTTGAACAATATTTTCTGTCTGTCTAACGTTGGTTAGATATGTGCAAAACAGCAGTCTTACACATATCTAGAGGGTTTAGTGTGTGCCTGTGGGGAGTTCATTCAACATGTACATTTTTCCCCCCTGTGACAGGTGGCACAAACAACCACATTATCATGGGAGGAAAGGCGCTCCAGCTTGCAGGTGGAGCTCTGTTACTCACTTGTTTTTCAGCTCTGATGAGGCGTCCATGTCTTTGAACTCTCCAGCAATGTGGACAATACCATAACAGGTCATCACAAACGATAACAGGGTCTGTAATACAATCTGCAACAAAGAACAACAACAGACAACTCTTAGGGGACTGTTGCGGAGAGGAAATGTTGAGATTATAATTGAGTTTATTGGGATGACAGCCGCTTACATCGATTGGTAGTGTCTCGTTTTCCTTCTCTGTGAGTCGCATGTATGACCGATCTGCAGGGGGAACAAACGCATTTTAACCAGCAGTTTATATCAATACTATCAATACAGCGGCAGAGGCAGATGAAACCTGTCTCCTAAATACAACAATATGCTCCGCTGTGTCACTCTGGAGGTGATTTTTTTAACATTAAAGCAGATTTTAGCCCCGCGAATGAGGCTAAGCTACGTTAGCACCTAATGTAGCTTAGCTTAGCAAGAAGGCCCAACCTGCTGTTTTAATCAACAACAGAGACAACAGAGCCCCACGTGGAATAAATAAAAACACCGGCACCCGTGCTTTCATTCCCCGTAATAAAACTCACGCTGTGCCGCTGAGAAAGCTGCATGAGCTAAGGCAAAAAGCCCGACGCCGACAACACCTTTCCAAAACGACGAGGCCATCTTCAACTGTAGAGAGAGAGACTGTGTGCAGTGTCGTGAAAACAGTGTCGTAAAACAACTAGTGATGTGTCGGTCGTGGACGAGCTGGTTCAAAGAGACGGCTCTTTTAAGTCATCTATCTATCTATCTATCTATCTATCTATCTATCTATCTATCTATCTATCTATCTATCTATCTATCTATCTATCTATCTATCTATCTATCTATCTATCTATCTACATTTTATGATACATTTTAAACTTAAATGTTACATGACTTTGCATTACTCATAAGTCATATTTAAAATGAACATGAGGTCAAGATTTGTATCAACTTTTTGCAACTTTAACATATTACATACAATTTATTCTTTTCTATCTGACTCCAGATGTGAAAGAAAGGAAAAACTGTTTTTTTTTAGATTTGTTCACGCCTGATTGGCTTAGATTTGGTTACATTGTCATAAAAAAAAAAAAAAAAAAAAGATAATAAAAACAAAATTGTTACAGAACAGTGAATTTGTATGTAACTTTAATTGGTAACTTTTTCATTAAACATAAAATGTTAGTACTGGCCCCCGGGCATCTTCTCATTGTCTGTCTGACACCCCTGATATAAGTGGTAAAATGAAGAGCCGTTTGGGAGCCGAAAGAGCCGAAAGCTCTTCTTGGTGAGCTGAGTCAAATGATCTGACTCCTAAAAACTGAACTTCCCATCACTAAAAACAACCGTGACGGGGTCAAAAAGCATCACCAAGGAGATGAAATCACCAAAAAACATATTAAAAATTAAATCACATATAAATGTACACACTGTGAGATGATTTTATATATTTTTTTAACGTTTAACGTTTATTTGTTCTAAATCATTTAAAAGTAATACAACCTTTAATATAGCAAGGGCTCTTATTTTGAAGGGATCATCTAACATCCGCTCCCTAGCTAGCCGTTGCTGCCCTTTTCCTGTGAGCTAACACAGAGCTTTCATGTCATACTACATTTAGCCTCTTTGCTCTTTGACATATTTAACCACTTTATACGACTTCTTTCGGATTAAACCATTAAACATGGCAGAGGCCATTCAAAAGAAACTGAATGCGGAGTTAGAAAAATACACACAGATGCAAAAAGGTAAGGTGCTAACTGGCTAGCATTGCATGCTTTCTCATGCCGTGCCATGTTGTGGCGAGCTAACCAACCATATTAGGACAGTTAGCCATACGTTAAGTGATATATATGTCTGGTGTCTTTTATTGTGAAAAATGGGCTAATGCCTGTCTGTTGTTTAGATGTTAGAAAGAGTATGTCAGCCAGACAGAAGCTGGAGACTCAGCTGACAGAGAACAACATTGTGAAAGAGGTAATTAAAAGCTCATTTTTTCCTTTTTAAAAATGTAATATTGTAATGTTTAGTTATAAATATATGACCTGTCCTCTGTGTCTTTCCAGGAGATGGATCTGCTGGACAGCACAAACACTGTTTATAAGCTTATTGGCCCAGTATTAGTGAAGCAAGACCTGGATGAGGCCAAAGCTACAGTCACAAAAAGGCTGGAGTACATCAACGGAGAGATGTGAGTCCCTGAAAGCTGTGCAGACTACAGTGCACCTGCACAGGTGTTATGTTAGGAGAGCTCAACAATGTACTGGGATCCAGTTTTACCAGAGCAGTTGTATATAGATAGATAGATAGATAGATAGATAGATAGATAGATAGATAGATAGATAGATAGATGACTTCATTAATAGATAGATAGATAGAAATTATGTTGTTGATAGCAGTCCGGTATCTTTAAATACAATAGAATAAAATACTGAATATCGGACAGATTTCCTATAATACATTACAGCTTTGACTGATCACAGCTGACTGTAGAAATAAATAATTAAAATAAACTTTATTTATGTGACACAGTTACAACATGCTTTACAGTGAAGCAGAACACAATAAGACAAACCACAACAACAATACATTAAAAACAAAACAATAAATCAACACAGATTTGAATAAAATGTGACATAAAACATAAAAGTGCATTTTTAAAAATGGTTATTGAAGTCCTGATCTCAGGCAGGTCAGTCCATCGTCTCTGAGCCTTGACTGTGTCACCTTTATGTAAATATCTTGACCGAGGAACACCAACCAGAATGACAAATCTGAGGATCTAAGGGAGTGAGAAGGGAAGCAGGGCAGTAAAAATTCAGCTAAATACCTTGGGACAAGGCTTCTTAGGGCTTTTAAAGTAATTAATAATTCTATTCTTCGGTAAATTCTTAAAACCAGCTCTATAGATAACTGGTAGCCAGTGTAAGGAAACTAAAATAGGTGTGATGTGATCGTGTTTCTTTGTCAAAATCCTGGCAGCAGAGTTTTGGATGAGCTAAAGATGAGAGAGCAAAGAATTACAGTAATCCAGCTGATGTTGTTGAGGTATTTATAAACCTGCTAATGTTAAATTCAATTTGAATATCTGGTTTAAAATACCAAAAGCAACCTTAACCATAACAACTGGAACACTGAACAGGACACTGAGAATGTACTTTGACGTTGCCCATCGTGCCTTGAGCTTTGAGTCATTATTAGGTTCTTCCAATGTCACCAGGTGTCTCCGGGTAAGCATTAGCTTATGCCTGATACATACTGTACTTACATACCATACTCTAAACCACTTCAGAGTCTAATATCAACGATTTTTCTCTAAAAAAATATCACACAGAAACTTGAAATGTAAATCTCTTCTGTTTTATATATATTATATATATTTATATACAAAGACTCCTTATGTTAGATGACACCATGCTGCTTTTTTAATAGAATAATTTGTTTTATTCATTTGTTCAGTTTTTAAAAGATAGATAGACCGCACGGTGGTGCAGTGATTAACGCTCACCTCATAGCAAGAAGGTTTCTGGTCTTTTCTCCAAGGATGTGCTCTTAATAGGTGAATTGTTGACTCTAAATTGCCCGTAGGTGTGAATGTGAGTGTGAATGGTTGTTTGTCTCCATGTGCCCTGTGATGAACTGGCAACTCGTCCACTGTGTACCTCGCCTTTTGCCCCAGAGGCGGGGGAAGAGATTGACAACAAAAGATTGCTCCACTAGAGGGAGTTTGCGTACCACCACTCCTACGCATGCCATAGTTTGAGAAGCAGTGATCTTTAGCATCCATGTCACAGTCTTCACTTTGTCCATGCAAGTGCAGGAAGATCTTTGTTTTTGTGTATCACACCACAACAGGAGACTCTGGAGGCTGTAGTGTGTTAGTGTGAAGTGTGTTTGTGTTGTTTCTATTGGCTTCTCTCTTTATGTTTGCGTGGATTAAATACAATCAAGATATCAACACCTTAAAGAGTCAGCACAACGCCAACGCACGACGCCTTCTCAACATCTCATATGTGGTCTTTTTTAGCTTAGTAAGATTAATCTTAGTATTTTGTGTGTGTGTTTCTGTTACAGTCAAAGGTACGAAACGCTCCTGAAAGACATGGAGAAGAAATCTGAACAGCATCGAGAAGTCTTGTCCAGTTTACAGCAGGAGTTTCAGAGAGCTCAGGGCCTGGCTGTTGGCAAAGTGTGACCAAGAAGTGACCCAGCTGCATGCTCTCCCTCTTTCACACACACACACACACACACACACACATAGATGAAAGTAGAAGGGGTTAGCCACAATATAATGTAAACCTACAACGTAAGGCTGAGCAAGTTCTTGCTTGTATCTTGTCATTCATTTGCAGCTTTATTACTGTGACCTCTCTTGTTATTAATAAACATGTTTTTCATGAAGCCTTCAATTTGAATTGCGTGAGCAGTCTTTTTAATACACAAGCAGGGTTGTGCAGCACCACTGTGTGTGTGTGTGTGTGTGTGTTTGTTTCTGTTGAACAGTTGTTGTTAATTGCTGGGGCAGGTCGGTGACCACCAGAGCAGATGTTGTGCAGACCCTGACCCGCCCCACACCTCGCAGCAGTGACTAAAAGCGCAGCGGTGCTTCATTGTTCACAGTAATGAATGTGCTTTCCCCCGCCGTCTACCACCAGCGGAGGATTTAGACAACATGAATAATCAAATACAAAGTCTTCAAACGGTCTGAAGAACAAAAACAGTCTTAATAGCAAATGCAAACTCAGCAAACAGCCGAGATACCCAGCGTTACTTTATATTTACGGGTCAGAATGTCGTGCGTAATAGTCATCTGTACTGCTTTACCAAACTAGAGTTCTGTAGGTTGTGCTAAATTGCTTCATAGACAGGAGGCTAAATTTCTAAGATAATATACAGCATGGGAACATTTAACAAATGTTCCTGAAACGTTCGGGCAACATTTATAATCATGAGTACAGGACAGCGTGCGGGCTTAAAACATGCAAACTTTTAGAGAAAGTCAAAGATGGTTAAGAAAATCTTTGATGGATCTGTGTGACAAACTTTTAAATGTATTTAACATACTTAAATATAACATCAACGTCTATGAGACAAACATGGCTATTCTGAATTAATATTTTAAATTAAATTAATACATAAAATATTCGAGTATCCCACATGTTTACGCTTGTTTTTACCTTTGTCTTAAGCGTTACCTCTTCATATCTCTATTCTTAAGTAGCAGCAACACAAACATGAAAATGTTTTATAACCTGCACTGAATTTGGCCTACAAATACGTGACAAAACACACATGCGCACTTATAACACTGCGTGTTTGTGCATGAGCCTGACACCTCTTGGCGCGTGGGTAGCAGCAAACCCATTAACACCCTCAGGTGTGATGCTTCTATAGTAAAGCAGGCCGACACGTGGCCATCCTGCACATTTTCTAAAATACAGAATAAAATAATCTGTAAAAATCGAGCTAAACTGTAACTTATAGTGATTTATACACACAGACTAACTTTAATAACTCCAGGAAGTTTATGAGAGTATCCTACGATAAAAATATCTGAGCGTCTCTTATGTGACCTGCAGTCATCAAATGGTTTGTTGATGAGGCCAAAAGGTGATTTATCACTTGGCGCCGATGTGATAAAAAACAACATTTGCAGAAACAGCTGCTGATTGAAGTGTTCAGCAGTGTGCTGACTTTCTGAGCTCTGCACAAACTTCTTTTAATTTAAGTTTCAAGTCATTGTGCAGCTGCATCTCCGTGCGCTTTTTTTGTCCAAAGCAAACAGACCTTTAAGCAGATGCATCCGCATTGGACTAATCCTTACCTAGTTTACACTGACAATAAAAATCTGCTGCTTGGACCTGTTTAATCTTCCTTTAGACAGAAGCCCTGATAATCTGATTCCCCACTTTAATTGATTTACTTAGTCCTCTGAGCTTTTCTCAGGAGGTTTAAGCTCAAAAGCGCACAAAAGAGCATCCTGTCCAGAGATCAGCCCAGCGGGACTAACACCTGCTTTGATAAAAGAACGTTTTCAAACAGGCTTTGAAGGAATGTGCGTGAAAAAGTCTCACAAGATCGCTCAAACAGGGCGTCACATCTTATACAAGTATTCAAATTAAATATAGACGAGTTGTTTCAATGAGTCTAAGGGTCAAAATGTTACATGACTACATCTCCGTGCGCAATGGCCCTGTCTTATATATATATAAATCTTATCTACAGACTGTAATCCCATATTTCAAGTATATCCCCCACTGAATGTAAAATATTAGGCCACCATGGATTATAAAACGCCTCTACCTGCACCCACTTTTACTGGAGATAACCCTGCGAGGGTACTTAACCCAGGATGGAGAGCAGTTATGAGACATTGAAGTGTACATTGATATGTTGATAGACGGGAGCCTGTTGCTCTGAGTACTGTTTTTCAAATGTAGAAAAGCACACGACAGTGGCCATTAACACACTGTCCACACTCCCCAGCACCCAGACGCTTTCATCAAACCTGAAAAACACTTGCAGGCAGCAGCAACGACCCAAATAACCAGTAAAACGTCCATATATTTGGGTCTGTATCTGTTTAGTGCATTCTTTTTTAATTATGTAAACACTAAATCACATCATGTTCACTCTGTGAGATTGAGTTTTATGGTTCAGCCTCTCCATCATCAGAGACAGCTGCCTCTGCACAGTGTCATTCTGCACCTTCAGTAGGTTGTAAAAAAAACCCACAAAAAAAAAAAACAGCTCAACACCTGTTACTGGTCAGACAAAAGGGGACTGATACAACTGTTTGTTTTAAGATATAGAGTTAACCTTGAACCGGACTTGAGTCTGGCACACTTGGACTCCTAAAGTGGAGTTTGTAGATTGGGGACGCTGCCACACCTGAAGCAGTCTGGATGCTGGACAGCGTGTGAATGACCTCTCTCCTTCTCCTTTCTACATTTGAAAAACTGCACTTAAAGATCATAGAAGCAGCACTTCTCCTCATCATCAACATTTCAATAGATAGATGTGCAATACGTGCTGTCCAGCCCGGATAAAGTACGTGTTAACTGTCCTGTTGGATGTCCCTAAAAAAGACCGCTCAAGTACAAGCTATTCACACAGCAAATAGGCCACTCAGGATCTGGAATGATCAGGGGAACTGTGCTTTTTATTGTAAACAGGGACAGAGAATTCAACAAAGCACAATCATGTCTCAAATATGTACACCTCAGAGCAAAGATACAAAAATAGATCAAGCTGTAAAGGTTGATAAAAGCAGATTTTACAAAGCGATTTTACGCACGCGTCTCGGCAAAAATAACAGCAATCTGCGCACAGTGCCGCATGAAAACATCACATATTTACAGCTAAACTCTAAAAAAAACACACATATGAAAAAACACAATGCGTGAAAATCACGAGAACCGTAAAGCAAAAAATTACGAGTTTTCATGGAAAATATCTTCACTGTACAAAAGGATCCAGGCTGTACAATAGAATACATATTTACAGTCTGTCTGCATCTATAGCACAAAATAAAATCTGTGTCCAAGAGTCTGTTACTGAGGCCAGGGCCTCCACACGGGATCAGTGCTGTGCGTGGAAGAGAGCAACTCCCTGGTGTCACCGTGGATGCCAGTCACCTGGGTGAGGTATGGATGAGAGATCCGGTGATGCTGGAGCAGATGAGGAGACAGAGCAGCAGAGTCACCAGGAGGAGAGGGTATCAGTGCCCTGTGGAGATGGCCGGGGGAGGAAGCTGTAGCCTGCACTGCATCCCCTCCAGTTTCTCCTAACTCCTGGCTCTTGCTGGCTATAAAGTGGCTGACCCTCAGCAGACAGGACCTCATGCCGTCATGGTAGTTGGTCGTCTGGCGCGCACAGGTCTGTCTCTTCTCCCCTGATAGGACTCTCTTCACGGCCCGGTGACCTTTCTCCACCTCCGTCTTTGTCTTTAGGAAATCGACCACACTCTCCAGGATCTCTGCCTTCTCCACCTTTGGATTCTTCAGTTTCTGAATGGAGTAAACGAGAGTACAAATTACCAATCAGATAGTCTGATATTAGACTTTAACCACGTGCCAAACTAAAGTTAAATACAAGTTTTACCTGGTTGTGATTGTTGTCCAGCATCAGGAGTCGTAATGTCTCCAGACTGTGGTTGATCCGCTCCCGTCTGCGTTTCTCCATCAGAGGTTTGGACACCTTTGGGATGAAGTAAAGTTAAATATTACAACACTGAACAACATTTAAGACGATTTGTTTCTTTTAAAGAGTCAGACTGCAGCAACTTACCCTCCGCATGGTCCTTTTTCGATGAGACTCTGGTGAAGATAAAGCCTTCATGATGAAAGTCTGTAGTGTGTTTGTCCTCTCTGTGAATCCAAAATGAAAATGGCACGTTTGTGTCCTCATTTCAATCAGTTAATGTGTCTGTGTGCGGATAGCCCCGCCCCCGCGGGACACGCCCCTCATTCATTCATTCATTCATTCAGCACGTGGCCTTGACACTGAAGAAAATCTGAATTTATCTAAATCCAGTCATCTTCACAGCCAGCCAACACATCCTGCTGCATCACTCAGACAGATACTTTATTGTCCTTAAGAGGAGATTTGTGGCCACAGTCTGTGCGAAGCCTCACATACATACACACACAGATACAAAAATAAACATCAAACACACATTTTCCACCCATATCTCATACATACAGCAATAACAGAGATGCAGTAATATCTTATTTATGTTTAATTCATATCATTTAAAGGACAACTGCCCCCCAAAAAAGAGATTTATGAAGCAAAGTGGATGTTTAAAATGAAGCATCAAGTGTTTCTATGGTAAATATTTGGTTTCTTAATCATCAGTCATTCAGATATAGTATAGTTTCAGCAGTGGTGGTAGAAGTATTCTGAGGCTTTACTTCAGTAAAAGTACAAACATCACTGTGAAAATACTTCACTACAAGTAAAAGTCCTGCATTCATTACTTCAACTTTTAAAGTAGCAAAAGTAGTACTAAAAAAATGTTCCATGTCACTGTTATGCCTGCATTTATATGCATTTTGCACTAGTTTGAATTATTTTATATCCTGTTGGTTAGTTTAATCTGCAGCAATGCATCATGGTCCACATCATGATATGTGTGTAGTGTCTCTGTCCTGTGTGAGAACCACAATATCTAAAAACATTTCATGAGCTCAGAAAACAGCCCAAACTTTGAGATGATGCAGAGAACCCACAAAGACAAACTTCATCCTTCAGGTATATTAATGTTGGGTCTTTTGGATTCCTACGTTTTGGTAAATATCTTGCATGTTTCAAATATTCTGCACACTGTGACCTGGTGCACAAACTCTGCAGCTGCTTTTATTTTAAAAACATGTTGTACATATATTTATATCTTCCACTACCTGATTTTTATCTTCCTCATATATATATATATATATATATTTTTTTTACTTCATGTTTGTGTTGCACCAAAAACACCAAGACAAATTCCTGGTATGTGAAAACTGATTCTGTTTTTATCAGAAACATTTAGAGATGCTAGATTTCACTGGACAGCAAGGATATTAAACCTGTGAAGTAACTGGAGCTGTTAAAAATAAACAAATATTGTTGAGTAAAAGTTACAATATTTGCCTCTGAGATAAAGTGGAGTACAGTACTTGAGTAAATGTACTTAGTTACTTTTGCACCACTGAGTTTCAGTTTGATGCAGTTGAAGGTGAAGACCCAAGAGAACAAGAGTGAAACTTCGTGAGGTCTGTTCTTGACAAAGTTTACTTCAACGGTACACAAAATATAAAGAGGACTGTCTCACCATTTTCTACTAAATGTGAGTAAAATATAAATAAATGTTGCTGGTGAAGCCGTTGTTTTTTTTTTTTAAACCATCCCATCCCAACCCCCAACACCACACCCTCATATCTTCAAATAGGACCTCGCCTCGTGTCTACAACAGCCAAATTGCCTTATCACACCTAAACTTGTGTTGTGTGAAGTTGTTTTTACCGTAAGAGGGCGTGGCTGCTTGCTTTAGAGTCTATCTGTGCGGGAATAGTGTTAAATGTTTTTAATCTAGGATGTGTCATTTTTTTATGATTTTCCAAAGGTTGACTGAGTTTGGGGTAGCTTTCTCCGCACTGCATTTACGGTCCCCCTGATCCCCATAATAGGCTCAAGTGTGGAGATAACACTGGGATGATGGGATCACGGGGGATCCCGTAAGATTAAGTGGCTTTTCAGAGGCAATGATACTTCCGTTTCAAATCAAAGAGAGGGCGATTAGTGGAGGCTCAGAGATCACTGTTGGTTACCAAGGAAACTCCTTATAGGAGTTTTGCCAAAGTTACCCACAGTGTTTTATTATAGGAGTGTGATGATAGGAAATAGATACTCTTTTTGTTAAATGGCTGTATGGCTGTTTAAAAAGTGTGTATAGGATTAAAGCCACGTGGACCCGCCCCATAAATAAGTCCTATAACGTGCTCGCCTGAGCCTGTGATGGAAACTAATTAGTGAAAATGGCTCCCCTTTGGTGGTGGAGAAATGGAGCGTACACTTCTAATATCGTGACCTGTCGGGTGTGTCGACCACACTGACAAAAGAGCTGAAATCAAACGGACCTGACGAGGTTTGAGAAGTCAACATCTGTGTTTTTCTTTTTTTCTTTTTGGTGGTGTGAAGGCATCAGGCTGACCTGGAGCAGCGCACACTTAACACTCAGCTGTAATAATCATCCTCACACTTCATCACATCAACACACACACACACGAGACATGCTTCATTTTGTCACTTTGGTATCTAAAACTTTTTTTTTTATCAGTTAATTGTATTTTAATGTTATCTGCTTTACTGCAGATGTGTACATCAGAGTGTTATTGTCTTCATGTAGACCCAAACTGATCTCATTTGGTCTTTTTTCCATCACTTAATGCAAAGTGCTGATGTCTCACACATCATAAAAGGGTCCTTAAGCTGCTCATTTTCTCACTTTATTTCTGTTCCCACGAGAAAAAAAAAAGTTTCCCATCGTCTCACTTCAGTCAGGGTGCATTGTGGGGAGTGTTAGAAGCCTAATTAAACGAATTAAATTAAAATAAAGTTTCAATATGTACCTCTTATCGAGCTATGATATTTTAATCTTGTGTGGCGTGGAAAGATCAACTAGAAAACCGCCTGTGATGATGGTGATGCCATCCTATCTAAAGTGAATCTACAGCATATTAGTCATATCATCGTCTGTATTATTCATCTTTGTAGGAGTTATTAGTTATGTTAATCGAGACACACCGTCTGTTTGAAGTGTAGTTTCGATTTTTACCCACAGCCCACAAACTGAGACCATTTTCGATAAGTGTCGTCACTCACACCTGCCAGCCAATCAGAGGCGACACGAGGTCTACTTATGCTCGCCCTCAGACTTCAGGGAGGCTGTTTTACTCAGGACACTCGGACCAAACGCGACAACATGACCAGGAAACTACAGAATACAACTGTGGAAGATGGCCGGAGTAGAAAGAGGGTAAGAACTTTTATTTAGTTATCAACCACTTCTTTCTAATGATGCAAATCTTTGTACCAAGCCATTTGAGCCATTAATGATATTATTTTACATTTTAACTGCAGACATGATAACCAACAAAATTCACAACCTGGCAACCCAAAAGTTCAATGGCTTATAATTGATTTATACAGCATTAGAAACCATTAAGGCATCACACATAGCTTATAAATGGTGCCTAAATAGAAAATGGAAGTGATGTGTATATATAAATGTGTATATATATATATATATATATATATATATAAAGGGAAGACTTCTCACTCATGAAAATGTACAATTATGTTGTTATTATTATGTTTATCCTCCCTCTTCGTCAGACAGGACCACTGCTTTTAGCTGCAAACGTGTCAGAAGATGAACTGTCTTTGTAGTCTTCAGTATATGTGTGAAAGCAGCCCAGACATGATGAGGAAAATCTGACAAATCCAAACAAATAGATCGGCTAACAACTCCTTCGTTCATCATGATTTTGAGGCTGACTTTTTAGTTTAATAACCTTAATTTGTATCATTGCAACACCTGTGTTTACCCTTATATTTAATGTCAAAACTGCTGCTGCTGGCCGCTTGTGTGCAGTGAAACACCTCTGAAACAACTAACTAAACATAATAGTTAAATGAATATCATAATAAGCTTCATAAAAGTAGAATTTATGGCAGAGTTGTTGTATTGGATCACATGGGTGTATATATATATACACACACACACACGTGGTCAAACAGCTGTGACACCCACCTTGATGAGTAACCACAACCTCACCATGATGCTGTTTGTCTCTTTCTAGATCCTGAAACCAGTTGTGGAGAAGAAGAGAAGAGATCGAATAAATCAAAGTCTGGCCGAGCTGAGAAGTTTGCTGTTGAATCACACGTCTGATCCAGTGAGTCTTGTAGAAAAAGAAACATCCAGACTTTGTGTGTGTTTAAAAGGAGTCATGACTTTACAATGATGAAATGTTTTTCTCTCCCTGTTTCACTGTTTTCACCCACAGCGGCTGCAGAATCCTAAAATAGAGAAAGCGGAGATTCTTGACTTCGCAGTGGAATATCTTCAGAAGCGGACAGATGGTTAGTCAACAAAAAAGTTCATTCACTTCTTGAAAAAAATGATTTTCTGTTGCAACAAATCAGTTTTAATCTTTATTTTTATGCTGTTTTCTCACTTGTTGCAGACTCTACTCGTACTCAGATGAAGACTCATCCTCTTGTGGTAAACCCTCACCACTCAGAGCCCAATGCTCCCGCTCTCTTTACCATGGAGAGTGCAGGTTTCCAGCAGTGTGTGGCCCAGCTGACCAGCTACATGCACAAAATAACACCGTCACAGAGGACGAGCCTGATCGAGGGGCTGAAACGTCACACGGAGAGCCAGCAGCCGAAACCAGACTTCAGCCAGAGAATGACGGAGACAGACGCAGCCAGACAACCATCCGTGGACGCCGTTTGCACAACTGAGAGGAAAGAAGACTCTCCCAAGTTGTTGTTTCCATCTCACTCCCCGTTTCAGCCTCACTCGTGCTCCACGCCGTGCCACGACTATCTGTCGCCTCCCCCCTCTCCGTGGCTTTCTCCCTCCTTCTCCACATACGCCACCTCGCCTCCTTTCCCGTCATTTGCCTCTCACTTCACCTTCCCTCCCAGCCTGTCACCTCTGTCTTCCAACACCTCCTTCTTCAGTTTCCCGCCCACCGTCCCACACTCCGGCCTTCCTGCCCTTCACTGCCTCCCTCCACACCCTGCACAGAGAGAGGGGTCACCACCAAACTCCTCCTCAACCATGTGGAGGCCTTGGTTTTGATGAAACGGACAAGAGACTGACAAACTGAGAACAGCAGAGCCACCTAGTGGGGAGCAGCTGTAAATCAGTGGCTGTGGAGAGGATGAAAAACTCTGCATGCTGCAAATGTATAGTGTACATATGATTAAAATTGTCTATATTTTGTATTTCTTCTTATAAATAAATGAACCTAACAAGTCTCAGGTTGTCTGCACAGTTTTCTCATGAACAAATTGTTGGTTTTTGACACTTACACACCTTGAGTTCACTGATAGTTACATATTTTGTACTTCATATTAGACAGCACATAAAATATATAGCATCAAAAACAACAAAGAGCGCATCTAAATGATCCTAATAGAGGTTAATTTGTTTATTTTCTCGTAGACAGAATTTTTTCACGGAGGACATTTTGACCTGTCGCTGCATAAAAAGCACGGTGGGAACCAACAACATCTGTGTTTTTTTTAAAAGGGAGCTGGTGTGAAGGCATCAGGTCGACCTGAAGCAGCGCACACTTCACACTCAGCTGTAATAATCATCCTCACACTTCATCACATCAACACACACACACACACACACAAAACCTGCTTCCTTTTGTTACTTTGATATCTAAAAAACTTTTCTATCAGTTAACTGTGTTTTAATTCGATCTGTTTACTTTAGTGAAGTGTTTTTTCTCCCACGTTTGGACCAAAACTGCTCTCATTTGGTCTTTTTCATCACTTAATGCAAAGTGCTGATGTCTCACACGTCATAAAAAGTCCTTTAGCTGCTCATTTTCTCACTTTATTTCTGTTCCCACGAGAAAAAAAAAGTTTCCCATCGCCTCACTTCATTCAGGCTACATTGTGGGAAGTGTTGGAAGCCTAATTAAATTAATTAAATTAAAATAAAGTTTCGATTTTTACCTCTTATCGAGCTATGAGGTGGAACTAATAACATTAATTATGACTTCAGTAAACCAATCATTCATTCATGTTAAATATAACTGTCATTGTCAAAGGCAGTTCAAGACTTTATTTCCCAGGTCTGGATTAGGAAGATTATAAAGATGCTATGCTTTAAACTTAACACACAGTGGCATCTAGCAGTAAAGTTTCAAGCTGCAACCAACTTTGTACAATTATCATTTATATGCATGTATTTTCCCATGTATCGTGTAAAATGTCTTTAATATATGATCTTTTTTGTTGTCATCCTCATTTTCAGGTCATTTTGTGTTTGTATGTGCAGGTTTAAGTTGTTTGCATGTGTGTGTGTGTTATGTCAGCTGGATGCCTCATTTGTGTTGTCCTACACTGATGATCATTAAATTGACAGAAAGTAAAAAGACATGAAATGAAAAACGTTGAAGCTCTCAATCACACGATAATTTAGAAATATGCATCTCATCTTTGTGAATAGAAAAGCTGGTCTCTCTTGTCTGTTATAAAAAATAAAAGTACTCAATGTGGAGAGAAGAGAGATGACCTGGAAGACTGAGAACCTTCACAGAATGCTTACGTTTATTTTGATGCCACTTCTTTTGTACGTTTAACAGTTTGTCCACACTGTGGCATTGCTACTGGCAGCACAGCGGTGGAGCGGTTAGCGCTGTCGCCTCACAGCAAGAAGGCTCCTGGTTTGAACCTCGGCTGGGGCCTTTCTGTGTGGAGTTTGCACGCTCTCCCTGGGTACTCTGGCCTCCTCCCACCCCCTCCAAAGAGATGCACTTATTAGGTTTATTGCCAGTAGATGTGAGTATGAATGGCTCTCTCTATACACCCTGTGAATACCTTGTGACTTGTCCAGGATGTACACTGCCTCTTGCCCTAAGTCACCTGGGATTTGCTCCCTTTGCTTAAGCACAAGATCTGAGTACTTCCTTCACCTCTGTTGTAGTGAAATTGTAGTAAAATGTTCAGCGTGACTGGCAGCAAAGTCAGTGACACTTTAATTGGACACATTTAGTTTGCACGAAATGAAGTGAGAAGCACCCAATGTGGCATCTGCAGAGTGTGAAAATAGTCTAACTTATGATCAACAGAGGGCAGCATTGACACAGCGTAGCTGTGCAGCCAAGTAGGCGATCTCCATCCCTCTGTGACCTCTCACAAAGAGGATAATAAAAGGGGGCTGTCATTTGGGCTAAATAGAGGATGTCATTGAGCTATTCCATCACCGATAAGCCCAACATGCATGATCATCATTCTTCTTTTCCCTCGTCTTGCGTCTCTCAATGCTCAGCTCACACTTTATCTGATGATCAAATCTTTATTACAAGCCCCGAATATTTCCAGCAGGGAGGCACCGAAGGATTAGGGCTTGAGAAAACAGAATTTATCACATGATAGGACATGTCTCGGGATAATGGTTATTTTTCTCCCTCTTTGCGCTGAAGAAACTCTCTCTGTGCGAGCGCTATTACTTATGAGGTGGCCATTGTTCTTTGTCAGAGAAATGAGAGGGCAGGCACATCACTGGGAGCTGGATTCTCCACACTGTCTCCCTGAAATGTTTTGATCATTCTGCACAGACATATGAAAGCAGAGAAGGTTGCTCACGCTGGAGAGGACGATTGCTGCGGCGAGGCACATAATTAATAGGGAAAGAGATCACCTCTTGGAGTGACCTGACAATGGTTGAAAACTCCTTGGCATTTTCTCAGGACGTGCTGATTAGAGCTGATCCAGTTACCCCCTTTAATCACTGTTTTTGTTTGCCACGAATGCGCCCATGCATTCCTGATTGGGAGAAAACTCGAGACGTTTGTGAGATGTCAAGGGTTTGTCATGGCCTGCTGAGGAGCTCTGAATACCTTCGTGTTTGGTGCTTTTCAAAAGCTCAAATGCTGGAGAGGGGAACCGGTGTCTTAAGACTTTTACCACACACGTGCACCTTTAAAGTACAGACACAAAACAGCGAGAGCGCACGCTGGACTGTGCAGACATGAAGGTCAGCAGCTCCACAGGACAGGCGCTCATCATGACAACATAAAAACAGTAAATCTGCTGCTGAGCTGTGTAAAATGCCTCTGATTCAGTAGTTTGTGTCAACCGTGACGCGAATAAATCTAAATTTCCTGTGAGGTTTTTTAAATGTAACTGACATTTCCTGTTTCTCTTCCTCATTCCACAGGTCTTAACCAGTTTGTATTAAGTCCAACAGTGCAGGATTATCTTACACAGAGAGGGAAAAAACTAACTTCTCCTGCCAAGATTTACATAAGTGCACCAATCCAAACACATTTAAGACACAATTCAGACACTTTAACCTACTTCCAGATTAAGAATAGCCGCCTCTGTCTGGATTACAACTCAAAGAAAATGGTTCACATTCAGTGTTACTCGCATATTTATGCAGCAGGAGGTGATTATTTCAATTTATGTGCTGGAATATGAGTAAAAATCTTGAATAACATTCTTCCCGTTGTCAGGAATAACGTGATAAACTGTTCAACTGAATGATTTTCTAACCCTGGTAACAATAAAAAGAACATTTCACTGTAGGGCATGCTGTCTATTTGTATAGGAGCGACTGCAAATTCTTTTGGAGTTGAGTCAATTTGTTTGACTAAGCTCTATTTTGGAAGACAGTCCACGGACACGGTGCATTTTATCAGTCAGATTTAAAGACTGCTGCAGAAGGAGGAGGACTCCTCACTCAGATCGCATGTCAATACTCAAGAATGTAGATCTGTCACTACCCACAACTAAATATCATTTTTCCTCCCTTTCATTTCTCTTTCTTTCCGAGGCTCTTTGAAGTAATAGTGAAAGGATCCCAGACTGTAGCAAATTACCTGAGGACTGAAACATTTTTGACATAAGTCCTGAGAGACGGGGCGAGCCACTTTTCCTGGCGGCCCCTTTGGCGTTTTTAATCTGGGGCTGAGGGAGACAGCTGCGCTGACAGAATGATGGGATAGCTGGACATGCTTCCAGGCCAGCAGCAACGGGCAAAAGAAAAAGCCAGGAGAGGGGCCACTGCAGACATCTCACCACGGAGCCAACAACTCAGAACAGAAGACCAAAGCAGGATGGAGCGTGACAAGTGTCCAAGAGAGACACTGACCTCCTCCATCATGACTCTCTTAAATCCTAGCGGATGAAGAGGGAGGATGAATGTATAAGTTATAAAACACTAGGTCATTTCTTTGCTCATGCACTGTCTCAAAAAATTTTGGATGAATTGAACGGACGTCTCCAACTCGCTTTAGTAATCTTCTGACTTTTCCTATTGTGCCACCAGGAGGTTGACCGTTGTGGTTTTCAGGGAAATGTCTCAACAACCGTTGCATGAAATTTGCTGTAAGCATTCACGTTCTCCTCAGAGGGAACTGTAATCACTTTATTCTTTGATTTAATACTTTAGTTTGTGACTAAACTACATATAACTATATCTGTATTTTGTGTTAAGAGCTTATTTATTTAATAGTTATTTAATATGCTTATTCCCATAAGAACAGACAGAAACAAGCAGCAACCTCTGTGACTGTGAAGTGAACCTATTGTGGAAGTACCAAAAACTGCAGTTCCTCAAACGTCCACTTGAGGCTGGCTACAGAACGAGTCAGTCTCCATAAGTCCCCATGTTAAAATGTCCAACTTCACAGCAGAAATAAACATGTTTACAGCCTGGTACAAAAAACAGTTTTGGTCTCTATAGCTAATTTCCCCGTTCATGACAACTGTATTGAGGGTGATTTTTTACAGAACTCACCTGTTTAAATTATATTAAGGCTTAAAGTTATGCATAATTAACAGCGTGGCTCCTTTGATTGACAGGTGGGTGCGGTTACAGATGGTTTGTTTGAGCATCCAGGTGTCATTCAGCTCTCCTCAGCTCCACCGATGCTCCACGTCTTTGTCGATTTTTAGATTAGACGGAAGGTGGAAAAAGGCAGGACTGCCAACATGGCGGCGGTCAGAGTCACCAGCTTCATAACGCCACATCACGGATACGCTGTCCATTCTTTATACTGTCAGTGCACAGAAAATAGGAAGCCATCTGCAGCCGGTTAGCTTAGCACAAAGATAGCAAGAGAAGTCACTGCTTAAAACCACAGCATGTGGTTTATATGCTTTGGTTTTTGTACTGATACAAACAAGATATAATGTGAGCATTAGGCTATTAAGCTAAGCATTAAGCAAGTTAAGATAACTTCTGGTGGTAGCTTCGTATTTATCGTAGGGATAAGAGAGGTTCAGATCTTCCTCTCTAACTCTCAGGAAGTAAGCAAAAGAGTAAACGTCGAACTATTCCTAAAGTTTTCTGGGACTTTAAAAAAATACATTTGGCCTTAAACTAACAGGAAATGGGAGGTCATTAAATTCAGCTTTTTGGTGGACAAAGACATCGGAACATCCAAAAACCCTCCAGGAGCTTGATTGTCTCTGCAAACATGCTTAAAGCAGACAGGAAGTAACTTGAGCCAAACAGGAGGGAATCAAATCAGACATCGCTAGCTTGTTTTTCAGGGCAGGACAATTATATTTGACATAAGGCGCTTTTCACTCATGCATCAGTGCTCTCCACTTTCATGGGCTGCTATCACATTGGTCCAGTGGTTTGCCTTTCTTCCTCTCAATTTTACAAAGTCATTTTGCTGGAGATGATGAACAATGGCCGCCTTTTCAGAGATCCTATAACCTTTTCTTCCTGAGGGACCCCGCTGCAATCAAGTATTCAAGAGCGTATTGTCATTCGCTTTGCCTACGCCGTCCAAATTGTAATCTTTCCTGCACTGCTTAGAGATATCTTTAGATTCAAAGTGCAATTAATTGTCAGCATGATCAAACCTGAAATTGGGTTTCTATTGGCTTTATCGCATTGCCACATTTATCGCCTTTATCTCTTAAACTCTTAACCTAACGAAGCCGAATCTTTTACCTGTGGTTACAGAAACGTATCAAGAATCAGGCCTTTCCTGCCTGTCTGCCAGCGCTTTCCTGTGTTTTGTGTTTGAGCTCTGGAGCTGTCTACTTTGTGTCTGGGAACATGCATCCTCCTCAGCCTTTGTGACCCTGTCTTCCCTCCCCCTTGGGTGGGCTGTGACCCTGCTAGCCTGCAGCTACCGCAGGTTACAAACTCTCACCCTGGAGCGCTTGTAATCCAGGGGATGTACTTCAGTACGCTTTATGCTCTTTGCCCCTTTCTAAAATTTAGTAAGAACCTCACGGGTCAAAGGTCACCGTACCAAACAGAAGCTGTCGATAAAAATAGCGACTGATACATAGGTCATCTAAAAATACTAGCTCCTGTCCGTTCTCATTTAGTGAATATCTCGCTTTGGCAGAGATCTTTTGGAAACGTTTGACATTTTGTCCTGATGTCACCAGAAACAGGAGTGAGAGGCCGTTTTGTTCGCAGAAAAGGAGGCTTGATGATGTAGATGTCTTTTTCCTCGTATGTAACCTCATACTGCTGAGAAAATGTCAGAGTGCAGGAAAGAGAGTGTGTGGACATCAGATTCTCCGGGCCCTTAAGGGGCCCCTTGCACTGACAAATAGAGCAGTCTGTCCTTATCTCTATCATGTAAGAATTCCACCACTGCTGCTGCTGGGGACTGCAGAGGCTCGAGCCAAGGCTTTGAACAATGCAGAGCACACTTAAGAAAGGCTAAAATTAGTCCTGCTTGCAGTTCTGTTTGATTTTGGATTATGGTTAAATTTACAGTAGCTGCATCGGATTCAAGTGGAGATAAAGGACGTGATAAAAAGATGACAAATTCACCCGCTCGAGTTTTAGAGTCTAAACTCATGAATGAACAAACAAAGTTATTTATAGACTTCTCACTCATGCATTACGAGCATGGAAAAAATGCTTTTTTATTACGTGTGTCACAAGTTGACACCTGGCAGCACAGATGCAGACGAGCAGAGTGTGCTCTGTGTTGGGAAGTCGGGGTTTCCCGCAGCAGCAGCTCCGTGCAGGAACAAGCACCGAACAAGCGCTATACGGTAAAAGAGGAAATTACTACCTTCACTGCCAAATACCTGCACCCTTCACTGTGCTGCTAATAATGACTAGCAGCACAGTGATCGCTGATGATGCTTGTTGAAGGTGCGGGGATGGCAAAGTCAGTCCACCACACTGAATATTCTGTATTTTAACAACAATTCGATGTATTGCCGTGAAATTTTTAGACATATGTGGCCCTCAGACTGTTAAATGTAGCACTGAAATTTCCATCAAGACTAAATCTTGCAACCTAGTGTGTTTTGGTGCTAGTAAATGCCAGCATGCCAACACATTAAACCAAACATGGTGACTTTGTTAGCATTTAGCTTCGTTTATTTTTGGACAGATTAAGATATGCACTGGGGTTTTTTTTTTTTTAAATCACTTACACTGTCTGTCTCCTTGTACTTTACACCACAGTCGTCTCAAGAAAAGACCTGCACACTCATCGTATGTGATACGCATCTCGTGACGTCTGGAAACATCATCAGAGCGCACGCTGACGGGCTGCAGGCCGAGAGAGGCGACCCATTGTCATTCTAAGTTTGCTCCACGTCACAGCCGGATCATACTGACACTGATAAGACAGACAAACGCTGAAGTTTTTAGTGCCTCTCATGATGATCTTTTTTTTACTTTACTGCAATAATGCACACCAGCAAATGCATGCAACAGCTTACAGATGTTTTCTGTTGCATCCATCCTCACGTGAACCCTCTTATATACCTTTTAGGACATTTGAGAGATGAGCACACTATCTCCTCCCGAGAAGTGTTGCGTGAGACGATGTGTGTGTAGTTTATCAGGCTTTTCTCTCTCTCTCTTTTCATCCAGCTCCATATTTGCAAGTTCTTCACAAAACACTGATACGCCCTCTTCAATAAGACCAGACTTATCTGTCATTCAGACTCCTCCTCTGTTTTCACTGTGGTCTAAATGCGTGGACCACCAACCTCCCATCTCCCCCGAGGACTAAAAGCAGGGAGATATGATGAAACAGATGAAATTCTGCTCAGAGCTACGGGACCTGGTGGTACTTTGTCTGGCCCATCTAGATCGCTCTGATAGGGCGCCTCGATAAGAAACATGAAAGTACCCTGTCATCAGCTTTTTTCTTTTCTTTTCTGTCCCGAGAACATCACAGCAGGGAGAAGCCTTCATGATGCAGAGAATAGACAATACCTTTGCATGTTACTGCTTCTCAGTAAAAAGAAAAGAGGCTGACTTTAAACAAACATTTCAAAAAGGCTGCGCAGACGTCTGCTCCCATAATTATCTACCTCATTGCCTGCTCTGTTGCCGTATCCATCATAACCATGTGCGTGTGCATATCTTCCATTACATGGTCTCTGGACAGCTCAAAGCTTGAGGCCATCATCGGTAATGTTTTATTATTGATTTGATGCTCTTATAGATTACAGCTGGGAGGCCTCTGAGCTCCAGTGCCAGGCTGTGATTTGTGGGTTGCAGTGACGTCCAGATTTACACTCTCCATGTTCACCCCCAAAAAACAACATATCTTCAGAGCTGGCTATCTGCTGAAAACAATGATGGCCTCGCTGTCAGACTGAGAGTTTCTTTTTTTTTATAAAGATGAGTGCTATCGCAGAAATTCCTCTCAATATATCAATATTTTATCCTAAAGTAACACAGATACATTTTTTCCTATGAACACCTGTCTACCTCCCTGACTGTGGAGTTGACTGGAATTTAGTTTTTGGTGCTAGATCACGCTGGCAACAGTTTTCATTGAAACCACTTATACAAATAATCCAAAGTAAGTTGGGAGGCATTGTTTCTGAAAGACATATTGCTGTGAGCACCACAAATCAAACTCTGGAGATGAAGATCTTATAATCTACAGCAAGTGCTTAAAAGCGTTTACTAAATTTCTCTAATTAAAGCTGCTTTAATGCTTTAATGTTTTTAATTCGGTCTCACAGCTCTCATCAATCAGTGTGGTGGCTCTGGTCGTCGCCGTGTTGGCAGTCCTTCCTCTTCCACCTCCTGGGTAATCTAAAAATCTGCAAAGACGTGGATCATCGGTGGACCTGTGGCAGGCTGCATGACGCCTGGATGGGTTTGTAACAGCACCCACCTGTCAGTCAAAGCAGCCACGCTGTAAATTCTGCACAGCTTTAAGCTTTAATATAATTTGAACAGGTGAGTTAAATATAAATTCAGATCGACGCAACCTTGGGACGTGACTCGCCTCCCAGCTGCTCAGGTGACTGACATGCCCGATGAATACTTCACTTCCATTACTGAAGGATGTTTGGTGAATATTATATTTCTCAGTTTACAAGCAGAATATTGAGATTTTTAACCTTAAAGGTCCAGTGTTTAAGATTTATTTGGAGTATTTCATTAGTATGTTTTCATGGCTAAACACCAGTATGGTATGTGAGGTGTTTTTTTTTCTCTAATTTGAGTGAACTGACCCTTTAACATTGTTCCGTTCAAGTGTACCAACCATGACGGATAAAGGAACACAATATGGCCTTCTCAGTGCAGCCACCACTCGCTGTCCTTGGGAGTCTGGCACAAATGTTCCCCTTTGGCTGCACCTACACTATCACTAAAAACAACCTCTATTTCACACTGTTCTTATAAATGTCACTGTGAAGGGAGACTACTTTCCAAATGACAACAAAGCAAGAGCGCGAGTGTCCCACGCTGCTTGTGTTTTACTCTGATATTTGCGTGTGAATGTGTTGCCCGAAATTAAGATAACATTTCTAGTTCACGGGATGACAGCTTGCTTGTTGACACAGCACGAGCTGAATGAATGTGTAACGTCTGCCGCTCTCTGCAGACATTTAAACACGCTCCTATCAATGCTGTTATGATTATACACTGCATCCTTCTGGGTCAGACCAAAGGAATGAGGTGGTCCCTCTGAAAATAAACATTAACTGCGAGATGCATGACACCCGATTGTAAAACATCCACCAATGACAACATAAACCCTCACCTATCTTCCTTCAGGGCTCGGGATTGTAACTGCTATTGTGATTGGTCACCACAGGTGAGGCATGTTGAGGAAACGGCATGCCTTTCTCCTCCCAGAAAACTGTCTTTGTTTGCCTTTGACAGGGGGAATGTGTGGCTAAGCATCTATGTGGCACTTTGAGCGCTTGAAATGAGTCCCTCTGTATTTTCCTAATGTGCTCAGAGAAGCACTTTGATCCTCTCGAGCAGGAGGGTGTCAACTATCTGAGAATAGGAGCTACAGCTTGTCCCGGCTCATTTTTCTTTACTTTGATTCATTTTTCATGCAAGTAACCTGCTTATATTTCCTCTTCAGCCACAACCAACGATGAAGGAGTGATATTTGATGCAAGATTTTAATTCTCTATCCCATATTTTTCTCTTCTTGCACACCGTGCAACGTCTTTCTTTTACCCAACAAATGTTTCTGGTTTCATAACACACGGGAGAGGTTGACCTGCCTAGTTGGCAACAGGTTCCTGATCACCTCACTGATAAGTTTGAATCCAATAAAAACACACCTGGGTTAGCGAAGGATCAGAGCCAACCAGACAGAATAATATGAGCTGAAACAACCTATTAGAGCAAGCACAGTAGACATTATTGTGGGAATGTAAATGGTCTCCCACTATAAAACACTGGAACATTTGAGCGACTCCCCAAACTATTCTGCCGTCTGTCTCGAGGCTTTGAAGTCTAATTTCTGCCTACTGAAGCAGACGATACTGACATCTTCTTATTCAAAGGCATAGGAAATGAACTTGGGATGCACAAGTGAAACTCTAGTAAGCTTGAATATGATATTTCCTGTGTTCAGCCACCAGCTACTCTATTCTTGGCCAGATCTGTATGATGATTAGTTACTGGGACGTGAAGAGGTATGCATGCCTTATGAGCAGGAGGAAGAGGAGGAGAAGACCAAAGCGTCATCAAACCCCCCGCCATGTGTCCAACAACTGTTTTCTTGTCATACCAGGTACTGAACTGTGACGCTTTCTCAAAGTCAAAGGATCGTTTTATGTGGACCACACTCAAATTTGGAGATTTTGCCCCAGTGAGGGGAGCTTTGAACAAATACCACCTTCACTCATGCCAATAAAGGTCAGTCCATCACTTCAGTCCAGATTGAAGCAACCCAACAACTATTAGATGGATTATGATGAAGACAAATCCCACAGATTTTTGTAATCCCTTTATTTCTCCTCTATTGCGCCACCACGAGGGTGACGTTTGAGTGAAATGCCTTAACAACTTATGAAAGGATTGTTAGGAAAGTTAAGGACATTCATTCACTCTCAGGATGATCCTCTCACTTTTCATCGTCAAAACTTTAATTCGCCCTCTACAGAGAACCATCTGGGACGTGCTTGTTGGAAAATGGCAAGCACATTCAAAGAATACAGGCCAGGTGATTGGATGAATCATCAGTCTTCAATCACACTGACAGAATAAAGAATGGACGGCATGTCCGTGGCGTCTCCCACTGTCCTGCCTCTGCCAAAGTGAAGTTGGACATTTTAACATGGGGGCTTATGGAGATCGACTCGTTCTGTAGCCAGCCTCAAGTGGACGTTTGAGGAACTGCAGTTTTTGACACTTTTGCATGGACTTCATTTAACAGTCACGGAGGTTGCTGCAAACTTCAATCAATCAATCAGATCCACAGACCATATAACATATGCTGTAGTTCCTCATAGGACGCTAATTGGACCATCACCACTTTATCTGGACACAAGTGCGTAGCGTGAAACCTGACAAGATGGATTCTCGTGCACTCATCTGATTTCCAGCAGCTGTCTTAGATTTATGACCAAATATCTGCAAAACAACAACTTTCTGATCACTGGCAACCGCTCTTTGTGTGCTCGCTAAGTTAACACGCTAAACACCAGCATTATCTTTGAAGAGTGAAACTTCTTCCTGTCTTATCACCTGCTGCACCTTTTTGCTCTGTGTTTTTTTTTATTTTTTTTTTTATGTTGCCTTTGATACTGGGGGAAATGCAGGCTTGGGCAAAATAAAGGCCTGTTCGAGGCGCGACTGATTAACCTCTGAATCTGTGATAAGCTGGGAGAAATCAGCAGCGGTAAGCAGCATGCTGGGATTGATTCTGATTGATATGAGCCCGTAAGAAGTCCTCTGCAGATTCTGTCACATGTCATGCCATCACCTTGTTTATATGGGCTGGGGCAAAATGGTGTCATATCTGTCAGGACTGGAAGAGGGACTTCGATTCAGTTGCTCCCATTTTTTCTTACCTTCCTTCACTTTTCATTGACCCTGGGGGTCTAACAGTAGACATATATGTTATTATGTACTGTATACACTTACATGACCTATAGTCCTGTGTGATCTTATTCTGTAAACACTAAAGGAAGGCAAAACTTGTTGCTCTTTTACGCAAAAAATAGACGTCACTGGCATTAAAATAATCAAGATTCCCGGCCTTGCTAGTTTCATTAGTGCCAAAAAAACTTGATTTAATAATGCTAAACCACCTCAGTATTAGTTCAGTGAAGCTAAATACATATCAGTAGTGTTTAAATATGTGGACGTTTGTGCCTGAGTTAACATGGACTGTTATTTCAAGGTGGAGTTCAGTGGATTGGCTGTGTTAAACCGCCCGTCTCGTTGCCTCTGTAGTGGAGTGATGTGTCTTTCCTGGCCAGGGGATTTCCTTCTTCCAGAAGCACTCAAGGTTATTACTGTGGAGGAGGATCTGAGCTCTGCTGCAACGCCTGTTTGAAGTCCTACCACAACATTTTGCACTGCTAACACTCCCAGAGAGATCACAGCGAGAGCAGCCACAGCAGTGAGCTCATGTACCGAGAAGTCAATCATAGGCTGCAATCATCATCGCAGTTGCGCAAACTCCACTTTTTATATTAGACACACATTCACACATATAAGTGATGCAATTGTTTGAGTTTGGAGCGTAACAGATTACAAGTCTATTGATTCACATTGATTCCTCTGATGTGGTTGGTTGTCTGTCTTGGCTCAGACTTTCTGTTCTCCAAAACAACTGGGACTGAAGCAGCATGCTTGGATCACTTGTGCCTCGTAACTCGCCCCGGCTTGTTCATGTTTAGCCCTGTGATTTATACAGTGTAACTATGTAAGAGCTACAGATTAATGTACTGTATAGCAAAGCCCTGTTTAAACTCTATCTGTGCAGTAATCTTGTCAAATACGATGTCCTGGTCACAATTACTAAACAAACTCTTCAGTAATGGAAAAAAAGAAGAAGACTTTTGTCTGTTGGATTTAAGGCTTGCTTGACATGAATTGATCTAAGCGCTGTGCAAAATAAACTTCACACACATGTGATTACGAAAGAGCAACAAACGCACCCTTATTTAAAGCAACATTATGTAAGCTTTGGTATTTATCGCGATGCAGATAATATTACTTACTAGTCCAACGTCTGCGTCTGTCTTTCAGCCTTTTATTTCACCGAGCTCAAGGACTAAAAGTCAGTCCCAGATTTACTCTCGTCCGACAGCTTCTTGTTCGCTCGCAAGAGTCCTCCTCGGTCTCTTCTCCTCTGCCATCATGTACATAGAAGCTGCTGAGCCCGGTTACACTGACCACTCGCCTGGCTCCAGTTCTGGCACTACATCGACTGTGCCCCTTGTCCTGGGCCTGAAAACTTCCTCCTCCTGGCGGTCCAGTACCAAAAGTCAACATTCCCCCCAACGCTCTCTGAACACAAGTTACAGCTAACTGAGCTAACTAACGTTAGCTAACAGCAGCTACAGCTCCATAAAATATGATCCAGTTTCACCAAAATCAGTCAAATAGTTGGTGGTGTGTGACTTAAAGGATTACACACCGTCTCTTATTAATATATGCATGTTGCTGTCCCATTCAAGTTGCTGAGTGGCCACAGACGTCGCTGTCCTGCAAAAAGTTTCACTATAAGTTGAATAATAAATAATAAATTGCTGCAGTAATCTCCTCACGATCCTGACCGATATTAACAAAATCACATCATGAATAAATGATCAATTTAAATGACTTGAGTGTCGTCCAACTGTGCGCTGCTCTCGAGCAGAAGAAGAAGACGATTTGTCTTTGATATTGATCTCTTTTAATCCTCTGCGGACACAGTTTCATAATTTGTTTAGTGCACACACTGAGACGCGCTTCAGTCTATTAAAATGACTGATTTTTATAAGCTGTATCAGTTTTGCTAACTTTGCCTTTGATGTTCCACGTGCATCAGATCTGTGGGAAACACCGCCGCAGCCTCGGAGCCTCTCTGCAGGATTAAGCAGTCAATCAAGCCGAGCTGTGGAAAAGTTTTAAGTGTTTCTGTTATTCCTTTAAATCAAGCAGTTGCTGGATAACAAACATCCAACCATCAACATCCTTTTGAGCCCGTAAGAATGTTCTGTGGTCACAGGCAGGAATAATTAGTGGTATTCTCCAGGTTTGGACGTTGGCCAAAAGCTGGCATTTCATCTGCCACTGTGAGCTAAATGTATATTAGGTTCAAATAAGCTGAAATGGGCAATAGCCGTGCAAAGTTTCATGGTTAATTCTTCTCGCGTATCGTTTTTCTCTCCCCTGTCTTTAAGTCGCTCGCTCTAAGCCCTCTTTTCTCTCTTTCTCCCCCTGTTTTGTTATTTTACCTGGAGGTGCAGGTGTGAAAGGGTGAGGCCGTGGAAAAACATTTGATTCCCTAAGCTTGTCATGAAGGAATCCATTGACTGACCTCTGCATCTTGGCACACAATGACAAATGGGTTTGCAATTTTCCGCCTGACTGAGGGGCAACAAAGCACATTTCCACTTTCCCCGGTGGGCAGTGAGAGTACAGTCTTCCTCTATCGTGCTCTTTAACCAGGCATTACACATACAGCCTCACTTTGGCGTTTGCAGCTCGTACGGTCAAAATAGACAATTACACTCGCCATGATCTATCAAGACAAACAGACTTAAGTGAAAGCCTGACTTCACACGGTGAGGTAATCTGTTGATGAAGAGAGGAAGGCTTGTTTTTCTTGCATCACATTTTTACAACTACTCCTAAATTTAGAGAATCTGTTGTACTTGCACGTAAAATGTTTTTTTCCTTTTGTGCATCATGGATTGTGATGAACCTGTGTCATTTAGATTGTTGAGCTTGTGTTGGGACGGTTCATCTGTGTGCATTAATGGCATCTCAGGAGACACTGACATACGTGTTGTTTTGTTTTGGAGCTCTCCTTGTTTTCTTGTTACATTTTAACAGGTTTGTTTGTTGCTTTTGCGGCCACAGATGTGAAAATGACGAGACAGCTGTTTGTTTTGTATGACACTGGTTGAAGTTTTGACTCTATATGAGTGAGAATATCTTTTATATCTGCAGTGAAGATCCTTAAACCTGCAATTACATTAAAGGGTTAATGATTTTTATTATGCATTTCCAAAGTCCATTTGTTTCTGATCACCATTTTGCATTTGTTTAGCTCATAAACTGTCCCTTTTTGTCTTTAATAAAGGCAGTGTGAAACATTAATATGTAAATATAATATGTTTTTCATCTCCCAAACAAAAAGAAACATCAAAAAGATAATAGCAAGTCCTCATCACTCAGAAAAATTATGTTTATCAATTGTTTCTAAGTAAAGTCTGAGAACTGAAAATCATCCAGCTCACATCTCTAAGTCTTGCAGAGCTGCACACATTTTCTGTTGTATTTCTCTGTGGGATACATCCATCTTGTTTGCGAGCATCGTTAACGACGGCTGCTAACCGGTGTTTTCACTGCTGATTGAATTGCTTCCAAAGCCTGCAAGAATGTTTAAAGTAGAAGCTATGGAAATGAACCAATTGACCTTTTTTTCTGACCCTAAAGATCTCCACGCCCTGTGGGAGCACAAACTGTCAGTCGGCACCGGAGTCGGCAAATCAAAGGGGATCTATGCTGTTATTAGTGCAGCAGCACCCTGAGATCTATACTGCCACTCCTCCAGCGTGGCCTCCACGTACACGTTATCATCACACAGCTATCATTTCAAAAATGATGATTTACTTCTATAATGAGAATGTCAAACTATTTATAGCACATGTTGGCACTTTGTCTGCACCAAAAAACGAACCAGTGAACTATAAACTGAGTGTGTGTGTGTGTGTTTGTGTGTGCCCTGGCGGGGCAGTCCAGCCGAGCAGTCCGGCAGTGCGATTATGTCCTGTAGGGATAACCTGTCATGGTGCTGAGAGCCTAATTGATGCCTCATGCTTTTCGGGGGGCAATTATAGCGCCCAAATGTCAAGACCTAATTTGTGACTCCGTAATGTGGACACATGGGCCTGAGGAAGGGGTGACACGGCTGCTCCGGAGGGACTCACACGCTGGTTTGGTCAGCAGATGTGAGGGGCTGACGGGGGGCTACAGCAGCCAAGGTTTACTTGAGTAAAAGTAGCAATACAACCATGTATAAATGCTTAATTATATTATATATATTAGAGAATTTGACCTGTCAGAAAACTGTATTGAACTATTAAAAGTTAAAGTTCTCATCAGGCAGGATGGCTCCTTTCAGATTGAATGATTACATATTAAATAATTAATCTGGGTATTATTACAGATGCAGATTAAAGCTGCAGTAATAAATCTTTGTGTATTAATAACATGAATTATCGCCTGACTCTGCAGATCACCTCAGCTCTAAGGAGCGTTTAGCATCTTTCAGCTGCTTGTTTTGGTTTTTACTTTACTTTAAATACACGATAATGTTGCTCTTAGTGTGCTGGATGTGCAATAAGCAACTGTTTGCTTACACATTTGCAACTTTTTAAGGCAATTTACAGTTTATTTTGCTCCAGAAGAATACATCTTTTAATGCTGGTTTAAAGTCATCAAACATCAAATACCTCAAATCTGTAGAATACTTGAGGAAATATACGATTTATTTTTTAATATTTTTGTGGTTTAACACACTTCCTGTTGTTAATATTTCAATAGATTTAATATTCAAAATAATATAGAAACCCTTTATTGTTTTATCAATCAACAAGCAGATAGAAACTATGTTCAGCTGTGAGCAAAACAGTGTCAGCACCCTGTCATCCAGATAAGTGTATGTCATCGTCTGTCATATGACTTATGTAACGGCTACATCCTTTTACCTTATGGAGCCGTGTGCTGTATTCGATGCTGCAGATGGCAGCTGTGTGTTGTTGCACTTCAGCCTACTGCAGTAGTTAAAAAAAACAAACATTGTCAGTCACTGGCTGGGCCTGCAAATGCACCACAGTGCACTTTGTGCACCTAAACTCTGCAGGCTTCTTCTTCTTCTTCTTCATCTTCTTCGCACCTAAACATTGTTGTTTTCTACTAATGTTTCCATGGAGATGCAAACAGAGGAGCATATTTTCCACTGGAGCTGACAGCTTGCGATGTTGAGTGTCAGTAAATCAGGTATGCTGGTCTAATTGCCGCTTACGGAGGGCAGACCACAAAATCCTCTTAGCTATGACACTAAAAATGATTGAACTCAAACAGGGTACAATGCAGCAAGTGTGTGAAAGATGATTTTTTTTTTTGTTTTCACGCTACAGAACATGCAGGATAGATGGATGCAGATCTTTTCCAGGATGCCCCTCTCTCTCTGTCTCTCTCTGTTTCTCTGGACTCGGATGAAAGCCCAAAAGTATCAAGTGGATAACGCTATACTTACACTTCTGCTGTAATCCCTATAAACACACATGCAGCTCATAATTTGTGCGCACGGCAATTTACTAAGGAATAAACAAACAACAAAGAGCCTGAAATCAATAGTTGCAGGATTCAAATGACACAAAGCTGCAGACACCATCCCTGCGCAAACACACTCTTAGAAGTGGCCACAGCTTTGGAGCAACAGGTGAGCTTCTCGGCACCTCCCCTGTCTTCCCCAACGCAGCCTACTAAATATAGAAATTATGCTCTCTGATAATTGGGGGCAGACAACAAAGCCGGCTATATTTCCACCCTCCTCCTCCTCCTCCTATCCCCAGCTGACAAACAGCAGGCCTGAGATCAGAGTGTGAGAGCTTGAGTGTTGAGGGAACACCTGCACTGTCTGACTGGACTGTGAAGATAGACACAGAAGATCACTGACTTCCACACCTGCCCGTGGACCCATGCCATGCACACACACACAAACACACACACACACACACACACTTGATTGGGTTTCCTCGAGAGCCCTTTAAGGCCGCTGCTGAGGAGGTGATGAAAGTCAGGGAGCGTCCATTAAGCGTGTGAGACGGCCCTCCAGAGTGGGTGCGGATGAGGGGTTTAAGTGTTTTCAGCAGAGAGCCACAGACCACCTGGAGGAGGCGGAGTAGGAGGAACAAAAGCATCTGTCTCAGGGCCAGGTAGACTCCAAAAACATCGGTTAAACAAGTGCCAAAGAGCACTTCTGGGCATCAGGTATCACAAGTCAGGATTTCCATCGTGTTTAGAGAGACGACCTTCAGAATGTCAAAAGGGGGGCGGAGGGGGTTACGCTCTTAGATTTGCACAAAGTCTGCTTTTCATGGCTTCAACTGAGACTTTTAGTCTCATTGGAGGTACTGCGACAACCCAAAAAAAAAAAAGAAACCTGCAGGTCAAAGTCATGGGCAAACTATTGCAACACACTCTTTAGCTTGGAGAAGATGTGATAGGACATGAATGAAGCACGCCCTGTCCATCATTTTCACGCTTGTTAACTTTTCTATGAAGCTACAGAAAGACGAGCAGTGACAGTATCTTTCCAAAAACAACCCCGAGAATCTTTTTTTCATGTTGTAATAGGCTTGCGTGTGTTTACCCGGTGGACAGGGGATGTCCACGTGCACGCAGGTTATAATACACTCTGGGATGCTGTCATTAATCGACGACAGAAGCCCCGTTGATGTTCAAGGTGTGCAGGTGGGAAAGTCCCACAGTATCACACTGTAGACAGGAGAGAGTTGGCAGCAGGTTTGAATCCCTGTATCGAGACACCCCCACTGGCTCGCCATCACACACACACACGCTGAGATCACAGGGTGAACTTTTCATGCTTCAACACAGATCTTCCCCCAACCGTGAAAGAAACTGTGCAGATATGAGATAGTGGCTTTTCAAATATAAATCAGTAATTCAGCAGCTTTGCACCTCCTGATTCCAACTGTGACATACTTTTTGTTTGTTTTTCTGGGACAGTCAAACAATTTTTAACACAAAGGAAACAAGAAAAGAAAGAAAACAAGAGGATAAAATAAAAATATCTTGACATTTCAACAAGTCTCCCATCCTCAAACTCTGAGCAGAGGTTACTTCATCCTTATCACTGCGACCTCCACTTTTATACAGCTGCTAAAGTTGCAGGGCCCGAGCTAAAGGTCACATTTTATTTGGCCCTGATCGCATCATTGCGCAGCCTCTGTACGTTCAGACGATTCAGGAGGGGAAGGCTTTGAAGTTTTATGCATGCATCAGGTCTACGACCTGCGATGGTGTCCATAAAGAAAGACAACATTGGTCTCGTAAGCTGGTTTATATGTTTAAAGTCAGAAAGATAAAAAACAACCAGTAAAGTTTAGTTTTTTAAAAATGATATTGCTCTGATAGAAGTCAAAATGTTGGTTGTGAGTGGACACAGAGTGAGAAACTAAACTATAATATCTTCATCTCATATAGGCTGACAAAAAAAGAGCATTTTGATCACATTTTGAGCAATTTATTGTTTGTATTATCAGTTTGTTGACTTCAGATTCCTCCTGTAACACATGTAACAGTACTTTAGTTAGAATTAACGTCAACATTACAAAGATTTTTTGATTCACAGTCGCCATATTGTGATTAAATGCATTTCAGACGTGGGGATCTTTTTCAAATTTTGCCAATATGTTTCATACTTGTGGTCATATTACAGTATATCACCAGCTGAGCTTTTTTTTTTCAGAATAAAAGACATAATGGTACAGTGTCTCAGTCTTTATATAATCGATACAGTTTCTAGTGGTTTTTCTATATTGCATGTATCTAACTGTAAAAATATATTCTCAAATAAATAAATATATAAACATAAATATATGTATCTAAAATGAATAAATAATTTGTTACATTTTTTTTTTTTGCTCTTTTCAAACAGGTCTAGACACAGGTGAGAAAAAAAAAAAAAACTGAATTCCTTCAAAGTCCTTCTGAACAAACTAACGGCTCTCTGACACAGTACCCAAATTTAAAGTACCATTTCATGATAGTACACATTCCCACAGACTCCACGTCAGCTGACGTCTCCATCTGACCAGAGGAGATGCTCCCTGACCATCCAGCTCCGTTCCCCCGTTTGTCTCCTATTCCACGCAGGTACTTTTTTAGGGTCGCCCGTACTTCTAAAACAAACGACCCCCTCATGCCGAGTGTGCAGACATTCTAGTCTGTCTTCCCTGGCTGCTGAGAGATGGCCCGTGCATTCCTACAAGAGGCCCCGGTGCCTTTATCCCTGCTGGTCGCGGCTGCTGTCCACCAGCCTGCACCGGCCACATCAACCATGCCTGCGTCCCTTCTTCCCTTTCCTTCTCTTCTCTGCTCCCTGCCTCTGCCAGGGCTTTAGCAGCTATTCCTGAACTGGACCAGGGCTTTTAAGTCTCAGCTGTGTCCCAGGATATCCCTGTACAGCTCTGGCACACGGTCAGGGTCCACAGGCCTGGGCAAGAAGTGTGTAAATTTCTGGTGCCGCCTGGATTTAGTCCCATCCCTTGGTGTCCCGTCTTTATTTAATGCCACAAAGTAACGCGTCCCTTTGTCTCCGTGTTTATAGAGGTTGGAGGAGTATGTGTTGTACCAGTTCTCCTCAAACTGCTCCCTGAAGACACATTCAGCTGTGAGCTTATCCTGAAAACAAAAGGGACAACATGAGAGGCTGGCTTAGAAAAACATGATCATTATTTCTCTAAATATAAAGGCTCCATGTGGCTCATGAAAAAAAAAAAAAAAGATTTAGGCAGCATGAATAAGCAGAGATGGTACTTACGGAGCCATACAGCTCTCCTTTGTCGTTCATCCCCAGATAGAGTCCACTGTCCACCCCTCTAATGCTTATCAACCCAACAGCAAGGCTTATGAATTCCAAAATACCTGGAGAAGAATAACACAGTTGTTCAGGTGAGACTTTAACAAAGATGAAAGAAGCTCAGAAACGTCAAATTCAAGTCTGACAGCAGCCTGTTGGCACAGTTAACACATTATAAACACAGTTATAGCAGCACTCTTTCATTGTTGCTTATAAGTATTTGTTTAATCACATACACATTTAATTAAAGTCTGAGTATTTACCAAAACGACTGTGGTCCTTCCTCGTCCCTTGCACCGTGCCATCCGGAAGTATCTCCAGATGAAACCCAGTCCTGCAGTATAACTGTCTCCTCCTGAGAATCCCTTTGAGGTGCGTTAAATCCGCCGTGGTGCTCCTGGAGAGCCTGTCCCCGCTAATGAGGTGCTCCCCAAGCAGTGTCGGACTGTCCCCGAGAGGGGTCAGCAGGAAATGGGACCCGACCTGTGCTATACCATCGATGCCGTGCAAGACGCCTCCAACTTCCCCCAGAGAAGCAGAAGAAGCAGCAGCAGCAGCAGCAGCAGCCATCGCGTCAAAGCTCAGTGGGTAAAGTTCAGTGAGGAGGTCCGGAGGGAGCGCTCTTGCGTAGTAGACTACCTGGTTGCCACCGTCACTTATTGCATGTTTACGTCCACCTCCTCCGTTACTTAGCGCACGTACAAGGCGGATTTCTCACTAAATCTGCGCTCCAGGCTGCACCGATTTCTCCTTTTTTCCTCCTTTTTTACGCTGCGTCTTCATCAGTTGGGGGGTGGGCTGCAGTTGCTGCTCAGATAGCCCTCATGTTGCATACCTGTCCACAGCGGATAGTGATGCCTCAGTGGAGAGAGAGAGAGAGAGAGAGACAGAGGGAGAGGAGACACAACGGAGGATTGAGTAGTGAGGGCTGAATAAACGCTGCAGTGCAGGTACAGGGAGCTCCTGGAAGTGGCAGGGGTGGTGAGGCAGGTGCAAAACCACAGGACTAGTAATGGGCGGGGCTGTCACAGTTCAGACGTGCCCTGGCAAGGATTTTTTTCTCCTTCTCCCAAGGCATAAAATAAGAGAGAGAGAGAGAGAGAGAGAGAGAGAGAGAGAGAGAGAGAGAGTTGAAGGTGGGCTTAAAGTGAGCACTTCCATCACTTTAAATCCAAATACAGTGCGTAAAAACAAAAACACTCAGACGTGACACATAATTCAGTCTGTTTATATGTTTTTTGCAAAAGATTTCAACATTTCCTTCACTCTCACTCAATCTGACGCCCTTTAATCCCGGAGCGACTTGAAATACCCACGGCATTTCTCGCGAGCTTGGAGCAGCAGGCTGCTCTGCTCTGGCTCTGTGCGTTATCGGTTACGACACCACAGTGTAAACAGCCATGGCTGCCCTGCGCAGGCTTATACATTCACTCGCTAACAGCTCCAGAAAAGGGACGTGGAAACAACCAACACCCTCCAAGGCGCTCAAAGTTATCGCAGCTGGAGCGTGCGTCACGGCCGCGGCCGGTGCTGCTTATTACGGCTGCTCGTCTGTCGGCAGGCGCTCCGGGTTGAAGAGCCATGTCGAGGCTCGACTCTTTCATCTGGCGCTCCCATCAGTCTCTGCCACCGAAAAGGTACAGTAGGACATTTTGGTGACAGCAGAAACACCGAAAAAAAATGCTTAGTTAGGCAGTAATGACGTCTGCACACATCACAGGGTGCACGTGAGGCTACATTAACGTTATTGTGTCGTCATCACGAGGAGCTATCCCCGACCTTTGGTGCTGAAGTGGCAAAATGGTTAGATCATAGATCACGTGACATAAAGGCTGCCATAAGTGAGGTGCATGTGTGTACATATAAGTGGATATAATATCACGTGCAGAGCTGATTATTTAATGTAGAGCTGCAGCTGTAAGTCGATTAATTGATTAGCTGCATTAAAAAAACTCTATTGAATGAATTATTATTTAAGCACTATAAAAATGTTTTTATGACTTAAAATGCTTAAATAGTAGAAATATTTACCATATGGCAACAATGCACAATCATGGAAGGTACCATGAATTCAAAAATTTTCCATAAAAACAAACTTTTCCGCCTCTCATCCTAAGGGATAGGTTCCAGCCGCACTGTGACCCTGATGAGGATAATCATAACAAGATAGGCCTGTATTAAGACCAAAAACAAATTTATGTCCTATCTATCTATTTATATCTATCTAATGTGCACTGACACAGTGTTGGGGCATGAGACACAGACCATAATCTATTTTAAGGAAAAATGAGGTTCAGGTTCTCAAATATTTTTGTTTCTTCAGTCCCCTGTGACAGTAAACAAAATATTTTGGGGTTGTTGACAAAATAAGACGTTTGAGGACGTTATTTTGGGCTTTGGGAAACGGAGACTAAGATTTTTTACTGTATGACTAAACAAGTAATCAATTAATCGAGAAAATGACCGACTAATTAATCAACAGTGAAAACAGTCGATAGTTGCAGCCCTAACTCGAACAGCAAATGGACAAATCGCAGAGATTAAAACAAAAAATTAGATAATTTCTGACATTTTATGGACCAAACAACTAAGCGATAAATCTAGAAAATGATTGACAGATTAATCAATAAAGAAAATAATCATTGGCTGCAGCCCTAATGTAATATAATCCAACGTAATGATAGAGATAGTCTTAAGAAGTCTTTGGTGTCTTTTGTTTATATCTTTCTGAGTTATTGATTCAAATCTGTGGTAAGTTTTGAGGTCAAATACGGAGGCATTAAATAATTATTGGTTAATTATTTAAACAGGTTGTTGCAGCACTGTTGTAATATCAGACGTTCAAGTTATTTTGTCCACCCACTGTGCTGTTTTTGGCTCTATCAGCCGACATGTCAGTGCGTCTACAGTAAGTCTGTTTAGCTCAGACGTGTGCTGACATTGTTGACAAGATCCTCACGGATCACAGGGGACGTAAACAAACATGTAAACCATGTAAAACAGGTTTGGTTTGCACGTCTAGCTACAGAACATTCCTTGTTTCTAATCTGCGGACACGAGGGAGGAAACCTTGACTGGTGTCCACAGGCTGAAGGAATCCAGGGACACAGGAAACTGGACACTGGGACTTGGCGGAGGGGCTGACATTTGATGAGAGGCGGGGGTGGTTAGAGGGGGTTTAATGGTTAAGCAAAGGGGGGCACACATTCCCTGGGTGTTTGCTCTGTGCCCAGTGGACCTGGCGCCGTGCCACCTGACAGAGAGATCCACTCTGTCTTCACCAATCCAGCCTTCTGATCTGGCTGGGTTTGAACAGTTGTAGGGACATTATCTGGTGCACAGGGATGAAAAATAGGGCTGACATAACATGCGCCCCATTACTGAATTAAACCTCGGGCCTCTTTGTTGTTCCATGTGAGCGAGGCTTTTTCGTGACAAGAAAAGCTTCCACGGATTTCATAAAAAGCATCTTTCAGACAGTATTATCACTGTTGATATGATTTGCAATATTTCATGATGGTGTGCGTGTGTGTGATTACAGGTCAGGACCTTCGGTCTGGATGATGGAGACGTGTACATGTCGTCCTATGAAAACAGATTTCGCCTGTTCAGCTCGGTGGAGTGCGAGGGCCAGCTCTACATGACGCCGCTAAACTTCATCGAGTCCATCACTTTGAATGAACCCAAGAGTGAGTGCACTTCTGTTACCCGGCTCCTTCTCACAACACTAAGCGGCCTTTAGGGGAAGAATGGGCTCAGTGGAGTTAGTCATTAGAAACATTTTTGACAATCAGTTCGTTGTTTTAGCTTCTAAAATGTGAGTATTTGCTCATTTTCTCTCTTTTTTATTGTTGTAAATGGATTATTTTTTCTGATTTCAAACTGGTGAGCTGACGTTAACAACTTTGTGAGCTTTGTGAGTGCATATAGTTCATCGTATAGATCAAACAATGACTCAGTGACAATCATAAGTTGCAGACCAGCTGAACTTTAGCCTCTTTCTGTCCACATGTGACCAAATCTGAACAAAACTTGCTCCCACACATCTAAAAAAACCTTGAAAGTTATGCAAATTAGCACGATAATGAATCAGAACATGACGGAAAATGTCGGTGTCGTTTGACCCGTAGGAAGCATCAACACAGTTTAATCACATCTTTCCAAATATTTACTTGTTGTGCAACTGAGTCTGGATGTAAGGAATAGATTCGATGGAGATGAGTGGGGCTTGTTTAGACGGCAGCTGTGGCCCAAGGCAAGTTGTTCACTAATCAGATGATTTGATTGACACTTCCAGTCTGCATGTCAAAGTGTCCTTGAGCCCCAAATTACTCCCAATGCACCATCAGTGTGTGAATGGTTAACTCCCAAAAACTGATGAGCACACATGGCAGCCAATGAGTGTGTGAATGGGTGAAGACTAGGATGGTGTTATATATGTACGGTCTTCAAATGAGACAAACTGCTGACTGTTTTACCTTCATTTATTTATTATTTTGTTTCCCTTCTTCACTTGCTTGTTGTCTCATTATCTCACAGCGTTTAGTGTCAGTTGAATCACATGAATTTGTTTTAAACATCAATAATCTTTACAAGAATGTGTCCTGGTATAGAGTCTCGATGAATTCAATCAGCTCTGCAAACTCTTCCCCAAAAGTTTCTGGGCCACCTATCTCCAGAGAAAGGACTTTTTTTGGTGTCAGGATCTATGTAAGGAAATATATTTAGACGCTGATTTCAATCGTTGAAACCACTGACTATAAAGAATGGACTGCGTGTGCGTGACTTCACCCACATGTTTCTGAAGAGACAGTTTTTAAAGCTCAGGCTGTGGTGGCTCTGGCCTGTGTTATCCGCCTCCTGGCTAATCTAAAAATCAACAAAGACGTGGATCATCTGCAGACCCGAGGTGGGCCGAATGATGCCCACCTCAGGCATAAGGATATTTCCCAAATTGACTATTGCTTTAAGTTTTTCTCAATTGCTTCAAATATTTATGACCAAATAAGCTACAATCAACGCAAACATTTTGAAAACAAGACTAAGAGTCTACAGCTAGCAGTTCTATGAGCCTGCACTTCGGCACAGAGGTGCTTTGCCACGGAGGTTGCCACTTGATTTTAACACAAGTACAGTTGTTGAGTTCCTATGAAGGTTCCTTCGTGGTACCAGGCTGGTTCAGTCTGTCTAAAATGCCGTGGGCACAGTCTCTGATATGATTTCAATGCTTGAAGACTTAAGTTTCCTTAAATTTGTCTATATATAAGAACTAAAATCAGTTAAAAATTGTTGCTAAAAGCCATTTTGAGACAAATAAACGATGTAAGAATGTGCTGCACTGCGGATGCTCACACTGCCTCCATAGTCTTTGTAGCTCGGTGGAGGAATCAGCTCCATTTATCAGAAGCCATTTGCTTAATTACGTTTCCATCGAGCCATCAGATAAACTCCTGGCCCTTTATCTTCTAATTGAGGTTGATGGGGGGAAAAAAAGTCCCAGTGTTGTTGTTGTTTCCTAGAACATTACCTGTTGCTGAGGGCCTGTTAAGTGTCATCAGACAATAAGTTAAAGAGCCTCAGTCATAACACCTGCATAAAGATAGACATCTTTACCAGCAATCCCACTTTTATGGCTCATTTATGTGGCAACAAACTCGCAGAGAGCAACTTAGCACGAATGTCATAAATGCAATGATAAGGCAATCAGATTATTGAGATTTATTATGATTTGAGGTGTGTGGCCTGCTGTAATCCCTTAGACGTGGTTTCACTGGACTCTAATGAGGAAGGTGAAGGTGTTAGGAAACTGTGTGTGATTGTTCGCTGGTGGCTAATGGCTAATGTGTTGCAATATAGTAATCATGGTGGTTTTATGGCTATATTGTGGCTGTAAAAAGAGACGTGTTTTTGACATTCGTACGGACGTTTAGGATGGTTTCATTTCGGAGACAACGCATTACGGCCTTTTATATCCTACAAGTGAACCATTTGAGCCACAAGTTAAAGTGCCGTCATGTAAATTATTCATATCAGATCCATAAGCGTTGTTCAGGTCATGAAACATTAATAGAAAGTATCAAATACATGCCTACATCGTGGACGATATGCCCCTTTTATTTCCACATGCTCGCTCAGTTTGGTCACATCACATGGCGATCATAATCGCAGCTTTAGACACGGGCTTTAAAATGTGTCATTGGAGTGTTATCGATGTGATTTCCCAGCCAGCTTTTTACAACATCTTATCTCCTGTTTTATTGACCACAGGAATGTGTTCATGGCAATACACAGCTCGTGTTTCTGTCCACATAAACACCTGTTTTCACTTTTGTTTACCCTTTATATGTCTTTAATACAGGATTGAATATTTCTGCGTGTCATCCACCAACTGTTAACTTTGTTTTGTTTAGGTAAGAGAGCGTGGAAGTCCCTGACAAAAAAGGTAAGCCGAATCTCCTCTTCATCTGCGCAAAACCTCTGTAATTACTGCCAACAAACGCTGCATTACGCTGTGATTACCCGGGATTTAGAAATGAATGAGTGATTTGGGATTTTCTTCTATTCTCGCAGGAGTTAGACAAGATGTTGGCTGATACCCCGCCTGTTTGGAAAGGATCATCTAATTTGTTTAGAAATCTTCGTGAACGAGGTGAAGTAACATGCACATAAATCCATTAAATTCAAGTAATTCCTCTTTAAGCTTTAATGTTTTTTTTGGGTTTTTTTTTTTTTTAAAGGGCCCTGCATGTCTTGATCAGAGTGTGCTCTGACGTGCACGTCAACCTCATCCAGAGCAATGAGTGTGTTGTAAATACTAATCTTATCTCTCTATCAGGCTGGTAACATGCTGGAGATTTATACCGAGTAACCTCTGCAGGAGGGAAGGGTGTGTTGATAATGTAGAAGCTGAATGATGAAGTTTCGATATAGAACGATATATTTTGGTACATTTTAATGGGAAAGAAAGAAAGAAATGCTCATTTTAAACCTGTATATAAATGCTGAATTATTAATTTATTCATGAAAACTTTAATATGTGAAATTGTGTGCTTGCTTGGAGACAGATTTCACCTTATTTCATGCTTAGCTGAGCCGTTTAAAGATTTGGTTAATTGGAATTAATTAAGAGAAACTGTGCCAATTAAACACCTTCTCTATTTTCCTTATAATTTGTACCAGATTGCAGTTTTTTAAAAATTAATTTAATGCTGGAAACCTCTCAGATTATGAATTAATTTAACTTATGCAGCCTCAAAATAATCAGACAGAATGTACTGATTAGGCTGGAGTAGTTTTTGCATCATCCACAGATATATGGAGCCAAATATAAGCAGGAGTCTTAATGAAAAAACTTAATGCAGCTTGTGCAATGACTCTTCACCTGCAAGCTGTAATTCATAGTAACAACAGACGCATGAAAAAAAAAAAGGATTTCTTTAATTTTTCCCACCTGGGCCTGCACACTCCCGCTCAGTAGGTCATACGAGCCAGTGGAGCATCAGATCTCACTGTTCTGCTCCCTCCTCTGTTGCTTTAGCTAAGTGCCAATGCTGGGATTTGGGGCTTTTAATCCTGCTGTTAAACGTTGCGGCTTTGTCAGGGAAAAAAAGAGACTGGATTGATCTGTGAACAAAGCGTTGCTTTAGAGAATGAGGGAGCTGTTTGAACCCAGCTATGTCGAGACATGTCCCACTGGCCACCCCCCTGATCACCACGGACATTATGAAGCCGAAGAATGGCATTGGATTACATCTCCGGGACTGCCACTCTGTATGAAGTGTTTCTGTGGAATTCTTTGTATTGTCTAACAACATCTACTTGAGCTCAGAGGCTCAGAGGGTGGAGGGGGCAGGGGGTGGCTCCCTCCAGTGAGTGAAGGTGTGTGGTATTGGTGAAACATGGCTGGAATCTTAAAAGTTTTTTCTCTCTCTCTTCAACCCATTTAAGCTTTAAAAGGCTTTGAAGCTACAGATCTGTTGTCATTATAGTGCCGTACCTGCCAAACAGAGACAACTGGAGTGAGAATATGAAGAAGAAGAAGAAGAAGAAGAAGAAGAAGGAGGAGGAGGAGGAGGAGGAGGAGGAGGAGGAGGAGGAGGAGGAGGAGGAGGAGGGGATATTTTGATGAACTTTGTTAATGGCCGTGCATCACTTGTACATGTGTTTAACTTACTTTTACATCATCTTGTTAGCCGCCTCTAGAGGAAAAAGTAAAATCACATCTTTGTTTGCTAGTTTTGTTTTTTTTTCCCCTCCGCCTTGAGTGTACCTTTTTCTGGAAATATCTCCTTGCAACAAACCCTGTACCTGAATTCTTTTCCCATAACACCAAGAGCAGCCACCCAGAACTATCTGCGCTCGATTCTCTATCTTCCCGGGCAAACAAAAGCTTGGGAATGCTTTCAGAGTCAGAGGGGAGAAGCCTCCTGAGTCGACTGAGATGTCTCCTGACACTTACTCTACCCTTCTCCGTGTCACACAACAAAGGGAGCTGAAGGACGCGACACAAAACCTGAAATCGGCCATTCTCAATCAGTGACAGATCACTTGAGAATGTATTACACCTTGTTACCCAAACACGATCAGAAGCCGTAGGCCTTAAATTTGTTTGGGTTTGTGTCCAGATAGGTCAGCTCAGTTGTAAAGCCTGTGTTTGTGTGAGGGGAACACCGAGCATGAAGTAAAAGGCACCTTTTAAGATGTTATCAGTGAGCGCGAGAAGATTACTCTTGTCTGAGGGCGTGCAGTGTTTCTTTGGATGGCTTATTCATCGCGGGCGGATGACTTTGAACATCTGTAAACACCTTCAGCTACCTGCTTAATGCTTTTTGATGTCTTGTGTGTGGAAAAGGGAACACTTCGGTTTTTGTTTCTCGGTTTGACAAATCTTTCTCCTTTTTTTCTCCAGGTGTCATCAGTTACACCGAGTACCTCTTCCTGCTCTGCATCTTAACAAGTAAGTTTAGATTTTATTCGGCCTAAGAAGAATAATCTTAAAAGTTGTCCAATTGAATTCTTCTTTGTTTGATTTCAGAGCCCCATGCAGGCTTCAGGATCGCTTTCAACATGTTTGATGCAGATGGGAATGAAATGGTCGACAAAAGGGAGTTCTTGGTGGTACGAGCCTCATCTTATATAATCTGATATATAATTTGATTTGTTGCGTTCTGCATAATAACGTCTGGTCTTCTCACCAGCTGGAAGAAATTTTCCGCAAGAAAAAGGACAAGAAGGAAGTTGCTGAAGACGTGCAAAGATTTGACCAGCAGGTATGAGTTGCTAAAACTTATAAACCCACAGAGGGTTCTCCAACTGTGCAGTTCACTCTTGCGTCTTTTAGCATTTTAGCTTCTTTAGATCAATGTTTTGGTAGCCAAACAAGCTCAACATTATTCCAAGCAAGCCCAGATAAATCCACTGTATACTACTTTCACCAAATGCCAGACGTTAGCAAGCTAAAGGGAAAATATCTTGCTCAGGAGTTTGTGCAGACTGAAACAGCTGAAAGAAGAGTGAACACTGGACTTAGGTGGCGGAAATCCGACTCAAAATGAATGCTAATGCTGCTCCGGGTCTGCTAGATCTGTAAATAAGGGTTTACTAATAACTGTTTCCCAACATATAACACCTTTTTATGTCAGGAGTTGTGCTTTCAGGTTGGTCTGCTGCCCCCAAGTGGCCAAAAACCCTGTAAATACAGCAAGAATATAACACTGTACACATTTGATAAAGCTAGTGTTAGCTAGCAGCAGCCTGCAGACACAGAGCAACATTAGCATTTATTTGGAGTCTTGTTTTTGCCACTTTACAAATGCAAGTCCATTTTAGTCTACTTCAGCTCCCAAGAGAAATGTCTGGCCTTTAGCTAAATACTATTAACCTGAATCTCTTGCATGACATTACATTACATGTTACAGTTTTTGCCTGCAACACTTGCAACGTTCCTAGAGAGAACACAGGCTGCACAGAGGTGAATGTGGTCATACAGGGTAAAACATGCCTGAGGCTTTCATCTCTTTAGGGCCGTCTTATGCTGCATGCAGGTGGATGTAAACAGGCAGAGCTGAATAGAGCGATAAGAGCAACTCTTTGAGGTCCTATCGCACAAACACAACATGGAGGAGCTTACTCTGCCGGGACAAACGTTAGCATCTCTGGACGGTCTCGCATTAATCTGAAGCCCGTATAAGCATCAAAAAGATCATTAGAATGGGTACTCTAGATTTGGAAATATAATGATGCTTTGCAAGAAGACAAAGCTGAAGATGAAGACTCTGGGTGCATTCATATATCGCTGGTAAAGTCACGGCATATAAACTCGACAGCTAAAAACTCATTTCCAGCCATCTTCTTATTCTAAAATACGTCGTAAATTATAAATGAATCTTCTCTGTCTGCTCTCTTTTTGCATTTCAGAGCCTGCAGCTGTACGGGCATCACAAATCCCAGCCGCACAGTGTATGTATTGTTCTTTTTCCCTGAAGGAAAATTAACTGTTCTGCTTGTTGCATGTATTTTTGGCGTGTGCTCCCCACCACCCCTGAAAATATTTCTGCATAGTGAGTTAGCACAGAAAACACGCATGTATCTGAGGGGCTGACACCGCCTGTATTTGTGTGTGTCGACAGCAGATAACCTCATTCACATTCGCTGGACTTGAAACACAGCTTTATCTGACATGTTGTGTGTGTGTGTGTGTGCGTGTGCGTGTGTATGTGGTACTGCAAGGAGGTGCACTGCAGATGATTTATGTACTCACCTTTTGTCAGCATTGGGAGAGAGATTCCACTTCAAAAAGCTCTTACCTGAAGACTGACAGCGTTTCGCTCAGACCCCCATGTTTTATTTTTACAGTTTCTTGAGGAGTGGTATTTGGGCTCGGGTTACCTTTTGTGATGGGTTTGACCATGAAGATGCCCGTCAGAGAGGAGAACTGTGAAAAGCACTCAACACACATACACACACACATATATAGAAGAGCCTTCAGCTAACAGAGGGACAGACCCATCTTTTCAGAGTACTGTTTGAAAACCTTCCCTTGAGGTGTGTCTTTTTTTGTTTTGATTTCTTCTGCCGTACTGTCGGTAACTTTCCAGCAAAAAGTTCAAAAGTCAAATCTTTTCAAAAACACACATAACAGGCATGTCTTCAGCGCTGTGCGGTTGGGCTTTCCCCAAGCATATACCTAATTACAAGTGCATCAGGATCTTTTCATGGGATGAGATGGGAACGGCGCGGCGCATTTAAGAGTTGTTTCGTAATTAGCTGTGGGATCATGTCGTAAATCTCTCTCTGTCTCTCTCTCTCTCTCTCTCTGGTGAAAAGCGATCAGGCACAGAGGAAGAGCTGTTTTATCAGCTGTCTCACATTCCCCCTCAGGCTCGAGAGATGAAAAAACCAAAACTTAATAAGATAAATAAATATTATGAAATGAAGCAAGCCATCCTTAAGAACACGTGTCGACGGCGGTTGGCTGTTTTTGGTTGGTTGCGTGCTTTTCAATGAGGTGATGTCGAGACTTGAGAAACATCCAGACTGAAGAAATGATAGGTTGAGAAACAGAATAGAGAGCGAGCAAGAGGCAAGTGCGAGTTAGAAATCCTAGTTTTCCCCTAACTACTCGGAAGAGACAGATTTCCTGTGATCTTTTTATTGCATATGACCCCAATTACAACAAAATTGTTGTTGACAGTCGTGTGTTCACTGTAGCTGTAGTTATAGTAGTCCCACAGCAGCTGGGAGAGTGCAGGGAACAGTGTAAACTGTAATAATAATAATGATTGGTTAATCCGAGATCAGGAGCGTGACCTCATTGAGAAAAATAGCAGAGTGGCTTCTTTGTTCCAGACAGCAGGGAAAGAGTTTTTGTGCATTTAGTATATTAATAAAATCTGCACCATCATCACCGTTTTTTTTTTTTTTTTTTATATTCAGACGTACAATCTCAGCCCAGATTGTTCCAGAAAATGTATCTCTTGAACTTATTTCACAACAGTACGTGAAAGGTGTCTGATAACCTGCATTTACCTCACAGCGTAGCATCAAATGATGATATATTAGGTGGGTTTAGTTACATAGTTAACCTGGCATGAATCACCCTCTCACGCCCTGCATGCTTTGGACATGTGTTAGCTGTGTTGGCTCAACGGCCTGCCAAGAGGCTGCATGCATCGCTGCAGATCAGCCTCACGTCAGGGCTGATGGGCCTCTCAGATACACCGGTGTCAGCCCCCGTCTGTTTCTGCCCGTCTGTCCCTCCTGTCTGACTTGTTGTCTACTGCTACATATGTCTGACTCTTTGTCTTCTTCACAGTCTGTGCATCTCTCTCTCTCTCTCTCTCTTGCCTGCCACACGGTGCATTGTCCATCTGTCGATCTTCCTAATCTCAGTAACATGCACCAGATGTATTTTGTCTTCTAACAGCTGTGCTTCAACTGCTGCCACAGGTTCTTAAAAAAGACAGTCCGCATGCAGAGGCCCGGGGCATGTGGGATGTTCTCAGACGTGGCACAAGTCAAGTTCTGTTTTCTGATCTCACCGAGGTAGCTGTGCTCTCATTAAGATACATCACACTGATAAATATAAGCAGGTCCTCAATCATTTGTTCCTCATAGGAACTCCTGTAGGGTCTGTGTTAGCGACCACAGTGGAAGAAGTTCTCGATTTCAGCGTCTGTCTTGAGTAAATCCTCAAAGAGAGCTCTTCTGATATGTTCTCTGGAGCATGTGTAATGAATCTGCTGCATGGCACGTGTTCGGATCGTGCAGAAATGAGAAATGCTGTTTGGTTTCAGGCACAGTGAAAAATTAAACATTAACTCTGAGTAATTATTCAATGGCAGAATCTGGGTATGGCCATTAACTAACATCTTGACTCAAAGCTTTCAGCATGGTTAGATAAATGTCATCGTTAATGTTTACCTGGTGTTACCATGATATGCTTGTATGTTACAACAACAGCTCACTCTGGGTGCTTGAACTGAGATTTTTCTGCAGATTTACTCAAAGTTTGACTGAATCATTGCTGTGATGAGGTGTGTGTTTGCTCTGTATATATTGGAGAACATGTGACATCTGAGGTGGATGTTTAAAGCTACGAGGAGTCATAATGCGGTCACTTTTTCCCCCCTCTGATAGCACGTGGATGAGAAAACAGAGACAACACTGCTGGTGCATTTCTTTGGAAAAAAGGCAAAGCCGAGTTGAAATTTGAAGATTTTTACAAGTGAGTCAAAGAGTTACAGCGTCCAATGTCCATTAATCATCTTCATACCACATCGAACCTCCAACAGCTCCAACCTTTAGTGGTTTCGTTTCAACTGTTCCTTTGTGCATGTGAGTTTCTGCTGGTGGCGTTACCTGTCAAGCATCTGCCGTCCGTCTCGCTCCTCCAGGTTCATGGACAACCTGCAGACAGAGGTGCTTGAGATAGAGTTCCTCTCCTACTCCAAAGGCCTGCCCACCATCAGCGAGGAAGACTTTGCTCGGATCCTCCTTCGCTACACCAACGTGGATGACGTCAGCGGGTATTTGGAAAACGTGCGCCACGGCATCCCGGATGAAAAGGTGTGCTGTTTTTTCCCCTCAGATTCACTGTGTCATCACGTTACCTCTGACAGCTGCTTGTCTTAAAGTACAAAGAGTGGACAAAATAACAAGAACGTCTTACAGTAAACTCTTCATCACTGTAAGATTCACAAAGGTTGGAGGGCGGCATGGTGGTGCAGTGGTTAGCACTGTCGCCTCACAGCAAGAAGGTTTCTGGTTGGGGCCTTTCTATGTGGAGTTCTTATTCATATTCCTCCCACAGTCCAAAGACATGCAGTTAATAAGTTAATGTGAGTGTGAATGGTTGTTTGTCTCTATGTGCCCTGCGACGAACTGGCAACTTGTCCACGGTGCACCCCACCTCTCACCTTAAGTCAGCTGGGATAGACTCCAGCCCACCATGACCCTGATGAGGATAAGCGGTTACAGGAAATGGATGGACAAAGGTCGTAGGACTAATTAATTGGACATTTTGTGCCAGGGTATTTAAAGGAATAGTTACATCTACATTTACCGTAGCTTTCTTTAAGTGAGTTAAGAATATTGATATTAATGTGCGCTTGAAACAAGAGGTGATTAACTTGGAACTAATAACTTAACTGGAAATAGAATTTGTTTAACTTGTCCATGAAAATATTTAAAACATCTAAATTTAAATTAGAATTTGCAGTTTCATGTTAGAGTTTATTAATCTGTCCAGTGCTGCGTCTCCGGCTCTAGTTCGGCTTTTCAGATACGGTTGGTCATTGGTTGGTCAAGCGAAGTTAACTCTCAGCAAGTATAATTTATATTTAATTTACTTAAAACATATTTACAATGGTTACACAGTTAACTATTTACATGTTTAAATCTTTACAGCTGCACCTTTGAAACACGATTTTCTGTATGTTTATCTCAGTCTAAGTCCTAGCTTTTAATTGGTTAGTTCAGTCACAAGGTTAATCTGAACAAAGACGTGTTGTTGTTGTTGTTGTTGTTGTTGTTGTTGTTGTTGTTGTTGTTGTTGTAAAGTGCTGCTTGAGAAAGTTATCTGTCTCCATCCTGTTAATTTTTGTGCCTTAAAGATGCTGCAAGGGAGAGTTGGGCTAGCTCTGTCCAAGTTTCCAGTCTTTATGCTAAGCTAAGCTAACTGCTGACTCATTATAGCTTCGCATTTAGTTTACAGTTAAGAGAGTGGCATCAATCCTCTCATCGAACTACTAGAGATAAAGTGTTTCCTCCAAAGTTTCTTTAAATGAATTAGTCAGCCTTAAACAGTGTAAAAACTGAGAAATCTACATTTGTTGTTCCCATTTGACAGCAACTAAAAAATGACACAGCACTACGGAGATGACCTAAAAGTCAGGTTATACTTAAACAAAAGTTTGTTACTTGTTGGCCGACATAGAGAGGTTTGAATATGAGGAGAACAGCCCACATTTTCAGACAGTGCGGGAGTATTTTAGTCCTCTCTTTCTTCGGATAGCGCTCTGTGAATTAGCTGCTGAGTGAAGCATCCTCATTTTAGCTTTAATTTGTTTTTCCTCTTGGCACGCTGACCCGCTCCTCAGCCACCTCGAGTAGGCTGTTGCTAGATCTCCATTGATTATGAAGTGGGTCTCATAGTTGGGCTAAGAGATATTTTATGGCCCTCACCTTGTTAAAACAGCAAAGCGTCACAGATTAGTCATTACTCCATTTGTTCCGCTGTGTGTGTTGCCTTTTTGGCGGGGCCCCCGGCGAGAAGGAGCTAGTAGCTACGGGATGGTTGAGTGGAGATCAATAGGCTGAATGTTTGAGTCATCAGCCAAGCCTGAGATGTTTGGGGATTCATCACTTTTGTTGTTTTTGTTTATTCAAGTATCAGGTTAATCTGCCTTAGAAAAGTCTGCAAACGGACTGACCTCTTCCCAAAAGCCACAATCCTCCCCCCTCTGCTGACAGCTCAGCGTGTCCATACTACGCGGGGAAAATCCAGCAATGTATACTTTGTCTGTTTGGGTGTGTTATCTATCTGATGGCTTCAAGGTCCCACACACACTAAAGGATTCCCCGCAGGATGAAAGGAAGCAGATTATGTGTTGTGTGAATTGTAGCACTATCCTTTGCCGGAGTGTTGACACATGCAGTCGTTTGCTTTACGTGGCGCTTCATAATTTCTCATGCTGCATTTTACAAGTTTTGCGTTTCATAAATAAATAAAGGCATTGTTTTATTGTTTGTTATCTGTTTGCAGGGAATCACCTTTGAGGAGTTCAGGTCCTTCTTCCAGTTCCTCAACAACCTGGAGGATTTTACCATCGCCATGCAAATGTACAACTTCGCCAACCGCTCCGTTGGTCAAGGTAAAAATCTCACAGCCTATACTTCAACTTAAGTCACTGGATAGTTTAATTTTGAAGGAGCTTGACTCCTTTTTCTTCTCATGATGTGACAAACTCTTTGATTTCTTTCTTATATCATTGACTCCAGTAAGCAAACTTCTGCAGAAAAGACTGGCTTGACCATGTTGTAATTTCTCTGCTCTAGTTATAACAGCACTAACTTTATTATTATTATATATATAATTTTATTATTCACAATAAATGTTTAATGTATATCAAACTACGAATCCACTTGTTGTTTACAGTGACTCAAGGTGCTCTAATGATTTTTTATGTACCTTTAATTTATTGCCGGTTTTATACACACGTCTTCAGTAGAATCAACACTACATGGCCAAAAGTATGTGGACATTTGAATATTAAATCCATATGTGATTGTCATCTCATCTCATGTTGCCGTAACAGCCTCCGCTTAGGAGGAATTTCCACAAGTTTTGGGACCTTGCTTTCGGTTATAAGAGCGTCAGGTCAGGTGGGGACACTGATGATGTGCCATAAAGACCCTTAAGGTCAGGTCCACATCAAATGAAGAAAACCATTTCTCGACATTGTTATGTTGAAACAAGAGAGGTCTTCTCTCAAACTGTTGGGCCCGCCTCGCTCCAATCATGAAAAACAACCCCAAATCAAAAGTAGACAGAAGTATGTGGACATGTGTGTATTTATTTGTCAAAATCATACACCACAAAAATGTCTGAAATAATCCATCATACATGTTCACATGGTTTGCTGCTGGAGTCTAGAGGCTACTCTTAATCTTAGATGATTTATTGCTCACATCTCGCCTGATCACCTGTCTTTCTTTCTTCTCTCTCAGAGGAGTTTACCCGCGCTGTCTACGTGGCTACAGACATCAAGCTGACCCGCCACTTGGTCAACACCGTCTTCAAGATCTTCGACGAGGACCGCGACGATAAACTCAGCCACAAGGAGTTCATTGGCGTCATGAAGGACCGGCTGCACCGCGGCGACGGGGTGAGACAGCAATGCCGTCTATCTCTCTTTTATGACAATGACAGACAGTGACAGAAAACATGTGCCCACCCGGCCCACTCTCCTCTCACCTCGTCAGCTTGGGAGAGCAGCTTCTCATTGGATATATGAGAAGGAAAGCAGCACACACACCAGCATCATCACGTTACTTGTGTCATATGTCAGGGTGGATGGCACAAAGAGCTCAAAGATGGAGCCATGGATGCAAAGTCAAGTCAGATTTAACAGGATAAAGGACTAAAAGACAAATATGGGTTGATGCTGAGCACAGAAATGCATGTTTGTTATGAAAACAACGCAATTAAACCTACTTACTTACTCAAATATTAGCATCACAAACATCAAATTTTGTTTAATTACAACTCTGAGTAAGCACCAATTATCTCCTTTCTCTTTAAGTAGTGGTGTGCTTAAATTCCTCCATACCATAATGTTTAAATTACACTCCTGTCACTTTTTATTACCGAAACTCATCTCGCCTCTGAAAGTGAAGTTTTGTGAAATTATACTGCCATCTAGCGGGAAAGCATGTAATTGTTCTTCTCATAGTGTTTCTCTTTCTCACAGGGCGTCAGAGTGGAGGAGAAGTTCACCTCCTTTAAGTCCTGCATGAAGAAGGAGCTCTCAGGCAAATAGGTAAAGCCGTACAAACAATGTTTAACGTGAGGTTGCTCCCTAACAGAGTTTCCCAGGCAGCGTATAGTCAGTCTTTTCAGATGTGTTTTTGAGGCCCACACTCTCTCTCTGCTCGGCCTGAAGCATTGAGTTACACTGTAATATTAACGCCTGATCAACTGCCACCAGATACCAGCTTAAGTCTGCATACATGAGCAGTGAGCCAGTGCAGTTTAAAGCCGTATAAATGTTTCAAAGGAAATGCACCTCTTGGGAGGTTTAATAATCTGCCCTGATAAATCTCTGGAGACGAGTTGATCTGTTTGTTTTTGCAAATCTTGCTGCAATATGAAAAAAATGAGAATTTTGTAGAGTTTTAAGAGAAAAAATCGCCTCAATTTTGACTCATTATTGTGAGATTTTGATCAGGATGAAAGTGTTAATATTTCACTTTGGAACAGCATTTATAAATATGACATGAATATAACTTTAACAGCAGTTAAAAAAGTGCAGCATTTTGGCAAATAGGCTTTGTTTGCTTTCCTGCCAAGAGTTACACGACTTTCATATCATCTATTAAAAATAATCCACAGCCAGCAGCCACTTAGCTTAGCACAAAGACTGTAAGCAATGAGAAACAGCTAGCCTGGCATTAAAGGTACAAAATCCACCCACCAGCACTCACTAAATAACACGTTATGTCATGTTTGTTTAATGTTTAATGCGTCGTGCTGTGGTTTTATGGTGGGTTTAATTGCGTCATGTGTCTTTACAGTACATTTAAATTTTAGCCTGTGCTCGGCTAAAGATAATTGGCTGCAGATACAGTTATGAAAGTGGTTTCAATCTTCTTATCTAACTCTCCATGAGGAAGCAGACGAGCGTGTTTATCAAAACGTTGACCTGTCCATTTATCTTACAGCAAAAGCTGCCACAGTAACTTTTCTACCATTCATGTTGGTTTTTCTACCCTCTGCTGCTGATTTCAATCATTTTTACGGATGAAAACTAACTTCTGCGCGAGGAAAAAATACCTACATTAATGTTTAAAATTACAGTAAATAAATAAATTAAGTCTGTAGATACCAGGGTGCCCTGGTGGTCACCTGGTAAAGTGTGCGCCCCATGTACAAAGGCTCAGTTCATGCCACAATTGGCTGGAGTCTGATTCAGACTTGTGGCCCTTTGTTGCATGCCATCCCACTCTCTCTCGCTCTCTTTTTTCTCTCTTTCTGTCTCTCTCTACACCTTCCTATCATTCTTCAGCTGCCACTTTTCAAAATAAAACTTCTAAAGCCCTAAAAATATATCTAAAAAGCAGACTGTAGATATTTTGGAGAACTATTGCTGCTGGTTGCCTGTATTGCTGAAAATCCTCAGCTTTATTATCTCCTGCAGAGGACCCAAATTTATTTTTGCATACTTGCAGAATTACTGTGGTACTCCATGACTGTTTGATGAAGAGGGGCAAGAGTTTCAGTCTCTCTGCAGTCTATTGTATTTTTTTCTCAGTTTCTCCTCCTGCCATGTAAGATAAAAAAAAAACACTTAGCTGCAGCTCTAATGTACGTCTGATGCACATAACTCATTCTGCTCTACGACAGTGTGTCACTTATTATCCATCATTTTCTCTCTGTTTTGTCCATCAGGTGAAAATCTCATCGTCGACGGTGCATGTCTTACAAAACTGGACGAGCTGTGCCTCCAGGGCAGACGGGTTAATGCATGTTGCAGCATCTTATTGGACTTAAATAAACAGGAAGTTGTACAAGCAGGATGTGGTTAACGTAACGGGAAGCTGTTACCATGACTCATTATGAACCTAATGAGAAAACACACTTAACTCGGTGTAACAGGGCTCTAAATTGGACTAATTAGTTACTGTAACTGCTCAGAAGATATTGAACTATTTATTGATGACTCTACTTGTAAATACATTTTTCAGCTCACAGTTGTTAACACTGATTTTATTTATTTATTTATCTTAAAGTCTAATTACTGCTGCGTCAGTTTGATTCTCCTTTTTGTCCCGAGCCTCATCGTGCACGGCGGCAGCAGCATTGCTCACATACTTTGCCCTTCTGTCGGCTCTGCAGCCCCCCTGCATGGATCAGCTTAGGACAGCACCTCCCTCCTCCTCCCTCCTCCCTCCTCTCTATCCTCCTTCCTGTCCTCCTCCTCCTTTCTCCCAGAGCGCTGCAGCTAAAAAATCCTCCAGGATCCCCCAGAGCCAACAGTCCTGATCAAACTCACTCAGTCTGTGGCTTTTTCACTGTTTAACTACAGGCAGCTAACAGCGTTAATCATTTCTTGGCTGGTTAAGACAAGTGCTATTTTAATGCCACTGGCAGGGAAGACCTCTTTATAAATAAATACGAACACTGAAGCCATATGTTTGTTCCACTCTTCGGACACTGCTTGAATTAGTGTCGGATTTAAAGGAGCAATCTCTTAAAACGACCGTCCCTTTAAACTCTGTAAGGAGGAGTTTACACTTTATTCTTCATACAAATCTACTCTTATACTCGTGTGCACTATGTTACTGAGAAACTCTTGATGAATGTTGTTTCCTGATGTAATGTTTGCTTTGGGTGGAGCTCTGTACTGAAGATATCACCATGTTACACGCTGTACCAGACTAATGGACTTGTGTTTCCGACTACTTTCTGTTTTCATTTTGGATGTTTGGATTAGTTTGTCTACCTCTTGGAGAATTTTGGAAACTTCTTAAAAAATAAATCAGGGCTCGACTGTTACACAGATGTTAGAGCGCAGAGGCATTTATAATGACGTGGTGCAATAAATAAAGTGTAAAATATTTAGATTCTTGGTCATTTTTGTGCTCTGTGGCTTCCTCTTTCTCACAAACAAACACACTCATACCAACAAAGTCTTGCTTCCTTGCAGTTGTGGTCACCGTCTTCACACAAGTCAGCTAATGAACTGTGAACTCCTCAGCAGACAAACTGTATTTTCTTTGTAACTACAGTGGACTGGTGGCAGCAGCACACAAGAATAAATTAGCAGTCTAATTCTCAACCTGACGGCAAATTATTAACAGTATTAATCATCAAGAACCCGAGGCTGTGTGGGCGTATGAGACTCTAATCAGGGACTTTTTATCTTTAAATGATTAATTCAGAAGGGTAATAATTTGCAGTCTCACACACTAATCCTGCACTTGAAGTAAGATCAAGGAGATCCTTCGAGGACTCTGTAAAAGAGCAACCAAATATATTGAAGAGAAAAGACAAAACAAAACACCACCAGTACAAATGTTGGACTGTTTGTCTTGTTAGCACTGTGAAAGAGATTGAATGGCCGCACTTGTTTGGCCATCAAATCATTGCATTGCCTCAATATTACATAATGTGTGAAAGTACCGGAAATTTCACCCATTATTACTCAGATCTTTAGCTTCTTATGTAAGGAGGTTTCACTTTCCCCCTCAGTATGAGCAACCCTCTGAAGTGGAGTCTAAATTGGGACTTGTGCAATTCAGCATTGCACTTCGAGACAGATTAAAGAACGAATGCTCGAAATTCATGCAACAGAGGCGGAGATATCCTGATTGTTTTGTCCTTGTAATGTGTGAAACTCAACAACGACAGCACCTCAATAGCATCTTTCATTTCTCTTAAAAAATTTAGAAAGTCTCAAGCCCAAGGTGATGGCATGAGGGTCATTTTCTTCATGATACAGCTGTTTTCACAGGCAGGTGACGAGTAAATCCCGGGAGCTCGGGGTCAGTTTTAACATTTTAAAAATGCTCACAGATCTCTCTAAAGGTCACTGCAGTGTTCATAAAAATCACAGCTAAACACACACTAACGACGCAAATAGAAAACATATTTATTAAAATGTTATTTGAACAAATTTGGGTTCAGTTGCATCCTTTTACTGGGCAGTTTTTGAACAACATCAAAACAGGCTGAGTTTTGACATATGACTGAACCATCTGTCCTTACTGTAAGCCTGAGATGCTTGATGATCGTGGTGCATATTGTTAGCTTGCTGCAGCATGCCTGCCCGCCTGCCCGCCCACGAAACTGGCAACAGGTTGAAAAATCACATCTTAAATCTTTCTCACATTCAAACAGCATTTATGAGAAGAAAAAAAAAAAAGGCTTTTTGAAAGATTTTGGTAAAGCAGAGTTAGTGAGTTTAGGGTGCAGCTTGGCTGCGGTGTCTTGTACAATGTGTTGTATTGCAGGACTGCAAAATATTTTGCAGGTGCAGTTGGGGTGTGAAGCAGCAGAAGCAGGTGGATCTCTCTTGCAGATCCTTCACCTGTCAGGTAATGGAAAAACACAATATGCTGGCTTCTGACACAAACAAACCATATTATAGCCTGGAAACAGTCATCACACCGACGCTAGTTTAATATTGTCGCATGACATCTATCATAATATGACAAAAGTGGATAGAAATGTTTGAAAGCAACAAAAATAGTGTGAATTATTTGTCTTTGTATCCAAAATATGCAACTGGGAGTGATGGGAGGCGGTCTGCTGTCACTCATATTTTGTGTGTGTGTGTGTGTGTGTGTCTGTGATGTGTGTGTGTTTCAACACTCTCGAGTCTGAACTTATTGAGCCCATCTGCTCGTGGTTGAAAAAATGTGCCAGGCTTGCAGCATCCCGCGGACGTCATGGCAACCTGTAGGGAGGCAGCAGGGGCGGTCCTGACTCTGTGCGTGCACGTGCGTGTGCGTGCACGTATGCGTGTGTGTGTATGTGTGTGTGCTGTCTGATATTTTGTTAAAGTGTGTGTGCTAGTGGCTGAGCAGGACGATCATAGGGGGGAGCAGTGCAGCAGCAACAGCAACACAGCGGCGGCGGCGGCGGCGGCAGCAGCAGCATCAGAGGCGGGCGGGAGGCTGGTAGGATGTTGCGTCTGTGCTGCCGATTAGGCTGATCAGAGCCGGAGCAACGATGCAGTGACAGTCTACAGGAAGACACGGGCGCACACACACACACTCACACACACACACACACACCACACACACACACACATACCACACCACACACATAGAGTGAGAGGGAGGGAGAGTGAACACACGATTGCGCACGAGAAATGATCCGGTCTTAGACTATGGCACCGTCGGGCTCGCGTAGTATCAAGAAGGGCTGTCAGAGAGTTTTGTACTGGATCCCGGTCCTCTTCATCGCCCTCATAGTGGCTTGGTCATACTACGCCTATGTTTTGCAGCTTTGCATAGGTAAGAAACCAGCTGTCTCTCGTAGTATGAGGAGGTGTGTGTGTGTGTGCATGTGAATGTGTGCCTCTGACTGGTGTGTGTGTTTTTTTTTAATTTGGTGATGGGGTGGGGAGACATTTCTGTTTCAGCAGTTTGTAGTCCAGGCTGGATGCAGACTGTCTTGTTGTTTATGCAGTGTGTGGACAGTGTCAGTCACATGACAATAACAGTTCAACCAGCCAGCTTATTAATACAAGGAAGTGGCGATCATGTCTTTTTTTCTTTTTTTGCATGAAAAACACAACTTGTCATGACACAGGCAGAATTACAACTATTTGACAGCCTGCTTTTATTGTGAAGGAGCTTTCCTAACATATTATCACAGGCTGCACAGTCTAGGATTAGGCCATCCTATCAGATTCATTATCTGACTCTACCACTACCACTCTATCAGCACTATCTTAAAGACTTACTGTAATAGCTTCAGGCTCATGTAGTCGCCGGGCTTCATTATATCCTCCACCACAACACCAATAGCATTATCTGTTGGCAAAAAGACTGACTGTAATGGCTTTTGAGACAGGCCTGCCTCCTTCCTTCACGCTCCCCCCGGCTGCTGAATGTTGGATGGTGCGGTTACAGACAGTGAGCCTCCTCGGTGAACGGTGAACGCAGAGTTGACCTGGATAGTGAGTAATGGTTTCTAGGATGTCTCAGAGGAGTCTCAGCAGCCTACTCATGTGCTCCATTTGGCAGCTTGTCAGACCACTAGGAAAGCAGATCTCCTCAGTCAAAAAGGGGGATGTAATGGAGACAGTTTAATGAGACCAAACAGGCGAAAACACAGGGGGGGGGGTTGATATTATGGCTGTTTGTCAGTCCGATCTTCTCCAGATTTAGCCAGACATGCTTTCCTACTTTCACTTAACATTTAACTGAACCTCTGGACCAGAAACTCTGCATGCATTGACATTTCTTGTTGTCAATTTACCACAAAGAGATGAAAAAGGCCACAAAGGGGATGCAAAATTACCCCAAAGAGCAACAAAATGACCACACAGAGACTAACCAACTACTACAAAGAAATGAAAAACCACAAGGGGATACAAAAGCCCCACAAAGGGATGTAAAACAACCACAGGGGATGCAAATCTTACAAAGGGATGAAGAATAACCACACAGAGAATGAGGAGATGCAAAACCACAAAAAACATATGCAGAAACTGTCAAAAAGGGATGCAAAATAACCACAATGGGATGCAAAATGTCCTCAGAAATGCAAAACAACCACAAAGAGATGAATAACTACCACAAAAAGCTAAAAAAAAAGACCACAAGGGGATACACAATGCAAATGACCACAAAGTGATGGAAAATTACCACAGAATGACAAAAGCTACCACAAAGAGATGGAAAAACAACAATGAAGAGATGCAGAACTACAAAAAAAGATATGAAAAATAACCACAATGGGATGCAAAATGACCTCAAAGAGCTGTAAGAAGAATGTAAAGAGATGCAAAATTACCCAAAGGACCATAAGTGGATGCAAAATCACCCCAGAGAGATGCACAATGACCATGAAGGGATGTAAAATGACCTAAAAAGGATGCAAAACAAAGACAAAGGGATACAAAATGACTCCAGAGAGACACAAAATGACCAGAAAAGGATGCAAAATCATCTCAAAGAGTCGCAAAACAACCACAGAGATAAAAAAAAAAAAAGTAGGAGGGGCAGGAGACCTTTTGTCTGTTTCCATTAGTCTATTTTCTCATCCATCCTAGACTATTTGGAGTTACTATAATAAATTGCTGCTATTTAATGATATTATTTCATATTAGAATATTTTAATGGGTTATTTTAGCATTCATTTATTATCCCAAATAAAGAATGTAACTATCAATGATGTGCATTATCTTATTGCAAAGACACAGAGCCTTCTTTAAAGCTGTCCACCCAGTCCAAAGTTTCACCAGAGAGGCATCTGACCCAGGATGAACCTCTTCTAGAGTTACAGGACGCCATGACTCTGCTGCCTGCTCCATGAGATACTGTGATGTCCTTCATTACTGCAGGGTGACAGAAAAGCAAAAACATTGTTTGGTCAGGCTTTTTAAACCATCTTGTTTTGCATCCTGTAGAACAAGAGCGAATTTGTGATGCATTTGAGTCACACGGATCGGACAGAGGAAAACAGCAGCAGCAGGACAGGATAGCGGTTGCTCGGGGCCGGCATGTGCTCTGCAGACAGACACACAGACAGTTGTGTGAACGTATCGTCAGCTGATACCTCCCCCGTTCGCCAGCTCAGTTAATCCCATTGTCTGGTGTACATAATTCACCCCAAGCAATCTGCGGTTGACCCACTTTCTTTTAAAACACCGAACGCCAGCCTTTGAACAGTTGGTCCTTTTTTCCATGATTGTTAAAAATGTGAAGTCAGGAGGTCTTACGCATTGTTGGAAATGTATCTTGTTGTAGCAAAGATGAAAAGAGACGGAGAGTGGAGCGTAATGCTTTCATAGATACGTTGATATACATCACTGAACATGCCCTAAATCACACACTCACACACTCTCTTGCTGTCACACTCTAGGACTTTTATGCTTGCACAGGCGGCATGCACACGATTTTTGGCTGCGTGCCTTGATTCAGCTCCTTGGCTTACCTTTCCTCAGTTCCTGCTGTGTATATATATATATATACCCTGATATGTGTGTGTGTGTGTTTGTGCTGCTTTACTGACTAATTGCGGAAGATGAATGATTCCTTATGCTCAGGTAATCTTTGCTTAGATATTGGGACAAATATAAAGCAGCGTGTCAGCTTCGGCAATCTTCCAACAGGTCTCCACTTGTCTCGTTACTTTGTGAAGGTTATTGGGGGGCTCATCAAGTGTGTGGGTGGATGCTGATGTCGAACTTCAATCAGCAGCTTCGCCCGGTCCCCTTCTGTGGGGAGTTGTTGCAGCTGTCAGCGTTCACACTCACACACACACATAGATGCACAAACAAACGGCTGAGGATGCTCCTGTTGTTTTCAATGCCTTTTGTCAATGCACGGCAACGCTTATCTACATGAGAGGAACAATGAGTTTTTGACTGGGAGTGTGCTGTATACTGATTTTGGGACTGGTGTGGTATTGGACACTGGGATTAAGGGTGAACAGAGTCAGCATTTTTCAGTTTTGCTTATTTGAATTGAGACACCGACTGTCAGTCAAACATGTATCATGTAAAAAAAAGCACACCATGGAGGAAGGATTCAAAAAAACAACTACCCCGATGCTCCACAGTGTGTTCACCCTCCTTAATTCAACACAAACTTGACTGTGTCTTTTCATTTTTAACTTTTCAGAGTCCATCGAAGACACGGGTCAAAAGGGTAAGTGTTGCTGTTTAACATCCAGAGGAATCATGAGTGTTTTCTGTATCTGTTAGATGTTGACTTGAGTTCAGCAGCCTCGAGTCTGTGCAAAAACAGCCCACATCAAAACACTATAATCAGCCTGTATCAGCTGAAGCAGTGTCATGCATTTGTTTTTCATGAGCTCGGTTGTATGTTACAACAGAGGCTTTTGTTCTCTGTGCACCCACAGAGTCTAGAGATGCAATGAAAGAGACTTTTATAGGCATGCTAGCATAGGCATCTTAGTCAGTCAGTTAGCGCCTTGTTGGTCCATCTCTATCTCAACAACTATTGGATGGATTAACATTAATTTATCTGCAGACATTCGTGGTGCCCAGAGGGTGAACCATGCTGACTTTCCACCCTGAGAAATGTGAATTTGAGTAAAATGTCTCAAGAACTAGCGGATACGTGATGATGTTCCCCTTAGGATGAACCATAATCGCATTGGCAGTCCTCAGTACATGTAAACTTTTTCATCATCAATGAAAATACACTATAAGTGTATCTACTACACACTGATTTATCCCCACCACACAATTTAAGTTATTTAAATATTAGATTCATTGTTAGAGCTGAGGATGTGCTGGTCCTATTTCTTTTTTCAGACTCAGTTGTTTTTATGTTTTTATCCAGACCCTTTGTGCATAACTGTATTAGATATATTTGCTTGTGAAAACAAAAGATGTTAAACTGAATCACACCGATATTATTAATATTCATGAAGCTGCAAACTGTGAGTAAATGATTAAATGCACACCGCCGATGATACATGATGATGCTGTTTATGTTTTTTCTGCTTTCAGTTGTATACTTGCTGGTGTACCATGTCATTTTCATCATGTTTGTGTGGGCGTACTGGCAAACCATCTTCACCAAGCCCATGAACCCCCTGAAGGAGGTGAGTGTGTCTGACTTCGACGCCTCGGTATTGTCGGCTGGGATGATGAGGCTTGGTGGGATATGCAGATGTAGGTTACAGCCTCGCTGCGTGATTGAACGCTGCATTTAGACTAATAATACTTTCCAGTGGGAGTGCCTGAAGCTGCACTGTAATGGCTGTGATCCTGACCACAGCACTTCTGCTCTGCAGCCTGAACGGACACACATGCACAGATCTCAAAGAGGACGGAGAGAAAAAAAAAAGAGCCACCTTTGCATATCAGTTTGAACTGCGGCGAGGCATGCACGCAATCAATCATTCATATGAAAGCTTTCCTTTATGAGACGTGATCGACGGCTCACTTGAGGTTTTTTAGACTGTAATAAAAGTCTAATTTTATGTGTGCTGTGCTGTTTGTTATCATCTGAGTTATTTGTTTCCATTGTTCAATCATAAATCGCTTGAGTGGCTGAAAGTAATATCGCAGCTCTTTGCTGCTTTGCTCTTCGTTTGCCTGCTGGGACGGAAAGAACCAAAACAAATGGAAGATACAGATATACCTTTCACTGACTACTGAGCTGCTGCTTCACACAACAACAGACATAGGCGCATTACTGACACTAACACAGCCTGTGGCTTATCTGACAGATCATTTAGATCTGTAAGGGCATGACTGATTAGAAATAAACAGCGCTGCTCACAGATAGAGCTATTGATAATTCACAGGCGTTGTTTGTCTTTGCCTCTTGTGTTCTGCCCTACATAGTTTCACCTGTCCTACTCTGACAAAGAGCTGCTGGAGCGTGAAGATCGGGGAGAGTCTCAGCAAGAGATCCTGAGGAGGATAGCCAAGGATCTGCCCATCTACACCCGAACCAACTCTGGAGGTACAGTACAGTACACAGGGCTGCCGAGGTGGAACAACAGGAGCAGTCTAGACTGACATGCAGCTCTCAGAGCTCATTTCATCCCCGTCACCTTGTTCATCTGTGGTCAAGTGTTAGGAGAGGCTGCTGCTGACGGCTGTGTGATTGAATTACCTGTGTCTCCTCAGCAATCCGTTTCTGTGATCGCTGCCAGCTGCTGAAGCCTGATCGATGTCACCATTGTTCAGTCTGTGATAAGTATGGCTCTCTGCTTGTGCACCTATAGAGAAAAGACCACACACTATATATATATATATATAAATATATATATATATAAATATTGCATTCTGGCAGGCAGAGTAAGATTCAATTACACTGACATGTGACCGTGCTGTGTTCCAGATGCATCCTGAAGATGGATCACCACTGCCCGTGGTATGTAGTGACACTCACATGTACTCATGTGGTCTTGTATGATTTGCTTTTCATTAAAGCCTCCACAGTATTCAGGGATTTCATGGTTTCAAGTCAACTGGGCCTGTAAACACACATCACATGGAGGCACAACGAGTTTGTTTACCTCTCCTCCTGTCAGATGACAGACTCTGGCAGCCAGAGGGAGACAAAACAAATTTGACTCCAGCCGGCGTAGTTTTTTGAAAAACACCATCGGTTTGTCTGCTTTCTTAGCAATTATGTGCCACATCTGGTGATGAATGAAGGTTGAATACAAGAATAAATCATAAAGCTCCAATAAAGGATCCAAGAGTTGTTTTTTGTAATGTTCTCCAAACATGCTCGACGAGAACATCTCAGAAAAAAAACTACATTTACAGTCCTGGTCCCTGATTTTAATGGCAGGTTCTTAAATTCACATGAAACAAAGTTGCTGATTGAAGGTTTTCTTGTAAATTTGTGATGCAATTACCAGTTTTTCTGGTAATCGGGCTGGAAAATTGAAAATTAATCGTGTGTACATCCACAAAACGTCAGTGGAAAAGGTTCAAAATATCAAAAAAAAAGTAACAACAATAACTTTATTCTTGCTACAGTCTTTTGCTTAATAATTGCTTAATCATTTCTATATTTAGAAAAGATTTGAACACGTACTAATGATAACAATTTCAACATTCTTGTTGCAGGGTGAACAACTGTGTGGGATTCTCCAACTACAAGTTTTTCATGCTGTTCTTGGCATATTCGCTACTCTACTGCCTTTTTATAACTGCTACAGATCTTCAATACTTCATTAAATTTTGGACGGTAAGTATTGCTCGTTCACCTCGACACGAACCGCTGATTCTATTATGTGCTTTTTTATCCTGCTGGGTCAGCACAAAATATCTCACATCTCTCTGGAAACATGCATTAAATGTGTGGTGTTTGATCTTTTTCACAAGGCTGGAGGTAAAGCACATTTCCGTCTGAGAGAATACCTGGTATGAGCCAACTGACTAGTTAGTGGCACTGCAGTAGAAACTGTTTAATCAGCTCCCGTAGTAGAAATCTTTCAGATCCCTCATAGTGTCGTAGTGTCCTCTCTGTTTTCTTGCAGTTGTGTTGATTATTTGTTGTTTCCCCCCCCGCAGAACGGACTTCCAGACACGCAGGCGAAGTTCCACATCCTGTTCCTCTTCTTCTCGGCCTCCATGTTTTCAGTCAGCCTAGCTTCACTTTTCATTTATCACTGCTGGCTCGTCTGCAAGAACAGATCCACTCTGGGTAGGTGCTGTATGGAAGTATCTGTTTGTGGATGTGGTAATTAAACAGCCTGTGTTAGACAGCAGTTCACTCATGTTTTTGAGGATGGTGGGTATCCGTTCTCAGTCTGCTTACGGTGTCGTCTTTGCACTAATGATGAAGGATGTTTCACTGCATTTTTTTTTTTTTTTCTCACCGTCCTCATCAGCACAGTGATGTGATGAGCCTCTCTGGGCCGTTATCAGACGGAGCAGTTTCTCATTATGCGTGCACAGTGGTACACTTTGTCTGTGTGTTGAGGAGAGTGGATTATCCAGAGGAGTATGTTACAGTGTAATGCAAAGACACATGGCTCAGAGCAGTAAGCTGCTTAGTAACAGACACTGCTAAGGAAGAGAAGTCACTCATGGTGGAACGGTCTGAGATCTGCTTTTTCCTTTTACTACAAAGACACTTTCATTCAGAGCTGTTCCATTCAGCAGGAAGCCTTCATGTGTTGTCTGAATGAGCTCCTGTTAGTAGTCTGAGTAATAGATTACATCGAGACCGAGAGGGAGTGCTGTATTTATTCATTTGCCTGTCGCACTGCTCCATGTGTGTCCTTTCAGAGGCCGTGCGCTCTCCAGTGTTTCGCCACGGCACAGATAAGAACGGCTTCAGTCTGGGCTTCAGTAAGAACTTCCGCCAGGTCTTTGGTGACGAAGTGAAATACTGGCCTATTCCTGTTTTCTCCAGGTAAGGACTTTAAAAATCATCTGAACACATCTATCAGATAAAAATGACACACAAATAATAAAACTTAAAGAGGGCAAACTAAAGAAACAAATCCAATAAAGCATGTCCACGAGGTGTGAAATGATTTATAACATCCCCCAGCAGGTTGTTTGACAGGTTAGGAGCCCTGATAACCTGCAATTTTGAGTCTAGACTGAAGGACAGTTAGGTCAAAGACTTCAGGCTCCACAACTTTGTTTGTGTGGTGAGGACTAAAAATGACATCAGTCAAATCGAATCCAACTTATAACCCGCAGAGAAGCCGAGATTTGGGTTATATGGCGTGTTAGATTGGCAGGACTGTCGCTGCACTCTCACTGTGCTTCACTGCGGGCTGAATGTGTCCAAAATGTCAAGGGCGTCCTTTCATGTCTCGACTGTCAACTCCAATAAAGACATAAAATAGCCTAAAAATAATATATTTTCTAGGTTATATACCATATTGTATTGACAGCTACTGTAAAGCTCCCATTTACTCCCATTGCATCTATAACGATATGAGGAAAATGAGTTTTCGTAATAATTATACATGCAGAGGAGACGTCTTGAAGTCTTGAATAAATGAAATCACTGCTCTGGGATGAGTGAGCGTTGTCGCTTTAGTTTGAAACAAAATGATTCAAAAGAGAGAAAAAGTCTCAAAGGACACACCAGACAATTAGCTTCAGTAAACAACAACAACAACAACATCACCACTGTGAATTCGTGCAGGAGCTGCAGGGTTGTAAAACTAGTAATTCATGCTGGTAGAATGAATAATATTATGAATTTACAGCATTCAGCATACAGCTGGGATAAGGCTCCAGCCCCACCGTGACCCTGATGAGGATAAGCGGTTACAGAAAATGGATGGATGTGCTGGTTATTCATTCTGTAGTTCTGATTATGTCATGTTTAAAAGATGAAATAACACAATCTTCCTCTTATAAATGAAAAGTTAAATTCATAATCATTTAATTACACCCTTCAATACACTCTGCTGCTGCAGCCTTACTTGGTCTGCTATGACCAGTAGCTTATGGTGGCTAATGTAACTAATCAGTTCACTGACTTTATGACACTTCTCTACTTGTGCTACTGTCTTAGCATTCACCAGTATTCTATATATACCACTGTGGCTGCTGTTTATCAAAATATATGTACTTTAATATAACCCACAGTCTCTATTAGCCGCCATGCTCACATACAGAAATTAAAATACACAACAAATAAGTCCATTCATGTCTTTCTACTGTGTTTTCTGATGGTTTTCCAGTTTAGGGGACGGTTGCTCGTTCCCAACCTGTCTGGTGAATCTGGACCCCGAGCAGCCCTCATCGCCCACCGGCTCCAACCCTGCCAACAAGGGGTGAGTAAAAAAAGATGAAGGACACACACACACACACACACACATCCTTAAAAAAGTGGCGTGCACACAGCACAGAAACGAAAGAGTCTGCACAAATGCAAGGTGGTTTATTAACCCTGTAGGTTTAATCATCCAGGAAAATCACCTTGCAGTTTTAAGTTAATCATTCAGGTCAAAGGAGTCAGGACTGTTTTATTTAAAGAATACTCCTCAGTGGGCTCGTGATTCTTGACTTCACCCCCCTGCTCATGTGCATTGTGTGTTTCCAGTGCAGCAGAGGGGCGACAGTTCCCCTCCAAGCCGCTGAGGGAGTCTCAGAGCCGGCTGCTCATCAGCACCCCTTCCTGGTCAGAGAGTGACAGTGCAACAGACAAAGACAAGAAGGGTAAGCTCATGTCATACTCCTTATAATGAGCTTCTCCCTTAGTATAACCTCAATACTCCAAGCTTTAGTGATTTTATTCCACTGGTGTGTTTGTTAAGGTGCCAGCAACCCGGGGATGACCATTGAAAATGAGGCCTAACCAAAGTTAGAGATAGAGGTGACGCCTTCAACCCAGAAAAGTAAGTACTAAACTACCCAGCTCTCTCGCTTTAACTCAGCCGGTCACCCACCAATGAGCTGGAATCTGCTCGAGGTTTCTGCCTGTTAAAAAGGAAGTCGTTTATTTGCTCATGGTGGGAAGTGTTGAGCCTCTGTAAACAGTCTGCTGTTTGATTTGGTGCTATATAAATAAAAAGTGTTTCATCCAACAGGTCTATGCTGCCCCCCTCCTCTGTGTTTGTGCCTATCAGAACGTGACGTGGCGGTGACATCATCCGTATTTGTTGTTTCCCATACTGCACCCTGCTTTCCTGAGAGGTTTACACGACTGATGCGAACCACAGAAAAAAAAAAAAAAACAAAGTATCATCATCTATCACCATCAGTTATTACTGTTACTGTTACGGGCAACAATTTTTTGCTGCTACCTGGAAGCATTTTTGGAACAAGTGGACTGAAAAATTGAAAAAGTGCATTCCAGCTATCATCCTTCCTTTTGTTTGTATATGAAGAAGCACAGCAGCGATGGAAGACGTGTGTTTTTTTCACTTTGTACATTAGATCAGTCTGAGCTGCTTTTGTATGTTACAGTAGACACGTCCATTTGTTTTACTTTCATAGCTTAGCACATGAAGTAAAGCTGTTATAAGTTTGCCAAATGTTTGCACATTAAGTAGAGATTAGTCGTGATGTTAATTGTGATGTAACTGATATTAATTTAGCCTTTTTTTTTTTTTTTTTTTTTTTTTGGAGGGGGGGTTGAAAGTTTTCCACCCACCATGTTGAGTGTTGTGGAAGTTCAAACGATGCATGCTCTCATCTCAGGATGTCAACACAAACCTTGTTGTAGTGAACTGTACCACAAGATGTTCTCCCCTTTGCTTGAAACAAACAAACAAACAAACAAAAAAAAAAGAAACCAGCGTATTGATTAGTAATCCGAATAAGGGCTCTTTTGACTCGTTATAGCATGAGTGGGGATGCTGCTGTCACACCTGAGAGCTGGTGCTGCGACAGCGTGCGTCCCCTCCCTCTGCCAAATATCTAAACTGCTGTCTGGTAGCCTACAGTACACGTCAAAACTGCCGGCCAAAAAAAGTCTCTGAAGAGGCGAGGGCCAGCAAAGCCTCTGTGTAATGCTGCGGATCTGTTCACCATCAAAAAAAAAAAAAAGATACTGTTGAGTGTTTTTTTCTAACTCACAACAGGATGTTGTGTATGTACTGCAGAGAGAAAAAAAAAAAGCTGCTTTGTACAGTTTATTTTCACCTTCTGAAGATTTTGTCTGTTCTCATCTTTGGCTGAAAACTATTAAAACCATCACTAGAAATTAGTTGGAAGAATGTACGCTTGTTTAAAACAAACAAACAAACAAAAAAAAGCTCCATGGTGACAGTCAGTGTCAATCTATATTTTTCTATTCTTCTGTCTGTATGACTCAAGAGACAATATGGATGTGTGAGGTGACGTACTGTACAGTTGTGATGCCTTATAAGAATAAAATGAGCTCATCTTCAGCGTCTTTATTCAAGTCGTCGTCGTTCAGAGAGTCATTAAAGAAGATGTAACGTCCGAGAGCATTTTATGGTAGAAAAGTTTCAAGCCTTTATTTACAAAATAATCTAAAAACAATCCTCTTGTATATTGCATATTCTTCTTTTACTCCTTTACAGTGTGAAAGATGTGCTGCAGGAAAGAAAGAAAGAAAGAAAGAAAGAAAGAAAGAAGTGTCCCAGCTGTCTGTTGCTGTTTTTTTTTGACACTGAGGGAGGTTAATAAAGTGATGAACCTAACACTTCAACACACACTTATGGAAGTTCAGGATACTATTCAACAACACTGCATTTATTCATTTTTTTTTTTTGGTTTTTTAAGTACATGCGGCTGTTCTACGCAGCATGAAGGTACTGGAAAGCAATACAAAAAGAAAAAAGTCATTCAAAAGGCCAAAAACTACAAGTGAAATGAAATCCACTCGAACAAAAAGATGCGTTAAAAGGCATAATTGTTTTTTGTTTGTTTTTTTGTTCCTTTCCCCCGATGAGTAAAAGTTTCTTCTTCTTTTATTACAACACTAAAACTCTACAAAACCTTAAATTCAATTAAAAATGAAAATTTACTCTCGACAGAGTAGTCCAGGATAACCTCAGCATGTCCTACAGCAGGCGACGGTTTCTTTTTTCTTTTTTTAAGGTCTGGTGAATTTGGTTGAAAGAGTCTGTGTTCATGTGTGCTTGTGTTATTGAGGGTGTTTACATGCACAAACAAATCCACATTCCTCCAATGAAACGTATGCATCTAGTACATACAGTATATATGTATATATGTATGTATATATCCATGTATGCGGCTGCTACTGAGCATTATCATAAATACAAAAAACAAACGAATAGTAAAGAGGAAATGTGTTCACTTGTTTGCGAATCCCATCTACGTATAAGCAGAGTACACCAGCTTGTTAGCTGAAGGCTTCTCACAGTGGGATTAGAGCTTATTCAGGTCATTATAAACATGAAAAAAACAAAAAACACTTCAATAAGATATTCATGTGCGGTAAACAGACTCACTGAGAGCTCCCTTTCTCATTATCGTACAAGAGTTTGGATGATAGGGGGGGGCGAGCGTACCGACACGAGGCGTCTTAGTGTTGAATCCTATCAGCTCAATAAATTAAAGTTTAAAAAGAGGAGAATACAGCTAATATTAAGGCTGAGCGTGGTGAGAGCCGTGAGAATAAAGAGTTACGTTATGTTCACAATGTAAAATGGGAACGTAGAGAAGGCAACAAAGAGGAGAGAAAGAGAGAGAGACACCAGAAACATTTTCAGCTTTCCATATAAAATCAGGTTAGAGCTTTAAAGTGCAAAACATTTTCTACAGAACATTTTTTTTTAGGAAAACTAAAATCCCATCTCTTCAAGCATGTTAAATTGAACTGATCCAACCAGGCTGTCTACACCGCTTCGTAGGAATAAAAGACTAAACTCACACACATTCACACGCAGCCAGCGAGCGGCATGCGTGAGGACAGCTGTGAAATTTTCTGACCGTCATGTTCAGTTGTCTACAGGTGAGCAGAGCCTATGAGAAACAGCTTGCTAATAATGATGTATGCATGTTTTTTTGTTGTTTTTTTTGTGTGTGTTCTTCCATTATTATCATCCGGTTGGCGAAGCTTGGCTTCAGTGCCGCACTTTTGATTGTGCACGTTGAACCTCGGGATGGGAGAGTTTCAGAGCGATGTCACGACTGCTGCTTGTTGGCCTCCTCTTCGTAAGCGTTCCCCGTTCCGTTCTGGACGTAGGCCGAGCCGGAGCCCAGCCCGTACAAGTGACCACAGTACTTTGCATCATCGATGTGATCCTCAAAGAACATCTGTGGAGAAAATTTAGGATACTGAGAAATATTTATGTCCATTTAATACCATGACAAGTCCATCTTTAAAACCCTCGTCCTCTGGAATCGGTCGCAGATGTCTTATGGCGTTAATGTCATCATCAGGCTCTGATGTGTTTCTCTATGTGGTGCTAAGTTATACTATAAAGTGACTTAGGCAGTTTTTTTTGTCTCTTTTTCATCTGTAGCAGTCTGGCAAAGTATTTCAGAAGCTCAAATTTCACGAAGAGGAGCAGAAAATCTGCATATTTCCATGGAAAGTTTCTAGAGAGCCACAACAAAACTGACAATTTGAAGCCCAGTGAGAGTTTATCAGATAGAGGAGGGATTTTGGGCAGAAATGAGCTTGAACAATCATTATCATGTGATTGAATAATCAATTAATCATTTCATTAAATAAAATATGCTGACAAATATTCAGCTAAATGTTCAGTTTCCTGTCCTCAAGATGTAAGACTTTGCTGCTTTTATGTTGTAAATGAACTATCTTTGGCTTTTGGAGCGAGAGCGTGTGGTGAGTTTAAAATGTTATTATGGTGAGGAAGAAGAATGTTTTCCGTTCTCTCTCAGGCTGCAATTGTAATCAGAATACTTTCCTTTCTGGACTGATGTGATCTCAGGCTTTTTCCAGTGTTTAGTGAACTGATTCTGTGCACAACAACTGATGAGTGTGATAACAAGCTGATAAACGTGATCTCTCTCTGCACGTTATGACCTGTGCTGCTGCAGCTTTTATGTTAATCTGACTATTTCATTCACACTTGTTGAGGTCAGACATACTCAAGATTGGATTAACATACATGGCCGCAGGTCTGAAAGGGGCTTTAAGTGACACTTTGGCTTTGTGAAGTTTGAGGTTCACCACAGTCGTGCTTCAAACTCCTCTCTCTGACTTGAGGAGCGTACCTCTCTCATTTTGAAGAAAGCCATGCCTGTGAGTAAAGAGTCAGAGCCGGCCTGATGCTGTGGTCCGATCCTCTCCAGCTCCAGCTGCTCAGCTACTTCCTGCAGCCCGCCCTGAAAACAAAACATCTGCTCAACATCCACGCTTCCAGTCAAGGTCAACAAAAATAATCCTGCTACATTTATTCAGATACCTTCAGGTTTTTACAGCTCTTCATGAGGTACTTGACATCATAAATGATTGGAAAGTACAAGCGAAGAATCTCAAAGAAGTCCACCTCCTCCTCCGGCAGGTTAGCGTTGGACAGAATCTTGATCAGGTATCCAAAGTCATATCCACTGCAAAACACACAGACACACAAACACACACACCTTTTAACTTTGTTTTTTAAGAGCACACAGAGGGAGGCTGTCACTTCCAATCTGCTGTGAAAACAAAGATAATTAACGACAGGATGATTGGCTATTCTTTTTCTTATGCGTATACCTGCTCGTCCTTATATGTTAAGTATAAAAGACGCCAACACATGCAAGGACAACAAACCACTTAAAGACATTAACCCAAAAAAAGATCTTCGGATTCAAGATTTTACAACAAAACATCCTCCTGATCAATGGCTAAAAAGATGAATACCAACTGTCCAATGAGATTAACAACGAGTTCACAGGAAAACAACGATAAGTGAAACACAATTAAACTAAACGACTACGAATCTAAACATTAACAACATGACATTAGATCCTGTTGGTAAATGTGTGTTCTAAATACCTGAACGAGATGACAGTGACGTTTCAAACCTAAGCTTTGTTTATTTTCCAAAGCCTGGTTTATCTTTAGCCTCAGTTTGCCATGGAGACACAGTGGGAAACTGAGTATGAAATGAAGATGTTAAGCAGCAGAGTGTAGAAAATACTACGTCGTGGGTTTACAGACCAATATTACAAAAAAAACAAACAAACAAACAAGTGTTCGTTTCACTTGAGCAGCAAGTTTTTTGTTTAAACATGTTTGTAGGAAGACGGTCACAGTTCTGCGTAACATCTTGTCCTATATACACAAAATCCAAACACTTGGTGCTTCTGAAAGGCCACGGCAAACATAAGTAAACATTTAAACTCTGAAGGATCTCTGTGTGTGCAGATATGACAGAATACACCATAAACTGAGAAATACTTTGTACACAGTGCTGAGCAAATACAGTCATGATACCAGAATTAACGCAGTGTACCGGGAAAGGAGTGAAAAACGGACATTATACTTGCACATTTTCCACTTTTCTATCCAGCCGTCTACCTTAAAGCTGCCGCGATTCACAAAAAACAGCGACCGGAGCAGAATACCTGTGAAACGACAGCCACTTGACCCCATCACAGAGCACCACTCCTGACGTCATCAGCAGCTCCGCGAAGTACAGCGTCTCGATGCCTTCGTCCTCGTGTTTCTTGAACTGAATCCCTGAAGTGGTCAGGAGCTCAATGGAGTCCTGTGCGTACATATCTTCTCTGATGACAAAGACGCATCACACTGTTATTATTTTTCGACCGCCACGCTGACAATCAGGTAGGTATAAGAGCGGTGACTGAACGTCACAATCATGGAAATAGTTTTGGATTTTGACAGGGTAGTATGATCTCTTAGGTCTCTGCTATGTGTGCTGGAAGCAAGCTGAGACGCTCATCCCTGAGCCTAATCCAACACGTGTTGCGATAAACCATTTGTTTTCTATTAAGTGTTAATTGTTAACTGATTTCAAAGACACACGGACACATGGCCTGGTTGAATCTGAACACCACACTGGAGGTGAAAATGAGTGAGAGAAGCATAAAACATCTTACGTGAGATTAAACTTAAAATTGAACTGCCATGTCGATGTTCCCGGGGGATATTCCCCTTGTTCGTTCATAAACGTGAGGCCCAGCTGGATTATCTTGAGCAAATCCACATTGCAGCGCAGTAGCTGGTACTGATAGTCAGCGTTGCTTCTGAACTCTCCGATTGGTCTGGCTACTACACCTGGAAACTCAGTGTCCTGTAAGGAAGACAGACAAAGTCGTCGGAAATCTGCTCGTGTCGAGATGAGAGTCGTCTTACTTGAGCACCACTCACCATAGCAATGTAGTTGTATTTTCGGATGACATGTCGGATCCTTTTCAGCTCCTCCTCCAGGTTGTTGGCCCAAACCTCACATATTCTTTGGCTGTGATCCACAGTAGCTGCGGGCATAGTGCCACTTCACCACACAGAGAGAAAGATGACAGGAAAAAAAAAAAAAAAAAAAAACACAACAAAACAGAAGCTTCATAGATCTAACCCATGACCTATGACACACCAGTTAATAAGAGGCGGAAGGACAAAGAAATACAACACATGATGTGTGTGAAGGTTCTCAGTCATCCAATCAAGGACATGTTAGTGCATCAATAAGTACTATGAGAGCGGTAGAGGGGGATAGATTGTTAATAGTGTTGGAGAGGAGGTACTCTCTGAAGAGCTGGAGGTTTTTAAAGACCCAGCTCCCAACGTGGGAACAACAGACGAGAAGAGTCTGAGCGTACAGGAGGAGCAACGCAACGGTCGTGAGGTTAATGTACGGATGAATGAGAGCATTCAAATAGGTGGGTGCAGTAGGTGTTATGGAATTTTCTATCCTTAGGTTACACGGGGGTCACTTGTGGGCCTCGAGGTGCTCGGCAGTAGTAGTTGTTTGGCTTCGGTCGAGAACAGCAGGTCGAAGAGACCTTATGTTGCCTTCCTAGACATAATAGAGAGCTTGCCGTTGACGTTTCAACATAGGTAAATACATTCTGTTTGACTAATTCTGGGCGTATATTATTTGCGGTGTTGTCTGCAGGGGTTTAAAGTCGGAGCATGAGTTCAGGCACTTCTGATGTACTTTTGAGAGTGTCTCTAATCCTCCTTGGCCAAGCTACATAAATAAATACTACAGCATAAGACATCAGAGGCTCCTGAACACTTTCTTCCCTCCTTGACCTCACCATCGACCACTGAGTTCAGCAATTTCTTCACAGCACTGAAGAGCTGGAGGTCTTCAGGAGGTCTTTGAAGGTAGAGAGAGCTCCCAACTGGGGGAACAACGGACGAGAAGAGTCTGGATCGTCCCGAGCGTACAGGAGGAGGAACGCAACGGTCGTGAGGTAACGTACGCCTGAATAAGAGATTGTAGGCGGTGGAGCTCGATGAGCAGCAGGGAGGGGGTAACGTGTCCTTTTGGGTTGATTGAAAATCTGGGTTGAGAACATTTCGCCTCTCATGCAAGAAGAAGCTAGGATAGATACCTGGACCTCCACCCCAGTCAGTCAGTCAGTCAGTAGGGGAAGAAGCTTCTTGGATGAGAGGTGAGACATCTTCATTTAACACCAAATAACAACATATGATGTTATAACATGAGCTGCAGGGGCATGCAACCTGCTCAGGCGCATAGCTAACTCACTCTCTGTGCTCCCCCTTTTTCAGCTGTGACATGAACAAGCTGCACAAACACAGGCAGACCTGAGAGCAGCAGCAGCAGCAGCAGCAGCAGCAGCTGTCTATTTAAACACATGCAGGTCGTTTTGAGCTGTCTGCTGTTAACATTAGCTGCAGCACTTTGAGGGCCAGCGTAGGTTACCTGTAGCAGTTAGCAGGCAAGGCTACACACACACACACAGCTAACATGGACTCCTCTCAGGTGTGTGCACAACTCTCACAGACAAGACAGCTCGAGACATGATAAAGAGTGTGTGTAAGACATGACAGAGTAACTAGAAACACACATATATAAATACACACACTTGCAGGCGCCACTTTGATACCGCAAAGCTCACTGTAGGCTCGTGAACTTACCGTTCCCCAAACCGGGCGGTGTGTGTTTGAAGTGTGTGCTATCCGAAAACTGTTAGTTTGTCCTCTGTTACTGTCTCAGGGGGCTTTCCGCTAACTTTTAAATACTTTATATTCAGTAATGTATCGATGTCAACCTACGGCTGCCATCATAGCTGAGCCTACAACACGACGTCATCACGTAAAACACATCGCGTCATGCGCGTATGTGCATGTGCCCCCACCACCACCCCCTCCTCCTGCACGTCCTGCTGCTGATTTAATATCAAATAATATAAATAATAATAACTTTGTTTATATAGCAGCTACAGCAGACAGGCACGAACAAGATACTCAGGCAAAATAGCAGCAGAAGAATCAACAACATTTAAAAGACAATATAAAACTTTTAAGTTAAGTAATGCATAAAAAATCATAATGATAAATTACATAAAACAACGATAAAATATAGAAAGATGAAAAACAAAAAAATAAAATAAATTATCACATAAAAGCAAATGTGTTTTAAGAAGTGATTTAAAAGAGTTGTCAACATGTGTCAACAAATAATATAAATAAAGAATATAAATAAAGAAGATAAAGCATGTTTGTTTACTGAGAGGACAAAATGTTAAATTAATGTGTGTGAGCATGTTTTGCATGTAATAACTGATCGATTAAAGCACAGACAGGTACGGAAGCCCCGAGCAGTCAAACGTTCATGCATTTTATTTACCCCGCTTTCTCTAAGTGGCAACCCCTGCGCACCTGGGACATGAAGCCAATGCAAAAAGTGCTAAAAACTGTAAGTCCTCGAGCCGCCGCTTGAGGTTGGTTGCAGGACGAGTCAGTGTCCGTAAGCCCCCATGTTAAAATGTCCAACTTCACAGCAGAAATAAACATGTTTACAGCCTGGTTCAAAGAACAGTTTTGGTCTCTATAGCTAAGTTCTACAATCATGACATCTGTACTGAGTCAGATTTTTTTAAAACTCACCCGTTAAGCTATAATTAACAGCATAGCCGCTTTGATTGACAGGTAAATGCTGTTACAAATGGCTTGTTTGAGCACCCAGGCGTCATTCGGCCTGCCTCTGTCTGATGATCCACGTCTTTGCTGATATTTACATAGATTAGCTGTGAGGCGGAAGAAGCAGTACAGCCAACAGACGTCACTCAAGCGCTGCCCATTCTTTCTACTGTCATTGCTATTAAAGCACGGAGCTGTACAGCTGTCATACATTTTACTTCCTCTGTTTTCTCCAGATCTCGAGTTGTTTATGTTGATATATTTATTTATGTCAAAGTAACAAATGTTGTTATCCCGAGATAATTTAATAACTGAAGGTTTTCCTAACATAACAACATAATTCATTTCAGATCTCAAGAAAACAAAAGGATAGTCTAATATATTATTTCATTGCTCATCCAGTAGCAATGTCAGAGGAGCAGGGGAATGTTTCAATTGAAATGATTTAATATACTAGACTATCCTTTTGTTTTCTTAAGATCTCGAATAAATTAATGTTGTTATCTCTCGATAACAACATTTCTTATTCTGGGATAAATAAATACATCGACATAAATAACTCAAGATCTCGAGAAAACTTGTTATCACAAGAAAACAGAGGAAATGAAATGTATGAATGTATGACCACTTAGTGCTTCTGTAGAGAGAGACAGAAAAAGACTCAACAAACTGGTCAAAAGGTCCAGCTCTGTCCTGGACCGCAGCCTAGACTCCATAGAGGAAGTGGGGGAGAGGAGGATGTTAGCAAAGCTGACATCCATCATGAACAACTCCTCTCACCTCCTGCATGAGACTGTGGAGGCCTTAAACAGCTCCTTCAGCAGCAGACTGCTACTCCCACCATGTAAGAAGGAGATCTACCACATGTCCTTCATTCCAACAGCTGTCAGACTCTTTAACACCAGCATGACTTTCTTCTATATATTTCTTATTTATGAGTAATTTCTGATCCACCTTGTGCACACGAGCTGCTGTGACAAGTGAACTCTCCCTTCTCCCCATCAGTCTTCTTACTGTACATACATTAGCTTAATCTTGAAGTTTCCATTTCTGTCTTTGACACTTTGGTTTCACACCAAACCAATCTGTAAAAACTAAAATGACAAGCAGAAACAAAATGCACCGTAAATCCTCAAAGCAAAATTCTTTTTTGCTTGCGGATATTAAATAAAAAGCAGACAGCTGCATGAGCCACACAGCGCTCACGGGGCTTCAGGGTCTGGGTCATGGCCAGTACAGCTGGACAGATGTTCAGAAACAACAGGGACTGATGCTGACCCCGCTAAAGCTGACTAAAAATGCCATAAAATTTAATAGAGGCCGACTACTACTACCAGGCAACAAAAAAAGTATTGCTGTAGTTTGTAAGATGACCTGATTCTGCAAGTGCAGTTTTTAGATATTCATCTTTTGACACAGTTGCACCTCTCTTGCATCAAGATATTAAGATATTATTATATCCTCAAGAATGACGTGTAGCTGCTGTGCAGCTACTGGCGACTTGTCCAGGGTGTTACAGAAAGTGAAGGGATGACTGTGTAGCTCATTGACTGTTTAGAGGAGCTGTTCAATTGAATATACAAAGCCTAGATTTTGTAAACCGAGTAAAGTCTTGCTGGATAACATTCTTCGTGTCGGTTCACTCAAGTTACCCATCATTTCTCATTCGTTCCAGGAATGGTCTCTGAAATATCTGCCGACACACAAAGGGATATGGAGCACTGAAAGATAACAAATCAAAACATTCAACATATTTTTAGTGAGAATCCACAGATCACACAGTCAGACAAATCAACTATGAAAACAGTGTGTTCTGTAGATTATCCAGAAATCTTTGTACTGCTACATACCGTTTGAGATAAGTGAGAAAGTTTTTTGTAATTTGGGTGAACTGATTCTTTAAAAAAAAAAAAAAAGTCAGACGAGTACAAAACCAAGAATTATTAGAATATGACGACAATTATTTATTTCAAAAGAAAACTGACACAAATTACACTTTGCATTTAAATTGGTTGAACATATTTGGCTCTTATTCCACCTGAACAAATGAACACAACAATAAAAAAAAAAAAAAAGCTCTTTTCATACTTGGTCAGACAGTTTAGACTCTGATACAAATAAAAACAACATGCATTAAAGCAAAAGTACAGTAGTCAAGAAAAAAAAGAAAAATAGGTCGGTACAAAAATATCTTAACATGCTTTGCTTGTTAATGCGTTGTGCATTGCTCATTTGCAGTATTGGAGTGCACCTAATGTGTACTACACCGTTCAAGTCAGCAGTTTTAATGCTTATTTTACAGTCGAGAAATACTCAAAAAGTTGGTCGGTAATCTGCTGCTCAAAGCAGCGGTTCATTTGTGTTCACATGCTCCAGTCTGCTGGTTCAGTATCCAGCCGTCATATCATTTACTATGCGCGCTATTTATACCAGCAGACGCTCGATTCCCTTTGGTAAGAGGTTAAAGTTTCATTTTAAAGGCTTATTTTTCACATCTTGTAGTGGGAAAATAATACATGACTTTGTGTGTCCATGTGAAGTACCCAGCTGTGGACACAAGGTGTCGATGAACCACAGCTAACTGTAGTGTAATGACTCCAAAAACCCAGCTGAGGTCACTGTGGTGTGCTGAGTGACACGTCCTTTGGGGTTAAATTGCTGATTCATTTCTGTTTGGACTAAATTTGGGGTAGATCATGATCACTGCTGCGCATTCAGGCCTGCGAGTAGCAGGGACCATAACGTGCGACAGCATTTAAGATCAAAGATGAGTCATTCTGAATGCTAATTAGCAGCGTGTGTGCCTACATCCTGTACACATTTGTCATCTCCCCGTCCTTAATGAGCTTTAACTCGAGTCTGCTGTGTTTTCTTTTTTTGGCTTTAATCTCTGCAGTTTGTGCATTTGTTGTTTGATCTAAGGCTGCAACTAATGAGGATTTTCTTTGTTGATTACTTTGTTTGGTCCATAAAATGGCGAAAAATGTTGGGTGATGTTCTCAAATGTCTCGTTTTGTTAACCTGCCATAGAGGGCTAAAGACTAAAACCAGAAAAATACTCACATTTGAGAAGCTGAACTCAGATAATTAATCGTTTGGGGCATTTTCTAAAGAAAAAATCTTTAAAAAAATGATTTAAAATGATTAATCGGTTATCAAAACAGTTGGAAACTAATTGAATATTGACTAATTGTTGCAGCTTTAGTTTGATCTGTTTAATTCTGTTCTTATTTCACCATTTATTCAATTATTTAGCTTTTATTTTAAGACTGCTGCACCCTAAAATTATAGTTTTAGTTTTCTTCTGCTTTGAAAACTCATTATCAAGGTGCTGCTGACTGAAAGTGTTTATATAGTAAAGCCAAATGCCTGATGAATAAACAAAAGTATGCGGAAGACCATAGTAAAATGCAAGCATACACCCTAAATCACAGCGTGTTGATATTAGGCCTCAGTAGAATAATGTCTCCAACATCGCACCATTGCAGACTCCTATTGGTTAATTCTGCCATCGTCAGACATGACAGTGAACAACATTCGGAGTTGCTATGTTGAATCTTAACTCCTCTCACCGCTGTCAGAAGTCAAATGTGGTCAGCTACAGTAAACATCTATTAAGTAGTATCTATGTGGCAACAGGGAGAGTCTGCCACACCACATGCAAACAAAAGTGCAAGTCAGTTGTGTAACCCAAATAAAAGTTGGTGTTAGCCAATAGCTGGGTTACTTGGTGAATGTGTAGGTTTGTTCAGAGGCCCCGTGGACCTTCACCCAAATGCTACATTTGCTCAGGCAGCTGAGTAGGCAGCCTCATCAGAGTCTGGATCTCTGGCGCTGTCCTCACTGAGGGGTGAACGGCAGCTCAGGTCCGCAATCCCCGACTCCTGATCGCTGCCGTTTGAGAGGCTGGTTTCAGGCGACTGGTTCAAGTCCTTGGGCAGGAGGATCAGGCTGCTGTCTGGGGCTTTGGGCTGACAGGGGCTGCTGGTGATGAAGCCCCCTGTGTAGTCCTGAGGGGTGTTGGCCAGAGCGAGGTCATTACCACGAACCCACGCTGTGGGGCTCTTATCAAAAGTGGCTGCTTTCTGCGTAACACTCCTCCACCCTTGCTCCTTCTCCAGTTGAGCAATTTTCTATTAATAAACATAAAAGGTACCAGTCATCTTGTAGAATCAGGAAAAAAACACTGCAGTAGATATTTTTTTTTTCCTCATGAGAAATGAGGAGCGGTATGTATTCTGTCTTACTTGTTTGTGTGAAGCCAGCTGCTCCTCCAGCTGCTGCGTCTCCTCTTGGATGGCACTCAGATAATCCTCTACGGACTGTCGAGGATGCATCCCTCGATCAAAACGGTTGTACAACCCTCTCCAAAACCTTAACGAAGCAAGAGATTTACAACTTTGAAATGAACATGACAACAACTGGTACTCCTTCATTTGTTTCTTTCACCATTTATGTGGATTTATAACAACCCAGACTTGTGTTTCCACCTACACGTGATATGAAATACATCTGCATGCCCACAGTAGATTTTAAACTTAAGTTATAGGTGTTGTTACTGTTTATGAGAACCTACTTGAAGCAGTAGGGGGCGGTAGATGGTCGGAGGAGCCCCTGAGTCTGGCTGTGGTTAGGTCGGTACAGAGGATTGATGTAATCCGCCTGGTTCGTCCAGAGATAACTCCACAAAGAGTGAGTCCTCTCACGTAATCTGTATGAATGTCAAGCGTCAGTCAAGAGATAAAGACAGGACGACAACATAAAAACAGGCTAAACATAGTGTCTTTATATGCATGAGCTTGGTGATGTAATATACAGTTGCTTCTGTTCAGTAGCCTTTTCTCTGACCAGATGTCTGTGCTGTGAAAAGGAGAATAAAGTGATGGTGGCTGCAGGTGTAAATCTCACCCCAGCTCTATCCTCTCCCGCTGGTTGTTGCCAATGAAGTTGCCATACTGACAGGAGTAGATGTGGCTGTGAATGGTGATGAGGAACCTCTCGTTGAACTCGAAGGCACAGGGGAACTGCTCCATGAGCTGCCACACGCACTCCAGAAACTGGTCGATGATGGGAGACACCTCTTTGGGGTCTCCGACCTGGTGGTTACATCTGGGGAGGACAGGTTACATCAGGGGAGTACAGTTGGATCCGAACACAACATCTAAAACATAGTTTCTATTAAAGTAATACTTCGGAATAAAACCTGTGAGTGAACTTGTGTCCAAAGGAGACCCAGTCTTTCTCGATGAGAACCTGAGAGCAGAAAAACACAAGTATTTCAGTGTGGCCTGATTAAAGGTTCAGACAGTTAAACCCTGCAGAATGACTGAACCTCTTCACCCTCTCTGTGGGGTCACTTTCCTCTGACTTTAGAAACAATTCCCAAAAGCTGGATTCTCTATTATATTTATTTTCCACTGCGGCTTTTGGTGGATTCCAAGTTAGCAAATCCTTCTGGTCAAAGAAACAAGCCTTATGAGCACAGTATGGTATATTATCAGTCCAAATGTAACTGGATATATGATACAGAGCGAACCAGAGGGGTAGGTGTCACTCACAGTACTACTCAACAAATACAAAAAGCTTTGGTATGTACCATGAGTCCTCTGAGGGTCCTGTAGTAAGGATCCAGCAGCACGCATGCCACCGAACACACCTGGGCAGTGCGGTCCCAACCGTCTGAACAGTGAACCAGGACACTGACACCTTCCTCTGCAACAGCCTGCAGACACACGAGAATACACAGTCTGTGCGGTGACCGAGCAGCATTAAATAATACATCGGTTAAATTGTGGTTGGAAGTACAAATATCAGCATTAATCTGTGTCGGAATTGTAGCCAGAAAATTCCACTCATTTTTGGTGGACCAGCAAAAATTTCATTTCCCCAAAAATGGCAAGCAGCTTTTGGTCAATTTGTTATATCACCCCGATGAAGGGCCTGTTCAGAAATGTGTTTAAAATAATAAAAAATAATTTTAACTGCTTTGGAAATATTTCAAAATCAAATCAAATCTTGGTCTGCTGCCAGTTATCTACTGAACGGAAAGAAGGAAGAGGACAGCAAGCAAACATGGATGTGAACATTGCATTTAAAATAAAGAAATAAAACAATATCACCGTGGCAAATACTATATAAAGGATTCACACAATACAGTTAGGCAAGAAACATTGAAAGCACACAGACATTTTATTTACAAGCTCCACAGATATTCCACCTCACTTTAAAGGACCTGTGGCTGCACACTGATTCATAACATGCCAACAGATACAAAGATACAGGCTGTGGCCACACATAAAACTTTAAAACTAACCATGTGTTCAATTAAAAGTGTGTTGTGATGTTTGTACCAGTTAAAAATGGTACAATAGGTTGTGAAAATCAACACATGAAATGACTAAAGAGTTTAAGACTGAAGCTTCTGTTGCTCATGTTCAGGGAAACTGATTTTATTATGACTGGCAGTGCTTTTTATTATTACGATTACATTTTATAGTTTCTGTCTCGTGTTCCTGTTTTTATCTGCTTCACACATCTGATGGAGTTGGTTTGGGTGTTTTTATCAGTTAATTAAAAGCTATTAAAGCTAAGTTACAAGATATTTGTTTGCCCATTTGCACCTTTTAGGAACAAACGTCTTCCTGTTAGGCTGCATGTAAATCCTGCCTCTATATGTTTAACTGATCCCACCATAGCCGTTCTCTAAATTTAACCATGTACAACCTTATGTACTTGATTGGTGGACCTCAGAACAAGTCCAGTTTATAACTGTTGGAGCTAAAGGTCCTTTTATTATACACAACACCCACACGAGGCACAGCCTGATAGGAATGATCTAAATAACTCTATAAAGGACTTACTGCAGGACAGATGTACACAGACAGACAATCTGCATCACACATACAGGATACAACACACACACACACATGCATACACACAAACACCTAAGCTAATATTGAGTGCAGCGGCGAGGCAGACAGCAGGGATTAACCTCCAGACTGACCTTAGCGATGAAGATGCCTGCATCTAAAACAGCTTTGATGTGCTTCAGCCAGCCTGAGCTCTCCAGACCTTCCAGGAAGCTGGACATGGAGGGGGAACGCAGCTCACACACTGCAACCACAACACAGCTGTGTCACCGGCAGGAAGCATGGAGCATACCTTGATCGCTGGACTTTATTAAAACCTCACATTGACTTTCACATTGCTACAAACATCCATGACAGTGAGTTCACAGGGAATCCGTGCGTGGCATGAGAAAATGTGGGTCACTGTAGCGCAAAACAAACTTCTCATGCGATGGTACGTTTGGACGCCAGTCAATGTTTTCAGTCACGATAGCAGCGAGGCTCTAGGGATGGCATTAATGGTCTGTGCAGCACTTTGATCCAGACTGAAATAACTCCAAAGATGGATTTCCATGTCATTTCAAACTGACATTTATGCTCCCCGAGGATGAACCCTGCTCACTTTGCTGATGTCCTTACTTTTTCCTGCAGTGCAACCTTCCAGGTCAAAGTTTCACTTGTGAAATATCTCAATATCTGCTTATAATCATTAGCACAAAAAATGTTGTACATATATTCATAGTTCACAGAGGATGAACCCTAAATTCTTTGGTGATACCTGACTTCTCCTCTAGTGCCGCGACGAGGCTCATTTGTGGTTTTGGGTGAAGCTGCTTAGCAACTACTTCATAAGATAAGCTAAGATAGACTTTAATGATCCCACATCGGGGAAATTCACTCGTATACACAAAGGTTGATAATAAATTATTCATAAATAAGGAATATATAGAAAAAAGTCATGAAGTCATGCTGGTGTTAAAGAGTCTGACAGTGCTCCCTCTCACATGGTGGGAGTAGTAGTCTGTTGCTGAAGAAGCTGCTAGAGGCCCTCCATTATATTGCCATGATATTTGGCACATTGACATTCATGCTCCCCTCATGGTGAATTTGACTTTTTATCTAGTTCCCTCATCATGTTTTTGACCACGATAACAGCTACACTGTTTGTTTAATAGGAATTAGCAAATTAAAAAAACATACCCGCTAAGCATTGATATTTTTGATTTAGCTAAGAACCACTGTGTATTAGTACAGCCTCACGGAGCAGCTAGCATGTCTGTGGACTGTCTGTGAGAGGACAATTAAAAAGATCCATTCCTGTACCATAAGGCTTCCTGCATTACGTTTATTTATCCTGTAAAACTGAATCTATAATTTATTTTCTTATCTTCAGGGTTCAGCACATAAATATTTGAAAGTTCACTGGAGGGGCAGAGTGACATGAACCCGTTTCTCCTCAGCTGACATTTCATATTTGCTCAGGACAACTTGTCACATTAACATTCATAACGCAGACACACTTTTAGATAAGTGTTTGAGCACAGCTGCTCACTCCTCACTCACTAATGTGTTGACAAAGTGTTTTTTTGCTGACACTACACCTGTGTGCTGAACTATAAGAGCGCTCCGGGGCCTCTGATAGGAGTAGTGAGAAGGGTTCATTTAACCATTTGTAGAGCAGACTTCCACTTTGAAGAAATGTTTGAGCTAACACTGCAAGGCAGGGGGGTCTGTGTGTAAAAAGTGTGTAATGTAAGAGTCAGTCAGGCTCTGAAAGGCAGGCGCTGTCTCCAGCATTTGAAGACTTCCCCTGTGCTGCCAGGGGGCAAAGAGTTATCACAACTAAGAACAGCTATAACTTTTCAGACTTGAAATCACATCATTCTCACGCCCTCTGTCTCTCTTTGGGGGATAAAGTCCCAGATTGTCCACTCCAGGAAACCAAAATAGCTCAGAAATAAAATCCAGATGGATTTAAAGTCTTCCTAGGAGTACCCCTGTACAATACCCAGAAATTCTCCTGTGGGCTCATTTGAGGCATGATTGCAGCACAGTCCAGTCTGCATGAACGCATATGAAAGCCACAGGGGTAGCATGGGGTCCCGCTCTGCTTTAGTAATGTGAAGAAGCAGCAGACTTTAAAGAGAAGATGCCAGAAAACATATATTTCATACCACAAACACGGGTGCGGTGAAACATTTGACACGCCGATGAATGGACTACTGTTTTTAATTAACTGCAATTACGTAGAAGATGTCCGGAAGACATGATAATTACCTTCTAGCATTTTCTGTTGGCTATTTCTCATAACGTGGATGTTCTCGATGCCGATGAACTGGAACTTAATGTTGGAGTAGTTGTCTTCGTTTTCGTAGCCTTTTCCTGCAGCTCGGTTTGCGATTGCATTCAGCTGGAAAAGACAGTTGCACAACAGTCAGAGCAAAATAATACAACATAAACATATGTTCAACAAGCGCATATGCGTTATGATGTTTTCAAGGGTTTTTGCTGTGAGCACGTCCAGCTGGCAAAACGCAGTGTGGAAAATAAAGCCCACCTGAACATACAGCATTGTAGTGTAACTCTTGTATTTACGCAGGCCGTTCCTTAGGGCACAAAAGGGCTCACCTTAGGCCTAGTGTCCACCACATACATGAAGTCGCTGCGGGGATTGGACCTCAAGATGGCCTCCAGCATCTGTTCGTCCTCCAGGCAGCGAGCGCTGAAACCTGACAGGGGCTGGCTGCTACGGCAGATGGCAGCCTGGGAGGAGGCAAGAGGCACTCAGGCATCGTACAGGAATGTTTGCATGTTGTGACAGTCGATTTAAAGTGAATTATTAGTTTGGATGACCTGTGAGAATCACAGTGAATACAAATTCACAGTCCCTTTCAAATTAAATTAATCAACCACACAATTTCTCATTTGACCATTTAGTGGACACAAGGGAAAGGGGACAGAGACAATCCCTTCTGAGTCATGAACCAGAGCGGAGGCCCTTTGTACGATCTGAGATCCACACACTGCAACCCTCAACCCTGGGAAGCTGACCTCACATACATGAAGCACTCCCAACTGTCCAGTCGAGGATTAATAGAGCAGATTGTGAAGATTCGGGCTTATTCCCGATTCAGATACAGAAAAATTGTAATTACTCATGCTGTGATTTCTCCTCATGGGACCTGACAAAGTTTGTTTTTAGAGTTCATGGCTAAGAATCTGCTGAGTTGCTCATATGTTTATTTACATTTTTTCTATTCCATTTTGATTACTAATGTCAACTGACATGGCAAAGATCTACTTGTTGCCACGTAGCAGGTCATATTTGGAAATTGATAAAAACTAAAATGACAAAAAACGACTATTTTTTGTTTAGATCTTCAAACACAAATTGTCATATTGCCCTGTAGCTTCGTTGCAGCAACCTCTATGGCTGTGCAGAGTCTTCATTTCTATAACTCACCCGTTCAAATTTTATTATAAGTGGTTGCAGCAGATATTCGTTGTTAGTAGAAGAACGCCCATATAGAAAATTATACCAAACCAAACAGAGAATCTGGTGCTACTTTGGCGCCATTGCATCTCCAAGTTTCACTTATTTCAGTCTCAGTGTCTATAGCTGATGTACAGTTGGAAGTTTAACATAACAGACAAAGATAGATGAGTTTTGGGTTCAAATCAACAATATTTTTTATATTTTTACTGCCCAACTGCAAAAAGTGGCCTGCATGCAGCATCAATAACTCAACAGCAGTGATTTCTTTATACTCTGGAGGTTTGTGAGTCACTTTCTGGTTCCCATTTTTCATGAAACAAAGAGGCATGGCAGGGCCGAGCTTGAAGAGGAAGGGTAGTGCCGAGGATCAAGTAATTTTGGCAACTAAAACTTGCCATGTAAAATAGAACTAATGTCATCGTAACATTTTTAATTTAATTTATGATCTTTTATCTTCATCAGGCTTTCCTGTGCAGGGTCTCAGAGATTGTCAGTGTTGCTTCAATCACTACTGATCCCAAAGTGTGTGAAAATGTCACCCTTCGTGCATGTATGCAGTCAACTTACATGATTTTCTTTGGAGTAGTACGACAGAGTGGGAAATCTGCCTCTGCTTCTGAACTTGGAGCTTCCCACTATGACCGGAGGTGAGGCGGACTCGGGTACAAACAGGTCAGCGGGGTACGTGTCACTCACCTTTGGAAACAACATAACAAAAAGTCTAAATTTACCGCCATGTCCTTATTAGGATAAAACAGTACAACCGGTCATAGATGTCGTCTCACTGACCTTGTAGTGTTGGTTGATGGGGGAGAGTTTCCAGAGGGAGTTTGGGAGTCCCATTCTGCTGTAATCAGCCTTGAGGTCCAAGAAGTCCCATTCCTGCCGTCTCTCCTCATCGTCAACGTTTGGCTTATAGGAGAAGCAGTACAGCTCCTCGTAACTCTCTGCAAGGCACAAGGTTGCATGTTGATGCACAAAACCTCCAATTTGTAGCAGTTAGATAGACCAAAGTGTTGCAAGAGCAGAGGAAATGAAAACAATACAGTTTTTGATGCACTGCTCTGCTTCTAAACCACATCTGAGCCAGCCATAATGAGGCTTTGTTGGCGTGATAGCACAGTTTACCTGGCTGGGAGAGCCGCAGCAGGGACAGGTGAACATCATGGCACTCCCGCTCTAGAGGTATGACGAAGTGGTGAACCTGGAAGTTCTTGCAGTGGATGATTAGAGGACATCCCGAGGCCGTGGCTGACTGTTTCTCCACGCTGCACACCAAACTGTGAAGCACCTGAAAGCACAAATACCTTTTTTTTTTACTATTATTTACATTTACACCTTTATTTGTTGGTGCCACCTGGCTGGTTTGTGGTCATACCCATGTTTCATTGCGCACTCCAGCCTCGTTTTCCACAAAGATGGTGTGTGTGGCTGTCAGGTAAAAGGTGCCCACCCTACTTCTCCTGGGGGACACTTTGTCAAGCAGCCTGACATTCTCCACCTGGAGGAAGAACAACAACATGGTGAGCTCCTCACACAGCTGTACTCGTGTGTTATCAGCACTGATACACAAACACACCCTGCCCTGCACGTCAAATGTTGGCTGATAGCAAGCAGGAGGACCCTGGCTGCCTACGTGGCCGACACCACACACGCCTTTTAATTAATGTATGTTTGTTCAATGATTTGAATTAGAAGTCTGAGCACACACACACACACACCGGGCGGCCTGAAGTGACACACCGGGAGGTTACAGTGCGGAAACTGTGGCTAAAATCACTGCAACCAGGTCCGCGGTTACCTTTGGTAGTCGGATGTGCTCCATCAGCAGCTGGAAAGATGAGCCGCGGCTTCCTGTGATTACTAACCCGGTCACAATACAGCTACCAACAGCTCAACATGTGTACAATATGGTAGCTTTGACGTGTTAGCTTCAATTTTAGCCTAAAATGTTTAAGTCGCGCGCAGGTAAACCGACCATAATATTGCTACGCTGGCTTCGCCAGAGCTGCGCTGCCGGGTCCTAAAGCCCGCCCCGGTGTTTCGGTTTAACGAGTGACCGTGTCAACTGGTGACCGTTTGCCGAGTTAGTTGTCGTAGTTACGGCAGCCGTTGAAACAGGAAAGTAATACGTAGCTGTCAAATAAAATCAGATATGTTTTTTTTTAATATATATTATAACATGATAAACAAAGGAGGCATTCACGAGGACAGCTACGTTACAGCTACACCTGTCGTAACTACGACAACCACAGACGCATTCGGCTCCACGGTCACCAGTTAACATGGTCACTCGTTAAACCGAAACACCGGACCGGTGCCAGCTGTGGCCTTCTTCTGGCTGCTGCTGAACACTGTTGTTTTTGAGCACGTTTTTCACGGAAACGGCTACGTAGCTTTATTGATTAATGACGTGGTTTATTGATAAACAAGATAGCTTAAGATAATGATGGTGGGAGTAGCTTTGTTGACACAAATGAGCTACTTTGTATGGACAGACACTAAGCCAATACTCTAGTTTCAATTCTTTATTTTGCATTGGTCAGTGTGGATATATAAATAAATAAACAAACCTCATAATGTATAAATCTTGTTATTTTTAAAAAGGTTTTTATTGAATATAAGAGTCATAGACTGCTTGATAATACAGACAAATAGCAAAAAGACAAGACTAGACGCACAAAGCTGTATTAAATACCCACACAGGTGTTTTTATTTATGATTAGACCTGCTGAGGTTCATGTTTGGTGAAACTTTGCTGAGAATTAAAGTCACCAAAATGTTCTAATAAAAATGATAAAGGTGGAAGTCCTACTTTAAAATATAGCAAAATGAGAATGAGGGAGTAATAATAATAATAATGTACTTTATTGTCCCCTTGGGGAAATTCATTTATTTCAGTCTGTTACTACTTTTCACAAACACACACAGGTCTGAGCACACAGACAATTATATGGGCAATGGGTCGCTGCCATACAGAGGTCCGTGTGGTTCAGGGTTAGTGGCGTTGCGTACGAACACCTCAGTCCACATCTGCATCGGCTGGTCCGTGCTTGATTGGTCGCCCTGCAATCATCAAGCCAAGCCCCTTTGGACTGAGCTACTGCTGCACATATCATGTCTAATCACTTCATTCTTCTCACGTTAGAAAACTGACAGAAGGAAGGAAGAATGTACGTGACAATGACATTTTACAGCTAAGAGTCAGACAAAACAAAACACTTAAAGGGTGGCTGCTCACCATACTCTATAGCATTTTTTTTGTCATCTGTCAGCAACATTCAGAGTTACAACTTCTAGCGGTATCTAGTGCAGTGACAGCCATTCCAGATGTTAAGGGGTGTGAAGTATGCCAGCAGACATTTTGAAGTGTTATGTGAAGGCTGAATTAATAGGGTGCAGTTGCACATTCTGGCACCGAGCATAAAAATATGTAGAGTTAAGAGCTTAAGTGATTGTTGCTCTGTTAAACAGAGCATGAAGATATTTTAAGAAGCTCCCCAGTGCAAACACAGATGGATCCCATAAGTTTTAAACTGGATGTATGCTGTTTTAGTTGATCAATTCCTGCTGACATCCTCACAGTTTCAGCAGATGTATTTTTATATACAGCAGCATTTCCAGTGAGCAGAGGAGCCATCTGTTGCAGGACAGTAGACACAGAGAAAAAAACAATAAAAGTAGTTAGTTAAACTAAGCAGAAGTGATTGGCTTACTGACGCCTGGGAGCTCTGCTGCATGCCTTCTCCTACTGGCTGCATTCATGTACGAGGAACCAAAATAAGCTTGATTGTCCAATGATTATAAAATCCAATTCAGTTCTGATAATATGACACAGATCACATATTTTGCCTCTGTTTAGATAAGCAGTGATATTATGTGCATTTACTAATTAAGACAAACCAGCCTTGATGACTGATCTGATCTTTGTTCGTGTTTGCTATCTCTTTCATCGCCAGTACATGTCAAAAAATAAATATCTAGGAGTAATTGCTTCATATAAAAAGTTCCAAAAAGATATGAAATGTGCAGAGGGAAACCAAATATTTATTTAGGGTTGTAAACCTGTGAAATCCCTCATTGCATATTAACCAATTTTATGGTAAACCACGTTTTAGAGCCTTCACAGTGTGGAATTCATTTCTGGAAGTCAGTGCATCCTGAGGGACTTGGAATAAAGTCAGCTTAAGGTCACAATTAACCCGCAGGCCAAAAGATTCTTGGACATCATAAATCATATTTAAAAGAATCTGTTACTGTTGCCAAATGTGTTAAAACATAAGACTGAGGGTTCAGTACTATACGCTGAGATTGTACCTTGACCCACATCCAAACATTTGGCCCGTGTAGTGTCCTAAACCATGAATGGTTATTGCGTTACATTTAAATACGTACAAATGTAGTTAGACACAAAAAACAGTGAGTACAGGAAATCATATTTAGCAGAGAGGGGAGAGGGACCTTTGAGCAGGGATGAATGGATAATACTTTATCCTCCTTCCTAATAAAAAAAGTATTAAGTCAAGGTAATGGGTAATGTCTTCAGGCTGCAGTCCCCAGACTGTTCTTAAAATGTAATATGAGGACGCTCAGTGCTATTACATTATTAACATCTAAACCATGACTAAGACTAGCCTCCTAAACAGATTTCTAACCTATTTTTAAGGTCTATATCCAGTCCTATATATTCTTTATTCACAGACGTGAATGGATGTCCTTGTTGGCCCGAGTTATCTGTGGTCCTGTCCTTCATTTAGCTTTGGTACGTCCACATAAACAAGTTATATTTCTGTCAAACATCCTCTTGTCCGCTCTTGGCGTCTTCATTCTCCTCAGAGCTGTTGTCTGCCTTATCAGTGATCGTTCACTCTAACATTTCCTGGTGACACCAGTGTTAACTGGAGCGAGTAGTCCCAGTGTTCGCAAGGCAAACACCACTCAATCTGTTGACCATATCCACGATTTTGAAGCTGGGTCACTCAGCCATTGGAGGGCAAATGCATTCAATTGGCTTCACAGAATTAGCGCATGTCAACATTGAGACACGGTGAGCCAGTGACTCCTTTCCATCCTTTCCATGGTTACGGAGACTACGTGCATGTGAAGAAACTATTAGTATTTTAGTGGTCCAGGAGTATATTATGGAATTTTTCCAATACATATCCAGCATTGAATACAGGTTACATGATGTTAATTATGTTTTATTCATAATTTCATGCTACTTCAGTGTAACAATCTGATTCACCAGCTTCACTGATCCACTGTGTGTACTTTGTAAAACCATGACTAGTAAATTTTAACACAATAGTTTAGATGTTTTTTCAATTTCATGCTCCTCAGGGAGTCATATAGTCCTTTTATTGCACACTCCTGGTTGTATTTGTGTTAAATCAGTATTTATAAGTCCAGTTTTTTAGATGAATGTATGTGTGTTTAAGACAAACAGCCAGCATTAACAGTAGTGTCTCCAGTCTGCACACCACTAAGTAAAGCATTGGCTTTCCTCATCAGCATGCACGTCAGATAATCAGCCCCTGCAGCCAAGGTTTGGTGGGCGATGGGCCATGATGTTTGGCTGGATGGACAAACTGAGAGAGAGCTGGCTGTTGCCATGCCATGGAGTCTCTGGTCTGTGGGTTGGACGGTGTTTCTAGCGGCCAGCTGCCACCTTCCCACTGAGGTTTCAAGCTGGTTTGAGCTGGTCTTGGCACTTATAATCTCCACTGCAAACTCAACCTTTAATTCACAGTTTTTGACAGAAATTTGACTTTTGTTTTTTCCTCCAAGAGCTCAAACTCATAACTGGAGTTTCTGTGACAATGCCAGGCTTTTGGTGGTGTACCACAGTGAGTTATGCTATTGATTTGGTAACGTCCATGGGTCCAATAGCTCAGGGAACATTGAGCAATACCTGTCCTCCATTAGGAGGACTTAACCCCCCAGTACTGTAGCTCGTCCACCCTTCATTGACCAATCAGCACCCATGCTTTTAGCAGCACTCCTGTGGGCTGTACTGGGTAAACACAAGTGTCTGCCTCAATGTTTGTCATTGCCAGTTGCCTAACCATTTATCAGTACTCAGTAAGCATCTCGACAGCTGGGATCTATTTGACCTTATTGTGCATCAGAAATCACTAAACTAAAGATTTCTTCCTTTCTCTTCTCTGTCTTGCTCTGTGATCCCAGGATGAGAGCTTATGGTGCAGTGTTGAGCTGCACTCAACTCAGTTTAACACAGACCTCAAGCACTGGAGGTGAAACACCCCCCCACCCCTTCAACCCATTTCCCCGGGGTTCCCTCCTCCCCTCCCCTGGCGGTGACGGGACTGGAGGCTGAGTCTACTAGGGGCAAGGCGAGAGGAAGAAAGACTGGGAGGCGTAAATGTGCAGCTCTGCAGCACAGTGTACAGTTCATGCCAGGATATGAATTAGTGTTGAGCACAGTGCTGAAGCAGAAGTTTGGAGTTCAGTGGATGTAATTTGACTTTTACCTGTGCTTCACGTGCAGCTGATCCGCTGTGGGAAGAAGCAAGCTGGAAGAAAAGCACACACACTTCTAACAGCTTCTGATCTCAGACCTGTCATATCCACACTGTGTCATTCTAACAGGTAGGTGTATGTCTGTAGCGAAGAGGAAAGAAATGTAACATTTGGTGCAGTAGTTGTGACTTTAGAATAACTAATACTGGAATTTAATAGTCAAAGTTTTGCAGTAGCTATGAGCTGTTTGTGAACCAGAACAGGTTCTGCCTGAGATATGAACTAGTTGTTGCTGTTACTGTACAATGTAAAATACACCTGACATGTGCATGCAAATTACTGCCATTTGTCTGCAAACTGAATTTTCACCTCAGACTCATTCTTGGAGACTCTTTAAAACTGCCCACATTGTGATGTTAATGAGCTGTCAACTCCATAACTCATTTCTAAAAAAAGAAGAAAAAAAAAAGCACACTTAAGTGGAGATCAATGCATATTTGGACGGTCGTCAGTGTTATTTAACGGTCAAGATGATCAAAGTCTTGGTTCAACGAAGAAGCCTTAACTTCAAAGCAAGCTAGAAACTATTCACCGGAGAGCGGGCATAGTTTTATTTCTCTTTTATCATATTGCATTCATGCAAATATTTTAGGCAGAGACCCCAGCAATCTTACTAATCAGAGGTGACGTTTTAGAGGCAACACAATGAAAACAAAGAAATTCTCTGGACTTTGTCTTTTTATGTCCTTTCCTTTTAAAGTAATTAGTAAAGAGAGATACTGGAATGTCTTTATTGTGCTGTAGTGGTGCATTCACGGCCCCCTTTATGAATGCAGCTCTTTGAGTGCTTAGATTTGCACCATTACCCCAAACAAGAGATTTTAATGGGGTGCTACTGTATAACTTTAACAGGCTATAGCACTTGGCAGCGTTCCTACTAGTTTTAATGTCCAAACCCCACCTTTGTTTCATCTTCTCATGTTATGCAACTGTCTTTTCAGCACTTTGCAGAACGAGATCTGCTGGAAATGTAAATCAGGTGGAGTGAAGTCAAACTGTGCTCACAAACCTGACCTTTGGTTTCACAATTCTTGCACCTTTCTATTGAATGTTAAAGAAGTGCAAATATTGATGTTTAGATAAAGAAGGGATGAGATCTTCTGGCTGTTCTGTTTTCTCTGTCGCTCTTGCGATGTGACTTGTAGAGATTTTTCAAATATTTCTTCTTTATGTGCCTCTGCACTTTAGAGGCCCTCATGCTACATGTCCACATAACTTCACACCCCTTAAACTGCAGGGCATATTATGTAATTGTTTAAGTCCATGGCCTGATTAGAAGTAAAGGGTCTCTGACGTCGAAGGGGACATTTTACACACAGTAAAAGAAAACCTACATGTCTACACTGCAGAGGTATTTTCAGGTATTTTCTTCTCTCTTTCCCGCTGTCAGCAGGTGTCGACATGCTAGAGCAGGTTCTGTCGTTTGGCCGCTCCCTGGTGCGCAGGAAAGTGGTTGACCTGAGCAGCCTGGAAGACTCAAAACTGTGCCGCTGCCTGGGAACCATCGACCTCATCGCCTTGGGGGTGGGCAGCACTCTGGGGGCCGGCGTCTATGTCTTGGCTGGCGAGGTGGCCAAGGGAGACTCAGGCCCCAGCATCGTCATCTCCTTCCTAATTGCTGCCTTAGCCTCCGTCATGGCTGGCCTGTGTTATGCAGAGTTTGGCGCACGCGTGCCCAAGACCGGCTCTGCTTACCTTTATAGCTACGTGACTGTAGGAGAGATCTGGGCCTTCATCACTGGTTGGAACCTCATTCTCTCCTATGTGATTGGTGAGTTGGTGACAGTGTTTGAAGTATGTGTGATTTAAAGAAGATACTGAATGTTTACTTCTTCCTCACAGGAACCTCCTCAGTTGCCAGAGCTTGGAGCGGCACGTTTGATGAAATGATAGGAGGACACATCGAGATATTCTGTAAAACCTACTTCAGCATGAACTCTCCTGGTTTGGCTCAGTACCCTGACTTCTTTGCCGTCTGCCTGATACTGCTGCTCTCTGGTAAGGCAGCAAGTAAAAGGCCTGAAAGTCATAAAATTCATTCATTATGTTGGCACGAGGGCTGCAGAAAGAAAAAAAAAAACGAATATTAGAACTGGTGCTTTTTGTTTAAAAAGTCAACTTTCATAAGCTACAGCTTGTACAATCCAATAAAGAGATGGCAGGACATTGTATCGTAAGTGTTTTAAAAGGTCAGGGCAGTATTAGTCCACTGGGAGCCTGTATTCACCCTTTCTTATTTAAAAACTCCCAGATCATCCTGCTTCTCTTTCCCACAGTCACACACAATCAGAGCTGGGAAATGCCCAGTATAAGTGCAGTTTCTTCACAACCTCAGACCACTGAGAAGCTCCACTGTAGCAGCTCAGGCTTAAATATCGCCAGTAGCTGTTGGCTACTTGGACAGTGCTCTATATTCATTTCCCGTGTGCAGATTCATGACAGTCCAGAGATTCACACTGGATATGTTTTGGTGAAATTCCACTTTTATGACACTCAGGCTCAAAATGAAAACTTTATTGTGAGCTGCCAATATAATATGAGATGTGATCCAGAAACAATCCACTATTGTTTGGTTGTTTGTAAAGACCACAGATGTGGAACTTTTGCAACAAACAAAAGTAATAACTTTTTGTCTAGCAACATTTCATTTGTCCAATACTTTATGAACAAATATAGAAAACATATTAACATACAAAACTAAAAAGGGTAAACATTATAACTGCTTAAGATCACCATGTTAATGATGTCAGCATTAAGATAAAATGCTAACACTACTGCTGGGTCTAATAATAGATCAAATATTTATTTAAACTAACATTAAAAAAGCGAACATCACCGTACTTGTCTCTTTGCTTATCGCAGGGCTCCTGTCGTTTGGAGTGAAGGAGTCAGCCTGGGTCAATAAAGTGTTCACTTCAATCAACGTGCTCGTACTCTTGTTCGTCATCATCTCCGGCTTTGTCAAAGGAGACACACACAACTGGAAGATAACTGAGGAATCCCTTATAAATGTCACCATAGTTACAAGGTGATTTGTTGTGTTTACACGGCATCTGTATTTCTGTTTGTGTTCATGCAGCGCTCCCCTATAAAACACACAGTGGCCAAACTTTTTCGTCATGTCAGCTACATTTTTAGTCCAAGTGTTTGTGTTTTACAGGAACTTGTCAGTGACGGCCAACGTGAGCAGCGATTATGGAGCTGGAGGGTTCATGCCCTACGGCTTCAGCGGGACCTTAGCTGGAGCTGCCACCTGCTTTTACGCTTTTGTTGGATTCGACTGCATCGCAACTACAGGTGAGCCGCTTATAGGTTGTGATTTGGTGTCATTTCATTGCAGCAAAGCTAAATGTAAGGATATTTGTGTGTGTGTGACAGGTGAAGAGGTGAAGAACCCTCAGAGAGCCATTCCCATCGGCATCGTGGTGTCACTGACCGTCTGCTTCCTGGCGTACTTTGGCGTGTCAGCTGCGCTCACGCTGATGATGCCGTACTACCTGCTGGATGAGAAGAGCCCCCTGCCCATGGCCTTTGAATACGTGGGCTGGGGCCCTGCTAAATATGTGGTCGCTGCAGGTTCACTGTGTGCCCTCTCCACCAGGTAAGCACTTTCATTCAACATTCATGGTGGACAAAAGCTTTTAGATGTTAGATTTACTGTGTTCGAGTCAGCCTTATTTATAATATGTCTTTAATTTGATTGATGTGCATGCTATAAATGGGTGAGATCTGGTCAAAGTTATGACCACATATCTCTATCCATGTCTCGTTATTGGATTGATTCCTGTTGCTTAACTGGGCATAGCGGGCGAAGTGCTTAATTCTCTCTGTTTTCAGATACATGCATGTCTTTGTGATATACTACTTATAATTAAAATATCATAAATAAGGTGGGAATGGTTGTTTCAAAACAATATACTGGTGTGACTTAATTCTGTCTTTCTTCCCTGGAGGTTTGCTTTATCAGTTTCCCTTACCGTCAGGCACTAACTTATCCCATCATTTACATCTGACACAAGTTAAATAGGATGACTTAGTGCCTGAAATAAGTATTTAGGATGTTACCCTTTGATGCACATTTCGGTGCTTTAACCTAAATGTTTCCACTCCTGGGAAATGTAATTACTGAAGGGCCCATGAGCCCCCTTTTTTAAATACAAATCTTTATTCAGCTCTCAAAACTGAGAAAAACAACTACCATCTACTTTCAAACACAGAAAAATGACTGTTTGAAGACATTAGCGGTGTGTAATTTACCCTTGAAAGCAGCCACAAAGTATCTAAGTGCCAACAGGAAAGAAAGACACTCACTGACTTTAATTATGCTCTGAAGCTTTGATGATGTGATTGTAGGTGTAAGTGTGTGTATGTGTGTGTATGTATGTGTGTGTGTGTGTGTTTGGGGCTCTTGACTAACGTGTTGGTCTTGCATGTCTCTGCTGTCTCATGCAGTCTGCTGGGCTCCATTTTCCCCATGCCTCGTGTAATCTATGCTATGGCAGAGGATGGGGTGCTTTTCAAAGTCTTAGCCCGAATCAATCCTAAGACGAAGACCCCACTTATTGCCACTATGACATCCGGTGTAGTAGCAGGTGAGAGCCGGGGAGAGTCCAGTGAGATCACTCCTGCTAATCTTTCTCCACCAATCAACTGTGAAAGACACAGTCAAATATGCAGATTTGGTTTCTTTTCTTCGTGAAATTCACCCAACCTTTCATATTTTCTGCTTTAACTTCTCCAGCTTTTAGGGTTTTCCTCCATGTACACAAGTTGTTCTTTCACAGTTGTGCAGGTGTCATGTTTTCTTTCCCAGAATGCCCTCACCTTAACCGTGAACCCTCTTCTCCCTAGCCTGTTGGGCTCCATGTTCCCTCTGCCGCGCATTCTCTTTGCCATGGCACGAGATGGTATTCTGTTCAAATTTATGTCCAAAGTGAGTAAGCGCCAGTCGCCCGTGGCTGCCACCATGGCGGCAGGTACCACTGCGGGTAAGCTCCCGAGACGAAGACTCGTCTATCCCCGGGGTTGTATCGTGGATTTTGTTTGGGGTTTTTTATTTGTGCACAAGGTGGTGGTGGTGGTGGTGATGGTGACTGCATGTTAAAGTTGGTGATGTTTCCAAAAGCATGTGATGAAAACATCGTTAAGGCTGATAATTTGGGTTTTTTAATTGTGTTCAACACTTCAGTCCATCTGGCTTCTTCTTTCACTACATCCTGACATCTTTAGAATAATTTTAACATTTCAGGCTTATTTGCTTCCTTGCCAAGAGTTAGATATAAAAGTTGAAACCACTCATATTTGTGCAACTAGTACTTCAGTAGTACTCAAGTACTGTAGTTTTCAATTTCACAGAACACCTCTGTTCTTTTTGTTATTGTTGTTTTACTTCTCACCGTGCTGCAGTGATGTAGAAGGGTGTGTGTCAGTACACCGTGACATGAAACAGGATTGAAGCTTTCAGCCAGAGAGGTCATGAAATATTTCTTTTCATCCTGCTGAGTTAGACTCAAGACTCAATGACTCGACTTGGATTATGTTCCACCATTTCAAATGATAAAGTAAAGTCAAACAGTTGGCCTTCGGGGACTGCTGTGGTGCTCATACGATATCAAAAACATCTACATCTAAAGCTTTCCTGCACAGTACGATCAAGATATGATATGTGGTTGCAACATGCTCACTGTGCTCAGGTGTTGTGAGGTGAAATCTGCTTATCAAATTAGGTTATCCTCTTATCAAATCCAGCTACGGGAATAAAATATAACAAATGATCAAATTAGAGTTCAAAAGTACACAACTTTATTTTCCCCAGCACATCGAATCTCCCAGAGCCAGAGCACAGGCCGTATACTGAGCGACTAGTACAACCGGACAGGGGTGCTTTCTTTGTTATTTTTGTTTTAATGTAATGTTGTGAGGAGCAAGAGGAGTTTGAACTGTGCCGCTGAGATCAGCTCCATACCGGAGTCTGGTGCTGAGATACAAGAGAGGGAACGCCGCAGTGTATCTCACATCAAACGACGCTCGGTATGGAGACGATTACAGCTGTCAGCCCGGGGAAACATTTTGTGTCTTTATATTGTTAAAAACATGTCTGCATGAAATTTAATTTGCCTCTTGTTTATCTTCATGTGCTTTTGTTGGATGGTGCATATGCAGAAAAAACAGCTTTTTCCATTGTTTAATTGCAAGAATATTTTTGTTTTATCTCTGTACGTGGCTCTAAATGAATGTCTTTTATCAGCAATGATCCCATTTCTTATAAATCTTCTATTTAAAGGTGAACAAGTTTGTGCTAATTGTATTTTTTTTGCTTACCACAGCCATCATGGCTTTCCTGTTCGACCTCAAAGCGCTCGTTGACATGATGTCCATCGGTACTCTGTTGGCCTACTCGCTGGTTGCTGTGTGCGTACTTATTCTCAGGTGTGTACATTTTTAAATAAATCCTATTTGTGCAACATTGTGAAACATTTTGCCTTATAGCTTTTCCAAAAAAAGGTATGATTACCCCATCAGTGTAACATACGGCTCGTGTTATTGCAGCACAGCGGTGATGTAAGAGCTGTGAATGCTCCCATTGTGTCGATGTGAAGTGGCTGCTTGAGTGAATGAAAGTGTTTACTTAAGTTTTCTGTACTTGCTAAACACTGGACATGCTGTACACCTCTGCTGGTTGCACCAAGGTGACTCATCACCACAGCCGCAGTAAACACATTCCCTGATTTGTAGGCCTCGGTTGTTGTTAAAGCTATTTCACAATCAAAGTGGTTTGTAGCTGTATGTACTGTGTATTAATAGTCAGTACTTATAGACACTGAAGTGCAGCAGTGTGGCTTTAAACTATGCTAAAATACAGTCTTATGACCTTTAATGCCTTTGTGGTGCAGGTACCAGCCGGATGGAGCCTTAGAGCGGCGGACAGGCACTAATGAGAGGGACTACCTGACCTCTGAGGGGGGAGAGTCTGACCTGACGGAGTCTGAGTCCCACCTTAACATGCTGAAGGGTGGCAGCTCCACCCTGCAGGCTGTCCTGCACCCTCCCATCTCACCGTCTGAGCATTCCTCCAGTGTGGTAAACATGTCCATCTGTGTGCTCGGTATGCAGGCCAAGTTACAAATCACCTTTATTATGTGATGTAACTAAAGACGTGAGAATTAAGTGTGTGTTTTCCACCACAGTGCTGGTAGTGTGTGTGCTCAGCTATCTCACCACGTACCACATCGGCTCAATCCTTAATATGGAAGTGTGGATCCTGGCATGTCTGTCCGTGTGTCTCCTCATCTTCAGCGGCTGCGTCTTCATGGTCTGCAGGCAGCCTCAGACCAACAAGAAAGTCTCCTTCATGGTGCGTGACAGCTCACTGAGTCCTCGTTATGGAATGAGGCCGATCCATTGCAAATGAACTGATGGTAGATTTTGTGCTTGTTGCCATCACAGGTTCCTCTTCTGCCTTTTCTGCCCATTCTGAGCATATTTGTCAACATTTACCTCATGGTTCAGCTGAGTGGAGATACATGGATACGTTTCTCTGTGTGGATGGCTGTGGGTGAGTGTCTTTTAACCGTCCGACCCTTCATGACCCATAACTGTTAGATATTTTGGGGGAATAAGCCTACAGTTAAGATCAATACCACTTTCATGTTTATGTGCATGAAGCTTGAGTTGAGACAGTTAGCTTAGCTTAGCATAAAGAATGGGAACAGGGGTAAACAGCTAGCCTGGCACTGTCCAGAGCTACTCTGCCTTGGCTGGATGCAGTGACTTCCTAGCCTTCCTTGTCACCATGAGGTCAGCAGAAGTCACTACCCCTGGCCAAGAAATAGTTTGACACATGACTCCCCTAACACCACACCATGATGTTCACACTGTACAGATTAAACAAACATGTTAATTAGAGAGCTTTGCAGGTGCTGGTGGTGGATTTTGTCTTTCAGACAGGACATAGCCCCTGTTTCCAGTCTTTATGCTAAGCTACGCTAACTGCACCCTGGCTGCAGCTTCATATTAGGGTTAACAGTTAGGGTTAGAATCTCATATCTCGTCCAACACTTTTCTCAGGCTTCCTGATCTACTTTGGCTACGGCATGTGGCACAGCGTGGAGCGCCAGCGCTTACTCCAGGATTCTTTAAACAGCAGCAGCACCAAGGAACACAACAAAACCAGCAGAGAGAAGCAGGTTGGTGCGGGTGCAGTAGGAAAAGACCAGGAGAGTTTCATCTGCCCGGAGAAGACCAGCCAGTTTTAAAGTTTACCAGCTCGCTGACAGACTCTGTGAGGCGACAGATGCATAAAAGCAGCTCTGCCTTGATGCACCTGTTTGTTACAGCTTCTCCGTGTGTGACTCAAGCACATTCAGTCTGCGAAAGGCAGTGTCAGTATTCTGTATCAGCGGGCACATGATTGGAAGCCGCTCTATCACTGTGATGGAACCACATCCTGTAGGTCACTTTGTGCTTCATGGACAGCATGGAGGCAGGAATGAAAGGACAGGTAACACACTGGAGTGTGATGGTTATTTTCTCTAACACTGAAGCAGTCGATGCCACGACTGCAGCAAAGCTTTTCTGTTTTTAGTGCATGACACACACTTTTTATCTTTTATTTTTACATTTGAAGCAGGTTTGTACAGGTCGGTTTATAAACGTCTTTGAAATCTGTGTTATCCATTTAACGAGTGGATATTATTAGATTTTAATGCCAATTATGTACTAGTATTAAAAGTAGGATCAAGTAGGGTAATGTTAGTTTGTGGTAAAAGCACTCATTGTTCTTGCTGACAAAGGACCAATCATATATTTTAGAACTGTTCTGTGCATAATTGTTTTACATGCATACAAAGAAATCTGTATAATGGAAGCTCATAGACGCTGCCACGTGTAAATGATGTCAAATAGTTTTGTAGGCACTTAACATGTAACGACTCGACTCAGTTTACTGTATATGTCCGAGATCTGAAAGTAGGCCAAGTTCTGGTGGAAAGTTTCCAGGCTTCTGTAGATGTTACGTAACAGATGATGTTTATCAACCTTTGCTGGAGTTATCAAGGTAGCTGTAGTTTTTTTTTTTTTTTTTTTGGGTGGTTACTTTTTTATTTTTGCTTGGTTATCTTTTGTTTATGAACTGTTGCAATCTGAATATGAAGATTGGTATTTGGTACAGAAGTCTACTCAAAATGTATTTGTTAGTTAGGGTTAGGGCTGCAGACATGCTGTTTATATAACCTTCATGAAATTATTTTCACTTAACCAGACAGCTTAACAAGAAGGACAACAGTGTCAAACAAAGTATTATATATAAGAATGTCTGTCTGTCTTGCCACATTATTTAGATGAACTGGGCATTTTCCAGATTTATTCTCTCGTGTTCATTGTCTTACTTTAAAGACTGGAGTCTGTGTTGCTTTGAAGAATCCTTTTGTGCTGAACTGCATAAAAATCCACTGCTTACATCCTTTCCCTCGGGCTTTTAGGGGCCACCATGTCTTTCTTATACTATGAATTGTAAAGCTCAGTGAGCTCTAGTTTACAGTAGAAGTTTTCTGTGTGAGCTTTCACCTGTACCGCCCGAGTTTTACACCATCTGATGTGGAGAAATCCTACACTTTATAAGAGGTCAGTTACTGAGACTGTGGGTTGTTGGTGATGGTTTGAAGGAGGCGATCGATGTGTGCAATGCAGCGGGTTAAATGAATCTGGAACAAATTCAGAAGGTAGTCTCAGCAGGAGTAAGATACATACACACTAAAAAAAACACTACATTAAAACCGACTCAGTGTGAGGTCAATACAGCGCTGATGCAGCGCTGGAATTAACTCACACCGGATCAGTTTTTAACCCAGTGTGTTTTAGTGTGTTTTATATACTGAACCTCTACATTATCAGTGTAGAGTCTTCCAGTGAGGTCACTGGATAAGGTACATGATGTAGTCACCATGATGTCAAGATGCGGTATCACTTGTTATCAGCTGCACAGACAAAAACAATAAATGTATTTTCCAGTAGCACAGTGTTTGGTATTTTATTTTTTTGTTTTATTATCATTGTCTGTTAGTTAGCGGGTTAAAAAATACAGCGCTCAAATCAAAGAGGAGCTGGTTCATTTTAATGTAGATGACGCCACCGTGTGGCCATCTAGGATTTTCTTTTTGCTCCTACTCCTAAACTGAGACAGAGAAGCATTTTTCTGTTGCTCTGAACAGTTAAAATACTAATACTACAATGTAAAGATACTCTAAATACTACATACTATACACTACAAGTAAAAGTACACCCATCCATCCCCTGTAACAGCTTATCCTCATCAGGGTCACGGTGGGGCTGGAGCCTATCCCGGCTGAGGTGGGGTGCACTGTGGACGAGTCACCAGTTCATCACAGGGCACATAGAGACAAACAACCATTCACACTCACACTTAGGGGCAATTTAGAGTCCAAGTAAAAGTGAGCATGCAGACTTAATATCTACAGATGCTGCAGGTCCTCTTCCACAGAGTCCACCATGTTGAACTGCCATGTTTCAGCATGAAGCTCCTCTGGATGTTAGATGTCCAGAGGTACCATAGAGTGAATAAAAAGATCCAGAAGTAGAAACCATAGTCTAAAATGTAGAGGAAAACACCTTTACACTCATTAACATGATGAGTAGAAAAGTCAGAAAGCAAAGCTTTGAAATCTTATTTTTGCTATTGGGAAGAGGAAAACATACTAAACACAACACAAGGAGGGTAGAAACGACTCCAGATATGATATCCTGCATGAGTTGGGTAAGACAGTGTAGCAGAAGGGGTTATTTCCTGCGGCTAGATTAATAATATCCAAAATGTTTGGTGCAAGTTTTGCATGAGTGAGTTGAAGAGTGAATTAAATGGAAAACTGCTGCTTCATGTTGTCTGCACCTCATTTATTGATGCCACAGCGAGTGTTAACCATGAGCAGTCAGAGCCAAAACACATGCTGCAAATTAGGATGTTGTTGATGTGCAACACATGATATAACAAACCCCTCCAGAGCAGCACAGTGGTGCGTTTCTGATTCAGTGATCACACTTTAAAGGACAAATGCACATCTTTTTTTCAAGTCTATCACAAAACAGTACTCACATGTACAAAGGGTTATCGGTGAGGAGGAACAATTACAGACACCACAAAATGTTTCAATGTGCGTATGGACATGTTAGAGCTTTAAAAAAGCACTATGATTCACACTCAGGTCCAGCAGAGGGCTCCAGAGTCTGTGATTCTGTTCTGCAAATCTGAGGAGAGGGAGTAAACAGAAGGGGCTCTGAAGTTATTTTCCCTTTTCCTCTCAGTCTGTGAGGAGGATGGAGCTAGAAATCTAAACAGGGTAGCTGGAGCCTGCAGAGTTCCAGTGAAGCTCCGAGCCTGACCTCCTTTTCCTACTTGAGCCTCTCACCAAGCCTCCCTGATCACCTCGGCCCCGCTGAGCTGTAGCCCCCTCCGACAGCCTTCATAGCCAGAACACTATGAAGCTCTGGGTTGTGTTTTGCCTGGCAGTGCTCTGGGTGGAGCTCCAAAATGGTGAGTAAAGTCTCTACTCATCTTCACATATGTCTTGGAGATTTATGAGCGAAGCAAAAATATCTGTTAATTTCATCATGAGAACGTGGGAGGAAGTGAGTAGGATTAGATAATCTAGTTATATTGGCTGGTGGCTCCGCTGGCTGTGATTGGTGTAGGAAGTGGATCCACAAAGAAGTAAATCTTATTCACACCTGGCTAAGACAGATATCTTGTAGTCTTTCCACAGGCGAACACTGAATCCAATCTGCTCTGTTTTAAGCCATGTTATGCATGTTATTTGTGAGATTTTGTGCAAGAAGCTGTGTGAGTTTTTACAAAGTGTTTCTGCAGACCAACTCAAACCAGCTGCATCCGAGGCATGCAACAGGCGTTTCTAATTAACTGGACTTTACTGCTGACCTTTTCCTTGGTGCTCTCATTAATGCTGCACTGAAGAATAAGAATAACAAACCCAGGGAGTTTACAGACTGATCATTTTGTTCTTGTCTGTAATCGTTTGTGTGTTCTGTGCCCACTGGAAAATACAGCTGAAAGCAAAAAAAGGCTGGTTTCTGGACATTTTGTGCCAGCAATAAGGTTTTCATACTTCCTGTTCAACTGTTGTCACAGCTGGGGGAAGCACAAAGAAGTAGCACTACACCAGTCTGTGGTGTTTCTCCAAAGAATCAGATCCCAGTAAAGGTCCAGATGATTTTGTGACTCATCTTTGTTATCTTTATCACTTCTGCTCCCCTCTCTCTTGCCTCTAACCCACCCTGCTTCCTCTGTGCCTTTGTGTATCCAGGTGCCTGCCAACAAGTCAAGCGGAGAAAAGATGTAGGAGAGAACCGCATCCGGCCAGGAGGGAAACGGGGGAAGATAAGAAACCCCAAAATAAAAGATGTAGGAGGGAAAGGCCAGTCCCTCTTGACCCATGTTTTAGATAAGGGGCGCTTTGTGCGCCTGGGCCAGACCACAACTCTGACTCCTGGGAAAGACATTGAGCTTCGCTGCAAAGGAAACTCTATCGGATGGTCGTACCCGACCTACCTGGACACCTTCAACGACTCACGCCTCAGGTGCTCCTGGAGGCACACATCAGCTTGTTTGTCATGATGTAAAAGTTGATGTAAATGTGAAGATCTTATATTTTTGTTTCCCGCCTCCAGCATCAAGCACAGTGACAAGTACAGTCAGCTGATCCTGACGTCACCCTCTGCAGCTGACACTGGCTCCTACAGCTGCTGGGTGATAGTGTGTGACGGCACAGAGTGTGAGATGGACCACGAACGCATCTATGCCTCATACATCTACTTCACAGGTGATTAAACAAGAAACAAAGCACTCATACTTTACATTTACAACAAATTAGCAATACACATGTCACTTTGATTAATGGTTACTAATTTATTGCAATATATAGTACTTATTAATGCTGTAGTTTGTTAGTAATAAGGCATTTTAACGTAGATGTAGAAGGAAACCTTTAGGTTGCCAAGTTGAGAAGCATCTCTGTAGTTTGTGTTTATCCTCACATCGCTTATTTTATATTAGCTTTAAAGCTGCACTAATCAACATATATTTTAAATATATTTTTTCAAGCTTTATTTTGACAGAGATAGCTGCAGAGTGACAGGAAGGCATGGAGTGAGAGAGGGGGGATGACATGCAGTAAAGGGCCACAGGTTGGACTCGAACCTTGCAGCCGCTGCAGCAGCTGCATGGGGTGCACATGCAACCAACTGAGCTAACTGGCGCCCCCAAATAATATATTTATATTAATAATGCATCAGATGATTATGTGTAAAATGAAAGGTGGTAATCGTAGTGAGAATTATCACCCGATGATGCAGTTCCACTGAGCTCTGTGGACTGTTTTAGTGTCTTTTAGCTCATTGTTTCAGTTTTATGGCCCTCAGCTTTACTTTAGCTGTACTGTTTACGCCAACTGCTTTCATCCATCTGTAACCGCTTATCCTCATCAGGGTTGCGGGATCCCAGCGAGTCCACCCTGGACGAGTAGTCAGTTCATCAAAGGACACTTAGAGACAAACAACCGTCCACACTCACACCTACAGGCAACTTAGAGCCACCGATTGATCTATTAAGTGCATGTCTTTGGGAAGAAGCTGGAGTACCCGGAGAGAACATGCAAGCTTCACACAGGGAGGCCCCAGCTGGGGTTCGAACAAGGAACCTTCTTGCTGTGAGATGACAGTGCTAACCACTGCGCCACAGCTGTAAAAAGAAAAGCTCTGATAAACCGGCTCAGCATTTAACAGCAGAGACACAAAGTGTAGAGTTCATCAGCGAAAGAGCCAGACACTTCTCTCATGAGCTGGTGGAGAATATTGGATTTGTCAAACATGTTTGACTCTGCGTCTGCTGAATGTGTAAAGAGGCATTTTATCTTTAAAATAGCTTCATAATCAGCTGTATAGTGATCATATGTAAGTGTTTACTGTTTGTTCTGCTGCCCCCATGTGGTTAGAATATATTTATTCTTCAGTTAATTTAAGGAGTGTTTGTCAGTGGTTGGGTGCAGATTGTTAGATCTCAGTGGTGGTAAGTTGCCACATTGTGCTGTAGTGTATCTGCATCCATTGCTAATAGCTCTACCTGCAGGCTGAAAGTCATTTTGTAAAAGCACTTTTTTAAGCTATAATCAGCCATCAAGCCATAAAATGAATTCCTTTTAAAAAGCTTTGTAGCCTCTAGTGATCTGGCTGTTTCATTAAGTATTCATACTGTCATCAGTGACAGTTGAAACCTCCAATGTTTATTGAAAAGTGATGCTGTGATTTATTATGAATGAGCTGCCCTGGGTTTAATGTCTCTCCTGTAAATACACGGCTGTTCATCAAACACATTGATCACCTTTATGACAGGACGACGTTTGCTGACTGTTTGATGCCTCTGCCTCTAAACAGACAGGGACAACCTCTTCGTCCCCTCCGCCATCCACTTTGAGATCGTGTACCTGCGCCCGGACAAGCCTGCTGTGGTGCCCTGCCGTGTGACCGACCCACAGGCCAAGGTGTCCCTGCACAGAGAAGTCCCTCCAGAGGAGATCACAGCCAATGAGACGCTGGTGACCTATGACCCCACCAAGGGGTTCGTCCTGCAGAACCCCACCTCAGATCTTCAGGGGGTCTTCTACTGTAAGGCTGTGACCAGAAGCACTCCTCAGATCTCCACGAAGTACCAGCTGCTCTATGTGGAGGGTAGGGATACACCCAACGCTCCAACATGGTGATAAATACTAAGACATATGATGATGTTGCTCCAAGTGCAGGATCAGTAACTGTTTTCCTGAGCCTCTGACTGTCACCTTATTGATTAAAGGTGCCAAGAACCACCGTGAGAGCTGTTTCCACAAAGTCATGAATCAAATGCTGCATCAGCTTCCAGGAAAAGGTTTTCAAAAGCCTCCTCACCGCTGAGCTCGGTTTATGTGGACGCTTACCAGCTGACACACAGTCTGAATTGATGATATGGAAATTGTGTGCGGTTTAGGTACAATTAAGCTCCTGTGGCATGTTTGACTGGCAGATGAAGAGAAATAGAGTTTGGCCTGATGATGGAGGTTTAACTGTTTAAATACCACTTAGGCTTTTATCTATAAATGTCATACAATACAGTGACTTCACAGAGTTAGTGTGGATAGGGGACATAATTAGATATTTGGTAATTCATATTGTTTATTATCTTTTGCTCATAGTTCCCAGTGGACCACCATTTGTGAGCCTTGAAGCCTCTCCGGAGTCTGTGAGGGGAGGCGACAACGTCAACTTCACCTGCACAGTGCTGGGAGAGCCGGAGGTGGACGTGAGCTTCACCTGGTCTTATCCTGGTCAGGTAAGAGAAATACTGTGCTTAAAACCAAAAGTCCTGATGACACCTGATTCAGGACATATGAAACGACAGCCGGCAGCCTGTGTTTGTACATGAAAGTTTAGTTTGTGTGACACTTTGTCAGCGGTTAATAAAATCACTTAATGCAGCATGAGTAATAATTTGCAATTAAATCATGAAAAAAGCAAGGTAACAAACTGATAAAATAAAATGACCATTCAACGTACAAATTGGTAACTGTTGTCTTAAATTATTGCCTTCAAATGAAGAAAGAAATTTACTTATAAACCTTTAATTTGACATATTTATCATTAAATACGCACATTTATTATTATTTTATTTAATTCAGAAGAGACATAACGTCGGGTGGAATATTTAAGACTATAATTTAAAACTGAGCCATGATTTAAAAGACAGAATACTGAAATAATTAAAGGTCCAGTATGTAGGATTTAGTGGCATCTAGGTACTGATTGCAATCAACTGAATACCCCTCACCTCACCCTATGTTTCCAAGCACGTGGGAGAAACTACGGTGTGAAACTCGCAAAAAACATGTGAAAGGTCTTATCTAGACCTCGATGAATACACATATTTTTTTCACTGCTGGACACAAGGTGTCTCCTGCACGGTGAAGTCGAGTACATACAGTATGCCCAGGAGGTTTCAGGTTTCCACATTACACAGTGAAAATCCTGCTGGTACACGTGTCAAACTGAGATTTGAGGTGAGCGTAGAGAGATTTTCCTTCTGCAGTAGACACATGTAAAAACACAGACCATCCTGCATGAGCAAAGCACAGTTTCACAGTTTTTAATCGGAGGGGGACTTTGAGGTCTTGTTGATAAACCATGTTGAATCTTGAGATTACCTAACTGTTTGAAGATGGATTAACCCTTCTCCTATCCTGCTGGTAGTAAATCACATCTGCGCCACATCTGTTTAACTGTGCAGGGCCGCCGTCCGGTTCACATACACACTTCCTGGAGGCTGGTTATGAGAGGTATGGGCCACATCACGCGGGTCACCCAGAGTGTCATGACTGTAGAGGACATGGAGACCATTGACTTTGGAAACTACATCTGCAAAGCCAAGAACCCACACGGTGAGACGATCGTGTCGACCAACCTCATCTCCAAATAACCGCATTGATGGAACCTGAGCTTTGGTTATGTTTGATGTGTGTTAACTGTAACACACCAACCAGCGAGACCAAATGAATTCAACATGTATATACATAAAAATGGATGTATTTTTAAATTGTGGTATCATAATAAAAAAATTGCTACATCTTCGGTTGCAGAGTTCATTTTTAAAACTTGACTCTTTTACATGACTGCATGAAAGCAACAATGTAGTTTGAAATTTTCTGGTCACTGTTAACTGAATTGTCCAAAAAGAAGCTCTCATTGTGCAGAGGCAGAACATTTCACAGCAGGACAATGAGCCCAAACATAAAGAGCAAGGAGTGCTGACCTGCAGGGATTTCCACCACAGTCACCAGACCTCAAATCTACTGAAAATCTTACAAGAGAAAAGCCAAAGCTGTGCCAAAACAAGCTTCATGAGATGCTCTGCGTGAGTGTGGATTGTATATTAACAAGTTAAACAGTTCTGGCTAGCGGAGTCAGACTTTAAGGGCTCTTTGTGACAGGGACAACACCCGACTGCTGTAAACCGCTGGCACTCCGTTGGAGCTGGACACCTAATCAAACCTCACTGACTAATCTTCTTCTATGCCACATTTATTAAATAACGATGCTGGAAAAGTGAGCAGCCATCAGAGACTCGCTCTGGCTTTGAAAAATGTTGTGAAGAGAAGAATCTGGTCAAAAGCGGAGCTGTGTGCCAGGCTGACGTCCTAATGCTCTCCGTATGTGGAATGTGATCTGCAGGCCCAGAACTTATTTTGGTCCAATGCAACACTTGCTGTAGTTTCCACTTTGCTCAATAGTTTCTGGTTGTTATGATTTTAGAATATACTTTAACTTAAATATGGATTTTGTGGTTTTCCAGTCCTAGGAAAGAAACTTTCCAGTAATATTCCTCTTAAGGTAACCATGAGTGGAGTTTAATCTGCTGTGATCAGGTCAAAATGTGTAGATCAGATAGAAACGTTTACTTTTATATGCCAGCTTTAATACGAGACTTTATTAATTGCATATTTCAAACAGGGTCAACACACCAATAATACCAATTCCACACAAAATACTCTTTATGAGACATTTCCATGAGGCAGTGTCTCTGACAAGTACAAGTACTGTAAAGCTCCTTCTGGTCAACTCTTTGCAAAGACCCAGACTTTAAAGCTGCATTCGGAGGGTTCAGTAAGAGAGGAGGGGGGGCGTTAACAAGACTGAAACACATGCACAAAGACTTGGATTGGTCCCATAGTCAAATTAACAAACAAACATGAAAAACAAAAACATGTTTGAGGCCACAGATGATGGTTAAACTGCCAACTTAGATGTAGAAAATCCCCAACATTAAAAAAACCCAAAACATAACCTCAGAGAAACAGATTGAGACTTGTACAGCCGGTTGTTAGTAATATGATAATTTGACGATCACTCTTGTGCAGTTAGCTGTGAGAAATGGCATACATATTTCAAATAAAACGTGCTCTGAAGAGGGACAGCATCATCTGTATTCTTAGCTTTCTGAATTCAGACTTTCCTGTGATCTCCGGAGATGCAAAACATATGATATATGCAAGCATGTGTGTATTTTTTAACTGCATATACTGCATGTGTGTGCGTGCGGTGAGCTTCAGGAAAGACAAGCCAAATACAGGTAACAAAAATAGTGTTTCATTACATACATAGAAGTCCTGAGATTTCCTTTCCCCCCCCATCCATACCATCAGACGTGAAAGGCAAACAACAAGGTGACCTTGCTTAAGTGCTTCTGTTTTTTTTTTCTTCTTCTTCTTCTTCTTCATTTTCCAGCAGTCTATAGCGTCTCTGTACAGAGATTGTCAGAGTTCATCCAATCCTGAAGGAGCCACGGTCAGGCTTTGTTGCTAAGCGAAGAGGAAACAAACATGGCTCTTAATTCCAGGGGGATAACTCACAAAAAAAAAAGAAAAGAAGAGGCTCTGCTTCATTGAAGCAGGAGCCCATCGTTATCTGGGTGACACAGGAGGGCTGGAGAACAGGCCGGAGGTTCGAGGCGACTGGAGGCTGAAGGAGTGGGACGGGGAGGTGGTGGAGGTGGGTGACACCTTGCGCGGGCTACTCAGGTCTCCGTTATGGAGCTTCCACAGCAGCTCCTCGTTCTCCATCGACAAGCGCTTGTTCACTTTGGACTCCTTCTGAAGGGACTCCTGCAGCACTGCTTGTTCTGTCGACAGCTGCCTGTAACGTACAAAACACCGGAGGCAAGTTAGAAACGCTGTGGAGAACAAATGTTAACAGACATGCAAATGTTGTTTGACTTCAAATAGTCAATATAGTACTAACCTACAGTAAATATAACAAACAACTAGTACATACTAGTTATTTGACTGATTTGGTGTGTGACTGCTTTAGGAAATTAACCAGACAAATAAATAAATCCTATGAAAGGATCCAAATGAAAAACACTTTCCGTCATCACTACGGTGAGCTCTTACCTTGACAGTGCAGCGTGTCTATCCATGCGGGCTTTGAGGTCCTCATTCTCCTGCTGGACCTTCTTAAAGATCTCGTCCAACTTCACATTTTTCTCTTTCTAAAAAGAAGAAGAAAAAAAAAAGAAGTTGAGCGATTCATGTGTTTTTTTGGTCAGTAGCGCAGCTCGCCTTGATCTCCAGCAATCATGTTCATCGGCCTCGGTTTCTCACCAGTTTGTCGATCTCCATCAGCTTCTTTTCCTGCTGGTGTAGCTGTTTGTTTTTGATGTCCAGCACCACTTTGAGGCTCTCCAGCTCCTGCTCCAGATACACAGTGTGGGAGTCCTTCTGTGGGGACAAATAAATGGTGACAAAATGTTCAGGGACAAGTACAAGCCAGCCTCGTAAATGTCATGTGGCCATAAATCCACACAACAGAGGGCGCCATGCATCAGTTACACAATATTCATCGCTCTAGGTTCAAAGGGACAAAGAAACTCAGAATGCTCCGGCGTCTTACACAATGACATAAAGCATGCAAATAATGTGCCTGAAGGCGGTGTTTAAACTACACCTAATCCTCTTTTTAAACACTCATGGCAAATATGTAATATTGAGCTAATGCTAATGCTGTTCCTGTTATTTATCTAGTAATAGCAGATGTGGAGTGGCTGGGTAATGTGAGGTAGTTACTCTAATTGATCGACTGTGCCAGGGCAGAATGCTGAGTACATGTGGCAGCCACTTAACACTGATGAAGAGTGGCAGCATCGCTGTACAACAGCACTCTGGGAAAATTAAAATCAGCACTGTGGGCAGAGAGGCAGCTAACACAGAGACGGAGCAGAGCTGAACTCACATCGGTTTAGGTGATGATGAATGGTTAATGGCTAATTCACCTTAGAAATGAGTTATTTTAAGAGAACGTGTATTGATTTTTTTGTTTCTGATGGTAATTTATCTCTCTGTAATCTTCAACTTTATAGTTTTATGTCTCGAGCCAAGCAACAATAGAGTCATGAGAGGTTCCTAAAGTTGAATTCTGCTATAATAATCACACAAATAAAGAGTACCTGACTCTTGTCGGCCAGCTCCCTCCTCCTGTTCGCCTCTGCAGTGAGCTTCTCAATAAGGGCTTTGTTCTCCGCCGTTAGCTCTTCAATTTGTCCCTGCGGATGTCGACAGAACAAAGTCACTGAATCAAGTTTTTATTCACTGGATCAAGCCATAAATATAATCATGTCATGGCAGGTTTTTATGTGTGAATTTTGATGATAAAGAGAGAAAAAAACCCCAAAAACTTACAGACAGAGCAGCTTCAGCGTCTTTCAAAGTTTTGTCCAAAGACTGCAGCTCCTGATTGTGGACTTTGCTGAGCTCTAATATAACAGAAAAGTCAAAAGGTCTAATCACAATGTTGTGATGCAATAGGTAATAATTCATTCATGCATTTGTTAAGAGAAGTAAAAAAAAAAAAAAGTTAAAATACACTCAGCATTTTCTCATCTTGAGTGAGTTTCAAATAAACCCAGTTTCACTCACCTTCCAGTGACATTTCATACTGCTGTTTAACACACTGTAGCTGTTCTGCGTGGCTGTTCTCTAGATCCAGCTTCACGGCTTCATGATTGGCTTTAAGCTCTTCCATCTTTAAAAAGAACAGAGTAGACGTTTGACCTTTTGAAACCACAGCATTACTGATCATGAGGCATCAATAAGCGCACTAAATGAAGATGATTTATCTTTATTTTCTCACAGAAAATCTTTAAAAATGTAGTGTATCAAAGAGGAGAGAACAGCTTCACATTAAATTAAAATAGAAGAGCCTATGAATAATAATAATAATAATAATAATAATAAAAAAAAAACAGTAGGATACTCTGTGGTAAAAGGAAATCTTCCCACATTAATAATTAAAAAGGTGGTGTGGGGACAAACCTGCTGTTGCATGAGTGTCTTGCACTTGTCAGCCTCCTCCTGGTAGGTGAGGTGGACCTTGTCCCACTCGGCCTGGTAGAAGGACTGTAGCCTCTGCTCCAGCTCCACCAGGTCTTTCTGGTGCTGCTCCTGCAGTTTCTGCAGTGCATCCTCCAGAGCGACACGCAGCTCATCCTTCTCCTTCTCCAGACGCTCAGATGAATGGATGGAGCAAACTGGAAATAAAAACAGAAAACTTATATTTCATCTCGGTAAAATGTCAGGAGATTTGCATGATGTTCAGACTGTATGCAGATGTGTAGACTCTAAATATTCATTAAAATATGGAAGAGGGAAAATATGTTAGTGGGTGACACTATGTGCGCTCCTAAAAGGAATGGAAAAACTGACTTTCAAGAGGATGATCCCCGTGCACTTACACTGCAGTTATTTATAGGCAGATGACGATAAGGTACCAAGTCTTTAAATTGTTTTACAGCATCTTTAAATCAGTAACATAGGTAACATTTCTTAAGTCATGCTCATCTCTCCTTCTTTCCACAGATGGTAATTTTGCCATTTGGAAGTTTGTGCAATTGGTGGCTTTTGTTTTTGTTCTGGGAACCAGCCTCGCAATTTCCCAACTGTTTCCATCACAAAGTGTTTATATCTGCTCTGGAGTGGGTGACAGTGACCAACTCCATAACCCGTCTCCAGTTTAAGTGCTCGTGCACAAACACTGCTGATGCCCAGCAGCTGGTGTTGCCAGCCGAGGTGAACTTGGTAAAGTCACTCTGATGGGGTACAGTAGGACAGACGGCTGTGCGGTGCAGAACAAGAACATCCGCTCGTCGTATTAAGCATATGATTTTCTCTCCAAGGTTTGGTCTCAGATACACAGTATGACAATAAACCACAACTATTTAGAAGTTGAAACTATGTATAACTGCATTAGTGGGCGTAAGATAATACTGAACCCAGATGTTCTGCTATGGTACGACATGTGTGGTAGGTACATTTCCCATTCACTGCTCTCACAATAAAAAGGTACATGAACTATTCTCTTAAGTGATCCTACAAATAGATCCCATTCTAAAAACAGATTTAATGACCACAGTTTGTCCTGTCATGGTGATCAAAAATGACTCTTTAGCGTGATTTGCACATATGAAGATTCCCCATTTTTAATCAATCAAAGCTTTATTACGGACACACACAGTCCATAGTACAATAAAAAGAGAGGGACGCAAACAAACAAAAATCCACTATATCAGAAATTTACACGCCAATTTTATACGCCAATTGTTCCAATTACTGGAGAAAAACTTGACTGAACTTACTGTATTCTCAAATCTTGTTAATCATAGTGTGTATTCCCGTTGCTCTCAGGATGCAAATGAAGTCCTGGGGTGTTTGTTTTTGCACACCTATACTGACACTGAGCTACGTTATGAAGGAGCACTGCATAAGCGTGAAGATTCACCTTACCAGGAGTGGAATAATGGCAGCACATCCAGGAACACAGGCCAAGCTAACATAGGGACTATCTATCAGGCTTTGGCATGTACAGCTCAACAAACGGAGGCCAGCACTCAACGGCCATGTGTAACAGAGATCTGGTCATATGAGCCTTTCCCGTCCAAATCCACCCCACAAAAAAAAAAAAAAAGTGTCTCATACTGGGAGGAGGAGGGCCCAGTTAATCTAAAGTTAGCTGCATTTTGGCCCTCAGTCAGCAGGACGGGGGGGTTGCGAGTGTCACACATAATGCAGATGCTGAGGCAGATCACTATTAGATGTAATTTTGTGTGTGTGGAATGATAAAGAGGGTGTGGTTGGATCACAATTTTGGCTGTGGCGCAAGACGGTAATTAATTGCTGAAGGCAGGCAGCGACTTTGAGAGGGGGAAATAAACTAAAAGCAGACTTACAAGAATAAATATGAAACACAAAAAAGGTCCCTCTGAGCTCATTGTGGGTCTCTGATGTGACCAATGTGTTAAAGAACAGATATAACAGCGCTCAGCATTTAAGAGCAGTCATGTGGAAGTCCCGAGGCTGTGAGGGAGGGGCGGAGCCACAACACTACTGCTGCCTCGAGTAAGAGAGATGAAAGCTGGTGTGTGTGTGTGTGTGTGTGAGTGTGCATGGCTATCCTGTGTGACAGCACTTAGGCTGGACATTAAACATGGGTCATTGTCTCTAAACCTTCACAAAAGGGCCCTCAGGTGGTTTGGCATTCTTCCACTGGGAGCCCCTCCAGTGTGGGGTCAGAGGTCAGCCTGCCACTCCCTGGGGAATGAACTGACACTACACACAGTAATACTTAAACACACACATGCCCTGACAAATAGGCATCCGACTTTCAGCACAGGACAAAGCAATTAACAAGAGGACGAAGAACCTCAGGGGGCGTCTATGTGGTGGCTAAAAGAAAACAAGAGTAAGAGCTCCCCTGCACAGACAAACAGTAATATTTCATTCATGAGTCTGACACACCAGCTCATCTAATAAGAACGAGCACAAACCACTTCAAGGCACGGCACTCGACTATTTCATTATTATTGAATTAATATTACTTGACTGCGTGACTGTCAGTACAGAGGAATTTATGCAATTTAATGGGTGACTCATAATGCCTAATATGTTATGAATGTCAATATTAAAAGCTGCAATCAAATAAGTGAGCCAAGTAAACAACCAACTACGCATGAGAAAGATAAATAGACAACACAGGAAAACTGTATTGTCATCGTCGATACCAACATGATCCAAAATGTTTCCTGAAGGATGATCAAGAGGCTGAATCGTGCACTAAAAGCAGACTCTGTACCAGTGTGAGTGTGCACTTTGGTGATAACAACTTTAAAAACAGAGCTGGTGCGAAGGTGACCTAAGCTTACCTAGCTCTTCTCGAAGGTTGACCAGCTCCTGGGACAGATCCCTGCGCTGCCGTGTGGCTTCATCACGCTGCAGAGAGGAAAAAAAACCAAAACAAAGTAAACAGCCGTGCACATGCTCGGGGAGATGATGCAGTTTGATTTGATATATAACAGCCAGCTTAAATCAATATTAATCAAGATCACCAATAAGTCATGCCAGCATTATGAATTTAGGTATTCGCAGGGCAACACCCTGACACATAACCATCTGATGTTTGTCGTTCCAGCACATAGTGTTTGATTAACAGATGTAAAGACAGCCCAGCGGCTAACAGAAAAAACATTAGTGGTAAGAGGACAACTTGACTTTCAGCTCATGTTTTTAGTCTTTACAGCACATGCTTTCTGTCTGACTGCTTTACTTCTCCCTTTCTGACTCTGTTTTGCAGTGAAGAAGAGGCTGCACTCTATCTGCAGTGTTCCTCCAGACTTTAAACTGACGCATTAATGATCCAAAAACTGTTTCTCTCATTTAAAATCTTCCTCTTTCTATGCTGATTCACATAAACAACCTGAACAGTACATCACACAGTCTGCATTATTCAATTTTGATCCCGAGACCAAACAGCTGAGTAAGACAAACATCACTTCACTGATCGGTTTACAAAAGCCAGTCTAAAATATAGTCCATCCTGTCCTGCTGTACCTCAGACCTGCATCTATCCCTTACTGCAGAATAGAACAATGTAGAAGCCAGTTACCCTCTCTGCAGCGCAGGGAGCACTAAGGCACGATCTGCTGCCAGAACAGCCCATGATCCAGCCTCAGCCTGAGGCTTGGGTGCCGGAGTCCCCCCCCCCAGCAAAGGAGACCCAGTACTCCAGGACATACAGTGGTCCAGGTGGACGCACCACCTCCACGCACCTCCTCCCAGACTGCTCTGACTACATCTGAGGCAGGACTGAAAAAGCCGCTTCACTGGCTGTGGTGAGTGACTGCAGAGTGCATTACCGTATTACACCTAAAAAAAAAAAAAAACCCAGAAGGCGGAGGCTACAGTGTGCCTAAGAACAGCCTCCTCACCAGGGAGGTGAGGTCACTTTAAGACAAGCACTAAAGGCAGCCGGAGTGGAGCAAACAGATAAATTGTAGAGAGCTGCCTGACATCAGGCTGATGGAGCAGGACTTGTGCTGTGCACTGACCTTCCCAGGGGATACATGGAGAGGCTTCATTACGACCATCCCCCACCACTCTTCCGAACCTACATTAAATCATCCCCCTCATCCCTCTGCACCATTACCTTACAATCTGCTGTGCCGCTACGGGCTACATGGGTACGAAGGAGAGATGATTTAATGCTGAGACAGAGCGCATTTCCAGCTTCTGTGTGAGCATCTTTACAGTCAATGTATAGAATTCAAGAAAATGATGTGTCACTTGTTGACTAACCACCAAAAACAGAGAGGTTATTACTCCTCAGACTGCATTAGAAACAGCACGTCTGAAGCAGTAAGATAAATTGTATTATACTGAGAATACACGCATTTGTTTTTGCTCCAGCTTCACCTGTCTGCTTTCCATTTTTGGTGCCTTAAAGTTCTCCGTTATGAAAGCATTTACGATTTTCTTGTAGGCAGCACACTATGTGTCAAATAAAAATGTGTATGTGCACTACAACTTTTATCCAAATCATTTATAATTAATCATCCATTTCAGCATAACCACTGATCAATATAACCGCCACATACTCAAATGTCCTTGCATAAAACCTCATTTAAATTTAGCTGCATTTACAGACGTCTATGATGCGTCTGTGCATGTTTTTGTCATTTGAATTTTATATTCAGTCCCTCACTTGATAAAGCCCGTGTAACTCAAGGGGACATCTAGCTGGGTGCAGAGAGCAGACATGTCCCCAGTGTATATCAATATGACACCACGTCAGGTGTAGGATAACACTTGATGGTAGACTAAGATCAATGTCTAATTGCTTCAGATAAAGTTACAACTTCCTGGAAATACAGAGAATATGACAAAGCAGATTAAGTAAAGCAAGGTTGTAAATCATTTTTCTGGTTATTTGGGAATTTGTTTGCATTCCTGCACTTCAGTGAAACTCGTGCCACAGCATTTTTTTTTTTAAACTTTGAAAGTATGTCAAAGCAGGTCCAGTCAGTGCTTACACACTCAATCCAAACACATGATAAGAAACAGAGCTCAGTTCCTTGCTTAGTGTTTGGCTGCCGTTCATAACCATATCAAGTCAACAGCTGGGACATTCTCACACTATGATGGTAAGGACTTGCCTCCTATTCTTGGTCTGATGAGTGACCACAAGATTCCATTCACACACTCGTCCATTAATACACCTGATACACAAATTTGGTGTTAAATGCAAGCCACAGTGCGTGTCTTTTAGATACGGTCGGTATTAGGAGAAAGAATCAGCATTCTGAAGATAAAATTGAGTCAGTGAGGCAGAAACAGTTGCTTTTCTCTCAAAAGAGGAACATACATGTTGTGTTTCTAATATTTGTTGATGTAATCAGTTTCACAAGGCTTCCACCCAAACGGGCGGCATGAGTCAAACATCAGTGACTGGAGGTCACGCTCTGTGCCTTAAATATCAGCTGTCACATTATAATGGATCATCATCCGATACATTTGAACACCTGGCTTTGTTTTATATGACTACTGTTATCCATCAGTCAATACTCTCCACACTGTTCTGCTTTCTTATGTTTGGAATGTGCGCTCAAGTTACAACAGGCAAAAAAGTACTCAAGATGGCTCCCAAACAGGACGAGCAGATGTCAGAATAACTTAGACACCTGACTGCATAATCAGAATATTTTTTTTTCACCTTTTTGACCAGCGGGGCAGTGCAGCTGGCAGCAGACATTGAGAAACAACAGAACTCACTGAAGCTCACGCAGGCTAAAATTGGACTGATATGAACTCTGTCACAACTGCAGCTATCCAGAGGGCTGCCACAAGGGATGTGTCTGGTGTCTAACTCTGGAGTGAGGCAGGCGTGAAGGAGTTGCTGCAATCTAGGCCAAAGGAAATGATTTTTTTTTTTGTATTATGACAGAAGCAGTAATTTTTCTGAAATCATTCTCTTGTCAAGGAACATCTTGTTGTTCCTTAATCACAAGTTTCATGTTAGAAGTCTTACTCGCCTCACACAATTCCAGATATAACAACGTCAGATTGAAGGAATTTCCCATTTCTACACACTTGGAGAATTTTTAATGGTGATGCACGCCCTCTTTTCATTCCCTGTGACATTTGGTAATACATACAGATGGACACTGCATGCAAACATCGAGTCACCACTTGGCAGCAACAAAGTTCACCAGGATCACGTAACGCTTATTGCGATTCATACCAGAACACACTGCACCAACTGGAAGGAGTCACTGCATCAGTGTGTGATGGACCGCTCCTCTAAGCTGGAAGAACCGCAGCTGTAATAGTCAATACTGGGGTGTTATTTCTCTGCACCAGTTCAACTGTATCTGCAGTATGGGGATGCTAAGCTGAATAAAGATTTGTGTGTTCATGCAGGTTGATTTTACAACCTCGTACATGTGCATTTTATGGATTTGGCCTCAGCACCCTGTGCTGATGTGTCAGAGGCATAGCAACAATGTCAGATAAGGTCCAGTGAGGCCATTGCAAGGGAATGATGGCAAGTTCCCAGCGGCATCTAGAGGAAAGTCACGGCAGACATGATGTCTGCTCCTGGTGCCACCGAATCATGTCTCATCTAACAATGACATAAAACCTGTTTACAAACAAAATATTCCAACTCAAACTGTTATAAATTAACAATAAACTGTCATATTGACAATACCCGGTGGCCTTGCACTGAACTGACATTACTGGATAAATCTCTCATGCATTTCTACAGTGATTGCATCAGCTATCTCAGTGTGCCAAAGGGCCAAAAGGCCAATGCCAAAAGGCCTTGTTAGCAGAGGACCAGATCAAATCTCATGTACAGTATGTCATGAATCACCTCTGACTGTCTAACCTTGTGAGGCAGATGGACTCTGGCCAGGCTTAAAGCTGAGTGTTCAGTGTAACATCAGTGTAACTACTGGCATGAGCTACAGGCGTGGTTTAACAACATGTGAGAAGTGACTGTTTGCTTTAAAAAAACAAAACAATGGTGGCTGCTTAAAGGGGGCAGATGCTAGCATCAGAACTGGAGAGTATTTCTTCAGTGACAGAAGAGCAAAGGAAGATGCTGAAGGCTTTTCTGGATGGAGAGAGGTTATTGCCTTTCTTTAGACTGGCTTCAGTGAGAGTTTGATTACATTATATGGTTCATGGATCTGACTGGTTGAAGTTCGCCCATCATAGAGCTGGCCTGTTTCTTCTGTGCCTGCTCTTAATGAGTCACCTGGCACAGGCAGGCTGCCTAGCACAGTTTCTACTGTACCACAAGATTCAGTATGTTACATACATACAATTCAAGACAAGATAACTTTTTTTTTTCCTCCATCTAAACCTAACAAAGAGTCACTTGATAAAGACATCAACACTGATACATACTGCATTTATGAAATCTGGAGTCTGAAGATTGAGTGCTGTCATCCTTTGACGTAAAGACAGGGTCATCTTATGTCCTTAATTCATATTTGGATGGTACATTCCAGTTGTTTCACTCGATCAACACATACAGTGTGAAAACATTTGACAAGGACACTTCTAAAGTTAACTAGAGGGACTGAAATAGCTTGTGACATTTTATGTAATCAAACAGGGTAACATAGTATCTCTTTTTTTTCCTCCAGGTTTACAGAAAACTATAGATATAATCTTCACTAACGGCATTAGGTCGATTAAATTTAATTATTCGCCCACATTAGACTGTAGGGCTTCTGGTGTAAATATACTTCATAACATACATCATAGATTTCCTTTGACAACTAAACGAGGGAGTATGATGGTTGGGGTCAGGTGGAGGGTAGCTGATAGGATAAGTCTGTTTGTATTGCACTATGGGAGGAATAATCCCTTAGGGCATCGGGTTCCTGGAAGCCAATCACATGGCTCCACTATTAACAACAGATCCAAAGCAAACAGAAAGCTTAAACATCCATATTTCAATATGCTCTCAAGAGTCACGCATTCCTGCTTCAATAACATCTGAAGATCTCCACGAGAATATGCCAATCTTGCTGCAATAAAAACTTTTTGATCTTCAGCTTCAGTTATTCAATGGATGACAACAACAGGGCTGTTTTGTGTTGGACAGCTTCCGAGTATGTCCGTGTGTGCAGCCCCTCATTCCCTTACAAATCACCGCCCTGTACTGTTGCTGTAAATAGAAATGCCATTTGGTTTACCTTGTGTCAACACAGGATTTCATGTTGCAACACATGTAGTTATTATGCAAGCTGATTAATTAGTGGATAAATTCAAACTCTGCATGGCTGTTTTTAATCTGCATGTTAAAGCAAACACTAAGTACTTCCTTGAATACTGTTTAACTTCTAAAACTGTAAACATGTCACAACTTTCTGCTCTTTGAATTTTACTTACGAGCAGGATTTCCACTGGTTTGATAGACATTGTGGTTTATCTTAGACCGTCATCTGATGTATAGTTACTGTGTAAATTAAAGTATCCTTCATGAGGATAAAGTATTGCCTTCATTCTGAAACCTTCGTGGTAAACATAGTGTAATAAAATAGTAACGTGACTCTGATTCTGGCCTTATTAACTAAACACCAAAAATCAAACTGAACTAGATCAGTGCTGTCCAGCAGTTTATAATGTACAGGAGGTTTTTGTCATTTAAAAAGGTTTGTAGGGCTGCAAACTGCAGCAGTTGTGCAATATGCGTCAATATCTCTTCTTCTCCATTTATTGGATAATTTGCCAGGAAAAATAACATCCATGTTGTTCAAATCTAAAACTTTAAAATATTAACATCCCATCATGATTAAAATGTGAATTACCTCAGCCAATGTCTGCTGCAAGACGATGGCAAGTGCTTCAAATCTGCAGTTGCTCGCTGCCAGCAGTCCTCTGAGCTGCTGGATGCTCAGGTCCTCCTCTCGCCCTCGGCGACGCTCGCTGGTACCACATCCGGAGGTCCGTTACTCTGGCTTTGTTGGGATGCTTGCTGCTGAGGGGGTTGCTGGCGCGGGCTGGCCTTGGGTTTGTTCTTGTTCACTGTGAAAGAACATGCGTTGAGTGTCGCGACAACGTTGATCATCATCATACCCCCCTCCTCCATAGCCGCTGCGGCTGGTCTGACAGCAGCACCTCCCACCCTATACAGTCCTGTCGGTGTCACAGGTGCAGCAAGCTCCAGTGTCAAAGCCCTGGATATGTCTGCAGTCCAGAGCTGTTCTGTCCAATCAGCCAGTCTGATGAGTCCCATCGCTGCTCCTCTAGCAGCACGGACGTAAAAATGGATCCTCTGAATGCAATTAGTTTTCCATATCCTAATTCAATCTAGTGTTCTGCAGACACTCGTCACCAGGGACAACTTATTTTAGCAATGCGGTGCTACTGTAGTTTTGATTTACATCAGCTCTATAAATACATCACCCTCATACTATAGCTATCGTCAATCTTTCTTATGAAGAACACTTTGGTTACGTTGCTACAACATTGAGAAATCACAATAGAGGAACACCACACTGACAAACTCACTGAGTGTTAAAGTTTAGAAAAAGAGGAAATAAAAAGGACTCATTGATATCGGACACCTGTGTAAAAACTGCTTCTCTGAAAGTGCAGTGAGCGTTATGTAACACAGCTGTGAGGACAGCCTGAGACATAACAGGAATACCACTGAGTGGAATATACTGTGCCACCAGTGGCCTGTGGGCATACTCCCTGCTGCATGAGCCAATTAAGATTACTAAGCAAAACAAATATTGATATAATTCAAAGTGAGTTTGGAACAGTGAAAACTACTGTAGTCGGCTCCACCCTAGTAGCTTTCTTAATACTACACTGGCCATGAAGTGTTTATAATTGTGTCCTTTATGAACCACAAAACCTGGAGCATATTCAAGTTAAATTTAGATGCACTAAGCAGGGTATCATGTTGGAACATCATAACATCCCAGAATAACACCAGCATGTAACTGTGGGACATCTTTCTGAGCAAAATAATGCTGCATTTGCCTTTCAAAATAAGACCCTGCTGTTTCCTTTGGCAGGGAAGAGCAGGTATTCAGCCTAAGAAGAGGAAGCGTCTTCCCTGCCTGCTGTAGATAGCTGATCCTGGAGCTGCAGAGTGGCCAGCTCTCTGGATCCTGGCCTGATGGGGGCAACATAATACTGCAGAGAGAGAGAGAACAACACTCCAGGCCAACAGAGGAACACTGTTGTGATGGAGGGAACAGACTCAAAGATCCAACTGTGGGGTCAAAGCAGTAAAACTAAAACGGTCTGAGAGAACAGGATAATAAAAAGCCAGATCCATTACATCGAAATAATTGTATGCTGCTTTCATGCCACAGTCTGACGTGAGTTTCTGGAGGTGAAGTTCACCTAAAAACGGCACAGCCTTTAAGACAAACAAAGTATGAATATTATACAGCACCTCGACGGATGATGCAACTGGCAAAACAAGGCAGACTCCAAAAACCATATTACCATGTCAAAGAATTTCTTTTTTTTGGTCAACAATTATGCTTTGTTCGACCTTGTACAACTCAGACAGGGAAGTCAGATCATCCAAGCCCAGAAACAGATTTCCATCTGAATAACTTGACTGCTTAATTACATTTTTGCACCATGTACAGTATATTAGTACAGCATGACAAATATCAGAGAGAAAACCTCTTTCTGACACCGATCCAAACAGGCAGATGAACTGTGCTGCTTTGTTTTCAATCATTTTGATGATGCTGCACTTTGCTAAGTCTTAGAGGGTTTCTTTAAATTAGGATGCCCTCTGCTGGCTGTGCAAAGAGTACCAAGAGACAAGTTTGTATGACAGCCAACACGTATCACAGAACTGCCTTCATACAGGATAAAGCCAAGCTCAATGACAAAGTGAGGCTCTCGAGCTACTGTAGAGTGGAAGATAGTTCATATGATATGGTGGAAATATTACATATGTGATCAAACATGCGGGTAAAGATTAAGCATGTCTGTATCTTATCCTTGTATAAGCAAAATGTAGTTACTGCTGCTTATTTTATTTGTCCCCCTGGGGTAACAAAAAATAGAAAGTGGGATCATAGCCATGATCACTGTGCATATGAAGACAAACTGGCAGGAAGAAGTTTTCCTATTTTTAAATTCACCCACAGCTACTATCTTGAGATTACTTGAGATTACCATTTATGGACTTTAAAAAAAAAAAAAGCAAATAAAATTGAATCACAATATTTATATATGCATTTCCTTCATCTGTTTCTTCTGAGGGCTGCCTGGTGTGATTGCCAAATGTACTGACTGAAATACATTTAAACATTTGCAAACATATAGTCTAGTTTTGAGTTTTTTCCAGCTCATTTTTAACCATAAAGTGACTCATTTTCCATGAACACACAAATCTGTACTTCCTAAATGAATACCGTCTTTACGTAAGCGCACAGGCCGCCTCTCTCTGTTTGACTGCCGTTCCATGGCAACAGAGGACCTGCATCTATTTTCTTCAAAGAGTCTGAACATTCAGTTGATGACACATGTTGCCCTCTTTATGTCATACTTCCTCCGAAGGCTCAAATAATTATTTTGTACCAATTTAACTAGTACACTTATAAATGTGTGATTTAAAGGACACCACAGTGTAGTGGTCGGCTGCTGGAAGGAGATATCACACCATAGCACAAAGCATGATGGGTGATGAGACCCCTCACAATCAGGCACTTGTTACAGCGCTTGGTTGACACAATACCGGACAATAATTCTCAGTGTGACATTCAACGGACACTCGTCTAAAATTAAAACCTTTGTGATGAGTCTGTAAGACTTATTTGCCATATTTGGTCATAACCTTTTCAAAACATGAGAAGAATGTTTTAATGTGGGAGGTACAGGAAACTACTGTGTTCCCACAGTCCTATTCAACAACAACAGCAAGGGTCCCATGGGTTAACCTAGAGACCAAGAACTAAAATAAACCTTGGTACACATCTCAGGGTGAAACAGGATCACTGGGTGCCCCAGTGAGTAAGAGTGTGAGATAACATTTAACCCGCATCGTATAAGAGGCAGCCTCAAAAATAAGCCATCCTGACACATCCATACACATGACTTTAAAAAGATACAGTTCTGATGTTTGTTTAAATATTATTCCTGAATTCAAGATTTGCATCCTGAAAAACTTATACTGCACAGAGTGACACATTTAGTTGACCAAGGTAGGTAAATGAAAGACGAACCTCCTGCTTTGACAGCTAGTAAATAGCCATACTAAAAATAGATTTCAGAAACAGTGCAGGAGTGAACAGGTCTACGCGTGAGGCAAACACTGATGAAGCTTGGCTTAAACATTACAGCACAGATACACAAAAATCACAATGTCAGCAGAAATGTTTCACATTGAAATAACACTGACAGACCTGCTTGGAAAACCACAGTGTTCTTCCTGCATCCTGACAGCAGCTGAATGTTTCGGAGTAAACCCTTTGCTGTCAGACGCACGTGGATGTTGGACAAGGAGAGCTTCGGAGACCATAACATCGCTCAAACATAAAGCAAGACAACCACGATATCTGGCCAAAAATTACTTTAAAAAACAAAACAAAAATGTCAAAATGCAGAAGCTTAATGCTATCTATGAACCACATGCCATGTTGTGCCTCAGTCTACCGTGCCTCACTTGACAGGCAGAAAATAAATAAATCAATAAAAAACAATAGTAAGAGTTGAACCTCTTAGACAGCCTTGAAAAAAGTGAAGGCACCCAGTTCAGCATGGCAGGTCTCCCGGCTCAAAATTTAATATCCCAGCTGTGAAGGCTGGAAGGTAGAGAAGGTTAAAAGGCTGGCCAGTGGTTTGTGGCACAGCCTTATAGATGTGATAGGGGCAGGGGGATGGGGGGAAAAAAAATGGTAAAAATCCTTTAATCCTCTTGCTAAAGCTTCAGCTATTCACCAAACACACAAATTTCTCACAGCAGACCAAAGCAGCATCTCCAATCTGGATGATGGCGGTGCTGTAGCAGAGCCAGGATGCAAAGGGGGGGTGGGGAGTGAGAAAAAAGAAGTGGGAGGTGCAAACAGCATAACTGCAGCCAATTGGAATTGAATCCAGCCCCCTACTCTTCCTCTCATTCACTCTCCTTCCTTGTGTCACCAGCAGTAGGATGGCAAGAGATGACAGACTTCTCATGGCGTGGTTTTGTCTGATGAACTGAGCTGTAAACAGCTTTGGCTGGCACAGCTCTCTGTGAAAATGTGTCCTCAGCTATGACTGACACATATTCAATCCGAGACACAAAACAATGTGCTGACTAAGTGTTATATAAAACATGCTTTCCATCTAGGTTCTGCAAATCTGTATGATCGACCAGACTGTGACAACAACACTGTAAAAGCAAAGCAGGTCAATGCAACAGAGAGCACAGATTACAGCTTTAATTTAGTGTGATTTTGGTGCTTTTTGTAAGTGATACAAATATATCATAACGTGTCAGTCCCTATGTAGAAATCTGAGCATGATTTAAGTATGTGCATTAAAATGTAGATTTAAGGTGAGGTTTAAATCGTGAAGAGTAAAAACCACAATCACATGAAACAAAGCACACGCAGCCCTTTGACAGCCTTTAGTTTAAACTAAACAGATAAAACTCTTACCAGGGCCACTTGAAGTTAGACGAAGTCTTGCAGAAGCGGTCCTTTTCAGTGGACTGGCTGCAGAGTTTGAAGCTCCTTTGCTGGTGGGAGCAGCAGGTTTGCATGCTGCGGCCAAAGCTGCTGTTACAGACAGAAGGTCCAGGTGAGACACCACGCAGGAGTTAATCTGACCCATAATGTAGCACAAACACTGACAAATGACCACAACCGCAGACAGCTTTTATGTTAGACCTGAGTGGTGAGGTTTGATCAAACCAGTGAAAAACAAAGATTTGAGTAATTTAATTAAATCATGATCAAAGAGCCCTTATCAAGTATGGTTAACACACAATAGAAACAACATTAGGAGGAAACAGTGGCTTTTTTTGTAGTTTTGAGTTTTCAGAGGGTTTAATCAGTTTCAACATTTAACAGTATAGTATGTGTGAGGATTTGATAAAGGTGTAAAAATCAAATGCTGTCTCACATTTAAATCAACAAATGAGAGCTCGAAGATGCACAGGAATACAAAAGAAAAAGGAAAACTCAAGTCTGAAATGTCAAAATGTTTCTGTGTGTGTGTACAGGTGTGTGTAGAGGTGTGCTCTCACCTGGTCCAGTGTTTTTCGCAGGGGTTGTGAGGAGTCTTGCTTTCTGCACTACATTTTTGAATGGGGTCGATTTATGGGCAGCTCCTCCAGAAACTGTTGAACAAAGTAGAGAGGTCCTAGTTAAATAACTGCAAACCATGCTGTGAAACACTGAAGATTTTATGTGTTTTTATAGAAGCACCTGAAATTCACTGGGTATTTGTAAAGGCATGTCAATCCACTTTGAGGATGTGAGCAGACCTTGTATAACAAGTATAACAAACACAACCTCCAGTGCAACATGAATAAAATCTGTCTTTGCTATTTGAATAATGTGCTTAAATTAATGCTTGAACAATTCTGTGACAAACAAAAGGTGACCTTTATGACAACATTTACTGTAGCAAATATAGAATCACATTTGTAAACAATATGACTGAATGAATATCTAACACGTGTAACGAATGTTTATGTCAGGAAGCTTGTTAAATCAAACACTTCTCCATGTATACCACATTTGATTCATCTTCCGGTCTCACTTACTTCTCCAAAGCTTTCTATCTTTTCCATTAAATGCAGCTAACAAAGGGATGATACAGAAGCGATAGGATCCAATGAGCAGGCATGTCAAGAGCGTGAGATCACAATTGGATGCTGCATTGCTCTGTGCAATTAAAGACGAGTTGTAGAAAACGTGAGATGGAAATTCAGTCCAGGTGCAGCTTCGGAGTCCCGTGTAACCAGCCATCGTTTTTAAATAAAATTAAAAAAAAGAAAAGAAAATAGGGAGGACTGCTCCTTTCATGCACCTCAGACGACAACACTTGCAGTGTATGTCTGCTCACTTTCCTCCAGGCAACGCTGTGGTGTGTGTGAACTAGAGTGGAATAGAATATGTTGCCGTGACAACCACACAAGGGGGGTCCCCCCCAGTTTGGAAAATAGGTCCTCTCGGCCAATCATAGACCAGCATGCTGTTGAAGATGCTGGAAAGGATGAGAGCCCATCGTCTTGACAGTGCACCTCCTTTTATTTTCTCCAGTAAGACCATTACAGAGCCATTCAAAACTCAGCACCACAGAGTGATTTGTTGGTCCTGGGCTGGATTTGACCTCATTCATACTTCATATTTTATTACAGAGCTTAAAATAAAGAGATCTGAAAAATGTTTTTTAAGAAGCAAAGCTCCTGTATCTTGGCAGATGTGGAGGTATTTAATCAGAGAAAGATTTGCCCTCAGGCGGATTTACAAACAAGCCCAGCCCTGAAGTGGGTCACCATTTCAAACAGATCCCCTCCCCTCTCTGTCCAGATGTGCCCTTAAAAAAAAAACACAATGAAAACTGTGACCTGACCCTGGAAAACAGCCTGCATAAAACTGACTTCATACCTTTATGTAACAGGCTGTAGAGTCTGAACTTCCCATTACTGAAAATAACCTTGCTCACCTTGTGGTCTCCCTGCACCTTCACTCTGCTCAGTGTTAACACAAGCCTCCGTCAGGCTCCGGGATGGCCCAAGGGTCTTGCGTAGTGGTCTAGAAGCAGGAGTAGAGCGAGAGCCCATAGGAGAGGGACGAATCGGGGTCTGAGGGGGTCGGGATCCATTCAGCTGAGGCTTAATACTTGCTGTTAAGGCAGTTCCATGGGATGGCTCTCGTGCTCGCTGATTTCCTGGGATGCAATGGAGCACAAATAAACATTGGAGGTCAGCCGCATGAACCCCTTTATTAAGGACAAACAAGCTCACATCATGCTCACTGGTGTATTGGTCAAACACTGCCAGGAAAAAAAGTCTACAGGGCAGCCAGACAGATGAAATCAGGCCAAACAAACCAGCCTTTTTCTCATAACATATCATAGTATGATATTTTAGAGACGTGAAAGCAAAACTAGTAAACATTTTAGTGCATTTAAAAGAGCAGAAAACATGGAAAAATATCCAACAACTTACCTACTTCTTAATGCTTACAATTAATATAGAAACTGTACAACACTTACCCATGTTACCCACTACAACAAACATGTCAAATCTGACCAACTATAAACAAAAACGGAAAAAAAAGGAAAATAACATCCCCATGGAGTGTCCCTTTAACTGGAGCATGAGAAGATTACTTGTTATAAACACTGTGTTTTCACTTAGGCACTATTGGTGAGCTCAAAACCTCCCTTTCCTTCCCCTCGTACAGATGGCTTCCCATCAGAGGAAGAGTCCCCCTCCTTCCCCAGGACTCCTCTTACTATGAAGAGCAGTAGGACAGAGGGAGTTGGCTGTTTATCCTCCAAGACCTGGACAAGAGACCGGAGGTGACATCTGTATCCAGCACTGTTCCTGTGGAACATGGCTGAGCTCATCAGGAGGAAGACGGCAGGTCTATTAGAGGACATGCTCAATGTCACCCTCTGATGGGGAGACTCTTTTACTACAATAATTTAGCTTACGACAGCATATCTAGGTAGAGCCGAGCTATGCAAATTAAAACCTAAATAAAGTTATTTATTATTGTGTCTGCTGTTTTTAGTATTCCTGAAATGATGGACGAATGATTGTGAATAAGTCAAACATTTTTATTAGTTATTTGAAGAGTACAAAGCAATATCTCAGAACATCCTGCTGATCTCTCATAACACCATTATGAGTGCTGCCTTTAGTCCTACATGGCCCTTCAAGTACAGTCCAAGTCAATTTCTCTACAGTGCTTGTAAATTATACATAGAGTTAAGTAGGTAATTACACAATTCCCTCTGAGGAAATAGGAAATCATCTTTCTGCTTAGTCGAAAGCACGTCATAAAGCTTATGGTGGTACTGATTGTGACCTCCTGTCAGTGTTTATTTACTGACATTTACAGGTCAACAATAAAGGACAAAAAAACAAAGCACACAGCACGTACAGTGTTTAACAATGTCTTACCCGTACTGCTCTTCTGCTTCGTTTGTGCTGTTGTCTCTACAGCTTTGGGGGTCCTGCATTCATCCCTCCCCAGGGTCGCCTGCCTCTGCCTGGTTGACAGAGTGGCTGATCTGGGACTGGCAGATGGAGCTTGTGAAGGTGGTGCTCTTGTTTGTCTAGGAGATGGCCGTGCTCGAAATCGGTTCTTATTCTCGTCCCATGAGGCTCCTGCTGTTGTCGATTTACTGGACTCTACCTGCAAAGAGACAAAGTGCTCACTTAGTCCATCAGTTCAGTGCAACTGGCCAGCTCCAACATATCTGCTTCCCATTTAAAATATTTGGATTTGATTAACGTTTATTCGTTGAACATTGTAAGCACATGAATACTAGCAGGACTTCATGTAATTCAATGTAAGTCCATACTCACCACCAGGCTGATCTTTTTAACCTCTCTGGTGGAGTTTTCAGCAGGTCCGTTTGTGGCCTCAGCCTGTATGGCCCGTCTACTCTGGTTCCCTTGTTTGGTCTGGGCCACATGGGCGTCAGCTTTGGGAATGCTAAAGCTAGCTGAGAACCTGAGAGCTGGTCTCTTCTCCTTGGGTGGTCTAGATGACACTGAACTCTCCGATGAGCAGCGAGGCCACGTCTTGAGGACAGAAGGCTTGTCGTGACCTGACACCGAGCATGACCTGACCTCAGTTTTGTTAGCCACACCCTTCTTTGGAGTTGGTTTGGTCTCGGTTTGGTCGCTTCTATCAGGGGATTTTTCTAAAGGTGAGAGGCAGAAGGTCTGGTTGCCAGCATGCTGTGCTGGAGCATCTCCCTCTTGGCTTGAGGCTGCATGCTCAGTTTCAGAGGTGGCGTTACTGCATTGGACTGCTGAGGCATGTTTGTTTGCGCCACGTGGGATGCTGTACTGCTCTGTCCATCCACAGCAGTCACGCAAGCGTCATCAACCATTTTAGTGGCGGTAAAGACACCTGTAGTGCTACTCCTCACCCTGGCAGGACTAATCCTGGTACTTGCTCCTTTTTGAGCTTCACTGTGTTTTTTGTTCACTTCAACTTGTGATGGTTTGTGTGGTGAAGCAGGGCCTGGATGTACATTTCTTGTTACAACCTTAGATTTCACATTGCTGTAGTCTACCTTGGGAAACTTATTAATTTCCATTTTTTTAACTTTACTGGATGAAGGCAGCAGTCCTGCCACCGGACGTTGTGTTGGAGTCATTGAGATTTGCTGCTGTTTAACAGGGTGGAGTCCCGGGCTGCCTGTGTTTCCAGTGCAGGGAGATTCTGAAAAGGAAGGGAGGCTGGGGATCATGTTCCCAATGTTTTGTATTGGAGTGGAAGTATGAATATCCTTATCGGCGTCTTGCACAACGGACAGAGTGGACACAAAGGCCTTGCCTTGTTCTGGTGTAACTGCACCATGGAAATGAAGCAGCTGTGCTTCAGCACTTGCACACTGAGCCTTTTTTCCACAATCTGCTGGAGATGTTTCACAGACAAAAGTCATCAAAAGACCTGTTTCACTCTCAGTTGGCAGAGCTAGGAGGGAGTTTGATGTTGCCATATCATTCTCCTCAGTGGGCAGCTCTGTCTGAATGAAAGTCATGCCAAGACCTGGATGGCTTGTGTTCTCCTCAGTGACTCTTTCTGTGGATTTTTCACAGCCATCCAGCAGAGTGGTTGAAAGCAGGTTAGATTCAGTAGGTGATGCTGGATGACCCGCAGCTAACGACATTGATGAGACGTGCAGGGAAGAGACTACCGAGAATGACTGGTCCTCTAGGCAAAAACTGTTGCTCCTTATTACCATCTCCCCTGAGCTCAGCGAGGAGCAATCATTCTCAGTGGATCCTCTACGGGAGGTCTCACATGAGCCCAGGTGGCTTTCCCTCCCAGCAGAGTCTGGAGACGTCACTGCGGTGTTATTCCCATCCTCTGCGGGCTTACAAAAAGTCTGGTACATCGCTGATCCCGTCTCGTGGTTGCTCATTAGATTCAAGTTTTTATCCCAGAAGTTTTCACTGCCGTTAACATGTGTGACAAATGTTTGGTTCAGGTTCATGCTTATACCGCAGAGCACATCGCCCTGTGGTAAGGTGGTGTTGTAAGGGTTGCAGGACTCGAGCATGTAATCAGGGGAGCTGCTGGCTTCTCTGTCACTCAGGTTGGAAACACTACTGTTGGAGTCAGGTGAAGGGGACGAGTTGCTGTAAGGACTCTCAGGGGAGAGGCCTAGCTGCAGGTCTCTGTGGGGCAAAGGAACTTTATGCTCACTTTGGTCAGTGGACATGTTAAATGTCTTATTAGACATTTTGGAGTTGGAATTGTATTTTGCCTATTTGGCTCACATTTGGTGAGCAGCACTGGAATCCATCAAATCAAGGCATGAAGATCTGTAAAGAGGTCAAAGGTCAAAGTTTTATAACCATATTACTGCACACTATGCTGACATATTTGTAAATTCACAGAGGGCTAACTGGGACACTCCAAATTTATCTTAGGGCTCCAGAAAGGCTTTGGCTTGTCGTGGTAAGCCTTTGTAGTCAGTGACCATTGTAACAGTATCTGGCTACTGAAATTATTTATGACTTAGTTCAATGAAAAATGCAAATGTCAACAGGATCACGCTTAGGGAATAAATTAGTACAGGTCTGCCTAAATGATCTGCTAGTTGTGCGACAAGCTGTAATTTCATTATGATTGTTTAATATCAGATTACCTCTCTGTATCCTTTCTAAAGATCTGTGTTTCCAGACACAGCATCATATGTCAAGGCACCTGCTCTTTCCTATTAGCTACACGTTACATTGCATACATCTCTTCTTCGTGGTCTAATGGCGGTTACGTGCCGCATTTCTACTCTGAAAAGAGTCAACGTATGTTTCCCATGAGATGAAAACATCAGTCTTCGCGGCTTTGTTGTATACTGTTGTGTTTATTTAAGCAGACGGGGCTGCTAAGCTTGCCAGCCACAACTACAACAAAAGCACCATTGTGGTATGTACCACCAGAGAGTAAGATATCAAGTCACCAAAAGCCTGAAAATGTTCCAGTATGCAGACACCACCACTGGTGCATATAAGGAAATTTAACACTTGAGGTAAACTTCAGAAAAAGTTGGCATTGTATGGTTTTATAGCTCCCTCTGCCCAAGGTGTAATTACCCTGAAGCAGGGTGAAAGTAACTTTTGTCTAAATGGATAGTGAATGTTTAAATTCTACCAGCCACTCCATAAATTCCCTTTAGCTTGTCACGGCATTCAACTTTAAAATACTACACGTCTAAAGAAAAACACTGAACAGCCTTCGAAGAGAAAGGGTTCAGGTTATAATATGCAGCATGTCAGCTACATGTTTCCATATGGTGGGAGAGGCCGAGCACCACAGACATGTGTTTTACAGCTATTAAGACGTGCAAGAACGTGCATAGAAATTTATGTTGTGGCAATATCAGAACATAATCCAGCAGATGAATGACCTTTGTGTCAACGTGAGTATTTTCCTTCCCTTCCTTATGTACAGTCGTGCAAGCAAGGCTCTACTTGTAGACACTACCACTAAACTGACTGACATAACTAGTCCAACAGCTAGCTGCAGGCCTGAGGTGCATAATATTACTGTATAATTATGTTGACTTTTTTTTAATTTATTAATCATGTTGTACACACAAAATTATTTCCGTATTTATCCCATCCAGCTGGCACCTGTCAGAACACACATGCCATATACACACATATATTTTTCCTCAAAGATAAAATATCAGCTACATTCAAACTTCTGCAAACACAATGACTCAATGAGAATTTAACAGAACTTGAAAATGACAAAAGGTATCACATTTTCTTCAATTGAGACAATGTAATAGAATAAATAAACACATTATCAATGAAAATGAACTATGATTCAATGCTCATACAACATTTTCATGCAAACTTCGTAAGGGGAAAAAAAAACAAATTAAGTTTCCTCAGGAACACAATATTAATTAAACAATCAAGGTGTCCCTAGTGATGACTGGCCTCACCTCAATGCACATTTCAAAATGTTAAGTCAGTCTGTGAAGCAAACAGCAACAACAACACGCATGAATTCCTCAGCTGAAATACCTGCTACTCTTTTCTTTAAAGTGATATTTGGCTTACACATTAGAGAATATTGAAATGTCACAATAATCATTAGGTGTTAAAATCAAAATCTGGCTCCCTCTCAACTCTACTGCTGACACATCGAAGCAGCTCTGCTCTTATCAACATGACCAAGAGTCCAAATCTGAATGAATAATGCATTTGTTTAACAGGCAGGAGGAACAACACACCTTACTGTACGCTACAATCCGTGCAATCATTGAAAAAACAGGGCCTTGGCAAAGTGCTCTGCACATTGATCCTTGGCAAGAACTGCCCCTCCAAGAATACTGCAGTATCTCCTACACAGAATAACCACGCAGAGCAGCATTATACATGTGAAGTACAACTGCAGCTAAACTGTGACGTGACAATGTTTATGGAAAAACAAAACCATAACATTGAAGCTCAGAGACACCGGAAACAAACACTGCTAGATAATACATTTTTAAACAGTTCTACAACACTTACCTTCCACTAAAAACTCTGATACAAACTAACTTAGTACCTTAACTCTTTCTCTCCTTTCAATGATGAGTGAGGTGAGAAAATGCCTCCACAGTCAGCTGTCTCACATCAGATATCACTCTGTTTTTGCAGGTTCACCCGGCTCATTTTACCTTCTCAGAGACAATCCCATTAGCGCTTTCCATCCAAAGTGCTAAATCCAGTCAACTGGGTAGGCAGTGTGTCACACCACTGCTCCCTCCTCGTGTTCAGAGTCAACCGTGCATCAGTAACATCACAGCCTGAGAGAGGGTGGCTGTTTCCTCCCCTCCCTGAGATAACGTGACTGAGTCCAGCGGGCCTACTGCAGCAGTGGGTCAGCGATCTCTCCAATCAGGCATCGTGTCAGACGTTTGCAGTGACTTGGCTGTATGCTGCTCCCTATATCAAAGGTCCAGATATGAACTGTGCTCAGTGTAGTGCTCCACTCCCAAGTTTACAGAGGAAGAAAGCAGCGTGTTACCTTATCCACGCCGAGCCCAGTGCAAGGGGAGTGGCCACGGCCTGCCAGGCTGACTTGGCATTCACTGTTGCTTAGCAGCCAGTGTCCCTCTTTTATGAGGAAATGGACCAGGCAGCTTTTTAGTAAGGGATAAGTGAAAAGGGGAGCAGAATGAAGGGGGGCCTCATTCAGGACTTCAATGGAAGATACCAGCTATTTGCATAGAAACTCACTTATTCCCAGATGTCGACACATTCCAGTGTTGGTTCTAACGAATAAGTTCTCCAAAGTCCTTCACTGACAATGTCACCGTCTGATGACACGCCCTCATGTTGTACACAAACAGCCTGACATTTGAGACCTGACACTACAGCAGTGGTGTGACACCAGAGACTAAGACCCCTAAGACCCACGCTATTTCTGCTTAATCTAAACAAGGCCCTTGACCTTAGGAACTACAGTCTAATCTTAACTAGAGACAAGATGTAAATCATGGTATAGAGTCGGCTTATTATCTCCAGAGAGTTCTAGGAATAAGCCTTCTATCCTGTAAAATCTGTAGTTATGTAATCTAAGAGTTTCAATATTGATCTTCAAGTAAAATGCAGAAATGATGTCCATTTTTAGCCTTTAGAAAAGCAGCTTTTATTCTCTCCAGTCCAAGATTCAGAACAGAGATGTGCAGTATCCTGCTATCTACACGCATAACTAATATATTCAAAGCAAGTAGGATGACTGGCAAAAATCCTTCTGATACCTGACACTTACAGTAAACTGCCAGCTACTGTGTGATCTAATGGATCTTATGCATTTAGAGTCAGAACCACGCTACCTAGTCAAAATTATATTATATAATGTTTCTAAGTCACATTAATTATCAACATTACGGTCTGATATGAGGCCTCACTCAGTGTTCATTGTCATAGAAATTCAATGGAAGTTACAGCCTTCAAATTGAATTACATATTTTAAAGACAAGAGTCATATCAAAAGAACAATGCCTCTCTATTTCTGAAGCCCCTCAGGCGCTGTGCAAAAAGCCTCAAATGGCCTTTCCCTGCCTTTGCATGGGTGACTGGACATATCAGTATAATACAGCGAGCAGTTCTGAGCAGCAGGGACAGCCATGAAAAAGCCAAGCCCAGGCACAGAGCTGCCCCACACTTGCAGCAGGGCAGCGGGTCAAGCTGGGGGATTCCAGCCAGCATACCACAGGGACAACGCTATCCTCTGTAAAGCACAGGACAACAAAACCACACCAGTGAGCCGGGTTAGAAGAATAGCATGGCGCTGTCTTCTTACAGGCAGAATATTAGTCAGTGTGCTGCAGCAAGACAAAACAGAAAAGGCTTTTCAAGACAAAGCTGTGGGCCTATGCCATCTAGTGAAAAACAGACGCACACAGATACAGATGTGTCAGCAGCTGTGCAAATGCATCCTGGTTAGCTCTTCATTCATTTAGCCTGCTAGTTCCCAACACAGGGGGTCGCCAAAGTTTCACAAGGGGTTATAAGAATTATTTTTTTTAAATACACAGGGCCTATATTTCAGCATTTCATTCAACAAAAATGAAGTTCTTTGTAAAGTTTAAATCATTATTAAAGATATAAACTTTGAAAACAATCTGAGAGGTGAAGACCTGAACATAAACTATACTCACAGAGCCTTCAGCCTCGTGCTGCATTAGAAAACCCTCAATATGTTAGATATTTAAGGATATCACGGTAACGTTTGAACTGTTTAATAAAAAGATGTCACTGCTGAATACCGTGCAAATCAAACCACAAGGACATTGAAATTGGTTTTAAAGTTACCACAGATTAACTAGTTTACAAGCAGATAAACGGGGAATCGCCTGTGTATTTAAAGGTGAAGGGTATGGAGAAGACCTGAACATAAACTATCGGCTTACTCAATGATAGAAAAAGGCGTCTCTAAAAGTCAAGTCAAGTCAAGTCAATTTTATTTATATAGCACATTTAAAAACAACAGAAGTTGACCCAAAGTGCTTTACAGTCAGAGCGGATCAAGGATAAAAACAAACAAACAAAAACAAAACAAAACAAAAACAACAAAAACAAACAAACAAACAACCAAACAAACAAAAAAACAAAGAACAAACCAAAGTAGACAGAAGTCATTAATAGTGCAGCCTCAGACTGAGCTAAAAGCAAGATCATAGAAGTAAGATTTTAAACTGGATTTAAAATTCTCAATAGTGGGGCAGGACTTTATGTGAAGGGGTAGGCTATTCCAGAGCTTGGGGCAGCAACAGACACGTCGCCTTTAGTTTTTAGGCGAGTGGGGACTGAAAGGAGCTGATGTGATGATGACCTGAGAGATCTGGGGCAGAGTAAGGAACCAAGAGATCAGAAATATATTGTGGAGCTAAGCCATTTAGGGCTTTGTAAACAAATAATAAAATCTTAAAAGTGATTCTAAATTTCACTGGCAACCAGTGTAAGTGTGCCAGGATTGGGGTGATGTGGTGTCTCTTTTTGAACCAGTTAAAGTCTTGCAGCAGCGTTTTGCACCATTTGGAGTCTAGATAGGTGGAGTCAGTTAGCCTATGTAGAGGAATTGCAATAATCCAACCGCATGGATGACAGTCTCCAGATCCTTCTGAGATAAAACGGCTGAGTTTGGCGATGGTTCTGAGCTGATAAAAACTACCCTTAACAACATTACTGACCTGACTGTTGAAACTTAAGGGACTGTCAAAGAGGACACCCAGATTCTAACCACGTTATGGCAACTAGGAGCTAGGGACCAAGTGTATTGCTGAGAGTGCTGACAGAATCAGGTGGACGAAGATAATTACTTCGTTTATTGTCATTGAGTTGTAAAGTTCCTGCCATCCAGCATTTGACGTCATTTAAACAGTTAAAAAGATTTTGTAGGAGCAGGTGCTGTTGTGTGACCGGTAGGTAGAACTGTGTATCATCAACAATGGTAAGGAATATTGTGTTTTGAAAAATGGAGCCAAGTGGAAGCATGTAGAGGAAAATAGAAGAGGACCTAAAATTGAGCCTTGAGGAATGCCGCATTTAATAGGAGCAGGGACGAGGAACAGTTCCCAATTTCAACAGCGAATGTTCTATTTTTAAAAGGAGGTAAGCCATTTAGGACTGTCCTTGTAGCCCAACTTCAGCCTCAGACGTTTAAAAGAATGGCATGGTCAACTGTATCAAAAGCTGCGGTGAGGTCGAGAAGAACTAAAATAGCCGAAGAACCAGAGTCAACAGAAAGGAGAATGTCATTGTGTACTTTAAGCAAGGCTGATTCTGTACTATGTAGAGCTCTAAAACCAGATTGAAATTTGTCAAGAATGTTAAAAGTGTTTAGGTAAGAAGAAACCTGGGTAAAGACAACTTTTTCTAAAAGCTTAGAAATAAATGGTAATTTAGAAATGGGTCTAAAATTATTCATGTCACTGGAGTCTAGGCTTGGTTTTTAGCAGAGGTTGCACAATTGCATGTTTAAAACACGAAGGACAACTCCATTTGTTAAGGAGCTATTGACTATGGCTGAGATAAGTGGACAGATCGTTACAAAACCTCCTTAAACAGGCGTGTCGGTAAAATATCAGAAGGGCAGTAGGTGGAATTCATATGTAAGACCATGTCAGATAGCTGAGAGGATGATACTGGTTGGAAGTGCAGGAGGTGACTGGTAGGGTGATGTATATCTGCTGGGTCAGGGCCTGATAGTAAGATAGAAGCTCTTATGTTGTCAGTTTTTGGATAAAATTTTAGAAAAGCCTCACAGGTTTCAGTGGTGGAGATGGGCATAGTGGCTGTGGTAGTGGTAGGATTTATAATAGAGTTTATTGTGAAACAGTATTTTGGTCTAAATAAGATCAGAAAGGAATTGAGCTTTAGCTGACTTTATGGAGCTTTGGTAAAGCTTTAACTGGATCCTGAAAGCTTCATATGAAACCTGTTTATCCTTTTGCCATTTGCAAGCTTGCCTGATAGCGAGTGGAGTCGTTCAACCAAGGAGTAGCACCAGTGTTTGCCTTAAGCCTTCTCTGTTTTAGAGGAGCTACATAATCTAGAGTGGCAGAGCACGATGAGTTGAAGAGGTTAACTAGTTCCTCGGTATCATTGCAGGAAGGAAGGACATCAAAATATGAGGTGAGCAGGAAAGCATAAAAACCCTAGAAAAGTGAGAGGCTGTAGCCATGTTTATGGATCGGACAAGGGTGAGGCTGCAAGGGAGTAGGAGGAGGGCAGGACAGTGCGGAATCAAATGTAACCATAAAATGATCAGAAATACCAACATCAACAGAAACAGGATTGGAGATAGAAAATCCAGATGTTAAAACAAGGTCTAGTGTGTGGCCTTTCTGATCGTTGGACCCAGAACTGATTGAGTTAGGTTAAAAGATTCCACACATAGAAACTCTTTTACCATCGGTTTAGAAGGGCAGCAAATATGAATATTGAAGTCTCTAGTATTAACAGTTTATCGGCGAGAGGCCATAGAAACCAGAAGATCAGAGAATTCTTGAAGAAAAACTGTTAATTTTGGTGGTCTATACACCAATGCACATAGGAGAGGAACAGTGAAATAAATCTTTAAAGTTGCACCTCAAAGATGAGTAAACATCAGTAGGTGTAATTCTGCATTTAAAACAGTCTTTAAAAACTGTGGCTAAGCCGCCTCCACGACCAGAAGGCCTTGGGAACTTAAGCTGCAATGAGGAGGACAGAGTTCACTAATGAGATCTCCAGCAGTAAGCCAAGTCTCGGTCATAAATAGGAAGTCCAGTTGGCGAGATGTGTTATCATTTAAAAGGACAAAGGTCGAGAACTAGTGAGGCAACAACAAACAATAAATTGAACTTTGTGTTTATATTGGACAAGCTGCTGCAAGGTCACAATAGACCATCAAGCTCCAACTGATATTTAACTATATTATGTTAACTTTTTAACTGTTTCATAAGAAGATGTCCCTGCTGAACAAACACTTAAAAAAAAATATCATACAAATAAGGAAATCTCATCTCTGACGGACTACTATAAATGATCTGCTCTAAATTTAGACACAAAGAAACTTGATCACCACCGGAGTTAAATGTGCAGTTTATCAATCGTTCTGTTTGGTTATTGTTCTGTAATTAATATAACATCCATAAACTATGTCAGCTTACTCAATGATAGAAAAAGGCGTCTCTTAAAGGACAAAGGTCGAGAATCACTGCGGCAACAACAAACATAGGAAACAAACATTAAATTGAACCTTGTGTTAATTATCTGACAAGCTACCAAGCTCCAACTAATAAATTATGTTAGATATTTAACTATATTATGGTAACATTTAAACTGTTTAGCTGAATACTGTGCAATTCAAACTGCAAAGATATTTTACCACAGTTTAATCAGTTTACAGGCAGATAAACAGAGAATCACCTGTGTATTTAAGGCCAAAACAACATGTATGAATCTTACTAGGTGTATTTATAGCAGCCCTGGATCCTCTTGCACCACTAATTCCCAACCTAGGGGTCACCAAAGTTTCACAAGGGGTATAAGAAAACATTTTTTAAATATACACTTGGCTTATATTTCAGCATTCATTCATTTTTGTGAAGAAAACTAAATGAAAGTTGTTTTTTCAGTTTAACTCACTATGAGAGATATAAATAGTATTTATAGTATCTCTGTCCTCTTCACACATGAGATCATTGGTACATTATTTTCTGATCAAAACAAACTGACCCTCTCTGTCCACTGCTCCTGATTGACAGATTATCCGTGTGTGAGGCTCCTCCGGCGAGGTCTATAATTAGCTCAGGTGTAAACATAGTAAGGAGCCACAAATAGCGAGGAAAATACTCTTTCAAGCCCATAAATGGTTTAAAACACACAGCGGAGTACACAAACACAACAACAGCTCCGAGACATGTTCAAAGATTAAAAAGGAATAAGCTAGTGTTAAAAGTAGTGAAGTTAAAAATTTAGTTAACGGTCTTGAACTTAACTTTAGCAGGGTAACGTAGTAATGTAGTTAACTACGTTACCGTTAACTACATTAACGGTTTGAAAACCAACGGTTAAAACACCAAAATAAAAGCACAGCAAACTGTTAACGGTAAAACAAAAAAACATTTAAACTCGCTTAATGTTTAACTAGGTGTGAAGCAAACATGACAACAAGTAGCCCGAAGGATTGAACTCTTTTTGACCTCGAGTAACGTTTTACAATTAAAGCAGGCAACAGTACAAAATGTCTTAACACCCGACCAACAATTAAGACATAAAGCTGTTAATTAAGTTGATAAATAAAAAAATTGACGTAAGCGGTGTGCGTGATGAGCTGTAACGTTTAACTCACCTGTCACACGAGCAGCAGCAGCAAAAGCGACGGGAGCGCGCCTCGTATATTACTCCTAATGAACACAATTAGCTTCACCTGTCTCAGAGAGCCTGCTGAACAACACGCCGATCATCACACAGCTCAGAGGCGATGAACCTCTGATGTTTGCTTGAACTTTGACACACCGTGATGAGCTGGCATCTTCTTACAGCACACAGTTAGTTAGTCATTGTCTTTCCATCTGTAGAGATCAACCACTGGATATCCATCAGATTTTATTATTTCAAATCTGAATGTACAATAATTAAATAATTACAGGATTATAAATCATATTATGCCAGGAAGCAAAATCTATGTACAAAGTAAAAAGTGCATCGTGTTAACAGAAAGAAACATATGGGCGAGACGAGCAGAGGTAAAAAGGTTAAAGGAAGCCTCCTGTCATGGCGGGATAGAGAGATTTAAAATAACCATTACATCTTTTGAATCGGTTATATCAATCGTATTTACAATATTTATTTGTGTGATCATATCTGGCATTTTACAACATATATTTTTTAGAATATACTACTGTGCTTGGCGATAAAACATGAAGGAAATCAGTAAATCTGTTCAATGACACACAACCGACATGGCTCTTTAGATGCATGCCACTGTATACTGCATCAGTTTGGCATCAAATTAGCTTTCCGTTATATTAACAGACAATCACACATTACTGTGGAGTCCTTCTCGGTGGATCTGCAACACACTGTAAACACTACCTACACGTGCAGGTCCCATATGTTTCTGTTGACAACAAAGGAAGAGCAATAACAAAGCAATCCTATCTTTGCAGGTTCATTCCCAGGCATCAGTCTGAATGGATTAATTACATAGATGGGTGCAGGACAGTATCACAAACTGATACATCAGGCCACTAAGTGCGTGAAGACAAGATGAATGTACCAGACTAGTACAAGACAAGATTATTCTTCCACATCAGTTTTAGGCCACATGGCTGCTTGTCCATTAGTGTGGGTATGAGGTGGGACTCCCTGTCCTGAAGGCAAGTCAATGTGCACACTATTAAGAGAGAGAGAGAGGGGGGGAGGGAGGCGAGGAAGGAGGCAGGAGGAGCAGCAGCATGTGTCTTCCGGGGATGTTGAAGCTACAAGAGTAAAAGGAAGTAAAAGTTGTGTTTCCTTTTGTATCAACTGCAGGCAGAGTTGAATGGCGCTTCTCCTCCTCTTCCTTTTTGTCCTTTATTTATCCCCACTATCCTCTATTCTTTATGGACACAAGATGGCCAGCTGAGGCCTCCACAGGCGGCAGAAACGATAATGTAAAGGACCACCTGAAAAGAGCACAGACACACACACACAAACAAAAAGAATTAAACTGACCATTTCTAAGTCCTGTCCCTTTTTTTTTTGCCTTGCAGTTAAGCAAGCCTCAGTCAGAAATTCAACCTTCTCTTATCCATCTTCAAAATGTGGCTTCAACATAGCTTAGCATGAATTATATCTGGGGAAAGAGAGCTGAGGCTCAAAATAAAAAACAGTAGTAGCTAAGCAACCTGGGTAATATTTTCTGTTGATGAAAATATATATACTGTTTGCAACTAAAGACTTTTCTCAGCACAGATACAGTCAAGTAACAATCACACACTATCCCGTCAATTACCATTTCTGTCCGTACTCACCAGGCACACCAGCACAATGACAATAGTCAGCTTGAGGTTCTTCATACACATGGCTCGTGCCAGGTTACGACTTGTGGTCTTAAATGTGACTGACTAAAATTAGAGTAAGGAGAGAAAGTGGGATCAGTGACAATGTTTGTGGATTAAGTAGCTTTCTAGGTAGCATGCACGGGTCCTTAAACTCACTGAATCAACCAGATTTTCTGTCTTGTCAATCAGCAGCTCCAGCTTCTCTCCCCTCTGAGCTACCAAGTCTGTACAGAAACACAGAGAGAGCCAAAGTTCACTTTGGAGACACAGAAAGTCCAGTGTAAGAAATCGCTCTCAAACAGTTGGGGAAATCTGACTTTGAGGCAGCATTCGTCCAGTTTTCATCTCAATGTTGTATATTAAAATATTGCATAATGTTTTGGCCAGAACATTTGCCTTTGGGCATGATGGCCAACAAATACCAGTGCTTCACTGGCACAGCATAATGAAGAGGTCACTGATGCGACCACAATACACTGCATTCATTTAAAAGAGAAAAATTTCCATTCACACATAGCGAGCCTTTTCTGAACCAATTAAATGTAATTTCTTATAGTGCCAGATCAAAACGAGGTTCCTTCAGCATCACTGTACCACTCATGAGAAGCTCACCTATGTTGCGGACCATAATGCCCTTCAGGTCATCCACTTGCATCTGAGTCTCAGTGACACGATCTGATCCTCGTGGGTCTGAGTGGTGTTTCTACAAAAACAAATAAAGTTAGGGGAAAATAAGTAGACTGAAAGAAGCTCTGAGTGTATTCTGTGATATTTGTGTGTAAAGTCACAAGGCACTCATAAGAGAAAATGTTGCTCAATACGCTCAGGCTCTTGTGATACTCACCATCTGAGCTGCCAGAGTTGAGGAGAACTCGCTGTTCATGGCGTAAGGCAGGGCTGTTTGTGCCCGCGACCCGTACGTTGTTTGGAAACGCTTCTTGACTTCACTGAGGAAGCTGAATGCACGTGACCTCTCGAAGTCCTTTAGTACAAAAAAGTGAAATAGTAATTAAGTAATTAAGAGCTAATTTAAGTATAATAAAGGGTCCAGTGATGTGTCTCTGAGTGTATTGTTCTGCTTTCTCTTGTTTAAGGCTCAATTCACACTTCACAAATGTGTGTTGGGTGCAATAACTTTATTTCAGTTGCTGGGTTACTCAAGTATTCATATAAACGGCATCATTCCTCATCTTGCATAATGCAGAAGCAGTTCATACAACAATGAGAAAATACAATTTCAAAGCTATTTCAGGGGGTCTTTAATATCTATCACTCAACTTAACACACGTATACACACAGACATATGTACTTACATCATCAGTGATACACAGGTATATGATTCGGTCATGGCAGATGTAATGAAAGAGATAGCTAAAAAGAGAAAAGACAAAAGATATCAACATACAGCTGAAAGCATGCAGTTTAATACAGAACACTACATGTCCTGTAAAATATCTAAGGAAACATTAACTACAGTAGTTAACGAGCCTTCGGTCACATGAGCTTGTGCCTTGTGTGGCATGTGATACCACTTGATTGTTTCAGGTTGTTGGTTCCTACAGTGTAAGCTTTGATACCTAAATGAGCTCATCACATGTGCTCATACATGACAGTTCACACTGCATCTGAGCTAACAGATTAAGAAAACTCGAAGACATTACTGAAGTGCATGTTAACAGGCATTGTAGAAGAATAACACCAGCACATGTTCAATGTCTTGCCTGGACCTGGTGAGCCTGTTTTTGTGTGCATAGTCATACTTGACGATTATTGACAACCAAAGTTTAAACTTGCCTTAAAGACAACACTGTGAACTTAATGGGGGAAGGGCTGCGTTCACAACTTGAGAGAAGCATTTTAGGTATGTGGGATATACTTATCGTTGGACAGACAGACAGACAGACAGATAGACAGATAGATAGATAGATAGATACTTTTTGGTCCTTACAAGGATATTTGTTGCAGCAGTCTGTACAAAGCCTCACATAAATACATGAATACACCACAACATAACCACAAAAATAAACATTAAATGCAGCACATATCCCATACCCATAGCTCTCTGCACATGGTGGTTACCGACTCCTGCCAAAGACTGGACATGATAAATCTACTCCTTTAAGAATTGTCACAAGCACTTATTGCTGCACTAACTCTTTCTTATAACTTGATTGTTCCCTTCTCTGTAAGTCGCTTTGGATAAAAGCGTCAGCTAAATGACTAAATATAAATGTCTACATGTAAATCTTATGCTTATCTGACAGTATCACCCCGGATATGAAACTTCCCCTTGTAGCCACAGTACACAAGTGTGTGGAGGTGGGCGGTCATAAAGTGTGTGAGTCCTACCTGCCGTGGCTGTAGGTCAGTTTGTTGTTCTCTGACGGTATTTTGGCTAAAATCTGTTCGGTCACCTCGAGGAAGTTGCCGCCACACCACGCGTGCTTTGCCAGGATGGTGGTGCCACGAGCCACCACAGCAAACAGGATTGCCATGGCAACAGCTGTGTGTTTCAGCTCAGCAGCTCGCTCGCTCTGTGTTACTCGCTGTCAACAACACACACACACAAGCACAGTGAGATGTTACTGGAAGAAGCTAGAGCGAAAGCAAAGAGAGAGAGGCGGTTGCTTAACAGATGGTTGTTGTGAAACATTCAGGTAACGTTACTGAAACGAAGTAGAGGAATTATGTGTGAATACAATCTAAGCACTAATCCCCACAAAGCTTACAACTAGCTGTGTACGGCAGGTTTAACGTTAAAGGTTTAACGCTCTCCGATAAACAACAGGCTAACTGTTAACCAGTGCATATAACGGCGCTGTGTACGTAGTCGTTTGTCGCAATACTAATTATCCTTTCTAGCTACAGAGCTGTTAGCGCAGTTAGCAGCGATATATAAAAACTAAACCAGTACCTCGGTGTGTCAGCGCGGTTCAAAGTTGCTCATTTAACGCAAACTCCAACATCTAAAGAGATTTCCTCTGCTAGCAAGCTAGCTAATCCCTTTCGAGTGGCTTCTACTTTGCGAATCACCTAGACCGGAAACGAAATCTGAATTCACTCTCTCGCTGGGTAATGTAGTTCTTACTACATGTCATAGCCTATGACTGACTCGCTTATGAACTACATTTTTTTTCAACTTCCTGGTTTTGCAGTGTAATCGTCACATGTTTTCATACTCACGTCAGGTTTATGGCGTCAGGTTGAATAGTGGGTTATTTTAGCCCTCGTCAGGGTTCTACAGGCAAATTACGCACAGCAACGGCTCTCACTCTTTTATTAGTCACAGTGCAGGGATTAGTACTTGATAAAAATATAATAATATAATATAAAAATATACTATAAAAATAAAAATCTAATCTAAATTATTTTTATTATTTTTGTTTAAATATTTTTTAGTGTTTATCGATATTTACTATAATCACACGACCAAATACAGCCGCTTTGTTACTATTTAATATTTTGCACAATATAGACCGCAAGAAACAAACAAACACCGCAAAGTGCTGCCTTACCCCTTGCCTGTCAGACACAAGTGAGGGCTCACTTCACACAAACGAATAGAGTCGGGATGTAAGCATGGCCGGGGAAGGAGAGAAGAAACCAGTGCTGGAGATGGTAAAAAAGCGATACTACTTTATGATTTTTGATATTGTAAACAGCTGAACGGCTTTGACTTTATTAAAGTATGTTTCTAACAACACATTAGACTAAATAAAGTAATGCTGGCATTAGATTATTAGCCTGTAAACTCCTCACGTGGGTAGCTACAGAAGCTAGCAATGAGAAAACAACCCAAGCCCAAACAAACCTAAAGCACATTAAAAGCGGGTTTCTTGAATATAGCCTTAGTTGTAGACTCATATAATGAATGTTTTTATGTAAATCTAAGTTAACCTGAAATGTATAACACTTTAAATGAGCTTCCTTCTCTTTTATGTAGCTACTTCTCAGAGTTTATCCACTTGGGGGCAGTAATACACAGACCTCCTCAGTTTCTCAGTGTGCTGTTAAATATGTGCAACCCCAACCACTGACTGTATGTCAACGTGCATCTGTGAAATAATAAGTATTGGCAATGCATGCTAGTTCTCTCTCTCTCTCTCTCTCTCTCTCTTCATGTGAGTGATTCTCACACTCACTAATCTTCGAGGAGGGACTTGGGTAATATTTTTTTCTGCTTGGAGTTGGATGTGTGATGTTTTCTAAGTATTTCTGTTGTGTTTCAGGTCCAGGCCGATGGAGCTGATGAGGGCTGTGTGACATTTGTGCTGCACGATGAAGACCATACACTTGGAAACTCCCTCAGATATATGATCATGAAGACGTCAGTGCTTCTATGTTTTCTTTCTTTTTTCAACAAAGTACACTTTTTAACTTAACGTGTTGTGGCATTTAAGAACTTTTAACTCCCATGTGGCACATTTGAAGTACAAAGAGCATAACCAAAGCTTCATTTGTGATCTGACCCGAGCTGAAGGGAACTGTTTTTCCTCTTCCAACTCTCAGATATTTTCCCGACTATTCATAATAATAACATCAAAAATGTGATTCCACTTTGAATCACAGTGTTTTTGTCAGTCCAGGTCAGCTGGGATGAGCAGATAGTGCAAAATGTGCAATAACACTTAACGCACCAACACCCATATTAAGAAAAACATTGATGATAACCACAATTCTCGCTTCCACTTTCCTGTTTTCCATCAGCGTGGACGTGGAGTTTTGTGGCTACACCATCACCCATCCGTCTGAAAGCAAGATCAACTTTCGAATTCAGACACGAGGTGAGAGACTCGCGTCACTTACATCTTCTCGTTCTTCTTCTTACAATGCAGAGTAGTGTACGTGTACATAGATGTGTAGAACAGCAGAGTAAACATTTCGCGGTGTGTTTCAGAGTAAATATTTTGATTGGAGTCTGGTGCATTCACTTTGTCCACTCAGCCGAACAAGAGAGGCCAGTGACTGCTGACCTTAAGTGACACACATACACCACCCTCCCCTTGTTCGTGTCCACAGAGAAGAACTATAACCACCAAAAAAAACATCTGTCATCAGCTTTGCACAAAGTGTCTTCACAAAACAGCCCATCACATGAAAGGACTCTGCAAAACAACTTGTTTTTGTCCTTGGACAAAGTCTCAAGATTCCAGAAAAATCTTCCTCATGGCTTCTTCACAGTTAGACAGAATTACTCTCCAGGCACTTGGAAAACCACATATTTCTATTATTTTTGTCATTAATGCTCTGTGCCATGACCACAATGAAAACAGCAGGCAGAACTTCTCTGGCTCAATTGTGAGACGAGGGACAAGACAACAACTCGCTCAAGCCTTTTCAGGAATTTGTTAGAGTCATGCGAGGCAAATGAATTTGCATTACATTCAATAAAGGCAGAATTATTTAGCTTATAAAAATAACTCTTATAACACTTGTGTGAAGCTGTAATCAATTTTGTGGCACCAAAATATAAAAAATAAATTGGCCTGCTGTGTCATCAGCTGCTTTAATGAATTTAATATGAAACATAAATAAATATGAAATATTCCACTGGCAGACATTATATTTATGCATTTTATGGGGAAAAGGGCATTTATTGTTCAATTATCCTTTATTTTATATCTTTGCTAATTTGCTGTATTTTTGCAAGGCTAGTGCTTACACGCTGACTGCAATTAATGGCAGTGTTATATATTAAAAAATCAAATGTATACAGGCCTCTGGCATGCTCATGCATGAGTCTTTTTTAAAGAAGTAAGCAAGAGAAAATTATGTCTTAAATCGCAGCTTGCACGTTGCAAATTTGATGAAACAGACCCCTGAATGTCTCCCTCCTGCTTAGATTTCTCTAGTTATTGTTGCAGCCCTCATCGTAGAGACCCTGCAGCATAGTTTAATGTAAAACTACAAGTTTTATTGTGAACTTTGTGAGCTCGTACTGCTGTTTGAACTCACTAACTTCTGCTGAACCCTGGAAAGAACCGCAAAGTGCAAGCTTCATACGTCATTGTTTTGTTGTTACTGTTCGTGGTGGTGTTTTTCTTCAGCTGTGCCCGCTTGTCCGTTTCAGGGGGACTTCCAGCCACAGAGCCACTGCGGAGGGGCTTGACTGATCTCAGTGATGTTTGCCAACATGTTCTCAACACCTTTGAGGTAGGAAGTGTCCCTTTGGTACAGTGATCAACCAGTCTATTGACCAAGGTTAACTTCAGGCCATATAGAAAGGATTACTGTGTAGGATTTAGTGGTATTTAGCAGTATAGTTGCAGACTGCAACCAGCTCAATGCTTGCATGAAAGAGAAACTACAGGGGCTGAAAGGCACACAAGAGCCATTGTTTAGTTTGTCCATTATGGGCTACTGTAGAGACTGGTGGTCCAACATGGTGGACTCCATGGAAGAGGACCCATGACATCTGTAGGTAAAGGTCTCTTTCCAAAATATATAGATAACTTTTCTTATTTTCTTGTACTGTAAGAGGACTGTTGACTCTCTTATTCACCCATTCACATGCACATTCATACACTGATGGCATCTTGCCCAGTGACACTTTGACAGCAGTTTGGAAGAGTCAGGGATCGAACCGCCAATCATCTGATTAGTGGCTCTACCTCCTGAGCCACAGCCAGGCAAATGTGTTTTCATTACACACTAATGAAAACACATTTATGCATATTATATTCCAGATTCTGTAAATCTTACATACTGGATCTTTAAAACAATACATGAGTCAATACATTTGGCCAGTTTACAGATAACCCACTATAAGTTCACAGAGTTCACTCGGCACCAAAATAGGATAACAGCTGAGATCCATAGCGGTATGAAAGGCTTGTGTAAAGAATAGTTAGTCACCCTCCTGTGTCAAATGTAGACTTAGTCTTCCCTGTGAGCGGTCCTTGTCTCTGTTCAGAAACTGTCTGTTCTCTGACCTCTGAACAGAGGAAGGCAAGCAACCACACACAGTACAAATATTATCATTCATTCATTCACGGGGCGATACAGGAAGAAACCCTGGGTCTGTCTGGTTGGCTCTCCCATGGTGAAAGTAAAGTCAGCCAGCACTGATTCAGTTTAACACTCCCCCACACTGTCTCAAGACCACGTCTCACTCAAACCTCTTTTCTTTCTTCCAGGCAAGGGTTAATGAGTTCAAAGAGAAGCAGGAGCAACCTATGGAATGAAGAGCATCGCATACGTTTGTCTATGAAGCTGTCAGACTCAAACACAAACTGTAAAAATGTTACCTTGATCTGTTTTTATATCTACAAGAATCTCCTCAGAATAGTCCCATCATGTCACATTCAAACATTTGTATAGTTCTTTTTTTGTATTTTGTTGGAGTTGATATATGATGTATTATAAATGTGTATGATAAATGTCTCTGAGTCCTGTGATCATCATTACTGATTTTTTATTTATTTTATTTTATTTTATTTTTTGGAAAAGAAATTTAAGCCGCTAAACTAATAACATGAATAACACTCAGCTCTTTGGCTTGGCTGTAGCTTGGCTGTTTTTGTAACACCGTCTGAAGGATGTCCAAACCTAAAGTGACGAGACTCTCAAAACGGCATATTGTTCTCATCTGTCCTTTTGAAGCTGGCTTTGACAAATGAAGCAAGAAGTGTGAGCTAAAAATGTCCTTATTAGCAGAGGAATGCACTGAGAGGGACTTAGTACAGTGCCAGGAAGACGAGAGAGGGAAAATGAGGGGCGACAAGTGTAAATAATGAGGTTAAAGTTATTTAAGGTTAATTGTAAGCTGCGTCTGTGGGAATGGAGCATAATTTGAGGGAAAACTCAAACTACGTCAAATAAGATCTATTAAAGACGACAAAATTAGTCTAGTAGTTGTTTTTACGTCATAGAAGTGGGCAACTTTCCTTTAAATCAATAGTTTTTAGACATTGGGAAGATATGCTTGCATATAGATGATCAGATCATGTCTGTAGGGTAAGACGGGAAACGTGGGAACACAAGTAGCAACTGTGGGATGTTGTGGAAGTGTAACGGTAGCCCAACTAGAGAGTAATTATAGTGTAACCATACACAGCAAAATATAAAGTTTACTAATATTACCTAACACTAGCCAGAAAAAGTCAGCCTATAACTGGAAACCCCCCTCGACTCTGTTCGAATGAATAAGAGTACACACACTGTAGTTTTATTTGGATCCAGGACTTAAAATAATGTTTGTGCTGAAAATCATTTATCCACAGTGACACAGGGAGACTGACAAGCTGCTGTGAAAAAATGATTCTGTTAGCAAACAGTCATTTTTCAGTGCTGTGCCACGCTTGATGTGGTTTTGTTAAATTGAAGCTCAGTATTTTTTATTTATGAGGGATGAGCTCATACCAAGTTTTATTTGAAACATATGATGACACTTCAGGGCATCCATCATCAGCTCGAAGGGGAATTTCTCCAAACAATTAGCTTTTCTTTGTTTTGTTGCTTCTTCTCTATAAAATTGTAGCCTTAATGTTTTAGTTTTGTTTTAATGTAATTATTTTATTTTTGTTCAGGTTTATTAATGTGAAGTGTATGTTTTTGACCTCAGTTCAATTGCCTGCAACCAGTTCTGTGTAGTTTGTGAGATGTCAAGAGAAAAAAAAGTCAATTTCTCCAGGATTACTAAATGGCTATCCCTCTAACGTGGACACTGAACCTCAGAAGAAACCTTTTATGAATGACTCTAAGGCAAAATAAGAAAATAAAGTAACCACTAATAAGGCTGCTTTGTGGAACTTGTGGCTGATTCCAAGAAGCTGAGTGAGAAAACAGTATTTTTTCTGTAACATGCACTGATGTTAAAGATCGTTTGTGAGATTTAATCATCAGTTATCTCTGTTAAGTCTGTTTCTTCGGGTCCCTGGCGCCTTGTCTTGTTGTCTACATAAATAATTTCAACCAGGAAATGTCTTGAGAAAGGTCACTGGTAATACATTTGACATGTTTTCTTTGAATATTCTGCAACCTCTGCGCCGCAAAATGAAAGACATGAAACTCGTGACATGTTATTTAACTTTTGACAGACTGTTAATTCGATATATGACGTCTGTGATGATTGCTTATTTTCACTCACGTCAACAGTGCTCCTGCCTCTCATACTGCAGCTGTGCTCTGATTTTAAGAGAGGAAGTGGAGGAGTTTTCAAACATTTGTAAAAGTCAAACTAACTGATGTGACAAAAAAAAACCACATGAAACATTTACAGTAAAAATCTGCACATCCCCAAAAAACTGTGAAAATCAGTTTTACTCAACTTTTCATTAAAAAAGAAACAACAAATATTATGTTTACATTTATTTTTAAATTTTTCTTAAATCCACCAACGCGTACTTTGAACCATCTTCTTCTTCCCTGTCTTTGCTGGTTTATTGCTGCATATCTTCATGCATAGTTACTACCTACCAATCATTACATTACTGTGAAACCATTCAAGTGTGTGCACGAGACAAACAAAGCATAGAAAAACATCTCCATAGAGCCTTTAATGGTAAACAGACTGTATGTATATGGCAGTTTTCTAGTCTTCTGCCCACTCTGCCCAATACATACTCATCAGTTTGGGTTCAGTATCTTGCCCAAGGACACTTCGACATGCAGGACTGGAGGAGCTGGGGCTCAAACCACCGATCATCTGATTAGTGGACGACTTGCTCAACCTCCTGAGCCACAGCCACGTGTACAACATGTAAATATTATGCATTACGAGTGAGCAGGAAGGACCATAAGCGCATGCACTACACTTTAATCGTTCAGTAAATAACTCAAACAACACGAATGCTATAAAATAATATTTATTGCTACATAGCCTCAGCAAATAAGTACAGTATAAATGTAATGTTTAAATAAACATGTAATGTTTAAAACACTGGGGCCAATATTCACATTACATTTCATCTTCAACCTCACATTACTTGTACATGTTTAAGCTTGGTGACCCCTCTATACCTTCCATTACACAAATAGAGGTGATGAATTACTAATACAGCCGCAAGGGAAATACTTTGTTATATATTATATTAGATACATTTTTAAAATGCTTCAGTGTGAACAAACACGTGTGGTGGGAGAGGAGAGGAGACTTTTGTTTATTAGTTTTATGTCGAAAACTGACATGTGACGTTTCCAACACTGTATCTTAGTCACAATGTACTGTGAGCTAATAAAGGCGCTGGATAAAATGAATTTACTTTGTGCTTCTCATCAGTATATGCTCTCAATACTGCCAGTGTTTAAAAGTTTGCTTACAATCATTTTCTTGCATCATAATGCTAAGAACTCTAGCAGTGAGACTTGCTATTGGGCAGAACCTTCGTTTTCTCCTCATGACTGACTTTTTAAGAACCAGAAATTGTGTAATTATTCTCTTTCTTGGTGAGTTGACATCACAAGATTTGCCTCAAGTATGTGGCTACTGACTGCTTGCAGCTACCTCCAGCTACAGACATCTTAAATTTCTATTACAGGATCCTTCTTCATCTCGCACCTCCCCGTCACAAATGCTGTTGGTTACACACGTTAAATTAACAAGGATCTTGAATTTTAGCTTGATTATATTTAACAGAAACCTCTGATATATCAAAATATTTTTAGGACCGTTACATAAGGAAATGTTATCTTCTGTAAAAACATTCACTCCTTAAAGACATCCAGCTGGGAAGGATTTCCTTCCTAAATCGCTTACAGGAATCAATTCTAGAAAATGTATTCGTCGAGCAGTTCTCAGAAGTAATTTTCAGAGTCATTTCCAGCCACAGGAATATCAATGTAACATGACCACTCACTGTCAAAGGTGAAATAATAAATGAGTGCATGACGTGTTTTGTGACATTTTCTTAGAAAAATAAAAGCTACATTTGAAGAGATATACACAGTGGACAGCAGACACAACTTACAACAGCATGAACATGGCGATAATAACAGGTCTCATAATGACCTCTTCTGCATAGCATGATGGGAATCATCTGGTATTTTGTCAGCATTCTCAGACAACAGCTGCCCTCCACATGACTTAAAGCAGCAATGATTTCCAGATAAAAGTGTCCGATGTTCGACTCTTCACATGACTGTAAGTCACACAGTGGGGCTCATTTTACTCTGGTATGATGTCACCAGGGCACATGGATGCTGAGGAACCCAGTGACAGCGTGCAGTGGATTGATTGTCAGATAATAAGCTACTGATTGCATTAATATGCAGAGGCACACTCGCACACATTTCTATGACAAAAGACTCCTTTGGGGGAAACCATTTGGGGCTTTTTGGAAAATAGCTCAGGGTCACAGTTTCCCTATATCCCCGTGAGGTATTAAAGCTTCAACAGGTAGTAGTTTTCGATGCTGTAATTCATACATGAAGCGCTAGATATAATCATAAAACTGCAATCTGTATGTAGATAATCCTGTACATATATATACATGTGGTTAATAGATATTCTTCATAAATGTATTTACCATGTTGGTCCAATGAGAGACTTTTTGTCCATAACATAAGCCTCAGTGTGGGAGTCTGAACAGATTTATGTAGCCTTGCATCAGTTTTTGCAGTTACAGGCTGAACAGTCCTCTTCCAGTTTGTTGCTGTCTTCCACCTCGCTCCATTTTTCCCTTTCCCAGTCAGTTGGCAGTAATGATGCTGTTTCTCCATAATGGGAGTTAATGGGAATATGGGTTTGGTGTGTGATGAGTGTGTTTATGAAGTGCTTGTGTATTTCTGACTGGAACGAGAACTGGAGCGGTCTAGTCCGTTCCCGTGACAAGAGCCCTTCCAGCGCCCTCCCGAACCCTGTTCGTCCAGGGGAGATGTTCTGTAGCACCAGCAGCACAGGCAAGACTGCAAGACAAAAACACACACATACACACAGTTATTTGTCTTTCTGTACCTACATACAAAAATACCATCTAAGTGTCAGTACATGCTCTCTCACCTGGAAGCAGTTTTTAAACTTCTGGCTGACAAAGTAGAGGGCAATCGGGTTAATGCAGGAGTTTAGCGAGGCCATGTTGATGCCGATGTAATCCATCACTAACAGGAAGCTGGCAGGGTAAAGGACAGCGTTTACAATAAAGACTACAGGAAGTCACACAACAGAGAACAATGGGTTCTCGTGTGTTGCCTACTGTATCCGTATGCCTACCTGAGCAGTTCACAGCGGTTGGGGTCATTTTGGTCGTAGATTGTTTTCTTCAGAATACGGCTGAGATGAAGGGGCAGCCAGCAGAGAGCAAAAATCAACACCAGGCAGAACACCGTCTTCGCTACTTCCCTCCGCTGCACACACAAAGACAAATATTGATGCTACTGGGTGCCTCCGTCTTTCCAAGTATTACAGTTACAGTGCACGTCAGTCATTTGCGTGCATACCTGTTTCATGTGGTCATTGAGGGCAATGCGCATGCCTTTTTTGCGGCTGAGCATCTCACAGGACATGAGTGTGTAGAAGATTCCTGTGCAGGCCAGTGGGAAGCAGAAATAGAAGCCAAACAACCACCAGTCTTTCACATCCTGGTAGAACTGTTAGAAGAAAAAGGCAGAGAACCGAACAATACTGTGTTACTCGCAATGCAAGAACAATAATAAAGCAGACCGTGAAATACGTTTTGTCAGCAGTCATAGACAATACTTAAAAATATATTTTAGTTCTATTGATTAACACCACAACCAAAAAGAAACACGAATCTTTACAATGTCACAACGCTTTAGATCTTTTCTATCAATGCCACACTACCAGTTCAAGAGCAATATAATTTAGTCAAGGCATGATGTATTGTGAGGTGGTTCTGGATGGACAATAAAGAGAAATGCCCTTCCAGGAAGAGAAATTTTTTGTAAATATGTTAAATTAAATTCAGACTTATTGTTGGTTTGGCATAAATTCTTCTTTCTGTAGTACAAATACTTGTTTGTTCCTGTGGGAAATTTGGTTTTGGGTGAATTAAGGACATTTCCTCAATTAAGTCAAAATACCAGTTCTTCTCAAAGTAGTAACTGAGACTGAATTATGTCTTTTTGCTAATGCAATCAGGCTCAAATTAGAAATCAGTAATTTAGAATGACAGATTATAAATGGAAGGACACTGCAGCTTTATGCTTTATTTCCACCGTGCCCTGTAACCTCTCTGGTTTAAATAGACTGGAAGTTTATTAGGAATGTCTTCCTGTGCAGCTGTATCAGCATACCGTGAACATTATGAGAAACAGTCACATTCAGACGATTTGCATGAAGAGTATATGTATTGTATTACATATTTTTTGGAATCACTAATTACTTGTTGGCAGAACTAAAAAAAGCAATGCTGATTAAAGGAAGGCACTAACTGGTTTGTTTTTCTTCAGGCACTGTGCTTTGAAGTGGACCAGTCTGCTGTACTAGTAAAGTAACAGCAGGTGCATGTTGAACCAAATCCAAATTTAAGAGATCTAAATCTCTTGTGCAGAATATTTTGACCATGCCTGTGAGAAAATAATAACATAGCATGCAATCTCTATCGAACATTTTGAACTGATACATCACAAAAATCATTGAAAAACTGTAAAGATTAAAGTGTCCAGCTGAGTTTATTATGTCATTAAAATCCTTTCTCTGTGCCTTTATGAAAATGTAGTTTTATGGTTCAGTAAATAGAAAACAATGCGTCGTCCCATATGGGACTAAATCTGATCTGTAGATTGAACAAAGAGGTGTGCCCCAGGGTTCAACATTGGGACCACTTCTCTTCTCTATTCATGTAAATTTACCATTTAACTGTTGTGATCAACTTTATTCTGATGTTCTGAGCAGAATAAGTATGTTGCTTAGAAAACATTTGGACTTTTACTTAAAATTTTGAATGAGTGACTTTTAATTGCAATGTAATCAAGTGCCTACCTTCATAAAGCTGGTAGTCTGTTCTGGATGCAGCAGGCACACACGCAGCTTGTTGCCTCTGTACGGCATCTCCAGCATGTCAAATGCCAGCGCCTCGGGGACTGCGAGCATCACAGCAACCAGCCAGATCAGAGTCACCTCCACTGCTTTCCACAGAGGGATACCCATCCCCTTCACTCTGCTCCATGACGTCACTGCATGGTAGCTACACAAACAGCATACAGATATATTTATTATTGGCTTTCATCACTCATGTTTGTCATGTGGGTAGCAAAGACGACTACTTACCGGTCAATACTGAGGGCACAAAGGCTGAGGACAGTGATTCCCACTGAAGCTTTCTGGATGAAAGGCACCAATTTACAGACGTACACACCAAATGGCCAGTCTTCAGCGATTAGCTATAAGAGTAAAATAATGGAGACAGATGGAGGAACGACATTAATGAGAGAGATTAAGGAAGTATCACCTGTCCAAACACATGGGCAGACATCTTTTAAAGTTCATGAACGGGTTCTTTCTATCTTGTCTTTTCCATTATCACTTCATCAGCTAAAGCCAAAAGCAACAAGACTGTCTTCCTCCTCCTGACTTTGAAACTTTATTCCTGGGGTTATAAAATCAGTTCAGTATCAGGACATTGTCTTCAACTACAAATGCTTTGATATTATCAGACACAAGTTATGTGTCTAGTAACACTAGGTTGTATAACCTTTCAATTTTCAAAACCGAGCCAGTTAATGTCAGCAGAACCTCTCTCATCTCAGACAAAAACCTTAAATATTGAACCTATGAATCAGACAAACTATTAGTCAGATTTTCCTGGATAGATTGCAGCACAGGGATTTCATCTTAATTGAAGGGACTCCTATCAGATTTGGAAAATAAAACTAGTTTTACATATTTCTTTTGGCTTAGATTTTGGAAGTTCAGTTGTGGTTCCAGTGTGAGGTGGACATTTGGCCACAAATGTAACACTCAAGTTGTGCCTAACTTTTGTCTTGCGACAGCACTTACTGAGTTTTTTAGTTTGAATTAAGCCTTGTAGTCTAAGTGGAAAAGTCTGCAGAGTCTACACTGGGGAAGGAAATGAAGAAAACCACACAAAACACACTGAATGTAGAGACAAACTGCAGAAATAAACTCATAAATACTAAACCACAGCTAACCACAGGATGTGCAAATGCAGACAGACAGATAAAAAAGGATGTATGTGGTTACCTTAAACACATTTATGGGGATTGCAATGATGATATAAAGCAGGTCCCCGAGTGCCAGGCTGCCAATCAGGACATTGGGTCCATTCCTCATACACTTGTTCTTGTATATGATCCTGAGGAGCGTTGAGTTGCCGATGATTCCCACCACAAAGATCAAGCAGGACACGATCGTGTTCACATACTTGAAGGCGTACCTGATCTCTGTGGGCTTTATGCACATGGGGGGGAAGGAGCCCCGCGGCCGGGCTGGCTGTAGAGGTTGAAGTGGGAAGGAGGCATTGTTCTTTGAGGGTTCTGAAGCTTCGGAGCCGCCCTGGGAGTTGCGGACAAACCGAGTGGCTCCAACCTCCGCGGCAATCAGGAGACACAGCAGAGCGACGCCCCTCATCCTTGTACGAGCGTCACACTCACACAGCAAGACTTACGCTCAGTCAAAGGCACACCGAAGTCTAAAAATACACACTTAAAGACAGTCACACACGCATGTTCACACACATTCACACACTGGGTCTCGCTCCAGGCCTGGCAGCATGAGTCAAAACTCGTTTTTGCCTGCAGAGAAAGCAGATGAAGCATCACGTTACACACAAACACAAAAACGACTGCAGGTACAGTATATCTCTTCAACTATTACATAGACTGACATGAAGTTATGTACATTCATGGTCCCCAGCTGATGAATCCTAATGACGTTGGTGATCCCTTGACTGTATAGTGCCACAAACAGTTAATCTACCCTTGTAGAGACAAGTCATGGTTGCAAGGGGATGAATCCTAGTTTTTACTTGACTGCCACCATTGTGCTTTTGAGTGGAACGTCTCAACAACTACTAAAGAAATGTAGTAATGGATGAATTGTCACTTTGTTACTCTGGTGATCCCTCAAGGATATGACCAAATGTCTGCCTGAACCCGCTCTTTGTCAGGCAGCTTACATATGAATGTTCAAAGGCAGAGAAGGGAGCAATTACACGTAAACCAGCAACAACTGAATGGTGATAGGTGTGTGCGCTTGTGCTTGTATGTTATGTGTGTGACGGAGATACTTTATTTCTCTCACAGACAACCATAGCTCCGGCATGAGCCTTTCAAGAATCATGTGTACCCTGCAGAATGCCCTGGGGTGTCTCTTGGGATAAATGGGCTTATTGACGATTGTGCACACTATTAGGGCGCACATAATACACACACACACACACACACACACACACACACACACACACACACACACACACACACAATCTCTCCCGATCTAAGCAGATGTGCAAACCTCTTGACTTCATGGTTTGAAAAGGCAAAGGATCGTAGACATAATGCTTAGTTAACTTTTTTGATCATATCTAAAAATGTGCTTATACTTACACACCACACACACACGCTCTCTCTCTCTCTCTCTCTCTCTCTCTCTCTGTCTCAAACACAACTGGCATTCATAGCTACATTTGGCTCAGAAACACAGAGCTCATTTTGGTCACAAACAAAGGCACAAAATCACATGGACGAACTCACACACATGTCACAAGAAATCATTTTTGAGAAATTTGGCCATTGTCCATATACATCTGCTCATCTGAATTATGCCTTTGTTTTGTATAACATGGTACCTCATTAGGCCACGTTAGCGAGCAGGATTGTCTGATCTAATTTGAAAGCTGAGTTTTAATCGGCCTGATCCTCTTACTCTAACCGATTTTACTTTAGAAAACATCTCCGACCTTAAGCTCTGCTGGCGTCACATCTTATAAGGAAGGAGGTGGAAAGTTGGCAGCTGGCAGAGTGAAAGTGAAGGGGATACTAGGTGGTGGTCAGAAAATATGTTTTTATGTGTGGGAAAAGAGGGTGGGAAGAGAAGCATTAAAAAAAGTTTTAGAAAGTCAAGGAAATCACAGAAATGCAGGAAAAGCATGGCAATAAAAGAGTCTAAAATTAAGATAAATGACACATTATTATGTACTCCGTTTATTCGAACAATAGGAGGAAAGGGAAGGGATGAGAAAGGCAAAGTCAGAGGTAAAGAGTGACCTGAAAGTAAGAGAGGGGCAGTAAAAAAAAACAAACAAGATGACAGGAAGATGTGAAGAGAGTGAATTTAGGTCCACTGTGTCGGTGTAAGATCTAGTGGTGAGGTTGGAGATTGCAACCAAATGAATGCCCCTCGCCTTACCCTTCCTTTTGAAGTATGTAGGAGAAGCTACAGTTGCTGTAAACCTCACAAAAAAGGTGATAGGTGCAATCTGAGCCAGTGTTTGGTTTGTCTGTTCTACTGTACAAACATGGCAGACTACGTGGAAGAGTACCCGCGGCGTCTGTAGATGTAAAAGTCTCTTTCTAAGGTAACGAAAGACAACGATTCATATTTTCAAGTGGTTATACACTAATAAAATTATATCTATTCCATTTCTGCCAATAGATATGGTGTACTTGAAGGCGTACTTGATCTGTACTGTAAAGCAAAGTGTAAGCAGCATTTTACTGTTGCATCTGCTTGAACTGCTTTATGCTGTCCAATAGTTCAGTAGCACTCTATAGTCGTTGCTTTCATATACTTATATATGTAACTTTACCTCTTTGGGACTCAGTAATTCCCCCTTTAAACTTGGGAATCATCACATGGTTTCATTTAAGGAGTAATTTAACCACGTGAGAGCTTTGCTGAAGCTGATAACAACTCACAAACATCTGAAACAAGACGATGGGCTCGAACTCTGTTTGTAGGGGTCTTAAACCAAAAGGCTCTGGTTTAATCTTTAACAATATACTGTATTTTATAAGCCTATTATGTGTTGTTGTTGTTTTGTTTACGCAAAATCATAATTGGAAAAGTCACATAAATGTAGGAGAGTAAAAAGTACATTTCTCTCTGATATGTAGTGGAGTAGAGGTAGCATTTAAAGGAAATACTCAAGTAAAGTACCTCAAAATTATAGTACACCACCTGGGTACACAAATGCAGTATACTCCTGCAACAAACCCTAGATGCAAAGCTTAAAATGAACTCATAGTGTATTGACATTGCAAGGTGTTCCTGTTATTTCGCCCACCGCTCTCTCCCGTTGGGAATAACAGGAACACCTTACGGTCAAAACAGGAATGCTGCAAGTGAGTAGAAATGCAAACACCCATGCACATGCCAAAGAAGGATGGAAATAGTTGTGACCGGATGATTTCTAAAGGTTTTCACACAAGCACCACCATTGTGTTTTTGAGTGAAATGCCTCAACAATCACTGGATGGATTGTCAAGAAACTTGTGATGGTTGAATTGTCACTTTGTTGCTTGGGTCAGGTTTGCATGCAAACACTAATGCACATGCCAACGAAAGATTGATGACACAAAGTGAAAATGAAGAGTTGAGTTTCAGCTCCAATGAACATGAACACACCGACAGCTGAAGTTTATAACCTTATTTTCGACCCTTCATCCAAGTGTGAAATATAGTTTTTCTGCCAGTTCTCTGGAGTTTAGTGGTCTCCCCGGGAAAATCCAATCCAATAAAGCATGTTGTACTGGACAAAAAAAGCCAGTGAGCTGGCCGTATTTTGTTTTGATTTTAATATGTTAATGTGAGGGGAGCAATACATCATGTGCCAGATTTTGAAGCAACTCCAGAGCGCTGCATGAGGCCAAACACAAGCTGCATATAGTTGCCGATTTGTGATGATTCGAGCTGCAACAAAGCGCGCCTTCTATTTTCATCTGCGTAACCGCATCAAAACTACATTGACACGGTATGAGAGCATCTCTGAGGTCCGCCAGTCCGACACGTCCACTTTAAAGAGCCGACTGCAATGTTAGAAAACATCCAACGTGTCCAGAACGAAAGACTGAATGCGTTTTAATGGCGATAAATTAAAAAAATGCCATGGAAATGTGTCATTCTGCAATACTTAAAATATGAAATGGTTCACAGAGACGCAATAAAAATGTTGTAACAGTTAATAAAACCAACAATCCTGTGATTAAACTCCAAAACACAACATATAAAGATTGATAAAAGAAAGACAGGAGGAGAGATGAATCAACTTTTTCATTGAAAACAAGTTTACAAGTTGTTTCCCCCACCACCACCACCGTTCATCAAAAGAGCAGTAACGCATGTCATGTGGTTGTGGTTACTTTGTGCTCAAAGTGCGGCACAGTGCGTCAAACCACTTCTTTACTACTTACAATTAAACTCGGCATTTAATGAAATCACCGTCTGTGACGTTATTAATTTATACTCACCGTACTTGTTGTGTTGTGGTGTGCTTCCAGGCCAAAGTTTTCGATATTCCAGCAGAAATCCACTAATTAGTCTGGTGTGTTTTGTCTTATTTTGAATAATTACGATTTCTTTGGTTTGTTCCAGTAGTGAAAGCTCACAGTGTGTTCACTGTGCGTCAGGACTCCCGGCTCCAAGGTGGTCCGGCTGCGCTCTGAAGCGTAGATGGTCTCTGTGCGGGGTTTTATATCCACAAGCCGGGAGGCTGCAGAGACAGCCAATCATGTTACAGACAGGAGCATCCTTCCGTCAGCAGAGAGGGAACAATTTACACTCTTCCTGAAAATGTGCAACTCGTCACCGGTTTCTGCACTTTAATTTACAGTTACACACTTATTTGGTTACTTTGGCCGATGACGTGCACAGTGCAGGTACACAGCGGTCATGAAAGAGGCGTTGTCTTCTCTGACGTGTTGTAAAAGCTTCAATAGACCATGAATCCTGTCATGGGAATGGTTCACCCTCCAGTGCTCTCTCCTGCAGGACCTCACTTCAAAGCACAAGACACACACACACACACACACACACACACACACACACACACACACACACTGCAAATACAAACCTATTCAGGTTGTTGGCAAGATTAAGCAAGATTTGACATTTTTTAATTAATTGTAAATCTGCCTGTTTGAAGACATTAATGACTAAAGTTGCCATGCTACCAAACTACTTGTAAAACATATGACACATTTATGCTCTGATCAAACAATAAAGTAATAGATAGACTTACAACAATGTTTCAGGTGCAATCCTTCATTTAAAGGTCCAGTGTGTCAGATCCTATCTACAGAATATGGCAGAAATTGAATATAATATGCATAACTATGTTTTCATTAGTGTAAAATCACTTTGAATTGTTATGTTTTTGTTACCTTAAAATGAGCCTTTTATATCTACAGAATCTGCAATGTTTCTACTGTCATCCTGAACTGGCTCTTGATGGGGCCTCTCACCTTTTTTCCGCACATTTCATGGCCGCTGTACTTTCTATTTCACACTAAGAAGGTGAGAGTGAGGTTGCAATCAACAACTACACTGCTAGACACCACTAAATCTTACACACTGATCCTTAAAAGAAGGGAATGTTCTTCACGGTTCTTAACACAAAAAAGCTTTCTTTCTACTCTCTTAAGTAAAAATATGAGTACCTGCAGTGATCAGCGGAGACTGTGTTGCAACCCTTTAACTGAGTAAAGAACTCGAGGACATGGCCGGTGATGATTGAGCTCATTTTGTAGCAGTCGTGCTGACAATGACGTCTGCCTTAGACTGTTACAATTACTTGCAGTGGATTGTTTGACAGTTTTATCTGTTCAGATGTACAGCGTATTCAAGAGCTGCCACACACTCATTGTCACACACACAAGATGCTATCTCGCACGTGTGTGTGTGTGTGTGTGTGTGTCCTGCACATTCACTTTCAGATGGTCTGTTGCAATTTCACCACATGGTATGAATATAATATGAAGGACAAACCAGAGAGAGATAATCTGATATGCAAAACAATTGACAACAGTCATTTTCCCTGTGCTTGTGACACACACACACACACACACACACACACACACACACACACACACACAGCGCTTGCACATGTGCAAACAAAGACACCAAACACACTAAAAGTCCAGACAATCTCTTAGAAACCTCCCCACTCCTCACACCATGAGCATCACCCAGGCCATTACACCAGCAGGCACAACACACACACACCACACACCACACACACACACACACAAACACACACACACACACTGAGGGGCACAAACACCAAACAAAGGAGCTTTCTGTGGAGTCTGTTTAATGACATCCATCCCCTGCTCTATTTTGGGAGGTGACTATTCCTGGTGCATCATTATTGTCATTAGCACAGTCTCATATTGTTAAACCATTAAGAGACATTATCACCATTATACACATGGTTATCTAAATTATATTGCATAGATCTGCACCTGTGTGTGTGTGTGTGTGCGTGCATGCGTGTGGGTGGAGAGGACGTGCTGTTGTCCATGTTGCTCTGTCGTCTATGTGGCCTTGGCAGTTGCTGTAAACACTCCTCTCTTCCTTTTTCACAGGAAACAAGTTCACTTTGAACTTTAACAGTATGAAGTCTGAGTGTTTCTTTACTACAAATGTGACAGAGTCTTATAAAAAACAAACAAAAAAAAAAAAGAAAGGCTGACAGAGAGACAAATTCACTTTGAACTGAAATAATCGCTGAAGAACAAGGCAGGGCTCCATCTTCAGGCTGATGTCCAGAAGGAGAAACCTGACAAATATTTCTTCTGGCATACACAGATGTTGTCCTCGGACTTGTTTCTAACACCTCTCCCCACCCCTAAATGTTGGCATGAAAAGTAATAATCATTTATCTGGGAATGTTTAAAAACATTCTGGGAAATTTTCTCTTCATTTCTATTGATTTATTTCTGAAACAACTCATCCAAAAGTCACAAAAAGAATCTTTCTGGGTTTTTTTATCTTCTATCTTCCTTCATCTTGAATCTTTCAGTTTCTTTGATTATTAAAATGGAAATACTTCATGTTTTGTGCATCATTTTACATTTTCTTGGCATCTATTCATAATTTGGCGTCTTGAACACACTTTAAATAATACTATAACATAAACATCTGGTGTCCATGGATCAAGGCTGAAGTCCTTATCACAATGACCCGGGTTCAAATCCAGCCTGGGGTCCTTTGCTGCACGTCCTCCTCTCTCTCTCTCTCTTTCCCGAAATTTCTCCCGAATTTCCTGTCAATATTTCCAGCTGTGATAATCCAATAAAAATATCTCCAAATAAATATCTGTGGGTTTGAACAATGCTCAGTTACACAACATTAGTGACCGACCACTGTGTATCAGAGTTTAAACAGGATCAGGTTTATTACTTTATTCAGTTTTTACATAGAAGGAATTGCCTTGGTGTTTTGGTGCCAAACAAATGTGTTAAAGTAGAAAATATAAAGAGGATAAGAAGCAAGTAGAAACAAGTGAAGAAGCATAAATAGAAAATTGTCAATAAAACATAATAATTAAATATTATAAGTATATGTACAATAAGTTATTTAAGTGAAAAGAGTTGTACAGTTTTTTGCAGGATATTGACACAGAATATTTGAAATGTGCAAGATAGTTATCAAAAGGAAGCCACCCAAAAAAAGATTTGCATTAATGTCAGGCGGTGTAAATCTCACGTTAACCCAGTGAGTAAAAGTCAGTGTCAGAGGGACCCTGGGCCTTGTTTATGAGGCCAGTCTGGAATAAAGTGTTCTTGTGGGGTCAGCCACAATCTTTCTGTAATCTTACACCGTCCTGGAGGTCCTGGCGAGATAAAAGGTTGCAGCAGCTCACCTTTGTGGCGAAGATAAGATAAGGTTACAAGGACAGACAGTTTTATTTGCATAGGGTCAAACTAAATGACACAAATATGATGTGTCTATTAAAATCACAGCCTACATGGCCGCTATCATGAGAAAACCTGGTGAATGCTCATCCATGCAGTGAACAGTTCTTAAGAGGCTTAAGGAAACCTTTGACTCTGACTGTAACAGGTCGACAGATATCAAGCTCAACACAAAGTTGTTCTCAGGCAACGCAGGCCTGATATTATAGATGATAAAATTCAAGAAATCATTAGTCAACAGACCCCCCCAGACTGGGTTGCTTTGTCTGCAAATGTAGGTCAATGATTAATACTAAATCAGACTCTTTTGGGGGGGGGGGTTAGTATGTTAGCTTTGACATTAAACAGCTGAGGCAGTGAAGGTTTCCTGCTGACCCCGAAGACAAATGGAAGGAAATGTTTTTGTTGGCTGCAAATCTAAAACTTATGCCTGAATCCAGTAACAGGTCTCCATATGGAAAAGAAATAACTTAAGGTTTCTTGAGGATGATGCTATCTGGAGGAGTGCCCCTGTCTGCAACCACTCAGAGGTTTATGAATGTGTGTTTCTGTTGTCCAGTATGACCTCACTGAAACCTGTGGAGCAGGAGGAGGCAACATCAACATGTTGGAGCTCCTCCTGTGTGCTGTGAGATCAGACTCAGGGACTAAGATGAAAGTGGCTGTACCAGTAAAGACAAGCTAAACCCAAGAGGAGAGATCCTGATTGGTGGTCTAAGTGTAACCATGGGTTACTGCAGGAACTAAAGCAAAAACTTTCCATTGCCTCCGACAGTAAGTTTCTGTTTTCTATACACTGTGGGCCTAAGACTTATAATATAGGGCCTCATAATATTATTTACTTATGAATGTGGCCACGAGCATTTTCCTCATACAACATAATGATAAAAATTAGCTATAATCAAGTAAACATTGTTTACTGTATGTTGTTTATAAGTGCAAATTATGTTTTCTGTATATGTTCCATATAATCTAATAATAAATGACAGAGAGGGGATGACAGCAAAGGGCCCCACTGCAGTGACGAGCCTTGAAGCCCACACTCGACGCAGTCAGCTACTGGGAACAGTTAGAATAACACATGTATTATCTAAATGTCTGCATGTTTATATATGTGACATTGTATGTAGTGTAAGCAAGATCTCAGCACGGCAAACATATGGCCTACCTCCCTTGGTTTATGTACTTCTAACATGAGTAAGTAGGCTACGTGGTTAAATAGTTTCCCTTCTGTCTGTTTTCACGATCAGAAGTCTGCACAGGTTGATTTATTTTGAAAATTGACTGGATACTCTATGCAGTTTTTTTTTTCTTTTAAAGTTTTTTGGGGGGCTTTTGAACCTTTAATTGAGAGTGAAGGCAGAAAGAGAGGAAGAGGGGTTGACGATATGCAGCAGGTCCTCAGGTCGGTCGCTTCCCAGACCAAAGAATAATGGTTAAATGTCAAAGGGGAGGTTTTGTTGTCTGTACTACAATTAATATTATATTTATGTCTTTTAATTTAGAATTTTAATATCTTTTTCTCATTGTTATTGTCATATGATATCACACCATGCTAGTATTGTGCTGTGCTACATGTACAATTTTGGAGGGATGACACATGAATAATAATGAAGATATGTTCTAAAACAGGCACAGGTAGGGTGCTCTATCAGGGAGCTATCAGGGTGCAGCTTCTATGTCTGACTTTTGGACAGATTGATTTGCTCTGTGCTGGTTAACACGACATCCATTTAAAATAGACCCAGCTGCATATTCTCCAGGGAGTGGTGAGCCTCCTCTGGGATGTTTCTGAAATGCATCACAGTGTCAAACACTGTCTAAAAGCTCTGCCGGCCACAGCACAGCTGGAATGTGTCACACCCATCCCCGGTGGGTTTGAGCCTTTACTGTTTTTTTCCCGAAGCTGCCCTTATTAGATGAAATAGGTGCATTGTAGTTAACAGGTGGCTAAAAATATGGTGGTTTCTTTCAGTTTGCACACGATTGTAGCAAATATGAAGAGAAGCAAGAGTCTGGTCAAGCTCAAAAATCCATCCTAGCATGTCAGAGCAATGCCTTAATGGTTAAAACATGAACATCTCCCGTTGGTTTATGATTTGCCTTGAAAAAACTCAAGAGAACAAGAGATCAACCCAGTGGAGAAGAGCCAGCATATTCAGTGGTCTCATGCAATGGTTTTCACACACACAGACACACAGGCACACACACACACACACACACACACACACACACAAACAAACAGACAGAGGTTAATTCATTCTTCTACTTTGTCACTCATTGAATTTTACAACAAGACTCTGCAAAGAAAAAATGACGAAGAGAACATTCAAAAATCCTCTTCATCCATCTCGTGATTCCCCAAACCAACACCACCCTTCCTGCTCTGCCCCCCACCCAACATTGCAACACAAACGCACAGACACAAACGCACAGACACAGACACAGACACATCACATCGCAGTGTTGCAACTCTGCAGCTGTCTGAATGTTTTCTCTGTGCTGCTGTTCTGATGTCCCGTTGGACCAAATCCTTGAAGCTGTATGTGAAATGAGTGTACTGGGTTTATGTTGTGTGTGTGTGATTCTCGTGGCCAAATTTGACTGTTTTTAATGTCTTTGACAATTAATGTAGCTCACACTGGGGCCTTAAACTCACCTTCACATATTTGAGCTATGAAATTTCAGGAAACTTCGTTCAGTAAGCCAGGATGAGCACTGGACACGTAGTGTCAAACATACCACAGTTTCTTTAATAACCGTGGAAACAGCTTGGCTTCATCAGGAACATGCACTTGTATTGTTCCTGTTTCCTATTGCTACTCTCAATTCTCAATTGGCAATGCAGACACTGTGAGCTTCCCGCACTGCCCAGTATGTACTCTTTTCAACAGTGAGTCTTTTTCCAAGAATTTCCTCAGTTATGTGTAGCAGTCTAGCATCATTACCTCCAAACCCTCCGGACATCAATTTCATACCACATGACTAAGAAGATAAATATCTTGCTTTTTTTTTTTTCACCAATGTGGAAATCTGTGTCGGCTTTATCTGGAAGTTGGCACAGCTGATAACAGCCTCCTGTCTTGCAGCTCACATCAGCACTGAGGGTTAGCTAGTGAGGAGATATTAAACGTTCTTTTGTCCCCAACAATCATCTTGGAGAAGAGAAAGGCCTGCTGTTCTTGCTCTTTTCCTGGTTGCAGGGGTTGAGGTTTGGTGAGTTTATGTTACCACTCAAGAAGTCACGTTTAAGATCAGGTTAACCTATTAGGAAATTACCCGATAGGTATACAGTTGGATTGGCAAGACCAAAACCCAACAACTGTAATGATCATCCTTGGTTCCACATTAGTTGAAAGTAGTTGTTTGGAAGTGATTTATCGTTGATGTAGACTCCATCAACAGTACTCATAGGCAGATAACTCATCACTAGGTGTCTTGTAGGAATGGGAAGGCAACTGTGTCCAAAGCTCACTGGATAAAATGCTATGACTGGACGATATGCTCCAACTTTGCGTTGTGTTTTTCCGCCATTTAAAGAGTGACGTGCGTTGTCTCAAGAAGATGCAGATGCCCCTTCCCAGTTATTCCAGGAAGCTGATATTTCTGTAGTTCTTCTGAAGGATGCAAACAAAAGTCTGTATTTATGGTTCTTTCTATTAAGCTATCTTGTAGGAATTTAGCTTTTATTTGATGTTAGAAATATTTATGAGATGACAGAAAAAAAGAGGGAAAACATTGAAACCAATGTTCTTGGGTGGACTTCAACTTCAACATCTGGAAATGCATATTTTTACTATGGAATTGATTAAATTATAAACCGTTATCTACACAGCTGAGTTGATTCACGTTCTGATACAGACTTTGGTATAAATTCAAAGAAAAAAGATCTCTGGAAAGCATAAGCAGTCGTATTTTGGCTTGATGGATTTAAAGGGGAATCTGTGTGGTGATGTCCACAAGAGTAATACAATACATGAGGCTGAAAGCAGTATTAATATTTCCACTGAACTCCATGCCACGGATGAAAAGCAAGAAAATGGACTGTGTTGGCTTATCAACAAGTTTCAGACTGGCGTTCAACCGTTATTGATGTCAAAAAAGAGAGCCTGTGTTGGTCCATTTTCTAAGGACTAAATTCCTTTGTCAAGACTACACATGTGATGTACGTGCTCCTTTCCTCTCCTCTGTTAGATGTCCTCTTAGCTGAAGGGATCCAGACATGGTAAGATGCCTATCATTCACGGTCCCACAGCACTATGGTACACATGGACTCACCTGCTTCTGGCACTGCACTATCCTGTCTCCCTAATACTGAGGAGCATTGTCTTAAGAAGAGGGCGTGGTGCCCAGTGAATAGCAGGCTCTCAAGGATTAAACCCTGAAACAAACAGGTTGCTGCATGTGAGAATAACTTCAGTGTAGACCGACTGTTCATGGTGAGCATGCAAATGTTTAGTAGTACAAGGAGAGAGGAGTCATTCAATTTCCTTTGTGCTCGGGGGATCTGCCTTATCAGCCATCTAGTAATCCATGGGTAAAACTACCTCCTCCACAATGCATGTGGTATTCCCTCATTGATCGGTGGCAAAGGTGATGGCATTCATTTATTTATGCATTCCTGGAGTCATCAACCAGGACTTTAGAGATGTGCTATGGCCCTATACCAAGTTTCAAAGGTTACGTAGATGATACCTTATCTGAACAAACTGTAGAATACTTGGTAGCTGTCTTGTAGGACGGTAAAGCTCTTGAACTTACACTCTACCAGGTGCAAACTATGTTCGTTTGGTGTGTAGCCAAGCAGATGACAGCAGTTAGGTTTGTGTACTGCTGCATTGTTGACTTCTTTTCTTTTGCCTTGCAGCTGGGATGGGAGGAGATCGGTGTCTTACTTGGAAACTAACCTCATAGATAGCCTCACAATATGTTATGTCAGAGATATGGCAGGAGTCAAGATTATTAAACTTCCTCCTGAGCAGACAGAGCCGTGATAAAGGAGTACAATATGTAAGAATCATTCTTGGATGGGGTCCAGCCTTAAAAACCCGACAGAAAACGGATAAATAGGAAGAGTTGGACCTCTCTTTATGCTGTTGCGTTTTTGAAGCTGAAATAAAGCTGAAAAATGTATTGACGAGAGATTATCATAACGCTGCCAAAGAAAACACCTCTAAGACAGCAATAATCTTTCCTATCTTCCTGCTTGCTTTTTGAGAACATAATTCTATTGTCTGTAGCAGCAGCGGGGAGTATTGAAGGGGAAACCTTTGCTTAGATTTAGGATGTGAGTACTGTTTGAGTAGATGCCAACACGGCACTGTTGGAATTTATTTGTTGATATTCACATTAATTATGTGTTTGATGTGAGTCCACCACCCCACCCCCATCCCATCCCAACCCTTTCTTTCAAATAAGGAAAATACCAAATTTCCAGTGCACATAAAACCAAGAATTATTTAGATTACTCAGTCCCAGGGGGGATTTTCCTAATGACACGACCTAAACAGTTAGCACATGTTGCACTTACTGACGTCTGTGCAAAATATTTTAGGGTAATTGAATAATATTGGAATTATCCTCCAGTTTGTGAGGAACAAAGTGCCATCTGGTAGTGATCTGACCCCTGGCTCAGCTTGCAAGATATTAATATATAGGTACTTGCATATGCATGTATATATCTGTTGGCTTTTGTCTGTCTTGTTGGCTACATATTACTGTTGAAGAGTAGGAAATATCCCTGAGGTTATTATGACAAAGTTTGCAGATTTTTTTTTACATTTTGACATTCCCACCTCCTCCATGTTCTCTCAGCAGTTTGAGTTCATTTCAAACTAATCGTTTTAGGATTGATGGATGCCTGCAGATGTCTGTGGTACGTCAGTAAGTGACCTCACATTGTCTCGAGGGTTGTTTGACAAGCAGTTCTATGATAACCCCAAACACACTTACTCTTTTAACATATGAACACCAAACATGTGCACACACACACACACCAATACACACCCTCCTTATCCACACACTGTAACAATTCCCATTCACCCTGCCTGGTTTTACCCTGAGAACAGGAACAGTGACTCCCAGCTGACATCAACAACTGGGAAAACTACTGCACACATCCAGTTTATTCTTGGCCCTAGCAACGTTTGCAAAGAGCACAATGTTAGTGTCAGGGCAAAGGGGCTTTTCCCCCCTCCGTTGTTTAGCAACAGTATGATAGTAAAAGACTACAAGTGTCACACTCAGGATAGGTGGGTACTTCCTCTATGTGAAGGCCCTGTGCAGGAAACTGCTGATACACAAATACAGCTGCAGAGATGGATGGAGGGAGATAAATTCAAGGACTCGAAGCGTTGCAAAACATTTAGGATCATGTGTTCTGCAACTGATGGAAATTTGATAATCTGTGACAGCCTTAACCTGATGTTGCAGTCATATTTTTTCTCCCTATCTCTTATATAGCTCAAATATCATTATCTGATACTGACGACTGTTAATCTCTTTATTCTTCAGCGTTTAACCTAAAAGTCAACAGTCAATGGTTGCTGATGAAGGTAAAGTAAGAATCTGAAAAGGTGAGACTGACACACTGGAAATGGATAAGACTTCAAATCAGACAGTGATCTGGCCATGGTGCCAGTGTTGTAAGCATGCCTGTTCTATGTCTGCTGTATTCCCTCGACCCGAAGAGCTCATGCTGATCCACATCTGACAACACGTCCTCATGTGCTTTCAACATCATTGTTTTACTTGCAGGAAGTAGTCTCTGTATCATAACTTTATTGGTTTGAATGTGTTATCTGCTGCAGCCTGTCCTCCTCTCACCTCTCTCTGTCTGTGTTCACTGTGCTGTCTGAAAAAAAAAAAGTTGTTGCATTTGCCAGTTTGGCCTTTTTTATCCATCTTTCTTCTTCTTTTGCTGTCTAATGTGTTTCTTCATGTGCTCTGGAAATCTGACAATCTGGAAATTTAAAAGCTATTTTCTAAGAGGCAAACCCTGCTGAAGTGGCGTATTTCGAAACTCCTTAACAGGAAATTACTTTACCAAATCCACCTATAAATCTCAAACCCTGCCACTGGTATTAGCGGTCTTTATTGCTTTTTGTAGATATCTGCTCTACAAGAGTAGATTATTATATCAATAATATCCTGTGTTTTGAAATATGAATTACTGAGAAGGAAATAACTGAAAAGGAAATTCCAGCATTTTTCAACCCAAGACAAATAAGTCATAATGCCAATGTTGCAATCGTCACAAGATTTTGGAAACACAAAACAAAGCGTATATCTTGCCAAGCAAACATCAGTTTCTTGAAAACGTTCCAAACAAATTAAAATTTGAAATAAAAAGTTTTTATCTGAGTCCAAAAAGTACTCATGACTGCCCTCTGGTTATGCCATTGCCGGTAGATTTGTGTCTTGTCCTCATCTGCTACCAGAGTCTTGTGTCTCCTTCCTGCCGTGGTTGGCAGAGATTGTGTTAGTTCAGCTGAGTGCACCTGGTGAGTCCATCCAGAATCCATTTTAGATCAGCCATCCACATGTCTGCTCACTAACACTACCGATCAACTGATTAATCATTCAGTAAATTGAGTTATTTTGTTTTGTTATAATTTCTGTCAATAAATGTGTGTGTTTGACATTTCCTCGTTGTTACTGTATCCATTTCTCTTCTTTTGCCAGCGCCTAAGAATTGCCTCAGCAATGAGACAATCTACAGTAATAACAACTGTTAAATCGAGGTGAACAGTTAGTCCAAACTTCAGTGGTTTTCACTGTTGCTTACAATATGGGTTAGATTACTTTTCTGCCTTTGTACTTCGTCCTTTGTTTTCCATCTAACTTGGCTCCAAAACGTTCTGACATTAGTCATACGCATGTCGACAGTGACGGCTTCACCAGCTAATCCGAGGAGCTATTTTCTGTGTTTACTTTCATCTGAGACGAGAAGTGTTTAAAATGATTTATGTGAAATGGTCCAGAAAGTGATGCAGAGTGTGATTAAGATGAAGACATAGGATTGTCAAGGGTGCAGATCTTCAAAGCAAAATTATGCCCCTGGTTTCGGAGTACAATACCACTGTGGTAAATTTGGACAGTTGGAAACTCAGCTCGGCGTCTTTCTTTCAGCCTTTTATTTCACGAAGCTCTCACCATCGAGTAAAAGCAGGTCTGGGCCAGATGTGAATTTGCTCAAGTTAAAAATATTCAGCTTTAAGTGAAACATTTGCGTGTATCGCAGGTCTAATTAGTAGGTGCAGAACATATCTGTTACCTGATTCCTGGAATCGGCTAAAATCTAGAATAAACTAAGTTAACATATAGTCCTGATTGATCCAAACTGAATTCAGAAAATACGCATTTCAAAACGTGTTTGATATCTTGTTGACAGTCCTAATAAAGTCCTGATGAAGTAGAATCTGCATCATATTGTAGTTATTTTGACATCCCTTTGATCCATTTCTTGTAACTGAATCACAGCAAAACCAATTTCTTTTGGCCTCATACTGCTGTAGTAAGCCAGATTAAGGGTGAGTAAACACAAATGATCCTGCAAGTAAACTTGAGTGAATAACATGAGACTTCAGCTCTGTTGGGAACACACCATAACACTCCAGACAGTGAAGAACATCGGAGGGAAAACCAAACCATAAAATATGATCCAGTTTCACCAAAATCAGAGAAATAGCTGGTGGTGTGTGGAAATAGTGTGAATATGAATAAGTGGTCTGCCTGGCAACAGTTGTAAACACCACTGTACTGCCAGCCATTTCATTTGTGCACTGTTATTACAGTCACTTACCTCCAGATGGAAATTGCTGTCCGTCTCTTGATGTTTTATGAAGTGGGACAGCCATCCCAGCTGTGGGACCACGCTGTTTCCACACTTTCATATTGAAATGAAAAGCCCAGCGTGCGCAACCTGCACCTAATTACAAGAACTTCAGAGGTGCATGACCAAGTGCCAAACTTTCGGAGATGTCATGCTCAATGCAAATGACATGATTAGGTCATTTTTGGCATGCGCACAATGAGACCAGGGACACTGCAGGAAGCAAGGCTTCCAGGTCGGGAGAAGTGTGTAATGCTTTACGGCACACACAACCATCTATGTCAATGATTTTGGTGAAACTGGATCATATTTCATGGAGAAAATGGAGCTGATGTCCTCCAGCTGCTCCAATTCAAATCTCAGTGAGTTTCCTAAAGGACAGTAAAGTTAACTGCTATTAAATAAAAGCTGCTATAAGCTAGTTAGCTCCGCTCAGGCTGGGACTGGTTGCTCAGAGCACAAGGGGCAGGCTGAAAGCACAGGAGCTTTCAGGAGCTGGGAGGAGGAAGTTCGATCAAGTATGGGGAATGGTGTTGGAGAGCGACACCAGTGTCGTGCTAGAACCAGAGCCAGACCAGTACCCAGTAGGAGGAAGCTAAGAGAGAAGGAGAGAGTGACCGAGCAAGATGAGAGTAAATCTGGGACTGACTTTAAGTCGTTGGCGAGAGCTTGGTGAAATAAAAGGCTGAAGGACAGACGCAGAGCTGGGCTGTCTGCTGTTGGACTAGTGAGTAATATTAGCTGGCTGCTGTTGTGTTGTTGCACTTGCTTGATGTTTGGCTGTTAGCAAAGTTGTCGCCTCGTTGTTTTTTGATCATAAGTACAAATACACGTGTACAGCTGTCCACGTGTAACAAATTCTAATGTAATGTTGCTTTAAGAGAGCTGAACAAAGAAAGACTTTGTAGTCTTCTCCTTCTCCGTATATAATCTACTGCCTCTGGCCTTGTGTTTGATTAGCATACAGTATATGGGCAACCTCAAAACCATGGTTACAATAAAATGCATGACAGCAGTAATATAAAGGAAGATAATGGTACAACAAACATGTTTGTAGCTGAGTCTACTGAACTGTCCTGCCCTGAAAGTACCCTGTCAATCTCAATCCTACCACTCAGATGAGAGGAGAGACTGATTTATTGGAATATAGGCAAAGTGTCAAAGTGGTGGGAACTGCCCAAAAAAGTATATCAGCTTTTCAAAACCTGTCTAAAACCATTTTAATTCAAACTATTAAATAAAAAAGTAGCTCAGCTGTGTGTAAAGATTGGCTGGACTCCCATTAACCCCATGGTGTCAAACATTAAAACATAAATCTGCTTTTGACAGAGTGGTAGCAATTATGTGAATAACAACCTGGTTGAAACATTTGGAATTTCCTTTGAAGGAGTTTGTCTGTGCGTGTATGTGTGAAATACTTTGTTTCAGATTTTCTTTTTACTTTTCTGACCCATGCCCTGTCTACAACGGAGGTCAGACACGAGAGCAGCAACAAAAAAGCGCACGTGTTTCGTAGATGACAGACGCTCAAGGACATTTTCAGCAGATGCTCGCAGACAAAGATGCGTTAAAGTCGCCTGTCCTCCAGTTGAAAGGTCACACTGGTGCGTGTAAACGCATGTGTGTGTGTGGCCACCCTCTGAGGAATGTTGAGCATTCGTCCGCCCCAAGAGTTGTTTGTTTGCTGCGGCTTCGAGTGTGTTTGCAGTGTGTTTGTGTACGCATGCAAATCTCCAGGTCATTTCTGCAATTGAGGGGCTCACCGTGCGTCTCATGTGTCCCATTACTGTCTGGCAGACAGTGTAATTGGGGACACAAAGCTGTTTTTCAGTCATATAACTATAAACTGTACATCTGTGGTAAAGACATTTGGCTGTCAATGATTTCTTTATACTACAAAATAGGAGGTTAGAAGAAGGAAAGGAAAAGAGAAGGATGACGGTTGAATTAAAAAAAAAAACATCTGTACACATCTGAGTCTGATTCACCCAAAGGCTGTACAAAAAATTGTTTTGAGATGCTGTTTTGACAGCACAATATCCTAATCAGATTTTGAACACAGGGGGTCCTGGAGCTGAGCTTGTGAAATGTGAAATGTCTCCTAGCGCTGTATGTGCAGGTACGCTGGTCTGAGAACAACCTGACGGGATTTCAGGTCAACAAGAGTCTGCAGTAAAGAAAATGCTGTTATGAAATCTCTAACCTCTTTGGCTGCTAGTACAACATCCCGTCAGAATTTATGCTCTCGCAACATGAATGCCGGTGTGGGATTTTGGCTGTGCTTATAAACCAGGCTGGACATCTGCTTTACATTCTTCTTTTTCTTTGCTTCACTGGCTGGAGGTCTCTGAAAACAGAGTGTACCATCGTTGCCATCATCAGGGATGGAAGAGGCGGCGGAGGAGGCAGAATCAGAGTGTGATGTTGCCATATTTCAGATGTGAACTTCACAAGTTTTTAAATTTATGTGGTAAATGTTTTTCATTGGTCCGCAGCCAAAAATATGTTATAAGCCAAAAAAATTGTTGTTGTGCAACATTAATTACACCACTTAATGTCTCAAGTGTAAGAGATAATCTTGTTGAACAAAATCTCATCAGTTCCCTCTTCCAGTATTACAGTAAGTTCCCACATCAGAAATGCTTTATTTATCCCTCGGGGGATGTTAGCATGAAGAAATTATAAAAAATAGAAGATAAAAGTATGTAAAAATATGTAACATGTGCAACAATGATAACCCATAACCCCAAACACGAGTCTCAAATGGGAGCACCAGGCAGTTTTTCTGAAGAGTACGAAGTCATCATCTTACAGACTCAATGTCTCCAGCGTTTGACAAAGACTCTTCAGTTAATCTAATAGTTTCTCATGTTGTATAAACCTGCATCTGAACTCTATAAAACTGAGCAGCTGTGATGACTTTCTTCTAAATTGAACTGTTTGAGGAAAATAAAATTAAATTATGACAAAAAGTATTTGGTAATGTCAAAGTAAGCTTAAAGTAAGCCTTGTCATGTGCGTGTGTGTGTTTTTTTTGGTGTGTGTGTGTTTAATGGTACGGTCCTGATTCAAGCAACAACTTTGGTTTCTTTTATAGCAGCGAATGTTTCAGATAACTACACTATTATTTTTTAACCATACAGAATTTAATGCAGAAAAGGTCAGAGAAAGTGCCGTGAATTCTCTGTTTGAGTATCTGCTACATGAATAATGATAACACTTGTCAGTTAATTGCAGGAAATGAGTGCCGTATCAATGGCCTGTATTGATAAGGATTTGGGGTCAGCGAGGGGCTCATGTGGGACCATGCCAACATCATGATTTTGACCCTCTTCAGCCAACTCAGATTTGGGTGGGCTTCCTGTAAACTTGTTGGGGATAACAAGCAGCCCATTGTGTGTGTGTGTGTGTGTGTGTGTGTGTGTGTGTGTGTGTGTGTGTGTGTGTGTGTGTGTGTGTGTGTCTCAGTGTGTGATTGTGTGGTGGGGTCGAGGACAACCCTGATGAGGAGACTGTGACCAGGTGTCATGTGATGGGTGGAAGCGAACACAATGGCCACTTGAAGGAGAAAGTAAACAACATTAAACTCTGTTGGTATCTTCTTCAGCATCAACCCCACTGCAGTGACCCCTCACCCACCCACACACACACACACACCGTCACACATCCTTACAGGAGCTCTCTACAGCCATATAATGACCCATCGCTTCAGGCCTGCACTGTTTACGTTTAGTTTAAATCCTACTGAGCATGTAGGACTCTTTAAAAGACGTCTCCAGAACCGATTAGCTCATGCATGTAGGCTATTCTTTTCTCTGTATTTGTCAGTGAATATACATTACTGCAACGACTTTTCCCCCGTTTGTTTTAATCCCTTAACATCAGGTTTCACTGAAGCTATAAGAAGTTATTCAAACCTCATATTCCATCATTTTATACACATTTCCCCCAAAATCAATCTTGACATATTTGGTACATGTGGAAGTTTTGGGATCTCCGCTCAAATGTGAAATACAGGTCCGTGGGTTTAAACAATGTTTGGCTGAGTGTTCTTAAAAATAAAATATCTTACTGCAGCTCTGAAGGTATTTAAAGAATATCTGAAAAAAAAAAAAAAAACCTGTTTTATCTGTTTTCCCGGTTGTAAATGTATTTCTTAACCGCAGCTGGAAATGATAAACTGTGCGCATTACTCTTTTTGTAAAACACCAGCAAAATATTAGAGGAATATTTTGCATGAAAATATGAAATATTGGAAAGAAACCCTTGTAGCAAAAACAGATGATTTGAAAGAGTGCTTGTGTAAATATCTTCAGAACAAAAAGATTGTTGGGTAATTACTTTTCAGAAAATCAGATGAGGCTGGACTACCCCACAAGATGGATTAAAGACTGATCTTATTGTAAGATGGGAAAAGTATCACTAAGATTGTTGTGGCTGTTTTTCTTTCTCTCACATTCAAATGTGGAAATGTGGAAATAGATGAGTGATGAGACATGTCATTTTAGTTAACCACACTGTTGTGTGTCTCGCAATGCCTTCTTGGTAAGGGCTTTAAAACAAACAGGAAATAGTTGCCTTAAATCATGCAAGTAAACACAGGCATCATTTTATGTGTGTTTAAAGTGTTTTAAAGCCCACAGCAGTGTCTGCAGCCAATATTATTTATGTTTTTATCTTGGAAATCCTATATTTGTTACTACTAATGTGTATGTATGACATGATGTAATACGCTGTGGTTTCTGCTCTGCAGGATTTCTTGCTTTTGAGCCAATAAAGAATGACTGTCAGACTAAGAAATACCAACATAGACATGCGGTAAAGTGGGAAAAAAAAAATCTTACATGTGTTGCTGCTAAATTAAAGGGCCACCCTTGAAATTTCTCAAGAAGAGTTTTTAACCGTCGCTGTTTGATAAGATGACTGTGCTGTGGTTTATCCACTGAACCACCCCTGGAAGTCATTGTTGGAAAATGTTTGGAGAAGAAATACTTGGCAGGTATCTATCACGGGAGAATTTGAACATAAAACATAAGAGCTCTTATTGAAGGCAGTCTGAAGAGAGAGAGAAACCTTTAGTGTGGTTCTTTGCTCTTTTTTCTCCAGTTCATATAAAATTTGTTAGCAGCATTGATGCTAACCTCTTTAGTAGCCACCATTGTTGTTTTTGCACAAACTTTCACATCTCTCTCTCACACATACACGCACACACATGCAGTAAACCACACCCATAGCTCATGCCAGCTGTCACAGCCACCAGTAGTTCCTCATAGGACGCTGATTGGGCACAAGCGCATAGTTTGAGTCCAGTCGACAAGGATAGAATAGATATTTTATTGATCCCTCGAGGGGAAATCATTTTTTTCTCAACTCAAGTTCTTTTACATGCATTTTACCCGAAATACAACCACACAAACACAAACACACGCACACACACAAAGGACTCATAGACATGCAAATGTGGTGAGATGGTGGAGTGATGGGAAACCACACTTAGTCGGGCTCAAGGGCGGCTCGGCAGCGCCCAGGAGATGAACTGACCACTCTACAGCTACCACTCCTCCCTCCATACTTTAGTCTATGCTGGACTTGAACTTGAACCAGATCCAAAGCCAAATCCCTGCAGACTGAGCTACTGCCCCCCACTAGTTTGGCAGAAAATTCAATAGGCAAGACATGAAAAAATCTTAGTGCTTAGTCCTTATGTTCAGGGAATTGGCTGGCTGGCTACAGAACGAGTTGACCACCTGTCAGTCAACGAGTTGATTGATAGGTGAGTGCTGCTACAGACAACCAGGCATCATTCAGCCTGCCTCAGGTCCACCGATGAACCAGGTCTTTACCAATTCTTAGATTAGCCGGCAGGACTGCAGTCAGAGTCACCAGAGTCATAGTCAATGCTAGTGAGGCTTGGTGTATTCAGTTTGTGTCTTTGACTGGTCCAATAGTCTTTAATAATGAAACATTGCTTGATGATTGCTAAGTATTCATAAGAACTAGCAGTTCCAATGACTCATTATACTGTCTAACAAATGTGTGGTCATTAAAACAAGGCCTGTCTTTCCATGTTAGAAATACATTGGACAATGCATTGCTCGCATTATAATTGAGGAATCCGCTGTTAACTCATAATGACTCCTAATAAATGAGTCAGTAACTCATTAGAATGACTTGTTAAAATAGTACAAATGAAGACAAATTGTTTTGTCTAATGTTTAAAGCTCTTTTGTTTGGTTTGATTCTCCATCATGTGGTGAGAGGCTTTGAGAGCCAAAACCACAGCTTCAGTCCCTCAGGAGTCAGTATTTACAGTGGTTTGTTTTGGCCTGGATAAGCTGTGACAGCCTGCTCAGACACATAGATGTATGGTGTACACAGCCTCTAACTAATTTATCACAGGACAAAAAGAGCCTTCAAACTGCCCGATACATTTCACCGCAGGCAGTGGCAAATGTGTAAGAGACAGAAAAACACTAACTAGGGTATTACCAGAATGACCCAGTTTCACCGCACGCCACCAGGCTTGTTACGGTGTCTTAGTGAATGCTGTACCACCGCTTCCCTCTCTTCCCTCTAATTTCCATGCTAACTGCTTCTCTAAATCCTGCTTTTTTTTTCACCTCATTGATTTACAAAGAAGTTTTCTGTCTCTGTTGTCAGAGAAAGACTCAGACTGAGAGATGCAAAGCGATTGTTTCTTTTGACCCTGAACAAAGAGCCATCTGTTTGAATAATCGTTCCCAAACATACGTTTTTGCCAAAGATCCCTTTTTGCAGTTTTGGCGTTAAACTTCTTTCCTACTGTGGATCTAGTTTCTGGAGATATAAACACCACAGATGTGGAGTTTTTTTATTTTATTTTTATTTGCTAAGATTAAAATTACTAAGGTTACATTGCTTGGATGGCAAAATCATAATGGAAATGAGTGAAACGTGGTGAAAGAAGCAGAATTATTTCTTCATAAAACATCTGCAAAGCAAGGACTTTCTTGGACTTGGATTTCTGATTTTACTTTTGGGATACACTGAGCTAGATTTAGGTTTAGTGGTGAGCTATAGACATGCTGTAAAAAATGAGCTTTTCATGTGAGTTTTCAATTTATATTCAACTCTCTTTTGGACCATTTTAAGACGAAGGAAAGGTTTCAGTTGAGCCTCTGGCAAGATGATTAAGAAGAGGAATGACAATGGGCTGCCGTCATGAACAGCTGCACTGTAACCACAGGAGACAGTATTAATGGATTCAGTTAATTAGAATTATCACATCAAGTTGTGGAGAAATAACTGAGCACATTGATATATTGATATTGGGTTTTGTTTTTTTTTCTTTTGCACACCACGCATTTTTCAAAATTGCGATGCTTTTTATATCTACGAGATCTCTTCTTTTAAAAATGCAATAATTCTGAGTCTATTGTGAAAGACACAGTCCTCTTTATTTGTCCAGAGAAAAGCAGCAGGAGTTTAGAAAAGTCCAGACAGCTTTATATGATTTGGGGAAGTGAAGCAGTGATAACATTTTAAAAGTCAAACAAACTGAGGGCCCTTTCTTTCTGTGTGCGTCACGGACTAAAATACACCAGCAGCTCGACATACTTTCAATGGAATACACAATTGCTCCATGAGTAGGGGGCGGGCAGTGGTCTGTAGGGTGAGTAAGTTCGAGTTAAAGCAGCAGGGAGTTGGTATGTTCGGTGACACACGATGTGAAAGAGGTTGCAATCTTAGAAGTGTTATTGTCTGTTTTCAATATGTAATGGACAAATGATTGACAGATGTCTGAGTAAATAGCCTGACTCCAGTGGCTCTTCAGGCTCCATGCTGCCATTAACCCGTCTGAGCTGTTTGTCTGCCTCACTTTACTCCAACATGAAGAGGGAGAGACCATAACCGGCTTGGCCTTTAACCTGGTAGTCTGGAAGTAAAGACAACTCAATCTGCATGTGGCCTTTGATGTGGGTTCAGTGGACGTATTCAAAGTGTGTGTGTGTGTCACATGTTGATATGCACAGACACACACACACACACACACAAACCTACACACACAGTATGCATGCAGTTATTCGCAGTGGTTGAAGAAGTAATGATACCGAAGTGTAGAAATACTCTGTTACAAGTAAAAGTCGTATTCTGGATTCATCTGCATCTTACATACAGTAAGTAAAAATAGACATTTGACTTTTTTGTGATTTACTGCTCCCAGTTTCTTTCTTTCTTCCACTAGAACTAGCGAGTCAACAACTTTGCGAACAGCCAAACGTCAGTCAAGTGCAACAACACAAGAAATAGCAGCCAGCTGATATTACTGACTAGTCCAACAGCAAGAAGCTCAGCTCTCGCCAACGACTGAAAGTCAGTCCCACATTTACTCTCGTCCAACAGCTTCTTGCTTGCTCACTCTCTTCTTTTCTCTTCTTAGCTTTGTCTGTCAGCGTTCTCTTCAGCCTCTGCCATTTTGTCCATAGAGGTGCCCAGCTTGCCCAGCTCCACTCCCCCATCAGCATTCCCCCGTGCTCTGGGCCTGAATTCTTCCTGTTGGTCCAAATCGTCTGTGGTACGAACATTAACACTCCCTTGGTGCTTTGAGCTCACAGTCCAGGCAGCTGCTAAAGTTCACAGCAGTCCATCAGGAATCTCTATAAATCACTTAGAGTTGAAGTGAAGCAGCCAGAAAACATCAGAGGGAAAACCAGAAAACATTTTCTCCATAAAATATGATCCAGTTTCACCAAAATCAGTTGGTGGTTGGTGACTTCTTGCATAGTGCAAGAACAGGACTAAGGGGTGCAGAGTCAGTGTAGTGATTTTAAACCTGTTGCTTTAAAATACAAAAAGTTAAATGGGATATTTCACATTTTAGAGGTATGATTGAAATGGTAATGAGAGGCCTCTTACTGACAAATCAAAGCTTCAGTAATCATGAATGATGTGATGTGCTGCCGGTAAACTGCACGAGGCAACGTTGTGCTTCCTGACAGTTTATCTAACCAACCTCTTATTGCTCCAGACCCAAGGGTACTAAGGGACCAGACAAAAGATGTAATGTTGCCATTGAGCAGACAGCTTGGATTCATACTGTGTCCACATATGAACCTAGTTTCAGGTCTCAATAGACACTCTTAACAGTCAACAGCAAGGTGGGGGCAACCAAGCTGTGTAGCAAATTCAGTCTGGTTGTGCCAGATATCAGATTTGTAGTAGTGCATAACTGCAGGCCTTCCATGAACTGTGACAAGCATGAAGAAATGCATAATTTTCTGCAATTTTCCATGGTCTTCCCTGTTTCCTTTTAGGAGAGAACTGTTTCTATTAGAAAGTAGCAATGGAGGCATATGAGATCATGACTTGAAACCTGTATAGCATTCATGTTTTAAACTAGTCTGATCACTGTTTTATATTAACAGCGGATGACCAAACCCGCAGAGAGTTGTCATCGTCTGCCTCTGCAGTTCCCTTCAAGAGCATCTTTCAGCTCATTGTTTTGGTGCTATGGTCCACTTTTGGTGGTCTCAGCTGTAGCAGACAGTTGTTTTCAAGAAAGTCTTAGCTCTAATGAACCCAATTTACTCTACCTGCCCCACGCTGGTGAACATAACAGAGTATTTAGCTGCTAGAGAGCCGTATTTATCCGTCAGTGTTTGGTGGAGACCAAAACGGAGCTGATGTTTCATGGCCTTGCTGTAATCTACCCTCTAATAAGACCACTAACAAAGGCCTTTCAAGTTATTTGCCATTGTGATAGAAAGGCTGACCGCCTACAGTAAAAGCAGCTCTCCTGGAGAGCTCCACCAATTGTTCTTGATCTCACATGGTAGGCATTAACACATGTACAAAACTGAGCCTGCTCCTCCCCCTTAAGGCAAACAAGTTTTATTCTTAAGGCTGAATCACTTGAAAAACAGTAAACTGATGGAACACAGATGAAAGAAATGAAACTATTTCAGCAATTTCCTACAATGCAATAAGGTGCAGTGTTATCTGTAACCTATTTTAGTCCAAATTTTAGCAGGGGCTTTCCTTACTTCCTGTACCGTAAGTATCTCTGCTGTGATGTACGTTAACACAGCAACCAACCGCAGCCTCCCATCTCTAAGACTGCGCTGCTTTGCAGACTGAAACAAACATCTTTTTGTGCAAATGGAGGAGGCAGCCGATCATGTGCTTGATATAATCTGTTTATGAAGTAGTAATACAGTGGCCTTCTATGTTCTAATCAGCAGGGTCGGCCTCAGCAGTCTGGTCTCCCTGTGTGTTTTGTATTTCTGATTAACAGGGTGTGTATGTGGCTTTATAGGATGAGGCTATGCTCTTACTCTTATCTACAAAATGTAACATATTTCATAGCTTTGGTTAATAAGTTTATATACTATGCAGACAGTTTTTACGGCCGCATTCGACACAATTCATTTTGTAAAAGTGTGCCATGACTCCCCTTAAGTGCTGAAACAACAACAACACATTGTTTTCTCTGTGAATTAGAGATAAATAATAGAAAAGCAATAAAGAAAATGATCAGTATTAAATGTGTTAGCAAACGACTACAACAATACGTATGCTGGTGTGACACCCAGTGGACAGAGTCTGTAACTCTTCATGCATGTAGTGGATTTCCACGACAGCGAGGACATACATGCAATCACACTGAACTGACACGTACTATGTGATTTATTCATACATATATCATACATAACATGACATATAGTTAGCATACACGAACACAGCAGCATATTTTCAGGTCTTTAAAGGAGTAGTTTAACATTTTTTTGTGTGAAATTCACTCATTAACTTTCTTGCTAAGAGTTATAAGATAAGGAAGATCAACACTACTCTAATATTTGTACAGTAAATATGAAGCCACAGCCAGCAGCTTAGCAATTATCTTAGCTCAGCATCTAGACAGGAAACAGGAGAAACAAAGCACAAATGGTGTGGATCAAACAAATGATGTACAACATGTTAATTAGTGAGCCACAGAGGTTCTTGCAGGCAGATTTTGATATGTTTGGACAGACCCAGTCTAGGGATTTTCCCCTTGACTGGAGTCTTTGTGACTAACAAAGCAGGAAGAAGTCTAGTATTTACCGTTCAGACTGTTGTTGATCTTGTTATCTAACTCTTAGAAACAAAGCAGATAAACGTATTTCCTAAAATGTAGTATTACATTAAAAAGGTCCACTCCCAAGTCGTAAAATCTCCCTCGAGCTCACTGTTGATGTATTAAAATGTAAAACAGACGACAGTGCAGATGGTAAAAAAATAAAAGCAACACATCATTATTTACAAAAACATACACAGAAATAATAAAATTAACTGAACAAAAACAACAAATATGAATCCAAATGGATTAAAAGTAATTACATGAGGCACCATAACTACCTTTACTAATAAAAAAATAATAGTCAGCAGAGTTCAGTCCTTATTAATAAATGGTTTTTAAATTATTGAAGAAACTCCAGATAAACATGTTGCTACGTTATCTACAATACATTCACACATTGATATACTTAATATTTATGTATTTCTATTCATGATTCGACTGTTTCCGTAACCTTTGGGACACAATAGACTGTCCTAACAGACAGGAAGGCAAAACATCAACATCACCTTAATATTCAACAATAGTCAGAATAATAAACATTTTAAAGGACACATGGATACTCCTGAGGCTTAAATGTTGAAATACTCTGTTCATAAGTAAACCAGCCCTCATTCTGCCTTTCGTCTGCCCCTGATGGTTCTCTCAACTCCCTGTTTGATAAAGAGAGCACATGTCATGCTTACGTATCCTAAGATGCTTGTTAATGACCCACCAACCTATTTAACTGGCCTGGTGGTCTTCTCCAGGCTCTGAGGCCACGATGGGCTGCAGTCTGGCTGTGCTGCGCAGGGTGTTGCCTGTCACTGACCGGCGCAGCGATGACAAACGATTGCGGAAACCCTCTCCAGAGAAAAAATAAAGCAGTGGATCAAAACATGAATTGGCAGCAGCCAGGCTCAGTGTCACCACCACAGACTTCTGCATGGCGACCACCTCTGAGCAGGGGGTGTCATTTCTGGACCGGAAGTTCAGGTGGATGGTGCGCTGCACGTGGTACGGCATGAAGCTGATCAGGAATGTTAGAAGGACGATGACAATCATTCGGATGGCTTTGGTGCCCGTGTCCCGCTGGCGTCGGGCAGTGTGGGTGCGGGACATCAGGACGTGGACGATGCCAGCATAACAGAGCAGGATGACCATGAAGGGCAGGGCGAAGCCGATCACCAGAGAAAAATAGTTGAGCACCATGAGTTTCTGCATATCTTGACCTTGTGGTGGCTCAAAGCACTTTGTTTTATTAGTGCAGGGGTCAAAATGCTGGCCAGACATCAGGAAGGGTGAGGATGAAAGACAGATAAACACCCAGACACCCACACACACCAAGCGAGCACGGTTCTCTGTCACCAGGCGCAGGTTCTGCACAGGGAAGACAATGGCCAAGAATCGTGTGATGGACATGGCAGCCATGAAGTAAATACTGCAGTAGAGGTTTACATAGAGGGCGTAGGAGCTGATGCGACAGAGGAAATCCCCCTGGTCCCATTGGCCCTGTCTGACATAGTAGAGAACTCTCAGTGGTAGCGTCATGACACACAGCAGATCAGATACAGCCAGGTTCAGCATGAAGACATGAAAGGGTGAGCCCTGGCGGTAAGTTCTAATCAATACCACCAGAGCGAAGCCATTCCCAAACAGACCCAGCACCGTGATGAGGGAGTAGGCTGTGGAGTACACCTGGTTACGGAAGTCATCGATGGACGGACAGCGAGTAGAGTTGCTCTCTGCGCTGCCGGTCACATTCACTTGACACATCTGCATCTGCTGAGAGAGAAATCACATGAAAGAGTGCATGGTAGTGAGGAGGATGACTGCGATTTTGCTTCTGTGATAATCATTATCTGCTTTGAGATCACATGAAAGAGTGCATGGTAGTGAGGAGGACGACTGCGATTTTGCTTCTGTGATAATCCTTATCTGCTTTTGCGGGGTAGACAGGAGGAAACTGAGGCTTTTAACCTTGTCACGTGACAAAAGTTGTGCTATTTTTCTGTGTGAAAAGTATCTATTTCTGCTTTTGCTGCAATCCACTACGTGAAAAACCCTTAAATGATGATTTCTGCTGACAGAAACCTCAGCATACTCACGACAAATTCTTCATCATCTGTATGTCTGTGCATCAGGTCATAAAAAATGCACTTCCTCCTTGTGATCAATAGTATAAAAAGCATCCAGTGAATGCACTTTACATAATATGCTCAGCTCTAATGCACTTGTGTACAGATTCATTTATTAACGCATGCTTCAAAGAGATTTTCTGCCGTATAAACGTAAACTGTTCACATTGCAAACACCGGATGTACATTATGGTTACATGCTCTAATATAAAATTAGCTGTCGTTTACTTCTCTTTAAAAAAAAACTGAAACATTGCAGAGAAAAAAATTTAGTTTCAAAGTGATAAAAATCAAACTCCACCAAATGTTGCTTACTGTTGAATTCCTGTCTGGTGCCAGAGTGATGCAGCCTGTCTGTTGATCTTCCTGATGTGCACAACAGCAACGCTGCTTCAGTGACTGTTTTCTCCACCTCTTTGCCTCATATGCCAGATGTCACGTCAGTAGTGGGAGGGGGGACTGTGCAGCAGGTGCCTGCCTCCCTCAGATCCTCAAAGTAGGACTGAAGATTTCTTTTCTGCTGAACAGAGCAACAGTATCAAGCCCAGTGACACTGTTACAAACCACGCAGAGGTGAAACACACAAGAAGCTCAAGGCTCCTTCTCAGACTTCTGATAAATAGTCGCCCACAATCCGTGTTACAACCGTATACCACCAGTTGCAAACAGCAATAAAAAATACATTAAACATATACACACATATTTTAAAAAAATGTACCTATCTAACTGCTGCTTCTCGGCAGCCACGCAGCCACACATTTACAGTAAATGAAAGTAAAATGAGGGCAAAAAAAAAAAGGAGGTCCACAAACACTGAAAGTCGTACTCTTGTTATCAGATTGCTCTAGAAGTTGCCCAAATTGACTTGAATCCTTCTCTTACTCTACTGACTAATCATGCAGGGGCTCACATTACTATCTCTGCCCTGATAATATTTCCTCTAAAACTTGTTTTCTCCACATTCCCATCCACTTGCATGTTTTTACACAGAGTTACACAGAACCAGGTTTCCTCTTAACTGTATGTGTATACTGAAACCTAAGAACTACATGTCAACAGTATCTTTTGGCATGTGTTCACCTTACATAGCCAGAATACATTCATGATTCACTTTACTACTGAATGTGTTGAGACACACTCTTGTTAAGCAATCTATTGGATTTCGTCCAGGTTTTGATAGAAACAAGTCAAGGACATGCTCTATGTTGCGATCCTGAGATCAGACGCGATGAAACAAAGACAGCCAACAACTGACTGATGGTGTATGATGATCATGATGTAAGACTTTTTGCTTATTGTACAGCATTTCCTTTTTGATGTTGCCAATCAGGGTGATTTATGCGGATACTGCACTGGAAATGGGAATACTCATTCTTGCAGCTGAAAGGCCAGAGTCGCAGAAGGGCAGGATAATTAAGTTATAACTCATTTAGAGGGTTGACACCAGCAAAGACAAGCATTCAATGCCGCTTGCACTCAGAAGCTATCTGTATCAACACACTGAATCTACATGATCAATCTACATAATGACTAAGTGCACCACTGATTAGAATTGCAGGAGCAGAAAGCTTGGATAAATGTTTCGACCCTTCTGAGTAATCTCATTTGTAGTTTCTGAGTAATCTCATTTTAAGTTCTCTGAAGTATCGGCTGAGGTCTGTTGTTTACTGATTGCATTGCGTGATTTGCTTGGTAGAACCTCAAATATCTCAACTAATCTGTGTCATCAACAGGTTAGTCAGTAAAATCACACATTCTGCAGCCGGTTGACAACAAATGGTGGATGTGCTGGAGTGGCTGCGTTGTGTAATCATAATTGGAGTGATCTGCAAAATCCAATAATGTGGGTGGGAATCTGAAACACACGAAAAACACTACAGTAAGTGCATCCTCCCGGCCAACACCTTTTTTTTATTCATATGTATAAGTGGATTTACTCTATTCACTCTGTATTTTACAGTAACTGACCCAAATGGTATTTAGCAACTCAGCTTTTCAGGATATTGTTTACTATTTGAAAAAAATTGGTCAAATTGTAGCAAATACCGGCTCTGTTCCATTCAGGAGTGCCAGAGAGCAAGTACATACAAAGAAGAGGCACATTCATGTCACGATTACTCACGCCACATGTGAGAAGTTATTTATCTGCTGTGAGAAAAAAATTATTGGCAGTGGCTTGGTGGGAAGCCAGTGAGGGATCATGTCCATGTTGTTGCATGAGGACAACACGAGGCTCTGAGGAGATGGTTCAGTTGTTAGAGGATGAGTGACAAGAAGGTCTTTTTTGGATGATTTTGCAAGACCCTGCAGGGTGTTCAGTGACAAACACACATGCACATGGCAACTCTGGCATAGTAACGACTAGGAAGTGAGTGTGGTTATTCCCAAACAAGCTGAGGTGAAGGCAAAGATGAGCATCACAGTTGATATAAAGGCAAACATTAACGGGTCTGTTTTGACAGCAGGCACATCCACACCCTTAACTTCTGCCTGCCGAAGGGCATGGCACTTCTTGCATTGGATATTACAGCAAGTCTCACTGGATGGGTGGGTTCTCAGCACAGTTACAGGCATTTTTCAGACAAACAATTCAATGCAGTATATAAATGTTTCCTTGTCTGAAGAAACGTTGATGCTTTTGGCTTCTCGGCATCTCCTGCACCTGCACACCAGTCTGTCTGTCCAGTCCAGCATGCTACTTTGTTAAAAAGGAAGGAGTGATTACACAACCACTTTCCAGCTCTGTCCATCAACTCACCTGGTACTGCTCTCCTGAGACATCCCCACACTCTCTCTCTCTCTTGCAGATGAACGCCAACTCAGGCCTCCTCCACAGATTTAAAATAAATCACAAGCTGCAGAATCGATCAGTATGTATGTAATTCCAAGGTAAATTGCGCTGGCCCTGCACTGAACCTGCAAAAGCCGCAACTGAGGCTGATAAAATCATGTAAATAATTATGTCTGGCAAGCGGCATGCTGCATGTACTTCTTTGTTATTGCTTCTGTAAAACCTAGGAGAAGGATAACAGGGTGTAACTGCATGCAAACCACAGAGAGATAGTGTTTGCATGCTGTCTCCCACTGACAGTCAATATTGGATTCCTAGAAATTGAAATACAAAGTTTAAGTTTAAAGAAGCACAGTGTAACTTTTCTACCATAAAATAACAGATTTTGAATAATTTTATGTTACACTCACTTGTAATCAGGTGAATGGTGTCTCTGTCATGCCTCGTATTTATGTTTTTCCGCACTATGTAAATTCGTGCTCCAGGTACTAGCACTAAGTCACACACCACCAACTATTTCACTGATTTTGGTGAAACTAGATCATATTTTTCTGGTTTTCTCTCTGATGTCCTCCGGCTGCTCCACCTCAACCCTCTGTGATTTGCAGTGTCCTGATGGACTGCTGTGAACTGCAGCTGCTGTTAGTTAATGTTAGCTCAGTTTGTTAGCAGGGCATCAGGCGAGTGTTAGTGTTTGTGTCACAGGCGTTTTGGACCACTGAAGAGAGGAGCTTTTCAGGCCCGGGTGTGGACGAATGATAACAGGAAGCTGGTGTCGTGCCAGAAACTGGAGCTGGCTAAGAGAACAATGTAACCAGGCTTGGCAGCCTCTATGGGCATAATGACAGAGGCGAAGCGACCAATGGGTACGTTGACGGAGGAAGCTAAGAAGGTAAAAGAAGAGACTAACTGAGCAAGAGCTTGGTGAAATAAAAGGCTGAATGAATGAAGTTCTCCACAGAGTTTATCCAAGTCGTTTTAGTTGCCTCATCTTAACTTCACTAATATTTTGGCATCTTGTAGAAAATATAACGTTGACATATAATCACCTTTTAAGTTGAAATGGTTAACGGATCAACTCATTCAAGAGCTACGGAGCAACATAAGCAATCTTCTTCGCTTTTATTGTGATTAAAATTTTAATATTCTGGGGAAATACTTCGAAACTGCATTTTTCTGTTGCTCCATCTTACTGTAGCTTAATCATAGAGGTGGTAGATAGAAAGGAGTCATAGTTCATGTTAAGATTTTAACTAACCACATGTCATTTAGACATAAACACATTTAAAATTTTGTTTACTGGATAGAAACACCCTGCATATTTGACCTCGGCCCAGGAGCTCCTCTGCTTTGGAGTCAGCACCGCTCCTTTCATGGAAGTGAGAGCAGGTCCTTGGCTTGAGCTAACACACTTCAATAATCACGTTGAGATCCACGACACTGTGTGTCTCAGCTAATTTCAGTTTCAATCTCAGTTAATTTGTGTTACATTTATCATTATTTAACGGACAGATTTATGGAGTTGAGGGACTTACTCCAGAGTTAACCTGGGGGGTCTGCTTAAATTGACATCTATTGTAATTTAAATGATTTTTTTTTGGTTGTTCTGACAAAAATGATAACACCCTGCAGAACAGGATGTTAATGTAGGTCACTTTATCACTATAATGCATTGTTCATCTCAAAAGTGGTTCATAAAGTTGTGCTCAGAGATAGGACCCTGCCAGTACTTCTGTGGGAACCAAAGAACTTATGAACAACATAAAACTTGTGGTTTCCTGGTTGCTGACGTTGCACATACAAGAGCATAGTGTGTCCGATATCTGATCTAAAGATGATGTTTTACACAACCTGGATGCTTCAGGTCCAGTGGAAGAATCATTCGTACTTAAGTTAATATTATATATTTTGTAAAAGTAGTTTATTGGCCCGCTTTACAAAATATGATAAACCATTAAATCCACAATTCAGTCACGGCACGGCAGAGAGCAAATGATCTATTGCTGCTACATGTTGTTTGTTGTATTGCTTCATGCTTCTGATGAGTGGAACCGTCAGAGAAATGGCTTCAGGCCTTAAAACCAGAATAGTACAAATAGAGAGAGTGGAAACAAGCACACAAAGTCAGATAAGCATATCTAGCTTGACAGTGGGGAAAAGAGAAATGGGAGAGATCTACTTGAGGAAGCTTCCCATCATTGTTTATCTCTTGATCGGCACTTAAACTTTGTCATTTTTTGAAGACTTTGTTTCTGAAGATACAAAAGAGTCAGTTTACATGAAGGTTAAGCACTGATCATAAGTCATTAGGCAGTATTTTCAGCGACTGTATGAAGTCATCTGTGTTGGTGTAGTAATTAGAGCCACCATGGGTGCATTCTTCACAAATAAATGAACAAATTCACAAATCATACAAGGAAACTTAGCTCATTATCGATAAATAGCATCCTTATGAATATTATCTTATTTGTATGCCATCATGTTTGTCATTTCTGTACAGATCTTTCAGCTTTGAAACTGCTATTTTGAATTATCACAGAGCTGATACAGATACAAACTCCACATAGCATAACAAGCATTTCATTGAACCAAAACATATTTGTTAAATAACAATTTAAGCACACTTTCAATCTCGTTTTAGAAAGTACCACACCGCTGAGACTGCAGTGCTCAAGGTTTTGAACGACTTATTGCTTGTAGCGGCCACACTTCCAGTCTGGTTCTCTTGAATTTGAGTGCAACATTCGATACAACTGTCCATGAGATCCTCTTGAACCGTCTGGAGATCTGACCTCTCAAATAGAGACAGGCATTTCTGTGTTGATCTGACGGCAGATCATCTACAACTGTTGTTCCTACCTAGGCCTAGCCTCAAGGCTCAGTGCTAGGTCCAATTCTGTTTTACATTTACACTCTCCCCAAGTCACAGTAAACATGATATTAATTTCCATTTTTATGCAGACGATACTCAGATCTATCTAAGCTGTGACCCACTTCCAAAAGCTGGAAACCTTCTAAGCTGCCTTCAGGATGCCACAAAATTTTCTGCAGCTTAATGCTGATGATGCTGATCCTGGTTGTTCCTTGGTCCAGATATTTGCATAAAGGTGACAGAGCTTTTGCTTCAAGGCTGTGGACTGACCCTGCCTGAGGACATCAGGGCCACTAACGCTGTGTAAACTTTTCAAAAGCCAAATGCACTTTTTAAAATGAGCCTTTAGTTGATCTATTTATGTTTATATGACATTTTATCCTATTCTTTATTGATTTATTGCTTTTAGCTCATTGTTATTGTTTGTTATTGTGGTTGGTTTTATTGTGTTCTGCTTTATTGTAAAGCACTTTGTAACTGAGTCTTGAAAGCAATCCATACAGCGCTGTATTAGCAATCAGAAGTAAGTGTGGGTGTTGAGTGCTATGAAAATGTGCACTAACCTAAACTATGTGTAACATGAAATAAGACTACACTAAACACAAACAACAACCAAACCAAAGTGGGTTTCTGGAAGGCACCAGCTTTCTTCTTTCATCCCCATCCAGCTCATAATGGTTGAGAGCGGTTGACATCAGCCAGTCAACGAGGCTGGAGAGAAACCATCAAGAAGACCTGAAAGAAACAGGGACAGGCCAGTACAACAAAGTCTTGAGGCCGTCACACAAGCTAGATCAAACTTTTTTTTCTTTTTATAAATAAAAACCAGCAAATTTTAGAGTTTATGCACAGATTAATAGATAATAATTAAAAATACGATTATCAAATAACCTTTCCATGAACACCAATAACCCAAAGAAATTAGAAAATCTAAGATTACTTTTGCCAAATCACATAATTTGTTCAACATAATTTGTATAACTTGCGTCATTGTTATATATTATCGACAGAAATCTGATGGCAGCTTAGCATTTCTTCGATGCGCTAATTTGAGTAGAGTATACTTCCATGCTTGCAGATGTTGTACTAAGGCACATTGGTGGTTTGAGCTAAATGCTAACATGCTCATGCTACCAAACAATGTCAGTGCCAACAGAGTGATGTTTAGCATGTACTGTATAATGTTTACCATCTTTAACATCTTAGTTTAGAGTGTTAACATGCTGATATTTGCTAATTAACATTAGTCCAGCTGAGGCTGATGGGAACGTCTTAAAGTTTTGCAGGTGTTTAGTCATAAAGCAAAGTAATGGACACGTAGATTTGCCACATAAAAAAAAACAAAACAAAAATGTCGACTTCATGGTGTTTATGGGAAAACTTTCTCATAAACCTGAGGGCTTTCCTGCTAAATGTATCATCTTGTTTATGTTGTTCGACTTAATATTTTTGCTCTTTACGACCATGAATGCGGCAGACCATTTATTGGTTCACCCACAAAGACATATGGATATGGATTTAGAACGGTTTATGAACAAAGATGATGCACTACAGGAGGGAGGAGCAGGATGTGAGAGCTGAGAGATGAGGGTCTATGGATGAGTGATTGGGGGAGGAAGGGTAAGGCATGAGGGTAGAAATTAGAGTCTTGGACGGATGGATTGAAGAGTTTGGAGGTGGATCGGTGTTGGATGGTGACGGGAAGGCAGGAGGAAGTTTAACGCTCCAGTGGTTCATGGAATAAAATATAGAAGGGGGGGCAGTTTAAGGGGAGGGATGTGAAAACTGAGTCAAAGAGGAAGTAAACGGAGAAGGTGTGTTTAAGTAGGTGTGGAAATGGTGTGAGTTCAAGGCTTGGTCTTTGTTCTTCACCCTAGATCTAAACTTTTACATCCCTGAGAGATACACCCCTGTCTTTTCCTGTTGTACTTGGCAAAGATGTTCATACCACAGCACACACACACAACTCTTCACATTGTGTGATACACACTTACTCACAAACCTGGCCTGTTAAAACACCATCATTCGTCTGTGTTATACTCGCCAAACTAAAACTAAAGCCACCTGATCCCAGTCAACCATCAGACATGCACCGACTAATGAATTAAGCAATGTAAATTAGTCACTTTAGTCACATTGTGATCGCACCCTAGTTGTTATGGATACGGATGTGTTTCGCCCTGCCTGCCCTAAAACAAGAGCCAAAATACTGACAACACATGTAGGTTGTTACTCCTACGCAAATCCTTCAATAATTGATAATGAGCTGCAGAAACACTCCTTCCATTCTCTCTGTGATTATAATGAGTTATTTAGTTTGGGGAGTCTTTATTGATTTGATGTTAGTATTAAAGGCTCTTCACCAGTGGTTCCTTGATCCTTGTCTGAATGCATGCAAGGCATCTTGGCAGCTCACTCCCTGGCACCAAAGCTCCTTTTCTGGCTCTGTGATGCATGGAAAAACACAAAGCCCCACAGGTTTCCAATGATGTCAGTGAGGCAGTCCCCTCAGGCACAGTTTCTCCAAGAACGTGAGTCAGCTGTAGTCTGGCTCACCTCCAGACGAGACACTATGCCATTTACAGACTTATACCCACGTTGATAAAGGGAAGAGAGATGAGACTCCTCACACACTCTCTCCCTCAGCCTCTTCGAGAAGAGGGGCTGACGTGGGAATAAAAACATACAAATCAGCCCTCATCCAGGTGAAATAGGACAATGAATTTCATCCTCAACTTCCTGCCAATACACAGGTAAGTCACGCACAACTGAAATTAAATTCTTTGTTTAAAGGTAAACATATGCGCCTGTTGAATGGGCTATTGAACGATGGACGCTCTGGATATGAAGAGGTCAATATGGGGAGCTGAGCAGATGCTTGAATTTAAAAGTTGCTATAATAAACAGAGTTAAACATATAAAATTCAGTGAAATACCCAGAGCTTTTCAGACAATGTCTTCCATCTGCCTGCTATCTGTAAAGTACTACATCTGGTAAATGTTATACGTTCTGTTGCCTCATTGAAAAGAAGCCTTTCCGACTGTTTTTAATTGTTGACATCGAGAAACCGGATTACTTACTGTACTTTTAAAGTGTCACGGTTCATGAGGCTCCTTTATGTTCAGTTCTTTCATAATAAAACTTGAGTAGAGTAGATAAATGCCAGGTGAGGTTTAAACTCACACACATTATATTACTTGATTTGTCTGCTTACACAACTTACACTGTAGCATGGTCATAAAAATGAACCAGATTTAATGTGTGTGTCTGCGTGCCTATCACTGGGTGGAGTAGAGAAATATGCATGAATGTTTATACTAAAGAGACCAAAATAAGATAGCATCACATTGAGCTTCATGTTTTGAACTCTCTGCAGATCAGACAAGTCAGTGTGGAAAATAAGCTCTTGGTGCTGGCCCGGGTCGGTGACAGAAGGAGGGTTCTTGACCCCTAAAGCATGGCTGCGTCTGTTCTTGCTGCTGAAGCTGGTGACGGTGCTGCTGTTCCCCCACAGTGCGGACTTCCCCCTGCTGGTGGGTAGTTTATTTGGCCTGCGGGTCCTGTTGCTGCTGCACTCCCCTCACATCTCCACCAAGCCTTCCACCGTGTTCCTGGGCCAGCTGGCTCTCACAGACAGTCTCGTGCTGCTGCACTGGATGCTTCGGCTGGGATCGACTCTGACCTGGTGGACTGAGGAGGCAGGAGATGAGATTAAGGAGGGGGGATCAGTTTGGTGGAGGGATGCTGTGAGCATGCTCTGTCAGCAGCTGCTTGATGCTCACCACCTGGCCTCTCTGCTCCTGCTGGGGCTGCTGGGACTTGAGGCCACACTGGTGTCACGCTGGCCTCAACAGACTCGGAGATACAGGACATCTCGCTGGGCACAGCTCAGCTGCAACCTAGTTTGGATACTTGTGCTGCTAGAACTTTGGTTCTCGCTCCACTCAAAACTTTCACAGGAGTCTGAACATCAGACTTATTCTTCATCACTACAAAACTCTCAAACTTCCTCTCTGGACCTTTCCTCCCTTCCAGCTTTGTCTTCCTGCCTGAGGAGGACGTTATGGCTGGTGAATTTATGGCTGCATTATGCTGTCCTCTATAGCAGACCACAAAAGAGAAAGAGCTTCTTTCATTAAAAGTGTCGGCTGTGAATTCAACCAAAAGGTGGTGGTGCTAACCACTGTTCCACCATGCCGCCCTATCTTGTCATATTTATTTTACTGTATTTATATAATAATGTTTAATATTTGTATTAGATATCTCGATTAACATGACTTTATATGCTCCTTGAAGTGACACTAATGTTTGCTAACATTAGTCATCACAAGGTCCTGGTCATACCAGAAGTGTGAGCGCGTTTGAGATGCCTAAGAAGTAAGCTGATCTCACATTTTAACAGTAAGGGATTATATTTTGATAATCCCTTACTGTTAATATAATATGGGATATATTATGTTACATATCGTGAACATGCTCTCATCCGGCAGCCTCGAAGCTGTTTGATCTGGAAGACAGCCTAAGAAAAGATGTTCAAATAAACACAGACATGTTTGCAGCATGTCAACACTGCGCTGCAACATCTTCTGCACAGTTTTAGTCCACGTTTCTCTCTAATGTGTGTTGAAATGTGTTCTGTTGATGTCATGTTTCATTTAGTGACTAAAAGTTCACACATGTCTCTGTTTACATTTTTCTGCAGCCCGACGTTTCTACAGAAAAACTGAGGCCGAACACGAAACACAAACACAATTTACTTAATTCTAATGCTGCTGCAGTTTAACTTGTTTAATGTCTGCCATCCATGCAATTACTCAGCCAGCTACTGTTCAGATAATACAGAGAGAGAGAGTGGAAAAGCATTTGTGGGTCAAACGCTGATCAAGTTGATAAGACGAATGCCACAAAACACATGAAAATGGTACTCAGGCACATTGTGGCTTTGGCCGGAATATCAGCCTTTACAATCATCCTTGCTTTAAACAAATTTGTCACAGACACTGTGAAAGATCAAAGATGTACATCCTGTGTACGTATGGCCTGTTTGCATTTGTGAAATAAGTCACACACCACAGTCACTGCTGACAAATGTCTGCGCTGTCACTGAGACCAAGGAGAGCAAAACTACTAATATAGAGTCAGCGCAGACACAAAGTATGAGTCAGACAGCTTAATTTGTGAGTATTTTATTGGTGTGTTGTGAGCTGTGTCCAGCAGAGGGAAGCACAAAGCAACTGTCTGCAAGCACACTTTGGAAAAAGTGCAAAAGCCTGCAGAGGAGGGAGCTACAGTACTGCACTAAGCTAATTAATATGGCTGCTTCAGTGTGTGTTGGTTTGTATATGTGTGAGCGTGCACGTGCAACTTCAAGTGTTCCTGGAACTAATCAATTGAGGAACAACGGGGTGAAGAGGAGCTGGGAACACCGGTGGCAGCTTCTTACCCATGATGCTCTCTGCTTGGCAGTGGTGGGCCTGCACAGTGTACTTTGGCACTGAGGCTGTCAGTCATGAGTAAACAATGTGGGAGGTCAGACTGTTAAAATTAACAATAGATCCTGTTTGTCCTCTTTAGCGAGTCAAGGTTCATTCATGCACTTGAAACTTTCGAGGACCAGAACCAGAGGAGAGGACCGTGTGCTGTGATAATTAGTCACAGAAACACAGAGAGACTTTCTCTACCACGAAGCAAAATAATATATTACAGGACAACGTAAAGATTTTAAATTCATCACAAACATCTTGCACCCCATGACTGAACCCAATGACAGTATGAAGAATGGACAGAGTGTGAGTGACGTCACCCACAGGTTTCCGAAGCGCCTTTGAAGCCAAAAATATGCAGCGCTGTCCGCCTGCCATGTTGGATGTACTGCTTCTTCCGCCTACCAGCTAATCTAAATATCAGCAAAGACGTGCATCATCAGGCCTCCTGATCCTAAGGTGCCATCTATAACAACACCCACCTGTCAATCAAAGCATCCACACTGTTAATTCTGCATAACTTTAAGCCTTAATATAATCTGAACAGGTGAGTTAAATAGTACAGCCTCAGTACAGTTGTCATGAATGGGGAAATTAGCTATAGAGACAAAAACTGTTTTTTGTACCAGGCTGTAAACATGTTTATTTCTGCTGTGAAGTTGGACATTTTAACATGGGGACCTATGGAGACATCTGTAGCCTGTCGCAACCTGTTACAGTTTTTCGCACTGGCTTCATTTTCCAGCCACAGAGGTTGTCGCTTGATTGAAACACTGCTGCCATCATTTGGCCAATAATAATAACATACTATACGTACAGTATGTCATCTTGCAGCTCTAACATGCAGCTCTAGCGCCCCCCTCTGGACTGTGTGTCTCCAGATGATGGGTGCAAGTGCAGGACAACAAACATGCTGGTGTGGTTACATTTTATTACTTCTCTCTAATGTAGATATCAAATATATTTGAGCTGTCATAGTACAAGAGCACAGCTGTTAATAACAACATTAACGATGGCTCTGCTTCATTCGAGCGTCCCTGTAAGTCATCACAGTGTGACAGTGAGCCAGCATGAACAATACCAGGAGCTAACGGCTAAATTGAATTCAACCATCATTCATTTTATTACTTAGGCCCACAGAGACATTAAATCCTGGGTCTTTAACCCTCCTGCAGTAGCATGGTTTGATTTTTTTAAAATAATTTGTGCAACACTGATATGCTGCCCATTCTCCCAACCCAGAGACCAAAGTTATACAGCGTGAGAACGGGGAAATGACACAGGCACAATCACCTGATTACAAGTCAGAGCAGCAAAAAGTTACAGAATGGGGCTTTAATCTGTGAATAAATGATTACTTATCTGTTTATTTGTTTATTTAAAGGATTCCTAGCTAATCTAATCCTGGGGTCCACACCTAACATACAACATCTGGCACATTATACTGTATGATTGCATTAATATACAGGAAAATGATATCAAATTCACATTCATATACAAATCAAATTCTAGATAGTTTACCAATTATAAACATGATGAGAGTTATACAACTCACATGAGGAGAAACATGAATGTTGAAAAACTAGGACAAAGTTACCTCCCACTGTTCCGTCTGTCATCTGCCAATAAATGCCTCTGCATATCCTTTAAAAAGAATATGCAGAGGCATGTACTGGTATGCCGATGACAAACTGAATTATATTATAGTAGGAGGTAACTTTGTCCTAGTATCTCATAGGAGTTATGAAGCACTTGCACTAACAGTTCATGTGGAGTCAACACCTCCCAACTTCAGTTTTATACACTCATAATATGCAGCCCTTATTTACTACTGATGAAAGGCTGACAAACCCTCCTGAAATAGCTCCTGCTGAGTCATGGATGAGGAATGAATTTGTCTAATTTTCCATGAATGAGAAAATTAAACACGCTGTCAGTTACTTCATATCAGGTATCGCACAGCTGAAACCTTGTGCAACATCTGGACTCCTGTTGCCTGGATTATCTCACTACAGGCTTCTTACAACAACAACACATGATCAAAGAGACTGAAAAACTGGGTCAATAAAAGAGACTACTTTCACATCCGAGCATATAAAAATTACATATTGGAGATATTGGAGTTCCCCATGGCTTCATTCTCGGGCCTCTTTTGTTGCTCCCACTAGCTCAGATCATAGAAAACAACAACATATCTCACCATAAACATGCAGACAGCACACAGGTTTATATGATGATATTGAGGTGACTGTGTTCCCATACAAACACAGATACGTACATTAAACAAACCAATCATTAGATTTGCCAAAGAATTTCTCCAGTTAAACAGAGATGAAAACTGAAAATATTCATTTATTTAAGAATGATTATATTTATTCATATCTTTATTCTGCACTGTAATTTAAATTCTAATTTTGATACTATTTTATCTTATTTAGGCTTAAAATGTAGGGTCTCTATTTAAATAATATGGCAGAAATTGGATAGAATATTCATAACCATGTTTTCATGAGTGTATAATCACCTAAAAATAAGAATTGTTTCCTTAGAATGAGCCTTTCATATCTAAAGAAACTGGTGGTGATGGAGATGGTATGTTTGTGACGTCACCCACAGGTTTCTGAAGAGCCATTTTGAAGCTCAAAATCTGTCACCCTGGCCGCCACCATGTCGTCCTGCCTCTTCCACTTTCCGGCTAGAAATCTGCGAAGATGTGGATCATCGATGGACCTGAGGCGGGCTGAATGAAGCCTGGTAGCTCAAACAAGCCATCTGTAATGGCACCTACCTGTCAATCAAAGCATCCACACTGATAATTCTGCATAACTTTAAGCCTTAATATAATTTCAATGGATGAGTTAAATAAAAAGTCACCCTCGGTACAGTTGTCATGAACGGGAAATTAGCTATAGAGATGTTTTTTGTACCAGGCTGTAAACATGTTTATTTCTGCTGTGGAGTTGGACATTTTAACATGGGGGCTTATGGAGACTGACTCATTCTGTAGCCAGCCTCAAGTGGACGTTTGAGGAACTGCAATTTTTGACACATGAGCATTGGCTTCACTTCACTGCCACGAAGGTTGGTTCCACCATGTTGAACTGTTTCTACAGTAGCCCAGAAGGGACAAACCAAGCACTGACTGTACATTTTTTTCATATGTTTTGCAGCCACCATAGTTTCTCCTTCATGCTTGGAACAGGAGGTAAAGTGGAGGCTGCAATCTGCAAAGTTATATACCACTAAATCCTCCATACTGATCCTTTAAATCATATCTAAATGTGACTTCTTTTAAATCATACTTCTACGCCGCATACTTTATGTCTTACAGCACCTTGAATTGTTGAAATATGCTCTACAAATAAACTTTCCTTGCAATGACCATATTTGGAGATAGACTGATGAAATCTTTGACAGCTGACTTTTTACTGTACGTAGCCTGAGGTACATCAGGTACATCAGCCCATTATATCACAGAGACAAACAGCAGGCTCTGTCTGCACAGGCTGGGGTCAGTCTGGTCAGCCTGTCTGCCTCGTCTCTCAGTCTGCAGAACGAGTGCTCACCCATGGCTGCTCATGCTGCACCTATCAGGGCTGTGGGGTAAACAGCTGCTGCGTGATCTCTGGAGCTGCAGACTATCTCTAGTCTCCGAGGCCTCAGTCACAGCCAGCCGCATTGATCTGGGCTCCGCTCTGCTGTGGATGAGCTGGTCTCTAATCAGGTCAGAGCTGAGTGCTGGCTCACAGGGGCTAAGGTCAGTTATAGACGTACACACATGCACACTTAGGACACCCCACTGTCGTCATGTTAATATCAGCCCATAAAGCCTAAAAAGCTCACGACTCCTGTGTTGGACTGCTTCGCTGCCTTTGTCCGGCTCTGTTGTCAGGGCAGAGGTATGTATGGCACGATGGGGCTGCCCCTAAACCCTCCTGGAGCCAATGAATGAGAGGATGGACGGAGGCAAGGGGAGGAAAGCAAAGGAAATACACTCATCATCGCATTAAGAAAGAACAGGACAGGGGAGTCGAAGAAGAGGGGAGATGGAAATACTGAGAGAGAGGGAGAGAGGGTGGAGAGGGAGGGAGCAGTAATGGGGTCTTTGTTCTGGTTGGTGTGACTCACAAAGCCTTCGCCCGGGCAGCACAGCTTAGTTACCGTTACCAAACGCAGAGAATAAGGAGGGAGGAGTGTGTGTGTGTGTGTGTTTAAGCAATCCAATCAAACCTTACATGTCCTCTGGTTCATCCAATCATGCGAGTGAGAAAAGAAACACGCAATGTTCCCATCAGCCTCAGCTGTACTTTGTTCTTAGTGCTAATTAGCAAATGCTAGTATGCTAACATGCTAAATTACATTGGAAAACATGGTAAACGTTATACCTACTGAACATCAACGTTGCCATTGTGAGCATGCAGTAAGTAGTCTGACATCAGCATTTAGCACCACCGTTTCTAAGTTCATCCCACCTCACAGAGCTGCTAGCATAGCTGCAGACTAGGAGCAGACATTTTTCGGGAATCCCTGTGGGATAGGAGTGAATTTCACTATTCATTACATGACTAGGACAGGACAGAAAGAAGTCACTGGTAGTGCAGGGAGGCTTAATAACATTAGGCCTGTTTTATATGTATGAATAGGCAGTTTTGAAATATTTTCTGTATTTTGAGCATAATGCTAATCGTTCTGTTGTCTTTTTTATTCTTTCTGGTGACTGGCTGCTGGTTAGTTACACCTGCCTGACCAGTGCATGTCATATGACATATGCAGACTGTGAACTGATGATGCAGCCACCAAAAAAGAAAGAAAGAAAAAAAAAAAAAACAAGCAAACCCACAACATGGGAACGAGATGGGAGAACAGACTGTATAAAACATGGATGTAGTACCTGTGACTGTCACCTGCAGATTTCTGATGGCTTTGGCTGTCGCCATGTTGGTAGTCGTGGATCATCAAGCCAAGTCAGGCCACCTATCAATCAAAGCGGCCATGCTGTAAATTATGCATAACTTTAAGCCTTAATATAATTTGAACAGGTGAGTTCTCTAAAAATTCACCCTCAGTACAGTTGTCATGAACAGGGAAATTAGCTATAGAGACCAAAACTGTTTTTTGTACCAGGCTGTAAACATGTTTATTTCTGCTGTGAAGTTGGACATTTTAACATGGGGACCTATGGAGATTAACTCGTTCTGTAGCCAGCCTCAAGTAGACTTTTGGGGAACTGCAGTTTTTGGCACTTCCCAACTAACTTCACAGCCACAGAGCTTGGATGGGACAGAAGTCATTCGTCTGTCATTTGCAAACGTTTTCACCAAACACTTTTAGTAGCCGACCTAAACCCGTATCTACCTAAATCCACAAAACTCTTAAATATAGGCATGGTGACAGTCTTGTACAGTGTTTATTAACAGACACACTGTAGCCTATACTGTATATTTATTACCAGGCTGACAACTCACTGTTAATCTGTCCTCACCATCACGTTTCTGTTGCTTCCTCTCGCTCGCTTACTCCATACACACACACACACACACGGTATATGGTTGTTTATTATAACAAGATAGACTTCGAGGAAGTGTCTACATCAGAGCGCAGAAGACGAGACATCTCCGACCCCACCCTTTAGCGGCAGCTCAGGTCGCTTGAACAGAGAGCTCACCAAAAACGGGCTGTAACGGAGTGGTACTATTGATACTTGGTGATTTCACATCAGTACTGTAAGTGTGACTTGCAAGTCAAGTTTCATCATGTACAAGTCCTGATCTTTTCTTAATAAAGAAGTTTTGTTGCCTAAACTTAGCAAAACTGTGACCGTACATCTCATATACCGTACATATAAACATTTAAAAGGGTACTTTGTCTGTTGTATGACATGACAGGGGCGTGACACAGTAGCGTTGGTATTTGACTGCTTAGTGGAAATGTGGCTTAAGTGACCTGAAACTAAACCAAACTGGTGTCACAACAGTTTTCGCTCTTTGAGAAAAACATTCATTTTATAGAAAGTGATGAAACTAGAGGTTTCTTTTATCAGGAAATGACAACATTAACCTATTTTAGGATGACATGAATAATCCTGTTTGTCTTCTATCCCCTTTAATGGTCTGCCAACAAATGAAGCAATATCTTATTTAAGCAGACCAAACAAAGGAAAATACCTGAATCATCTTATTGAACATCATTAAGGAAACATGTTTTTATCACAATGTGTGACTCACACTTCAACACCAACAATCAAGAGGTTAAAGACATCTGAGGTACGTAATGTATTCTCTGTGTGTGTGTGTGTATATGTGCAGCTTATGCAGTAAGCAGGATATCCTGTCCGCCCTGTGGCTATTGTGGAGTGATCAGCCTGCCAGACGCAACCCCCGAAGACCACTTCCCCTCTGTCAAGTGCCTCTCTATCTGTTGCTCACACCCACCCACACATGCACAACCCCATGCCAGCCTGAACACAATGGGAACCTGCCCAACACCGCCCTGTCACCTGGCTAAAAATAACTCTTTTAGTGGCCTCGGACATGAAGATTGTATTATAACAATAGTGTGTCAGGACTTTCATCAGCCAAAATAGCACGGTGTTGTTATTCCAAGGTATGATACATCACAGCAGGATTATACAGTAGTTTGTCAAAGTTCAGTCTCTCATGTGGGAACTTCAGTTATTCTCTCATGTATACAGGCACTTAAACATCAGTTTAAACACTTTAAATCACTTAAGTGTCTGTGTTTATTCTGCAAAAAGGCATGCAACGTAAAATATGGTTAATATATTTAAGTTAGAGAACGTGAAGAATGTAAATATGTTGTGACCAGCATATGTAAGCTACAATATTTTGTTGACCTTTTGTCTAAAGCCTCATAGCTTCATAGCTTATAAGACTTCTTTACAGAAGTTATTTAAAGATATGTGTCTTACAAGCAAAAAAATGTAACGTATTGCTGCGTTACAAGCCCATCTTTTAATATTTACTTCAGTAAAATGACTCATCTGAACCACACATGACTGGTAGTAAAAGAATATTGATGGACTGCCATATGATTATTTCAATCATGTGTAAGCAGCAATTTAAAGGTCCCATCTTTCCACCTTAACAGTGTTTTATTTTAAGCTTTCTTATTCATTAAAGTTATGTACAATTAACAGCCTCGCTTTGATTGACAGGATTGTTTGACCTCTCGGGCATCATTTAACCCGCCTCAGGTCCAATGATAAACCACTTCTTGATTTTTAGATGAGGCGGAAGAGGTCTACCAACATGGCAGCAGCCAGAGCCACCACAATCTGAGCTTCACAGCGCTTCATGGCTGTGGCAGGGGGCGGTAACTGTGTAGTAGTTGTCCTGACAGCTTGTTTAAAGGTTTCTGCATGCAGTTCTCTGCAGATTGAGCGTTTTGATACATTGATTATCTGAAGTTATACAATATGAGACCTTTAATGTATCAGGTTGAGGTGGAGCTACTACTTTTTTCTATTGCTTTTGCAATCTACAGTGTATGAACACCTCATTTGTTTTGTAGTGGAGTAAAATGTAGTTAAAGTATAAATGTTATAGATTATACTAGTATACTTCTTGTACTAGTACCCTTCCTCAAATTTAGACTTATGTTTTGAGTAAAGTTTCTGGTCCTGATGACACCAGCCTGTGTGCCCCCCTCTCCCTCCCTCTCCACAGTGCCCTATTCACACTCCCCTCCTCCTCCTCCTCCCCCACTCCTCCTCGTCCTCCCCCTCCATACTGCCCAGCCGAGGGGCTATTGTCTCGTTTCCTGTGGCCGTGCATGCAGCTCTCCACATTACGCGCGCGCACAAACACCCCGGGTGAGCAGGCGCGGTGGATGCGATGCGGCCCCATTTCTATCGGACGGACGGAGCGAGGATACACCCGCAGGATTTGTTTGTCTCCAACCAGCTTTAGAGCGGCTCCGTGACTCCTTCGTGATATTTAGTTTGCAGTGTGAGTTGGAAACTTTACGCAGAAGTCTCAGCGAGCAGCACCAAAACAATCTGAGAGGAAGAGTATGGAGTTTTTCTTTTGACAGCTGCACTGCTGCTGCCAGACTGACAAACATCAGTGACCAGGAGGTGAGCTGTCACCATCTATTCAGCTGCCAGTAAGTTTTATATAACAATAACATTTCTGTGTGGACAAAAACATGTTTTGTCTTCAGCTGAGGAACTTTTCAGCGCCTACTTTCCACATGAGACAACTAATGGACTGTTTGAGCCTCAACTTTTTTGTCCTTTTATACCAGTTGTATAACAAATTCAGGCTGTACAGAGCTTAGATTTACTGTGTATGACAAGTCTGTTGTAGTTCTCCTAAATGCACACTAAAACAGTTAACTCCACAAATTATTTGCCCTCAACACGTAGATGTTAATTGAATTACAGTGTAACAGATAAAATGTTCATCACAAGGCTTCACTACACATATTTAACTAAAATGAATATTTACAATTGTACTTTACATTTGCATCTTAACTATCAGTATCGTTATTTTATTGTACAGTGTTTGTTTGCAATCTGCTGCTCAGTCATTTGACGTTTATTTGAATTATTTTACTTTAATTTTACAGTTTTTGTTTGGCAGCTGCTGCCAGTCATTTGACAGTTTGTTTGTTTGTTTGTTTTTCACACATTTTTTTGTTTTTTACTGTGTAAAAAAAAAAAAAAAAATTGGGAGCACAATGCAATTCATTACACCATCACTGCAAACTGCAGTATGGCCTCAAGAATTAGGCGCTGACTGAATCCCAATCCAGATTATTAAATTATTTTATCAGTTCTTTTATGTAATATTTTAAAACTTAAAAAATCATTTTTTTCCCAAATCTCCAGGTGACATCTTCAACAGTTCAAACCCGAAACATATTAAAGAAAAGAAAACCAAACAGCTGTTTGTTTAACCAAGCGGCTCTAATAAAATGTAACATCATAAACTTTATAAAGTAGTTTGATATTGGTGGTGGGTGATGTAAGTTGAGACGTCATTTCTGATGAAAAACACAGTCATAAGATGTTCACTGTGAGCCTGGTTGTCCTCCACCTTCGACTCTCTTCGCCTTCTTCTTCCTTGCATGTGAGAGAAAGGAACAGCTGGATGTGAGCTGAGCCTGAACTCGATCCGTTCAGATCAGCAGGTCCCAGAGGCCTGTTTCTGTCACTGCCACGGTCGACTGCGGGGGGAAACCCTTTTAACTGTGCAGCTGTCCACGACCTGTACATGAAATCCATCCACACACTCACTCAGGTCTGAAATCCCTCGGCAGGACTCCTTAGAAAATTACATCTTTAAATGTGTCTCTGCTGCAAGTCTGAAGTAGAGTTGGTTCTTGTTTCTTTTAAACTTGAAGCAGCCAAATTCAGCTCTATAGGCTGGACTCCCTGCAGAAACAACATCAGCTGAATATGAAGCCGGCACTGTCAGAGGTCCTGGGACGGAGCCACAGTACACAGAAACCCATAGTGTATGTGTGTGTGTGAGAGAGGACTGGCACATGTAAGTATTGGCCTGGTTGTGTATGCACGTGTGGAGACTTGTGCATATGTAAGTGTGTGTTTGGTGCAGACGGGTACAGTGAGGGTATTGTGGAGGTTTTCTGGGAGGCGTGTGAAAATGCAGTAAAGATGTCACACTGCAGCTGGCACAGGATGGGGCTGATGGACTGCTTACACTTACAGCATCGCCTTTGTGTGTGTGTGTGTGTGTGTATGGTGAAAAGACATATAGAGTGGAGCTATTCCAGAGACACTTTACAGGAGATGCCAGGAGGCTGACCACCTCACTGCTGCCTGAGCTCTGTTACGTAACGCAAGATAAGGCGAGTTTAGCTTGTTAAATCGCATTTAGAAATGCACTCCAATAAAGTTGGAGGGAGATTTTAGTAAAGAAAGACAAAAGATAAATCAATAGAGCCGAGGCCGAGATGTCCTGAAGTTTTAGTCCATAATATAGGTCAAAGTACAAAAAATGCAACTGGATAGTGTCATCCAGCCAACCCTTACACCGCCAAAAGCTGCACGAGACGTGAGACAACTGTTTTCACATGCAACTGATGTGTTAAATTAACGGAGTTTCCCTTTTAAAGACCACGTGAGAAGTAAAAATGAGAAAGGGGAAGTTACCTTGGATTCTGCTTTGTCTGAAGTCTGTGTGTCATTTGTTTGGCTCGTGCCTTTTTGGTTCAGAGTTTGTGTAATATTTGTTTGCCAGGAAAAACTACTGAGAGAGTGTACTGTAAATTACATAAGTAATTTACATTGTGCCTGTAAACAATGTGCAATCAGATTTGCGGTTTCTACACTGCAACACAGGTTTGTTGTGCTGCTTAAAACCTCTGTTTGAATGTGTCAGTCATAAAAATTTTACACACAGGAGTTTTGTGTTTCCTTTAAAGGCACAAATCATTTAGTTGGTGTAATATATAGTGTGTTACAAGGAAATGTGTAAGTTAGTTGACTTCTTTGACTGAATCCAGACATGTTTTCGCAAGCAACTAGTCAATAAATTGGAAAAGCACAGATCTAATCATGAAGAATTAGTCATTAAACAACATGCATTGTACATTTTGTATGACAGGAGCTCTTTGGGCATCACATCCGCACTACAAAAGTGAATTCTTGTACAAATGTTTATTGTGGTTGCAGAATAAAAGTGTGTTCATATAACACAGCGTGCTGTTGAAGAGATAACATAGTAAGCGCTCTACAAATTCAACACATTCCCATCGATCTAGTTCCTGTTCTGACATCACACATTCACACAAATATTGCTTCAAGTAAATGACGAGAAAATACATTGTCCTTGACAATGTCAAATCATTTTGATTGTTCCTGTTCGACAACAAAAGTATTGTGTTTCTCCACAACGGCGCTCTGCACGGCAACATGCTAGCTTATTTGCTTCCTCCGCTTGGGGCACTGCCTTGGATTTTAACATCGGGCATGACTGACTGCAGCTCATGTGTGTTTTACCTCCTAATCTACGCTACATGTTTTTGTATCTGGCAGTCATTTACCTCTCACGGTGCTGATGACAGCTTGAGTGCCTCACAGCCATGTGAACTAAAACCCTGAGGACAGATGAGGCTTTATTTATACTGAATGATAACACATGGGCTGCATAAAGACATACACACACTGACAAACATGCAAATAAACTGATGTTACAGCCATACCAACGCTGAAATTAACAAGTTAAAGAGCTGATTTTTAAGCATTAATGATTTTTCCTTTTTTAGGACTCCAATAATCCCAAAACTGTACTAAAAAGACTAAATCTGTGCTTGGTATAATGGCTAAAGGTGTACAGGAATACCATACGCTTCATCTTACAGAGAGCTGCAGCTGTTTACATCTTGTTCTGTATCTTTTATAGTGAGGAAGTGACTCTGAGCCTTTCCTTTTCTCTTCACAGGATGACTGACCAGCCCAGCAGGCTTGCATCCTGACCGTCTCTGCATCTATTTATGTGTGTGAATGTCCACGATGACTTGGTGGGGACTTGACTGGTGGATCCCCTGCTGACACCTCCGATCCCCAGACATCCGCCGCGACTAGCCCCCTTTCCTGACAGCTTTGGTGTACCCGATTTCTGTGGAGGTCCCCCCACCCACCCCGTCTTTTGTGCCGCCACCATGGCTAGCCTGGTGCTGAATGAGACAGGAATGGAGGACTGCGGCATTGACGACTCCTTTAAGTACAACTTGTACTCGGTTGTTTACAGTGTGGTCTTTGTCTTAGGCCTGATCACCAACTGTGCCGCCCTCTTTGTATTCTGCTTCCGGATGAAGATTCGGAACGAGACCACAATGTTTATGACTAATTTAGCGTTATCCGATTTAGTCTTTGTTTTTACGCTGCCATTCAAAGTCTTCTACAATGTTAACCGCCACTGGCCATTTGGAGATGGACTGTGTAAGGTATCGGGAACAGCCTTCATCACCAACATCTACGGCAGCATGCTCTTCCTCACCTGCATCAGCGTAGACCGCTTCCTGGCGATAGTCTACCCTTTCCGCTCCCGCTCCATCCGCACGCGCAGGAACGCGGCGCTGGTGTGTGCCGCTGTGTGGTTGACCATCGTAGGTGGAGGGATATCAGTGACCTTCTTCTCCACCATTAACAGCAACAACAGAGCCACCACGTGCTTTGAGGGCTTCTCAAAGAGCACATGGAGGACCTACCTGTCCAAAATCACCATCTTCATCGAGGTGAGAGAGGAGAGATGCGCTCTGATAGTCACACACATTAACATACAAACCATTTATACCTCTGTGATGTTTATTGATGCTCCACTATGTAAAGTTTTGTTATGTTTCTTGTTTATTTCCCAGATTGTGGGCTTCCTTCTCCCCCTCCTGGCAAACTTGGTATGTTCCTCGCTCGTTCTGCGGACGCTTCGGCGTCCGGTGACTGTTGGTCACGGCTGTGACAGCAAGAGACGTGTCCTCCGGATGATTTTGGTTCATCTGGGCATCTTCATCATCTGCTTTGTCCCTTATAACTCCATCCTCTTCGTGTATGCCTTGGTGCGGACACAGGCCCTGGCTAACTGTGCTATAGAGCGCTTTGCCCGAACTCTTTACCCCATCACGCTCTGCCTTGCCAGCCTCAATTGCTGCCTGGACCCTGTGGTCTACTACTTCACGTCAGAGAGCTTCCAAAAAAGCTTGACCATGGGAGGCAAAGGGCCTGGCTCCCGGCCGGAGAGTATCCCCCGTAGCGACACTGAGACCCAGGACACAGCAAACACTCTCCCCAGAGACACACACACTGTGGCCAGCAATGGAAAAGACTCAAAGACATCTGAGAGTCAGTTCTGACTCAGCAGAGACGGAGGAAGGTTATAAAGACGGACAGGTGGGCTCATCAGTAGCTGTGAATTTGAAAAATAAAACAATCAGCTGTTTGGTCCTGGAAGTGACAAACACATAACTCGGCAGATTAGTTAAGTCCTGAGGTAAGACCTGAGGTATGGCCTGGGCTTTACGGATTAATCCACCACTGGAGAGCAGAGGAATGTATCTGTGTGTGTTTATTATGAGACACTACAGGGACCAGAGACCTAGCCACACCAGGACGAATGTCTAGAGACATGCAGAGCCTCTGGAAGAGACTCCTACACATCATCACTCAGGCTTAACACACAAACACTCACAAATGCACTGGATTGTGGATTAAGTAGAGATTTCCGTCCACTTTGTTGAACTATGCTGTTTAGTACTTTTGTAACACACTGAGCCCTTAAGTTTTCTTGTTATAAAGTTCAATCGTTCACACTACATTATATCATTTTAGACATTAATGTTATGACACTCTTTAGTGTGGTTGTTATTATAACACAGCAGCGCGCCGACCTGCTGAGTTAAATGTGTCTCATGTTGAATTTTGAGGCCATTAAACGTCTGTTTTGAATTGCTGTCATGGCTGCATGTATTATTTCTCTCCCCCGCCTCAGTGCAGTCTAACATATTCTGAAATGGCCTTTGTCAGCGTGACTGTAGGTTTGAACTCATGGGGGAGTGTTTCTACTCCGTCTCCTCATTTTCATCGAGCAGCCAGTGCGTTCTCGTTCTTGGAGCAGAGGGCAGCTCTGATCCAGACTAGGACCTTGTCCTGTGTGCTGTGTCACAGGCCAAATGCTTATTATGACTGGAGCAATGGTCCATTGTTTGCTTCTGAATGAAGTCTCTCTGTCTTAATCTGGCCTTAGACTGCAGATCTGCTCAAAGTCTCTTACACACAGCAAAGTGCACACACTGAGCGAACACTGTTGACTAAATACCCCAAATCATCGTGTTACACTGCACGGAGCACAAACTGTCGTCAGTCAGCAGATGCAGGAGTTTGCAGAGTTTGGGTGTATGAATTAATGATTCATTTGGTGAATACTTTTATCTGCTTTAGACTCCAGGAGTATGCAGTCAGTACATAAACTTTACCACACAGGACCGCAGTGGGACTTAGGGCCCAGTTACACCAACGTTTGAACTGGCAAAAACTCAATGAAATCAAACTCCCCTAACACTAACGGTCAATGTAAATCTGTCTTTGCTTTCACATTTAGTTCGACTTTGACTTGCAAATTTGCATCGCTGACCAAACTGTCTTGACTGTGCTTGGTAGGAATGGAGAACCGGAGAGCCCAAAATAGAGGATGCTTTTATAGCTTATTTGTTGTGTTGCACCATCCACTTTTCCCCCCGTGCGGGAGTGTAACCCACGCCACAAAAGAGCAATTGTTTGCAGACAGTTGTGAGACAGGAGTCGATGGTAAAGCACTTGAGCTTTGCCGTTATGAAGTGAGCTAACAAGCTTGCAAACTCAGAGTTGTTCAGCTAGCTAGCTTGGAGAGCTTTTTAAAATCTTTATTGAAGAGCGAGCACAGTAAAGAGACGGTAGAAAGAAGCTCAGAGAGCGATTATGACTGTCCAGTGCTGGCATGTTCCAGGTTTGCTTGTATGTTTAGCCTCTAACAGTCACAGTGCATTTTGGCGAGGACCGGCAACAGGGTCATCTGTTTCTGTATGCATACAACAAGCTCCATCTGGACAGGGGATATTGCATGTGGGACGTCATACAAGATGTTGGTACAAGTTGTTTATTCATTCTTTCATAGAGCCACGCACGGTGAGAGACTAATGGCCCATACTTAGAAATGTACAAGGTTTCTATACCTGCAGCAGCAGCATGCATAGAGAGTGTGTGTGAGTAATCCTAGTAGGCCTGTCTGGTAGTGTGAGTGATGGTACCATGTGCATCCAGCAGCAGAGACAGAGAGACAACAGAAGATGGACTCTGGGATTTGGGGTATACTGGAGACCCAGTGGGGAGTGTATAAAAATATGCAAGAGTCACCCTCACCATTTGTGTCATGTCAAGATGTGACGAAATATTGCAATCACACAAATCCCTCAAATGCCTCTTTTAAAGAAACAATCTGCCCCTCTGAACGGTAGAAGGAAAGAAAAACAGCGTAGCCTGCTGGTGCTCGGTGAGTATTGGCCTTTTCTGACCTCTAGTGGTTTAAAGTTGGAGGAAACTTTTAATGAAAGCAGCAGAAAAGACACAACTGACCACTAACTATAATGTGTTTCTTTGTGTTTAACATGTTTACTGCTCATCAACCCGTGACGTGTGTGTGTGTGTTTGTGTGTGTGTGTGTGTGTGTGTGTTGAGGTGAAACCGCACAACGGTAGCACAGGAAGCTTCGCACAGGCCACGTAGCTGCCTGGCACACCCTGGGAACATGGCAGTACTCAGTTTCCCTGGGCTCTTCTTCACATAATGGTGTGAAACCAAAAGCGTGTATAAAACTGCTGCCTTTTTGCTGAACTCTGGTTTTGCATATTAGAGAGGTAAGAGCCCATGAAAAAAATTTTTTTGAAGTGAAACCATAAACATGAGCAAAAGCGCAAATGACTACACCTCACTTACCACAGAAAATTGTGAGAATAGGACTAAAGTTTCATGAATCGCCCATTAAAAAGTCTACACGCAAATCTACCTATTATTAAATAATGGTTTGATATATAACTGCATTAAAACAGGAAGTGTAACATCTGATAGGGGAAGTGGATAAACAATTTTGTCACAGCTCCAAATGCTGCAGGTTACAAACAGACATTCACAGTACGGCATAATAGTGGAGATGTGCACACACAAACTGCATGAAAAGACTCTCTCCTGTGTCCACTGACCTACTTCAAACATCGTCAACATTTCAGAGGTAAGAGGACTCTTCCTCTACATCTGTCTGTCTTCTTTTAGATAAATGTCTTTACGTGTCAATGTTGTCATTTTGTTTTCTTAATCACCCTCTCTCTCTCTCTCTCTCTCTCTCTCTCTCTGTCCAATACTGTGTGTATTTTAGGCTTTGGCAACATTTGCTTGTGACATCACAGATGCAAGATACATACATACCGTACACGAGGACAGAGCTTCCTCCTCCTCCCCCTCATCACCTAAAACACGTACAGACAGTCGCGTCTGAGAACAGCCCACACCAGAAAACCATCACCTCGTGCAGCATTCAAATAGAAACCACATCATTGGCGGGTTAATGCTGACTTCACATGCACACACACACACGGGCTGTTCACTCTGCTGCTGCTGAAGTGCAACATCGCTGTTGACCCTGTTTGTTGCTGTATAGTTGGAGGAGGGCGGCATGCCTGTGCGTCAGCCTGCTGTTTGCAGAGAAGTGTGAAGCTGCTTGAGCATGTGGTTGCTGCTGGTCACCCCTGGCACTGACCTCTCACCTCGATCCTGATCATATAAAGAGATACACAAGGTAATGTCACAATTTATCCTAAGAGATATAACGTCTGTGAGGCTGTCTTTTTGCTTTTGTGGTCTGCATAGTATCTGTGGCTTCGTTACAAAATCCTCTTTCACTGAGGATTTCCTGTCGCATTAGAATGTATCAACATATATTGTGAGTTTCATGTTAGACGCTTTATTAAAGTCAAATAAGGTGTAACGTCAAGGAATGTTTTGGATTTTCTTGTCTCTGTTGTTGTCACTGTAGCACAATCTGTTTTAAAAAGTCATCAGTGGTTCTAAAACCAAAACAGAAGTCAGATTTTGAGAAATTGTGTTATAGACATGATCACCGTTCTGAGAAAGCCACCAATTAACGCATATATTTGCACCAAAGTTAACTTGCGCACGACTTCTCCTAAACTCAAGTCTCAGGACGTTCAGTGTTGCTGACTGATAACCCCAACAGCCAACGGCAGTGAAAAGTGGTCAAAAAAATTGCAGTAAAGCAGCAGAAAACAGTCGCTTCTCTTTCTTCCCTCTGAGGCTTGGCAGAGAGAAGGGTGTAGTCTCATCTTAATTGAAAAAGAAAGTGATCCGTGAGCTGAGCTGCGCTGTCTGTCGTCCTTACACATTTCCTGCTGCAATCTTTGGCCACATAGAGTCATCTCTGATTTATTAGCCTTTTTTGCCAGTATGTTCATAAACCTTCATTTAGTTTGGCATCCATCAAATACACATATACAAATATTTTTAAATCTTTGCATTAGCTAAATTATACATGTAAGAAAGTAGTAGAGTAAAATAAGTAAATAAGTAAAATTAAGAGTAAAATAATTTTGTTAATGCTGCAGATTATTGCGCATTTCCTGCTGAAGCATTTCATATTTCATTTCATTTAATAATTATATATTTCACGCAATACATGCACCACTTTCTAATAAAATACATAACATTAACATTAACAATAACATTTTTGGGGGTTAATGGGTTGTGAAACATCTCACTGGTTGCTGTTTATCCTCCATCAGCTTGGAGCTTTTTTTTAATTTAACAGGAAGAGCCCTCGATAACTGTCACCATTTACCTTATGAAAAAAAAAAAGGCTGCATCTGGGCCAAAATACATCTATCAAACACTTGATTAATATTTACACCTGTAGACTGAACGGATTGCTGAAAAAGAGTGATCCTTTAATGACTTATTAAAATTAATTACTGTATTTTATACCTAATTTCAAGAGAACACAAATGTCTGATTGCTTACATGATATAATTTCTGTAGTCTTTCTATATATGTTGAGTAGGATTGTAATTGTATCTCCAACTAAAGACTTGATGGCTTATTGCAAAAGAGGAAACACCAAAACAGCCCATCGTGTCTGCAGCTGTAAATGTAAGTTATTAAAAATAGAGCAAGCTCGAGATGCCCTGCAGACTTTTTCCAGAAGTTAAGTGATGCAGTTGTCCTTTGGAGGGGTCTTCCTGTTAAACAAAACAAGCTGAAACCAAAGATGAGATTTAAAGTTTATTTTTGAGTAGTGGCAGTTGGCAAAACAATTGCAACATCTGAATGAATAAGTAACTGTCTAATATAAATTTTTACGCCAACACTAACAAGCACTGATAATGACAAGATAAACCGAAATCTGAGTGTGAAGATCGCCGGGCTAATTTGATCTGCTGATGAAGATTGTGTTGACGATTAAAAGCTCAAACTACTAATGAACTTTGAAGTGAGATTGTTTTGCCAACAACCAGTCAAAGACATTTTTCACAACTTGGCAAACAAACTGTTGTTCTTATCAATAACTTATCAGATCTATGAAGCATCAATCAATCATTTATTTATGTTACAATGTAGCTTCAACCTATAAGCTCTTATAAAGACTGCCTCATTGCAGTAAAAGCCAATAAAATGATAATAAACAATAATTTTAGAAATGTGTCACATATTATGTCGAACCCTTTCTCCTCCTTCAGCTGTTATGGGTGTCTGAGTGAATTCAAATGAGTCTGAATACGTCTGGAACGGGAGGGGAGGGCTTCTCCTCACGATGTGGCTTCAATATGGCCGAGTGGGAAAAGAACATGGACAAGATGTACACCTACTTCTACCTGTTGCTCTTCATCCCGGGGCTGCTGCTCAACACCACGGCTCTCTGGGTCCTCTGCAGACATATCAGGTGCACACACACAAACACACACGTGAAGTCTCAAACACATTGTGGACATGGCTAACTTTCTGTCTGAACGTTGCTCCACAGTAAGAAGACCAAGGCGGTGATCTTCATGATAAACCTGGCATTCGCAGACCTGGCACACATCCTCTCTCTGCCGCTCAGGATTTATTATTACTTCACACACACTTGGCCCTTTGGAAAAAACGTCTGCTTGCTCTGCTTCTACCTCAAATATCTCAACATGTACGCCGCCATAGTGTTCCTGGTAAGCATGCAGTAAACTGGAATATTGTGAAGATACTACAAAAAAAACGTTACCGTAGCAATTTCTTCTTCTTTCTATTTAAAATGAAAACAGGAAGTTATTCCAGTCTGCAACCGTGACACCCTTCCCTGTTCTAGGAGCAAACGTACTTCCTGTGGCTCTAAATCTGGTCGATTCACTATTTTTCTGCTTCCAGGTGTGCATCAGTGTGCAAAGGTGTGTCTTCCTGCTCGACCCATTTGCTGCTCGCCGGTGGAGGCGGCGCTTCGACTTGTTGATCAGCCTCATAGTGTGGCTGGTGGTCGGTGTTGGCTGCTCGCCTTTCATTCTGATGCGGAGCAACAGTCCAACCAACACGTCGTATGCTCTGGATGCTGCTTCTGCCCACTCACCTTTGAGCTCAAGCACCAGACAGACTAGCATCTCCAGTCTAAATTCTACCAAAGGTAGCTGCTTTAAGGACTTGCCCATGCGTCGTCTGCCTGTCTATCTGGCGGTCACCATGATGGCTCTTGCTGAGCTCTTTGGTTTCCTGATTCCTTTGGCCTGCATCAGTTACAGCTCCATCCGCATCTCCCAGTCCCTCAAGACAAGACAGATCCAGGATCAGCAAACCTCACTCAACTCTTCAGCACGCAGCCGACTCCAGTCAGTCACCTCCAGCAGTCAGACAGATAAATGTCATGAAAGGCAGACAAACAGTGAGAAGCAGCGTGCCCTACAGATGGTACTGTCTTGCTTCTGCCTCTTCTTGTTCTGCTTTGTGCCCTACCACCTCAACTTTCTGCTCTATCTGATGGTGTCGCAGGGCATTGTGTCCCACTGTATGACTGAGCAGGTCGTGCGTAAGTTCCACCCGGTGTCTCTGTGCATGGCGAGCCTGAGCTGCTGCCTCAACCCTCTGCTGTATTACTTTCTAACAGCCGAGTTTAGGTCGCACCTCACCAGGCGCACCTCCTCCTTCACCGCCTCGCTCCTCTCCTCCCCGATCAGCTCCCCAACCCAGCGTCTCGCACAGTCCAGAATGGTCAGCATGGAGAGTAACTGCTCAGACAGGGAATAGCATTATTCAGATGTGTGTTTAGGAAATGGCAGCTAACCATGACAAACAGATGAGTCACCATGATGCTTTCTGATTGAATCAGACAGCAGATGCAGGGGTTTGCAGAGTTTGGGTGTATGAATTAATGAATGAATTTGGTGAATACTTTTATCTGCTTTAGACTCCAGGAGTATGCAGTCAGTACATAAACTTTACCACACAGGACCGCAGTGGGACTTAGGGCCCAGTTACACCAACGTTTGAACTGGCAAAAACTCAATGAAATCAAACTCCCCAAACACTAACGGTCAATGTAAATCTGTCTTTGCTTTCGCATTTAGTTCGACTTTGACTTGCAAATTTGCATCGCTGACCAAACTGTCTTGACTGTGCTTGGTAGGAATGGAGAACCGGAGAGCCCAAAATAGAGGATGCTTTTATAGCTTATTTGTTGTGTTGCACCATCCACTTTTCCCCCCGTGCGGGAGTGTAACCCACGCCACAAAAGAGCAATTGTTTGCAGACAGTTGTGAGACAGGAGTCGATGGTAAAGCACTTGAACCTTCCCGTTATGAACCGAGCTAACAAGCCTGCAAACTCAGAGTTCAGCTAGCTAGCTTGGAGAGCTTTTTAAAATCTTTAATGAAGAGCGAGCACAGTAAAGAGACGGTAGAAAGAAGCTCAGAGAGCGATTATGACTGTCCAGTGCTGGCATGTTCCAGGCTTGCTTGTGTGTTTAGCCTCTAACAGTCACAGTGCATTTTGGCGAGGACCAGCAGCAGGGTCATCTGTTTCTGTATGCATACAACAAGCTCCATCTGGACAGGGGATATTGCATGTGGGACATCATACAAGATGTTAGTACAAGTTGTTTATTCATTCTTTCATAGAGCCACGCACGGTGAGAGACTAATGGCCCATACTTAGAAATGTACAAGGTTTCTATACCTGCAGCAGCAGCATGCATAGAGAGTGTGTGTGAGTAATCCTAGTAGGCCTGTCTGGAAGTGTGAGTGATGGTACCATGTGCATCCAGCAGCAGAGACAGAGAGACAACAGAAGATGGACTCAGCACAGTCCAGAATGGTCAGCATGGAGAGTAACTGCTCAGACAGGGAATAGCATTATTCAGATGTGTGTTTAGGAAATGGCAACTCACCATGACAAACAGATGAGTCACCATGATGCTTTCTGATTGAATCAGACTCATGTTAGACAGTGAGATGATTGCACATGTTACAGCTGTCTGAATGAAAACTGACCCGAAGACCTCAATGTGAAGACTTTCCCAGGAGAGGACATCGCTTTAAAACAATTAAATCTTCAATCAGCAGCTGAAATGATGTCTCTGTTTCAAAATGAGTGAGCACACAAAATTTATATAACCCAGCTTGTAGTTTAACTCCAGTAAACATGCTACAATTTTAAATAAGCTACATCATAAATGTGAAAGCTGTAAATGTAAATTGCGTTTAAATGTACCTGTAAATAAAGCATGTGTGCGCTTTCTGATATCTTGGTGTCTCTGCTTGTTATCTAAAATTGGTTCAAAGAGGTTTCCTCTCTGAACAACAAAATATGAAAACAGGTGCCAGCTCATTTCTGTTGTACTTCCTCTCACAATGCAAAGTGGTGAAGGCAGTTGCAGCAGCTCTAAAAAAAAACGGTAACTGCCAGGCTCTGAGCTCGACTTGCAAACTGACAGCCGTTGTCCCCACGCCCACCTCCTCTTGCATCTGCTAAACCCAAATCTGAGTCTATGAGCCAACTCTGTGGCTACTCCCACCCACAGGCAGATGCGATGCAGCCCACCTTAGGAAAAACTTATTCACCCACCTAAATGTGCCCACTTCTTATCTGTTCCTCTACTGAAACGGTCATGTTGTGAAATATGCAAAAGAGAGAAACTAAAAGCAGCCCAAAACCATGTCTGTTTCTAGTTTTAGTATTGATTATCTGTCCTTATATATTAAAATGTTTTCACAACGTTCACAAAAAGGACACGCATGGCAGACAAACGTCGTCCACAAAGGAAAAACTAACCATAATAGCAGAAGTTGTGGTGTCAAACATTCTTGTAAACCACTCCCCCTCAGTCACAGGAAGCAATATGTGTGCTAAAACCCCACACTACAGCAGAGACACAAAGAGAGAAAGACAGATAGAGACCGCAGTAAGATATTACTACAAAAAAAAATCATATTTAATAAGAGAAGAAAGAAGCACGAGAGGCTGGATACAAAACAAGAGTTTCTCTCTAAAGAGTGAGAGACAGAGAGGGTGGAACAGAGAGTGTGACAAGTATTACAGGGAGGGGAGGGCATGTGTTGGCTGATGCTTCACCTTTCTCCCTTTTGATTCGACGCAGCTTCAAGTTTCAAGACAGAGGTGAGATGCTGTTAATCTTATAGATTATTTGAAAATAGTTTGGTGTGAGAGTCCGTTAACAGCTGGATGCCTTCAGTGTGAAGTCATGCCTCATGGGGGATCTCGCATGTTTCTCCAATGTGAGGAATGTGTGTTATGTTGAGGGTGTGAATGTGTGCCTGTAGGCCAGAGTGTCACAGTGTGTGCCGTCATCTGTCCGTGGAAGTGTATCATTCATATCTGAGATAAGGGATTGTGACATGTTTCGTGTGTGTTGTGAAGCAGCACATGTGGAGGGACCTGGGACCAACATTTTAGGTGCTGATACACGAGGCCAGATGTGTTGTCTGAGTGGAAAGGCTGTAACGCTCCAACAACCCACAGAGAGATGAATCACAGCGGATGAAATAATGCGTGCCCAACGGCGAGATCGGACTAAAACTGCTTAATCCTAAGGTAGGAGTGCAGAAATTTAACTTTAAATCTTCATATAACCCAAACGCTAACACAGTTTTCCTTAAGGTGCTCAATTATCAACACAGTAAGATGATGTGTAGCTCCTGGACACAATATATGAACTTCATTGTACACAAAACTTTTGCTATAGGCCACAAGAAGGAAGTGAATAGTGATTGGTCATCATGAAAAAGTCCTTTGACATCGTATCTGCTAAAAGGCATACTGTACGTGCAAAAGTGAGAGTAATGAGAGACAAATCACACCAAAACAGTTGCACATAGGTCAAAGGTCAGTGACACTAAAAGGAACACTGGAGTCTGAGAGTCCACTGGGAGATGTGGGAGATGTGGGATAAAAGGCAGCTGGAGATCAGAAGCCATCTCTAAAAGCTGTTTTCATTTAACCAAAACTCTTCTACTCACTAATGCCCTCCATGGGAAACAGTGGTGGAAAGTACAGCACTGTGCATTGCAGTAAAAAGTCAATGCACTTTTTACTTCAGTGCATTAATGTGACGGCTGTAGCGATGGGTTTCTTTTCAGATTTGACATTAAAAACAAATAATAAGCTTATAAAACACACCACATTGTTGAAGATTAACCCAGTGGCCTCCTTATATATACATTTGTGTAGAAGAATGTATTCTTTCTTGTCCTATTAATCATTTTATGACCCCTCAGACTTATCTTGTGACCCTAAGGAGGGGCTCTGACCCCTAGTTTGTGAACTACTGGATTAAGTATGAGGTAGATAGGTCACCAGCTACAACTTTTGCTGTGATATTCTAAGTACTTCTGTACTCCTATTTGTAATTGAGTATTTCTACACTGTGTTACCTAAGTGAAGGATCTGCAGACTAAGTGCACCACAGCTGAGAAGCTTATAAATCATACTTGTTTGAAAGACATCCTCAAAAGGTTAAGACAGATGTTAAACAGATGTGCATCGTCACTGTTACTTGTCACATTGTTTCCTTGCTACTTGTCGAGCTTCACTCAGTAATTACACTGAAACACTTTCACATGTCCTGCAGGGTGTGAAAGTCTTTAAAGATATCAGAAATGTGTCAAACAGAACAATGGCAGGAAGCCTCATTTTCTAATCTTCACATTTCAAAGGTCTGATCTGTACACATATTTTATGTTCATCAGCCCTATGAAAACACAACAGGTTCCCATTTTCTGGTCACTAATCTAAGCTGAGATCAGCTTAGTCAAGTTTAAAGCAGATAATCTTCACAGCTCATTGTGCATTCTTGTTAAAGCACACACTAACGAAACCCAACCAGTAACCAACATTACTGTACATTTCCACTTAAGTTAAAATCATTATCTGATGTCCTTGAGGGTGGCCTAAAAGTTTCTAGAATAGTCTGAGAAAGCACTTTCATTTTGTGCTGCAGGGCATGCCAAAAAAGCATGATGTATTTTAAAATGGTGGTCCCACCACAGACACTTCTTTCTCCTCTTTGCTCAGGACAAGTTAGTTATGGTCTGACCTGTTAACCAGATGCCTGGTCTGACTTCTGCAGTAAAAACATGCTAGTTTCACTTACGCTTCGCTCGCTCTGTTTCACATCAGCCTTTTGTTGGCTACTTCGCAGGTGGAGATGCACTACGTGGGAAATGTCTGCATCCTCAGTGGTTTGCAGGCTTACTGTAAATGGGGCTGCAAAAGCTGTGATCACGCACACATACAGACAAAAGGTTCTTTCACAAATGTGCGCGCAACATGCAAAATATACTGCCCTCAAAAGCCGATTTATTGTAACACAAATATCATTCTGTTTTACAGATACCTGTGTTTACTCTATCCCAGCATGAACTGGGCAAAAGATCAAGGATTGGGATTGAATGAGGCCTAAATTAAGAAGAAGCATGAACTCCTCCTCATCATAACGGACAGCATGGATGCTCAAACACCTCCATCAACAGACTACAAGCAGCTTTCCTGATACAAGCTTCCTGAATGCAGCTGCTGGTCTGAACGGTTAACAGTAAACAGCCCTTGGCTTAAGATGAGCTTTGCCAACCAAAACTGTACGGACGGTGAATATTTACGCTCGTACCAGCACCATGTGTATTCAATTGTGTACAGCGTGATCTTAGCGCCAGGCCTGCTGGGTAATGTGCTCGCACTCTGGGTGTTCAGGGTGTACGTGAGAGAAACAAAGAAGGCTGTGGTGTTCATGATGAACCTGGCTGTGGCCGACCTGCTGCAGGTAAAAATCCCTCCATCTCTTTGATACTTCATATTTGATTATTTTATTAGGTTTATATTCATGTACTTCCTCGTGTATGAACATTATGTAGATTCATGTTTTATTAATGTTTCACCTTGTCTGATCTAATTTGACTAACGTTTTATCAGTTCTCACTTGTGTGGATGGTAGTTGATCTTTAAACAGAAGACACTTCACTTAAAGTTCAATGTTCAAACGCACTCTAATCTAGTTGTAAGCAGCTACGAGGAGGAACGTTTTAACGTAAATTTAAAAATATGATACATCCAGAAATAATTAGATTAGATTAATTAGTTATAATTAGAAATAAGCAGGGCTATATGTCATACTCATATTACAACTTTGGACTCTAAATTGGCTGTGAATGGTTGTCTGTCTGTTATGCGACCTGTGATGAACTGTTGACTTACCCAGGGTGTACCCTGCTTGTCGCCTTGAGTCAGCTGGGATAGGCTCCAGCTGATTCAAGGCGGTGACAGATAGATAGATGATGAACAAATTCTTTAAAATGTCCTCATGTAAGAATATAATGACGATGAAGTGTGCTAGAAACCAGCTATTGACTGTTTGTACTCCATTTATAAATGGAGATGTTAAAATAAAGTGCTACCATTTTATTTATTTTATGTAAGAATGATGTCAAACTTGTTTTGTGTGACCAACAGGTCAAACTGCCCTTTACAAGTTGGCCTGAATCTGTCTGTAGTTCTTCTTTACAACCATCCTGACACTCTCTGTGCTCTCCTCAGGTGCTCTCTCTGCCTCTGCGGATCTACTATTACCTGAACAACACCTGGCCCTTTGGTCAGACCCTCTGCATTATCTGCTTCTACCTTAAATATGTCAACATGTACGCCTCCATCTACTTCCTCGTGTGCGTCAGCATGCGTCGCTGTGAGCTCATTATGCGTCCACTGAGGTGCAACTCATCCAGGCGAAAAAGAGACATGTATATCTGTGCCTTTGGCTGGCTGTTAGTCTTCCTGGGCTGTTTGCCCTTCCCTCTGCTGAGGAACCCAAACAGTGACTCTAACTCCAGTGACACGGACACCAAAGAGGACTACTGTTTCTCAGAGCTGCCCATGAAGTCTGTCAGTATTTCAGGAGCTTGGGCTCTCCTGATCTTAGCTGAGCTGTTGGGCTTCATCATCCCCTTCATCCTGGTGTTATCCTGCACCTGTCTGACCGCTGGCAGCCTTCGGCAACGGACAGAAGGGGCGATTTCTGACCGAGGGGAGAAGCGCAGGGCGTTAAGGATGGTGCTGAGCTGTGCCGTGGTCTTCCTGTTGTGCTTTGCACCTTACCATATCACTATGCCACTGGATTTCCTGGTTAAAGCCAACGTCCTGAAAAGCTGCACCCTCAGGAAACTGATTCTGCGATCTCACCCAGTCACGCTCTGCCTTGCCAGCCTAAACTGTAGCCTGGACCCACTCATGTACTATTTCACAACTGATGAATTTTGGAGGCGACTGAGCAAGCCAGAGATACCAGAGGGCATGGCTTTCAACAGGCGTCTGTCCTGTATAAGTGGAGGAGAGGACTAAACTCTGTGGAATAAAAACTAAACCTTGAGATGAAGTGTATAATGTGTATGCATTCCTGAAAACTGAGGAAATATAATTTTACATGCAAGAAGTATGTGAAAATCTAGGAGCAAGTTTCATTTTTTTTTTTTTTCTATTTATATTTCAATAAAAGGTGCGCCTGTTCTTTCTAAATTTGTACGACTCCGGTGAAGAGTGAGCTGTTCCTGTTATGGAGGACGACTTTGCCATCTGTGCCAACATCTCCAATATTCATCAGGAAATAGAGAATACAGGAAAACTTATGAACCAGCATCCTGATCCAATTTCATAAGTGAGCAGCTTGCAGAGGATGATGACGGGGTTAGTGTCGGCTTTACAAAGCGTTCAGTGGTGCTTTAATAATAACGAGCAAACAGACAAAATTATTCAGTAGGTAAAGAAATGCAACTTTATTTAGCAACAAAGTGAAGTTCATTTCAGTAGCTGCACACGACATTGGTTTTTATCTAATCTTCTAGTATTGTTAAAAAGCTGAGACAGAAGAACCAGTTTCACAAGCACACTTCCTGTCTGATTGTCTTTCTGTGCAGCCATCGAGTGGGAAACCACTTAAAAATGACTCGAAGTTTTTTGCCTTTTTTTAAATACTTTCAGTCGTTTCACTTAGTGTTTAATGCAGATTCACTGAAGCCTTCTGCCAAACATGTAGCCACTTGTAGTGAGCTATTTATTATAGCTATCATGTCAGGTCACGGGACTACAAATTCACAAATAAGGATTCAAAATCTCACAGAAAGTGTTTTAAATTTTGAAATTTCTCTTTAGCTTATTCACTCCTTTAACCTTCCAGGTTTATTGTCACACAAATGAAGTCTCTACACAAACACAAACACTGCTCACATAGGGTGCTGGACTGTTCACCATCAGGTATGACACCATCGATTACATAAAGGTCATCGCACGGCGGGACAGCAGAGGGCTCTGGGAGCAGCAGGGCACTCTGGGAAATATCTACAAAAATGGCGACTGAGAGCTCTCGTCTCGAGCATCTCTGGTCCATATCCTTAAAAAGACGCTGACAACCATGTTACATGTGTACTGTAACTGTACTGTACCATACATCTGCAGGGGGACTTGTGCTATATCACACTATAACATATAGTAGATCTTGTCAAAGGCTGCTCTAGTGGGAACAGTAAGCTGACACACACAGGCAGGTCAGATATGAATGACTTCTCAGTAACACGAGGATATTCAGTAGAAGGATTAACAACTCTCGTCTGGAGGCGGTTGGATGTTGTAATACAGTTATAACTATAATTCTGCAGGAAGCTGCAGCAACAGAACAAACAAAAAAATACAACAAATGAAACTTAGTATATGCTTAGTAAGTAGGCTAACGCTGGTTGTCAGTACAAGAATAACTACTGAATATTTGCGCTATGACTTCTACAGATTCAGGGAAATACAGCAGAGGAGTGGGGTGGCTTGAGCTATATAATGCCGTAACTTAAATTCACTTATCACTGGTTAAAGCAGGGGAGGCAAAAAAGAGTTAAGAGTTTTATACAAAAGTAACTTTCTGCTAAAAGTTGTTCCTTCCTACTCGCCTACTCCCTCCCACTCTCTCTTTCTCTCTGTCACTTTCTTTCATTCTAACACTTTCATGACCACGCTCTCCCATCAAGCCTTACAGATCCTGGTCTCCGTCACAAACTTGTTCTCAAAGTGGTGGATGGTGAAACAATCGTCCGCAGAGCGCTTCTGGATGCCTCCACCTGACGGACACAAAAGAAAAATATGATAAAATGTTGAAGGCGCTGCAGGTTTGATGCATTTTCTACAAGGCAGACTGAAATTTTTGGTCAGAAATGACATCAGTGTTCTCCATGAATTATCAGTATTCGTTATCTTATTATTGCAATATCTGTTTCATCATGTAAAAAAGGGAGAACCGAGCTGAGGGACTGACGTTGTTAGCCAAAGTTGCATATTTCCAGCGTTAGTTGGACTGCCTGCTGCCGCCTGTGGGTTTTGACAACCATCACCACAACTGGGCATATGAATCACAGCTAATGTTGGCTAGCTAGACACACACACACACACACACACACACACACACATATATACATATATATATATATATATATATATATATATATATATATATATATATATATATATATATATATATACACACACACACATGCAAGCTAAGCTTATTAGCTTCCAGTTTCACAGTGAAACACAAACATAATTTATATAGTTAAGAGTTAATGTCAAAAATGGACAGATAAATGATGTTACGTGACACATCCTATATTGGCTGGCTAAAAAACAAAAAGGTGTGAAAAAACATTTTAAAGAGCTAAAGCTAGAGAAGACTTGAAGGTGGGGCGGCTGTGGCTCGGAAGTAGAGCGGGTTGTCAGAAGATCGGCGGTTCGATCCCCTCCAGTCTGCATGTCAAAGTGTTCCTGGGCAAGATACTGAACCCCAAATTGCTCCCAAAGGCTGTGCCATCAGTGTGTGAATGTGTGTGAATGGTTATGTGAACTGATGAGCAGTTGGCACCTTACATGGCAGCTTGAAGGCTTGAAGTTTAGACACTGCACAGTAGACTGCACACACATCAACTTGCATAAAATTAAAATGCATGCTGATAAAATGTGTGAAGCTCAACAAACATGACAAAATGTCAGTTTTAGCTGTGCTGTGAATCCAGACCTGGCAGGCTGGAGCGGCGCTGCATTCTGTAAGTTTCCTTTCCATCGCACAGCCGACGGATGTAGAAGCCCAGAGGCTTAATGTCATCAATACGCTCCGTCACCACCAGGTCCTCGTGCACCAAGTAGCTGCGATATGAGCCAGACTGAGACAAAAACAAAAGATTATGAATCATTATTAGACATATTTAAAACCATATTTAGTTTTTGTAAACACGACTGCAGCAAGGCATGAAAACAGAGAGGATGTCTATCAAATTAGTGAGTCATAATCAGACTTCTGCATTTTGTACATTTTCACAACTGGTAATGAAACTCGCTCATTGCACCACCACCCACAAAACGCCAAATGCTGTAAAACCTGTCACGGGCAAGAACTCAGTGAAGGCAACTTAAAGTCTCAGTGCCTACATACAGTTTTGGGGCGGACTGTTCTAAAACTTCGTACTCTTTCTAAAACTAAAAAAACAAAAACAAATCTGAACCAGCACAACATTGTTAGAATTAAAAATCAAGTGGCTGTGAGGTGAAGTGACAAAAACTGCAGTTCCTCAAACGTCCGCTTGAGGCTGGCTACAGAACAAGTCAGTCTCCATAAGTCCCCATACTTCACAGCAGAAATAAACATGTTTACAGCCTGGTGCAAAAAACAATTTGAATTTTTATATAACTCACCTGTTCAAATTATATTAAGACTTAAAGTTAAGCAGAATTAACAGTGTGGCCACTTCAATTGACAGATGGGTGCCATTACTGGTGGCTTATTTGAGAAACCAGGCTTCATTTAGCTGCCTCAGGTCCACCTACACTCCACATGTTTGCCCATTACCAGGAGCTGATGGAGGCAGGACTGCAGGACTTCATTAGTTTATTCAGTCTATGTTAAAAATACATAAAGTTTAGACAATAAAATTATATTACCAGTCAAAATAGTTGTGTTTTTAGCAGCGCTAGCATCATGACTCTAAGGGATAGCAAAAAAAAAAAAAAAAAAAAAAACGTAATCCCTGAATTTTGGATTACTCAGTCTGATTCATAGAGTTAATAATATCCCAGACTGTCTACGATGGGGGAAGGTGATGCACGCTGGAATTTTTTACTTTCCAAGTAACAGTAATGTCAGATTTTCAGAGGATTGAAGCACAGACAATCTCTGTTTTTATTATAAATCCCTGGATTTCCCAGATTATATTTACGGCTTATACGTGATCTTGAGCAAGAGTGCCATGTCAGTGTAGTGTTTCCTCTATCATCCAACAAAGTCTCTTCAACTGGCAGCTGCCTCCTGACATCGCAAGGACACAAAATAACTGATCACTGCTCACCATCAGCTGTGAGAAGAGGTCGATGAGGTCCTGAGGGGGCAGCACCACTGAGGTATTAAGAGGAATCACAAAGCAGGTTCTCAGAGTCAGGTCCAGATATGCGGTCAGCTTCTGCTCACACACAAACACACAAAAAGTAATCAGGAAAGAATTTAAACCACATTACTGGGAGCGCAAATATGCCGGGCATTCAATGTGTCGGTGTTACCCTATTGAAGTCATGGAGGATGTAAGCGGGGTCTCCAGGTCTGAAGCGAGGAGGTGGGACGCTGATGACAGCCATGCTGTCAGAGATCTCCATCTCCTCCTCCACCCGTGGCAGGTAGTATGGCTGGCTCTCACCTCCAGCTCCGCCTGACACATCACTGAACTGCATCGCGCCGTGATACAGCCTCTGCAGGAAAGTGCACACAAAGACAAAAATACTGTTTGGTGTCCAAGTTTAGGTGTTCAGCTGAAGATATTTTGCATTTTTAGATTATCGTGAGTTTAATTAACAAATGCAATACGGTAATTTGAGATAGAATGTTTTAATTGACCTTTAATTGATGTCTCCACTTTATCTATTTGTATTTCAGATCTTAGAGAATCAGTGTGAACTGGCTGCGTTAGAAGTATTTATGTGAAAGGCCACATTGCAACATGTTTTTGTTTTTTACATTCAAGTGACGCACTACAGCCTACTGGCGCAACTTTGTGTTACATTTACGCAAACCGTGGTTGGCATGCGGTTTCTAGTTGGCTCAAGAATGTCAACAGTCAATGTCAATAATCTTTATTATTTTCTACATTGCAGAAGACATCAGAAGTATGAAAATACACACACTGAATTATATGGTAAACAAAACAAGCGCAAACAAAGCAGAGTTTATTTTATATCTGAGGTTCTAGATGCATTTTTGCTTTGTTGACAGTGTTATTTCATAAATATTGTTGTTTTTAAAATGCATAAAATAATAAATGAGAAGGTGTGACCAACATTTGACTTGTACTGTAGCTGCATAAAGATAGAAGACACTAATACCTAAGAAAATAGACAATCCAACAGAGTACTGGGTGTGTTGTCTAGTCACATTTTCATATGTGCTCACATGATATGAAACAACCGCCTAATTTCACTCACACATCCTGCTGAAACTGAGCAACAGCACCATCCTACCGTAGTGATCTTTCTCACAACGTGCTAGATGTGCACCTAATAATAACTTCATATGTGGCTATAAATTTAACCCACAAACTGCAAAGAAAATTAAAAGTGGATTGATATAGTTTGCTTTTTCAGCCCGGCCACGTATTCATTCATGATGTTGGTTCACCACTCGGGGCGTGTCGAATGTTACCTAACAGTGTGAGCTTGAGCGGGAAAACAATGAGACAAAAAGTACTAGAACACATTGGACTGGGTATTTATTCTCTGTGTTTGTATCAAACTCACGGGACTAATGTGATATTTAAGAAGAAATGTTGTTTAAAGGGAACTTGTTGCAAGATAAATAAACCAGAATACAATATTTGATTCTTTAATGTCGCAGTTTGTAAGCAGGATGCTGAATTTCACTTGAACTAAGGTGTTTATGCGTGGTATTAATAGCTTAATAAAGACATTTTAGGCTTTGCTTCGTTTGCATAAGAAAAGAATCCCTGTGGGCACAGAGATGTTGTGCTGAATGGGAGCCCATCCCACTGACAACACAGCAAAAATTATAAAAAGGGTGAAGTCAGCGAGAGTCAGCGTTCTAGTTTCCCCATCGAGGCATCAGTGTTTCGTCGGCCTTAATAATTCTTCCTCAACTCAAATAACACACTCATCTCCCTTTAAATGGGTGAACAGAGTGAAGTGAGAATAACAGGATAACATCTGATACAGATCGAGCTATGACGAACACGCGTTTATGCATATCCTGTATACAAATGTCCTCCGAAACCTGCAAACTGCTTCTGCTGTAACAGCACAACATTCACGTATTTATATCTTTACTTTTCTATTCATCTCATGTGATCTGTATATTGCAACAACTTGTTTGTATGCGGTTTTATATTTTATCACCTCATGTGTAGTGTGAATGTTGCTTCATTCATTCATCATGTTCTGCACAGGAGACTAAGAGAAATACAGTTTCATCCCCCTGTTAACTGCACTGTCTTTCTGGTAAATTTCCAGAAATGTTACATGGGAAGTTAAACTGGGGGATTTTGGAAATATTCCAAATGATAAAATTGCCATAGAAATGATGGAAATTTATGGGAATTAACTGAAAATTGGGGCAATTTAGTGAATGGCGGTAAGCTAGATCATGTTAAGATAGCCGCATAAATAATCAGTGAAATGATGTAAGCTATATTTTATTTAGCATCTGACTTATCAGCAAGCTATATGTGATTTGGTTATGTGATTGAGGAATGGCATATATTTAAGTGTACTCGCATGAGGTCTGCTTGTTTTAGTCAAGATTATGCTAAAATATATTTCCCCTAACTATATTTGAAGTTCCCTGTTAAGGGCTGAAGTTCAATTTTGTAAATTCCTGTAAACTCCTATGGAAAGTTTCCAACTATGAAAATTAATTTTCAAAGTTTGAAACTTCGATTTGAATTTTGCAACCCTAATCTCTCTTATCTCAAAGAGAGTGGGAGGATGACTCATGGAAGCAACTAGTTTGCTTTCATATCTCAATAATAATAATGGTAACAGTATTTTTGACATTTTGCCGTTATTAGACTGTGACTGTAGTCACTGCAGTGACTTTATATGACATGTTTGATCCCATTATTGTCCATCCTGGTGTATTGGATTGACATTAAAAAGGTCCAGTGTGTAAGTATTTAGTGTATAAGAATTGTTGTCTTAAAATGAGCCCTTTATAACTACAATGAGAGCAGGTCCTCTTCCACAAAGTCCGTCATTTTGAACCACCATTTTTCTACAGTAGCCCAGAACAGACAAACTTAACACTGATCTAGATATGACCTTTTGTTTTTATGTGAATTTGGCACTACATGCTTGGAAGGACAGGGTGAGATGTGGGAGAGTATTCATTTGGTTGCAATCTGCAACTTCACTGCTGGGTGCCATTAAATCCTACACACTGGACCTTTGAAGGTCAAATGTGTTGGATTTAGGGGCGCTCTATTTACAGAACAGAATATTCAGAACTCAGTTTTCATTAGTGTATAATCCCCTGAAGATAGGAATCTTTATGTTTTTCTCATCTCAGAATCAGCCTTTGACGCAGCAGGTCCACCATTATGAACCAGCAAGTTTCTACAGTAGCCCAGAATAGACAAACTAAACACTGGCTCTAGATATTTCGTAGCCACCGTAGTTTTTCCTTCATGCCTACAAGGTGAGGATGAGGTGACAGGATTGGAATCACACCGCTTGATGACACTAAATCCTACACACTGCACCTTTAACGCATGCATATGATTAAACACTGTGTAATACAGCAAGTTTAAACCACAAAGCAGGTCACATAGGAGCCCTCTGCTTGTGTAAGTTTAGTATATTAGACCATTAAACACACCCAACGTTGCACATGGTAATGGTGGCTAATACCACTTGTGATAATAATAACACACACACACACACACACACACACACACACACACACACAGGGAGACATACATATTTAAGTGTCATGAGATAACTTTTGTTATGACATGGCGCTATATAAATAAAACTGAATTGAATTGAATTTACCTTCGGGGTGAAATATCGATAGAGACATGCTCCCCACGATGAGCCCACTGAGGATGAAGGCGATGCCCAGCAGGGTGAGCAGACAGCGACCTGTGGAGCCCTCGTTACCCGCTGGAGCAGAGGCCAGCTCAGGATCCTAAACACACACACACACGGACACATGGACACAAATGCTGTCGGCATTTCAACAAGTTAATCGTAACATTGCATTAACTCTGCCTCAGCTTTGCCTCATTCTAATCCCGGTGGATGTTTGGCCTCTGCAGAACAGCTGTCCAAGAAGATGGGCGGTCCCATCGTGTGTGCTGCATCAGGTGCAACATGGCTCTCAATGCATTAAGAGAAGATTTTAATGTAAGCCTCTTTGCATAACACAAAACAATACATAACAGGTGAGATAAAAATACGCACAGGTCAGAGCTGACCGCTTGAGGCCGGTACAGGCCTGCAACCACACTAAAAATCAGACACCGGGCTCAGAAACCGCACTGAAGCCGTGTTTTGCTCACCGTCACAGCGGATGGCACCTCTTTGCCCAGCGCCTTCTGGGCCAGAGCCGAGTTAAAAGCAATCTTCACCATGCTTGGAGAGAGGAGAAACGTCCGCTGAGGGTTTTCTTTGTGCAAACAGGGAGGACAAAAAAAATGAAGACTTGTCGATGCTGGACTGCAGACTCGGCTTCAACCACCAGCTCTCAGCGCTGTGACGCACTTTGCAACCTCGGCTTTATCTAGCGCTTCCGGTGGCTGGAGGGGGATTAAGATGACATCCTGAGCGGAAGCTGGAGAAAAGTCCCGAAACTTCAAGGTGACATAACAAATAAAAACAGCTGATGCATGTGATAATTTAGAGGACTCTTACAGCTGGTTTGACCGTGACCACTGAAACCATTTATTGCCCCCGTGTGTCTCCTCTCCTGAGGGTTAATTTGTGCAGCTCTGCCACCATCTAGCGGCCACATGCTGGAACTGCAACTTCCTCTAATTAAAACGCTCCCCATCCCTAAAAAACAGCTTCCATTCATTTAAACTTAATTTACTTTAACTATTTACACTTTCACTTAAACTTGTCTCCTATATTCTGACACAAATATAACTCAATTTTGTAATAGAATAAAAGTCATATTTTGAGTGTATAAAGTAGGCCATTCATGTCTGTGAATATTCCACTCTGTAAATATATTCCCTCCTACAGGCTCGGGTACTACCTGCCAGTGTGTCTGCCCACTCACAGTGCACAGCCTTCACTGCACTGTGTGGAAACACACGCCTGTGCCAAGGCTATACTGTATGTCTGACACATATCCTCAATCCTCTGGTCTGTGGTGGTCCTTTGCTTCCTCTGCTTTCACTCTCCTGACTCAGTTAAGGTCGAACGTATGAGTAAATAAACACTTACTGCCGCACCAGCGCTCTAATTCCACGCAACTCTGTGGCATCTCTCCAGCCCTCTGCACTGTAACTGTATCACACGCATCTCCCAAGTCCCACAAACACACACATAAGCACACACACGCACTCTGCGAGGCTATGATATTTCCTCTGTTAAACAGACAGATTGGACCGGTAATCACCACTGAAAGGTACATAAACAGAGCAGCTGATTTCTGTACCCAACTCCCCCTGCGTGTACCCCCCTAAACTGACTCTCCCTGAAAACCCTAAGTGGTCCTGAAGGCTTGTTTATGGGCTCGTCTTACGCTGTGTTTGATCTGAGAGCTTGCCCACACATGTATGCATGGACACACACACACACACACATATATACATGCAGCAAAAGAGAGAGGGAGAGCCAGCATTAGCAGTAATAGCTGGGATGATAAACAAAAGACTTAGATTTAATCCTGAGGGCTTCTCGGCATCACACACAACAGAGGAAGAGTTTTAAGAAAAAAGCAAAGGAGGGAGCGCCACGCTCTCATTACAGAGGGATGATTGAGGGGTGAAGCGTGGGGGTGAAATGGAGTGATTCAGGGGGAGAGTAAAGTGATGACTGGGAAAAAGCACAGAGAGGGAGTTTGCAGGGAGAGGCAGAGCAATCTGCAGTGTCTGATGCTTGAGTGAGTTTTCCGAGGAGCTGATTAACAGCAGATTAAACTCGCCGTCCATCCAGTTTACATCTCAAACTTTCTAACACGCCTGCTAGGTAGAATTTCTCTGCCTCTAAGAGCAAAACATACACAAATGCACACCCATGTTTGGTGCACAGGCACACGGAGGCAGCAGGCGTCATAATGGTGGATGGCAGGCGTGGATGATGGGAGTCTGAATGCCAATGTTTCCCTGTGGTCTGCAGCAATCGTCCAATAAAAGCAATAAAAACACACACACACACACACATGCCCATGTATACACAAACACACACAGACTTTGCCTGCAATGTCAGCAAACTGTGAAAGTCTGCAGGGGCATAGCTGGCTTCATGAAGTGTGAGAAAAAGAAGCTCTCATGCATGACATCACCCGCACGCAAGCCAACAAATATGAACACACACACACACACACACACACACCTCATAGATTTGTCATCAATTTCAATACCAGACATGTGAAGCCGCAAGTGACAAATGACTTTGTCCCTTTGACTGCTCTCGAGCTGTACATGCAGTACACACACACACAAAAACAAAAACTGCTATGGTAACAGCTGGCCGCAGAGTTGCATTGAACCAAAAAGTTAGACACTGCTCAGTGCTTCATAACGTCACTGACATGTCTTCATGTGGACCCACCATAATCACCATGTGTCTCGAGTGGGAGAACATTTAGTGGTCAAAAAGAGAGAGAGAGAGAGAGTATAGGAGAGAAACAGTGCAGCAAATCTCATGGGTAGACATGTGTTGGAGAGCAGTGATGCTGCTTCAAAGACCCCCCCCAAAAAAAATCAGCATGCATCACACTCTCATGATCCTTTGCCCCACCACACACACACTTTTGGCAATCGCATGTGGCTTTCAGACAAGGGTGACAAATGAGTCTTTCCTGTGAGTATCAGCTTCTAAAGCTACCTTCGCTCTCCCATAGCACTGCCTGTCTGCCTGTCTTCATCCTCTCAGCTTGGCTCGCCTCAGGGAAATGTAATAATTTCATGCTGAAGGAGCTCTGGTGGGGTGGTTTGAGGGGGGAGTAACGTCACAGTGAAGATCAGGATTGGGTTGCACCGGCTATTCATAAGTTTGTGTTTAAAGTCTTAGCTACATAAGTTCTTAGTAACCACTGGCTAGTTTTACGCTCTAGCATAGCTTACAAAAATTATAGTTTAGAGATATTTTAGGTAACAGTCAGTAGAAATACAGCAGACTACGTGTGTGTACTCTGCTGAGTCTGAATTTTCAATTAACTCACCTGTTCGAATTATAAGGCTTGAAGTTATGCATAATTAAGAGCACGGCTGCTTTGATTAACAGGTAAGTGTCGTTACAGGTGGCTTGTTTTCACCTCAAGTCCACCGATGATCTACGCCAATTTTTAGATTAGGTGGAAGAGGCAGGACTGCTAACGTGGCGACGGCCAGAGCCGCCACAGCAATTTAGAAACGTATACGGCATCCATGATTTATACTGTCAGTGACTGCACCAGTAAAAACTGAAGAAATGTCATAGCTAAAGACTTCATTAGCAGTCACATCAGCTTAAAAAGAATACAGTTTAAAGATAGATTAAACTTAGTTAACAGTAGAACAGTACAGTCAGGCAGCAATGTGTGTTATGTTTGTTAGTGGTAATTTAAAAACCTTCCAGTTTATTTTATTATTAAACCACATTTTATCAAATGTTGGTTCAACCATATTTCATATTAGCTTACCTCATCTTCTCTGCACTGTTAAAGGTTCATATAAGCAAGCTAACGTTAGCTTGTGGATTCAGTTATCTACATAAAATAATTAGGAACAACTAATCTGCATAAGAAATGTACGTGGTGAAACCTAAATTTAATTCAGTAATGTTAAAACACATCACTCTCTTGACCTGCAAACACATTCGATTTGAACACACACTTTTGTCAGAGTTGTTGGAGTCATTTATTGAGGCTAAAATAACATGATGTAACTTGGAATACAAGTTTTTATATGACTGAATTCAAGAGGAATGGGTGTTTTTCTATAAATATGTGACCTAATGTAGCTGTCTATTCGGTCAAAAGACAAGACGAAGAAGAAGAAAAGAAGAAGAAGAAGAAGAAGAAGAAGAAGAGGGATTTTTGAAGGAGAGGACCAAAGCTATGATTGCAAGAGTGGAAGAAAGGTGGGTCACACATGTATGTGATGAAAGACAGCTCAAGGTAAGCAACCTGGCACAGGTAGAAAGGGAAGAGTGGAAGAATCAAATGGGATGAAAGGGTACAGAGACGAACGGAGGGATGGAAATGGACGCATGTCTGTTATGTTCCTGAGGGTTAAACTCTGGGGAAATTACCTCATCATCATGAGACTGCTCCAGAGAGCTACGTTCAGCCATGTTGACTTTGCATGGTAGAGCACACACACACACACACACACACACACACACTCTTCTGAATCGTGGCCAATAGCATCATTGCCTGGTCGAATCACTTCCAGATTCAGTGACGTCACCTCTGTCAGGTTCACAGGAGGAGCAGAGAGCACACACACACACACACTGAGCACCTTTCCATCGGAGGACGATGCACTGATCTGTATTTTTCTCCAATTATGACACATAGGTCATTTCAAGGCTTTTTATTCCAGTGTTTTTATTGAACTCAGAGAGAAACTATCCTCACATCAGACGGTGGGCACAGCCGAGAACTGACAGACTGGAGCTCTCGTGGCTGAACGCCATGAGGCTACAGTCCCACCTGGACTCTAAAAGGCCCCTAATATGGATTTAGCAGCCTGCAGAGGTTCGGGAAGGAGGCCTTTGTAAGGCTGCTGGTTCATATCCCGACCTGCGATAATACAGGAAAGCTGACTCTCTACTTTCCTTCAGCAACTACTGTTGATGTACCAATGAGCAATACACGTTACCACCAACTCCTCCTTGTGACTGAGGTGTGAGTGTACTGGAAGGCTCTCAGGTATAGATGAAGCAGTGAAACACAGTTATGATTGCGTGGATTAAAGTTCAAACAAAGGGATACAGAGAGTAAACATTTATTACAGTAATGCAGAGACAATCTTTACTCCTCTCATGTAAACCTGATCAGAATGATCAAACATCACAATGATCATCATCAATAAAAGCATTTTGTGCTTTGCATTTCACTGATCCTCATCCTACCAACATATTTAATATACAGTGGCTGTTGTTTAGGAGGTAGAGCGGGGCCGTCTACTAATCAGATGAATGCATCCCCTGCTCCTCTAGACAGCATCTTAGGGCAAGATACTGAACCCCAAATTGCTCCCGAAGGCTCTTTCATCAGTGAATGTTTGTGAATGATTGGCTCCTGAACTGATGAGCAGTCAGCAGCTTGTGTGGCAGCCAGTGTTGTCTGCGAATGGATGGATGAATGAGATATGTAGTGTAAGAGCGCTTTTAATGGTCGGAGGACTAGAAAAGTGGAAAGGTCCATCAACTGGGGTCTCTTGAAAACAGAAACAGAAAACAATGACATGAAGTAATTAAAAACAAACTTGACAAAGTCATGAAAAAAATGAATTATAGAGTAAAGCACCTGTGACGTGACGTGACATGACAGAAAGTATACCTCTGAGGTCTGCAGGTAGTCTGTGGATTAAGTTTAAATACAGGCTAGTAATGGCTGAGGAGGATATACACCAGCCAAAGAGACTTTTTCACAACCTGGAAATCAAAAAGTCGACATGGCTTATTAAATAAAATCAAAATAAAAAATAATAAAAGAATATAGATATTAGTTGGAACTTTAACTCTGTGCCAAAGGATGTCTTAGTAGTAAATGTTGTTTTTTTATGTGCTTTCTGTGTTTGTATTTTTCCTTGTTTTGCTGTTTCACTTTATAAATTATGATTTTATTTATGCTGTTCTGTGAATTGCATATTTCCTTTTTGAGAAACACTTTCTTAAACTTGAAATAAATAAGCATCGTTATTGTTAAAATCATTATTCATACTTGAAAATAAAGTAACTTGAGGTTGTTGAAGCAGAGAGGTGTGGAGTGTAAAATGTGCGTTTGGTTTCTATGATGAATGTGTGGTCCTTTATGGGATGGATGATATCATATGAACCATAATACCTTAAGGCATCATTGACTATTGGTTTATGCCCTTTGTGAGGCGAGTGAGTGTGTGTTTAACGGAGGGGGAGGGTTAGAGGATATAAGAGTAAGCTGCTAAAATTGATGACATCCCCGACACCACCCCTGATTCTCACCATGTCAAAGTTCACCATGGTAGAAAGAAGACAAATGTGAATGTGATATGCTGTGGATGAAAGTGATAGCCTACGCGTGTGTACGTATGTGTGTGTGTGTATGTGTGTGTGTCTCTGTGTGTGTGTGTGTGTCTGATTGTCTGGAAGGACTTTCCTGCGCTTCAAAAGTTTAATCCCTGGTCAGGATGTAGTTATGGAGCGCTAATTTGAGAGCCGTCTGATTGCGGGCTTTCTGTGGGCCCCTACCAAACACACACACACACACACACACACACACACACACACACACTCTTTATCAGTCATTAATCTATCAGGTGTCATTAACAGGGGGAGGATGGGCTGATTGGAACCAGAGGGAGACAGAATGATGTCACACAAACACACTTCACTGCCAGAGTGCTCATGTGTCTCCATGTCTCCCTTTCATCCTCATCATCGTCATGACACACACACACACACACACACACTTTTGCATGTGACTGACATATAGACAGATAAAAGTGCAAAAGTAGGCCTATGAGGGAAACACTTATTCATGCCGCTTCGCTCTCCTCCAACATCTGAGCCACAGCAAAATGAGGAGCGGCTACTGCCAACACCAGCTTCTATAAAAACGGATGAATGGAGAGCCTGAAGAATGAGACGCTTTGACTTGAAACGTTTGAATACAATGAGGGCAGAGTTTGTGTGAAGATAAATGTGGATATTTAATGAAAGAGCCTGTGTTAACACGGACAGAGGGATTGTTTCTCTCGCTGCGGCCTGTCACTAATTCAACCCCCTCTCCTTCGACATACATGAACACACTGCTCAAAACGCACGCTACAAGGCTATCTTTGGAGGACCGGCTATTGTTTAGCAGTGACAGTAATCCCTTAAAGAGGTGCTGTGTTTCCAGGCTGAGAATGGATCTCTTTATTAACACTGACGGAGGTTCATTATCTATAAATACAGGCGGGAGCCACTAATAAATCATTTCTCATGGCTCTGATAGAGCACTAACCACAAGGCATTAAGGCATCATGAATGCAAACCACACGTTGGCAGGCGAGTCCCCCTGCGTGTGTGTGTGTATATATGTTTATGTGTGTGAGTTACACCACGCTTTGGCAGGCGGGATGATGGGGCTCGAACTGGGCTTTTGATTGAAATAGCATGTTGTCTTTTGAGTTCCCATTTCGGCAGCGTTTAAATTATAGTGTCTCTATGGGGCTGCAGAAAGTCTCTCGGGGTGGGAATAAAGTCAGAAAAGGGAAAATGCTTTTCTATACATGTGAGGACAATGTGAATACGACTGAAGAGATGCTGAATGACTCTGATTTCTTTCTTCTGAAGAGTGACTTCGGCGGCGCGGTAGCACGATTAATTAGTTTCTCCAGTGTACATATCAGTGTCAAAACCACTGACGGGAACAGTATATGTTATTTTCATGTCCACAGGTGTTGTGTCAGAGTGTATCACTGGTGATGACAGTGGAAATGCAAGTGGGCCTTGCACCAGATACTAGTGTGTGTGCTAGAAAAGATTTTAGTAATGTGTAAACTGCTTTGCTGTATTTGTATATGCATAGATGGAGATATATATGTGTTTAGCGGTGCAGCGGTTAGGGTTTAGCCAGTGACAGTATAAAGAATGGACACACACAGGTTTCTGAAGAGCTGTTTTGAAGCTCAGAATGTGGAAGACGTGGATCATCAGTGGATCTGAGGTGGGCCGGATGAAGCCTGGGCGCTCAAACAAGGCATCTGTAACAACACCTATCTGTCAATCAAAGCGGCCATGCTGTTAATTATGCATATGCATAAGAGATTTTTTGTAGCCAGCCTCAAGTGGATGTTTGAGGAACTGCAGTTTTTTGGCACTTTTTTCAAAAGTATGTTGTGTTATTATGTGAAATGTAACTTGGGTTAGACATTACTCTTTACACAGGCCAGTTTCCATGTGGTATTAATGTTTGTGCTGCACAGTGGAGCGCCGTGAAGAAACGATCAACACCACTTCAGATGTTCAGAGATGTTCACTGTGGAGGTAAATTGAAATTGTCACAATTTTATTATTGAATTTTTATTGAAAACAGGCAGCAGCTATTATAATGATGTGCACAGTAATGACGCAATTTGAATATTATTATTGCTTCTATCAAACAAGTAACTACAGCAGGGTTTGGAACATTAACAGAAGAAGGAGACGAAATGTTTCGTCAAGCCTTCTTTTTCCTGGAAAATGTGCGTGGTAGCAGGCAGAATTACACAGTGATAACAAGGTTTACAGGGAACAAATATAAATGTGGGTGGTGGATTATTTTATAGTCAACACACTGTGCAATCATAATGAGCAGTCAGAGCAAAAACGTTTCCAGTTTAATTCAGTGCATTATTGTTACACCTGCCAAATCAAGCAGCAGCTTCCATGACTGTGAAGTGAAGCTAATGCTCAAGTGCTAAAAACTGCAGTTCCTCAAACGTCCACTTGAGGCTGGCTACAGAACGAGTCAGTCTGCATAAGTCCCCATGTTAAAATATCTATCTATCTATCTATCTTGGTCTCTATAGCTAATTTCCCCGTTCATGACAACTGTACTGAGGGTGAATTTTATAGAACTCACCTGTTCAAATTATATTAAGGCTTAAAGTTATGCAGGATTAACAGTGTGGCCGCTTTGGCTGACAGGTTGGTGCAGTTACAGATGGCTTGTTTGAGCAACCAGGCCTCAGGTCCGCAGATGATCCACGTCTTTGTTGATTTTTAGATTAGCCGGGCCTGCCAACATGGTGGCGGCCAGAGCCACCACGCGCTGAGCTTCATAACAGCTCTTCAGAAACCTGTGGGTGATGTCACGGATACGACATCCATGATACGACATCCAGTCCAGAGTAGGTCACATTAGAATAAAAGGACAGTTCTCATACCAGAGCATTACAGGTAGACACACAGTCTTTGTCTTTAAACTCTGCACTCTGTTCTTCACCCTTAACAGACATTTTCATCTTTGTGACTGTTGGCTTAAAAATGTAAAATTCTTGCTTGTTTAACACTGTTTCCTCTATTCTCATTCTTTGCTCAGTTTCATCCTGTCTACTCGAGCAGTTTAACTCGAGCCAGGCCAGACCGGCCAAACTCTGACAGTTTAACCTTCCTCAGAGGTCACTCCTATTCTTACAGCAGCCAGTCCGGCACAGTCTCCTGCTTCAGTTCAGGCCAGCCCTGTATAACCAATCATACCCCTATCCAGGCCCATTTTGGAGAGATGAGGGATGAAAGGTCCGATTAGAGCCTGCTGGAAGTATTCAGCGGGTAGCCCCCCGGCCCGCCCGGCCCATCACCCCAGTCGGCGGCCCCTTTCTAACCAGCCCCTCTCCCCTCAGCTCTGCACTGCTCTGAGCTGTGATTGACATGTGAATTACAGTGTGTGGTGATGATAATAAGAGTGCTACCCGGGGCCAGGCCTGCGCCTTCCAGCCAGCAGCCAATCCCAGCTGGCACTGCCTGAAAGACAACCGCTGCCACCATCTGAAGAGGCAAATAAAAATGACAAGCTAACTGTTAAAGAACTGCAGATTTTTCACATGTTGTTTTAAAAGCTTTTGTGGCTCTGCCAGGTTTTTTTTTTTTTCCAACTCTTTCTCCCTTTTCTCCAACATTTTCACTCGATCTTCTTCACCCCCCCACCCCTCCTCCTCTTCCCCGACCACATCCAGATATATGAAACCCCTCATCTATCGGAGCAATCTAAAAATAATTCCCCTCCACTGTGGCGAGGCTTTGATAAAAAATATTTGTGCTCAGTGTGATTGCACTCAGTGGGACAAAAACAGATAAAGACATGTGTGACTGTGAGGTTTCTCAACAACCTCCCACCACATACACGCACAAAACGATGGTTTCCCCCTAAATAATTACTACTTCCCCTCACCATGCATGTTAACAACACCGAAAAGGAGCCCTCAACACGTTTCAAACCCTCGCTCGGCTAAGTCAGCTAACTATCTGAAAGTGTGTTTTTGTTTGAGCACTGGCATTGTTCAAATTTCTGCATTATTTTATCCAAACAGTACAACATAATGTGCTAGTTACACATTATGGCATTAGGAAATTACACTCTAACACCCTGCGGATTCGTTTTCCATCCCTTGACATCCTTCTGGGAAGAGTCCTGCTTGGCAGAGCTGCCCGTCTGAGCCGTCAGTCCGAGGAGCTGATGAGATGGAGAGGAGAGAAAAGGCGCTCGACTGAGATCCTCACATGCCAAGTCTGACTCTCATTATCAATTACGGCTGTTTTTGTTTCTTTTTACCACAACCATTAACCACACGGTTACTGGCAGTCATGGAGAGAGAGAGAGAGAGTGAGAATGGAAGAGAGTGAGAGAGAGAGAGAAGAAAAGGCAATTTTCATCAAAAAGAATTAGCTATCCAAACAAGTGAGACGAATGCACCGTGGAGCCGGATTCACAACGGGGCCTCATGAAAGCGTTGTGGACAGATGAAGATCTATATGTGTTTAATAGGAAGAGGGTGAGTAGCAAGGGATAACTAAAGGCTTAGGGAGAAAAGAAGGGGGGAGAGGGAGAAGATAATTCACAACACACTTGCGGTGAGAGGAGGAGGCTGCGTCTTGGCAGAGATGTTACTCTCCTCTCCTCTTTTCTTTTCTTGCCCTCATCCCTCGTTACCCACCCGATGCCTGGCTGAGGCAGAAGGAGCCAGTAAAGGCTGGATGCCGTGGCACATGAGCCATTAAATCTTCCTACACTGTGGGCAGGGGGAAGGCGGTAGTACCAGGCCTCGTGCCCAGGCTCCTCAAACGCTGCCAGCCCAGAGACCCAGAGAGCAGAGGTGCTGCACGGAGAGAAAAGAAAGGTGTTGGACGGCAACAGAAAAACATTTTTATCTCTTCCACGCTTGACTTTTATAATACAGATCAAACCAGAAATTGGCTGCATGTAATTCAGAGCTGCCTGAGTGCTGAGAAGAGAGAAAAAGAGTGCACATTACACCCAATTTACACTGGAAAGGCCTGTTGGAGCGAGCAACATTATTCATTTTTCATACAGCCAACAAATCAGAAAAGACTGAAACCAACAGACCCTTAGTCTGTCTCTCTGTGCCAGCTCCAAACCCATTGATTCCTACAAAAGATGTAAATGTAGCTATTTTTTAAACCAGTGTTACTCAAAGAAGAGTAAATAGTACTTTTGTTGGTTGACTGGTCTGGTGCTTTTGTATTTCTGGCAGCAGGACGCCGTGCGTGGGATTGAATCAGAAAAAAAACTACAATGCCCATGTGAGGAATATGTCGGCCAGCGCAACAGTGTGACTCACTGATGTGTTTTTAAAAGTTTTTGGACAACACAGAGGAACAGGATATGTCCAAGCACAGAAAATACTTGAGAGTGGGGTCAACTTAGCGTTGGTTTTGATATTTTCAATCGGAAAAACATAAAATATCAACGTCATTTTCCTTGAATGTAAGCTTAAAACCTATCTCGACTCCTTTTTTTTTTTTTAGAATATTCTATCTTTTAGTGATTTGATTTTTGTTGTTTTTTAATCCACATTTTAATCTTTTATCGCTACGTCCTCGGTGTTTTACTGTCCTTATTTTGTAAAGCCTGCATGTAAGATGCTGTATAAATAGTTTGATTGCTTGTTTGGTAGAGGAGGGTGGTGATAAAGCAACATATTTTTGTGAAACAGAGTATAGTCCCTGGTCTCTCATGTAGTTCAGGTGAGTTTTTCTGCACCACCAGAAGCCAAACTAAATCAAACAAACATTTCTCTTAGTGATAGCCAATCGGAGGAGAGAATTTAGATGCTTTTCGTCGACAAATCAAGGGGCAAGATGCAACTGTGTTGGCAAACGCAATCAATTAAGTCGTATAAGCGGTGAAGGATGTGATCAGCGTCACACTGACTCTTCATTTAGAGCTGCTGCAGAAACAGAAGCCATGGAGAGACTGACTGTGCGCAGAGAGGATCCCTGCAGGGACTCGACACTCTGAGAGACACTCTGGACCTCAGACAGCTGAACCCCCGGAGAGGAGGGACAAGAAAGAGGTTATGAGTAGCAGATGTGACTGCACACACACACACACACACATGGAGCTGATGACATGTCAGGAATTTGTCACTTTGTAATAGGTCATGTTGTATTGTGCCAATTCTTCTTCTTCTTCTTGGTCTCTCTTTCATGGCAGCTCAGGATGTTTTGCCACTGACTACGACAGAAGAAGAAGCCAGTAACAGCATGTGTAAATAACAAACAGCTTGAAATCCTCGCTGAAGATGACTTTTCTCGAGATCAAATTTATGTAACCCACGTTGGAAACAATTAGCACATCATTGTCTCAGTCTGTAGTGTGTTTTCCAGGTGAGCCTTCATTCATGTCCAACGTGGAGAACTCACATCCCATTAGTGCCACAACACACTAAGTGTGTACAGCGTTCTATATTCAAACACTCCACATATGTCACGGCGGACGGATGGTGGAAGTTTGACGTTTGGCAGCGAGTGGGCATCCGCTCCAGCAAACCATGCCCAGAATAACCCTCTCTCTCTCACACACACACACACACACACACACACACACACAAACACACTTGCACACACACACACTAGCTGCTCAGCATCAGGATCCAACTTAAAACAAACCATCAGGGGGCCCCGTCACATCCACTCAGCACTGAGAAACAGACAGACAGGCCTGTTTATAAACACACACACACACACACACACACTAATCTGTGAGTATGTGCACATATACAGTACAGAAAGAAGCCTACCATGAGTGTATGACTGGTCGTGATTACTCTTTGGACACTAGCCTTCAGCTTCACACACACACACACACACACACACACACACACACACACACACACACACCATGAATGTCATAAAACAAATGAAATAAATTGAGAATAAAATGACTTCATAAACAGCTAAACGTCCCTCTAACCAGCTAAAACTGAAGCCCCCTTCATGGTCTAGTGTTCCACGAGCCTACACAAGGCCTAACGCTAAATTTCAACCAATTATTCACCAATGATCATTAATTAGGCCGCAAATCAACAGCGTGCGAGCGAGCCCGAAGGCGCAAAATGATCGGAAAACCTAATTGCAGCTGGTCATCAAACTTCCGCATTAATGGAAACCTGAGGCCGCGTGCCAAATTGGATTTGGAGTCCCCTGTTTCCGCCAAGCGTGCGTATTGTGCTTAATAAGAGGAAACACGTGTGCCAAACATCCCTGAATGGGACAAATGCAGATTCGCACTGGATTAAAGAATCATAAAACAACTGGGAGCAGCCTTCCTGTCGCGTTCAGCAGAGACAGACATCACTCGGCTGCACGGCCGTCAACACTCGGCTGACATCCCGTAATCCCACGACGAAGATTTATGAGCTGACTGCTGAAGACAACATGGAAAAATAATCTCTCAGAGACGACTGGAGGGAAACTGCGCAGGCTATTTCTGTCGCTTTTATTTCAATAAGAGGCAGCAGCAACAGCAGGCCTGTGCGCGCAGACACACACACACACACACGCACACACACACGCACAGTTATTTCTGTTGCACTTTTCCCTCCGCGTGTTTGGGATGCACTTTTTCTGCAAGACTATTGAAAGAAAACGACAAGTTGGGAAAGAATAAACAGAAATCCAGGCCGCAGCCCTGAAACAGGTTATGATGACAGAGAGCATGTGATTCCGGTTGGTCATAGTTCTCCATTTCCCGGCTGTTGTCAGAGATTTCCATCACCAACCAAACCAACCGTGCCGTAAACACAGCCCTCATTTGTTTTCTCCTCACAGCAATTATATCATGTGATTAAAAAACATTTTAAATAGAGCCTTCGCTGACTTTTATTTGTGTAAAGCGGATCTATTTCATGTCGAGCAGTAATGTAATAATCCCGAGCTGTCATTACGGCCCAGTTTTCCCCAGTGCGCCGAACTCCATCTGATCTCCGCACTTATGAGAACCAGACTGGCGCACACCCTCACCGGGCACCGCAAAGACAAGCAAAAAAAAAAAATCTAGCTTCTCTACCGGAGGGACGGGAGACAAGAGACCTCTTTAAGGAAAGCCTTCAAATTAATATAGGAAATGTTAGCTTCAACAGAAATGCAGTGAGTTTCATGGAGATATTTTACCCTCCAGATGGTCTGAATTAAAAGACTTAAATATTTGTACCTAGGCTCTCCCCCCAGTGCTCTAAAAATGTTCATTCTATTTATCTATCGGATGTCTAAATGGGAGGAGCAACCTGGAAAACACGCAGGTCACATCAAAATGTGTGCTCGTTCTCCAAAAAAACACAAGAGAAGAAGGCTTTACGAATTTAGATTTTAATCCTGTCTATGTTTCTTCAGCAGATTTATGATGTTTCATTGTAATTTTGCGGCATTAATTCTCATTTTATTTTTGAATCCACTGAACCTGCATTATGTTACAAAATGCCACAAAACTAAATAAATAAAAATAAAATTAAGTCCAACTTTTACCGCTCAGCCTGAACAGTGTCATCACCTTAACGGTGGCACCGCACTTAAAGATGATGTTGGTTGTCCTGGATGCCACTGGGACCAGGCGAACACTGCAAAAAGTATCTGTTATTTACTGAGTCTCATTAGTTTTCTACTTCAAGTGAGAAAATGGGAACTGATTTACTTAATTTGACTTGTTTCTTTGGACCTGGCCTGAATTTAAGAGCTGTCCTGAATCGAATTACACCTGTTGATACTAAAGTAATCTGCCTCATTTTTGCACCGTTTCAAAGAAGTGACAGTTCCAAAAGCAAAGAGTGTGATTGCTTCAGAGAGAGAAGTTTATATTTCACCTTTGCAGTAACATATATTTGTCATTTGGCTCTGGAAGTTAACATTTAAGGCCGGGGTGTGTATGAGCGTGGATATTTTTTGCAGCGCAGGCCCATGTGGAGGAATGCACGCGGCACTCCTCCCTCCCTCTCTGTGACGCGCAGAAGGGAACAAGAGGAACAAGACCTCTGTGAGAGAGAGAAAAAAGGGAGACACAGGAAAGGATAAAGGGGGGAGAGAGGGAGATATTGTAGTGAGGTGGAGAGGCGTGCCAGTAATCAAGGATTTTGGATGAGGGCGCGCGTCTCGGAGAACACATGGGGACGCACCGGATCAATTACGCAGCGTCACGGAGCCGCCGTGAGAGAAGAGGGGCTTCCTGAGGTGCTGCTCCTGCTGCTTCTGTTGCCTGTTCTACGCCGTCCTGTCCTGAATGAGCTCGGACACTGAATCTTGTGCGGGACAAAGTCAAAGTTCAGACGGATATACGACTCGCAGAAAGACGGGAATCTTTCGCTAAGATGCAGGGTCTGAGTTCCCGGGCTCACGCGTTTTCGGTGGAGGCGCTGGTCGGGAAACCGTGCAAGAGGATGAAAGTGTCGGAGGGACACGAGTCAAGTTCAGCTGCAGGCACCGGCAGCGACACGAGCATCTTCACCGGTGAGAGGACTGTTGGATATTAGAGAACACATCACTGCTTTAATATACGCGCAATTTTACGCACAAGATGGAACAACAAAACATATGACACAAAGTTATTGTGCTTCATCAGACCTATATTTCATAAATTTATTACATTTTGACAATTTAACTTGTCTTTACATCCCAGCGATTAAAAACAAAATGATCAAATAAAATAATTTTTGAGGGGAAAAAAGTTTGCAAATATGCTAAATGTTGCCCACCTGGAGCAACTTTCTGCACCGTTCCTTTTTGTAATATTATAAAGTCATAACATCCATATCAGCTTCTTTAAATATTGAAGTTAAAGTTACAGCTAACTCCTTAATGACTTTAGAAAAACAAAAATGTTGCATATATTATAGGCTTCTTTTCTCATCCCAGTCTTTGCCTCTTCATAGGCCTCAACGAATATCCGGTCAGCCAGATGAAGAAAGCAGGTTCAACACCGAGGAGGACGGAGGTCACTTCCTGTGACCCGGAGAGACAGACTGTCAGATCCAGGGCTGAAGAGGCTGACACCAGCGGAGAGGAGAGCAAGCCGAAGGAGAGCGACTGCCGCCCGGATAGAGAAGTCCGGGTAGAGCTGCAGGGCTCCGAGCTGTGGAAGAGATTCTATGAGATCGGCACCGAGATGATCATCACTAAAGCCGGCAGGTACAAACTGTGGACCGGTTTTTACAGAGATCTGTAGCAATTATGGAGAGTTATTGTGCTAGAAAACTTACAAACTCTGAATTTAATTGGCCTACATATGCGGGGAACAATAAGTTTTGAGAAGCTGGATCTATTTGTAATATTATTTATAATTTTGTCTGTGTGTTGAATTATTTTGTGTAAAACTAAACACATCAGCTAAAAAAAAAAAAACGCTACAAAATTCCTGTAGAATTTGATTTAGGGTTTGGTCCTTTATTCTCTAAAAACATCTCGATACTTTGTCTCAATATAATAAAGAAAAACTTCATAAAAGCCAGTTTAATGTCACAGAAATATGGGCAGGCCTCCACACTCTGCAGCTCGGCCTCAACAGCCTCAACACGGATGACCTTTAAAACGTTTGTTTCAAAATAAAATCCCCAACTGGTTATAATTCCACGTTAGTTTCCTCGTTTGAGTGTCTGTTATACATGAAATACAATCTGGAGTGGTGATTATCATTGATATGATACATGATATAACATTTATATGAACCGTTCTGCGGTCACAGGTGCGCGTTTATCAGGTGTTAAAACGGCTGCAGTCAATCCCAGATCAGCAGCAGAAGAGTCAGTTTAACACTTGGTAAACAAATGAGCTGAACTCAGCGGCGTTAATGGTTAATGTGCAGACCACACACCAGTGTTATATATTTACTTATGTTTATATAAATGGGCAAACATGTAGAAATACAGTATAATGTTAATTTCATGGTCTGTACTCTTGTTGTTTAGTTGATATTTTGGAATTATAAAATAAGAAACAGAAATATTCTAAATGAGGTAGACAGGTTTTAACTGAAATTTAGAAAATTATGGAATTTTATCAAACAGATTTAATTATTTTATATGACGATCCGGTAGCACAGAGATCATATTGGTCAATTAATTTAACTTTAAGTTTCAAAGAATTCATGATAGGCGGTCATGTGCATCTTCTTCTCCTGTTTTTTTTCCCTTCCATGAAATGAGTTATTGGGACATAACTACTTGCTGAAATCTAGCTTCCGTTTATTCAATTACGGAGAACACACGCTATAAATCTCGGCAGTGAAGATGCCCTCGTGGCCCCTCGGGGTCTCTGAACTTTCCCGTGAACTTGGCCGCTGCAGGCAGGAAAGTTTCTGCCTCCAGTTGTTGTTGTTCCTGATCTCTTTCTGTGTGGGTTTTATGATGTGAAATCCACAGCGAGTAAACACGCTTTGACCTCTTTTAAGAAATGTTTACAAGAATTTTTTAAAAATGGACTCCTTTCTTACCGATGTGCTGCGCTTCTTCTCTCTCCTCTCCTCAGGAGGATGTTTCCTTCTGTACGCGTAAAAGTGCGCAATCTGGACCCGTGCCAGCAGTACTACATCGCGATGGACGTCATGCCCGTGGACTCAAAACGCTACAGGTGTGTGTGTGTATGTGTGTGTTAAATTAACCAAACTCACTATCTACCTATTGGTTTATTGACCTCCACGTGTATACACCCGGCAGGTATGTGTACCACAGCTCGCAGTGGATGGTGGCTGGAAACACGGATCACTCCTGCATCTCTCCCAGGCTCTACGTGCACCCGGACTCGCCGTGCGCTGGAGAGACGTGGATGCGTCAGGTCATCAGCTTTGATCGAGTCAAACTCACCAACAACGAGATGGACGATAAGGGACATGTAGGTAACCCATCTGAGCATGCGCTGCTTCCTCTTTCTCTGTCCAGCTGTGACCATTTGAGCAGAGAGGCCTTCAGGTGAGACGCTTTTTAGGGGAAAAGTTGGGAGGTAAATTAGTTGTTTCTTACTCTGGTTTTGTCTTGACTTATGGAGAGGAAATAAGTCATTATTTCTGAATATTTCTTAGCTGGTATGTATAATGTTAGAGGAGCAGCAGTCTTTAACTGCTTTGGCAGCTTCCATCCTGCTAAGATTGCTGTCACACACGTATTGAACCACATATTTAAGATGAAAAGTCTGCATGTCTTTTAGGGATAGAGGAAGTGGAAATCCTTCTTAGCTCCAGAACTTCCTGTAAAGGTTCATTCATGAATAGCTGTGACAGATGTGGTGACTGGGGAGGCTACAGGAGGCTTTTCACTTGATCCTGGTGTTTATAAACCCATCTTGGAATCTGCATGTTTGGAGGATTCATTATTCTGGTACACGATGAAGTCATGTAGAAACTGTTTCTGCAGGTCAAACTTCTGTTCAGCAGTCTGATCAACTCTGATGTTGTGCTCAGTTTATCACCTTATATGGCCTCTTTTGGTCTCCGTGGGAGCGCTTATTTTGGTTTGAAACTTCAGTGATGAAGTGTTGATTGTTACCTTTTTTGAAGTTTATGCATATATATATATATATATATATATATATATATATATATATATATATATATATATATATATATATATATATATATTATATCACATAAATATATTTTTATTTGAGTTTTTCCTTTACTGGTAAAAGGAAAACTTTAATATTAATTTGGCTGTTTATTTCACAAAATACTTTAATAAACATGCAAAATGAGAATAATAATTAATTAATAATGATCACAAAATCTACTCTAAAAACTGCAAAATTAAAATTAAATTAATTACTCAGATGAACTTCTTTTTGCAGAATTAAAGGACTTCAAACGAGACTTCACATGATCGCTTCTTTTTTTGAGAGATGTCAAATTAAAATAATTAAAATTTCCATGAATTAGTAATTTAATTAATATTTATATGACACACTTATTGGATAATATTTGATGTTTTGTTAGTTTAGTTTGTTGCACAGTACTTTTTTAAAAATCAGTATCAGTTTTAATGTACGTAACAGCGATCTAATACTGTTTTCTAATGTACTGTTGTGTTTTCATGCTTATAACATTGTTGTAAATCATATTTTGTTTTATTATCCTGACTTTCATATATCAGTGATTGAAGTTAATCTGTGTAACCAATTAATTTACATGTTTTAAAGAAAGTTTTAGTAAGATCCACAAAATAACTGTACACTGTAACGCTTCAATAATTACTTGTTTACGCAACAAGCGAAAAAAAGGCAACCGTTATGATTATTTTATTTTTATAGAGTTTAAAGTTAAATGTTGTTACATTTATCTTCAGGTTCTGATTCCATCTTCCTCTGATGCTTTTTGTCTTGTGTCACAGTAAATTGGATCTTTGGGTTCAAAAATTCAAAGTTTTGGCGTGAGCTTGAGGAAATTGTGATTATTTTTCACTTTTATCTTATGTTTCTTACAGCAAACAATTAATTTGTTAATTTGAAAAAGAATCCTCAGATTATTTGGGGCTCTGTATGTTTGTTTCGGCAGTTCACCATAAAGACAAAAGACATAATTGAGGCTCAACTTCTAAAACTGAACTCTCTTCATACAGATTATCCTGCAGTCGATGCATAAATACAAGCCACGTGTGCACATCATCCGGCACGACCCTCGCATGGACTTGTCACAGATCCAGTCGCTGCCTGCTGAAGGAGTGCACAGCTTCTCCTTCCCAGAAACGGAGTTCACCACGGTCACAGCATATCAGAATCAGCAGGTAAAAACCTTTAACTCATCCTACAGGGCAGTAAAATACTTTGCAATGTGATCACAAACAATGGATGTGTCCCACAGGGTTTAGAAAAGATTGTATTTTCTATTGAAATGTTGGTTACTTGCTGTTTTCCAGAAATAGTCAGAAAGCAAATATCACAGTTAAAATTTTCCTCGATGATCTAGTCAACAGCTCAGGCCTGCTTGAACTCACATAAAAATACTTTAATCTGAACATCATGAAGATGATGAGGCACACTTCTCTGTGGTCTCAGAGAAATTATAAATTTCAGTGTCCTGATTTTCTGGCCAGTTGCTCGGAGCTGGTGTGTGTGTTCCTGTGCAGAAGAGCTGACCCCACTGTTGGCTACCATTCCTCCAGTAACAGAGCCGTCCGCGGGGACTGCCAGCTCTTTTCATCAGGGCTCATTTTACGATCAGCGAACGTATTATTACAGAAACTCAATAACGAGCTGTGACTGGGACGACTGCTGGAGTCCACAGCCCATTAAAGCACCAAATAAAACTGTGCGACCTCCAAGAACCCTGTTTGACATGGCTGGTCGCCCTGGGTGCTGCTGGGAGATGCAGTCCCTCAGGGAGAGCTCTGCTGCTCTCCGTGCTGTTGTAAAGATGAGCTCATTGTTAGCTTAACACATCAGCGGTTGACACGTCCACCCTAACCCATGTCTGCTCCTCTCTCTCCTGGTCAAGATCACGAAACTAAAGATTGACAGGAACCCGTTCGCCAAGGGCTTCAGAGATCCAGGAAGGAATAGGTACAGAAAACCTCACCAAACATCGACACTTGTTTGAGCTCAGAAAGTACTCCACTAAAGTACCCAAGAGGGATTTAAGGTTCAACCACTGACATTTGACACCACATAAAACCTTCAAATGAAGCTGAACTGTGTAGTGCAGAATTTCACACCTCTCAGAACCAATATTTAAATACCTGGAATAACATTTTTTAGTGCTTTTACAGTGTGTGTGTGTGTTTGTGTCTATAGGGGAGTGTTGGATGGTTTGTTGGAGTCATATCCCTGGAGAGGCCCTCTCAGCTTAGACTTCAAGCCATTCACCATACAGCTCCAAGGTACTGTGCTGCAGCTCTGATTACTTCACAGTCCAAGCTCTTTTTTTTTATCTTTGTGGTTCAAGTTTTTGACATCTTTTTCCACAGGGAGCTCAGGGTCGCCGACCAGCAGTGTGAAGAGCCTCCTCCCTCTCTCCTCTTCCTCATCCCTTCACCCGTTTTCCACGTTCGCCTGCCAGGACGCTGCTCTCCACACCCTCGCTCTTCCTCTCTACGGCAAGGCCTCCTCCAGCTCGCCCAGCTCGCCGCTGTCCAGCAGAGGCATCTCCTCCCTGGGGGCAGACAGACTGCGAGGGCTGCCTCCGCTCTCTCCGCTGACAGACCTTCCACTTCTCTCAGCGCTGCAGGCAAAGAAAACTCCCCATTGTAGGGATCCATGTCTTCACGGGTCTCCGGGGAGCTCCCGCTGCCTCTTCCCCCTCCACAGCCCCCTCAGCCCTCAGGGGCCTTCTCTCCTCCCTAATCTCTCTGACACTGCAGGCCCCTACTGTCTTTACCGCTACAGCTTCCCCCTCAACCCCCAACTCACAGCTATTTCCCGTCACACCAAACTAGCCGAAGACACCACAGACTGTCTACTGCGTCAGTCTCCGTGGTACCCGACCACCAACCACTGCCTCTGACAGCTGGACCGCACTTTTAGGCTCCGGCCCATTGAGTGTAATAAGCCAAAGTTTATTGCAACAAAACAGAGAGGGCTCAAAGGAGCAATAAAGACTGAGAACTATGGCTGGGGGAGACGTTTTTGTATTTAAAAACTGTTTTGTACACTGTGTTGGATTTACCAGCACACAAACTGATCCAGAAACAGATCACGAGCCGCTCCTCTTCACCGTGCACACTCAACTAGAGCCAAAAAGTACCAGCATTGGAGTGAACAGACATGTAGACAGGATGTAGATCTTTATTTGGGACAGTTTACGCCTTAACTACTACTTAACTACGGTGTTACCACCAAAGAGCATCAGCAATAGGACCTGAGGTATGTAATATAAATATTAATGAACATGAGAATGACTGTTAAACTGACCTTAAGTGCCCATTAAAGTATTTTTCATATTTTTGTGCCGCTCATACACCAGCAAAATGTTCTTTTTCCACACACACGCGCACACACACACACACAGTGTGTATAAACAAGATGAAAGAGGAAACTTTTTCCAGTTGTGTTCGCATGAATTTACAGTGCAATTTCAAACAGAAACGCATATGTGCCGTTGTGCAGCAGGAGATGATTTTGAATAAGAAATTAAACAAAAGCGTGTTTTGTGCTTTTCGAGCTCTAAACTCGGCTGAATCTCAGTGTCAGGCTTGGCCACCCCTGACTAATAATATGAGCTCATCAGGTCTCTCTGTGATTTTAGAGGAAGAACAACAGCTGCCAGGATTCGAGCGGCCAGTTTCCATTCCTGTACTTTATTACCAATAACAGGACTAATCAGAGACGCATGGGGTTGAAATGATTATTCTATACAGACGTTTATTAGGCGCAGTTTATAACAAGATTGGAATGAGGCTCATTGCCCTCTAAAATGTGCTAAAGCGGCCGTGTCATCATTCTTGTAACATTGTTCCAGGATCAACAGTAAATCAATACTGCTGTCTAAAGACTTGACTTTTGGAGACGGGTGGACGGTTTTTCATAAAAATATATTCTAGTGTGCCGAATGAAAACCTCCCACTGCTGTGGGCCAACATAATGCTGTGTTTTTTTGTCCATACCAAAGGGGGCACGCCCGTTCAGCCACTGATGTGATAATTCCTGCCTTCAGCTTCAGACTCAAAACCCAGCACCATCCCTCCTCCCTCCTTCTCAGCAGAGCTAGGAACGGCGGTTTAGGCAAAGCGGGGGGAAATGGCCTGTTTCCCGACAAACGGTCATAACCAAACAGCAATTTACTTGTCATGGCCAAGCATGGCAGTGAGCTAATGCGTGCTGGACGTGGAAATAGCAGGAAGGAGTTAATTGAGGAACTCAAGTCTGGGGATGGCCCATGTTTCAGCGCGCGGTCAGGTGCGCTGCTATCAAACAGCCTGCCCTTTGTCTGCAGACAGACATAATCTGTGCTGGTTATTTGATACTGTCTGTCATTTCCATGTTTGGCGTTGTAGGACAATCATTTTAAACTTCCAGCTAATTCCTGATCTTTCAATTAGACAAATTGCTTTCATACCAGGAGAGCTGAACTCTGCACCTGCCGCTCTGCAACAGACCAAGACAGAAACACACATTAGATAGAATAAGACACAAGCACCTCCAATTATTAAGTGTCTTGTACTACTATGGGTGGTTATGTGTATATAGAACATGTAGCAACAGTAACCCTAACTCAATGTATGAGGCATTCAACTTCCAACATTTTTATTAGTAAAAGAAATAGTCTGATATTCTTATTTAACTATTTTTTGCTTACTTACTGAGTAAGCTAAATATGCAGCTACTACCACCAGCTAGTTAGCTTTTAGCATAGATTGTAAACTAGGGGAAAAGCCTGACTTTATCCCAAGCCAAGATAAACAAAAGCCAGCACATTTGAAGCTCTGTGTTGTATCACATTTGTTTAATTCATACAAATAAATGCAGAAATGACAGGTTGTGGTTTTACATTAGCTAGGTGCAGCACCTTCATTTTTACCCTTCGGTTTAAGTACAGATTAAACAAACAAGAGGTGCTATTAGGTAGTTTGTGGTTTTGTTGAACAGGGCTCAGCTAGCTGTGTCTAATTTGAGTTAATGAACTTCACTAACTCACTTTAAATGAATTATATTTTGTGGTTTTAAAATGAAGTTTTTCTTTCTTATCTTATCAAACTTCAAACTTAAATTTTGTTTAAGAACTTGTCCGACAAGTTGCCAACCAAAGCTGAGTTAACCTTTTATCAGCCTGCAGATGATTAACCACGCTGTATGCCCCCCTCACGTTGTTAATTGGCTTGATAATGTGTCAACATAATCCTCTTGAAGGCAGTGGCTGAAATAACATGGAAACTGTGCTGATTCGACTTTGTAATAACACGGCGAGGGAACTTTCTGGGCCGTTCCAGAGTGATTGACAGGCAGTAGAGGGAGAGAAACTTGACCCTGAAGTCATTTGTTTCCAATCATGTGAAATGGCATCCTGAAACAGGAGAGACGCCTGGCCGAGAGTCGGGATGTGTAAATATACTCTGCCTTCATTAGATTAACATACACACTGCACAAACACGCATACGTCAGTTATCTCCTAATAATAGTCGCCATACACTCACAAGCAGATGTACACACACCTACATACACATCGTCTTTTGCCCAGTCAGCTTTGTGCCCTCCAGCCTTCACTTGTATTTGGCTCTGGGAGTCTCTTGTGAAGGTTTATACTGGATGCTATTTTCTCTGCAAACTCAATAAAAGATGGTTATTTATCAGGTCAGATTATGGGACGTGACTTAGCTCAGCTGTAAAGTTGAAAGTGAAACCAGCTGTGGCTGAAATTGAATTACACTGAGTGAGTAATGTGAAAAGCAAGGGCAGTTTAACAGTTATTAAGCGCTCTTCTACTGCACTATCAAGCAAGCGTTGCTTCAAACTACATTTTGAATTTCTCTCCTCACGTCCCACCAATGTCTCCTTTTTTATCTCAGTGACATCCTCTGGAAACACCGACAAGCTCATGTCAAACATGGGGCGACTCTGAGATCCTCCTCAGTTATGCGTTGGATCGCAGCAGCGCTGACAAGAACCCGGACCCCTCCGTGCATTTGTTCGATGCTTCCTACGTGCGCGTATATGCTTGCAGTATGGCCACAAGTGTGTGTGTAAGACGCAGGTCAGTGGGGCATTGCAGAGGCATGTGCTCCCTGACAGGCCTCTGTCTTACAGGAGCAGAGGTTAGATGAGTGGAGGACAAACTGCTTTAACATGTGTCCTGGCACCTGGCCTGCATGTTTGTGTGCGTGTGTGCTTCGTTTTTTGGGGGTTTCCTCTGGGCCTCACGCTCATTCCATTATCAAAGAAAGTGTTAATGACACAAACAGCTCTCAACAGCACTTTCCCCTCACACCTCGCCTCTCTGGTTTCCAGTCGGTGATACTGTGTGTTCATTATTGAACTGATTTGTGCAACAAAGCGATGCTCCACTACTGTTATGCTTTGGAGGGAAATATTACACTTTTACTCCACTACATTTACATCACAGCTATAGTTAGTTTTCAGATTTAGATACAAAACATATGACTGGTTTATAAAATATGCACTGATTTAAGATTAAAACATAAATAAATTAATTGCAATGAGATCCACTTAAACTAACTACAATATTAAAGCACTGCTTACATGTTAGTGCATCAATAATGTCGATGCATTAAAATAATAATATTACACTGACAGTGAGTACTTTTAACACTTTTAATTTGAGCTGTGTGGATTTCAGATAATCAAGAATTTTCTCAAACCTTGATTTCCCTGAAAAGCTCCAAATAATATAATTTCTTTTGGTTAGCAAGGTTTTGATAATTAAAGTACATTTTGGTGCAAATACTTTTAACTTAAGTTACCAGTGCAGGACTTTTACTTTTTAGTATTTCTATGTGCTGATGCTACATTTACTTTAAATGATCAAAATACTACAGCTAAATACAGTTGTAGTTACTGTTATTTTACAGATTGAGATTTTAAAACACATGATGAACATCATAAAATCTGATGCACTGTTAAAGAAAAACAAAATAAAATATTTAAAATTGGCTCCTCTTTTACTAACCACATTAAAATTTTAATTACATGTTAATATAACAATGAAAGAGAACGTTTTAGCTGCATAGTTTTACTTTTGATGATACATTTTTGCTGTTAATATTTACACACCTGTATTTTCCGTCAGTTTAACGTGCTAAAAGTCATGTGAATGATCATGTTTTACCTCGGCCTCTTAATGTAATTCACTTTCTTTTCTTTTGTCATCAATGAGCTGTGTTGGAGTTCAGGGAGGCTGGAAGAGGGCTGTCAGCACTCAGTTCATGACCAACAAACACAACGCACACTCTGACCCTAGCTGTCCATCACATGGGGCCACCCCTCCCCCTAAAACAGTGTGTGTGTGTGTGCTAATTCCTTCCTCTGTCTGATGGACCTGAACGGGGTTGTACAGGTGCATGTGTGTGTGTGTGTGTGAGGCGCTCTCTGGCTTTGGTTTTATTTAATACACACCTATAAATCAACCCTTTTGGAACAAGAGATGTGAGATATTCTTTTTCTCTTTGCCCCTATCTCTGACACAGGGATTGATCGTTCTTACCTCTTTTTGCTTCCTGTGTATGACAGGTTATCACTCCTGGGACAGATACAGCAGAGAGAGAGAGAGAGAGGAGGGGGGGAATAAGGAAAGAGATGGAGAGTGATTGAGTGAGAATGATGCTCCGTGGCTGATGTATCGGATGGCAGATGAGGGGGCTGGGGTGAGGGTATGGGGTTGGAGAGAAGAGAGTGATTTAACGCCGGCCTGTACTCTCCTCTCCTCTTATCCCTGCCCCGCTTCTTTCATGTTTCAACCCAGGGTCGACCTGCCTGCTGCCCCAGATGGTGCTGTCTGTCTGGGCCTGCCCTCTACAGGATGTGCCCCCCGCGGCCCCACAACTACAAACCTATACTCGCTTAATTGATTTCAGGGAGGGAAGGCCCTCTTTCTCTTCTGTTTCACACACACACAAGACAGCTTGCCAACAGCTAGTGCCCCCAGTGCACACACACATACACGCGGCCGGCGCTGTGTGCTGTCAACGCTAATTCAATTTGAGACGCAGGAGTGTGACTAACAGCAGACCTGCAGAGTGTTTTACCATATGCACCACACACACACACACACACACATGCTCACACACACACTCCCAACAGTCACATCCACTGCAACCCTGTAATAATAATGTAATTCCAGAGGTAAAAATCCTCTGAATAGATCTGCTCTCTTCCTGTTTCTCTCATTATCAGGAGAAAGTCACCTTGTCAACAACTACAACAACACCTTATTAAACCCTTCAACTGTGTGCTGCCTAACCCAGAGTCAATGTACAGAACCAGCCAAGAGAGACACACATTCACAATTACAGTTGTAGCATGTTAAACCTGAAATCTAAAAGTTTGGTTACAACAAGAGAGAGAGAGAGAGTAAATACAACCACAAATGATTTAACTCTTATTTCTTCTTATTTCTTTTTTCCAAGAAAAATAAATCAAGCTATCACATGTTAAAGAGTTTTGAGGAAGCACAACATTCATAACAAATTCACAGAAACATATATAACAATGTATATATGTAAACACGAGTACAGCCATGCTTGAGGCTGGATTTTAATTCTTCAGTTACCAAACTAAGATTTGCCAAGTACAGCTGAGGTTCTGTCATTTGTAAGGAAGTGGTCATACATTAATTTTATTTCCTCCGTTAATCCTCAAATTAATTTCATTTGTTTTCTCGAGATCTTGAGTTATTTATGTTATTATCTCAAAATAACAAATTTCGCTTTGCTGAGATAATGGGATCATTTTCTTGAGATCTCTTGTGACCTGATGGTGCTAGATGATCACTAAACTTCGAGTTCATCCGATAGTTGTTTAGCCAAGCTGCTAGCATCCAAAGCAGAAAAAGAAGATAGTGTTTTTACAGTTTTGAAGCACATGGTGTAAATGAGAACTCGTAGTTTTGTTTGTTTCTGTCTGAGGCAACAGTTGCCTATGTAAAGTGATGAACTCTAATGTAATAATAAGGCGTGGCGCACATTCCATACTGCATCCAATGTGCGCAGACCGGCAGACAGCCTCAATAAAAAAGTAAAAGACAAGGCTACATGTCCATGTTCACGGGTTGTTTGACTGTAAGAGATATGCGGGTGGGTGATGGGGTGAGGTGAAATCTTAATGAAGCGTGCTCTGGAGGGCAGGGATGGATAGGGCCAGCTGTATCTGCGTGTGTGTTGTGTGTGCATGAGACAGTAAAACTGATTAAAAGCAGCATTAACACATCTGACAGGAAGCAATGGTCAAGAGGTGAGTGGAAACTGGGGAGAGCCTCGGGCTGGAACGATTAGACACACACTTATCAGCAGCAACAGCGGCAGCAACAGCAGATGGAGACTGGGGAAAGCCCTGGGCAGCAGCGATTGGTCACACATGCCCATCGATATCCGAGTAGAACCAATCAGCTCGGCTTCCTGTGTTTGACCTGACCCTTTACGCACAGTAATAGAATATTTCAAATAGGAGACGAGGAGGAAAAAGAAGACAGGGAGAGGAAAAGAGGGAAAAAAAGAGCCTGTGTCTCCTCATTGTATGAAACTTTTCTCCACCTTACGTAGATGTTACTGCCTATACACTCACAACTGATGACGCACTAATAAAACTGTTGAATTGTGACCACAAAGGTGTACCACAAAGATTAAACAAACAAGATACACATATTCTTGTATGTACTATTATAAGATACTTAATCTACACATATTTCAGTTTATATATTATAAATGGGCAGTATGCAGATTTTTTGTGAACTAAATTCACATAATGAAATTTGATAATATTATATTTTGAGTTTTAAGTGAGTAATAATTTTCTAAAAGTATCTTAATAACTTCTTAGGAGGTTTTCTGGACAGAACTACGTCATTTACTAATTATAGGGAAGAACAGCTCAATTTAAAAACAAGCAGGACTACAATTAATGAATATTTCCATTATTGAGTAATGTCACTTTGTGTGTGTGTGTGTGTGTGCGATTAAGAATTTAGTTTATGAAACGGCAGAAATATAATGAAATCCATCACAACTTTCTAGAGCCCAAGATGACGTCTTCAAATGTCTCAATATGATGGACCAAAAGTCCAAAACGCAGAAGGATAGAGTTATTGATATAGGACAAATAAAGACAGCACATCATCTCATGTCACAAGCTGAAACCAGAGAAGTTTTTCTTGAAATTTTCAATTTTGCTTGAAAAATTTCAGTCAAAATGCCTTTTGTCTTGTTTCAGCTCAAAATGCAAATAAATATTAATTATTGGAAACTTTATATTATATATAACATACAGCATGTTTAATTGTGTGCCTCGTGTCTCTGTATTGTATACTCTGTATGAAGCAGTTGTTTCCAGAAAACCTCTTGGATCTGATGATGAAATAATGAAATAATTGCATACCTTTATAACAGTGTTAGGTTATATTTTACTCTCAAGATAAAATATTGAGCTTTATCCCAGGTCATGACTAACTGGCTGGACTGTTACATATCCTGTGAGTGATTCATGTTGTAGCCAGTCCCCCTTGTTGTAATTAGAGCTTTTTCATCAAGCCGGTGTATGTGTGTGTGTGGCTCTGAGCAGCTCTCCCCGAGCTCTCGGCAGAAGCAGACAGGTCGGCCACGGGGATAAGACCACCGGCCCACCGGATCCCTGCCTGTCAGCAAGTACCTCTCCTCGAGGAGTGGAGAAGAAAGCTACTAGGTATCAACACCTGACACACAGATATACAAACATAAGATCCCTCTCTCCCCTCCAGAGCAGTGCTCATACAGGAGCTGTCTCCACCACATCTGGAAGAAGCATCCCTGCACATATGCTGAGATGCACAAAGTCAGAGAGAAAAATAGGCCTCTCTAAGACTCTCCCGGCTTTAATCATACTTAAAGAGATGGCCACTGAGGGTTAAAATAGATTTAAAACTAAACTTACCAAATAGATTTTGTGGCTCTGACAGCAGAGGGACATGGAATTTTAATTTCAGGTGATCTAACTCCTGGCAGAAATGACTGACAGCTGCTGGATCACTGGGGTCAGTGTTCTTTTGGACAACTCCGACGTCTGAGTGCTTGAAGACGTATGTGCGTAATAGGCAAAATAGAGACTTGTGTCAGTCTGGGGGTAGTGATGATGATTGTGAATGTAGTTAAGTGTGTGCTGATGATGATTAGGAAGGACACAAAAAGGGTCAGAGGTGGCCGAGTGTCACTCTGAAAGACTCCCATCAGCTTACGGGGCTGCGGGTGTGTTCACGTATAGATACTTGTGTGTGTTTGGACAGCACCTGTAATGGCTCCCAGCTGACTCTTGCCTGGCCCTCTGGGATATGGTGCGTTCTGTGTGTGTTTGTGTGTGTGTGTATGTAATGAGGCACTGGCATGCGAGCGGCAGAAGGCCGCTTCCTCTACAGGTGACACCTTTGACCTCTCATCTGTTCCCTGTTGGAGGAGAGAAAGAGGAGGGGGTAAGATGGAAAAAGGAGGTACATGGAGGTATGCAGGGATGCATACATTTCCCAAAACACAGCGATGAAGTGACCAAAAATATGTGACAAAATAAAACACGCTAAAAACTCTTTTAATGACTCGTCTTTGCATATAAGTGCACGGCTGGTCATGAGGGTGTCTACGTGCAGACAATCAAGAATATTCCAGCTTTCTTCAAAGCGTACTCAAATAAAACATTTACAGTTAAAAAAGTTCAATAAGTTTCAGCACAAAACGGTCGTGCACATCGTCAGTCGTGCGTGACAGCTACAGGACAAGCATGCTCCTAGTAACAACAAATCAGTCATTAAATAAATACATACATATATAAATAAATAAATATATTGCTTTTTGCATTTTATACATACTATATACTGGAATGAGGTATTCGCTTTTCAACAATTGTTTTCAGTTGTTTCCGTTCAATATGTCCAAGGTGTGCCACCTTAAATTTGAGTTAAATATGAGAGTGGAAATTAACATTAACATGGAAGTTAGAACAGTTAGTACCAGAATGTAAATATCCATATTGTTTCCTCTCCTTTAATAACAAACCTGGAACACAGAGGAGGGCACAGAGCTTGCAGGCACTTATACCTTTTTTTTGGTTTATTTTTTCACTCCCTGTCTCTTCTTGCTTCTCTTGCTGCTCTTGTCACTCCTCCTGACGTCATCTTTCTGCATCATTATGACACCTGGTCTCGCAGCCTGGCCAACCTCTGCGAGAGCTCGTCCTGATAGCAACGCAAAACAGATAAAACAGTCGTGTTAATGTCCAGCCAATGATAAGATGCAATGCAGATGTGCAACAGTTTGAAACAACGTTTTCTTCTCAAAGTGGGCCAGTTTTAAAACCCAAAACATCTTTACTTTATGACAGTATAAGTGACTACGACTATGCATAAAAAGAAAACCCTTCTAGATTTCGATGGAGCCTCATGTCAGAAAAAAACATCTGTCAGTGGGGCAGCTTGAGAAATTGCACTTAAAGTAAACCCTTGTAGGCTTGAAAGGTGAAGGCATAGAGTTTGTAGTTATGTCGGCGGCTGTGGTCAGTTTGAATTCTGCTGGTTACAATGAATTCCACTGGTGAGTTGTCATAATGGAAAACGCTTCAAAACATCTTCGGAACGACACAAACACTTCCTGCCACATAATCCACCTTTCCGATGCACGATCCGTATGAACACAGTGTTCCAAACAGGCATTGTTTAGGTGGAAAAGGATAAATACACTACTTCTGTGTCACGCTATCACTCTCCATGGCGTTCCACAGCTCCACCACAGGCCGTGTGTTTTAGCTACGGATAGCACTCGTGCAGTTTTCAGATGTTTTTGTGGATATTTCAATACTTTGACCACAGCCACTGTTCCAAACAGCCAACTCTCAATTGTGTGTTTCATTATACTTTCAGTTTCCATTTAGGTGACACTAGTTCATGTGTACCCATGAGACAGCCAAAGACAATGAAGGATAAGGTGTGGGTTCTTGTTCCTGGGATGTAAAACACCAAAAATAGTGACAGCATAATGATAAGTGTGGATGTGTTACCTGCTCTGTTGATGCCACAGATGAAGCAAGCAATGAGGTCTGGCCCGAAGGAAGCTCCAGGTTAAGATCCAACCTAAAAAAAAAAAAAAAGGAAAACACAGAAACAATCTCACCACAATTTCTACTCAGCTTCTTAGCTGTTAATAAAATAAAAAATAGGGCGATGTTAAAGTCGCTCTGACATAAAAACAGAGCTTCTTTAAAATAGTAACATTAATCTTAATGGGCTTTTTGTATTCACAAGGAAGCCTTGTAAACGCTGAAAGAGGTTTGTTCCATTTTTATATGAAAGTCATTTAAATAAAGCTTTTAGTGCGATTTATTCAGTGTTTTCTTTGTATTAAAGATTAAACTGTGTATTTTAATAAGTAGGGTATGCTTTTTTTAATTCTCTGTGTTTTTATTCATTATTCATCCTTAATCAACACTTGAGCTTTTATCATTAATGTTTTCAAACTGTTTGGAGATACTCACCCTGCTTCATCAGCCATCTCATGCAAGAGTGAATCCACTTCATTCTAGGGACCAACCAAGAAAATAATAATCAAAAGATATGCAATGTTTGAATTATTACTGGGGGTTAAGTAGCCACAGGAGCTCCCCTGGTTGTAAGATGACAGCGCTTATTACCTGAGGTGTTGTCAGAGTTGTGGTGTTGCCCATTGTGTCTTCCATCTGAGCTGTCTGCACATCAAGAGTTTCAAATTGGTTTTCAAACTTGTCCATTAATGCAGAGATCTGTAGAGAAAGATAGACACAAAAAACAACCAAATAAAAGCTTCATTAACATATTTTGTTTCACTTGGTTTGTGCATGTGTCTGTGTGCAGCTTCTTACCTTCTCCAGGTTCATGCTTTTCAGTGTAGCATCCATCGACTTGACCACTCCAGACATAGATTTGGAAACCTGGGCAAAAAACACATAAAATGAAGTGTTGAAGCGCCTGTAGTCTTCTTTTTATTGATCCAATTTGTTGTAATACAAGACAAGATCAGGGCCAAGTCAGACAGGGACTCTTGACATGGCAAAGCTTAAAGTGTTGTATCCTTATACGTCCACTAGGTGTCACTTTTACCTTTTTAACCAGATACCATCCTGACTACCTCTCATCCTACAAGCACCCCTAATATTTCAAGGATGACGCTGATTGAGAATTAATCTTGTCGTGACCAACCTATCAGTAGTTGACTAAATTAGTATAAAGGGGTTTATTATTAATGCTATTGTGTTAATATTTTATGAGACAGGCAGGATTATTACAACATACAGAGGCTCTGAGAGTTGTTTTCAGCATTACCATCCCACGCTGTGCCTCCATTTCTATAGACAGTATTGAGTTATATTCTATGCTATAATGCCTGCCCTACAGAGATTCTGAATTAGAGCAATTTAAAGAGGCTGTCACTCTAAAGTCTGAAGCACATCTAATGACATTACGTAATTGGTGGCTTTTTGTTTGCATGTCTGCTAGCCTCTTTTGCTCACTTTCACTCCCTCTGCCTCCTTTGTGAAGACTTTTGACTGAATGAATCTGGAGGAAAGACTACTTTGAGCTTTTTTTTTTTTAAACCTTAAACTGAAATAAAAGTGTTCAAAACGTACTAGATGCAAAGTGAAATATCTGGTAAATATGCATGTCTACCATATGTGGTATAACCTATTTATATTTTATACCAACTGTCTTCATATTTTCCTGTGAATACAGGGGTTCATTCTTATGCTATCTACCAAGGAGGCAACATCCCCACTTCGACTATAGGTGGGGAATTTTGTTGCCCATCTCTGGCCTTCATTTCTATTCATCTCTTTCTACTATTGCAATCTAATATAGGCTGAAAATCACTACAGCAGAGAGCACAAACCTCTGCACCTATCCTCTAAACCTATCTGGCAATATCCTGAAAGATGGAAGGTATGATTTTCACCTGTTGTCATTTACCTGTTACGCAGCATCAGAAAGCAAGGCAAGTCTTGTACAAACATTGACCTGCAGTCCTGACCTTATTCATAGTGACAGCAGTCTGGACCCTAGAAGCCACAGCATCCACACGTGCACTCATCCTCAAGAAGTTAATGGACTGATGCTTCTGACGGATGGCATTCTCGGCATGGATCTTTGCTGCCTCCATGTTACCCTTCTGGATAGCCTGGGAAACAAATGTAAGAGGAGGTCATGTATTAACATTAAGTAAGCCCAGCATTTCTCTTTTAAAACTCACAATTGAAGAAGCCAACCTGCTTCACTTTAGCCTTTTCTGCCCTTTCCTCTTTGTCACATTTCTTGGAGTTTCGCTGTAGCTCCTTGGCAGCAAACTTGAGGTTGAACAAGTGTTCTGTATGGCTGGTCAGGGGATTGTTTATTTCAGTAATGGTAATAATAATATATGAACTGAAGCACACAAAGACATTGAGCTAGCTCACTGGAAGCAAGATAAATTGTTGTGTAAGCTCTACCAAAGAGTAATCAAATTAGTTAGGCGAGCTAGCTTCCCAACCATTCATTTGCTTCATCAGTAAATGACTGTGCATACATTACAAGCTATCCCCGCATCAGAACTAGCTACTAAACCAGCTACTGCTCGGTATCTGTATCTACCGTTATACATGTTAGACCACACCTGAAAGGATACTCTCCATGTTCGACGACATGATTAAGATCTCAGGTGACTCAGCCTGGTTATACACAGCTACAAAAGTAGCATCCAGCCACTCACAAACGTTTGTTTTGATTTCTCATCCAAGCTAGCGCACATTCGTCACTGTGGCAAAAGCGAGAGGCTTAACGTCCGAGTACTTCCGGGTTTGCTTGAAATCAGTTAATCAGAGTTTGCAGTTTCGTATTTGTCTCGGAGTGAAAACGACTTACTCGTAATTGTCGGGAAATCCCATTTCAGTATTTTTTTTATTATATATTCAAGTGACAAAACGTGTAAATCGCTTATAAAACGATGAAAATTAGGCGGTGTTGTATCACGCATGCGCAGCACTGTGACGTTAAAGCGCTGCTAACTTCACTCATTTTCCTTCCGGTTTTAGCTGTTTTGTAGCATATTCATAACATATGGGTAAATAATAACATAATATTACACAAATGGGTCCGTGTATGATATGATTTACCGTTCCTGCTGGTTAAATACATCGATATGTAGCTACCCTATGATATATGAACTATCTTGACTTGTCTTCTTCCCTCTTTGACTTACAACAGTTTGGTTCTGTCTGTGTCTACCTTTCACCGTCGTCGTCACGCGGTCACGATTTTGCATGGCGTGCTCGCGCTCTCTTACGTCACACACGACGAGAGAAGTGGATATGTGGCGCGCGAGCAGCAGCAGACAAGTTCCACACCGAGGCTATAAATAGTTTGTACCCGGTACCTGTTAGGTTTGTGGTACACGTCTAGTGACGTCATTTGTGCTTTTTTTTTGTGGAGGGGAGTAAACTGACGTTTTCTACTTTGCCACTCCGCTGTTTGCTGTTTTTCATGTTATTTATTTATTTTATTTTTTTGATGAATCAACGTATTACATCTGTAACCGTTGAGAGAACGGTAGTCGGGGCTGGTTTGTGACCTGACTGCCGTTTGTGACCTGACTACCGTTCTCTCAACGGTTACCGTTGAGCGTTGAAAGGTAGTCTGTCTGGTTTGTGACCTGATGATGGGGGACTGTCTTGGTAGTGATGAAAACGACAAAGAAAATGCAACAATAAGGTCAAAAACATCGGTTGTCCGGAGAGAAAAAAAAAAGATTTCAGCCGAAGGGGGCTGGGTTGGGCTGGGTTGGGGGGAGATTAACGGTTGGGTCAGGGGAGGAGCAGCATGGATGACTCATACTGTATCTACTGATAGTCTGTATGGACACAGCACTGGATATAGCTAATGATGATGGAGCAAGTGAATGAGAAGTTTTTTTTAAATAAATATTGCCCCCAAAACTAAGATAGCCACTTAACAAACACACTTCTGGCCTCAACTTTAGTGCAGCCATGGTAACATCTGATATTTAATCAAGTTTAACTCCCATTTATACGACTAAATACACCAGCAGGCACACTACACAGTGCCTCCTCATCCAGCTGTCTCCTGGCTCTGAATTTAGCTCGTAAACTTATTTTTAAGACACATGGTGGCACATATTTATTATAATACACCTGTTACACCCCCAACACAACACACAACTCTAATATCATTGTGACCGTACACACACACACACACAAAACACACACACACACACACTCCCTAGTCATAACTGAATGACGGCAGGTCGCTATGGAAACTGCGTTACGCTCCGGGCGGCCGGAGGAGAAAACAAGAGCGCGAGGACTCGTTTCAGTCTTCATTTCAGCACCACGCGAGCTCCTGGACAGCGCCCGGATGAACTCGCGCACAGATTCGAGCCTCGTATGCCTTATAAGGGACAGAGCAGCATCAGCGACCAGCCTAACGGGAGCCGGTAGGGACCTCAAAAGCGAAAGAAAAACACATATAAGAGACGTAGACACTCCGGACCTGAAACTCGGTGGATACTCGAGGTTTGATTCAACTGACAAGCCAGGAGCCAGTCGCTCCCTCAAATGTCACAGCAACAGGTAAGAACCTTCAGCTTTGTGAAGTTTGATAATTTACTTTTCCCCCCACCTATATACAATGTGTCTTTTTTTATCCAGGCACTCCATATACATGTGCCTCTTATCCTGCCAGGCACTTAATTGCGGTTAATTGCCCTCACCTTGTAGCCGAGGAGTAAGTAAGTGCGTGATTAGGTGATTGGACTGAAGACCAGCGGGGCAGAGTGTAATTCAGCAGGGCTTTGGATCGGTTCCAGTACATTTTTTAGGTAGTAATAGACTGTGAAATAGTACAAAAGGTAAACTATAACCTCTAGTTAGTTGCTATTTAAAAAGTATTGTTAGGGCAAGTTTAGCTGTAAGATATATTTTGCAGTGTAATACAAGTAATACTGAGTTGTTTAACCATTGTTTATGGGATCATAAGTGCTGAAGCTAATGAAATAGAAAAAATGCTAATAAGTCTGGGACATATAGGGCTAAACTGAGTTTTATATCCACAAGACATACTTGTTCTTTCCCCTTGTATACTACTTTATATATCAGCCTAAGTTTACAAAGCATTATTGTGTGTGTGTGTGTGTGTTTTACTCCAGTGTATATGAGACCCTCTGTTTTGCTGGGTTTTCAATGGCCATAGATTATAATGTGAGCTGAGCCGATACGCCTGGATGAGTCACTCAGGCTGCAAGTTTGCAGAAGAGTGCGAAAGGGGAGGGGGAGATAACAGGGGCTAGCTGGGAAAACAGTCCTGCATTGCCTCTCTGCTACCTCAACACATTGTTTGATTCTATAGATGATCAGTGTCACCATCTGGAACTGTATTTATCACCTTTGGATGTATGATTTGATTTTATTTTTGCATCTTGAGGTTGTTAAAGTGAGGCTCAGACAGATTCTCTGACTCAACTTATTTGTCCTCTGCTAGGCATAATCTGTTCTTTTTGAATGAGCTGAAGTCTTTTGTAGCTTTACAGACGCTAAGAAGCAAGTGTTTGCTGAAAAGTGTGCAACATGAATTAGATTTATAATAAACACTCCCTATAATAGATTTTTGTGGTTGTGGCAGACTATAGACCTCTGATGTCTGACAAACTGCCACCAGAAAGCATCCCATTACTGCTCATTAGTATCCCCATGTTTACCCTGCTAGTATTGACAAATCATAGCAATCAGTTGCATTCAGCTGTAGTACTGAGTGACATCTATTGATTAAACCAAACAATAGATCTTAATGGGCTGCTATAAACCACAGTTGCACACTCAAACCCGAGCACTCCCTGAAATACTTATGTGCACCCACAATCACATACTCTGTCACATAACAGAGACTCTTCTGGCTGACTCGGTCAGGCAAATATTGTTTGGTTTATTGAAAAATATGTCTAGATTGTAGAGATTGATTGATGGGGATCTGGAGGCAGGGGCGACGTGCCTAACAGCCAGGAGGATTACACATATGAAAGTCAAACAGGAAAAAAAATTGACTCCTATTAAATCCCACTTTGTTCCAATTTGTGTTACAATTTGCAAATGTGTTATATAAAAGCCTGCATGCGTGCACACACACGAGTGTGTGTGTGTGTCTGTGTGGGAGTCATTGTTTGTAATGTATACACATCATGTGCTGCACACACGGACACAAAAACAGATGCATGTCTTTAATTAGTGACGTTGCTGTGATTAATGCAGTCTGCTGGTGATGACTCATTCAGCTTAACCCTTGCTCCTCTGGTGAAAACAATCAAAGATTTACTCTGCCTTTGCATGCATTATTATTATAATTACTACTATTACTATTGAGTATATGTATATTTTATGATTATTTTGTGCAGTGTTTTTAAAAGAACTGAACCAGATATTGCGTCTGACTGAGGTGGAGTGTAAATAAAAAGACTAATTGCTATGATAGTAATCATGGGTGGTAAATATTATGCGTTTCAGATTCTGTGATTCCAGTCAAACATGTCCTTTTTAATTTGTTGTGATCTGGTTGAGCAGTGGAAGAATATTTATGCAAAGCATATCTATGTGGATCGCTCCATGTGTCAGCTTGTCAACACAGCAGTTACATTAGCATTGTGGAAAAGCTGTCAGCCAAGCTGTGACTTGCAGACAGCAGACTGGCAGTGAGTGTGCATATGAGTGTGAGTGCTAAGTATGTGTGTGTGAGAGAGAGACAGAGAAAGTGAGAGAGTTAAACACAGCACATTTATTAGGGAGTTGTAATAAACTCTCATTGTCGTCCTCCATCTCTCCCTTTCAGGGCAGCAGCATGTCTAAAACCAAATCCAGTCAACGGTTCCACAGCCTGAATGCAGAGCAGGTAGAAGTCCTCCATCAGGTTTTGTCGGAGGTGGTTCCAATCCACGGCCGTGGGAACTTTCCCACATTGGAGCTGCGTCCTCGAGACATCATCATAGCCGTGCGGGCCAGGCTGCAGAAGCAAGGAATCGCAGTGAGAGATGTTCGTCTGAACGGCTCCACGGCTAGCCACGTCCTCGTCCGAGACAACGGGACAAGCTACAAGGACCTGGACATCATCTTTGGAGTGGAGTTGCCCAGTCAGGAGGAGTTCCAGGTATGGTTACTGTACTGCTTGGTTAGGAAAAGGAAGGAGGTTAATGTAATAAGAGTTGAGAATTAAAAGGCATTAATTCTGCTGTATTATCCTTCAGTGCGACACTGAATCTCTATGATCTCTAGGGTTTATTTTTTAAATGCTAGAACGATAATTGTGTTATTGTAATTATACCCATAATTATAATAAGTCTGAATTAAGGTACTGGTTTCAATATTTTTAATTGCATTATACAGTAAACTAAACCACCAGAGAATATGAACAAAATTGCATTCAGATTACAGTCATTAGTTGTAGTTGTCATGTTGTTGACCTCTTCTCCTCCCAGGTGATCAAGGAGTCAGTGCTGGGCTGCTTGCTGGACTGCCTACCTGCTGGGGTCAACAGGGAGCGGATCAGCAGTGCTACAATGAAGGAGGCCTATGTCCAGAAAATGGTGAAGGTTTTCAATGAGCATGACCGCTGGAGCCTCATTTCACTCTCAAACAACAGTGGCAAAAACCTGGAGCTCAAATTTGTGAGCGTCCTGAGGCGGCAGTTTGAGTTCAGCGTTGACTCCTTTCAGATCATTCTGGATCGTCTCCTGGAGTCCTACATGCAGCAAGAATCACAGCACAAAAATAACACTGTTGATCTTAAGGACCAGCCTGCAGAGAATCAGAATAAAGACCCTAACTCTCTGCTCAAACAGGCCACTGCTCCAGAAACGGAAAACTCTACTGTCAAGGACTTATCTAGCAAAGAGGGGGCACAGATCAGTGAGACACAACAGAGAGATGAGGTGCATGAAAAAGACTCCCAGACAGAGCTCTCACAGCAAACTGAACATTCAGACCAGACAAAGCACTCCAAAGTTGAAAAAGACGACAAAGAGAAAACACCTGTAGAGTTGAAAGACGTGTCAGAACAAAGAGACAACTTCAATGAGAAAGACTTCTCTGACCAGACATCTCTAAACCTTTTGTCAGAAAAGAAACAAACCTCTGAGGAAACAAAACCACCAACTCATCTTGAACTCAGACACGAGCCAGAGCCCGCAGACAAAACCAAATGCTTAACGAAGGTAGAACAGTCAGAGCAAACCCAGTCCACTGACGGCCAAGAACCAGCACATACGAATCAGAAAGACCTTTCTGCTGAAAAAGAACAATCTGACCACACAAAACCCCCTGATGAACAGAAAGAAATCACGGAGCAGATGGGACAATCCAAGCCACCGAAAACCTCAAACAAAACCCAGACAGAGTATCTAAACCCGGTGGAAGAAGAGCACAGTACAGATGTCTGTAAGTGTTTCAGTGAGGATCAGAGAGGCAATGAGAAAGATGAAACACAACATGTCTCTGCTCCAGACTCCAGCACATCTTCACATGCAGAGATACAGACGCAGTTAGCAGATGAAAGAAAAGAAGAGACCGAGACAGGAGAGCAAGCAGATCAGGAAAATGATACTGAAATAAGTGAAGTGGCAGAAGACATTTTAGCATCAGAAGCAAAAAACTTAAAAGACACCCAGGGTATTGATTATTCCTGCTCCACCTCTTTCATATCTTTTACACTTCAGAACACAAAGCCTACTGGCCCACAGGATACACCGGAGATTCACAGCACACTACACACAGATTGCTCAGAAAAAACACCTAATACACTTGATGCCGTCAGCCCTCCAGATACTCAGGATATTTTACCTGCACCACCCAGCCTTGTTGCCGACAAAAAGACCTCCTCTTCTCCCTCTTGTAAGGCCTCAGATAGACTATCTCACATGGTGGTGCTCAAACATTCCTCTCCCAAGCCTCCTCGGAGGATGTGTAGAAAGGTTGCCCCCAATCCTTCCCCCAGTCCAGTCTCTGAAAACGAATCTGTTATAGTGCCCTGTCTAGATCCAAACCCCAGCCCTAGCCCTGAACCTGAGTTAGCCTTTGACCCAAAGTCAACAGCTGCTAGTTCAGACCCTACAACTGTCCCAACAACCAGTATCTCTACTGAAACAAACCCAGGGCCTGAACCCAACCCTTCCAATAACCTAGTTTCAAATTTAGACCTTACCTCAGCTCCTGATCCAGCCCCTGATATAATCTCCACCTCTGTTGTGGACCCTATGTCTGATTTACCAGAGCCATCATCGCCTCAGCTTATCACAGAGAGTTCAGGTGAGACAGATATTCAGAGCCTAGAAGAGACTCCATCTACACATGTGGCTTCTGATGAGCAAAGCCAGTCCTCCACTAAAGAAACTGTCCCCACACCCAATCACCCACAATCAGAGGCTCTCGACTCAGTGGACATGTTAGCTTCAGACACTGATACGTCCAGCTCAAACACCCAAGAACCTGTACATACCTCACAAGTGGAGCTCAGCGATGAAGATGAAAACAGAGATTTACAAACCAAAAAGACAGACTTGAATCAGCCAAATTGCAGCCCACAAGAGACCACACTTAGCTCACCCTTCTCGTCCCAGTGTGTCGACCCTAATGTTTCCTGTCTCACCCTCCCATACTCAGTCTTTCCCCTCCCTGCTTCACTCCCTCGCCACCCAGCCTCAGTCCTCCCCCATGTCTGACCCCTCCGTCTCACTGCCTCTCATCTCCGATGCTGAGCACCGTCAGCCCTGCTACAAGCTTTAGCTCTCCACCCCTGAGTTTTAGTCCTACCTCATCCTGCCTCAGTACACCTCCTTACCTTACCCCTCCTATGCTTAGCCTCAGCCCTCCTCCACTCTGTCTAAGCCCCCCTTCCCCCTGCCTCAGCCCTCCCCTCCTCTGCCTCACTCCGCCGATGGAGTCAGAGGACCTTGTACCTCAGGTATCTTCAGACATGGAGCCTTTGATACTAAACACAGACAGCGAGGAACAGATTAAAGAGTCCTCCCCTCAGACAGGAATTCCTCTGCTACAGTTGGAGGATAAAAAAGAACAAGATAATATCTCATCATTGCCTCGGGTTGCAGAGCCTGTTTCTTTTCCAATCACAATCCCAAGCTCCACCTCACATGTGCTGCCTCCGTCTCAGTGTGGAGGCCCAGGGGAATCTGGCCCTCCAAAGGCAGATGAGGCATCCAGCTCTGTGCCTGAAAACAAAGAGGTCCCTAAGGTACCCGTAGACATGCCTGAACAGAGCAATGGTCCTCAGGCATCTGGCTCGGTCCCTGCTGTCGAGGTCTTGGCAGAGAGCATGTATGGTGACTTTGAGGCAGCCATGGACCATCTACGCTACCGCCTAATAGCGACCAGGAACCCCGAGGAGATTCGAGGTGGTGGCTTGTTGAAATACAGCAACCTGTTGGTCAGGGACTACCGACCAGCCAGCGAGACTCAGATAAAGACACTGGAGCGCTACATGTGCTCGCGCTTTTTCATCGATTTCCCTGACGTGCAGGAGCAGCAGAGGAAGATCCTATCCTACTTGAAGAACCACTTTATCGGCGAGGAGAGAAGCAAGTACCAGTACCTGATGACGCTGCGTCGTGTGGTAGATGACAGCACAGTGTGTCTGATGGGACATGAGAGGCGTCTGACACTGAACATGATCACAGTGCTGGCACTGAAGGTTCTAGGAGAGCAGAACATTATCCCCAACACAGACCACGTGACGTGCTTCTACCAGCCTGCCCCATACCTTGCTGAGCACAGTGCCCCCTATTTAGCAGAACCCAGCTACTGCAGCTACTACATACCCCAAGGGGGATCAACTCTGCTTTACCAACCATACCCCTTACACCTGCACTCACAGACTGGACTAGTATAAAATACACAAACACACACACACAATTACACAAAACACACAGTTAAGCAAGGGTGCTCGTCCTGAAGAAAGAGCTGGAGAATGGAAATATAATCCAGGGATAAACTGTTTGGTCTATAATAGACCTATGGGGGCGGGATTGAGTGGGTTTTTACAGTAAACTCCCAGAATACTCAGTAAGGTTCTAACATGATTATATATAATTATGGGCTTTGTGGGAAAATAATAATTCTTCAGATATTGTTAAAATTCCAGAAAATGCTGTATGCACTGCATGAGTCATAGCCTTTTGGTCTCCCTAGGAAACCAACTGTGCTGTTGACATTCACAGACATGCGCAGACACACACACAAACATGTACACACACTCACTAACTCACTCACTCACTCACTCACTGACACAAAACACACTTCCAGGTTCTTGAATTCTTGTACACTCTTTTCATGTTCTTACTGTGTTGTTCTTAAATGGGTTTGTTCAGAATGTGGACCTTGCCTGTGGTTGATATTGTGCATGGATAAATTAGGACTGTTCTCTCACTGCCAAATACTGTGTGACTACTATGCTTCTTAAACAGTTTAATGTAACTTTGTTAATCCTTTACTAAAGGGGTGTATTCTGAAAAAAAAATATATATACACAGAGGGACAAGTCTACCAGTGTGTACAGTACTTTGATTAGAACACACACATGCATGCACAACACATACACACAGATACATACACGCAAACAAACATACGTATACTGTATGCACACAAAGTTAGACATGCATGAGTAGCTAAATATATATATATATTACATCTTGAAGTCAAAGGCTTTTAATTTAATAAAAATTGATCTATTTTTGCAAGACTTTCCAAGATAATACTCAGTGGTACACAGACTGGTTAGTTCCTACAGAAAATGCCAACAATAATGCCTTTGCAATAGACTGTACAGTGTATTGATTACAGTATATCGTGTGCGGATACACTGCATTGTTTTCAGGTAAATTGTGTTAAGATGTAGTGCTTGATTCCTTTCCCTCGTGGAGTCTTTTCTGTAATCATGTGAAGTACTGTACCATCTAGTGTTGATTTATTTAATGTTAAAGTTTACTCTTTGGAGGTGGTCAGGTTATAACCATCTTTGGGTCATCTCTAAACATGGCAAATCTGTCGAAACCGAAGGAATTACATGTAAACTTTGTGTGATTCTTCTGAGCATGATTCCTCTAATTCCCGTCAGTCAGAATCAACATGAAACAAGTTGGAATCCACCTCAAACCTGTTTGAATCTAAGTTCAAAGCTGTGCAACAGCAACTATGACCAAAGATGGTTCGGTAGGGAAAATCAAGTGCCTAAATGTGAGACATCATTGGCATGTCTTTATCTCACTGCACTGGGGGTGTTAAATGGGGTGGGCTTGGGGCTGGGTTGGGTGTGTGTTCAGTTGTTGACCCCTGTTATTGCTGCCCGTTTTGATGTCTTCTTTAATGTAGTCCTTTGTTGTAGTTTATTCATGTACATTTTGATAAAAAAATAAAGGGGAAACTCAACAAACTTTCCGATGTCAGAGAAACTGAATTCTTTCAGCAGCAAACTTTCAAGAGAGAAAGATTCCAACAGCAATTTTTTCTTGTCTTTTTTTTTTTTTTGCTCCATTTTCATTCACCCATCTTCCACTTTTCCCCTGAACGACGTGTTGTGCAGCTTACGTATCCTCCCCATGATTGCGCTCTGCAATGATCCACTTAAGCGTGACTGTCAAATCACGATGGTGCCCGGGAGAGCGACCCAAAGCTGTGAAATTCTATCTGTGTGAGGCCTCTTATCACAAATCACCTGTCCTTTTAGATGCGCTTGGACCCGAATGACGCACTCTCTACGCAACTAACCAGGCTCAACAATGTGTAAATGTGAGGAGAATATGGTTTGTGAGGTGTGAGACTGAAAGGGGAGACAGGAGAGGAGGGGGCCAGAGAGAAGTGTGTGTCTGTTCTGATGGGAATATATGTGCAGAGGCGGCATCAGGTGGTCACCTTCTCCAGCTAGTAATTGAAGAGACCTACAGTATAATGAAACAATAGGACTCCCTCCTTACTCCCTTATTGCCTCCGTCCTTGCCTCCCACTTTACACCACTGATAAGTCGTTGGCACAGAGGGAGGTGGGGCGTGTGATGACATATAGTGACACTGCCACACCATCTATTTACACATAGTATAAGGTTGTTTTAGAGGTTGAAAGCATGCAGCTCTCTGGGAGAGAAATTGGGGTCTGTATCAGCGTCTTGCAGACCTCTGAGGCACTCTTGTCCACTCTGGGTTTCCATAGAGACAGAGACAGACAGCACAGTGGGCGCAGAGAGCATGACGAAAGACAGGGAAGACCCACACACCAATGAGGGGGCGAGAGATGAAAACAAAGAAAAAGGAAAAAAGAAGGTGGGTGAAATGAAACAGAAAGGTAGTGGACAGAGAGATGGATGATAAAATAGAGTTGAGGGGGAGATGGAGAGTGTGAGTTATAGATAAAGCAAGGAGAAGAGGAGCAGGGGAGTTGTTGGGGGGCAGAGCGTGGGAGGTTGTCAGGCCTTCAGTCACAGGGGAGTCACTGTGAGGTGGCTGCAGTGACGACAGCAGTGATGTTAGAGCAGGGGCATATACACACACACACATATGCAAGAGCGTGGACGCGCATACACGCAGCTGCACGCACATCAATTTTCCTAATGGCCTGCCCACCCATCCGCCCTCAACAAACAGCTTCAAATTCACAGAGACCAAAAAGAGAATATCACCCACATATCTGTCTTTCTGTGGTAACACATTTGATTTGACTATCTCCTCAGTGTCATTTTATAATCTGTCATACAGGTTTGGCAGCTTTAACAAGCAAGTGAAAGGCTTTTTTATTTGTTCATATTTCTTCCAGTTTGTGGGCACATGCAGCCTCTGCAGTACAGATGAAAATAAATGCATCAGTTTGGGGCTAGCAGAGACTTAAGGGATCGAACATGTTGCTCTAACTCGTGTTAATCAAAATAAATGAATTCCTCTGTAAGTTTCTGTCAGTTAGCAGTCCCTTTAAAGTCTCATGTGGGAGCTGTGTTTCTTCTGAATGCCATGATAGTCACCACCGAACCTGCTATTAAAAAAACACTCAACTCACTAACAGCATCCATAATCATTTGTCAGGGTTTGCAGACAGACTTCTGAACAACAGGTAAGAAAACAGATCCATAGTATTCACCATTCATAATTTTTTTTTTTCATTCACTACAACCTCCCCCCTCACCCCCCTTAACCCGTACCACCCACGTCCTTTATCGTCCTCCTCACCCCCTCCCTCCCTTTTCACTGTGTGCCTCCCACCCACCTGCTTCCTTGACTGCTATGACTCAGTCCTCTTCCAGCTGAGGGTACAAGAGGATAAAAACCTTGATGTAAAAACAGCCAAGAAAACCATTTTACTCAAAGAAATAGAGCAATTGGCAAGGCGAGTGGCTGCTGCATCTTTAGTTCTAATGCCAAACACACATACCTCCAGTCCCCCCCCTCTCCACACACACTTATTAGAAATATATACAAGCACACACACACACGCCACCCCCCACACTGAAATTGATGCGCTCTTACTTTATCTGCTAATTCATCCTTAACAGCAAAAAATGGGAAGGCAGTGAGGAGTGTTTCAAAAATAGTTTTTCATTTCTCTAGATAGAAGTCTGTGTCGTCACGACTCTGTGACATGGATGAATGATTTCTTAAAGGTGAACCTGCCCAATACATACCATACATGGAGCGTGAATCAGAAAACCTTGAGGAATTGAACCTGTCCATCATTTTACTCTGCTGTTCCACAATTTCAACCCTCTGTGTTCATTTTTGGCTCAGACTGTACCATTATTACCTTAACTCCTCTTACATCAATCCAAATTGTGCAGCAATGCAGAATATAGTGGGAGACGATCCTGTTTGGTGTCTGTGTCTCCTCTCTGCTTCTCTCTATTCAGGAACCTGTGGATCACTGAGACCTTACTTTATTAATTATGCAAAAATAAATGCAGCATAATGGATCATTATATTAGCCATGTGACAAAGACACACGCTTACATAACAGATAATCAATCAGGCGGACGGGAAGACAGATTGAGTTGTATTATTGTTTTATTATTTTACATTACATAGTGCCACTGTGTGATAAGTTATCAATATCATTATTATTTATATGAATATTAATAAACAAAGTGCCAAGTTAGTTAATTACTGTAAATTAAATTAATTCCACTGAGTTTGCACATTAATCTTCTGCAATCTATTAGCTTGAGCTCGAGTCTTTCATTTTTTGACAGAAAGCCTGTGTTCAAACTGAAGGTGTTGACTTTAAAAGATGTCATCCAGTTGCATGAAGGGAAATATTTTCATACTGAAATATTTTTGTCTAATGAAATCTGTTTTGTCTAATGTATCTGTTATCAGTGATTAGTCACTTTTAAGAATAAAAAGATCTTAAAAAGATCTGTGATTTATTTTTCTTTCTCACATTAATCACCCCAGAATCAGAAAGTAGCTCTGTGTCACCATCTATAACAGCTATGTGTTATATCAGTGTCTAATAACATCATATATAATAGTAATAAACTAGCATTTTTCTTTTTGATACTTAAAGTTTGTTTAGATTATCGTTTTTTATTACACTTTTACTTGTAATGATGTATTTTTGGTACTTTAGTAGTACAATGATCCGTGTTCCACCACTGGGAGTTATAATCATAGATTTATCTGACTCTTATGCCTGTAGCCTTATGACTGATGCTACAGTGTTTTTTAATTCTCTGATTACTAATCTTGCCTACGACACATGATTGTTTGTCTTTTTTCTTTTATTGTATGAATAAGAGATAATGAACGCTTGACATCATCAGCAGGTGAGAGTTGAGAGTCAGATCTGCGTGTCTGTGTGTTTGTTTTTGCTCGGGGTGGGTGGGAGGAGTAGGGGGGTGGACTGTTTGTGTGTGCTGATGTTTATGCCTGTGATCCGTGGTGCTGCTGCTGTTTGCAGTGAAGCATGTATTAACATGGGACTGGATGGAAGAGGAGAGGAGTGTCTCTCACTCTCACTGTGTGTGTGTGTGTGTGTGTGTGTCTACATTGATTGACGTCACAGACGCCCACCCATTTCCATCTTGTCTGCGTGTGCAGAGAGAATAGATCCCCATCTGCATCCAGCTCCCCCCTCTCTCTTCTTTCCTCCTCCCGGTACTTTCTCCTCTTCCCCCTTCTCTCTCTCTCTCTCTCTCTCTCTCTCTCTCTCTCTCTCACCCTGCCTCTTCCCATTCACTCGCTCCTGTGCATTTGTACACCCCCGTAGAGTGCAGCCAGCCCCGCAGATAAACAAGATAGTCGTACACAAACAGTTTAAGACAGCCAGACAGCAACATCCTCTCAGAGTAACATATTAGAGAACCTTGCCACTAAACATCTGTTCATTTCAAGCATCACTAAGGTCCAGTCTGGAGGGAGAATATTTGACTCAGGCTTTTTCACACAAAATGTCAGCGTGTACTTGTTGGCAACATGTGCGTGCGCCTCTTTCTATCATACAGTGTGTGTGTGCGTGTGTGTGTGTGTGTGTGTGTGTGTGTGTGTGTGTAAACATGTGCAAAAGTGTGACGTTCTTTCCACAACAAATGCTCATCCACATGCACACACTGGTATCCCTGGTGACGACAGGACATCATTTAAATCACTTCCTCTTAAAAGGTCATCCTGATCCTTTACGCAGAGAATCCCCCCCCTTCTTTGTACTATACACGCCACACACACACTAACACACATATCCACCCTGCGTGCAAGAGTGATGTGGACAGTGGCTGTGGAGGGGATGAGTGTGGGGAGGAGACGTGCGGCTGGAAATGCGTGGGATGACAGAATAGGATATGCACATGTTTAAAAAAAAGGGGAAATGGGGCTATTTTAGTCAACATATCATAACCCATCAGAGAGTTAAAGAGGACAGGCTGAGGACGGGAGGAGGGGGGGGGGTGATGTGCTCCCATGTGATTTCTAGACAGTTAAAAGAGACAGAAGAGGATGAATGAACTGCAGGCAGACTGGCAGATGGTCAGACAGACAGTTAAGCGGGCAGACAAGCATTCGGATCAGGCAGGGCAGGCAGCAAGCATGCACAGATGAAGGAGAAAATGATATTGGAGTAATTAGCTCTTTGATGTCAGAATGCCTGAACAGTGTGTGTACATCTGTGTGTGTGTGTGTGTGTGTGTAACGAGTCAGAGGCCTGATCACAAGAGACAGGATGAATGGACGAATCAATGAAGGTGTAGGAGCTGATGAATATCACAAGGTGGAAGATTAGAGAAGGTGGTGCAGAAAAGAGAGAGGCTGAGATCAGAAACTTTATGTCTGATCGATAAGCCTTAATGTATTTCCTTTAGAAATACATTAAGGCCCCGTCTGATTCGTCTGGCGGAGGTACGGGTTAAACAGAAAAGCATCAAAGAGATGATGCTGACAGAGGATTTAAAAAAAGTATGATTGGAGATGTGAATGAAAGAGAAAAGCCTGCAGGGATCCACAGTGATGTGTTTGAAGTGCTTTTTCGTGATGAAATCAATTCCTAGAAATATACCCCAGTATGAAATAATAACGCCTTTACAAGAGTTATAAATTGTAGGATTAATCAGAGCTCCCCAGGCTGCTATAAGCAGAAAAGTCCTCTGTGTGTGTTTGCAGAAATAAAAAATAAGACAACGCTGCCATCTAGTGGTGGCGCGGCGCAGTAACGCTTTGCACACAACAAAATATCGACAAAATGGAGCCCGGTACTCGGCCATGACAATGCAGGTCAGAGGGGCTGCAACTGCTGCACAGAACAGCGGAGGAAACACAACACAGAGTCACGTTTAGATGGAAATACAGGCGGTGATTCAAAGTTGAGTGAACACTCTACTGCAGCATTTCAGAAGGAAGGCCTGCTGCAGCCTGTCCAATCTGATTTAAGCTCTTTTTTAAAGGGAGGGCATTGCAAAACATTTGCAGCATTAAATCAGAAAAACGGCATATTTTATTACATTAAATAAAGTTTGGGCTTGAATGATTAAAGAAAGCATGCATGCACATTTACTCAATGTTTATGCTTTAGGCAAATGCATACACACACACTCACACACACTCATGCATAAAGCTCTGGGAAAAGTAGTCTATTCATACTTTGTTTGCTTAGTAAGACTACATGCATTTTCTCATGCCCGCTGCTGCAAGGCTTCATGCAGCTCTGTATGCATAAACTGAATATGGAGCTCTCTTTACATGATGTTGCTAAATAAATCTGTGATATTTTGTTTGAGGGTTGGGGTGGATGTGGGTCACAGCACTCACGCTTGAGTTCATTGAGAGTTAAATGTGACTGTGTGAAGCCTGAAGGGGAATAAAGATGCAGTGGTGGTTGGCTGCTCCTTCAGTGGGTACAGGCCTCTGTAGGCAAACATGTATGGCTATAAGACAGGAGCGTAAAGGGTACAGGCTTCAGTAGAGGCCTCTAGGCAGTTGAGTATCATATCTGTTACAAGAAGGGTGGAACATTCTGTAAAGATGAATAAGGAAGGAACAAATGTCGCCAAGTTAGACACACAGTGTCACAACCACAACTGACCTTCTGTTGACCTGACCTTCCTGTTGATGTGCAGCTGCAGACCTGTGGGATGAATCACGTCTGTTTCAGTCCACAGCTAACAAGTACCAACCTACAGCGTGGTTTGGAGATTCCACAAAGTTTTACCACCTTTTAATTAGACAAAGAAAATAAGCAGGGGTGAGCTGCCCGCGTTAACAATCTGTATCCCACAGTAGCGGTCTCAAAGGAAATGTTGGATTTGTCTATGGGGAAATTACATTACAGGCATGTTTCATTTAGTCAGGGGTCATGACAACAGTCTGAATCCTGCTTTATGTCTTACATCTGTTGAAATCAATGCAACGTGTGCACGATAGGTCAGATTTTACATCTCCCTATACAGATGAACACAGAAAAGCTCTCGTATGGTTAATAATGGAGACTGCAGAACTAGGTTGAGGGCAAAATTACAGGCTAGAGTACAACCTTTACTTACAAAATGAACACTAGAGTTTAAGGCTGGACACTCAATGTTATTACTGAAGTTGACTTTGGTTGTAAAGTAGATGCATACTTAGAAAGTTTACACTATAATCAACTTTTATGGTGTTTATGTAGAAGTTCAAACTTCGATAACTCGAACAAACAAACTCGAGACACTGATTCGAGGAAAATTCCCAGGACTTCTTTTTATTAAGAGAATTTCAGAACATAAGAGAGGGACCAGACACCTGCATTTGTCAGAGAAGGTTTCCAAATTCAATCGTTTAAAAAAACCAGAGTGTTTAGAAAAGCCGACATGACAGCGTGGATGGAGCAGGAGCTGTTTTACACGCAGGGTCGTCGAGGAGACAGGTCGGAGGCAATCGCTGTTCCCGGAATGTTTCACATGTTCATCTTCCTCTTTCTTATGTGGACAACACACTTCAACACGCTTTTTTTTTTTTAAAACACGATTTCAATGGAAAGAAAAAAAAAAAAAAAACAAGAGACAGAAGCAAAGGGAACTCACTGCACATTTAGAGGTCTAAAAGAATCACCCACATTAACATGGCTGAACCGTTAATAAAACATGGATAAAGGCTGAACTGTAGGGGGGAGGAAGGTCTAATCTGTAGAGGAAGAGGAGGAGGAGGAAGAGGCGGGGAGAAGATCAGGGAAGGAGGAAGAACACAGGAATACACAACTCACAACATAGCCAATCCGGCAGGGACGCACTTTCTACACCACACAAGCCTTCAACAATCATGAAATGCCATTTAAAAAAGATTTTAGTGTGTTCATCTTGCTTGCAGACACTTGATATGACCACTGCAAATCTGCAAGGCGCTCCATAATCAGCTTTGCTTTTTGTGCTAAAAATCTGTACGGATACTTATAAAATCATTGATAAAAATATTCCTCTGTTAACAATACGCCTTGGAGGGAAACCATGTGAGAGACTTGGGGGGCTGGCTGGCTGGCTGGGGGTTCAGGGGAGGGAGAGGGATTGTAGAGGAGGAAGAGGAGGACGCTTGGGCAGTGGTGCTACTCGGACTTGGCCTCCTCCTTGGCCTCCTCGGGGGCTGCCTCCACCTGTGGAACAAAGCAGACGAGCCAAGGTGAAAACTTTGACGCGTTTTTAAGTCGATACCGCACGTGTGAAGTCTGAAATAACAAACTTCTCCCGCGGTTAAGAACTTTTGTTTCTTTGAGTCTACCCACCTCGTTGGTCTTGGCCTCTCCGTTCTCAGAGTGGTTTTCCTCATTTGCCTCTGCCTCTGCGTTCTCCTTCGCCTTCTTGGTCTTCTTGTCCTCCTTCTTATCATTCACAGCCTTTTCTTTCTGCAGTGGCCATAAAAACGGATTAGTTAGTTTGTGCTGCTACTGCTTTGTGATGCAGGTTCATCGAGAACTCAGTGTCTTACCTTTGCTGCCTTCTTGGCCTTTGGTTCCGGCTTGGGTGGCATCGGTCTCTGTGTAAATAAAGGAAAGGGCTCATTGAACTACCCTTGAACGCTACCCTTGAATACAATTCTACTTTCTTTGCTAATTTTTATTGTTTTTCTGGAGGTGCTAGAAGACTCTGACTCCCATAAGACACTTTTTAAATGGTCATTCTCTAAAATGTACCCTACAGGGAAACTTCTTTTAATACAGACATCATCTGACGGTGTGTAACATTAATTTGACTCCCCTAACTAGGTTAATTACAGAAGTTAGACAATATTAAGATATAACATTTTACTTATAATTCTGACAGCCTCTATTATGCCCACTATTGGTATTTAGTGTGCATTGTACCAGCTCTGCACTTTTAACGTTTAAATGGTGTTTTATTTGTGTAATCAGGCTTTGTATTAACTTTAAGGTGTTTCTGCCAACTTAATTACCACCTAACACACTATTTACATAATCTTAACAACGATTATGGTCATTAATGTAAATTTGACTGGTTTTTAAGTTTTGCATTGCCAGGAATCAAACTTATAGTAAGTAACTCTCCTCCTCTGCCTGTTTTTGCTCCTCCAAAAACAAAGTGTTGCTTTATCTAATTAGTTTGTGTGTGTTTACTTTTAAGCGTTTGGCCACATTTTACATGTTTTTAATTGAATGTTTTTATGTAAATGAGTTGGTGGAGTTTGTGTGTGCATGTCTTCTTACCGCCGATAACCGGGCTGATCTCCTCTGGGGCTGAAACAAAACAAAGACCGTTATCACGGGGCTTTTATTTTGATAGGCACTGTGTTCAAGAAACACACCTATGCATTCAACACTTTAGTACGTTCTTCTTGATATTGCACTCACACGCTGTCATTTTTAAATCACATGCATGTGTCGTTACATGACGTGCCGTCTCTTACCTCCTCCTTTTCTCCTCCTTCTGTTCCCTGTGACTGAAAAACACAAATATAACAAGTTAAAACAGAAAAAAATCTAAATAACATTTCCAGGAGTTTAAATTGTGTTTATATTAACAGGAAACAGTTGCTAAATGCTTCAGGGCCATATTACGAATAATAACAAACCCGCTGAAAAAACTTTTTAGTTTCATGTGAAAACAAAATTTTATTAGAAATACAGCTCATTTTTAAGGATTACAGCCCAGAAATGTTGGACTAATGTCTGATTTCAGTCATAGGCAGTGAGAGCTCAGCCATGTGGGCCACTGGAGCCATATTTTTGAGGGCCCAGGCCCTGCTTTTCCCTTTCACTCCCCCATCTCTTTCTCTCATTCAATGCATGAAGCTCAGATTTGAAAGCTGGCGCGGGAGTCTTTGAGAAGGGGGAGGGACCTGCTCGCGACTCACGGGCGCCACCATGCGGCAGAGCCACGCCATCGCAGCCATTTGGGACTATGAACAAAGAGAGAAAATATAGGATTTTATCCAAACGCGACGGGGAATGTTTGTTTTTGTGGCCAAAACGTAAAGTAAAGGCACTAAAGCATTTTCTAGTGGCGTTTTTGGCCGGTTTGGTGACGAAATGGCGATAAGTGAAGCGTTTGTTCTCGGTAGGTCGGGCGACGAAGGTGGACAAGAGCTGCAAAGCATGGCTGCTGCTTGTGCTTTAACTGCATGGAGACCGAAAGAGACTTCTGACTCTCTCCAAAGGACAGCGGCTCACGGAAGAAAACGCGTTTTATGGGCCGTTTCCGAGCAGGAAAATATTCATTTTAACACACAAAAAATTTACATTATGTCTAGAATATAGGCAAAAATTACGAACGAGAAATAACGGTTATACATTGCGTTATAATTAAGTAATGTCTCAGAGGGATGTCTTCACAATCGTTTGCATTGCATTAATAGCTGATTTCCCCTTCAAACTATTTTTGTTATTTTCAGAATACGTACCTTTCTCTTGGGCATGTTGATCTCTTGGAGGTTTTCTTACAAATACAACTAAAAACTGTTTTTCTTAGTGGGTTCAGTGCATGTGAAGACGAGTGTCTCCCTTATGCTCGGCAGTGTAGTAAACACACTGGAACAGAGAGGCGAGTGGTTGAATGGGGGGAGGGGTGCGGCTAAAGGCATGATTGATAGGCTCTCAGCCAATCAGGTGACGCCATTCGGGGCTGCAGAACACTTGGAATTTTTGGAGCCGGTGATGATCTGAGGGGTCTGCGCGAATGGCTTCTTCTTCTTCTTCTTGCAGGGAAGAGATGGGGAGGAAAGGCTGCAAGAAATGAATGCATTCGAGGACATATTGCCGCCGCCGCCGCCACCACCACCACCCCCACCACCCCCCACCTACACCCTCTCCTCCTTCATACAAGTGTGTTTAATTACACTGAGAAATAGGCCGTGTGGGTAACGGTATGCACCCCCCCTGTGCAAGGCCCCGGTGTCGGGCAACATGCCCCCGGTGTTTAAAAAAAAAAAGCAAAAAAAAAAAAAGCAATGCATCCTCCTCAACCTGGTTCCTCTGGATCACATCTGCACAGAGGGAAAATTTCACCATAAATTCACTTCGTGTTTGAGTCCAATATGGCGCCCACTCCTCTCCCCGACACATTTTTTTGTTTGTCAGTCGGCTTTCCTAAATTCGTTTCAAGGAAAAAAAAAAAAAACCTTGCGTCGTCGTCGTGCTCCATCCAGACGCCTGCAGGGGGCTCACAAAGCCCGTGTAATGTCTGTGCAGGGCTGCACAAGCACAAGAAGGCGCCTCAGCTTCTTGTGCTGTGGACACAAAAGCGCCCATAAGTGTTTTAAAAATCACAACACATTTATAAATATATATTTTGGTTTATTCACACTCCATGCAACACCAAACATGCACTAACTAGAACAACCTGCACACACACACACATTTGCAATGTTACATGAACAATAGCCCCGTGTCTGGTTCGCAGACAATGGGGTCGATGCTTGAAATATTCAGACAATATAACCCTGTTGTCTTGTCGTCCTGATAGGCCTGCTGCCTCTGTACGTGTCTCTGAGTGTGTGCAGAAAGAGAAAGAGAGGGAGAGAGTGAGTGAGAGAGAGAGAGAGAGAGAGAGAGAGGACTAGAAGGGGCGGGGAGGCAGAGAGTAGAGGCGGAGGAGGAATGCAAACCTCCATCCAGAGCTGAGAACTGGAGCATTTGCGCAGATAGTCTGCGCTGCCTTCACCAGACACACACAGCATTTCAGCCGGGGGGAAGTTTGTTCTTCTTGTTGTTGCTGCTGCTGCTGCTGATTGCAAAGTGTCTACAAGGAGCTGAGCAACCATCCAAACCAAACCAAACCCGTGTGACTCGTGTCAGCGTCAGGGATTTAATCATGGTGATCAAAGTGTACATAGCATCGTCCTCTGGATCCACTTCGGTAAGGGATTAAAAGAATGGCATGGCTTTTGTAATGTGCATGTGATGATGTGAGCTGGATTCATGTGCAGCATCACAGCGCTGGTCAGTCAGATAGAAATGCAGCTGAACTTTTATTGAACTCACTAAGTGATGTCCAGGCTGTCATGCTCTGGTCTGACTCATCAGTAATAATGCTGCTCTGTCCTCCTCCAAGACTTTGGACCCAGATGGGGTCCCTCTATGTCTTTCCTCTCTCTCTCTCTCTCTTTGCTTTGCTTTTTTTTTTTAACTTTGTCACAGAGGAGGAGACAGAGAGGAAGTTTGAGGCTTCTAACTGAGTATGAGAGGCACATTTCTATCTCAGCTGTGGTTTGTCACTCTGTTTCCTGACAGCTTAGTTGTTTGTGCAGCTGAAACCAGGCTGAGCTACAGGAAAGGAAGGCATGCAGCAAAAATCCATAAATGCACTTAAAATGATTTGTTCTGCCACCTGATGCCAGGATAGGGTGGTTCACATGGGGGGGGGAGAAAGAGGCTTGAGTGTTGCCTTCGCTGACCTGCAGCATAGAGGTCCTTTAGCTTCACTCATGCCACTTTCTTCCAGAGTGGGGAGGAATGATGGTGATGCAATTCTCCAGGGCCCCCTTTTTAGACCTGCAGCTGCAGCTCAGGAACATTAATGATCTGCTTAAGACTTGTTGGAGGTCTGGACTTGTAGGGAAATATAAATTTCTGCCATAAAAGTGCACTAAAGCTTGAACTCCGGCCAGCATTCCTGTGATCAGACATGTGTAGCTTAAAGCTAGTGCAAGATTTTTAACAAGATCAGTGATGTAAAATATAACCGACATTCTTCTGTTACTAAAATATTCAACTGTATAAATTGTAAAGTGTTCTGATGGGAATGACACAGACATAATAGCCTGTAAATCTAGTCAAGCCTCATATTTCCTTGTTGTCACTGTAGAAATTAAAGTGCCTCGTCATTCCACGAGATTTAGATCACCTCGGGGATGATTTACCCTCATCGAGCAGCTTGTTTTCACAGCTCATGCACACAGAGGAAGTGATCAAGCACAGAGTCTCTTTTCAGTCGGACAGCGACGAGCAACTTTATTGCCCTAACAGTAAATGACATTTGCAAAAGCTCAGCAGCAGTTCTAACAGGGCGTGATCTTCCTGTGTAGTCAGAGTGGTTCAGAGTTTAGAGTCGGTGATGCCATCACTGTGTTGGAGCCTGTCTGGGAAAATGCATTACGTCTCATTGATCTGTGTTTAGTAGAGTGTGCCTGAAGTGGACATGCTTCTGTGCTCTTAAATGCTGCACAGATACATTCTCCATCTTTGTTTTAAGAGTTGGAAGAAGAGCAACAGTGTGCCATAAACACATTATGTGTGTGTTATCTTGATAAACTCTGCTATGGTGACTCATTTCTGGATTGATTCAGTTATGGGACACGCTATCAGCACTACAGAGTTCACAGGACTTACTCCACCTCTGGTTGATACAGTGTTTATGTTAGACTCTCTCTACGTCACGTCTAGCTTTAATGTGATTCCAGTAAAAAGCTGCTGAGCCACAAATTGTGGTGGAAACCCTCTGCCCTCAACAAGCTTGCAGTTCGATTGCGTCAGTGACTTACAAAACAATGCGATTGCATTCCTCTGTCCAGCAGTGTCTGCTGCTCCATTAATCTCTCCAATTTAGTTCAGCATGTGAATGGAGCAACAGCCAAAACATGGAGACGTGTAGGAGTATTTCAAAAACAACATTTGAAAGCTTGTTCTCCGCCGAGGAAAACGATTGCAGGTCAGTGAGAGAGATAGACGGTGTAAAATTAGCCGGAGGGATGTATCAGACAGTCAGCATTACTCAGGCAGATGAATTTTCTGAAGACACAAAGTTCTATTTTATGTCAGTGCACATTAACACTTATTGGGTTTATGCAGAATTTGATCCATAAAAACAAGTGAAACTGAGCACCAAGGCTGCTGTAGAAGACAACCACAGCTGAGATACAAGATCTGTGATGATGCACAAAGGTCTGTTAGAGAGAAGTATAGAAATGCTCTTCCTCTTTGCACACAGACAGTCGTTTGTCTCTGTCAAGCTCTGATGCAGTATTGATGTGCGTGATCAACAACTTACTGACAGGAAAAGATCAGCATAATAAGCTATAAAAAGGGATTATTTCAGGTCTGCTAACTGCCACAGAGTTTCTAAACAAAGCTCCACCCGCTGGCCTCTGACCTGTGTTAGTCCTGAATGAGAGCTGACATCATCATATTTCCACCCAGTAATGAGAAGCAGAGTGTTTGAGTCACCTGAAGAAATGGTGTTGTGACTCGCTGTGAATTCTCCAGAGAGACTTCTAGTGTTACCGTCAACGGCTTTGTAAAGATTAGGTCATGCTGCATGCCGGCATCGTCATATTAACATGAACTGTGACAGAAAGAAGAAGAGAGAATGAATACATGGTAATATTTGTCCGTACAGCGAAAGAATGGGACTTCTTGTTCTTGTTTTACTCAATTCTTTGATTACACAGTGGCCAGATTTGAATACCAAACTAGGATTAAACACACACACACACACACACACACACACACACCTTTAGCAGTGTATCTAGATTGTGTAGCACTTCTGTGGAAAGAACCAAAAACATTGGCCAGAACCAACGCACTTTTACTGCCTCATTTCCCTTTATACACTGCAGCCAACCTATTGTACAATTTCCTCATTGCCACAATAAATGTACTAAGAATCAGTAATGACGCGGGAATATTGTTGTAGTGTGTCAGCATATGCACGACATCTCAGTTTAAGATTAACTGCTCTTCTTCCGCTGCAGGTTTGATATTAGGGTCGAGTCTGTAGGTCAGGCTGCTGCAGTGAGACAGTTTGTGCGTGTTGTGTTTTGGCCTTTTGCTGTTGTTTCACCTTTAGGCAGCAGTGAGGGAACAGAGCCAGAGCAGCAGAGTAAGGCTCTTGCAACCATGTTGTAATGCTGACTGAGCTCAGGATTGGGTGGAGGCTGCTGTTGGTGCTAAAATTCGGCGAGCTTCTGTTTTTAGTACAAATCAAACTTGATCTAATCAAGAGAAAACCTTTATCCCTTACAAACACACAGGGCTGGAGTTGATTCATGTTTCCGTGGAGTTTCCTGCATTCAAATGTTGGACTCCAAGAGTCATTAGAGCCACCAGAAAGGTCATTTAGTCTAATCTACAAAGACGTTTAGACAAATTCTGAGTGAACTGAACATGAATTGACCCCAACACAGTCGACAGAACTGATTGAATCAGTCTCCACCGTATTGATCCGTGCCTGGTGTTGTGGATAGAGTTCATCCAATCAATGCCTGCCATTGTCTGGAAGCTGATTGATCTGGTCTACGTCATTGCCCAGCCACAGCACTCACATGATGATGGTAATGATGATGGTGATGTTGTGAAATATAAGAGTATGTTGCAGATTCCTTTCTCCACGTCTACAGTTTCTTAGATTCTACTTGAAAGCAAAGTAATGATCCATTAACAATCAATATATTTCACTGCACACACACCTTATAAACTTTAGATCTATTCCTTTAGTACCTCTTGTTTTCACTTATAAAACTATTGGAAAATCATTTAAAAATAAACTTTTAGTGTGCTAATGACCACTCGTATTGTCACATTTGTGCACACACTGAATCATCTAATCATGGCTGCAGTTCCTCCATGGGTGTTTATATGGACTGTCTTGGAAATGTGCTAACAGTGACAGGCCAGTGCTGATAAAATTGGTATTAAAAAGATTAGTGTCGAATAGTGTTTACAATAGTGTAACTGTATCAGTGTACACAAACCAGAAACAAACATTTGAAATTAGTTCAGTAACATGAAAACATTTTTTCAAGAGTCTTCTGTGAGAGCTGGGCAGTGACACTTATATCTGCATGCTAACATGCTCACAGTGACAATGCGAACATGCATTTAGCATGTTTAGCACTGAACACAAAGTACAGCTGAGACTGATGGGGATGGTCATCAGGTCATAAAGTACTGGGCAATTTGAAACCTGACCTAATGATACTGTAATTCATCCTGTGGCGAGGAGGGGACATGAATGTTTGTACCAAATTTCATGGCAATCCATCCAACGTCGACATATTTCAACCCCATCAGACATTCTGAACTGAAGAAGACTCTGAGATGGGAGGCGAAACGTCTTCATGGATCTACAACCAAGCCCGGTTGGCCCAGATTTAACCTTCTTGAAGAAAGATGACCTGAATGACTGAGAGCCTTCACAGATTTATTTCACCCAAAACAAAACAAAAATTAACTATATTAACTATATTTAACTAAATTCATGAGAGTACATCATCTGAGAACCATGAATGTCTGCATCTATAAATCTAGTCCTTCTCTAGTCCATCTAGTAGATATTGAGGATATTTCACAGGATAGGTGAAAACTTTGACCTGCTGCTGGCACTATGGAAAAAGTTGGGGGATAACCAAAGTTATCTGGATTTCTTCTCTGGAGACCACGAATGTCTGGACAAACCTTAAATTCAGTAGCTTTTGAGATATTTCACTAAAAACAAAAATTTAACTTTATGGTGCTGCGAGAGGAAAAGTCAAGGAAACCCCAACATCAGTAGGATTCTGCAGATTATGCGTTAGTACCTTAACTCACCAATGCATGAACAACACATAAACAGACAGATGACAAAGAGTGGATGCAGCTTCAAATTGTGGACCACGAAATGTCTGATCTAAACTTCATGGCATATGTAGTTTTGGTGATATTTCCAGGCAGAGCAGTGAAATAAGCAATCATCCATAGAGCCATGCAGCTAGCTAGCTATGAGTTACAGACTGGTCCATGTCTGAATGAAAAACAAATGACTCCGAGACAGTCTCTCCTGCTTTTGCATATTGTTCAATTTAGTGTAAGTATGTATTTGCATAGCAAAACTATTCATTTTACAGTAGGTATTGTTAGATTATGGAAATCACAATTTGCAGGTCCAGCTTGTCAGTTGCCTGCCTGCAGGCTTGACACTGGCCCATCTCACCCACTGTTTAGTCTTTCTTGTAAGCACTGAGGAGTCATTTTCTAGCATACCAGAGAAATAGATAAGGAGTTGATAATAAAAGGCAACAGGAGGAATAGTAGCTGTTTATCACCACGCCCAATGCCAGGGTCAGTCTGTTTTCTTCCATGTTAAACTCACCAGGAGATCCCCACGAGACACCAGGGAGCAATGCAAAGGGCTAAAAGAGGCAAAGCTGGGAACTGTTATTGTGCAATTAGAGTAAGGGGCAGATGGCATGTGGCCAGTATGCCCTACAAATTAATTTTGCTTGGCAACAGTACAATACAGGCTTGCTGGACAGCACCAAAAGAAAGGAGACAAGAGGGAAAACGGATCATTGTGTTAAACATAAGCAGTTCAAGATAAAGTTATTGTCGTTTTGGGTTAGAGCTTAGTATGTTAATGTGAATCAAAAGGGAGAAAGAGGAGGCAGACAGAGGATTGTCTGTGTTTAGACAGGGCGAGTTAAAGTGAGTTTGAGCTCATGGCGTTCCACCCTGTTGCTTCGTCCCGCGCTGGTTTCCAGAGCAGGTGGGGAAAAAACTGGTTTCCGGACTTTGGCCTCGGGAGTGCAACTGCCATTAAATGATTCAAATTGTACCACAGCTAATCTGCCAGCATTGTCAGCTCCCTCATTTCCATGGCTCAGTGTTGTTGCAGCAGATGGCTGTTAAATAATCCACCTGTCTCGACTGCAAAGCTGGGAGGAGCCCTCGCAGGCTGACAGGAAGACAATAAATTGATGGTAGTCCACAGAAGCTTGCAGTGTTTTTGCCATGAAGTTGGCTTCATTTGAGTTAAGGTGTGTTTATGTGTGTGTGTGTGTGTGTATGCAGCTGAGGCTGTGTGTGTGTGTGTGTGTGTGTGTGTGTGTGTGTGTGTGTGTGTGTGTGTGTGTGTCTCCTTGCAGCAGGCCTTATTTGGCTCGTGTTTGACCAGTTACCTCCTCTCGAGTCCCAGAGGAGCTCTTGTTTCCGTCTGGCCTTGTAGGGCCATCCTCCCTCTTACACACACCCACTGAGACCTCATTGGACCACAATTTCATACAATAAATCACACACACATCCATATAGATAGAGGGAGAAGCAGGAACAACACACCCAGGCGGGCACACATTTGTATAACGTTTGTAGCTTCTTTGTCTCGACTTGTATTTGAGATACTCACACCTGATAGTACAGTGTGAAAAAACGTTATTCTTTCTTACAGTTTTACTTCCTTAGTGAGTTGTAGAAATGGTTTGAAAGTGTCACAAATGAGACGACTGATAACAGAACAGCCCTTTGTGAGAATAGGCCTTTTATAAATAGTCACATCCGCATGAAAATTTCAGATAGTGACAAAGAGAGCAACTCTCACAAGGGGGCTGCCAACACAGTCTTTGCTCGCCCTCTTAAAAAAGCATGGCAGGCTTTGACAGTTTGTCAAATTAAAAGTATGCGTTGTTTGTACAGTACAAGTGTAATTTGCTGCGAGAATGACGGGAGTCCAGGCTGGGGAGCTGCTGTCTTCTTCACTATCTGTCATCAAACACAATCCATCCCTGTTTAGCCTTGAGTTCATCCTCTTCAATACTCTTGTATCACTTTATTCACTTGTCAGCAAACGAGTGGTAACTTAGTAACAGAGCAGCCAGCGAGTTCTGTAGTGTAATTTCTCACAGCAGAGAAGAAGTGTCCTTATTTCCTCAGCAGACTGATGACAGTATGGTGAACCGAGGCCCTTATGTTTCCTCATAAGGCTGAAGTTAACACATGTCTAACTGACAACTTCCCCTCTGTCATCCTTTCTCATCTCCCCCGCATGCAGATTAAAAAGCAGCAGCAGGATGTGATGGGTTTCCTGGCGGCCAATAAGATCGAATTCGAGGAGTGTGACATCGCAGCCAACGAGGCCAACAGGAAGTGGATGAGGGAGAATGTTCCGGAGGAGTCCAGGCCGGCCACGGGGAACCCTCTCCCCCCTCAGATATTTAACGAAAGCAAATATTGCGGGGTGAGGCACACAGATGCTTCGAATTATTGCCACATTTGTTCTTGTAATTACAGTGCTACCCCTACAGATACACGCATATCCTCGGTACACACAAATCATATGCAGGTGGGCTTTTGGACTTAACATGTTTAACACTGCTTTAATCGACATTAGATTAAATAACTACGCATAATATGAAAGGTATCACTTGTAGTAATAAACCCACTTCTCCCCTCAGCTGTTCTGTACAGTTAGCTTGTTCGCTGCCCCCAAGTGGCCTAAAACAAATTATGGCTGCTTGACATTTTCGATAATATTACATTCCATTAAAATAGAAGGGATTTTACAGAGCCCTGAAGTGGATTCAGAAAGAAAATATATATCGAGGACACGCTTTACTACAGCGAACGTTCAGAATGTTATAGTTTGTGCACAACATACAATTCTTTCCCATATTAATAAAGAAAATTGTTGGCATTTATTCTGATAAAACAATATAACAAGTGTTGAACACAGACCACACTATAATCTACCCCACCTCCAATAATGAATGTTTTCGTTGCGGGTTATGTGGGATTGTAACAGACTAATTATAAGTCCATCATGTTGTTTGCATCCATCCACATCCTTTGCATCCTTGAGTTGCCAAGCACCACTGTAGGACTAACCTACAGGCTAAACACCAAACATATGACGAGGCACATATGAAGGCTTAAAAACAACACAGATCCATCCAACTTCTTATCCTCATCAGGGTCACAGTGGGACTGGAGCCTATCCCAGCTGACTTTAGGCGAGAGGCAGGGTACACCGTGGAAGTCGCCAGTTCATCACAGGGCACATAGAGACAAACAACCATTCACACTCACATTCACACCTACGGGCGATTTAGAGTCACCAGTTAACATGTTAAGGTGATGTCTTTGGACATCCAAACTCCACACAGAGATGCCCCAAGCTGAGGTTCAAACCAGGAACCTTCTTGCCGACAACACAAGTCGATGTCCAAGGTTAATGCATGAACATGAACATAGAACATAACAGAGCAAACTCATGACAATAGCAAAGAGTCCGTGAATGTTTCAGAAAAGGTTTTATCAACAGCTGTGTGCATCTTTCATCTATGCACGTTGGGTATACTGCTGTAACTTTGTGTGTTGATAGTCTGCCTATGCGTCGACATAGGTTTTATTATGGTGAAGAAATCGATGCCAAGTTAAAGTTGACTTTATAGTTTATCCCGGTCAGTGTACAGTTGGTGCACCGGCGGCTTAGTGCACCCGCATGTAAAAAATATGTAGACCCATAAAACATGCTTTGCATAATATTTGAAGCAGGTACACTGTAATTCATGCTACAGGCAGAGAGGTTGGTATGCTTGCTCTCTGTATGTACACTTATCTTGTGCACACAAATTAACCAAATCATGGGAGTATCATGTAAATCATGTAGTAAATTTGGCCTGAAGAAATGTTTTTTTTTCTCTGTATGGCCCCTCCGGAGCTCTGTAAAGTTTAGAGTCTTCCTACCAGAAGTGTATCTTGGAAGCATTTAAGGGAATAGTTCAGCAAACTTAGATGTTAAGATTGATACCACCCTTAGCTTAGCTTAGCATAAAGACTGGACACAGAGGGAAACAACTAGCCTAGGTGTGTCCAAACATAACAAAATCCAGCTAAAGCTCACAATAAATCTTGTAAGTTTAATCTCTACAAAAACAACATAGAAGTGCAACAATATATCAACTTTCTTATTTACTTTGTTTTCTGTGCAGAAGAAACAAACATGATATAAAGTGTTAAGTATTGAGCTCTAGAGGTGTGGGTAGGCAGTTTTTTTGACATTTGGACAGAGCCAAGATAACTGTTTTCCCCTGCGCGGAGTTTAACTTTGGGGTTAACTTAGCTTAATTTAAATGTCATCTTGCTCTGGCTCAATATTTAACAGACATAATTGATCTTTTCATCTAACTCTCAGCACAAAGTCAACAAGAGTAGCTCTCAAAATGTCACACTCCTTTAAACATTATGTGGAGACGCAATTTACAGACTGAAAAGTGTTGGAAAATCCCACAAGGTTTTTGTGAGTCACTTCTCAGAAGCATCTTAAGAGGGGCGGAGCTGCAGTATTTCTTATATCCTGACTACAGCCCTGCTCAGATGCTAATTTACTCCCATTAGAAAGACCTTTCGCCTGGGTCCACTGAACTGTCATGCTGTGCAGCTAATGGACGACTGGAAGTAAACTTGCACATGCAGGATGGGCTGTATTGAATGTCACAGACAAAAAGAACAGCATTTCCCAGGATACTTACAGCTGTTTGTGTGGGAGAGAAACAAGGGAAAACAAAGGAATGAGAAGGAGTGAAGGAGCAAGAATGACAGACTGCAGTAAATGGATGAATGTTAGCTTGTTTACTCTGGGTTACATTCTTAAAGACAATACCCTCCTATCAAATTGACTACCCAGGCCAGCCCCTGGACAAATAACACAACCTCGTCTGTTCCTCACAAAGAGTTCTCCATGTGGTATTGCCGCTCAGATTGTCGCCCTCAGGCTCTGATCCAAAGCCTGTTTCACATTATCATTCCTCAGGTTGGAGTTCAGATTTAGGCGAGCTCATCCTGTGATCGATCTGCATCTAAAGTTTGTCTGTGTCTTCCCCTCTCTTTCTCTCTCCCAACCAGAACTACGAGGCTTTCTTCGATGCCAGAGAGGACAACGCTGTTTATGCATTTCTGGGTCTGACTGCTCCCCCGGGCTCAAAAGTAATGCTCATGAACACAAACACACACTTATATCTTTCCTTTCTTTGAAATGCATTCCTACAGCCTCGCCATACTTCCTGTAACGCCGGCTTACGTGCCTAAATATATATTTATCCTCGCAGTGTGATTTCCATACAGAAAACACACATATTACATAATACATCTGTTCATGATATCCTTGCACCTTCATTCCTTGCACTCCTGCACACTGGCGCCTCCTCTCGGCCCACAACAGGAACTGCAGGGAGGTGTGCCAGTTACCATAGAAACAGAGGGGTTTTCCTCTGCTATGAGGCAGAGGATATAAACCAATATCCTCCATTTTAATATAACTCTCCCTCACAGTCTCTCTCCCTTCTCTGTCTCTGTTTCTTTCCAGGAGGCAGAGGCTCTAGCGAAGAAAGAACAGCAGTAGCAGCTTTACAGTGTTTCTACCTGAGACCTCAGGCCTAGTCCTTAAACCCAGACCTGGACCCAGACTGACCTGGAACTGATCCAGGAAAAAAAAAGAAACATGTCACTCGGCTTATAAATATGTGTACGTTTTTTTCAATGTTTTTTTTATGATTATTATTATTAATCAGCTGTGCCTTGTCAGCTGTAGTGAAGGGAGGTACTAAATCAGAGCATTATGGGTATCTACAAACAGCTCTGCTTCCTCCCATTAACCTCAGCCTGCTAAGCCTATTGGCCTATTGACATGTCAATCAAACCATTAGCATGAAGGTGTAGCTTCCTGTTTCATCAGACACGACACACGTTAACATCATTTGGCAAACAGAACGTCATCCACGTTAACATTACACCACGAAACATCGTCATTCATTTCACTCGACTGGTTGAATTAGTCTTATCCCGTAAAAACACTGAGAGAAACGTTCCTGCCAGTCACGTCAACGCCAAAACTGCAGCACCTTCTGTAAAAGTTTTCTATTGCAATCCCATCCTCTATGTTTTCATTTACTTTATATTGTCTTAATGCTGTTTTAATAGCAAACTTTTTTCTATGAGATGATATGTGTTAAAAAAATAAAAAAAAAAAAAAAGATAATACATGCCAAAATTACAAATCTGCAAACACAGATATTTGTAGTTTTTAGGGGAGCTGTACAGCTGTTTCGTTCCGCTATAAGCATCCTGTTTCACACTGTGCTGGGAATCCCAGTCTTACATAAGTTGATACCTTCTCTAAAATAAAATAAAAATGAGACTCGGTGGTTGTCACTTTCAGTAATGACACAGTCGAACACATCGGAAATAAAGTCTGCCTTCTTATAACATCCTGTTATTGTTATGCACAATAAATGGTTTAAAAAGTTCACAGAGTATGACCAATCTTTTCACTGAACGTGGTGTGATTGTGTGTCAAGCTATCAGAGGCTGTGCGGTGTGTGATTTCACTGGTTTTGAAATACAGCATAAGAGTTGTGAAAGAGACAGAATGTGGTTTTGAAGAAGTCATCACTTCTTGAATTACTGCTTTGAAAACATTGTACAGATATTTCCCAGAACGATCCAACCACTCCAAGAGTTTCTCAACTGCAGTCCAAAAGAACAAAACACATTTATTCTTGCATACTTTTTTAGATATTTTGTCTCGAGTATTTCCAAACATTCAAGTTTTAACTTCTACTCCACCACAGAGTTACATATTGTACTTTTCACATGTGACAGCTTTAGTAACTATTTACTTTTCAGGTTAAAATCTCCCTTTTTATCCAGCACCAGCCCCTGAGATTTTATGGATTTGCACATGTCCCCTGAGACGTCTTTTTTAGTGGAAGATTTAGTGGAAATGATTATTCCTGTATAATACTGATAGAGGAAGACCTGGAGTTGTGTTGTAGTGTGTAGATACTCTAAAGTTACATAGATTTTCTTCTGTCCAGCGCCTCTCTCAGTAAGGTTTTGTTGATGTACACACAACTACTGTAACTTAGAGATTAAAGCAGTGGTGTTTTTTTTTACGTTTTTGTCCCATGACCATCTACAAAAAGCAGCCTTTGGTGTGAGCCTCATGTCATATTTCAGAAATCTTTCAGCTGTTCTACCAAAGAGTGATTTCCTCTTGAAACGTCTTAAATTGTTTAAAATAGGTGGACTGAATCCAGTTTTTTTGGTGTATAAGAACTTTCTTCTCTCCCTGCCTCATATCACAGCCTCTCTTTTTTTTACACATACAATTTATATATTTTTTTACACAATTATATAAACAGAAAAATTCTCATCTTCCCACCCAAACACAATGACAAAGACTGAAAAGGGACTACAAGTAATTAATGAACAAATAACAGTTATCATACTAAAATAAGTATGACAGTTAGAGCTGATCCTTTTTTAACTTTTTGAAATGTGAAATTGTCAAAACTGAACCTCTAGGGGTAAACTTGATTCTCTCAAGAAAAGAACATCACGTCCCTCAACCAGGAAGTTGGATGAATGGATAATTTCCACGAAAGCAAAATCATCTTTTGTGCCAGGAGGGAAGAAAATGCAATAACATCTGCTTCCTTGGCCCGCACGCTGAGGACGTTAACAGGGACCCCAAAGATCTTCTTCTATCTTTTTGGAAAACTACTCAACTGTAAAATGCTACATACACATTGTAGCATCAGTATAACCAATCTTTAAAATATTATTTTATTTTATTTTTTATTTAACAAGACATTAAAAATGGGTGGAGGGGAAGAAGGTCAATGCCAGCTGGGATAGTCTCCAGCCCTCAATGGATGGATGGATAGAAGACGCTAAAAACAAAATCTTTTTTACAAAGGTGGCCTGACAAAAGGCAAAACTTCTTGAGGAAAAATTGCTAAATAAGAAAAAACTAATGTTAAAAAGTCAGCAGTACATATACTAAAACATTTCATCACACCTACTACCTACATAAAATCACAACATGCAATACATCGGGCAGACAACAGCAACAGGACGAGGGTAGCACAAGCAGGAAGACAAACATGCAAAGCAAAAACCAACAGTGGAAAGAGAAAAGTTCCATGCACAGGATAATAATAAGAAACAGACAAGCAAACTTTAAGTGGGTCATGAAACTTAATATTCTTAAGGGAGTCTTTGAAAACTGACTGGAAATAAATTTGCCTTGTCTTGTTTTAGTGTTTTTTTTTTTTTTTGCAGGTCGTCCCAGTCTGCAAAGACAACAGACTGGAAAGAGCATTTGTTTTGGGTATTTTCGACAGAAAATGTTGAGCAGGGCGGGTGTTATAGGCAGATTTAGACCAGAACAAGCAGGGCTAGATAAGCAACAAGTGAGGCCCATTGTTTTCATTTACTTTCAATACTTTCAATATGTTTTACTCCTTATGAACTATTTTCTAGCCTGTGTATAAGCTGACTGTTCTCTTTCCTCTCAACTGTGATTTTCAGTGTAGATTAATAAAGGAAGTGTCGGGTGGGGGGTGGAGAGGCCAGTTCTCAATTGCAGAAGTGAAAGAGGCCAGCACAATTTTACATACGCAGTCACACACAGTGCTATTTGCTCTTAAGACTGACAATCGTAAGAAGCAAAGTGGGGCGAAAAGACACAGAAAAGAAGCGGACAGTCATTCTGAACCATGCTGGCGGAGGGTTTTCTCAGAGTGCTGCGTTACAGGGAGGAGAGAAAGTTTGCTTCAGCTGCAAAGCTAAAGTCATCGCAGACACATGCTCATTGTACGGATCCGTTCAACTGTGTTACCACAGATACAAACTCTGCAGGCCAACAGACTGACCCATCTGATGCAGGTAAACAACCTCATGAAATATTGTATCATACTGTTCTCTGGTGTTGTGATACTTTTAATTTCCTGTACTGAACATCTAGTTCCCTTGCTTCCCTTTTATTCAGGTCTTCCTTTGTAAGATATAATCTTTCTAATGATTTCATGTCACATGGCAAACATCTAAATCATCAGATTGTTTTCTCTAATCAGGTCCAAACCAGGAAGAACTTGACCCCAACCAGTTCCAGGGACTGAGAGTGATGCCTCATGGTCCTGTTGGCCTCTCAATCCCAGGGTATCCACCTGGCCTCACCCTGGATCCTGACTTTACTGTTTGCTTAGATGATTGTAGCCTCCTGGAACAGTATCCAGACCTGCAGGTGGCTGACTCAGGCCGCATCCCCCACAACCCACTGAGACACATCATCGACCAGCAGGATTTTGTGTCCGAAGTAAGCAATCAACCAGAATGGGCAGTTCAACAGGAACCACAAGGTGAGACTGTTACATCGATACCAGACCAGGGTTATCTGGTTATGGGGGCCAGTGTGAACATCAGCATGGACTTGCCCGAATCAGGGTTGGGGCCTATGTCTAACTCGGTGCTGAACGGCCTGCTGGACAAACAGCTGGAAGAGGTGTACATGCTGCATCTGACTGACAACCTGGCTCGTTGTCACTCCCACCTCGGGAACAGCCTCCTGCACGGCCTGGTGCCTCCGCCGCAGCCCAGCAGCCAGGAGCAGGGGCCCGACTCACTGGAGGCCTGTCTTGAGGAATCATCAGGAGGTGACAGCAGCAAGAAAATTAACTATTTGAGCACGCAGAACTTAGTTCAATGCTCATCCAACTTCAGCTCTCCTGTGCTGAGAATTTCAGAGGCTGACAATACTCATCTTCAATGAATGCATTCATGCACTCACCCTGTAAAAGTATTACGCGAAGCTCAATTAGCCTATTATGCTGAATTGCAAGTGCACTTCAGTAACTCAGTGCATAGTTTTATTTTAGTTTTCTAATATTTACACAGATTTTGTTTACTTGTTTGATGAAATGATGCCAGAAAGTTACCTGCTCTCATGTGCCATCTGCTGTTAGATTTTAGGACTACAACATCCTAAAATATATGACATACATACAATATACAATGTATTTTATTCACCTGATAACTGTGTGTGCATGTGAGATATTTATTATACTGAAGCAAACTGTGATCTAATGTAAGCTGCACACTGACACTGACTTGTAAATAGCAATTTAACCCATTGTAAATGATGCCATCTATAAGTAAAATAAAATAATCATTAAATTAGTGTTTAGATTCCAATCATTTTGTATTTCTGAGTTTTTAAAGTGCATTTGAATTTAATTTTCTGTTTTTATTTGCTGGTAAATGTTATTTTTGGACTTGGAGAAATGTTCACATTCAATATTGTAACTGACGGTATATTAAACAGCAGTAATAAAGTGAATAAGTGAGTAAATTGGCTTCACTTTGTAATGTGTATAATTACTTTAATATGATATAATTACAGCTCTTACATTTACAATGCGCGACACTTGAAATGATTAGAGTACCTGAAGTGGATCATTTGAGACAAACAAGAGCAATGTAATCAAACATCACAGCAACACGAGGCTGTCAGAGTGTAATTTTAATAGTAGTCATTTGTAGACTAGTTTGTTCTGTTGTGTTTCTGTTACGTGACATCTGTGGTGATGTGTAGAATTATGGAGACGATAACTACAGATTGGACTTTTTCAAATGACAGATGGTTTGCAACATTACAGCGTGCAGAAAGCAAAGGGTTAGAGTTAAAGTAGTTATTTATTCAGGATTCTGTGTGGTTACTCTCTTTCCTGCAACTCTTCATAGATAAACACAGAGGTAAACACTTTTATTTGGGCTATTTAATTTGATATAGAGATCAAACAAAGACCAGTCCATCTGGTATGACTACAGCAGAAGTAACCGGTGAAACCTGAGCTAAAACACAAATGTATGTGATGTTTAAAGTTTTGGCCTGTCTCCGATATATCTCAACATAAGACAGGAACCTGATAACAGACTCAAATTAACTTACATATCACATAACGTTAGTTAGATGGCTACAATAAATACCAACAAAATTTATATTTTGGAAGTTCTCTTATGCAACAAAATGTCATCAAATCTGATTGATTTGATCTTTGGGCATGTCTCGTCCAAAGTCAGCAGGGATAGGCATCAGCCCCCTGTGATGGATGGATGGATGGATGGATGGATGGATGGATGGATGGATGGATGGATGGCAAACCAGTACTTAGATTTTTAGCTTTGTGTGAAGATTGCAATCCAAATACATGCAAGTCAGGGGTTTTGACATCTTCATAACCCATATCATGATCTGTCTGATTGAAACCTGTCCAAGGGTCCAATGTGTCAACATCACTGTAGACTATAAATATTGTGATATTACGAATTTCTGAATAAATAACAGTGGACAGATCTTAATAAATTCCTGCTAAAATATCCAATGACGCATGATCCCCGGGGTTTAATGAGGATCAGGCTCCAAATTTCCACCATGTTGACTCTTTGACTGGGTATGGAGTCCTCACAATGAGCACCTGCACATCACTGAGAGGTTCAGCATGAACTGACAAAGCAATAGGCCGAAGATTTACGGTGCATTTGTCTGCTTAAGGTTGATTTGCAACCTCCTGTGAAGGACAAATCCTCACAGCTGGGCTTCCCGTGTGCACAGTGAAGCTCACAGTGATCCATTAACATGCGCTGACACACTGAGCATTTTGGAAATATTTGGTGATTCACTGATCTGTGCAAAAATAAATACATAAATAAATAAACAGAAAAGATTTTACACTTTGGAGACTTGTAGTCGACTTGTGGTTTAATGGTGAAACTAAAAAAAACACTTTACATCTTGCCCTTAATAAAGTATGGGAAGAAAACATAACAGATACAGAAAAGAGATAAAGAAAAGATTATAACTGTCCTGCCACTTGCAGTGAACTGTGGTGACTCAGAAAGTGAGCTTGACATAAAAAAAAGCCAAGTGAGGACCCACTGAGATCTCTGCAGAGGGCTTCAGAAATAGAGACAATGTCACATTCAGTGTGAACTTTAGGTGTCCAGACCTCTAACTGGGCTGAAGGGAAGCAGGAAACACCTGGCAGGTCAAAGCTAACAACTCTAGAGGCTGCACTACTTCAAATTGAAGTTTGTGTAGACCTATTATCAACACGTTATGAGGTATTACTGTCTGTATGCGTAACACATAGGTACAATTACAGTGATAGAGTGAATTAATGAAAACACCTCATGAATAACATGCATAGGATTTACTCAGCTTAAAAGCAGCAATAGATCTTCTCTACACTTGACGTGTGTAAAGGTGTTTATAATAATACAAGACAATGGCTGTGTTTCATTAAGTGTCCCAGACACTTAATGACCTTCCAGCAGTTGTTTTTCATGTTACTAATTACATCCGTGCTTTTCCTGCCATGTCAACATGTCTGCCAAAACACTTTATCAAGATTAGAAGTCGATATTCTCCTGACACCACTCATTACTTGTATTTGTTAATTGGCCTGCAAGGCGATGATGAAATTATCGCCTTGTCCGCAAAGCCTGTTTAGCCACGTTCTAATAAGATGCACTTTATAAAGGGTTTGTGTTGCTAATGCTCTGCAGCTCTTTTCCATAATGATTAACATCTCAGTTAGATAGCTAGCTGAAGAGACCAAGCAAGTAATGCGAGGAGGGTGAATGGACTTTTCACAAGATGGTATCCGAAAAGCTGTTCTCATTATTTGAGCATTGATGAAGAGTTAATTTGAGAATGAACATAAACAATAAAATGTTTTCATTTTGGAGTCACAGTTTTCCTGTGTTACTTTTCTTTTTTATATTTAATTTAAAACACATTAACCGATTTAAAATTCAAATGGAAAACTGTGGAAAATGTGGAAAATAATTTTAAGCAGGTTATTGTTTCATTCACAATTTAGTATGAAACATTTTTAAAAAGGTTCAATCTGTTTTTCTGGACTACAGAAGAACATGGAACAAAAGTTAAGCAGCAACAGATTTTAAATGAAAGGAAAATAAATATTTTCACATGCCATCTGTTTTGAAATTGTGTACAAGGGAACAAATCACACAAACTATTCCAACACAAGTGCTTATGTTGGCCATGAAGCTGACAAAACTGCAAGCATATTGAAATAAAGACACTGAAAGGGAAAAATATGGAGTTGGCTGCAAATCAAAATCCTTTTGTTGCTACAAAAGACAAATTTCAGAACATTTGCAAAGTATTTATCCTTTTAAACTAAACACATCTAACACTAGACTTTACTAGATCTTTAAAATCATTTAGACACATCAACTCCCCTGACCAGCACATATTTCACACCATTTAAAATGTACTTCATATAGAAATATAATTTGTTTGTTGATGCACGTAACAGAAAATAATGGAAAAAAAAAACTGCAGTCCCGTTTGCTAGTACATAATGACATAAATTCTGTCTTGTTTGGAGAAATATTCAGACTCCAGCATGGATCAATAAAAGAGAAATCTGCAAAATTAATCAATCAATTCAGTTAATAAAGAAATAATACACCAAACTTCTTTTTCCTTAATTATATTTGTGTATTAAAAATAAAAACAAAGCCTGACATGGCCAGAAAAACTCCTCAGTCTGCGTTCATTTTAAACAGTTTTATTTGCAGGCTTCACATTTCCCCTCTTTGATAGGTAGATACTGATCATTTTTAAAAGAAACTAATTAAAAGCATTTTTTTCCACCTTAAATAAAAATACTCTTTTCCATTTTTGTCTTTTCAAAATGATTTGAAATTGCTGTCCACACTTGGTCATTGTGGAATATTAGTGCACTGTTTGTAATGTAGGAATGTCTGTGTGTACAATGTGTGTATGCACGTGTGTGTGTGTGTGTGTGTGTGTATGTTCAGCTCTGTACTGCTGGTTGGATATCAATGCTAGCTCAGGGATTCCTGTGCACATTAGTGGCTGCATGAGTTGTGGAGTTGTGGTGTGTGTGTGTGTGTGTGTGTGTGTGTGTGTGTGTGTGTGTGTGTGTCGCTCGCCCTGCCCCTGTCTTCATAACCCCTGCCCTATTCTGTCCCTGTCTCTCTCTCCTGTTGTCCCAGCATGGCTGCAGGATGGCTGCTCTGTGGACTCTCTCTGTGTTGCTCTCCGCCTGCCTATTGTGGCCTGTATGTTTGGCCCTGACCCCCCCTGCTGAGCTCCCTCAGCCCCACAACCTGCCCCCCTTGCTGGGCTTCAACAGTAGCGATGGCAGCCCGTCAGTGGATCTGCCCATGGCCTTGAGGGTTTTCAGCGTGGACTATCACCATGTGCAGGCTCCCTTTGAGATTGTGCTGTGGATCATGCTGGCCTCACTGGCCAAGCTGGGTAAGCTTCAGTTGGTTTTCTGCTCACAGATGAAAAGCCAACATTAGATTGGATGCTGTTGGAGGCGCACAGATGCTCTTAGAGGATTCAAATCTGAAGTTAACGGAAAGTGTTTCAGTGTTACGAGTTACTTCATCTGCTATTGCGTGATTAATGCAATTCAAGCCGTTTACCAAATTCATAATCATTATTTTCAAATGATATAATATTACATTACACACATATTTATGTATTTATGATATGAAGGCACGTGGGAAGAAAAAAACATTTAAAGAGTCTCTGCAAATTTCTGACTTTCCTCTAAAAACTAATCCCAGAATGTATTTAAATTGTCTTTATATTCAGAATATATAAAATTATACGAGCATCACATTACTACCCAGCTGTGTGTGCGTATTTTATATGTGAGCTGTTGGTGTACAAATTGTTGCAGCTCAAAAAGTCATAACATTTCTAAATCCAATTATCGTGTCCTTTTATCTTCTCTCTTTCTCTCTCTAACTTCCAGGTTTCCACTGGTCAGGTCGAGTCCCAGCAGTTTTCCCAGAGAGCTGTCTCCTTATCATGGTGGGCCTTCTGGTTGGAGGGGTCATCTATGGTGTTCGTCACTCTGCTCCCCCGACTCTCAGCGCTGATGCTTTCTTCCTCTTTCTGCTCCCGCCTATCGTCTTGGACGCAGGATATTTCCTGCCGGGGAAGCTGTTCTTTGAAAACCTGGGTACAATCCTCTGGTTGGTACACGGCCAATGATTTCATTTAGAGTGCAATGAGAGTTTTAGCTTGTTCAAGTGACCACAATTCATTTTGCAGTTATATATTGGCATTGTGGCTTCAAGTATTTGATGGTATTTTGAACAGCTTGCCAAGCAGAATCATTTCTGTTTAATGTAATGCAACTGCTTCTGTATATCTCCAGGTACGCGGTGCTTGGCACCTTATGGAACGTACTAGGCATCGGCCTGTCCCTTTATGGTGTGTGCCTGCTGGCCCAGAGCTCTCTTGGAGATGTATCTCTACTCCACTGCCTGCTCTTTGGCTCTCTGATCGCTGCTGTCGATCCCGTGGCCGTGCTTTCTGTCTTTCAGGAGATGCATGTCAACGAGCAGCTTCATATCTTGGTGTTTGGAGAGTCGCTGCTCAACGATGCCGTTACCGTGGTGAGGAGAGAAGTAGTCACAGGGTGGTCTCAAAATATAATATCTTCTTCTGTGTTTAATACATCTCTCTTCCTCTTAGGTCCTCTACAAGCTGTTTGAGTCCTTCCTCCGTCTTCCATCGGTGTCAGGGCTGGATGTGCTGCTGGGGGGTTGCAGGGTGGTGGTGGTGGGCCTCGGAGGCCTGTTTGTGGGCCTCTTCTTTGGCCTGTTGGCGGCACTCACCTCACGCTTTACCTCCAGAGCTCAGGTCATTGCCCCGCTCTTTGTCTTCCTCTACTCCTACTTGTCCTACCTGACCTCAGAGATGCTTCACCTCTCTGGTATCATGGCGTGAGTGCTGCTGAGTTACAAAGACATCCATTGTGTTTAGCTTGGTAAAATCGTATTACATCTTATATGTTTGCTTTTTTTTTGTAGCATTGTGACCTGTGCTGTGACCATGAAGCAGTATGTGGAGGCTAACGTCTCCGAGCGCAGCAATACCAGCATCCAGTACTTCCTGAAGATGTGGAGCAGCGTGAGCGAAACCCTCATCTTCATCTTCTTGGGCGTCTCCACAATACAGGATGTTCATATGTGGAGCTGGCCCTTCGTCTGCTCCACGCTGCTGCTCTGCCTCGCCTGGAGGGCCACAGGTAGGTTTAAAAATCCTCCCAGTGCTTTAAAAAACTGACTTTGTTCATGACTACCAATGTACCAACAGTGCTCGGACCAGTAGTTTGCTGCCAAACAGAGGAATCACTAGTTTCTCCTCCTCTGAAGGTGTTCTCTTGCTGACCGCTGTGGTGAATAAGCTCAGGAGGAACACCGTGACCTTTCGAGATCAGTTCATCATCGCCTACGGAGGCCTGAGAGGCGATCTGCTTCTCCCTCGTGTTCCTGATTGATGACTTCCCGAAGAAAAGACTCTTCATCACAACTACCATTGTAGTCATCCTCTTCACTGTTTTTGTACAGGTGAAAGACCATATCCTGTATTTTTCAGATCGTAGTTCCTCTTTGTTTGGCTTCATTAAATGTTGAGCTTGATTTTTGTTCCTTGTCTCAGGGGATGACCATTAAGCCTCTGGTGGAGCTGCTGGATGTGAAGAGGAAGAAGAGAGTTCTGCCTACTGTCAGTGAAGAGATCCACAGCAGGGTGAGAAATGTCAGCACTCACATGTATCAAATGATCTACCAAAGATGAAGGATTAATTTAGTGCTAACTTAGCAGCCAAATGTATCTTTTTCAAATACTTAGGAGTGCAAACTTTGATCCTCTCACAACTGAAGACGCCTGCAGCGAGAGGCGTTAGTTCTTCAGTCGATTTTTGTAGAAATGAGTTCTCATCTTGCGCTAAAGTCATGAACTCTGTGTGTTAAGACACAAAACAGAACACAAATGATAAAATAAACTATGGAAACCAATAGATACTTATTAGCATGTCTCCTCTTAGCTCATTGATCACCTGCTGGCAGGAATTGAAGATGTGGTTGGTTACTGGGGGCAGCACTACTGGAAAGACAGGTTAGTTTTTACTTCACCTTCTTCTTCTGTTTCACCCTTGAACGTCTTTGCATGCCCATAAATAAAAATGACCTGGAACTACCAGTAGGTGTCAGCAAATACCGGATGCAAAACTTCCTGATCGTTTTTATTCCACAGTCAGGAATGTTTTATTTTTGTGCGTATGTGTGTGTGTGTGAGGTTTGAGCAGTTCAACAGGAAGTACCTTCGTCGTTTCCTGATCCGTGAGGATCACCAAGCTCCCTCCAGCATCCTCAGAGTTTATCAGGAGCTGGAGAGGAGGGAGCAGAGGAGAGATGAGGAGGCGCCACCAATGTGAGACACTTTATTACTTACATCTTTACTTTATGTTAGTGTCTCTTGTAGTGACGGTCAGGAAACTCAGGACTTCACTCATTGTTGTTCCTCAATGGTCGACCCTGGTTCAAAGTAAGGATATCTCTTACCTCGTCCCTGGTTTCTTCCTCCTTAAAACCACTGCCACTGAAAACTGACACAGTTGTAGCACATTTGTCTAAATGGATGTTAATATCCACATTTCACTTTCAGAGTGGACCCTCGCTCTCACAGCCGTCTGCTCTTACCAGAGGAGATGGACAGCATCAGACGAATTCTCTCCAGGAACCTTCAAAACTTCAACAAAAAGGTAAATTCACAGCTTTAGTTTGTGGATCTCTGTTTTGTTTGAGGAACACTAAACATGCACTGTAAGTGTGTAACTATTTATTTACTGTTTGGGTTCATGTGTGTGTTGCAACTTTAGCAGACACCAGCTTACAGCAGACACACTTTGCACCAGGACACCACCATGGACAAAACAAGGAAGCCTCTTTACAGACACCACAGTCTGGGAGAGAGATACAAGTATAATACAATCACGCACTGGCCACAGGTACTGTATCCATATTTAGTCTCTTTTTCTTGAAGTGGAATAAAGTGAGATAATTCTGTTTGAGGGCAAAAGGGCTCTATGAAATACCTAAAAAAAAGTCTTATAAAACTGTTTTCATAAGCAAATCTCTTAAAGACATACTTCCATCGTGACAGGGTGAAGATGGAGAGTTCAATGGCTCACACAGAGTGAGAGCAGGACTCTGCAGGTCTCATACAGGTAACAATAATAAAAATTAATTTAAACTAAGATGTATAAATGTAACAGAAAGCACATAGTATTAGACAAAATATGCAGTCTGTCCTTTAATTTCCCAGCTTCTATCCCAAACTGAGACTGCAAAAATATGTATGTATTTATGTGTGTGTTATGTGTTTGTATCTAAGATACTGCAGAGGGAACTGTTTCAAGAAATAACTGTTTTAATCCATACGTAATTCTAGTTTCTACTTTCTCTCAAGCTTTCTATACTCACTAAAACAACAGGCCGTGAACATAGAGTCGTATTAACACTGTCCCTCACTTCCTGACCTTTGACCTTGACAGCTAAAGTTTGACTATTCTGACTTTGTCGATCTTCTCTTGCAAGTGTGCACTGTAGGTCCGAGACCCGTCCTCCAAGACTCATCAGCGCCAGCAGCCTCAGCTCAGAGAGGGCCAGCGGATCCAAAGTCTGCAACTACCAAAGAGGACCAGATCTTTCCACAAAACCAAGCGCCTGTAGGGGGAGAAGCTCCAAAGAAACAACTCAGCTTTGTTTTGGAGAACGAGAAGCAGCCTCGAAACTGACAGAAAGAGAAGAAAAAGAATGTAAACAATGAATTCAGTGTGTCCAGTTATTTTTAAAATGGCTCCATGAACTGATAAGTACCTCATATTATAAATTTTATGCATAACCTCTAATTAAAACTATTATTAAATAATTCAGCTTTTGGTCCATTTTGAGTATTTGTCAGCTGCAATAAAGCTTTCCTTAGCTCCACGTGTCACCTCTTGAACACCTTTGGTGGAGGTTTGACTGTCATTTGCATCTCTAGTCTAATTTATTTTCAAAGTGGCACTCCAAGTGTAACGCCATCCTGAGAAATACCTTGCAGTCATAAATGCCGATACTTGCCATCAACATTACAAACACACACACACACACAAACCAATCGTGCCTCTCCTTGTTTCTTTCATAAATGAAGCACAGCACACCCACCGGTAATTTGACAAGGACAGGCTTACTGCTTCCAAAAATAACTCCTGTCCCCCTGCCCGACCTCCTCAGTTACTGAAGCTTCTTTTCCCCACAGCTCCCCAGCATGCCAGGGAGTGGCAGGGAGAGCCAGGCTGTTTCCTTTAGGACTGGGACTAGGCAGAGGGTTGCAGAGTGAACAAGGAGCTCAGGAGTAACTAAAGTGAAGACTGAAAGCTGAGGAGAAAGAGTAAGGGAGGTTTTAGGCTGGAGTTATGAGGGTGGGTGCTGCGACCTTGGCTGGGGGGATATTTGGGCTATTGGGGACTCTGTGTTTCTTCCTAGCCTTTGGTACAGACTACTGGCTGGTGGCCAGTGATAACTGTGGACCGTATGCATGGCCGACCCAAACAACACTGACAGGGATAAAAGATGCCAATGGGACTGAGGTAGGACAAACACGTGTGTGAATATAATTGTCCATACTCACTCACACAAACACACACACACAAGGTAAAATGTGAAGTGTTACAGAGATGCCGCCGGCCTACAAATCATATTCTCCAGATGTAAAGAAAAATATATGTTTGGTACAGACCTCTGCAAAAAGTGAAAATGAAATTTTATAAATTATTATTTCCACTTAAATCACGACTCATATTGCAGTATCTGTCAAGATAATCTGCATTCAGCCCGAGAGAGGATGCAAAGCTTACGACATGCTGTTAAAACTGCTCAGTGACCTCCAACTAAACAACTGTATTTAATAATAGTCACATTATTTATGTCACGGAAACATCACATGTAAGACACCACAAAAAGACCAGTACGGAACATGATCAGATGCTGTGTAGACTGTGGTGTGTACGCTATGCCACTATAAGATATTTTAAGAGGGACCAGAATAGTTTAGTGTTGCACTTTTATAAAGTTGAAACACATTTAAAAGAGAATGGACCAAATTAACGCAACAGAGGTTAAAACATGTTGACTATCAATGTGTGGGTAAATAGCCATGGTCTTTTGCTAACATTCGCTAACTAACACTAAACACAACAACAGCTGAACCTTATAGGAATGACATTAGTTCAATAGGAGCGATGAATGCCTGTATCATCTATTTCACAGGATTACATACAGTAGTTGTTGAGATAATTCAGTCTAGAACAGACATTGTAACTCCTGATCTATGTTGCTTCCATAGCTAAATATTTGAAGCCTCCGAGTCTCCTGCTGGTCTAGCGGTTGAAGTGTAGTCCTGAGATTTGCAACAGCAAATAGATTTATTAGGAAACATAACGCTACTAACATAAAGTTGAAACACGTTGCTACTGAATGTATCAGACTGATACAGACTGAATGTTCCCCGACATATTTTGTTTTCTGCCAAACTATGCAATTCAATATCTACTTGTAGTAACGATGTTTGGCACTGCCAGTGTTTGGTTAAAATTAGACACAACATGCACATCAATAGTGCAATTCTTCCTTAAACTTAACCAAAGTTTATTTGGTACCTAAAGCTAACCAAAGACACATCTCAGAATGTGAGCCCTGCACTCTTGTGCCGAGAGTCTTTTGCAGTGTTTGCCACCTTCCACCCAGTTCACTATTTTCCCTGTAGTAGTCTAAAGTCCAAGTCAAAATAACCCCAATGACATCATCGTCCAGAGCTATCTTACAACTGTTTCCACAGGCACTGTAATATTCCACAAGTCAACTGATCATCGTGTAAACTCAGTGTAGCGCCTCTTTAATTTTCCAGTTTATTCTTCCGTGCCACATTTGTGAGAAAGTTCAGAAAACGCAGAGTAAGGGATATATTTCTAAAAGCTAATCCCCCCCGGTGAACTCCTCCCTAACACCACAGCACAACAAAGTCTTTCATTTTAAATAAAAGCGGATGATTAAAGTTTCTGTGCGTTATTCAGCACCATCAATCATATTTTTGACAAGCAAATGGAGAGTATCGCTCATGCGTGTTTCATAAGTTCCCCTTGAAAACCTCACAGACGAGCAGGCCATAATCAGAACCATGTTTGATGCCGTGGCACCACTGAAGTACAGAATCACACAAAGCGGCCTAAAGAGACGCGTTGACAAAGCTGACAGAAATTAAGGCTCAGCCGTCCTCCCACGTGTCCATCTTTCTGTTTGTAAGCTGTCAGTCTGTGTCTTTTTCTCATTTAGATCCAGTTAGTGGAGGCCGTCACTTCTTCTCCTCCTCCGTCTCTCACTCTGCACCACGAGGGCTTCTTCTGGCGATGTGTGTTTCAGGTGGAGCCCACGGCACATGCAGTCCTGGCCACGCTCTTCAGTATGTAGGCCCTCTGATGCTGGCAAAAGGTTTTCGTTGGGGCTTGTCCAATGTGGTTGCATGTCTCATGCTTGGCATTGTGGTCTGCCTGACACGCTAACAAGTGCAGGAAAGAAAAATGTCTATAATTTGGATGTTTGACAGAAAATATACAGGAGAGCAAGAAGAATGTGTTAGCATTTATTTCAGCTTATGGCGTGTTTTTGGCTCTAAATTTTGCTCTCGTGTGGCTGTATCTCATTACATGTCACATGTCTCCTTTTTCTTTTATTCTATATGTTCTTTTGAGCCTTACATTATTTTTATTTTTACCCTTTCTTCCTTTTTTTTTTTTTTTTTACATATAGCAAACCAGCCAGAATCTAAGGTCTGTGTGCACGGTTACCTCTTCCCTCTGCCTGTCGCTCTTGGACAGGTGCCTCATCCAAGTTATGACACTACAGCAGGTAACACACTCACTCACAAACCTACAGACAAATGAAATAACACCAAATGAGTTAAAAGCACTTAAAAAAAAAAAGGTGCTTCATCTCTCTAGCAGTTCCACAGACTTGTAGACTCGTAGACAAGATGTGACTTCTTCGTCACACAAACAATCACTTAAAATACAAATCTACAGTTTACATTTATAATAATAATAATAATAATAATAATACCTTTATTTATATAGCGCCTTTAAAAACAGCGTTTACAAAGTGCTTTGAGAGACAAGCATAAACAAAATACTCAGGCAAAATAAGAAGAACCAACAACATTTAGAAGACAATAAAAAAACATCACATAAAAGCAAGTCTATAAAAATGTGTTTTAAGAAGTGACTTAAAAGAATTCACTGATTCTGCGAGCCTGAAGTCCTCAGGCAGGGCGTTCCAAAGTCGAGCGTTTGCCATCAGGGCCCCTCGACTTGCATTTGGCCTGCAAGAATAACACTAAAGTCATCTTAAATTCCCAAATCACCAACATTATGCAGTAACAGTGAGCTGAAGGGTTATGGGTTCATCTGAAGGAGTGACTGGGAAGATGGTGCCAATATCTCGTCTTCATTACACATGCAAACCAGGGTCAGAGCTAGAATTTTAAAAATAGAGGCCATGGGTCATTTTCAACGTAACTCCCCAACCCACTCACCCACCCACTCATGCAAACTGTACACCCCCAGATAAACAAATATGGATGCAAATATAGTGGAGTAATTTTATTTCTTGGCCTAAAAGTATCAAATGTGCCTAAAAATTATCTTTTTTTTTTTAGACTTTTCAAGCTTTATTTTTGATAGACACAGCTGAAGAGTGACAGGAATGTGGGGAGAGAGAGATGGGGAACGACATGCGTGAAAGAGTCACAGGTCGAACCCTTGGCTGCCGCGGCAAGGACTGAGCCTTCGTACATGGGGCAGTTGCTCTACCAAACCGAGCTAAACGACACACCTAAAAATGAGCTTTTGAGGCACTGACAGACATTTGTTTTTACCTTTTGACAGAGCCAGGCTAAGTGTCCCACCTGTCTCCAGTCTTTAAGTTAAGCTAGCCATCTCCCGACTGTAGCTTCACACAGTATAAAAAGACAGATATGAGTTTGATAGGCTGTCAATCTTGTCTTCTGGGGTGTCGATTAGCTCAGTTGGTAGAGCATCCGCCCCATGTACGAAGGCTCAGCAGGGTTCGAATCCGACCTGTGGCCCTTTGCTGTCTCCCCACATTCCTGTCGCTCTTCAGCTGTCTCTATCAAAAATAAAGCTTGAAAAGGCCAAAAAATACCTTACTTGTCTTCTAACTCTTGGTAAAAAAAAAGCTAAGCATAAATTATGTCTATCCCCCCAGGGCGCCCAAATTCTATAATAATATTTTCAGAAGAAAATACTAAGAACATGATAGCCCAAACACTTGCCATGCTATACACTGTCTGTAAACTGGTATCAGCTCTGATGGTGGCCCGGGTGTATTTCTTGCAGTATTTCGAGGTTTCTGGACTGTGCTGATAATCCTTGGCCTGGTTGCGGCTCTAACTGGAGGCTTCCTCTTGGTCTGTGGTGTCCCCTTCATCAGCCACAAACTGTTTAAGTTGGGTGGTGCCCTCCTCATCACTGCTGGTAAAATATAGTCTGTGCACATGTGTGTTGAGTTTGTAACCAAAGTACTCATATGCAGTGTGAAGTCTGCTGCTAGGGGAATAGGTGAATGCACGGACACATGCTGCAGCGTGCATTGCTGCTGTCAGCTGTTCATACCTGTCATATGACAAACAGATACCCAACACATACAGTACAGCAGCAGATGTCACTCTGCAGCACTGTCGCTATAACAACAGCAGGTTTAAACACTGCTACCGTAGTAACAGTTGAGATGAGTTGTAGCTGCATTCCTCTGGTGTTACTCACAGCAGCGAAAGTTTCTATCTGTCTCTCTGATACTGTTTATATCTCTCCCCAGCCTGCTTGTTCCTATTCACTCTGCTGCTCTACGTACTGTGGATGGAGGCTGTAGAGGTGAAGCGCTACGTCCTGCAGGAGAGAGGAGAGGCGTGTCCAAACGCGCAGGTATCAGTGCTCTACGGCTTGTCATTCATGGTGGCAGCTGCCGGCGTGCCTCTGGAGCTCATCGCTGGGTTGATCTTCATGCTGGTGGCTCGTGCATTACGTGCCAGCAAGTGAGCTTCATCTGGTCTGCAGGGGAGAGAAAGGACTGACCTTTGGCAGCACATATGTGGGATGTAAATACTGAAAGGACGTGATCAATATTACAGCCACCATCCTTTGGATGTCAAGTAGCATGAAGTCAGAGGCACTGATTTGTTGTTTTCAGTTTTCTATAACTTGCTTTGCTTTATTTCTATAAAAAAACACACTAATTATTATAATAAAACCACAATAAATGAGTGTGTGGGAGTAATGTGGTGTCATATGGATGTGATACTTGCATTAAGGAGCAATATATGATGTGCCAAGACTGTTTTTTTTTTTAATCAAAACTGCGTGGACATAAATATTTTTTTCCACTCAGTTGCACACTGTCATCGCACTGATTGTTGTTGTTATTAATGCTTCGAATGACAAGTCCAAAGAGCACAAGGTGAGAAATGTATGGGTGAACCAGCTGTGTCCCCTGTCCTGCTTTTGGCACATGATCAAAGCAGGGAGGGGAGGGAGGGATGACTGGATGGACTGGGGACGCTAGGTTTGGATAGAGGGTGGGGGTTTGGGTGGAGCATTGAGAGGGATTGATATAGAGGGGGGATAGCAGGAGAATTGATGCTTGTAGGGGGGCACGAGGAATGAAATGAACAGCTGTTTGTGGGTTTGGTTGGTGTACAGCAGGCCGGCCACCTGCCTCCTTCACCCCAATCACATTTCACTCTCTCATTGAAATCTTTATGCCTTCTCTCCTCTGTCCCGCTCTACGTGTTAGAAACTTTAAATCCAGACCACCCTCCTTTAATAAATCAACTATTGTCAGACATCCATTGCACACACACACACACACACACACACACACACACATAAAGACCTATTCTTTCTTTTCCACAGTCTTATCCAAATGGGAAGCACAGACTTGTGATTGTATCATAACTGCCACGATATTAGATCATCCTTCTTCCTTTTTATTGGTCTGAATGGGCAGCGTGTGGAAACAAGCGGGTGGACTCTCAATCACACATATCAGCTTTCATGTGCTCCACTGAGGAGCAGGAGTGGTGGTGAAGGTGCTGGGTTGCTTCAAAGAACTCACTGATCAAACACATAGAAATACACGCTCAAGCACACACACACACACACACACACACACGATATGATCAAACTGGTCAGAACACACCAAAGTTAATTATTGAAACTCTTTTTCTGCTGATCCTAGATCTGACTTATGTAAGATCGTCTACTTGTGTAATATAGAACTGTAGCAATCAAATGCATGATTGATATTTGTGATTTAACGTGATTTTATTCAAATATCTTGTGATATTTCTGATAAACTTGATAGATGATGAAAAATAATGGTTTACTTTCTTGTAATTGTTTCAATAAAACAGAACATAAATAAATATTCTGCAAACCTCTCCAGCTGCAGGAATATCTCAGTTCACAAACTTTGAGGCCTCTTCTCTGATCTGAAGAAGTCTAAGAGGACCAGTTTGAAGTTGCCGTCGTCTCACCTGTTCCCTTCTTCGCATGTAAGAGATGGCCATAAGGCCCTAATCTAGAGCCAGTGTTTAGTTTGTCCATTCTAGGCTACTGTAGAAACCTGTTGGCTCAAGATTGTAGACTCAATGGAAGAGGACTTGTCGCGTCCGTAGATATAAAAAGAGATTATTCGCTAATGAAATCGTAAACATTTACACACTAGATGAAGAAGAAGAAGCCAAAAAGAAAGGACAAAATAAAGAGAAAATAGAATAAAGCGATCTGAAATAGTAGCAGAGTCGATTGAGTGATAAATCTGCACAATTTAAAGAACAAATCAGCACCAAACAGAGCAGCGAAAACAATATTTTATATCATATGTGAAAACTGAAACTGAAGGTAGATGAATTAATTTAAAAAAAAAAAAACTTTCCCACAGCAATGCACCAGTTACTAATCCACAGATGTCACAGTGAAAAGAGTTAAAGTCTCTGCTCACAGAAAGATCTGGATTATTTTAAGTAACTAGATTTTCTTTTCTTTTAGAGTAAAAAAATATTATTCATAAGATCATATTGTACGAAATAAGAAAGAGATGGAGTGACAACATCTCGGAAAGGCTCCATTTTTTGATTGAAGTGCATGTGAGCTCACTCCAGCTGTAAATCTGTAGATGAAATATTTTTACAGGAGTAACAGTTATGGTTGAAACACTGAAAGGAGGTGTAACATCAGTTAAACTGTAAAGTGTGAAGTGTCTCAATGAACTACAGGTGGTCCTATTTAGTGCAACAGACTGTCAGTGGCTCAGTGCCTTGCAGCAGACCTAGTTTGGGACTATCATATCATATCACATCACATGGATGGCTGGATAGATGGTTCAATGAGTGTTTAGGGGAGTTTAGGGAAGCAGCTGTGCATCACAGAGATGAGAGGTTTGTTGGCACACAACCACAAACAGTTATGAATTAGCTATTCTTAAAGACCAGTAATGAGACTACAATAGTTTGCACTGCGGGGTGGCCCTGGATGAAAAGCCAAAATGTTTAATTGTCAGAGGAGCATGAATGTGTGTGAGGATTAAATGTTTTTCATTCACCAGTGGAAGTATTGGCTCGTGGGTGGAAAGGTCAGGGGGATCTGGAATGTTCACTACAAATTTAACAGAAATCTGGCAAGCTGTTGTTGATGTATTTTTCTCTGGACCAAATATGGACAGATTTTAAACGTCGACATCTTTAACCCACACGTCTTGAGAGAAGTGAGAAGTCAAAGTCAAAGGCATGTAGTGCATAACAGTCCTAATATTCAGTTTGGTGTTTTTTTTTTAGTTGGGTTTGATTCTCAATTTAATCACAAAGATGAAGAGAGTATTTCTATTTCTGTGAAAGTCTGAAATAAAGGTCCCTGTTTCAAGAGAGATGTTTTACTGAGTTATCTAAAATCCGTATGATGATAATAAGCTTAATCTAGATAAATAGCTGGTCCACGTCTTCACTTAAAGGGTCAGTGTGTAGGATTTAGTGACATATAGCAGTGTAGTTGCAACTACCTCCACTTACCCTTCTCTTACCCAAGAGTAATGGAGGTACTATGGTAGCTGCAAAATATGTTTGTTTTGTCCATTCTGGGCTACTGTACTAACATGTTGGTTCAATATGGCAGACTACATGGAACAAGTCCCACAGCATCTGTAGATATAAAAGGCTCATTCTAAGGTAACAAAAGCATCTTCTGGTCATTAAATACTAATAAAAACAGAGTTATTCTGTGATTAGGGCCCCCTGAATTTTACACACTGCACCTTTAATTCATGTCTGTGGTTGAGTCACCTCTATCAGCCAGCAGAGGGCTCTCCAGCTCTCTTCTTCAAATGAAAAATCTCCCATGCATGGATGGACAGAAGGGAAAGAATATGAGGGGGGCAGCGTGTGGAAAGGAAAGTGAAGGAAAGGAAAGTAAAAGGAAGCAATTACTGAGCAGAGTATTCAGCTAGAACCCGGGCTTGTTCAGTGACTGTAGCTCTTCGTAATCATAGTTAATTAACTCTTATGTCCCTCCCCTGTCATCCACAACAATGGAAACACACTATCACTTCATTTAAGGAAGAAATAATCTTGCACTTGAAGTGTCAGCAATTATGGCGTTATAATATTATGCATATGGCATAGCGAGCATCACGTGAATAAAGACATGACATGATAATAAAGTAATAAATGATTCGCAAATTAACCCCAACAGACCCAAAGAGCATACGTCTTGTTGATTAGGGGTAATGAGTGTGTATGAATGTATATATATGTGTGGATGTGTGACGTATATCATCAGGCACGGCAGCATTATTTGCTGCTCATTTTCCACTATTTGCTAAAGGTCCCATATATGTGATATGTCAGAGAGCAAACAGCAGGATGTGGTCTCACACTAGGTAGGGAAAATTAACCCTATGTGGACCCCCTCACCCCTCCGGAGCACCTGGACTGAATACTAGTGGGCTGTAATCCAGTCAAAGAGGGGGGATACACTTGGTGAGAGCTCTTTCCTTCCTTTCTCTAACCCCCTAACTCTACTAGTGAGCCGATTACCTGCTCTGTGTGTGTGAGCCCCAGCCTGCAAGGCCCGGAGCATGACTCTTTTGTGTGTGTGTGTGTGTGTGTTATATGAGTGTGTTATATGAGTGTGTGCTCATGCGCAGGGCCAGACGGACACAGTTTCTCTGAGATAAAGGTTTTCCTCCTGTCAAAAATGACTGATATGAGAGAATAGCAAGCCTTATGGCATCACTCTTTTTTTTTTTTCTTGTTTCTTTTGTACACCCCAAATCCCCGGGAACACACACGGCACCACCCCCCACATGCACACACGCACTGCTAATCTGTACTGCGGGTTAGTTGAAGTAGAGAGGGAGCAGGTGGAGGGATTTAAAAAAAAAAAAAAAGAGTTGCTGTGTGTGTTTCCTTTTCTATTTTTGTATAAATAACTAGTGTGGTCCCCTAAAACACACACACACACACACACACACACACACACACACACACACACACACACACAGATGTATGCACACACACTGTTAATGCAGACAGATTATGTCTCAGACAGTCAGAGCTCCTGCCTTCAATTAACCTCACAAAGACAGGATCACTTACACACACATCTGATGATGATAGCAGGAGGGAAGCAGTAAAGAAGTGTGTGTGTGTGTGTGTGTGTGTGTGTGTGTGTGTGTGTGTGTGTGAACGGCTGCTATCAGTAGACCAGGCAGGCTCTGCTACAAAGCAATATGACACAAGGGACAAAGGACATTATGTCATATCTTCTGACAGAAAGTGCAAACTTTCCTGAGTATCGCCCACCTGGTTCAAACTAATCTGTTTTCAGATGTTTTTGGCTGCTAATTAAAACACAAAAGAAATTAAACAATCAAGCTGCATTGTAAGAAAATAAATTGTGGCTCTAAAGTGAATGGAAAACATTTAGCAGAGAAATTCGATTCGACGAGGTGAGACGAGGTTCAGGGAAGCAGCAATGCCAAAGAAAAACGCTGAAGCGCCGACGAGGTGTTGCTCTGTGTTTGAGTGCGTCGGTGCTCACTCACGCTGAGATGAAGCGCTGCTATTTGAATACTGTCTTTAAACCAGGAAAAACATCTCCTATCTGTGTTTGCTGTGACTGGCATTTGATGGTGCTGAAGATGTTCTGTCTTTGTTAGCTTTGAGTCAAAGCGAAGACCTCAGCATGCTGCGAAGGAACTGTGTCGGATCATCTAATGCCCACTTTACGATGCGATTGGCCAAGTTTGGTGTGTGAAAACGAGGAGAGACTGTCCAAAAGTGTGCAACATTAGACAACACAAACATGCAAAAGTTCTCGGCGAGAGATGATGGAGGTGGAATGTCACCACAATGAGGCTGTAATTAGCGGTGTGACCATTAGTTTGATCGTTGGGAACACTTACTGTAAAAACACTTTTGCCTTTGGACAACACAACCTTGTGAACCCCTTTAGGATTCTCCATGTGTCAGCGTGGCTGCATGGCACGTCACTTTGAAGACAAAGTCAGCCAAACTTACAAGAGATACAGCGTACTATTGATGGAAGCTCTGGGGTTCTTGGTGGGCCTTCGGTTTAAGACGCTGACCTTGTGGTATCATTGTGGTTCAAGGCTGAATATTAGTTGTGTATTGTTCCCAAAATGTCTCCGCATTTTCTGACTCTACTGACAAAAAAATGGTGTTTTGTCCATGATGGGGCTGTTTATGAAGAACACCAATTATTAGGAGGAAAAGAGTCCAACCATGATCATTTAATGTCTAAGAATAACATTCATGTATCTAAACATGTGTTCGGCTAAGTTACGTCCCTCCAAATGTCCCAGTTTTTCGTCCCCTCTGTGTGTTTGCGTTCTGACCCTGGCACACACACACACACACCCCCATACCTGGGTAGGAAACACACACAAATCACTGTGTTCACACACTGTTCACTCCTGGAGCTGTTTGGCAAACAAACCAAATCCAGTACGGATACAGTACAATCCATTTGAACTATAAATACTAATAAAGTAAAATAAAAAAAACAAAGAGAGTCAGGCAGGAAGAGCTCTGTGTGGACAGACAGAACAGAGGAGACATTGCTTTGGGCTTGTGTCTCAACCATCCCCTTTCTTCTTCGCTATGTCTTTATTTTCCTTAAACCCCCATCTCCCCCCACCCTAACTTCTTCTTTCATTTCTGCTGAAGGAGAGGAAGAGGAGACAGAGGAGAGGAGAAGAGGGGGTTGCGATTAGTTTCAGGGTTTCAGCCCACTTGATTGGCAGCTGGCAGCATATGGAGCTGTGAGGAAGGTTTGCCCACGCTCACTTCTGAGGAAACAAATATTTGCCTGAAGGGGAGAGAGAGAGAGAGAGGAAGAGGAAATATTAATTAGTTTGCAGACGCACTGAGAGATAAAAGTCGGCAAGACGTATCCATCAAAAGGCTGCAGAGTTAGCTGCAAAATGGAAATTTTCCCCAAGTTGACAGATCCAGTAGGCTGCTGGCAGAGCTGAGGGGAAGAACACATGCGCGCTGGGGAAGCACTGAGGTGCACAACACAAGAGCCCAACGTGGAGTCTACATTAACATCTGTGCATACGTTAACATATTCCGAGTGGAATTAACATTTAGGCATGCATCTTCCACGCTTGAGAAACATTTCTCTGGCCCCTCCAATTATTTCTTAATTATCGTCTCCACATCGAGAAACAAGAGTTGTGAGAGGATAAAGCCGACACATATGCAACACATCAAATGCACTCAAGGTAAACATACAGATGCCAGTCGAGAAGTGATTACGACCCAACAACATAGATTATGATTACATTATATATTTAGATATGATATTTGTTTGGAGTTCTCTAACATATCATCTCATTACAGATGAACACGCCCACAAGGACCGCTCCGCTCACTGACTTTTTGCTCCCAATTTCATGGACACACTGGTTAGCTTTGCTGCTTTGCTAATCAACAGGAAAAAAATAAATAATCAGCAGCGTGTCGGTAACTTTTTTTTTTTTTTTTTAAAGATTTCTTTTGGCCTTTTTTTAGCTTTTATTTTGACAGAGACAGCTTGAAGAGTGACAGGACAAGGACTTCGTACATGGGGGCGGATGCTCTACCAACTGAGCTAAACGACACCCCAGCATGTGGGTAACTTTGATATGTTTTGCAAAATATGTTTTCTTTCCGAGAGGCAAAGATTGACAACTCTCATATCCGTGCATCAAGTACAGAGCTGGAGTACAGATGGGTTAGCCAGGTTAACTTAAAAACTGGAAGCAGTCTCACTTTTTGAAGTTAAATTAATAAAGTCTACCAACAGCTCTAAAGATCAGTAATTAGCATACTGTATCTCCACAAATGACTTCTTCATTTGTGTTGTTACAGGAAGTTTAATGTGGTCATTTTTTTGCTGGCAACAGCTTCTCTAATTCGTCCCATCACTGCGAGGTCACTGGATTTCATACAGTTCAGACCAAAACCCAAAAGGCCGCACTGACTGATCATATCCTGTGCTACATCCCAGGATGCTTCAACACAAATCCTGCCTAAAATCAAAAAAGTTGTCATCCTCACATTTCTGTTTGGGCCCGCTGAATTCATTAATCAGGACCCAAAAAAAAACAACACATAAAAGAGACTTGCTTTGCTTTGATACTTGCCGTTCAAACACTGACCATGGGATTATGCAGCACTGATAAGGTAATTAACAGACTATGATAGTGTAATTAAGCAACATCTGAGAAGAAAGGCTGTTGGAGTAGCGTGTTGGTGTGGGCGGGCGGACATCAAAGCCCGTGGCACCGCTTTAAAGGCGGATTGGCTGCGCAGAACATTTGGTTTTAGCACGGTCCCTTCACTAAGGTATCGACGAGGGCTGGAAGAAAGCTCGGTATGCCATTGAGAATTAGCTGACAACACCAAATGACATTATTGTGATGGAAATAAAATGCTTTTTTTTTTTTTGTGGAGCGATTCAGTGGTATAAAATGGACGGAGATCATATCGAGGGAACACAGAGGCAGTAACTGATAGCTCCATTGTTAGAAAGCCAAATGGTGTCTCTCTCTATCAGTGCACAGTCTCGACAGATTTCACTGAATAAATGGAACTTGCATGAATTCACTTAGGTATTTACCTTGCTTTGCTTTACAGAGAATGCATCTTTGTGGGGTTTGTCGTCAGGCCTTGCAGAGTGCGCTCCCTCCACCTCCCTCTCCCTGCCTCTCCCTGCCTCTGTGTGCACTGAACCAGCACAAATTCGGTTTTATTGTATTTGTTTGTTTATTTACTCTTATCTCTTTTCCATTTCAGAGGCTTCCTATCAGAGACCTGCAAACCTCAGAAGCCGAGTGGCAGGGGAGCCGTGGGTTTACATTTGTGTGTGAGTGTGTAAGTGCACGAGTCTGTGTGTGTGTGTGTTTTCAGGGATTGGTATAAAATTAAAATACAAATAGAAAGGAAACATTGGAATCATCACTTTTGTTATCGCCAGCTATACGGTTTTTAGCTCCCACTGTTAACAAACTCCTCCGGGGTGATGAAACAGAAAGCACTGAAATGTACTCACTCCATGACTCAGAGAAAATCTTTTAAGTAATATTATAAACACTTGGCAAGGCTGCTACGGGTGTGAAACTCATTTTAGGCATTAGATGAGAAAAACATTATTGTGTCCAACAATAACGCGCTCAGCCTCTGATGAGTACATTCACAATATTGTTTTAACATGTTTAATCCGTTAAATCTGCAGTAAATTTCCAGGGATAACATGTGATGTTGCCAACCATCACCTATAGACTTTAATACTGATCACCTCTATGAATTACATCCATATTGGATTGCTAAACAATACTAACTGACATTAGCAAATATTATATACACTGGACATTAAACCCATTGTTATTGTATCTGTGGTTTTGTGTCCAGTGCGATGTTCCTTATCACAACTTTGGACCTCTTGGTCATGCCATGGGAGTGTGAGAGTCTACAGCAAACGGCAACCTCCGTGGCAGTGAAGTGAAGCCAATGTGGAAGTGCCAAAAACTGTAGTTTCTCAAACGTCCACTTGAGGCTGGCTACAGAAAGAGTCAATCTGCATAAGTCCCCATGTTGAAATGTCCAACTTCGCCACAAGGCAGGATAGGCAGGACTGCCAAGATGACGTCAACCAGAGCCACCGCACTCTTCAAAGCGGCTCTTCAGAAACCGGTGGTTGACGTCATGGATACAACGTCCATTCTTTGTACTGTTGACGGTCTACAGCCATGCTGTTATAAGGAATGATGCCTCTAGATGAAAAGTTAAGGATCGCCAAAAGGAGTGCAATTCACGAGGATGAATTTGATGTTAATCCATCCAACAGATGTCCAAACATTTTACACTAAAACCCACAAATGTTTATCGAACATTTCATCGCAATCCGTCCAAATTGTTGTTGAGATAGTTCAGTCCGATGCACACAGACAAGAAACATTGCCATTTTTTCAGTATGACAGATGTTTGAAAAGTGGATATCAGTCATTAAAAACTCAACTTTCCCCGCAGACATCACAACGTGAGACCAGAATCTTTTCATTTTGGAGAACACTTTCAAAACTATCTGTTTCTGGTGGATGATTTATGAACTAGGTGTGGGTGGAGGGTCAAAGCAGGAAAAAAAAAGAGGATGCTTCTTAAAACGTCTCCACATTAGCGTTTTCGGTTATGGCCTGAAGCCAACAGAAGAATCCAGGTGTGTTTGTTTTATCGTGTCCGTGCCAAAAGAAGAAGCTTTGGGAGTCACAGCGGGAGCATGCTGAAGTACAAAGATCCTTAAAGCAAGAAGTTAACTTTTAAACTAGTGTAACTCAAATTCAATCCCAAAGGAAAGCACATGATATTGTTGATAGAAGCCAAATGTGGGTCTTCTTTTAACCAGCCAGTTTCCTCTGCACACAGATTTAATTTTATTTGGAGTGCACTCATATACTGGTGGTTTAAGACAGTGCAGTAAAGAAGCATAAAGTCCCATCAATCACTGCCTCATTACCACCACCACCACCACCACCACCACCACGGACGTCCTCGCCAGTCAGCCCAAGTACTTAAGAGTGTATGTGTGTGTGTGTGTGTGTATGTGTGAGAGAAAGTCTCTGGTCCACTCAGGAGGAGAGAGCGAGCGATCTCGCCAGGATCTGAACTGCCTCTTTGATCTCCCAAAGCCAAACAGAGGGAGAGAGACGCTCGCCCCTCACAGAGAGGATTAAATATCCCTGAGTCGGGACATCACAGCTCCCTCTCACCCTCCCTCCCCTCCTCCATCCCTCTTTCCTCCGCTCCCTTCCTCCTCCCGTCTACCCTGGTTATCACTGAGTCTCCAGAGGGGCTGCAGGGAAAGGAGAGCGAGCGAGGAAGAGGAGAGGAGAGGAGAAAAGTAAGTAAAGGAGAGACTGTGCGGTTTTAAAAGCCAAGAGGACATCTGGGTCCACGAGGACTTTTGACTGTTTCACCCACACAGGTCAAAGTCTGGATAGGTCACAGCTCTGGCCCGCAGCTCTTTATGTGTGTGTGTGTGTGTTTGTTTTTGTTAGGTTGTCAGAAAGAAGAGGATTTGTTTAAGAGAGCGGAGTGGAAAGGGTGGAGGCGATGCAGGGATGTTGAAACAGCCAGATGAAAGAGTGCAGGAGGTCTGAGCTGTTGTGCTAACCCCCATACACTCGGAGGTGCCCCGTGTAACTTCCGCCCCACACACATCTCTGAGAAATTCTTTTATTAAAAGGCTTTCCTCTGTGGTGAACGAGATACGTTTGCTCCAGACAAAAAAAAAACACTACACGTGATTTAGAGTCTACTTCAACAGCAACAGCTAATGCAGATTTCTTGCCCCTCTTATTATAATTCGTCTGTTACAGGACTATAGATCTCTGTGTGAAGTTGTTAGGCGTAATGTGGGAGATATTTTGGCAGGATATCACATGGACAAAGACGCACTAGTGATAGATACACTAGTCTTCTGTCAACCCGATAATGAAAACAAGCCAACTAAGGATGTAACTCTCTAGAGGATTCAGTCGAAACGGTTTTAAGTGTCTCGACGTTCGTTCCTCGGGATATAAAGCGATGAGAGGAAACGTCGCAAACATGCAGGATCTTTTTAAAGTCGGTGATCCTGGTGCAGTTATTTCAAAGCTGAAACGAACTGTTGTGGCGTGGGAAAAATTTGTGAGACAGTCCTCTGAGAAAACAAGGCCTCAAGTGGTACATGTCGTCAGATACGCAGCACAGATTAGTACAGCTAAACACTCAATATTCATTCACAGATAATAATTAAATGCTCAGTTCAGTATCCGCCATGTATCACCACATGACTTACACCACCACTCTTATCTGTGTCATAGAAAAACAGCCTACGTAAGCCCGCGATATGCCTTATCTAGCTAATTATTAAAGCCAATTACTTATTATACAGACGAGCTTTAAAAGAAAACAAGCATGAGGAAGTGTAACCAGCGACCCGAGCATCTCCTGCACAGACCACCTCTACAAATCACAAGGCAACAAACATGTCCATCCAGACTTACGCTTGACTTGGACACATCCTGATAACGTTAATTATGAAGGACGACTGATTGATTCGAAGTCCTGGAACAGTAACGATGTTTGGTTTCCTCATTTGTCGCATATATGCAACCTTTTCAGGCTCCAGACAAATAAGGCAAAGTGTATTTAAGTAATATAACCTTCATGAAATTAACAACTACACAGGAAGTACAGACACAGCAAATGTGGGCTACATCAGTAAAACTACGAGCGACCAAAGACAGAGAGAAACTGAACACTCGTGGAGGCCAAGCGGTCAACATCTATGTTATATAACGTCTCACATACCTGCTGCTGTAGATGAGAGCAGTCAAACAGTGTGTGTCATGGCCCCCATCATCTGTTGGATTAAAGTGGTCTTTATTTTGGACTGGATGGACTGTACTTCTAGTCTTCAGACTGGAGGGGATCGAACAGCCAATCATCTGATTAGTGAACGACCCGCTCTACCTCCGAGCCACAGCCGGAGGTAGAGCGGGTCGTTCAAGGTCGAGGTTGACTGGTAATAAATGCAAATTATTCTTCTTCTGTCTTTTCCAATTGAATGGTATAAAATAAGAGTACTACTGTTGGAGCTATATTGAATTTTTGAGTCTAAAAAATGTTTTGAGTTAAATTATGGTATTTTAATTATTCATTTAATTATGGTATTTTCATTTATGAAGGAAATTAATTGTTTCCCTTATTTGTAAGTCGCTAAATGACTAAATGTAGTGGAGACGTGTATGATGTGTCTCCCACACACAGGTGGGTTTAAGATTTATGAATGAAATGTTTATGCATGTGTTTAGATGATAGCAGTTTTCTGACACACACACACACACACACACACACACACACACACACTATGTTTTTGAACTCTACATTTCATTTTGTTTTGGAAAGTCACCTGGAGTTTATAGTTTAATAAACTACTTCACACTTATCCTGATTTGCCTGCATGTGCTTATTGAAAAATGTGTCAGTAACTCCCCACCTAACCACAGATGGCTACACGGACAGTGTTGAACGAGGATCAGCCAGACATTACCTAATATACACCGTCGCCCATGAAGTTGGAATAATTTTGTTTTTAGACACATTCCTCTTTTTATTCCTTTTCATACACATCAGGTTCATTGTGGTTTCATTTTCACTGTGATATGTTTGGAAGAGATCAATAAAGTTTAGAGATGATTGTCTATCAAGCATAAATCACACTGTCACAATCATGTAATGAGAACACATAAAAAATATTTTATTCCAACTTTATGGGCAACAGTGAACATTCCCTGGATTCATATTAATTGAATTCAAGTCAAACACATATTTGCATATAAAGGTAAATAAGGTGACATGTTAAGAGACAGCTTATTGGTTAATTGCGTGCACAGTATTCAGGTGTGTGGCAAAGGCGGAGCTGCACAGCGGGGGACGCTCTTCGTTCACCTGCACACGCAGATGCACACACGGACTTTAAAGTATACCTGATGATAATTCAGTTTAAAATACTGCAAACAAGTTTTGAAACATTAAACTCACCGCGATCTGCTGCTCCGTCTGTCTGCGGGAGGTGTCACACCAAAACAGATCCCCGATGATGTGACACCTTAAGACGGTTCCTGGAGGACAGGTGAAGGTGGAGGAGTGGGAGGAGGGGCGTTTGGCTAATCTGGTATATATGTTTATATATATATATATATATATTCATTTTTAGGTATTTAACAGGCTTATATGTGTTTGCAAATATGTGTTTATATTGTATATATGTTATAGGGTGAATTATGTAAATATTTATGGTTTATTATTATGTATGTAAATATGAGACACACCTGTTAATGGTGTGATCTAATTAATCATGTGACTGATGAGATTTGTATAAAAGGAAGTCAGGAAGTTGTGCTGGTTGATGCCAGTTAGTTGATTATTGGTGATTATTGGTGATTACACTCGGCTCGACGACACCTCTTCAGTTTGCCTCCTGCACACTCGAGCGACTGACAAACTTGTTATACAATATACAGGTAATATATTTCTGACATCTGTCATGTTTTTCTGTTGTTAACTTGTCCGTCCAGTCTAACATTACTGTAAGCTAAATGCATCGCTGTGACAAAGAGGAACAGCTGTCTCTGTTTTAATAACTACGTGTGCTTATTAGGCGACCTTTAACTACAGATCTAGAGAAAATAAGTCAGTTTTAGCTGCGCTTCCTTCTTATGTTACTCTGTGCTGTTTACAAGCTTCATTATTAGAAAGCAGTTCAGCTCATTTTATGAATTATTAAGATTAAAATCCTCTCTGTTCCTGCTGGTTTTTCAAGCAGACAGACTGTCAAAACAACTCCATATTTCCTCACGGTAAATACTTACACTGTAATAATGTTGTACAGTTTGTTTCACATTAAAACTCTGAGACAAACAGTCGTTTTCAGCGAGTGCACATTTGTTGTGTGACAAAACCCAAAGCAGTTATGACTCACGTCCATCAGGGAGAAAAATAGAGAGTCGGTTGACGTTATTATAGAGCGTCTGAGGTGGATGGATGTGTCATCAAAACATTGAAATTGGGAAATGGAGAGTTTGGAGAGACATGAGAGACTGCTGCTCTGCACCAACAGACCCTCAACCCTAACAACACAGTAACATGAACCCAAAGCTTCAACTTTTTATAACCTTCACCAAGTTTTTTTTTTTTTGTAGCGGTATAAGATCATAAAACAGTTTTAAATGCGGCCTTTAGATTTTTAACTTAACATTTTTGGTTTTGGAAGGCACTAACGAATAATGTCGCCATGCCAACTGAAGTCAGATGACATAATATTTTCATCATGGCAGTCCTAGAGGGGAAATGAGAAATTTCATATTTTGTTGTTTTCATTTGGAGCACTTGTTGAAGCTCACAGTTTTCTTTTTGCAAATATTATCTGTATATCACAACATTAGCAAACGTCCCCTGTTATTTTATTCAAATGATGTCGCTAACTTCGTTAAATCTGATAATTAAACAGGCCTGACCATCCACAGTTTCACAGTAGCGTGATAGATGTCACTTGGCTCCCTTTGACAGACATGATTACCTCTTACTATAACAACGAAATACATTGTTCCATCACACAGAGTGACATTTAGCATATTGTAAACTTCAGGAGCACTGTATAATTTGAAGAAACTCAGAGGCAATGACGACATGTATTTGACTTTATCTTCATCTTTATTAAACATGGACGATGCAAAAAAAACCATTCATCTCAAAAATGAGGTGATTTTATCCAGATTTAGCTGTTAGCTGATTTCCCTCTGCACTCCCTGGACAGGTACACTCAGCAACACTCTTACATCGTCTCCATCATACTAACAATTGTACAAATTCAAATGCACACATAAATATATAAATCCGAGCACATTCATCCAGCACAGCTATATAATTACACTTCATTACAATTGTAGGAGCTAAAATGTGTACACAACTTCAGTTGTTTGTTTTGATCGCACACGTTCATTTCTGGGAATCGGTACAGCGGGTGCGGTTGTGTGGTTTCACCTTATTTTACCTGTTCACCTGGTGGCCGGATTCAGACAAAGAGGGTGACTTAGGCTAGTGATATTTTCTAGTGATCATCTCATTATGTCTCGTATAGTTTCGTCTAATCTAGTTTTGTCTCATTATGCCGATTTAAGTTGTTTATTATTCTAACTTGACACCATAAAACTTATCTGACGTGACCGTGACTTTTCTTTGGTTTGAGTCTGCTTAGCCTCTTAATGGCCTTTTTTTTTTAATTGATAGTGGTCGCTACAACAATTTAAAAAAATCTGAATCATGGTCACATGAATGTAAACATGACTAATCAAGTCTGTAAGTTTTAAGCTCCACATCATACAAATGTCATAACTGTCATGTGACAAAGAAATGGTTAAACTTTTTAACAGTATGGCAATAAAAGTCTGAATAGTTTGAGCTATATGGGGGTCCTGGCTCCTGGCTTCCCTTGGCTCTGTGGGGAAACACTGCTACACTTTTGGGAGCCAAAAAGGAAGTCCAAGACTTTTTTTTTTTTTTTTTAAGGGCACTAGCTCCTGTTGGATCGACCTTAGAGCTGCTGCTTTTAGCCAGATTGGTGACAGAATTTGTCGCAGTTTGGATGGAACATCAACTCATGAGATGCTTTTCCATCCCCTTTGATTTATTACTTGCACAAGCCTACAAATTCTTCCAAAAATTTGCGACCTTGGCTAAATCGTGCGGCGTGAGTTTGTGCACACTCAAACATATGCTGTGTGTGTGTGTGTGTGTGTTCCTGGACTATTACCTCCAGCTGAACAGCAGCGAAGGTCAGTGCTCTCTACGAGGGGTTAATACAATCACCATTACTGCTTCCTGCTGCTGTGCCGGGGCAGAGGAGGCAGAGCGTGGAAGGGGGGTATAGGTTAGGAGGATGAGAGAGCCAGCGAGGGCAGACAGAGAAAGGGGCAACTCTGACATGACAGTGACAAATTGCCTTGTATTTATTCAAATTGTGTAATGTGATCTTTTGGCTGTGTTGTAATGTGTGTTTTCAGTGTTTGACCCTGCTGATGAGTTAACACTAACGAGCTCGTAAAAGAGGAGAAGGCGAGGTGAGTCGCAGACAATGAAGTTAGTGGACGCTCGACTGACAAGAACAATATTCAAATAGACTCACGTATAAAGGCAAATATGAAAAACAGATGTCTATCAAGTCATTTAATGTCATGGTTAGGCTTTGTATTTGTTTGTTTTTTTAATATCAATACTCACTGATTATGATAACTTCTACCACTTTTATTTGATAATGCTGATTAGATATTATTTTTAGGTATTTGTTAGAGGTTACAGCTCATGAAAGAAGATTGAAACTTGTCATTTAAACACAATATCCTGCAGCATTTGTGGCATAAAGTAGATCCGCGTATTAGTAAAGTGTTAAAGAAACACTGTGGAAGCAGAAAATTAGCACCAAAAACAGAGCTGCCATAGGTACAGGTGAAGTTTTTTAGATTTTCAGATATGTCATATGTGATTGCGCTGTATCGTGCTTTAATTGTTCTCCCAGCTGTAGCTGCATTTATGTCCTTTATTGACACATTGTTTCATTCACTGACAGAAATCAGAGGTCACGCTGAGCAGAAGATTTGCAGTTGATAACAACGCATTACTCTGATCAGTTTTTATCAGCATCAGAAACCTGTGGTGGAAAATACAAACAGCCAACCACAGTTCCTCACATGGTAGCTTTGTTGACCCTGATGTGTAGTTACTGTACAATCATAAAGAGGCTGCAGAGCTACCGTTGGAGCCATTGTAGGTGCATTGAAACCAATTAACAGATCCAGCTGTGCAAGTCTTACCACGACTCCAGGATAGATGTGAAGTCACTGGGGCTTAGCTAACGTTAGCTGTGGAAGACCTGGACTTCCAAAAAGGAGTTTGGTTGCTTGTTAGACTGCAGCGTCTTGTTTTCTATGGCTACATGTGTTAAATAATGAATGCAACAAGTGGTTGTGGAGCCTCCAGAGTTGATGGAAGGCACAGTTGACAATGCTGGGAGTAACAGAGGTAATTAATATATATAATAAAGGACGAGTAATTGACAGTTTTCAAGAGTTATCTTGCACTTTTGCTTGTTTCCCTTGATCATAATAAGTAATAAATGCAGAGGGAACATGTAGCTAATGCTTTTCTTTGCTATAACTGATCAGACTGTGTCTCTATATAAAAAAAAAAAACTTTGCCAAACTCTGAGACAACATTCAGACAGATCCAGAATCAGGGGATAGACTAAACAGCCAAAGCTGAAAACAGCAGACGTAGCCTCTACTGGTTCTCTTCGTTCTGCCCTCTGGATTATTGATACAGACACCTGCAGGGATCCGGGAAGTCGACACACACTGATGAACACAGCCAACACACACACACACACACACACCCACACACACACATATACACACACACTGACGAACCAGCCTGCTGTGAGATGAGTCATGGATAGCTGAGGTCAGTGCAAAGATCTGGAGACATTAGTGAGGAGAGAGGGGAAGCACCTGCTCGATCGGGCCTTAGGGAAAGAGATGTAGATGAAGCAGCCGTGAGGAAAGTATGGATCATAGCTCTGAAGCTCTATATGTCAGAGAACCGACCGCTAGATATGATGCTATCAAATCAGTTTCTAATGATTAATACCTAATTTTTTGTTCTTCAGCTGTACATTCCCAGATTAAACTGTTAGTCATTAGTTTTCGTACTGGAAAGTACACAAAAATTAGGATACACATTACTCTATGTATCATAACTATCATTAGTTAAAGCCTTAGGCCCGATTCAGATGACAAAACTGTTTTTCCGTTCATTTGAACAGCGGGTACTGCTGTATGTTCTGGTTGTGGAGAAGTTAAACTGGATTCAACTTTTGGAGAAACGTAACCCGACCTCACGTTGCGGTGGCCAATCCGACAATCAGACCAGTCATACTTCTTCACAGACGGCTCAAACTGAGCGTTATCCAGCTGGAGATACTCTCCCTGTTGTGTTCTGGCTTTGTTTATTTCATGTACCCAGCTTCTACATTGCTACGTTTTCGTATCTGACTCGAAGTCTACGCTGTAAAACGGCAACACAAAGAAGTTTCAGAGAGTGGTCCAGTGCCATAGACAATGAATAAGTGTGAGGGAACGCCAGTATTGAGAAAGATTGTTTCATTGCGGTTACATTGAGCACAAACCCACAAACCACTGTACAACCCTGTGGAGATTGACTGCAGTGCCTGGTTTTGTCTGAATCGGGCTTTAGCAGGTTACAAAGTCCAGCGTCTACCAATTTTTGTAACTTTTGGGAGACAATCTCACCTGCTTGGTGTGCAGAGTTGTGCAAATTTGAACTCTCTCAAGCTGGCTTTATTATTTTTTCCACACTTTTCATGTTGAACAACCAAGTGCAACACAATGACAGCCTTGGCAGACAGACTGTGCGGTCACTAGAAGAAAAGAAGGCAAGGTTTTCGCCCAGCTTTTCTGAGTCTGAGCATTTGAAACAGACATTTGCTTTCAGATGACACGTACAGCCGAGTTAGTTTAAAGCATACTCGGGCCATATACACTTCTTACTTATTCCCCAGTAACTGCTCGAGAATTTCTGTACGTTATGTCAAGTGTTTTGTCTCTCTCAGTTTAACAAAATGTTTCTTTCTTGTGTCCTTCTCCTTCCTCTCCTCTCTCTTCGTGGTGAAGCCTTATCAGTGCTCCGGGGACTAACTGACATTCACACAGACGCTAATGACACCGCAGGATTCGAGGCGCTCCGCTCTCCGCTCTCCCCTCTCGCCTGACTCTCCCTATCTGTTTCTCCCTTTCTCACTCTTGCTACTTTTTCTCTTGTTCTCTCTTCCTGGGCAATTAGACAGAGGGAGAAGTCCCAGTTGGCTCGCGGTGGTAATCAAACATCTTTTTCTTGTCCATTTAACACTGGGATTAATTTCCTACAAGGTTAATTAAAGAGGCCCATCAGACAGAACTGATTATTGCAAAGGTTACCGTAGCATTGCTGCTCACTGTTTTCTGTACACGCACACGCAGTATGCGTGCACGCATTCAGGCACTTAGATGCAGACTTACTTGTACATACTCACCAGGCTTTTCAGGTATTATGCGATCTGCTTTTAAAACTTTCGATAAAACAATTTTCAAAATGAATATATCATTGATATTAAACCCTTAAATGCAGTGTGTAGGATTTAGTGGCATCCATCACCATCTCATTCCTAGTAGTTATTCCTGACCAATAATTCCACTGTTCGTTAAATAGAAATTTAAATTTAGACTAGTCGGCTAGTCTAAAAGTAGTAAGATGCTCAGAAAACAGTCAAAATTGACACACAAAGACTCAAACACTTTGCAAGTTACTCTGTTAGATACCACTTCATATCCTATCACACATCTATGGGGGTAGTTTGTTACATTATTGGCAAATTTAAATGTCATTAAACACGTTGGTATACCAACGTCACTGAAATGGACAACAAATGGACCGTATCTTCCTTCCGGACAACTGAATTATTGTGAAGAAAATGAAGATGCTGTTCATTTTATTCAATGAAAGAGAGATAGATCAGTCTCATGGCTACTTGATTGTTACGGCATAACTACACATATACCAGTTTTAATATACATATTTACACCGCTGGCTGGATTAACTTTGTGATGTGGAGGACAAAACATAGATGACATGGCAGGTAAGCTCTTTGCATTAACAGCGAGGCATCTCTGTAAATAAATCCCCTTGAACTTTGAAATTACATGTAATTTGTTAGGCAGGGTCCTCTTTTAGGATCCTTGTGGTGCTGATCTGGTGTATCCCAACCTTCTTCCAGATTATAGCAGCGTAGACGGGTCATTATCAGAGTGGTTGGAATCCTTAAAGATTCTCCTAGCCTTTTTTTTTACTTACTTTTCGTGTATAAATGTCTGTCAGGCAGGGGTACAGCACGATCAGCTGAATGAACAACTCTTTGCAGAACCTTGTGGTCTTGTTCAGTGCTGTTTCCGTACCAGATATGTCTAGCTATTGACAGTCTCAGTGTGGAGTCTTGAGTAGGCAGGTGGTACAGTTGATGTTGCTCCACTTCTTTCCATGTGGGTGGCAAACTAGCAGGTGAGTTCTCGGGTTTATTATAGTTGTAGAGCAACGTAGCTGCTTTTTACAGTTTACAGTTTATTGGCTTAGTTTACTGACTTGATTAATTATCAAGCCAACGTATTTCAGTTTTCTGTTGCATATTATAGGCTGCAAATTTTAAATTCAAACAGGTCCTTACAGTTTCAGTGTTACTCTTTATTCAACATGTGAACTGTTGTTTCAGTGTGGGACAAAATGTGACACGAAAAGAGTGAAGACTGAAAATATCAACCAAACATGAAGTTACCGCCAGCAGCTGTCTAGCTAGCTTAGCTTAGCATGAAGATAGGAAACAGCTGGCCTGGCTCCGTCCAAAGGTAACAGAATCCACCTACCGGCACCTCTTACTAATCAACACATTGTACAAAAAACCAAAGAGTAGAAATGATATGTTGCAGTTTTACAGGTCTGTTTTCCTATCAGGTTTCCATCAACCAGCAGAGACTTCAGGAAGTTACTGCGCCAGGCCAAAAAGCTAGTGGTTTCCCCTGATTTTCGGTCTTTGTGCTAAGCTAAGCTAAACAGCTGCTGGCTCTAGTTTAATATTTACTGCAGAGGCACAACATCTAACTCTGCTAACTACTGTTTATTAATTAATCCAGGATCACAACAGAGGGAGTAACACTCTGAAATAAGATGATTTCCAACCTTTTAAGCTACATAAAATGGAAAAAAAAACTGTTCAGGTCTTACAAATAAAAACAGCAGCTTTAAGTTAATTATTTTTTAAAAGTAGCTGATGAATGTTCCTCAACATATCAGCTGTGTATTGTCTGTTTACAGCCCCTGTTTGCATATGCCTCCTCATGTCATGCTGTAAATCATGTTACCCATGGAGAGCGAGCTGTGACTGCTCATGTCCACCTCTCAGCAATCACCGAGAACAAAGGTCACCATGACAGGTATAACTAGGCAGAGAAAACATTCCTATTCAACCAGTTACCATAACAGCAGCGAGTAAGACTAGGGTCACAGTCCATAACACACACACACACACATACACACACACACACAGTCTCAATTAGCAGAGCAGCAGCCATTCCTCTGAATGGCAGCCTGTTTCTGTTTATGCTGCACAGTGAGAAAGCGCCCTCAGGTGACACACACACACACACACTTACAGACACACAGTCACACATGTGCAGGTTCATTAGCATGCTAATTGGAGGTGAGGACAGTGTGGTGTGGAGGTGGTGCAGAGCAGCCCCAGTGTATTAATCACAGGCTCAGAGAAACCAGCTGACTCCCCAACCTGGTCTCTCAGCTCCACCACCCACCCTCCTCCTCCTCCTCCTTCACCCCTGCACCTCCTTCCACCCAGTCTGCCCACCTCCTACGCTCCCACTGAAGCCGGCCTCGCTGCCCAGATGGTAAAGGCAGCTTCAGTGCCCAAGGAGCGCTGTGTTCATTCAGACTAAACATCAGAGTTTAATTTTTCAAAATCTTTAAGTCCAGTAGATTTTAATTTTATTTACTTATATAGTTTATTTATTGTTATTTTAGCGATTCTTCTTTAACCTTTGATCTTACGTGTTTGGTTTTTATTTGATCAAGTTATTAAGTTTAAGTTATACTGATCTGTTACTGACTGTAATACTGTTTATTTTTGTGAAGATTTATTTCATAGTTGACATTTTTCTCAAGTTTAATGAGAGTAGAATAGACATAATTTAATAAATTATATCTATTTGTTATTTTGCTTTATTTAGCGAAGGAAGTTTATGTTATGGTACATCTTGCCTGTAGTGTAACTGATGGTTAAGACTAGCGGAGTGATATGAGGTTAAACATTGAGCTATCACATTCGTGTCAGTGTTCAAGTTGTCCTGTGGCCGAAAGTCAACAAGTTCCACAGAGGAAGTTGTCCACATGTTCCACAGAGGAAGTTATTTAAATCAGTAAAAGTATATAGTTAACGTTGAGCGTAACCAGCGTTACAGTATCATCCAAAGTAATGTTTATTACAGAAGAGGGCCATAGATACCGAGATATCGACTATTTTACAAACAGTTTTTATCAGCTCACTTTTCATTGAAACCTGGATTAAATGATTATTTTTCCCACTTGATTCTCAGCCAAACAAGCTGTAAACACAACACGACACTAGCATCCATTTGAAGCCATGTTTGTGTCGAGCTGATGAATCGCCCCCTCTTCCTTTTTAGCTCTGTTTTGGTCTCTACCAACTCCTAAAGGATATATCTGGCCGTTCAGCTGCTAAATGCTCCACTGTGCTCACCAGCTAGCTGCTAACTATATCTTACTTACTAATCATTCTAACATGAACGCAGGTGTGGCGTTAGCTGGTATGAGATGCGCTCCATCTTTGATTTTTCATGACACTGTAACATGCCGGGTATCTAACAGATAAGGAGCTGATATGTGTGAATGTGTGAAAAGCTCCAGTGTTGTGCAGGCAGAGAGAGCGAGAGAGAGAAAAAGAGCCAATGAAGCAGCCAAAAGTAACCTGCTGTTACTGTAACAAGGGACCCTGATAACACAGTAATAACGGGCTAATCGTATTTGGGTTCAGAAACCACAACATGCTAATTCAATTAGCTTAATAAGCCCCTGTAGATAAAAGGCTTGTTTCGGCTGTCGTGATTGGCTCAAGGTCCCAGGGAGGTGGTCCTCTGGGGCAGTTAGTCTCAGCATCCTTCTCCACCAGTAGAGGGGTAACTTCTACACACAGTGTGTGTGTGTGTGTTTGTGTAGGATAGCGAGAGACGTGTTGTCGAAAATTCTGCATGTGAGCGCCTTTTTAAACATGTACCGCGGAGTATGATGAATAGCCAAGTTGTTTCCATGGAAATGTTAAGTTGATTGGCAGCGAAAGCTCGCCATAACGCAGAGTGATATAGGCCTTGCTGTCAACTGATCAGACCTGGGTTGTATTTCATTCACAATTTGCTGGGATAACACTTTTCCGACTCCAAACAGAGTTACCCTACATGTTCTTTGAGCCAAGACCGCTACACACACGTGATGCACGCAAATCCCCCCCCCGCAGCTCGTACTTCTGTAAACTGTGCATCCTCCTAAAGTTTCAACAATGAGGAGAAAGTTGCTCGTCCCCTTTGGAACTTTCTTTATTGTTTGTCTGTGCAAACACACGACACAATGCCGAACAAAACCGTTCTCAGTCTATTGTCCTGGTGCTGTGTCTCAGTTCACTCTGAGCGTCTGTCTCAGCGCTGGGCTCTTTGTGTGGAGATGCACAGAAAGGCATGGCAGCATTGTTTCAGCGGCTGAGGAGGAGAATGGAACTGTTACAGTGGAGAGAATTGGCAGCTGAGCCCAGCGAGGAGATTCTCCACACAGTATTAGGGGAGAGGGATCACGACGCTCCACCGCCGTGCTGGCCCCACTCACCCCTCACACACACACACACACATATACACCCCAAAACTAGATGCACAGCTTCGGCTCCTCCCTTCCCTGTGAAATCTGCATTCTTTCTTAACCCTTTGTTTCTCCGCAGACGAGCTAATCTGTTTACGGGTGTTTGTGAGGGCGCCTTTGTTTGCACCACGCACATATACACACGCACACATTAATCTGCAGGCCACGAGCCAGCTGACACCAGCAGAATATAACACCAATCCCCACAGACACTCTTCTGCACAACACACACACACACACTGTTTCTTTCTTTCATTCTGTCTTTCTTTCTGTCTTTTTTTTTTCCCTTTCCCCTCCCATGTTCCCAGATGTATATGCATGTGTACGCCTGCGCATGCAACATGCGACAACATGCATATTCTACCCCAGCTATATAGAAAGCAGGAGGGGGTGGTGCATCCGATCAGCAGTACGTAAAGCAGATAAGAGAGGAGGCAGTGTCAAATGAACAGAGGCAGTGTAGGCAGAGAGAGAGAGAGGATGGTGTCTGGAGGCAGAGAAGCGCTGTAAACAACGCAGCTCGTATTTAAAGAAGGATTTGTTCGGATGCAGAGGGCACAGCTGGATCTGTACTGTACACATCAGCAAAAAAAAAAACCCACCCCAACAAAAAAAAACATCTCACTCACACTCCTCACACTCTGACTGGGCCTGTTTCTCTCCTCACATCAGGCTCGACCCCCACACTTCATCAAACGTCACAGCAATTTAAGAGATTAGACAGCGCGGATTAAACACCAAAAGGCTGGCTCTTTTTGAAGCGTTGGACGCTTTTGTGCTCCATTCTCTCCACCGCTTTCATTTCATAAGATGATATTATATCAAGTGGTGGTAAGACTCTCGCATTCACAATAACAGCGTCTCAGTTGATTCACTGACTATAGGATTCGAGTGAGTAATTATGTAAGAAGTAAACACTTCTCTGCTGGCTGCTTATTCCACCTTGCACTTGCATACTTGTTTATTGGTTGGCCTTACTAGATTTGCCTGCCTCTACTTCTGCACTGATTAATGACATAGACACACACACACACACACACACACACACATACACACAGGCACGTGCTCTCAACACCAGCTCCCCTCTCACCAACTTAGCAGCGCTATTAGTAATGATTGAACCCTATCCAGTGGATGTAATATATTAGCAGGGAGATTATTCTGACGTTAAAACATGTTCCCTGTGCTGACAGCATCATCAATCACCCTCACACTGCCTGTAGAAGACTCACACACTGGACATAATTGCTTCAGCATGGGGTGCGGGGAGGAGGAGGAGGAGGAGGAGGAGGAGAAGGTGGGGGGAGGTAGGGAAGGAGGGGAGCGTGAGGCGAAGGAGAGTGTGTGTGTGTGTGTGTGTGTGTGTGTGAGATTTAGTGTGAGTGTTTATATTTGCATGTTGGCCATACAGTGCAAGTGCAGCACTGAGAATAAAGGACACTGCACGGGCTGAACCGGCGTTGATCTGAGCCGCATATTTCTTGAAAAATTCTTCAGCTAATGAGACTAAATGTGTCTATTATAGGCAAACCTCATGGGGACGGGTCCTATACAGGTGGATAGAGCTGCTTTTCTTCAACTCTTTCATCTAATCTCTGTCTCCAGCAGTGGTGGAGAAATTATTCAGATCCTTTTTATTTGAGTAAAAATGGCAACAACGCATGCCGTTACAAGTAAAAGCCCAGAGTAACGTGTAACTTGAAAGTGAAAGTATGAGAAGAAATTGTACTTGAAGCAGCCTTAATTAATTTTCAACCACTTGGTGGCAGAGCAACAAGCTCTGAAGACAACACTGCCACGTAATAACTTTATGTTCACCAGCCTGTTACTAATTTTTATCTGCCTTTTTTTTTTAGCTGGTTAGGTCGTGTACATTAGGTTTAAAACAGCTGCCTGCAGCTGCTGGAAACAACACAGATAAGAGCTTTGAGAGTGAACTAAAACAGTAAAGTTGCCAAAACAATGAGCTGGAAGTCAATAAAATGCTCGTGTAGAAATGAGAGGGGTGGCTGCAGAATTGGATGATAATTCTCTGTGGGTTCAACACTAAAAGCGTTAATTAAAAGTAAAGGAATAATTAATAATAACCTTTGTTATCAGGAAAATTGTAGCCTTCATTCATTTTCAATCACTTGGTGGCAGTGAAACAAGCTCTAAAGACAACATTGTCACATAATAACTTTATAAAGTTGATACAGATTTGGTCTAAATAAAAAATATTCAGTGATTTAGAAGTTAAATACTTTTTTTTGTGCTTAAAACAGCTGCTGGAAACACAGACGAGAGTTATGAGACTGAACTAAAACAGTAAAGTTACCTGAAATCCAGAGGGGGGCTGCAGATTTGGATGATAATTCTCCGTGAGTTCAACACTAAGCGACCCCGTTCACATTACACACAGTCATTTAATCCAACGTTCATATGAAAATATTGACTCGTGCAGCTTTAAAGTCTTTAACTAAATTTTAAAGTTCTTCTTATGCAGCAGAATGGACCGTGTCCGTGTTATTATATATATTATGATATTGGATTACTATTACTGATAACATTTTAATGTTGTAGCTGGTGGATATTGAGGTACTTATGGACCTGAAACATTATACTTTAAAGGATGGTTTTATATGTTTTGTCAAATATTAATCTTTTAAGTGACTACTAACTATAGCCATTTAAATTATACATTTAAAATCATGTAGTGGAGTGGAGGGGGTTTAATATTTGGCTCATAAACTGTTAAGAATGTAGCATAAAATACTTAAGTACTTAATATTCATTTTAACTGCAGTTGTAGAGAATATCTGTTTCCATAGCAGCTGCATCTTATGGATGACTTTCATACAGGTAGACTGAACTTCTTTGCCTTTCTCTGATCTCATCTCTATTTCCAACATGTTTCCAGCCCTGCTGTTTAGCTACGCTCTCACCTGCCCGTGACATTACTTTTTCATCACTAACCCACAGTATTTGCATGCTGCTCACAGGAAGGTGTAGGTGTAAAGAGAGAGAGAGAGAGAAAAAAAAAGAGCCACCTTTGTATTTCCGTTATCTGATATAATCCATGCTATTCCATGCTTCTTCTTCTTCTCCTATAGCTGCAACCATATCTCTCTCTTTCTCTCTCTGTAATGTGATCCAGTGATTAGTATTCTGCTCAGGCGTTAGGATGGAAAGCAGAGTGGCTGCCGAGAGGTGTCCTGAATCACATCACTCATATACCACTGAGTGTGTGCGCCTCTGTGTGTGTGTGTGTGTGTGCGCGTGTGTTTTCAAAGAGTGAGAGTGAGAGAGTGAACCAAATCAATCTTATATCACAGAACGGCCACTAAGTGTTGCGTGTGTAAGCGTCACTCCGCATTGTTTAAACACACATTTACCATCTAACTGAGCTGCTGAACTGCCATTTGTCAGTTTTACCCCCCTCCCACACACACGGTGTGTGTGTCTGTGTATGTGTGTGTGTGCATGTGTGGCGTTTGTGTGCGTGTGTTCGCACGCATGCCAAGGTCAACCGCACCTCATCTCTCCTGGCTGATAAATGCAGACGGTCCTTTTACATGCTGAATGTACCGCAGTTATTCCCAAAGATGAAATCCATCCTTTTGTCACTCGTTTTGGCTCACAAAATACACAAAGTGATGTTTTTGTTTGATACATTCAGTCTTATCTGATACATAGCAGTCATATTTCTGCATGTGTACTCGACACTAATTGGTCATCTGGACGGGCTGAATTTACTGTAACTAAACATAAATAATCTGCTGCTGTATTCGGAAGGGTTGCAGCTTAATAGTATTGTTTTATCATCAGTGTTAATATGCTATAAAATACAGAAATTACAAATAAAATGTTTTATAGCCTTTAAACAACAGTGTGAAACACAAATGGGCCGGAGTTGGCAAACCTCCTGACAGGCCAACGAGGGCATAAATTAAACCTCCAGCCCGACTTTCTCTGTGTGGGTGTAATGTAGTTATTCTTCGAGGGGAAAACTCAGCAGGGTTGGGACTGTACTCATCCAGGCCACACCACACAAACTGTTCCAAAGCCGCACCTAGCTATATATTCAGTTCGCTTCATGGCCACGCTACATGCAAACTACACATGTTAAAGACTTTAGTTAAGGTTTTGGCCTTTATCTTATAAAAATGTTATGTCACTGAAATGTATGATTTCCATATAGACTGCTGCATCACACCACGCGGCAGCTAAAGCCAGAGAGCTATGTTAATGTAATGCTAGCTAGTGAGAGCTTTAACAAAAACTCAAACTAAATGCACTTTTTTTTCCAAAAATGTCCCTTTTTTTAATTAACTTACATCCTTTTAGTTTGTTATTACTTCACAATATTAAATGGGAGAGTGGCTAAATCTAATAAAAAATCTCTCTAGTCACACTAAAGGTGGCTCAGCAAGTTAAGAGCATAGTGCAGTGTGGAGGAATTCATGCAATATGGTGTCAAGAAACATTTAAATCATATATTTAAATCTAAAGACAGAGAAGCGTGTATTTCTTTGCGCAATGAACTCTTATAATAAAAGTAATGCTATATAAACTAGTTGAAATGGTTGAACTTGAATGGCTGAACACATTTTGGATGCTGTATTTGCAGTATGTGCAGTTTTTTTTTATTAATATGTAGATACTTTGGTGATGATTTGTGGATGGAAAAATAGTGACTAGCCTAAAAATACATAAATGCCTGCTTATGAACTCAAACTTTAAACTCTTTTTTTCCCCCTCATATTACCACTTTCATTCTGTAGTTGCTGTTGTTTGCTTTTCCAGAGCAGATCATTTAATGTAACATGGTTAATTGTGTAACCACAAAACTCGTTAGCCTGAAGAAAAGAGTTCATTTTATTGGATTATTTTGCCTCCAAAATCCATCCCACAGTTCCCACTCTCGGACTACAATATGCTATCACGTACAGCCAAAAATTATTCCGTAATATTGACGCTTTGTTTAAGCAACACGACATATCTTCCAGCCTTTTTTTAAAAAAATCACAAATGTCTGTTATCTGATTACTGTTTTCTTACAGTAAATGGACTGTAACAGATTCCGGTTAACATTTCCTGACGGCCTCTGGCGTAATGACACTGTGCTGCTAAATCCTGCCGTGTGTGAACAAAAAGAAGAAGAAATTACATTACAAGTATGAATTTCCGGAAACGCCGCCACGACTTCGTGGAGACATTACCATAACAAATATCACGAATGCTAACTTGTGTACGAGGCATGCTTAACTAAAAGGTAAAGAGACTAAGAGATGCTGTGTACAGGTACACAGAGGGATAAAGAAGAAAGTGTGTGTGTGTGTGTGTGTGTGTGTGTGTGTGTCACTGGGGTGTGTGGCCCGGGGGCGAGGCAGGAAGACGGAGTGTGTGTGTGCATGCATTAAAATAGGGGATTTTCTTGTCAGAGTAGCAGGGTTGGGGATTAGTTTAGGATCTGACTGAGACAGAGGAGAGGAGGGCTAGCCACATAAAGAGATGACTGGGCAAATATGGGCACATACATCAATATCAGCGCTGAGCACATTATAGCAGAGCGCAGCAGGGCGAAACACATACTGTAGACAGCCGAGGAGATTTTCTTTGTTTATGCATGACTGGAGAGAAGGAAATTAATATCACTGAATTGAATCCGCTCCTATGGAAGATCTTTATGCTTCCCCAAACCTCAGACTCACACGCCAAAATAGATGCAAGTGACACACACACAAATGCACACACACACACACACACTGCTGAAAGACAGGCACTAAAATAACCTCTGTTCCAGCTGGTGGACTGCTGAGGCTCCTGCTGGGCTGTTTTAATGGGGAAAATTAGCCAAGCAGAAAGGTGGATCCTGTTTGTTATGCTCCACTGTCCCCCTTCCACACAGTCGGCCAAGGAGGCATCCTCTGTTGTACTCTCTCTCTCTCTCTGTCTCTCTGGGCTCTCTTGACATTGTGTATCTCCACCAGCTGCCGCTGCCTTCATACATCCCTCTCCTCCTGCCTCCATACACCAGGCACGGACACATGCAGGACGTAAACAACACACATGACCGGCAGAGCAGTCTCAAATACGCTGCGCCTGCGTCTTGAATTAAGAAACCTGGTTTTTCATATTCCATCAGTGTTACCATCATCTCATTTACTTCAGCCTGCTCCTTGCAAGTGTGCTCACCAGCAACTATCCCACCCTCGTGAGGATGCCAAAACAAAAGTGAAAAGGAAAGGGTGGTGGTGGTGGTGGTGTGGTGTTAGGGAAGGGGGGGGGGTGCAAACAAATGAGAGGTTTGAATGATACGGGAGTCAGAATGAGAGAGAAATGAGAGTGAGAGGTGAGAGAGTGAAGGATGAGAGGAGGATACGCAGAGGGGTGAAAAGCGTCTTTGTTCTGGATGCCCTTGAGACAGCTGACATCCCCACAATAAGACCTTCTTTCAGAGGGAAAGAGAGGGAGTCAGAGCAAGAGAGAGAGAGGCGAGAAACAGAGCAGGATTTAGTACTTTTGGCATACTGAGCTGGTTGTAGTAGTAGTAGAGATAGTAGTAGAGGTAGTAGTGTCACTTTTATGTGTCAGTGTGTGGATTTTTTAAAAGGAATCGCTCGTTTCATGTATAATTCCTGACTGGTTTTAGCATGCATGAGCAGTGAGCTGTTTTTAAAGTAAAATTGCAACAGCTCCAGCCTTTTTACTGCAGTTTTAACCATCATTTTTATTAGTTATGATTTCACTGTACTCACAACAGTAATTGCTGATATCTGGGAATGTTGTAACTTTATTAAAAAAGAAAAAAAAACAAAACACGAGCAGCCAGACAGTTTTCTGTTATTATTAGACACAGAATATGTATCTATCTGTTAAAGTCATTGATTTTAGACACAGGTGTTCATTTTGGCTCTATTCAGACATAACAGAACCGTAACAGGAAGAGCAGTGACGGATTATGAAAACATAGCGTGTTTTGCCGTTGAATTAATGACCTTCATTATTAGCACGAAGGACACATACCTTCACTTCTTACAGAGAAGCCTCTAAAATAATGTTCTAATACTTGGATAGCAAATTCTGCCGCCTATTGTATGACCTTTTTAGATGCATAATTGCATACAAAGTCAATGGAAACGCACGTTTCAACTTGAATTTGCCTGGAGTTCTGCAAAATAACGCCAAGAAGCATCCACGAGAGTTGAAACTTTTGCAGTTTTATGAGTCTTATCTTATAAACATACAGAGATACGAAAGCTTGGAGGTGATTCGTGAGGTCAGTCGGAGGTCGAGCTGCATCTGTTGCTAGCTAGCTTAAAGCTAACGTCTGTTGAATCAGCACATTTGGTTTTTTGGAGCGAATCAACACGTGTTGTCCAGACAGGTGAAAATTTAGCACAAAAAGTCAAATATTAACATTAAAAACTTGTTTGAATCTTTTGTATTTGAAGTTTTTTCATGTTTACATATTTTGCCTGAACTGCAGGGGATTTATTTAAATGTAACACCACGGTGTTTTGTGGTTTCTGATCTTATTTTCACCGTCTATAAGAGATGATAACTATAATAGGGCCCTTAAAAGGTGCACTAAGATGTGGATTGTTGGGTTACTCGCTGTATTCTAATAAGATTAATAAGATTCCCATCATGATTTTATGTAAAAGTGACTCGGGGATAACATTCGTATCACAGTAGTGACGCGGTGTGAGTCTGCATGAGCTTCAGGTTAGTCGAACTTATTTGCAGGGAAACAAAGGCAAAAAGTAAAGTTACACTCAAACTGTCAGTTCTAATTACATCACAGTTTACAGGCCGACTTCCTGCTTCAACTTTGACCTACCATACTTCGTCATGAGCGCGCACAGTTTTCTCGTGCAACCACGGATTCTTACCGTTTATTTTGGGTGCACTCACTCGCTTTATAGTTTTTCCTGTAAAATCTGGCTAAACTGTTGCCCGCTTGTGTTTCCTTCCCGTCTGACTCCGCTGTAGCGATGTCACCGGGTTCATGAACTTGGCTGTTAAATGACAGCCAATGCTACGACGGTAAACCCCGGCTTTGTTTCCTTTAAACACGAGTCATGAAAATACATCTTCGAGTTTTGAGTATTTGCTCTACACTTAACCCGACCAGCAGAAATACAGACGGAGGTTAGAAAGATTAAATTCGTATTTTCTTTCCTGCAGGAAAAAAAACTTTTCTCTGTGAGAAGCGCCACCATAACTGAGATGCTTCTAGTTTTTACTGCAATTCTGTCCAACGACTCACTTGCTGCTTAGCTTTTGTCACATCCTGTATCACACACACACATGCACACTCACAAAAGCTCGCACACAAACACACTTTGGAAATCTGAGAGTGTGTGAGACCTCTCTTCCTCCTCACCCAAAGTTCCTGGCCCCAGGGGGTGGAGGGTCTCTTCACCCGTCTCACACGTCCAACCCAAACACACGGCTACCCGCACACACACATACACACATGCATGAACACACATGTACACACACTGGCAGCAGACCACATCAGAGGGGGTCCATTCCTCCCCAAGTCCACAGGTCTTTGGATAAACATATTATTCTGGATTAAATGTTTCCCATATTTGTTATTCTTCCCTTCGAGACTCCAGGTGGAATTGGTTTGAAACCAAAAATCATATCTACATTCCTTTGAATGAAAGAGCGGGCCGAGGGGGAACGCTCCGAAAGGGGAACGAGAATTCCCTTTCGGAGCGAGAACTTGTAACAACATTTGTGCAGATTCTTCGATTGCCCCAGATTCTTCGTTACACATCTAACAAAGGCTGCGCTGTGTTGTCGAGAAGTGGTCTTTTCCCCCTGCAAATCTCGCCTAGAACCCTCCTGCACAAAACCAGGAAGTGTGAGTGCTCGGCGGAGGTCCACCGCTGCCTCTGAATCACATCCAATTGGTTCAAGAGGCACTGATCCTCACAGGGATGCTGCAGTGTGAGAGTGTTTTGCTCTCCTGCTGTATCACTCTTGAACAGAGATAGAAGGTGACAGCTGAGCAGCAGCTTCGGCCACTGTGAGGCCTAAATTGAAGACTTCAGAGGCAGAAGGTGATGATGGTGGAGTCCTGCTCAATTATGCAATTATGTCCAAATTACTGCCAGAACCTCTTGCCCTATCGGAGCCCGGGTTATAGCCTTGAGCGAGCCAATCGTTGAGGTGTTGATGTGTGCTGAGGGATCACAGACTGTCCACCTATAGGCCCAGTGGCTATGGTAATATTATCTGAGCCATAATGGCGGATGAATGGATGGATGGATGGAGCCATATGTCGCGAGAACAGATTATACAACCTCTTCTATCGGCCACCAATTAAAAAATGATCATCTTCCACCATTTTCAGAGGCGAGGCGAGAACTTCCATTTGAACATTCAACGTCGCGCGTTCAAATATTTGCAGTCAGCGCGTCACCCTGACAGAAAATCATGCACGATCTGATGCTCTTGAATGATCTCCGCATCAAACGTCGACTCCCTGCATACTAATGCAACGTCGGAGGCACACAATAGGCTGAAACCTGCAGCAACGCGTGCATTTCTTCCTATCGTGTTTATTTTTGTAAACTGCACAGCACCAACTTTGCGCAGCGGTGGAACGTGCGTTGTGGACAGAAGGTTCTCACTGCAGTGTGTTTGATGTCTCTCTCCCTCTCTCTCTCTCTCTCCCTCTCTCTGGACCCTGGAGACATTCCTCATGCATAATCGCTGTGTGTCTTTCTGATCTGCCTCTATCTACTGCTGGTGGAGGTTAATGCACAGAGCTGCACACACAGAAACACACAATTAGAGGCAAGCAAAACACAGCAATCTATTTCCCACAAATAGCAGCAAATAAAGCAAACAGAGGCAGAGAGGAGGTTTCATAATGTTTATTGATGTGATATAAGAAGCAGTACAGCTCTCCGGGCTTCTCTCACAGCCTCACATATGTCATTTAGCACTGTGCTGTGCCAAACAACTCAATTGAATATGGTATTTTAAACACAGTTACACTGAGCTCAGCTTAATAAAACCATCTACTCCTGTAATTCATCATCCTTTACCAAACATTAAGCCGGGAAATCAAGAGAAGGGATGTGATTGGAGGGAGGGACGCTCCTGTACAACTCAGTATGCTGGTGAGGACTCTCTAACTGTAGAGCAGCGGGGGCAAAGGGGTCATGAGGTGTGTGTGTGTGTGCTATGTGTTAGTGTTTGAGTGTGTGTGTCTGTGTGTGTGACGGCAGCATCACCAGTCCTCCAGGGCTCAGCAGGCTAATTAATAATGAATCCCAGAGAGTCTGTGTTTGAAATGCAGATGTGCAACTGCCGACTCCGCCTGCTCCTTCAGAGGGACCTGTGTGTGTGTGTGTGTGTGTGTGAATTTGTGTGTGTGTGCGTGGGTGTGGGGGGTTTGTGGGCCACAGGGGAAAATATGTTGGTTGGTTGTTCAGCTGTGGCAGGAGAGAGCTCGCCGATATACAAAATGAAATTCACCCGGGTCGTTCGTTGAACGTCGACCACGTTTGATTTTTTTTTTCTGAAGTTTTCACAAGTCTGCCCTCTCTCCCTCCAAAGTCCAGAGTCCTCTCTCTTCTTCGCTGGTGCCAGCGGAGGCCTCAACTCCAAACTCTTGTCTGCTCTCAGCTCAGAAGAGGAGGAGGAAGAGGAGAAGAAGGAGGATGTGGACGAGGAGCTGAAGAGGGGCTGAAGAGCATATATTACATCTCTATAGACGCTCTGCTCTTCTTCACTGCTCTGTTGTAGTGTGTAGGTGTTTGTTGATGTGTGTGTGTGTGTGTAAGTGTGTATGAGTATGTGTGTGTTTGAGTGAGCAGTTTGAAGTTTAACAGATGGTAATGTTATGTAGATTTTTACCAACCTTGGCTCCTTCACTAACCCGGGGACAATATACTAGCCTCTTCTGCAAACAGCACCTGTAACACACACACACACATACACACACACATTGAATAATCTCTCTGACAAACATTTGCTTTGTTTGAGCGAAGGCAAGAGGGACAAACAGGTTCAATTTTGCTCAGGTGTTTCAAATTCTTGCAGATAATAATAAAAAAAAATAATAATGCAACAATTGCTTTTGTGCAGGTGAATGTTTGTTCTCGGAGACATTTCCACGAGCTGAAAGACTCCCTGACCTCAGGCCTGTGTGTTGTTTTGACTGAATTCATTTTCTAATTAACTCCAAACCAAAAAATAATTTTACGCTGGGGTTTGCATCATAGTTGGAATACTAATATCCAAAACCTAAGACATTTAATTGAAGCTTCACATTGCACTTGGTGTCTTTCAGTCGTTCCAGGAAATTAAATGATTTGTATTTGGAAGGAACTTCAAAAATTCAAAACAACTTTATCTGATTAAAAAAAAAAAAAAATCAGGGTGTTTAACGTTTATCTTCACTGTCAGCCAATAAAATGCTACACAGCTCATTCATATTTCCATATATTATATTTATATTCAACCCCCTCCGGATCTGTGATATCTGCGTGTTTATACGAAGTTTGCTGCTGTTACTGTGTTTTTATTTCAGTTTGTACATGAGTGAACAAACACTGAATCAGAGTGCGGTGTTATGATTAAAAAAAAAGACATGATGAAGCTGATGCCTTTTTAAGAGCACTGCTGCATCCATAAAGTCTACATGCGTCACACAAGTTCACGTTTATTTTCATCATGTTTTATCCTTAAATAATAAAAAATTAAAAATCATGTCACCTGATCTGATGACCGGAATGAGGCAAAGCTTTGTCAATCTGTTATCTCGTATTAATTGTTTCTCTTCGGCGGTGATAATAAATGAGAAGAATCCATAATTAAAGAAAATAAGAAATGGTTTGAAAGGTAGAATTACATCACAACAATGCGCCTTGAACAGCCTTAAACACACACACGAATTTACCTTGAATTAATCCACATTGCGCATGCTGTGATTAAACATTTATTTAATGTGAATTATCACGTTTTAAATGAGGTTTTTTCTCGCTTAAATTCGTGGAAAGACGCAAATCCGTGCTCTAAAAACAGCCCAACAGGACACAGATATTCATTTTCTCCATGGAGATTCACTAAAATTCACTTTTGGGAAAAAAATATAAAACATTCAATTGTAAAAAGGTCTTTCACATAAAGCCACATAACCCCTTAAAACCAGAGTGTCACACTGCAGACCAAACAAACGCACCGGGCCTCATGCATTATGAATGTACATTTACACCGTGTGCTCTCATGGGATGACTTTTAGCTTCCTATACATTCACTCATTGGTGTGTCCAATGTATTTCCTCCTCCTCAGCCCTGCTGGACACACACACACACACACAGACAGACACACACACTGAGGTGAGGTTTCTACATGACTGACAGATGGACATGCAGGACAGTCTTGTATTTATCACAAACGGAGCTCAAGCAGACGTTTTTGTTTCAAGTTGATGATGAAAACAAACGACGTGTCACCGACATGATGTGAGATTAGTTTCGGGGTTTGTTTTTGAAGGGTCGTGTTGTTTAAACACGGTGTCACTGTCCTTTATTAGCGACGTCACGGGTTAATGGGAATATCGATTTTACTGTCTGGGAGGCTGTGAAGTGTGTGAAGCGGGATGGTCAGGATGGAGAAGACAGCTTCAGCACCGAGGTGACACCAAACCTTTGGATTAAGATGAAAAAATCTAATCTCTTTAGCAAAAAAATAAGTTAAAGAGTGGTGAGTTTCTCATTATTGATTCAAATAAAAGCTTGTTTTCCTCTTTTTAATACTTCAAAACAAACACGGGATGAATTATGTGTCTCAAATATTAATAATAAGACAGACTGATATGTTTCAATTGTAAAATCTTTAAGTTGAAGTCATATCTGGCACGCAGGAGCAGAGATTTTAGGCATCATGGGGAAAGTTTTCAAAGGTCATGACACTAAGTGACAGGTCCCGCCCTGAGGCCCGAGGCTGTCTCAATAGCAGACTAAAGCTGATTTATCCAGCCTATGGGCTGCAGCACTGAACTGTGGAGGAGAGCGTTTAAGGCAAAAAAGGAAACCAATCCTAATGAAATATATAAAAATATATTATTAGAAAATGTATCAGAAGAAAAATCCAGAAACACACATTCACTCTGAGCTGCACTTTTAGATTTTCACGCGTAAAAACGAACTCCTTTAACATTTTTTAGAAAGAAAGCACACAGGCCTGCAAAAAACAACGGCACAACTATATTACTATTGAATATTACAGACATAAAAAATATTAAAAAGTTAAAATATTTTGTGAAAGACACACACATCAAAGCTCCATGAGAAAATTATATATTTTTTTGTCCTTCTAAACTCAGCATGAGCACAAATGTTCCTGTTTGGTAAAAGCACTCATGACAGCATGTTACAAACCTGCCGCCAACATGCAGCCTGATTAAATTCAATCCAGCTTTTTTTTTTCTTTCTAAATCAGAATAACAATTAATCCGACGTCATAATTACTTATGTGACTAAATCTTTTTATGCAAATTAAAGCGTAAAGTTAAAGGCCAAAAGAAAAGAGTTCCATGGAGGAAAGAGAGCAATACTTATTTTATAAAAATACATTTATATATCTATATAAACTACTGGACAAATGTTTTTATTTACTCCACTGCATACAGCAAATAATGTGAGTCAGGACATAATCAGCAAAAGACACTCACAAACAAACACCAACAAGCAGCTAAACAAACATGACAAACAGCCATAAAGTGACATTTTATAAAGACAAAATTAAAAAAAAAAAATATGACTCATTAGTTTGTGTTATTTAGAAGTAATGTGCACCTCGACAGAGAGAGAGAGAGAGAGAGAGAGAGAGAGGGAGAGAGAGAGAGCCTGCAGTGCTGCATGGTGTAAGTGTAGCAGGGCTGGCTCGGGTTATCTGTGAATGGGCTCTTTATTGGAGGCGCGGAGCGGGGATTTGCCTTTTATTCGCCTCGCTATGGAAACGCGCTCGACGGCAGAAAAATGTTGATGTGAATAAAAGGAATCAGCACAAGGAGCGTTTCTAGAGAAGCATCTGTTACACTTAGAAACTTAGACTATCGAGAGCAATACAACCCCCCTCTCCAAACTCCTCTCTTGTCTGTTTTAATGCTACCCCCCCGCCCCAGAAAATACAGACTTTATTTTTTTAGACAAAAAATATTTAAGATGAATTAAAAAAAAAATAAATCTCAGCGTGGAGACAGTTCAACTCATTTTAAAAACGTTTTTCTTTAAATGGAGAACTCATCCCCTTAAATCAGTTCGCTTTGGTGCGTCATTTATGACACGCAAGAGAAACGCAGGAATTGTGAAATATCACTGCTACCATTGTGTTAGAAATTCACTATTTTTTCCTGCATAATTGCGTCCCATAACGACTCGAATGAAGCAATCCAGTCCAGCAAACTAGGCCACTAGAACAACCCTGCCATTCACATCAAATATTCAGCCACTTTGGATGAAAATTTCAAAGAGTAAACTCCATGAAGAATTTAAACGCAACACTGGAATTACAACAACAAACACATGTGCTGAATTATTTTCCCCTCCATCTACAGGCCTGCATGCTACGACAACATGAGGCCAGAGAGCGTCCTGTCATCACCCTTCCCTCACTACCCCTGTCTGTCATTCCTCCGTCTTACCGAGGCCTTGTCCACCACCCTCCAGCGGCCCTGTCCACACATCCAACCCCGCGGTCAGCTCACCTGCTCCGGCCTCCTCCTCCTCCTCCTCTCTTGAGTGTATGAGTCTCCACAAGCAGCTCCTCGGCTCAGCGCTCTTTAATGACTTTCTGGTGGCTGCAGCCTTCTTTTATTTCTCCTAAATGTATGAAAATGTATGCAAATTTAAATCAAGCTTAAACCTGGGAGCTCGAGCAATATATTTAATGGAATTTCAAACCAATAAGGAGACCGGGACGCAGTCTTCTAATGGCAAATATAATTACGCAGCCAAGTTAGCTCTCAGATATGCAGATAGATCTTTTTCATCCCGGTGAGGACCTGATGAGATTCTTAAAGACTTTGTAAGTGTGTGAGGTGTGGTGCGTGAGGACACATTTACTTCTCGGAGAAAATGTAAAAATGATTTAGTTTTAGGTTGTAAACATGTCCGATGATGACGTGATTCCCTGTGTAGGAGCAAAGAGTTTGGCTGGCAGAGCAATGTGACATTTTTAATATCATATGCAAATTATTTTAAATACTAAATTGCACTTATAGGCTCATGACATGCGTTATTTTTGTCTGACCAAAGTGGGTTTGGATAATGGATGCCCTGTGCGTAAATCACTTTTGCGCACAACATTATCGGTAGAAGCTCGTTCTGTAAACACCTGAGGAAGTATTCTCTAAAAGTTAATAATTAGCAGTGAGAACTGCTCTTGGTTTGATTGTATCCCTTTAAATTAAGTGTTGGCACGTCTAACAAATGCCATTGCGCTTTAATCTCCTCCTTTGCACGCGCTCAAGGGTGACAGGAGCAGCAATAAACTCGTGCGTAAATCAGTTGGAAACTTTAATTAATAAACAGGAACTGCGCTCCACGCGCACATCATTCCACAGCCAGACCCACTGGACCAGCATTCCGACTCACTTCCGGTTCGACTGCCTTGTAACCCTTTCCTCCCCACGAAGCTCCGCTTCCAGAGGCGGAGGTTCGCGTATCCGCGCCGTCATTGGTCGACGCGCGTCGTCACTGCGTCTCAGTCGGTCTGTGAGTGGTGGTGGAGGCTGTCAGTCAGTGCCAGGCTGCTGTCGAGACTCCAGAGAGAGGGAGATGTCAGAGGCTGAGCTGCTCCCTCGCTTCAGTAGCACTAGTGGGGTTCAGCAGCCAGCATGGCCACAGCTGCCTCCAGCCCCTACACCCTGCTCAGCTCCAGTCCCATGATCCACCCGGACAGCCAGGCCATGCAGCCTGCGAGCCCCTACAGAGGACACCAGAAACTCCTCCAGAGTGATTATCTGCAGAGCGTCCAGAGCAACGGACACCCCCTCGGGCACCAGTGGGCGAGCAGTCTGTCGGAGGGCAGCCCCTGGTCGGCCTCCATGGAGCAGCAGGACGTTAAACCAGGCCGAGAGGACTTGCAGCTTGGCATCATCCATCACCGTTCCCCGCACGTAGCGCATCACTCTCCTCATCACAACAACCATGGCAACCACCCGGGAGCCTGGGGAACTCCGGTGTCCCACAACTCCTCCATCACCAGCGGGCAGCAGATCAACATCTACTCCCAGACGGGCTTCACTGTCAACGGCATGCTGGACCACGGTGGCCTCACACCTCCACCCAACCCGCAGGGCCAAGGCATGCACCCGGGCCTCAGGGACACACTCAGCCCCGAGCACAGCGACCTCGGTGGGCATCACTGCCACGACCACTCCGACGAGGAGACGCCGACTTCGGACGAGCTGGAGCACTTTGCCAAGCAGTTCAAACAGCGGAGAATCAAGCTGGGCTTCACGCAGGCGGACGTGGGTTTGGCTCTGGGCACGCTGTACGGTAACGTCTTTTCCCAAACCACCATCTGCAGGTTCGAGGCTCTGCAGCTGAGCTTTAAAAACATGTGCAAACTAAAGCCGCTGCTGAACAAGTGGCTGGAGGAGGCAGACTCGTCCACAGGCAGCTCTAGCAGTATAGACAAGATAGCAGCTCAGGGGAGGAAGAGAAAGAAGAGGACGTCCATCGAGGTTAGCGTGAAGGGGGTTCTGGAGACGCACTTTCTCAAGTGTCCCAAACCCTCCGCGCAGGAGATCACCTCGCTGGCGGACTCGCTGCAGCTGGAGAAGGAGGTGGTGCGCGTTTGGTTCTGCAACCGGAGGCAGAAGGAGAAGCGCATGACACCGCCGGGAGAGCCGCCGCCTCACGAGGGACCGTATTCACACAGCGGGAGCGCGGGAGACGCCTCCTCGTGCCATGATCTCTGACCGAAGCACCGGGAGGAATCCCCCCATTCCCCCACCCGGAACAGACTCTCGAGCGCAGGGGCGCGCGGTGGCACCCCCAAAGCCCTTCCGCGCCTTGTCCCGGTACAGACTCCTTCCAGATGCCTCCAGCACTGAAACACGACAATAACAATAACAGAGATACCTGTTCAGCCTTCGTCATTTTCTAACTGTCATGAGGGCATTATTCTATAGCGGCATATCAAACGTCACATTTCAGATTATACCTTTTGGAGCCCGCCAAATTATTTTCTACATCACGGATATAAATACAAAAATGTGCCTAATAACCTGCCAGCGCCTTTGGTTTGTGTCACCACTTCTCATCAGCTCGATAATAATGATAAGATGGGACTGATGTTTTTGTTTTGATTTGTTTGGGCTTCACACACACACACACACACACACACACACGCACACGCACACGCACACACGCTTCTGTTGTTTTATCAGTGGAGTGAAACAAATAATAATAATAATATCACTTTTCTTAATTGATTTGTTGCAGCACCACCAGAGGCCATTTTTACTGTCCACCTCATGCTTCCCTCGGGCTTTATACGATGCTTTAGTTCTCATCATATTTACATTCATTATTTTTGTAACATACTCGTAGCAGATCTGTAATTATTTTTGCATATGCAAATATAGACCCTCATTTTTCCAGTTGTAGAGGTATTGCTACCAACATAATAGCACTTGGAGGGTTTGTTTTTATTATTAAATTCCTCCCTTATGGCCTGTAGCTTATGAAGCCACACACACACACACACACACATATATATATATATACTCACACACACACACATTTACACACGCCACACACACGCACACACAGTTACAGCTATTTATAAATTCATTTATTTGATTTCAATCATCTTCGACCATATAAACTGTGTGGACTCTGAAACAGAGAATAGAAAGAGAGGTTGACGACGACGCTATACACCTGCCTATAATTTTATTGTACGTTCAGTATCAAAATTTTATAATCTTAAATACTCCTGTTATTGGTTTATTTCTTAAGTATTTTTTCGAATATTGTACAGTTTTATATATTACCCTTTTGAAGTCATTAATTTAAACAAATGCTCTTAGTTATTCATGCACTTAATTAGCAATGTAAAAAAAAAAAAAACACACAAAAACAAACAAACAATATTTTCAGTAAGATTGAACTGTTTCGGCGGTTTTATTCCAAATTTCGATGACAGCTCAAGTAATTATTTATTTTCAGTATAAAGCTTGTATTATGTTTTGAAATAAACTATGTATGTTGTAATAAACAATTTTCTTGCTACAACTGTTCACTGTCCAAAACAGAATTCAACTTCTGATGAGTGAATTTAAAATCTTTAGATATTTAGAAGTAGATTTAAAATCATATAAATTATTATTATTATTATTATTATTATAAAAAGTGATAGTGGAAGCAATAATTAAAATGTATGATTCATTTTCTTTATTCAATATTCCTTTAAAAATTCTACATATTTTTTGAAGGTTCAGTTTAAAACTGTGACTGATTATAATCACACTAAAGACAATATTATGCTTCGTTTATGTATTTATGCACACAGGTACAACTTGCTTATGCTTAAGCAGTATAACCTTCACTCAGCTTCAATGTCATGTCAAAAGTTTTTCATGCCACTAACAGCTGTAAAACATCCAGTGGTTCAACAGGACCTTGGCTGCAGGTCTGCAGGCTCCACGGATCACAGCAAACTGAGACGCTTTCTCCAGCAGTTCCACTGAAAATGTTATTGTCCGAGCCCTCTGCCCTCCTCAATCAGACATGCGTGATTTATCGCCTGGGCCGCTGGGCCTGACAGCAAAACACAATGACACACACACACACACTTAGACACACACACACAATCAGAAGCAGATGAATCTCATTTCAAAGACTACAGCTGCGTATAATTGGCCATGCAAGGGCAAAATGGAGCTATATTCCTGCAAAAAAAAAATAATCATAATGCCTAAAAATAATTTAGAGATGGTTTGGAAATAAGTAGGCCCGTAGATGCAGGGCTGCTTAAATGATTCAAAAATAGAGCTGGAGAGGAGGAGAGTGAAGGAGGGGAGAGAGGAGAGGAGGAGAGGCGGAAGGGTGCTAGGCCTTGCCTTGAAATGGAGAGCCTGACTGGAATACTAATGCGTCTGAATTTATGCATCTCCTCAGTCTGCAGCCTGGAGAGGGGGGTGGGGGAGACAGAGAGAGAGAGGGAGAGAGAGACAGGGGGGGAGACAGAGAAAAGGGTGTGAGGGTGGAGGTGAAAGGGGGCGGTTATGTAGAAGAAGAGAAAAGTAAAACCATGGCTGATTGATTCCATCCATCTATTTTAGTTTGAAATAATCCCTGATTTCTGGGGGGAGGAGGAGTAAAAAAAAAAAAGCCCCTGGATGGGAAGAGGAGCCAGCAGCCGAGCAAACAAGCAAAGCAAGCCAAGGTCCAGAGCAGCACTGCAGTATCCTTGAGCCTCTTCCACCTCATACTGCTTCAGTGCATGTGGAGTGAGTGGATGCTTATACTACATAAAAACTCCACTATAGCACCCTCCAAATGTGTCTTTAAAGACTAACTGATACCTCCACAAAATAACTCACCAGTGGAAAAAAAAATGATTGACTTGTGAAAACGTGTGAAGGACGGTGAGGAAAATATAACAGGTGCAAGATGAAAGCACGCTTCAGAGGTATTGAATGATGAACTTCAGGTAATTATTTTTCCAAAATGCTTGAGGTCAGATGCCTCGGCTTTGCACCAGCAGATAATTGAGCCTCTGAATCAGACCCTGAGTAAGAGCAGACTGATCATGAGACAGGGCAGCAACAATAGAGAGGCAGAAGTAGTGATTTGCGTGGTGGCAGTCTCTGGGATGAGCGGTTTGTTTACTGGCAGGGAATAATGGGAGCGGCTGACTCACACCTTTTTTCATAATTGCATCTCATCTCAAACCTTCTGTTCTCTTTGAATTTATTCTGTATCCTGTTTCAAAGTCTTTGATTGAAAGTTAAGAAGTCAAAAGTGTAAAAGTGCTTACCAAATTCTTCTAAATAAATTGTTTTCCAAAGCTTTTATTATTAATAGTGTTATTTTTCCCACAAGCAAATCTCTGAAGGTCAGTAGAGGGAATTTAGGATTAAAGAGCGGTGACTTTAAAGGAGGGTAACACAAATTTTCTGAGAAAGCAGAGAAGAAAAAAAGAAAAAGTTTGTGAGGCACTGATATAGTGTTTGCAGTAAAAACTGGCATGGTACGAGGTCAAAGAGAGGACGCTCGACATCACATATCTCTTTAATTAGAAAGGGGAGAGCAGAAGGCTGCAGTCTACATCCCGGACAGAGAACACAGACAGGAACGAAACAGCAACCCACATGAGACGATTCATACATGGGAATAATCAATATCGGCTGCTAGCTGACCACATGGCTTTTTGGACTTCACTGATTCTGTCTCATCCTTTACTTTATAAAATGATCGACCCTACGTCACTCCTTTATCTTCAACCAACTCTGTCTTCCACTATAAGATAACTGATCATAAATGTATTTTCACAGCCCTCCTGTCACGTCTGACCCTTGTCCTCATGCTGCTTCTTCTGTCGTGCTTTGATTTATGTTTTAAAAATACTGGTCCACAAACTTTTTTGTGCCACTTGTGGCCACATATTTTATACATCTACCGAAGAAGACATGTTTTCCTTGTTTGAAAAAATTCCAGTAATTCACAAGGAAAAAAAAAAAAAAAAAAAGAGCTGCAGCCGTGCAGGAGAAATATGTTGTTTTTGTTTTGCTTTTGTTTTTGTTACTTTCATATCCTGTTAACATTCTCGTGACCCCTTGAATTAAATATGCGACCACATGTGGGGGTGCTGACCCTCAGGTTGGGAACCACTGTCTTAAAGCTCAGTTACATTTGTTATGAGTCTTTAAATGTAAAAACAAAATACACAATAAAACATAGAAATTACAAAAAAAAAAAAAGATTTACAGAATAATAATAGAAATTAAACTGAAGGAAATAATTAATTTTAAAATCTAAATTAAGTTGTGGAATGCAGCTTGTAATACTAAGGAGAAATTAATCACTTGGGTGTGTTATATTTTATAAATTAATTAATTAATTTCTAACAAGACTTATGAAGTTAAATGAATAAGTCCAAGTTCCAGAAGTCAGTACAGAGCAGCACAGTGTTTATAAGCAGACAGTGGATCGGGCATACAGGCCTCACAGATACACACAGGACGTCCTGTTCAAGAACCAACCAACTCTCAGAAAGTTTGTCCTGAAGTCAGAGCAGGAGCAGTCAGCGGTTTAAGACATTGTTTCTCATCCTGAGAGAGTTGGTGAGGTTTTAATTTGCTCTGGAATCACAGTTTGCACACACACTGGCAAAACATTTCACACTTGTTGCAGTGATCATTTAAACACTGATTCATCACATTTGTGCTCACGGTTACCAACATGAAAACACAACGCTTCTGCAGGGTTCTGTCACGACTTCAAAGTGAGTGTAACCAAACCTGATAGCAGATCACTGGAGGGCTACTGATAGTGTATTCGAGGACAGACTGTAACTGTAACTGAGAGCAGGGGAGAGAAGAAAAGCTGTGAGCGGATGAGGAGAGGAAGGCGGTGGGGGAGTGGAAGAAGAAGATGAAGAAGACGAAAGAATCTGCAATAAGATTAATTGCATAATGTAAAAATCAATTTCACATCCTCAGTTCTGGCATCCCCTGACAGGGCGGGGCAGCTTCAGCTACAGTTAGTATGATGAGGAGGAGTGAGACACAGAGGATACAGTACATCCAACCAGAAACTACACTTAGCCTACACTATATTGGTAAAATCTAAATTCCTGTTTTCACTTTACCTCTCGAGATGAATTCAGGCTCTCTCTGCTCAGTTACTGACAAAGATGACGTCAGTGGAACAGCTGCCCCTCTGTGATCTGACTGTTCCTCTCTGCCGAGGCTGTGGCATTCATGTCTTTGCAATTAAATTGACAATTAAAAGCGTATTAACGTTGTCCCCCCTATGATGGCTCCATTACAAGGAACCGTGAGTGACAGCTACAGTTTGTTATTTTGAGGCTCACACTCCTGCAAACTTTGATGCTGGTGTTAAGTGGTCGCACACGGCTGCACACCTGCAGTCAAGAGGTCTTTTTTTTTTTTTTTAAACTACAGAGCCAAGTAACACTCTCTGCATTTGGCCAGTGTGTCTATTAAACACACACACACACACACACACACACGAAGGAGGAAGGAGTGTTATATATGAGAGGAGAAAGGCCTGTTTATGGCTCTGAGAGAGTAAATCACTGTGTCTGATATCTTCATTTGAGACAGAGGGCTGATCACTGCTCGTCCTGCTTGTTCCACATTAACTCATTATCACACACGCTCACTCCATTAATTCTCTTGCTTTTATTAGCAGCAAGAGTGGATATGCACACACACACACACACACGCGCACACACATATGTACACACAGTGGACTGATGACAAGCACTGCCTCTACCTCATCTGACAGCTAATGGCTTCATTAGGAGCAGCGTGTTAATTGGCTGACTTTGGGGAGACGCTCGTTAATGAGGATAAATAGATTCACACCTGAGCGGGGTGCTACCCAGCCACAGCAGCACTGTGGGAACTCTGGATGACGAGCAAATGCAGACTGCAACTATGACTGTAGCACCTGTCCCCCCTACTCTCCTTTTATATATTTATATATATATATATATATATATATATATATATATATATATATATATATATATATATTACCTCCTCCCAGCCTAAACACAGTTTGTGTTTTCCTTGCCAGGCAGACTTATTAGCCAAGTGGTTGATTAGCACCAGGAGGCCAAAACAAAGAGCAGTATGTCAAAACAATTAGCCCCACTGTTTACCTCTCAGCTCCCAGGCTGACTGTGTAATGCACCTAATCCAGGAGAGAGAGAGAGAGTGAGAGAAGAGGGCATGGACTCAGCTAGGACAGTTGCAGAAAAAGGACAGCTGGTCCATAGGCTAATATGTGTGTGTGTGTATGTGTGTGTGCATTGATGGGAGCAAGTCCTCGTGCCTCAATCCATCTGCTTTCCTGCCTAGATCTCCATCCACTGCTGTCTGGTCATGACAGCTCTGACACACACACACACACAAACACACAATTCCCTTTACACACCACTGGTTAGAGGAGCTCATACTCTCAGGGGAGTTGGGGGGTTGGACAGACAAAATGGAAGCAGGCGAGACTGATCATTTACATAAGGGTAGGACACAGACCCACTGAGGGACGCTGTGTGTTCAAGAGCCATAACTTCTCATGTACTGGATAGTGTTACCACCTAGCGGTGGCTGATGCACTTTGCATCTCGTTCATGTTAACTCAGGGGGAGGACACAAAGGGAGAGGGAGCTGCCTGGGATGTTAGATATTACAAAAACTCACTGCTCCGCCTTTCTAACCTTGAAAACTGCGTTCAAAGCTGTGCTAATCAATATTTCTGTGTGACCAATGGATCAAATGATTACATGTGATGAGAAAGGGCTCACTTTTTAGTGATGAACGCACAGAGAATTATCACCAGACTCTGTAGCTCCCTGCTCCTCTGCGATGCGTTTTAGCATCTTTTAGCGGTTTGTTTTGGATTTACAGACCACTTATTTAGGGTTTTCTCTCAAGTTCTTATAACCAGGTTTCAAGCTTTAACCAAAAGCTATTTTTAAAGAAAAGAAGAAGATCATAACCCAAAAATAATGAGTGAAAAAATATTGAGGCTGTAATTATTCAATGTTCTAAGCGTTAGAAACATTTTTGGGGACAAATTGTCCAAGAAAAAGTTCCAATGGAAACTGTGTGGATTATATTATAGTAACAGGACTGTTGATTTAATAAAAAAACTGTCTCTGAGTGCCACAAACATTACATTCAACATATAATGTTCACCTATCCAATCAAAACCTGGCTGAATAAAACCAAAACTAACCCTTGAGAAATTGTTTATTTAGGGTGAACCAACTTCCTTTAAGTGATTTTATTCTTACAAGCTACAACTCTGAAAAGCTGAGTTAATTAAAATAAATCATGTTTAACTCTTGGTACATCAGTTTATAGTGGCTAAATTATAGATGTGCAGACTATATAACTTTAAACATCACTAAAATAATGGAAATTTAATGGGTCATCTTAAAATTGTAACTTAAGTTACATATTTCTGTTGTATTTTTGTGAATTAAATAACATTTTGATTGCTTGCCCAGTTGTTGCCTTGAATGAGCACTTTCAGTATCTCGTTGTGATGGAACAAAGCAGCCCAGACACCGAATGCATGTCAATAATGATCTTTAATGTCAATATATACAGAACTTGAAAGAAAAATATAATCTTAAAAATCAAATGAAATAAATACAATATCATACAATTTCCACAATGTCTTTTTGTAGAGATATACATGGAAATTTTTTTTTTTTCTTTTTAAATTCAGCCTCTCTGGTTTGACGGGGTGCGTCCCGTCCCCCCCAGAGAAATCCCTACAGCTCCCCCCACATGCTCTTCATCATCTTCATTATATATATTTATATATTTATATATTTTTTTTTGCAAACTAGAATTTCTGTTATAGTTACTCCACATTGTTTCACCTTCCAACTCTAGACATCTTTTGTCCGTCTGCAGCTTATTTTTACCTCTTTTGATACATTGTTAGCATCACAAAGTAACGTGAGTCAGACTGTGAATTTTAAGGGAAAAGAAATACAGTTTCTGTCCACACATGCTTTTATGTTAACAAAAGTGCTGGCAGATGATTTTTTTTATCCTGAGGGACATTTCAATCCGCCGACAAGCAGAGTCATATCTTTTTATTTTGAAGAGAGGAAACAGTCTTACAATGTCGCTCAGTCGAATATCATCCTGCCAACACTCTCACATAAACCATTACTTCACTTTGAAGAAAAGAAGTTAAAGAGAGCTTAAAGCAAACAAGGAAAGGAGAGAGAGAACCGAGGAGGAGGGAGGAGGAGGAGGATGGCAGAGTGCAGATGAAGAGCAGTGGGGTGGGGGGGTGAGGGCACAGTTTACCGAAGCAGCTTTGAATCAGCCAATCACAGTGAAGGAGAACATCAGCTGGTGCGTTTCTTCCCCACACGAGGAAGAAAGAATGAAAGGCGAGGAGGGCGAGTGCATATGAAAGCTGTGGAAATAAATACAAGTCTGTCTCCCCAGCAGTAACAGATATGTGAGTTTTCCCCTTTCCTCTTCAGCTGACTTCTTCACAATGCAACCTCATCCAGTGTGAGTGTGCATCTGACGTGTATGCGTGCATATGTTGGGTGTGTCAAATAAATAGATTAAAAAGGGAGACAGTAGGTCTGACTGGCCAGGACTTCGGTCTGTGTGTGTTTATGTGTGTGTGTGTGTGTGTGTGCGTGTGCGCGCATCTTTTGCAAGTCCGACTGAGAGTGAGGTCAAAACTGGAGGGCGAGCGATGTGTGCGTCTACATGTCTGTTGAGGTGAGTTTCTTCATGCTGCGTCTCTGGGCTAGACTGGACGCTGCCACGGGCTCCAACACCGGCTGACTTGTCTTCTGGCTCAGTGCTGAATAGGTGGCAGCCATGGCTCCCTGGAAAAGACAATGAACACTTGGCTTTAACTCTGAAGTAATACTATTAGCACTTTGTTGGTGTGCTGTGGCCCATTTGGCTGCCAAACTCAGCACAGAAGTTAGCATCCTCTCCTCAAAAGCGTCGACAGGAGATCAGTCAGTTTTGTGCTATTAGGAGTCCAGATCAGATCGTTTTAGCAAATATCGTGTGAACTTCAGCGCTTCTAGTGCCACCCACTTATATCCAGAGATGAATCAGAAACACGTCATGCATTATCTGAAAATGTGCAGAATGGGAGCAGTGCTAAAACCATCACTTTGTGCAAATACATCTTCAAAATTACAAGCAAATATTAAGAGCCCTGGAAAAGGCGGACGAGGTCAAGAGGTTCTGTTAGAATGATTCATGCTTGTGCGATCACAACTTCCTCAGTTATCCCTCCTCATTTCCTGTTAACTCTCTACTGTCATAATCTAATAAGACAACCCAAAATACACGCTTTAATCGAGCTGTACGTATGATTGTTTCAGACTAACAAAGAGGCAACAGGTATGAAAATGAGGGGCATTTCAAAACTTAGTAAATATTCGTCAGATCTTGAATCACATGTAAAGAGAAGATGCGAGGAAGAATCCATCCTACCTGACAATTTATTGTACTGTGTGGTGGCAGTAGGAAATCTTGGCCTAAAAATAAACTTCTTTGTCAGATCTGAATACTGTTGCTGACTTGGTGGATCCCTGTAAGGCTAACTGGGTGTTTTACAGCCTTATTTTCCATGTTTTTGTGTCAAAGAGACAACGAGGTTTGAATTTATTCTAGTATTGAGAGAGAGAGCGCTGCAGCTGGCTGCCATGTAACAGACCGCAATGTAATCCTTATGGGCAATTGTGCACCGTCAAAATATGACCAAAAAAAAAAAAAAACACTGCTTGTTATCGCCGGCTCAGATTGTTGTCTGACAACTCGACCCTGCAGACAAATGACACATTTTCAGCTCCGTTCGTTCGTACCTGCGTGTCTAAAATGTATCATTCATGAAATCTCGCTCAACGGTAGAAATGTGAACGTAGAAGAGTTTGTTGTGCTGGAGTACAGAGAGTGTGGCTCAGTGTTGTGTGAAACATTTTCAATGTGATAGCTTCGATATTTAGCTGCTTTCAACAATGTGGATTTCTCTTAGAGAGAGAGAGTGCAGGCAGAGGCAGGTGAACCAGCTGCTACAAGGCTGCGAAGCCTTGAACAAGTGAAAGAAACAGAAAATGTTTTTCCATTTTCAAAAATGTGATCAGACACTTTTATTTGCCTGCAAGGATCACGCTGTAGCCTGTTTTGCAGTTGCAGGTTGTAGCACTCACACAGTACTGGACCAAATTTAACAGTTGCCCCCATTAGTCACAAAAACATACTGAGGTAATTGTGATACTATCTTTGGACAGTGCACACATGCATTAAAATGACTCACTGCATGCAAACTTTTGGTGAATGTTTGCCTTCAAAAGTCTTCTGGAGTTCTACCACAACATCTCCTGATAAAATACACAATTTCTATAACTATAACATTTGTCAACCAAAGACAGAGGTAAGACAGAACTCTTCCATGTTGGATTGTTGTTGCATTACACAAAAAGCATTATACGCAACATGGGCTGGGAAAGAAAGGGTCATCTGGTGAGGTCGTTGTTAAGGTGGAGAAGAGAGAAGTGAGCCAAAGAAGCAAAGCTCTCGATTTACTGTTGATCTTTGTCCCTCTGTGTGATTGGGTGAAGAGTTTAGTGATTTCAGAGTGCTTCTATATACAGCCGCTGCTCCCTGAGATTAAGAGTGAGTCCACTTAGGTAGTTCGAGCACTTGTTAAGTACGCTGCCAAGAAAACCTCTAACTGTAGGGGGTCTGAGAACTGATCCCGCACGGGGGAGATAAGGGAAGTTCACTCTGTTGTGCTGTTTCTGTGCTGTGACCTTTTGTGCCTTCAAGCCGAGTCATGATGATGATGATACGTTGCTTTTGACTTTAAAGTGTCTGATAGATGCCAGGTCACGGTTTGTGTGTACTCGACTTCCAGTGTCAAAAATACGACCTGATGAGTTTGAAAGAATCGTCTGATCTGGATGCAAGAAAAGACAAAAGCGTGGACACATCTGGTGTTAGTAATGGGTGAGATACGAAGAGGATGAGTCACCGGGGCAGAGGCTCGCTTTTAAATGTCAAGTGGGACAGGCACTGCAAGGGTATGACATCATGTAGGAGTTCAGACCCTCTACTGTTTTAGAGAGATGATGTGTTTCCATGTTGAGAAAAACTGAGTCATTACAGATGACTTCAAACACACGAGACCACGTTAACACCACCCTAACTTTGAAGCTTATAGCATAAATGATTTCACAATAGCGCCCTGTGGCTGTTTGAGTTTCTGTGTCTTAGGATGGATGGAGACGCTCACCTTGACGAGGTGTGGTGCATCATGGCGCGTTAGCTGGAAGTGTGGTAGCGTATCTCTGCAGGTGATCCAGGAATGCTTTAAAACCTGCTCTGCTGTGTATCGCTGGTGAGGGTCCACGTGGAGCATATGAGACAGCAGGTCCTGGAACATAATAATAATAATAATAATAATAATAATAATAATAATAATAATAATAATAATATTACAGCCTTAAAAGTTTATGAGAAAAGAACTAAATTTAGAGTGCGTTTCCTTCCTGTGAACTTATAAATGTTTATTTATTGTGTGGCTGATTTTTCATTAATAGATAAACTCACAATGTGTCACAATCAGAAGAAACAGACGCTGTCTGTTGTTCAGTCATCTGATCAGCTTTAAATAATCTGTCTATCACTACTAATGCAGAATCAAGTAACGGAACAGATAAATCCATGTAAGATCAAATCTATTACAGCTAATATTATTATTATTATTTTTTTTTTTTAAGTATTAGACTCTAAAAAATATGTTTGAAGTCACACCACCAGAGTGAAGCGACAAAGAGTCAGTGTGTGCACCTTTGAGGTGTCTGATACGGTATCCCAGTTGCCTCCTGTCAAAGAGAACTTTCCAGATCCTATCCGCAGTAGAATCTCCTCTGGTGTGTCGTTTGGCCCATTAGCAAACGGCGTGTACCTGTCGGAGGGGAAGAAGAAGAGTTCAGGAAAACACATGACTATATACACACAATATATAAAGCCAACTTAGCTGCCGTTTAGTGGTAATTAAACACAAACAGTTATTTGTGGTGAATTTGCAGCGGTGAAGTTTAAACCACTGCTCCAGACTTTGGCTTGTGCACACTTAATGTCTATAACAACACCAACAGTACAAGCTGGATAAGAGACAGGAGCACTGACGTATGGCTCCTATTTTGAGCTCCATCTCTGCAATGCATTAGACTGGAAGAGGAGTGAGGACACTTCACTATTAATCACTCCCACCCACATTTAAGCCAAATTATCCGATGATGCTGATGGAGTACAATCTTACCCTGCCAGCATGGTATACAGTAGAACTCCAAGACTCCATATGTCACAGGCTGCATCATAACCTTGCCGCATTAGTACCTGAAGAAAGAAACACAAAGCATTAAGGACTCATATTAACAACAGGACTTTATTCCTGTTATATCTCTTCCTCCACATCTCCAAATTTTATCTTACTGCTATCAAGTCTGACATTCCCTCCTCGTCTCTCACCTCTGGTGCCACGAAGTTGGCGGTGTAACAAGGGGTGAGGAGCAGGCCGTTGCCACCCCGAAGCTGCTTGGCGAATCCAAAGTCACAGATCCTGATGGAGTCAGGATTTCCCGAGTCATCCATATACAGGATGTTACTGGGCTTTAGGTCTCGGTGTACAACCTGAAGAGGAGGTGGAGAAGAAAACATCAGAGAAGCAGAAGAAGTCTCCTTTTCACTCGTGTGTGTGTGTACAAGAAGTGTTTCCTCACCCCTTGGCAGTGGAGGTAGTCAACAGTCTTGGTGATGGTGTAGAGCACAGCACTGGCCTCTCTCTCAGAGAAAAACTTCTGCCTGAGGATCTTGTCCAGCAGCTCCCCTCCCTTCATCAGCTCCGTCACCAGATATACATACCTGCCTTCATCATACACCTGAAACATGCAGGCACAGAGATATACAACCTGTCAGGATGGTGCTAACACACTGAAATAAACTTAATCGTTGTGAGACGCTCGCACAGAAATGTTACTGACGTCTTTCAGAGTGATGATGTTGGGATGCTGTCCGTATCGCATCAGGATTTCGATCTCTTCAGAGGGGTCCCTCTTAATTTTGTCTATAATCTGAGACACATGGGGAAGAGAAATTATTGTCACAACAACAACAGTAATGCATTGTTTTAAATACATTTTAAGAGGCGACAGCAGTATGGCTTCAGTTTCTGAAACTGTGCTGCCCTCTGCTGGTCTGCAGGCAACACTAACCACCGCCAACATGCTTACCCAATTTTCAGCAATTTAATGCAACTTTTAAGAACCTATTTTTAGAGATACCGATATATTTAAGCGTGCATCCACACCACAGTCATCTAATTTAGTTCCCAAGGAATGGTGCTGATCACACGAAGCCTTTAAACTGTGCAGTAAGAGTAATGTTTTATTTAAAGGCTTGCATACAGTCGCAGCCTAAATGCAACCAGTGACACCGAACATGACATAATCATTTTGCATTTCAAATGTGGGACATCGGCGGGCCTGAAGGTCAGAGAAGCAGGCTTCTGACTCAAAGGTCAAGAGTTGTCTTGGAGTGCAGGATAAATCCGTGCCCATTCTTTATTAGTAACTGCTGACATGCAGCAAGGACCTGTGGTATCACTGGGTAACTCTCAGGAGTAACTGTGAGTGTAAATCATGGCGCTAGACACAATTAGCACTGTTGCACGGGGAATACGCAAAAGAAGAGAAATGTACCTTCACAGCGTAGTCCATGGCAGAGACTCGGTGTACACAGCGTTTACAAATGGAGTAGGAGCCGACCCCTATGTCCTCCTGCAGCTCGTACAGATCAGAGAACTTGGCCGAGCCTCCGTGCATCTGAAATGACAAACATTCGAAGGGTTACGTTACATTTTTTTAACATTTCACTGAATAAATTTAAATACGCTCCCACGTCCTTCACAAGCTACATCTAGACATTTGATGTGACAACTTTTAAACCACCACAATGTCACTACAGTCCAACTGTTCATAGAAGACAACAAAAGTGTGCTGCAGTTCAGCCCGTCCTGCTGTTCTGTGCTACAACAGCATTTATTTTAACACTTTCTGTTCACAAATATGCCAAAGTGAAACGTTAGCGGGTTATGTTACTACATATTCAGCAGTTAAACTGTCACAGCAGATTTACCACCATTTACAAGCCATTGTGGTGTTGGCTCCTCATTCACACATCACTTAATGCTGTCAAATTAACAGTTACAAGGCATAAACGGAGCCATGCTGAGTGTGGGGAGAACAATGTGTGTCTGTGCGTGTGTGTTGTATGTCTGCAGTGGAACACAACAACCATTAAAAAGATAATGTGGCGGCTCTGCAGCTAGGGTTTGATTTCTGCAGTTTCTGCCAGGACGTCAATCAATTTTGATCCTAATGTTAGTTAACTGTACAGAAATGGACTTTGAAGTTTGCAGCGAATGTTGAGAATATTAAACTGAACACAGGAAACCATGAGAAATGTTTTCATGTCAACTAAAATGCTGTGATAATTGTTCAGCAGCAGTTACAGATGTGCTGACTTGCTGTGGTAACTCCCTTTCAGAAGTGTTTGGACCAACTTTGCAAGATAAAACCTGTAAAACTCCACAAAGATGGTAGTCTGTGCACCATTTGAGCTTCATACCAAATGTAAAAAGTAAAAAAATATATCTGTGTGTATGGAAGTTAATACAGTAATAATTAACCTGTGTAAACTGTCATATGCAAAGTGTGTTCACCTGAACTATAGGGAGTATGCTGAGCAGCGGTGAGCTCTTGTTCTCATCCATCGGGGCTGGAGCAACGAAACTGAAGCCTTTGAAGAGCTGGTGGGCGTTAGCACTGGGAGGGATACCTGGGGAGTCTAAATATACGAAAAGATAACTAAGAAAACAGACATACGAACACACAAACACCCACTAAAATTTTGGAGTCATTTCTTGTAGTCAGTGCTCGGTTGCAGTTTCCATGGCTGCAGGAGTGGCTTTTAAGCTCTCAAGCATGTGATCAGAACATGTGTGTGTGTGGAGGTGTGGAGGTGTGGAGGTGTAGATTTACCTTTAGGCGTTTTAGCGGTGAACTCTGGGTCGAAGCAGAACGTGTCATCTGGTTTACCTGCTGCAGGCTTGAACGGGGGCTGAAGCTCTCTCCTGTACAGTTTCTGGAGAAGATACAGGTGCAAACATGCAGGGAAAAAAACCCACAAACACGTCAAAAATCAAACCCTACAACAGGCTGTTGGTGGAGTGTGTGAACATATGTGAAAGAGAAGCCAAGCCCCCTCCCAGATTAACCCCCTTCCCATCCCTCTACAGCCCGGTCCAGCCAATAGCATCCTGCTGGCTCTTAAACACTCACGCAGGGCTATTAGTGCACACACAGTGAGAACTGGCCCACAGCCCAGACACTCAAACATGTTGGCGTGGCCAAGACTGATGGCCAGTAGTCACCAAGCCAACCGTTTGTTAGGTGTGAATCTTCAACAGAAGCTAGCGAGTTACATGTGTGTGCATGTGTGGGTCTGTGTGAAATGAGAGGGCTGTGTGTGCTCACATTCCAGTCGATGGTGGAGAAGAAAGCGTGGCGTTTGATCTCCTCCACTCCATCGGGCCCGGCCCCTGAAACACACAGATCACTGGGGTTCAGTTAACCTGGCACACTTTCGGATCAGCACGCTCGCACAATTCTCTCTCAGCAGTTTTCAGCATTTGATTTAAGAGGATACCAAATTGTTAACAAGCTTTTATTCTGAGAGGTTACACACACACACACACACACACACACACACACACACACACACACACACACACACACACACACAAAACAATCAGCTTTAATGCACCTTACCTAGTCTATTAGCAGGGTTACGTTTAAACAGCATTCTCAGCAAACTCTGGGCTTCCAAACTTAAGAACTGGGGCATTCCCAACTTTGCTCTGGAGGACAGAAAATAGCGGAGGGACACACAAGTGAATATGGACAACAACACAAAAAAAAAGAAAAGAAGCTACGGCTCATCACTACTTGCGTATCAAAACTTGTCTCGCTTTAATGACTCACTTGAGGATCATGTTCATGGTCTCATTGCGGTCTTTCCCTTGGAATGGTAATGTCCCCGTTAGCATCTCAAACTGCAAACACACAACGACAGGACAGGAATGTGATCAACAGATTCTTTTACTATTCAAGCTCATATATACACGTCAAAACATAAAACACGTATGTCTACGCGAGACTGCGTACCATAAGTACTCCCAGAGACCACCAGTCCGCACTCTGCGTGTGTCCTCTCCTGTTGACCACCTCAGGGGCCATATACTCCACCGTACCACAGAAGGAATAAGCCTTCTTATCAGCATCTACTGACTCTTTACTCAAGCCAAAGTCTGCAGGGGGTGTAAAGCAAAATGGTGAGATACACTTTTATTCTTTTAGATGCTACTTAAAGAAAGATGAATAGCTGCAGAGGAAAGTCATCCCAAAGACAAGTAAAATAAACAGTTTAATTACAGGCTATTAACTAGATCAGACTCTCATTAATTACATTTACTTAGAAAAGTCAAAAACACACCTGTTAACTTTATGTGTCCAGCTTCATCAAGTAAGATGCTGAAAGACAAGAACACATTTTCCGTGGAGGTGAGCGTCAAACAATTCTTCACGACAAGTAAACAATGACAGTATTCAAGTAATCTCTTTGATTTCCTCTTTAAAAATCACACTGAAGTCACTGAAACGTTGTTTCAAACAGACTGCTACTTTTGAGAAATAAATTAGAGTACTCCATTCAAAGCTACATCGAACACATCCAGTCACAGATTGTGAAGCAATTCAGGCCGAGGAAAAGTCTGGACTACAGTCAAGAATGTGGATCTGGGTGACAATAGGTTTAGTCAAGTTATTGTCTGAAATAACGTTGAACAAGACAGAGGGAGCAACTGTATATATTTAAAGTCAGTCCCTGTTCTTTGTCACCTACAAACAGAGATGTGTGTCAAGTACAGAAAAACACTACAACACATTTATCCTGATGCACGATGCTACATTTTTGACTTCATGATTACAGATTTAAAACAGGACAACACACGTAAAAATGCATTTTCTTTTAGATTATGATTAAATGTCTCTTCAACATTTTGTGTTATAAATCAGGCCTCAACAATAAAAAAAAAAAATTGCATGATTGCCTGGGCACGTAATATGCCACGTCAGATTTTGTAAATTTGGCAAGTGGGGGGAAAAAAACAGTAAGCCTTTCAATTATTCTGGAAACTGGGTGGCGTTAGAAGACGTGGGCAATACTCCAACTGTGTGTCATGCAGTTCTTCGCGAGTCGTTTTTTAAAGTCATGTCAAGTGTCTGGGAAAAAAAAAAAAAGACTGGAGTGTCTTAACAAGAGCTGACAGCATCTTGCTCATACGGCAGCTAAGAGTCTTTGTTGTGATTTGATAAATGCGAATAAATAAACCACTAATACGTAAAACAATTTGTAAAGAGGCAAAGCAAAGATTTAATTTGGGTAAGTAGAGTTCTGACCAGGTTGCCTGGTCGGACATTAATGTTGATCTATGCTTTATGTGTGCTGCAAACAAGTAATATTCTAATAATTCTCTTGCAACATAATTTCCTCCTGACATGACAGACAATAATTTTACTTTTAGGCCTCATCGCTCACTGTTGTAGTCAGTATGGAGGACGTAGAAGTTCAAAATTATATTAAAAACATTTTCGATGAAATCAGAGTAGTGTCTGACAAATTTATCAACTCTTGAAATAATGACTAATGCCTTTTGAACAAGTGCTAGCTATTGTTGCAGCATCTATAAAAAGGAACCAAAGAAACAAATTACAGTTGTGCAGGTCATATCTGAGTCAGAGGGTGCGTGTGGGGTCTGAGTGTGAAGAGTCAAAGGTGAAAGTTCATACTTCTCTGGCTTGAGATCTCTGTAAACTATGCCCAGGTTGTGCAGATGGTCGAGGGCCAGGGCCAGCTCTGCAAGGTAGAATTTCACATCTTCCTCTGTAAACATAACCTGATAAGAACTGGACAAATTTACTCTCTGAACTCAGAAGAGGAGAGAAATTCAGCAGCAAATAAATAATAATAATAAAAAAAACAAAAACAGGCTTAAGCTTCAGTAACCACAAACAGAGAAAACAAAGAGTATTATTATTGTCACAACATCAACATTTCAGATAGGTTACATGATTCAGCAAGCTGTTGATCTGACATTGCCAGCAGCTATCGCTTTGGTTCTGAGACCTGCTTTCAACACAAGGTCTGTCTGGAGAACAATCACACATTGTTTGAGTTCCCTGAAACAATTTGAAAAGAGCCGATGTGAGCCTCTAACTGACAGGCGACGGATGATATAAAAGCCAATAAAGATTCCAAGAAAAGAACTTGTGTTTCCACGAGGAAATCAAGTCATCATCTGAGTAAAACTCACACAGAAAAGTAGAAACGAAGACTAATGACTTGGCAGTACTCTCGCAACATAAATAATATACTTTTGCGTGCTAAATTTGCACCTGTTCCATTTGTAGCTGTCAACTTAAAATTCCTCAGAGCTTTTAGAAAAACAATGTGGCATATGTAGATCAGATTTTTCACAAACAGGTTTAAAATAAGATTTGTGAATTAAAAAAGGGACGTGCTGTACTTTGATTTTCAGACAGACAAAAAAACAGATAAGAGAAAAGTTGCAAATAATAATAATAATAATGATAATAATGAGATGTAAGATGACAGGACGTCAGCTTACCTCTTTGGATAAGCGAGTGAATACATCCCCTCCCCTGAGAAAGTCCAGTATTAAATACAGTTTCCCTTCTGTCTGAAAGGCTGGGAGGCAAGGAAACAAGTTCATTAGATGCAAGCTAATTATAGTCTGATGTCAACAGAGACACACAGATGTTTGGGTAACAGGTTGACACATGTAACTCACACACAGGATGAAAGGAGTTATTAACCTGAACAATGTTTTAATTCAAAATCAAATCAACATGACATTGACTAATAATGTGCAATAACTGTGTAATAACACTCATATTCTGATAAATGATGATAACGCTGATGTTTCTTAATTTAAACTTGAAAAATAATAATGTTTCTCTTACCGTAGTGCAATTTCACTATGAAGGGGTGATTAACTTCCACTAAAATGTCTCTTTCCATCTTAGTGCGAACTCTGTCCCTGACTGGAGAGACGGGACAGGAGGGGACAGTGAGAGAGAGAAATTCAACACTGAGGACAGAACATGCTGGGTGTTTGCACAGTTTGCAGTGTGTCGTGTTTTCATGCGGCGGTGTGGATTAAAAAAAACAAAAAACAAACAAACAACAAAGTTACCTTTCAAAGATGCCTTTTTTAGAACTTTCATTGCATATAACTGACCAGCATCTGGACCCAGGATCTTCCTGACTAGAAAAACCTGAGAGGAGCAGCAGGAGAGATTTAGAAACAAGTTGCCCACATTTGCACTGATGGAAACATTTGATTGGTCCTCTACGTTTCCTCACCTTGCCAAAAGAGCCCTGGCCAAGGACTTTGAGCAGTTCAAATTGGGATGGATCAGCTTTCTCGCAGCCCTCTTTCACGTGGTGAGTGATAGGAATCTCCTTATATGTCCCTTCGTCCTACACAAACAGTATCAGCATGAGACAGCGGGTATGTCATCCTACATGCGCGCACATATGCTCCAAGACTTGCAAGCCCACCACTACTTACACAGTGCGAGAAAGACTCTCCCTCCTCCATGGGCTCGTCCATGATCTGATGCCCATTGACCTGCAGCCAAACCAACAATTTTCATCAGAGGAGTCAGGAGCAGTAAACACTTTCACAAAGCTTGCTCATCCTTGTTTTGAGCTGAGCAGGACTGTGACTGCAGCTGCTGCACGCCCACATGTATGATGGAAGATTCAACAGATGAAGTCAGTGAGTCACATGCAATAACAGCGCGCTTTCACTTTTCACCCAACTGCAGCTCTATTTGTTGTCAAACAGTATGGAGTCCATACTATAAAGCCTGTCCAGCTGTCAGGCCCTCATTCTGTCCCTATAAAGCCCCTCATTATTAGCATTCTAGCTTAATCCCCAGCCAGAGCAAAAACAACATGTCTGACAGGCTCTGGGAGTTTGATGTTTGCTGGAGCTGCAGTCAGCATTCAGCCTCTTGGGGACAAACTGGGGTCCAGCTCTTTTCGGGCTTCTGTCTCATGTTGATGGGGGAGATTTTTGTTTTTAAAGACCACCTTCAGGAGCCTGTTCTATGCCTCTATTCTGTCTGTGTAAATATCCATACACTGTGATAATATAGTCAGCGGAGGAATTTCAGATATCTCATCATCTGCTAATAAATCAAACAATAAACCGGCCGCTCGTGACATTAAACAGGTCTACATATTTCAGTTTTGTGCTGAAGCTCAGTCTGCATGATGTATCCAGTCCAGTGTGTTTGTGTGTTGAATTCCATCAAGCCTCTGAAGAGGGAGGATGAGTCATAGCGCTACGCAAGCCCACTCAGTGGGTGGAGCAACCAGCATACACTCACGTAAATCCTCAGAACAGAGGCCAACGAACACACTTTCCAATATCTCGGCTCTATAGAATAACGTTAGGAACGTAAACATTCAAATCAGGCGAGATAAACACGTCAAAGCAAGCAAGCACATTAGAGAAAAATGTCAAGATGGAAGCCTTGGTGCATCTCTGAAGTCTAACATCCAGGCTAGCCAAAGCCAGGGCAGTGCTTGTGTCATAATTCACACATACATTTTCACTCCCACCTCTGCTGTGGCTCATCGAGGCTTGTAACAGAGCGCAGCCTACACTTGAAAGCACAAGCGAGAGAGCCTTTTTCAGCCATTTGGGAAAAAAAAAACCGAACGTCTGACAGGCGTACATAACAGGTCATCACCTCAAAAAAAAAAAACCAACAAAAACTCGCTGACACAGGTGTAAAACGCTCTGATTTAAAACGTCACCCGCAAAGTCAAAAGTGACACGAAGAGGACCGGACAAGCAGCATCACCGGGTCTGCACAGTTTAAAGCGGCTGAGCTGAATGTTTACATCTGCGCTTCTGTTAACTTGGCAGCTTTTTGACACACAAAAACAGTAACGTTAGGGGTCGAACACAGCCGAACAACAACAACAACAAAAAAAGATTAGGAATGCTGTGGCAGAGGTCTTCTGGAGTATCACAGGAGGGAGAGAGAGTTCAGCTCAACAAAGACGAGAAAGAGGTCAGGAGTGCATGTTGCAATAGATTTGTGCTGGCCACAGCAGTCAGAGGAGAGAAGAGAGAGACAGCTTGTACTGTAGGTGTGAAAGACTGCAAAGAATCCCAGAGATGGAGAGGTTTAGGATGTCAGCTCATCGTGAGGGCTCATGCAAAAAAAAACCAAAAACCTCTGCACAGTTAAAAACAAGTCTTTAAAAAGTCTACTAAACCTCTGAAGATGATGAAGTTAAGCCTGTATTATTAATACGAGGCTTTAGATTGAGTCCTGTTGGAGGAAGCACTTTTAGTGTAGTTTAATGCTAAACTATCACAGCTATTACGCAGCTTACAAACGAAAAGTTAGAGTTAATAACAGCATCACTAATTCACTTGTGCTGCTGCTTAGACCCTCAGCTAGTGAGGACGTCTGACCAAATTTAACCCAGCTAACGCTAAAGTGTGTTCAACTTTAAATACATGTAACGTGACCTAAACGTGTCACTGCCTCACTATAGATTAAAAATAAAAAAAACACTTTACCAGCTCCTACATCGGCCAGACGTTTGAGGTTTGTACAGAAAACTTGCCTCCCAAGTTTGCAAGTCTGCAGGCTGTCAGCTAGCAGCGAGCTAACAACATGCTAATGCTACAGCGGCTAGGCTAGCTGCGAAGCAAACTCCTCTTGAGAAGTGTAAATAACAACAAAAGGCAAAGAGGGAGCTCGTGTGTCATCACACAAAGACTCTGTCCTCTTTAGCGGTGGTGGAAATGTCGAGACGAGCGGCCACCAAACTGGAAATAAAACCACCCTCTCGGACAGTGCAACAAAAATAAACATCCAACCAGCTGTTAGCATTAGCTAGCGTGTTAGCATGCATCACGGTGAAGCTGCAGGTCGTGACGCGAATTTAAGCTCCTCCACCAGCCTCGCAGGGCAAGCTAACTTAACGGGACAAAGCGCGCACACACACACACACACACAAAACAAAAACAGTGTTAAACAGATTCACATGCAAGCCACGCGTTTATTAACTCACCTCACTGCTAACGCTGTTTACCTCCATCTTGTGCCAGGATTCCTCTCTAAGTCTAAGGCATCGTAGTCCACCTAGACCCCCGCTCCACGTTGCATGTCTTCCCCCCTTTTGCTGTGACTGAAGTCCGGGGCTATCTCTGCTAAAAAGCTGTGTGTGTGTGTGGCTGCGGACCGCTACCAGGATGGAGAGGATCGGAGGGGGTCGGTGCAGGGAATAGCTGATGTTAATGACTGGACCATACGCTCGCCGAGAGCCCTGCTACTCCTGCCATAGATGCGAATATGGCGGCTATCGTGGTACCTGATCGTCAGTGAATGAGAGTTTATTGACGTATTTATGACGCAATTCAGTTAAGGATTTCCCCCGTCCAAACCACAGCAGCGGATCTCGAGGCGAGAGAGAGAGGGAGAGGGAGAGGGGGGAGAGAGAGAGGTGGGCTTGATGCATGCATGACACGCTGCGTGTGACATACATGCATCCGGGACTAGTCACTAGCCATTTGTGACAATTTCATTTATGGTTGACGCAGGATGAAATAAAATTAGGGTAGCAAACCCCAACCCAAGACTCCCTCCACGTGACGAGCCATGAATCTAAGCCTGTGATCTTTAAGGGTGAGAGTTTAATGTTTTAAAGCCACTGTTTTATAAGCCTGTCCATCCCATAGTAGTCCAAGTGGAAATAAGAGGCTTAAAGCTCATCCACAAGCCCTCTCTGTCTCTCTCTCTGTCTCTCCTGCCCACAGGCACAGTCTTTGTGTGGTGTACACACAACCTGTACATACACATTTAATCAGATATGACACCACTGACAGCTTGAAGTAACTGAAGTGTGTGTGTGTGTGTGTGTGTGTGTGTGTGTGTGTTGTGAGGTTTAAATTCAAATCTTTGATGTAAGCAAATTCTGAGATTTTTATTCAGTGTCTACAGCTTTTTTTTGTATTTGTATTTCTTATTTCTATTAAATTTTATTTCATTTTTACAGTTGTCATCTGTTTGCACATGTTTAATTTCTTTGCACGTTTAATTTAAATGCAGATTTAGCTCATAGGTTAGTATACTAGTATACTGTGTGTTTACTGTGTCTCATGCTGCTACTGGATGCTTGAATTTCCCTTGGGATCGACAAAGTATCTATCTATCTATCTATCTATCTATCTATCTATCTATCTATCTATCTATCTATCTATCTGGTATTGTGTATTAATCAAGTTTTATAACTGGAACCTGCAGTTAACGACAGAAATTTAACCACAGTGTTCACAATACTTTGTATAAAATGTCTAACTCATCTGCTGTAGCAACACTTGGAGGAATCTCTGACATGTTGTCTTTTAAAATGACTAAAACATTTTGAATGAAAGGTTGTCGCTTCAGAAGTCATTTGAAACAAGTTCTGCGTTTCCTGAAATATCTTGTTTCAATATCAGCCTGACACGTAGACAGTCATGCAGCGCACACATAGTACATCTATGATTAGTTCAAATGTGACGTGAGATAGTAAGCAGAGGTTAAATGAATGGTACCCCTTTAACACCAAACGAGCTGTGGTTCTTGAACCAGTTCTGATCAACAATAAATAATCTTCTTCTTAGAAATAAACCTGCCTCTTGCATGAACTGTCTGCAGCTGATCAGGTTCTGTCAAAACAGTGGTACCTGGAGGGATGAATGTTTTCTGAGGTGGTATAAAAAGTTTGAGAAACAGTGGTCTAGCTGATATAACCCCGTTTGCTCAATCAAGTGATTTATAAGAAAACTTAAAAGACACACACAGATAAGTTAGAGGTCGTTTATTGTTCTCTCTGGACAGCTCCAGAGCAAGGCGAATGATATGCAGTAAAAAAGGCATTTGTCAGCCCAACAGTCATAGTGAAGCATCAATCCACAGGCACTGGGCGTGTAGTATGAGTTTACCAGAGGGTTTGTGTGAATGTAAAACCATGTAGTCCCCCCCTTCTTGTGTGAAAAGAGCTTCTGTGTGGAGCGTGGAAACATCTGTATGAGTCTATGTGAGCTGATGTACATGAGATAGATGCTTTTGTTATGAAACTGCCTCAGGCAGCTGCTCCTCTGATGCAGAGGGCTCAGTAACTTCAGTTGTTGTGTCGTCTTCATTTACAGTGACCAGCGGGACATCTTCATGTGTCGGGACCGACGGAGTCTCCGCGCCGCTCGCCTGGGAGTCGTCGTGGTTGGAGGATTCGTCTGCTGAGGCTGCGGGCTGGAATCCTCTCTCCACAGTCATGTCCCAGTCCTGGTCTGAAGGCTGAGGTAGACTGGCCATGAGTTCCTGAACACAACAGCAGACTTCAGGTTAGTGGCGTTTCACCTCAACTTAAAGTTCTGATGGATCTCGTTAGATTAGTGAACGTACCTGCTGTCTCTCCAGGTCATTATTCCTCACAGCGCTGAGCAGGCTCTTCGTGAAGCTCACAAGCTCCTGGTATTTTTGTTTTTGGTTCTCTAGCTCATTCTCTAAGAACTGCACTTCCTCATGCTGAAACAGAAGGATTCAAAGAGGTACAAACTTTATCCAGAGCTCCAGATCTGTCTGAGTTACAAAGCGTTTGATTGAGCATCACAGTTATTCTCAACAGACTAACACGAACAACTCAGTTTGAAGAAAGGATCAGTCTGTCAGAGGCTCGTGTGTGTCTTCACCTTGAATTCCAGCAGGCCCTGCATTTGCTCGAGGTCTGACGCCACTAATTCATAATCTTCGTCTTCCTCCTCGTCCTCATCAATGACTTCGATCTTCTGTTAAAAAACACAGATTAGGACAAACGATCATGACTTCATGTAGAGAAATCGAAAAATGAAACGGCATGTACGAATGTATGTTATGCCGACTTATTATCTGCTCTGATTTGATTTATTTCATTAAACTTCTTCTAGTTTGTAGAATGCAGTGGAAACTGTTTTCTCTATAATAGCACTGTACAAATTAAATGATCTCACAAGGCGTCATGAAGCACTATCATCCACAAGATAATGATGTCAGACTCAGACATGTATTGGACCGGACGGTGTATTTTATGCGATTCAATTGATATATTACATGAAAATATAGCATTTACTATATTACTTGTTAAACCTATTATTATCTTAATGTGGGCTGCAGAATAACAATTAAAAATGAACTTGATCTCAATCTTGAGATCCCAAATATTCATTAATCTGTGAGGAAAAAAAAAAAAAAATGCTCTTATCCCAACAAAGAGGGAATATATATGAATATAGGCCTTTTTCACAGCAGACATTTTGACTTGTCATATAGGAAAAGCTTATGACAGTGCATGTTAGGACCAGCACCACAAAACCGAAGCAGCTAAATGGAATTCAGCCTTCACTAATGCTGTTATTTCCACCTGAGCTTTCTGCTGTGCCTGTTCAACATCACATTATAAATGAAGTTCACATCTGATTAATGAAACACAGCCGGTGTAATTTTGTTGCTACAAACTAATATGAACTTACATGCTGAAGTAGAATGAAGCTCTGATCTGTTTGATCATATCTGAGTATGAACTCTATCTCTACCAAAGTCCATTCCTAAGTGGCTAAATTAAATGAGGCTGCAGTGTAATATCAGAGAAATAATGAAGTACCACATTATTGGCCAGTGGAGGAGCAGCAGGTCCATCTATTCCGTCTTCTCCGTCTCTGTGTTGTGAGTCGATGGTGCCATCTAGAAGCCAGAACATTGGATGAATATTAAGACACACGGCGTTCATGCAGAGGTAGGTGTTGTACATAGAATCAGCGGGCCTGACCTTCAGACAGGCAGACAGATCCCCCGTCGTTTAGGTCATCTCCGAGTTCGGGTGTTCTGAGCCGCTCCTCGTCTGGGCTGAGAGCCACTGGAGATTCGTTTCCTGGGGATGAGGTGAATACAGCAGGCCCACCTTTGGGTGGAGGGATTTCAATACCCATCAGACGGTACTTCCTCCGTCTGTTACTGATCCATGTCTGATGATTGATACAAAAAAACAAAATTTAAAAGGAAGACTAAACATTTTCAGAAAGTTTTGGTGTCCACTGAGATAAATGTGTCAAAATAAATATATAATATAATCACAAATAAACTAAATTAGTTTAATTAGATGTTTAATTACTGCAATCATGTGAGGATTATACCTATAGCAGCACACTGTCTCTCTACATAGGCAAAGATTTTCTTCCTCGCAATAAATATAGTAAGTAAGATGGCAGTGGGTCATGTGTGTGTGTCAGGACTATATTTAGTCCATCAGCATTCCTACTGTGGCCCTGATATATAACTGCGTGACTTTTACACAACTTTGAGTGACTAAGTTAGAAAACTTCTGTGACCTAGAAAAGTTGCTCTTTCCTGTTTTCTTTATTCGCTCAGATGAAGTCAAATATTCGTGTTTTCCCTAAAGGTAAATAGTCGAGCAGAGAACGTGAACAAAATTTGATTACAGAAGAGAACCTGTACGTTTCTAGATTTCTCTGTATGTTTTTTTTTTTAACCCCTTGGAGTTGGTTACCTTGACTATTTCAGTGTCTACATTGAGCTGGTTCGCCGCCGCAGTGATCTTTTCCCTGCAGACTGAGCCCAGGCTGGTCATGCCTCGGTCCCAGTAGCGCTTCAGTTGGATGAGATCCCCGTCGCTGAACTGGGTCCGATCCTGCAGCTGAAAAAACACAAACCCTCTGTTTGAATGCAGAGCATTCACGGATGGATGCTGTGCAGACTCTAGCTTTGTAACTCACCAGACAACATCAGTGTAAATGTGTAGTAACCACACAGTAAACCTGTAGTAGTATATATTCAAATTCTTTTGTTTAAAGTGACAAAAAAAAAAAAGTACTCACTGTTCTTTTTCTGGGGTTGCTGATAAACCAGGGGGTAGCAGACCCGCTAGATGAAGTCTGCAGACAGACACAGACAGTGTAAGTCTTTCAACTCACTCTGAAGGAAAGCGGTAACAACACTAGAATGTCTCCTACCTGTGTACTGGATTCCCCTGTAATTGAGGTCTGTGCTGTGAGGGAGTAGCTGCCCTGAAGAGGTGTGTTGCTGTGGAGCAGTGAGGGTCTGGAGCTCGTCACGGGGGGCGTGAGGCGTCCCCTCACAACCGACACCTCAACCCCGGTCGGGCTTGCTGACGTCTGCTCCCTGTGGATATGTGTCCGAGCGGCCATATTTGCCAGCTCCTCTTCCCTTTGCCACTCATCTTCTTCATCCCCGGTTTCCATGGCGATGGAGAAGTTGTGACAGGTGTCCAGGGGACTGGGCGCTGGCTTATGGCTCTCCTGGCCTTTCGGGTAGACACTTGGCTCGGCTTAAGTCTGTCCCCGTCGCCTCTGTCTGACAAGGTGAAGACCTGCTGGATACGAGGTGTCTGCTCAGAGGAGGGAGCAGAGTTTTGCACTGGGAGGGAGACCCGAGTCTTCTGAGGGGTTGGTGGTTGAGGTTGAGGGTTGGAGTGAGGTCTGGGTTGAGTCTGGAACTGTGAGGAAGAGGACCAAGAGCGAGTTTGCGCTGTTCCGTACTGCCTTGTCCAGCTGTGAGGTACTATCCCTGCTCCTGCACTTACCCCTGCCTCCCCAAGGGATGGAGCTCCTTTCCTGGCTGCAGTGTAGACTGAAGGTCCTGAGGCTGATGTGAGGGATGGGAGGTTTTGTGAGAGCGAGACCAGCTTGGAGTGGAGGGCTGAAGAGGAGGAGGTGGAGGTGGAGGTGTTCCTGCTCTGCAGGGCCTGGTTGATCAGAGATGAGGATGTGTGTGCAGAAAGCTCAGAGTCTGACTGAGATGGAGGGGGCGCTGGTCTTGGTCGGGAGCGAGGAACGGAGTTGAGAGAGTAGATCCCAGTCAGTATGACGTCATTGTTGTTGTTGTTGTTGCTTCCGCTGCTGAGGGGAGAAGAAGAGGAAGGAGAGGAAGATGCCGACGAGAAAGACGGGAAGGAGGAGGATGGAGGGAGAAGGTGCACGCGATTCTGAATGTTCCTTGCTGTTGCTGCAGTCATTTCAGCAGGAAGCACAACCAGATTAGGATGGGACAGAGCAGCTCCGGCTAACGTGTGATTGGAGAGTAGTCCGCCAGCGAGTCCGTGACTGGACAAGGAATGAGACACGCCTCCGTTCTGTTCTACCTTAGAGGCGAGCTTACGCCGTTTGTTGCCAACCCATGTCTGCGGGGATAAAGAGCAAACGTCACTTTTTCTGCAAAACACTAGAGGGACTAAAGTGAGGACAATAATTCATGACTCTGCATTAAACGAAGAACTCACAGGGAAGGCTTGACTCGCTGTCTCAATTACATGCCCCAACATTCCTTATCAATAACTCAATCACATCTTACCCGGACCACGCTGAAGTCCAGTTTGGCCTCCTGAGCACATTGCAGTATTAGCTGGAAGCAAGCCTTGCTCTGATTGGTCATCCCATTGTCATAGTAACGCTCCAGGATCCTCTGCTGCTCAGCCGTAAACACTGACCGCAGGTTCATCTGAGAGATGACCACAAAAGATACAGAAACTTTGTATTACACGTGAATTCACCGCTTATCAGCGCTCGCTGACAGATAATAACAGATGATTAGATTAAAGAGAAAAGGGCACTTGTGCAATTTCCTTCCTTCGCCGTGTGCACTGCAATAAGAGTTTTTGTGGCCACTTTAAATTCAGCATTAATTTAGCAAATGCATCAACTCATACATAATGATAATTACAACTGCAGCAGCAGTACCTGTATTTTATTCATACCAGCTCATATTGGAATAAAATTTTCGATAATACTCACAGCCTGCAGGCCACGCCTTTGTGGCCACGCGTCCATTCTGCTACTGGAGGGCGGGGTGCCATGCAGATCACAGCAACACCTCCATGTTTTTTTTTTTTTAGATTAGCACAACTTTGATTGCTCTCATCCTGTCTCAGTGTACCTGGCACACTGCTGGGTAATGTGGCTGCGGGAGAAAGCAAAGCAGAAAGCACCGTGCTTAAGTAAAAAAAGGAAAAAACAGCTCAATGTACGTGTTATTTCTGAGCACACTCAGACGACTAGCTGTCATTTCTGGAACAAGATTGAGAAACGGATCGGTTTCATCATGCTGTTGGCAGCCAGTCAACACGTTGTCATATCATATGTTACAGTTTTGAAGAAGTTGCATCAAGCACAGTGAAGCTGTAAAATACACAAAACGCTGTCAGTCAAAGTATAATGAGCTATGAAAAGCCACTGCGTGGCATCAATAGCACGATCAATCAAACCAGAATGTCCCTCACAAAGACATTGTTCTATTTAACAACTAAAACCATTTCACTGTGTGCCCCTGCAATAACCCTGGAGTTATAATCACATATGTATTAATTACAAGTTTTATCTTGAGCGATTTTAGTTCAGTTTGGCAGCGAGACTGTTCTTGAATGTGCATCAGGTGTTGGAAACGTTGCCAACATGGGAACAGCAGTTCAAACGGAATATTTTATTGCAGGCTTCAAAAATAAGTTACTGTTTAATCAGACGGCCGGTGTTGTCTTTAGATTTCTATCTTTAACTTCTGATCAGTAATTAGACTTCATCCTGAGAAGGTAGCTCATGAATGGCTTTCTTCCTGTTTTAAAATGAACTTCTGTAAATGTTAGAATAATAAAAAAATAATTCAGACGTATTAAAACCTCGTCTCACCTGCTTACCCTGCAGTACGGCATTTAACTGTGGGCATGCAATTAAAACAAGGTTATGTATTATGTGTATCTTAGTACTCACACTGCTACATAAAAAAAACAGTATTACAGTTTTATATAGAATATACTACATCTAAAATAATTCTCAACTCATTTAAGTGTTATTACAGTCCAATAGATTTAAATTGTATCTGACTCTTTGGCACAAACACAACACTATAATTTATTATAAAGGAAGGTCAATACAAAATCTGAGCTGCTGAAGCTGTTTAATGAATAATTCAGCTTTCAAAATAATAAATAAACGCGTGTGGCAATGATAAATAGAAGTTAAGTAACTTTCTTTTTTTGTGCTTTTATCGTTTAGAATAGAAATAACAATAATCTAAATAAATAATATACTAAAGTTTCACATTAAAGCTGCAAAACAACAGCAAGCAGCCCGGTTATAGTAAAAAAAAAAAAAAAACACAGAGCTGACTAAGTTTGTCACACAGCTGCTGCTGCTGCTGCTGTTAAAAGTTGTTGTAGGTTGTGATAAACACACAAAATGTCACATACGGGAACCAATAAACACGCAGCAGGTTTTATTTTGGCAGTGTGACTGACTGCGCATGGCTACACGGTCAACATGGAAACATTACGCACAGAATTAAGAGAACAAATTGTGGTCATGTCAGATTAGTACGCCACCGAGGTGATCAGCCCCGGGTGGATCCACAAACACAGGAAGCCCGTGACATAACTTTACGACTGCCCAGTCAGACCGTAAACAAACCGGGTAAGCAGCGGCGGCAGCAGCGCCGCCGCCGCCGCCGCCGCATCACCACAATGGCCATGCACACAGCCGTACTACGTTAGCATGCAGGCCCGAGCGGCCATATCCGAGCCAGCTAACGTTAGCACTTAGCATTAGCTCTCCCAATGGATAGCTGCAGCTAAACTTTTCCTTCAAATCTCTGATTTCCCGACCCCGTGCGTGGTCGCTTCTCGCGGGCTCTGGTTTCTAAACGCGCGGGTGGGAAACTGGCTCGTGGTTCCCCCCGAAAGGAGAAAGTAAAATCACTTTCCTGCTTACCATTTTTGATGTCAAAATCAGACGAACGTTCAAAAATTCAGCAGATTTCTTCACCAGTCCCCCTTTGCTAGACAATGAAATCAGAACGTCCGATCATCAATTCTAATCATGATTGTGACGTGTTCGCAGACAGGAGCCAATGGGAGCTCAAGATCATCGTTGTGACATTCGGAAAGGGCTGAAAACTGAGCGCCGTGGTCCCGCCCACCATTGACTTTGTTCAGTGGGCTGCAGGAGGAGGAGGTCACAGACATGGAAGCGGCCGAAACTTTGGGTGGGAAATGGTTTTGTTTCCTGATCGCCTTCACTTTGCAAAGTGAGGTTTTTTTTAGTTAGAGCTGAAACTGAAATGTTTAAAGCTGCTGTTTGACTGTAGGCTGCGCCTTGTGACTGTTTAATCAGACTGCAAGTTTGTTTAGATTTAAATCTCTAAACTTCTGATCAGTTATTAGACTTTATATGAACAGGAAAAGGATGCATTGATTAATGTATAATTACTTTTATATGACTCACAATGTTGGAGTTGAGCAAAAGTTACCAGAATTATCTGGTGAATACTTTGTATATTTCTGCACAAACTGCTCAGCTCTTTTTATTTTAGAACATATTGTTTATATTTTTAAATACTTTTAAATATATATATATATATTTCATGTTTGTTAGGCATCAATAACACCAAGACAAATCCCTGGTATGTGTAAACCTACTTGGCAATAAATCTGATTCTGACTAAAATCAGCATTTAAAAAAAAAATTATAAAGATGTATTGTCCTGCATTTAAAACAAATTAAATTTGATCACTTTTTATCTTTGTAATCGAATTAGGGACAAATGTTGCATAAAACTGACTATTTATGGACATATCTTCATCTTAAAATAGTCTATACCGCACCTTAAGTAATTAAGACTGATTTATACACTGACTTATTATACTCTAAAAGCTTAATGGCATCTTCGCTGCAGCATGACTGACAATATTTATTAGAGGGGAGATGCAGACTGAAAGCCAAGAGGTCTGAGAGCATGTATGAAAGAATTTGGCGACAGCAATCCAAACCATTAGGCAAATGGGGCAATAAATGTCCTGTCCGGTGAACCAGGACGAAACACAGGTACTCTGCCAGTAACATAAACACAGGTGCTAACTGGAATAAATGTTCATTTGAAGGACGCCGCTCTCTGTTTGAACGTTCACTTCAGAAATAAAGTCAGTTTATCTACAATCACTGTGTTTTGTGATCTGTTCCTACTGAATGTGTGTGTGTGTGTGTGTTGTTGTTTTTTAAAGGGGGCATGTTTTCTGTCTATATATATGTCTATATTATTCATCAGGGACACAGTTTGTGCTGTTGTTTTTGCAGGCCTGTGTTGTTTCTTTCTAAAAATGACTAAAATATTATATATTGTTATATTATATTATAGGAGGGCATGTTTCTATCTATCTATCTATCTATCTATCTATCTATCTATCTATCTATCTATCTATCTATCTATCTATCTATCTATCTATCTATCTATCTATCTATCTATCTATCTATCTATCTATCTATCTATCTATCTATCTATCTATCTATCTATCTATGCTGTATATATAAAGTGATATGTCCTATTGGTATGGTGGTGGTGTGTGGAGGGGTGGTGGTGGTGGTGGTGGTGGTGGTGTTGGGGAGGGTTGGCCGCTTTAATCCATGACGTCACCTGTGTCCCAGGTGCGCAGCAGGGGGCGCTGTTCCTCACAGCTGAGCCTTTAGCGCCTGACAACTGATGCTGATTTCCTCATCCACAGATTGTGAACTTAAAAACCAGCTGACATGTGAGCCTTTCCTTTGCTCGGCTTGTGATGTCGCACACGCTGCCAACAGGCACCAATAACCTGCAGACAATGATTGTTTTTTATTTATTTATTTATAAGACTAAATATGACGTGATTTTTTTTCTTTCACCTTGATGAAACAGAAAAATATATAATATTTCTATAGGTACTTGAAGTGTGTCTGTGCTGCTTTACTGTACATTATATATGATTTATGATGCTGTTTTTTGTGAATGTGTACAAGTTATTTCTGCATAAAGCCCCCCTTTCTCTCTCTATGTATGTATGTGCATGTGTGTGTAAGGCATGAGGGGGGTGAGGGGGACACAGAGAGATCCTCCCTATATGGTGTGCGTTGCACCATTCCCTGGTCTGTATTATGAGTGGTGGCCCTTGTGATGCTGCAGCGAGGCGGGCGGGAGGAAAAAAGAGGAGAGGGGAGGGGTCGCTCCATCCCCTCGCGCCCACCGAATCCACTTCTCACAGCGCGCGGGCTGCTGGCGGGAAGGCACGAGAGAAAGAGAGAGAGAGAGAGAGAGAGAGAAGGAGGGAGGGAGCAAGGAAAAGGAGAGATCGTGTGTGTGTGTGTGTGTGCGTGTGTGTATGTGTGTGCGTGTCTCTTGTGTGTGCGCGTGGATTGCACCACCGCATCCCGTTCACCGTTTCTGCAGGCGGCCATGCTCTGATGGAGAGAATAAAACTGACAACCTTTCTTTTCCCTCAGATTTATCCACCGCCGTGTCATTCCAGATGTGACTGACAAGTCGTTTTATGTCGCCTGCATTGAGTCCTGTGCCGTTCATCTCGGAGAGACTGTGACACCATGGCTTTGGTTATGGAACCTATAAGTAAATGGACACCAAAGCAAGTGCTGGACTGGATGAAAGGTAATTTCATTTTTGGATGTCTTTATTGCATCAGGTTGATAACGCTCATGCTGCTTGTGGTTTGAGTGAGGATGAGGAGGAGGATGGATGATGGTGATGGTGGTAGTGAGCAGCGGAGGGCCACACTGTGTGTGCATGTGTGTTTCCCCCTGATCCAAAAAACCTGCAGACTGATGTGTGATTTGAGCTTGCTCTGTAACCACCACCAGATTAAAGTCACTAAAGTGGAGTGAGCGGGTTTGAGCCGGGTGCAGTCAAATGGATGTCCACCCCAAAGAAGCAAAGGGAGTGGAGGCTCAGCATTCTGTCATCTCGCTTGCTTGAGAGCGCACCCCTCTCCAAAGCCAAGCCTATAGGCTGCTGCTGCTGCTGCTGCTGCTGCTGCTGACTCCATCAGCGGTAGCAGCAGCAGCAGCAGCAGCAGCTCTCATCAATGAAATGTGGAAGATATGTTATCTGCTCTTTCACTCACTGCCACATGCTCTAAGCCCCAAATCGCCACTTGCGCGTGTGCCTGCGTGCACGAGCGCGTGCGTATATGATTAATGTAGTTAGCTGCATGTACCCCCCTCACACCCCCTCCTTCCTTCCTTCACCCCCCCATCCCCAATGCCAGCCGTACAGTCAGTTTCAGCACCCTGGACAGCGCAATGCCGCCCGCCATATAAGGAAAACGCACCGATCACTCGTTTATTTATTTATTTATTTATTTATTTATGTTGCTTCCTTTGCTGCTGCGAGATACATCCCTTCAAACAGACAGTATGAATGAGTAATCACTAATCATGCGTGTACAAGTGTGTGTGTGTGTGTGTGTGTGTGTGTGAGGTGCTCTCTCACACACTCTGGTCAGCTACATAGCTGTGGGAAAAACTGTGGTAGGCCTATTGATAGACAATGGAAACGGGGAGGGTGTCCGCAATCCCTTACTTAAGAGAATGACTTAATCACTACTGTGTGATGACTCAAACTCACGATGTAACGTCCCCTTAGATACCTGTGACTGTGTGTGTGTGTGTGTGTGTGTGTCTGCATCAGTTACTCACAGAGTGACCGATCTGATCATCAAATCTACGAATCTCCCTTTTCCTACGTGTGTTTCACGGTTTACTAGAGTTCATTTCGATCACGCTAAAGCACCAATGTCTGAGAAGAGAAGTCAAGGTGGTTGTTAGACCCTCAGGGGACATGGCGAGGGAGTATTTGGGAAGCGTTACGTTGAGTGATCACAATGATGTTCCTGGTTTTTATAATTGCTCTGCTCAGACACAGTAAGAAAGAGCCAGTGGAGTGAAGGCTTCACCATCTGATTCGTGTAGTGTTCATCAAGAGAGAGGCTGGAATGTGATTGGAGATCAGATGAGCAAACGGACCAAATGCAACATGGAAGAAAAAGCAACAAAAATGTTGGTTTTGGTTCAGTTTTTCTTCCATGTCACACACACACTATAACCTGACTTATGACCATCTTTGTACTGAGGATATTTTAAAAAGTAAGACAGCAAAAAGGATAGAAGTGAAAGAAATGAGAGTTTCTTTCATTTTATGAGTTAATTGCTTTCTTGTGTTAAAACGCGCTGCCAGTGTAGAGCCATAAAGTCAAGTTATGAACCAGTTAGTACCCCAAAAACCACGTGCAGAATACATCCTGCATGTGATATGCATTCATCCAGGGCATCTTTTAAATGTTGTCCACGAAGAAACACTGGATACAAAAAAATTGTAAAACACGCTGACTTATGTCTGTTAATAATTGTATATCAGTTATTTCGAGAGTCGTCTTAAATTGTGATCATCAAGAAATCACCACTGCAGGAAGTGGATGTCTCAGTTTGTGATATAAAGCTTGGTCTGACAGTGGAAAAGAAAAAGACAGCATCGGGAGATGTTAGTGAATGTCATGATTCAAACCTACGAGCTAAATATGGGGGGAAAAAAGACTGATCGTATTTCATTATTTGCCACACGTGCTGTTTTGCAGGTTTCAGGTAATCTTATACACTGAAACATCCTGTTAGGTTTGTCATCGGTAAAGTAAAGACGAAGGGAAATGTGCTCCATCGCACTCTTGCAGGAGAATTGTTTCATCTTGTTCCACTCTTGGTCTCCTTATATGTGTTCTTTACACATATAAGGAGAGGCCTCCTGGCCTCTTCCTCATGAAACGCTGGGGCTCAGAGAGTCATTTTCATATATAGATGTTCGCCAACATCTCCCAGTGTTGTCCCTGTTCCTGTGAAGCCCCCTCCTTCTTCCTGTGGGGCTTCAAACGTAGACCCTCAGTGGCAGGCTTATGCTCAGATCTTTCTCACGAATAAAGTAAAAGGCGAAAGGCTAGTACTAATCTCTACACTTACAGGGGCTTCACTTTGGCCTCTTTTCCTGGAAGCTCTTCATCTCTCTCATGCTGATCTGAGTAGTCTTGTTCCATTTTTTGGGAGCAGTGACATTGAGACCTCCTTAAGAAGTGCTGTAGCGATTTCTCCATGCTCACCGTAGGAGAGAAACATACTTTCAATGTACACAGATATAAGGAGCTAATAGCAAACATTTGCTGTCATCTACATCTTTTAGACAAACTGCTCGTTATATTATTTCTCTGTGAAGGGCCTCCTTTTTTTATTATTGCCTCTTTGTGTGTGTGTGTGTCCTAGCCATAAAAGTTTAAGTTATTAAAGTATATTATGTGTAGCAACTTATTCAATGGAAATCTTCCCTAAAATATAAAATAATAATGTTGACGTATGATTTATTAGACACAATTTGTTTGCATATTATATTATGATTTGTATAAATCAGTAAAAAGAATATCCACAGGCCAGCTTACATCTTGAAATCGTGAACATTTCGAAACATATATTTGTTAAATTCTTTAACTTTAGCTAGTTGATGCTGGCACAATCTTAGCTACTTTATCTTTGTACTTTGTCCAATCTATAAAAATATATGATATGCTCTAAGATAATTTAATGTTTTGTCTTTAGTCTGCAAAGTAACCACTAACAATGGCTGCCAGAGAAATGTTCTGAAGTTAAAAAGTGGAACGTTTCCCTCTGGAGTTTAGTGGATTAAAAGAAATAAGTAATAAGTTAAGTACAGTAGCTGAACATTTTACTTGTGTAAATGTTCTTTGTTGCTTCCCTCCAGTGATATTGGTCAATGTTGTTTTTCTGTATATAGATCATTCCACATTTAAAATGGCTAGATTTGCATTTAGGTTGGCCTCGTGAGCTCATCAGCTCGGAGTTTGAATTCTGAAGACAGTATCAGGTTTTGTGACTTTCAGAGGGGACACATTTAGGACTGCACTTTTTAGGAATCCATCCTTCCCAAGCACAGAGAAAAGGGTAAAATTACACACTTTATCCAGGTCTTGTGGGCAGCATCTCCTTTTCCTCGCTATAGTCAACACCTGTCATATGAGCAAAATATGGGACAGAGCGATGGGATACTCTGCAATCCTAACGAGAAAACCTGACACAGCTAGCTACCAGGCCGAGCAGCCTATACTGTAGCTATAGAAGTACTGCTCCAGCAGCAGAACACTGGTGAGGCTCGCAGAAAGATGACTCATCAGCGTTTGTTTTGATTTGAACACCCACACCGGAGGAGTTTCCTCTATGTGTGTGTGCGTGAGGGGGTATGTATCTGCTAGGGTTTGCAGACGCAATTGATGTGTAAAGTATGACGCGTTTGGATCTGTGCTTTCATGTTTTAGGCACCAAAGAAAAATGGACTTCTTCTCTGCTTTCTGCACTGTCTATAGCTCATAAGATCATCCTGTGCTTTCAGGCGCACGGTATCGGCAGCCTGCTGATGCATACAGTGACAGGAAAATGAATAAGGCACTTCACTTTTCCTGCAGTAATCTCTCTTTTCCTCTTTGCACGAGGATGTGCTGGAATAAAAAAAATCTAAAAATAAAGGTGATATGTGATATTTCAGTCAACGCAAGAGATGTTAAATGACTGAAATCGTGAGATGTACAAATTTAGATGAAATCCTAAGATATAAATGTGCAGCAGTGGTATGAAATGGACAATGAGACCTAACCCTATAGGAGGAAATACTATGTCCCATGTTGAAAGTGTCCCATGGATGTTATTTGGTTGTTTCAGTGTCTTGGGGTGTTGAGAACCATGTTTACTACCATTCCATACTGTGTCCCCCAATTTAGTCTCCTGCTGACACGGTAAAGAAGTCTGTGCTGGAAAACACGCTTCCCCTGGCTCTGACTGTGTGCTCGTTGTAGTTTCAGCTGCATTAAAGATTAAAGAGCGTGCCTTATTGTGAGGAAACACACACGCACACACACACACACACACACACACACACACGTAGAGGAAACTCCAGTGCACGAAAGAAAAGCGAAGATGCGTGCGCTGCATATGGATGCACACACGCACGCACACACATGCACTGAAATGAATGCACGCGTTTAGTGAAATATATGGTACGTATGCACACTGACACACATGCATAGAGACACAAACTATACAGCAGCAGCTTTAAGTGGGGCATCGGTAGTCATGGAAACCAGATCTGATCGTGTTGGAGTCACAGCACATGTCATAAGATGGGGAACCAGCTACACACAGAGATGCCCAATCTACATCCTGTACGCCTCTAACACACATTTAGACACATAATGAGACACATGCGCACACACACGCACATGCACACACACACACACACACAAGCTTCCCCGCCTGTTTCATGGCCCTGAGCAGAGAGAGAGAGAGACATGGATTCAGAAATGGGGAGGCACAAAGCAAAATGAAAGAAAGGCTGAGGAGGCTAAGATGGGGGAGGAAATGAGTGAGTGTGCAAGTGGAAGGGTGGGCATGATGGAGAAAGGTGGGGGCGACGGCGGTGGGGTGGTGTGTGCTCAGAGGAGATGGCAGAGCGGTGCGGAGAATAGGAGATGCAGTGGGCATCATATCAAAGCACCCGCTCTATCCGGGCTCTCGGACAGAGGCGCCTGTGTGCATGTGTGTATGTGTGTGTGTTTGATTTTGCACCTGTTATTCCGGGGGCTGCAGTTTTACGACCACATATATTAACTTCGAGTAAAAGTTTCTCAACCTAGGGGTCAGGACCCTACATGAGATCGCATGATACACAGGCAGGGTCAAAGGAGATTTCCAGATATATTCTAAGGACAAAAATTGGTGAGTCTATGAGCCAGTAAACACGAAGAAACCCTGCTTTAGATGATTAAACAAGATTACAAACTAGATCTAGCATTAAAGCTTTTATCCTTTTATAGTAGTCAGGATGTCTATCTGGAGTTAACAGTTTATTTTAGCTAAGCTATCAGCACTCGGCTGCAAAGCTAGTTTGTCTGCTTAAGCCGAGTCTTACAAGATGTTTCACAATCATAAAAATCACTTGGTTGAATCAGGTTTATGGCACCACAGCTGTCAGCATTCTGACAAATGCTACCACTCTCTTAAAGACCAAATATACTATGGTAAATAACCTGCATGTTATAACACTTAACAGCCAATTATGAGTTCAGTAGTAACCACAACAACCTGAGCAATAACAGTAAAAAAAAATTAAAATTAAACAGGGAGAACCAATAATTTAAGTACCCACACAAGATTTGTTGAAGAACAAGTAAAGGGTGGGTACGTATTGTTTCACGATTATGAGCTCAGTTGTAATTCACTGCCCACAGCCAAAGGAAAAAGTATTTCATGCTTTAACCTGCTACCAGTCTTGTATTAAGTCGTCTTTCAGCTCTGTTTTCTCTCTCAAGCTTTTTCTGAGAAAGATACTTGACACGTGCTACGCTATGTTCACCAGCTAATTGCTTCGTGTGTCAGTCGTTTGTTGCTAGGCAGGTAACGTACAGTGGGTTCATCAGAGCTCACGACTGCCTAGTAACTACGCCGATGAGAGCTGTGAGAGTGAATCAAAACAGCTAATTCGAGGCAGTAAAAACAAAACAATAAGCTGAAAAACACTCAAATGTTCTGCTGAACATAGAAACGGGTTTGGGTTCTGCAGTGATTTGATCCTGTGTTAATGAAAAAATGATTTAGTTACTATATTTAGAGCAGTTCTAATGGCAACAAGTGAGCATTTCTATTATTTTGTAGAAAGCACATGTGAAGTTGGCATAAAGATCATTTCCTTCCTGGGTAGTATTCTTTAGAAAAGCATATTTCTTTGTCACTCGATATTTCTAAGCACAGTGTGTCCCATCTTCCTCTAAGTCTTCCTCCTCTTCTCGCAGCTGCAAAGTGTTTGAATGGGGTTTGAATAGGAGTTGTTAGGGCTTTTCAGGTAAAGTTAAGTTCATTTGATCATATTATTATATTATTATACTTCTAGTATGTCTGCAGTCACTTCAGATTCTCTCAGCTCTGTTATCCTGAGAGCGGAGTTCTGTCTCTGAACTCTTTGCAGCTTCCTCGTTGACCCTGTTTTCCATCTTCCTGTTCCTCCAGATTGCCTCTTGACATGTCCCTGCTAGCTGGATTTCAGAGAGGAGGCTGTGGTGCACTTGAAAGCCTGTATACCGGGAGCTAAAATGCCACGGTCTTAAGAATATTCTGTCATGATGTGATGAATATTTCACCGTAGGAATATTTTTAGTGAGTGTTGTGTCTTTCCTTTGCACTCACCGAAGCACTTATCCGGCTGGGAAGCTCACAGATAGGGGGCAAGGTGACGGGACCGAAGTTTTTGCTGCATACCGCCGCTCTTAGCCCAGCCTTCACCCTGACCTAAACATGATCTCAAAGGAAAACACAGGTCTGATAGTCTGATTTCAGTTGATGTTAATGGATTAGCGGTAAAGTAACAGTGTTTCTCAGTTTGAGCCACATTCAGCTGTGAATGCAGTCTTTTTTATTGTGGCCTTCAACAAGCTTTCAGTCAGTGTTTGGACCGCATATATAAGCTGTAGTATGTGTTTGTGTGTGGAGTTATAGTGTTTGTGTGTGTGTTCTCCTTAGCCTAGCATCAGTGCAGGGTCCTGAGGGGCAGCAACTGCTGATCCCTCACTTCTGCTCCGAGGCCTCTCTCGCTCTTGCTCTCGCTCGGGTTGCCTGGCAACCCTCGTGTTTCTGAAAGGGAAGGGTTTATTTTGCCCAGGAAAGAGGAAAAAGATTGGAAGGAATTGCATGAAATGTGGATGAAGCTGTCAACATGAGATGCTTGCTCAAGCCTCTGCTCGCTGGGACTCAGCGATGGCCGGGATCATGGGAATCTTCAGTGTTTCTTACAGAGACGTTTCAGTTTTTGCTTACTAAGGATATCTGTACACACACTAGGGTACAAAACAAATGTGAGGAACAATAACAATACCCTTTATGGTATGATAAATTGTGGATCATCGAATCCAGTTCCTATATTTGAATCTTTGAATCTAATTAATTAGTTTTATTTGCACGTTATGCAGTTGTTAAAATAATAACGCAGCCTTCTGGCTTAGTTCTCCAAATCTAATTGGGCGAGTTTTCAGCAACTAGTGAGTAAAATCAAAGGTTACTTGATTTAAAAATTGCAACCAGCTGAATTGTCATTCATAGAACGAAAATTCAAGCCAGAAGCTGTACAGATTGCATATTTTTTGCTTGTGTTTTGTGTGTTGCTTTATGCTAAAAGCAGAGAAGAAACAAAGGATTTTGTAACAGATATTTGGAGCTTAAAGCACCCCTGAACGCATGGTTTCGAAGTACTTCTCTCTAACATGAAATATTTATGACCAAATAAGTAAGTAAAGAAAAAAAAGAGACTGTGGTGATAGTATCATCAGATTCGACTGAGAGTGGCCAGACAACCAACCAACCAACCAGTGCCATCAGATTTGGATTCAAATGCTAAATCCTGATTATTGGATGGAGATGACTCCGCCAAATTCTCCAATAGTGGAGATGAAAACAGAAATTGAGTAATCTCTCAAGTGAAACAACAAAAACACAAAAAATTGTGTTTTCTTGAATTACCTGTATAACTCACAGTTAAAGGCAGCAACAGAGCATCCGTTTTTTGGAACCAGACTTATAATAGACCAAGCTATCAAAACCCAGCACTATTTCCAGGCTTTCATTCAACTTAAAAACGGAGCAAAGTGAAAAGGCACCGAGCAGACTCAAATTCAAGTGTCACAGCAGAATTGAACATGCTGCGAGTACTTGAATTGTCATTTGACGTCATGCTGCATGCAGTAATCTGTGGGAAGAAAACAGACCGTTGACAATAAACACATTTGTGTTGTGAAGAGCTATCTAAATTGTAAGAACATGGGAGATGTGCAGGCGAAGCCCTGGCTCAGCAAATAAACTTCAATATTAAGTTTCTGAATCTCAGCAGGAAAAACAATATTTACAGGAAAGTGAGGCCTGCCATCACCACATGAGCAGCGCCCGCTCTAGTGACTCCACACTGTGGAAGCACCATTTCATCTATCTATGCTTAAGCTATGATAAAATATCTGATTCTAAGTCAGTATAGCTCCCAGGGGAAACAAGCAGAAGCTTATGACTCGACTGCACAGACATTTACTCGTGCAAAATTACTTTTTGTTTGTTTCAGCTGCACGCAGGCAAGGATTTATTTGACTCTTATTACTCTGCGTGGCCTACTTAAACATGAGGTCAGTTTTAATATTTCCTGCAGTTACTAAGAACGCAGTAAACAAGTCTGATTTGAGAAGACACTTGGGCTGCAGAAGAAAAAGTATTTGTTGTTTCCGCTGCAGGTCTTGACTCATGATATCTATATCTGTCATTTTAATACCATTAACTGTCTGTCGAGGTCTAGCACTGATGAACCTGACGCCTATATGTGTTTGTGTATGTATGTGTGTTTGCCAGCACCATGTGCTATTTCCAGCTGGCATATGAACTCAGCAGATGAACACAGATCAGCTGTTTGTCCTTTAGGGGAAGTGTTCTGACTCATCTGATTGGCCAGCAGCTGTGTGCCACAATGTGTACATGCATATATGTGTGAATATATGCCTGTGAGTGAGAATTCACATATATTTGAAACAATAAAAGCCATCAGGATCGCAGCTAAATGCACTGCTGTCAACTCAGTGACCCATTCGTCTGTTTGTTTCTTGCAGAAGTAGGATGTAGAGGTAGTCAACGCGGACCTCTCTGATTCTTTATTCATCACCTCTTGTAATTTATACACTTTATGTAGGTGGAGAGAGAAGAAGAAAAGAGAGGGAAAAAAGGTGCAGCTATTAATGTTTAGACACCAGCACGAGGACTGAAGTGACGACCAGAATAATAAGTATAAAGACGTTAATCCACCTTTTCCAAAATGTGCAATGAAGATATCATACTGTCATCATTTTGCATTATCTAGTCAGATATTGCATTTGCATTATGATGACATAAGCCATAACGCGCCACATTGTATGACATGGCTGCTATTAAAAAGTGATTCCCACGCTTCAGAAGGAGAGGAAGGGGTGTAAATGAGGAAGGACAAATGTGAGAGTAGCTGAGCAAATGAGAAGGAAGTATTGTAGGCTCACCTCTCTTAAGTGTGGACATCAAGATTTCCATTTTGTAAAATAGCCACCCCCCCCTGCATGTCTCTCTAATACAGAGGGCTGGGAGTCACATAGATAGAAATCCTGGTTATTAGCTGCAGGGCTTTCTCTCTGCTCCTAAAGCTGAAGAAATCTGCACATTCAGTCTGCTTGTGCATATCTCTGCCAACACTGGTGATGATTTATTAGACTACACTAGACTGTTTTCCCACTGTAATAAACATTTTACATTGAAAGGAAAGAAAACCAGCTTATTTAAATATAATTCTGTTATGTGGCTGCGCGCTTACTCTTATTCAGGCACCAAAAAAATACAGAGCTGTATTGAAATGAATCATTGCAGAAACTGGGTATGAGAGTACACAACAATCTGAAGAGAGTTTTACAGTCCTTCCTTTCCAGAGAAAAGCATGAATTCACATATGAAAGCCTGATTTTGAAAAAGAAAACATTATTTCTCCATGTTACATACAGTAGTGGAGAATAAGTACATTTACTCAAGTACTATATTTAGGAATTTTGTATTTTAATTCTACTTTGTTGCACTACATTTATTCTCCAGATTTTACTTTTCAGATTAAGACAAATGACAATATTATAAAATTCAAGATAAAACCAAAAGTTCCCAACGTTACCTTTTCATATTTCAGATATCTGTGAGTTGTTAGCAAGTTATTTTCTGTTTAAACATCAGTTAGTTGAACTTCAGCGAAGGTACAACTACCCCTTACTTCACAACAAGAGAAAGGTAAATGATATAGATTTTAGATGAGCTATTTTCTTTTCTTTAATCCTTAACTATCATTAATCAATTCACAACCCCACAGACCTTTCTGACAACCCTTTAGAGGACTTGTAGTACCTTTACTTAAAGGTATTACAAGTACTGGTTATAAATCAGTCTCAGTTTAATACTGATGCCTGTATATGACCTACATAAACAAACAAGACCATCAGCGAGAGGACTGGCTATTTCTATATAGTTGTTCTCAGAGCTGTAATACTTACCATCGGGTTAGATTCCCCTCAGAATCGGAGAAACAAGGTGGTGCAAACATTACTGCTTCTGTCCACAAGGGCTGCTAGAATCAACACAAAGTTCCTTTTATGTGCTTTATGTAAAAATATCAATGCGAGAAGGTGGAAACACTCAGTTACAAGTAAAAGTTTTGGAGTTGAAATGTTACCTAAATAAAAATATTCTGTGCCAAAACAAACAGGACAAACAGGACTGTTATAAGAATTTTCAAATGACCCTTCAATAAGGAAGACTGGATTCGAAGTATCAAAGTTAAGTTTAGTCTTTATTCTTGTACAAGAAGGAGCGTTTAACAGTGCAACGCACAAAAGGGGTTACCGAGAAAATGGCTCGCTGTGGAGCTCTAACAGTTGGTTCTTATACACTCCCTAATGGGCTGTCTCGGACACCTCCCCATAGATACAGATAGTATCATAAGTCTTCTTAGTTCCTTAATCAGTACTCAGCATTTCCCCAATTTAAATGTAGCCTGTCTGACCTGTCCCTGACCCTCGTTCTGTTCTGGACTTCTTCTATTTATACATGAACCTGAACTTTACCTTACCCTGCCAGCCTCAGCAACAAAGTCATCTTAGAGAAGTGAAAAGAGAACATGTGAGGAGTAGGAACTCACGTTCACATCGTATGATTTAAAACATCTGAAACACAGTATAAACCTCATTTTTATAACAAGGACTCTGTAAGTTTTCTACTATTATATTATTTGGATTATTATTACTGATGTATCAGTGTGTAAGTAGGGGTTGGTCAAAGGGGAGCTAATTCATAGTTACATAATTAAATCTAGGATCATGTATTACATTATAAAAACTCATTGTAGGTTTTGTACTAAAATTGTAATTTGTAAAAGTAACTTGTAACTATATCTGTTGTAAAAAGTACTTCCCTCTGAACTACAGTGGAACAGAAAGTAAAACACAAGTATCTCACGCTGTTACTTAAATACAGTACTTGAATCAATGTGCTTTAATTCCACCACTGTTAACAAAATATCACATACTCCATGTACAAACCTGAGTCATCACAGCCTTGCCTGAAATAATACAGTATTCTCACATGTGAAACACATCCTAACATGTGGGATATAAGTGTTTGTCCATAGGGGATGTATTCTATTAAACAATTTGCACTCGTGGTGCTGTACAGAGCCGAGCCTCTTACTGATGTGTTAGGTTTAAAATTGCTCTTCTGTGCTGAATGTAACAAGATTGTTTGTCTGTGTCACTCCAACAGTAGGCTTATGTTTTGTCTGTTATGTCCCATGGTATACCAAGAGCAAGATGCCTCTTGCTCATTTCTTTCAGCGAATGCATGTGTGTGTGTGTGTGTGACTGTGTTAAGGTGCTACCACACTGTCTGCTCTCTGTCAGCATTGCTTCCCTTGGGCATCAGTGTTTTCCCTCACAGCTCCACTCGGCTTTAACAACATGCCTCCACAGAGGCGTCAAGACCCTGAATAACAACAGCGGTTGTAATTGTATTTGTATGTGTGATTGTATTTGAAGTCTGTGTGTTCACGTAGAGAAACAGTATATTACTTTGTGGTTCTCTCTGGCATCATGTGTGCGTATGTGTATGCATGGATTTGCTTTCTTTTTGCTCAGTGGTGTGCTCATTTCGGAGCAGGCTTGTTCATTAGGTCTGTGGGGAGGTGTGCTTTCTGCTGACTTTGTTTGGTTCAAAGCCCGAGGCTCGTGCTGATCAATAGTATCCCGGACCTACCACGTCTACGTGCAGCCGATTGGCTCTCCGCATGGCAGGCGGCCACAGCTTAACAGCGGAAAGTCATACGTCAATATGTTAGTCACATCTTTCTAGGTATATTTTTACACACACCCTTAATCACTCAACGTGCGTGTAAATCAGTCGTTCCTGTACAAACAGTGAAAACACTAAACGTGCACAGCTTTGATTATTTTGCATGTAAGAAGCAGTGACATCAAAGGAAATCTTATTACAGCGTGCCGTACAATCGTCATCAGATCTTGGAAAGCCAATATGACAGATGTGTTTTCTAGGTGACAGTTAGTGATTTGCAAATAAAGCATTAATGAAATCTCGGTGTTTAAGCTGGTGTTTAGCTTGTGTTTCTATTTGGCAGAATAAAACACACACTCACAGAGTATTTCTCTGATTTCTGTGAAGAATAAGAGAGATAGGAATTCAGATTTCTATCAGTGAACTATCAATATTTCCTCCTCGTTTTTTCTTTTTGTCTCTGGAGGGGTAGAAAGCTAACCTGCAGATCCCTTGATAAATAAACTCCAGCACTTGAATGGTTAACCTGTGTCTGTCCATTGTCTCCTCAGGTCTGGATGACTGTCTCCAGCAGTATGTGAAGAGTTTCGAGCGAGAGCAGATGGGGGGAGAGCAGCTGCTGCACATCACCCATCAGGAGCTTGAGGAGCTGGGGGTCACCAGAATAGGACATCAGGAGCTCATCCTAGAAGCCGTCGACCTCCTCTGTGCCCTGGTCAGTCAGCCGTTGTTACTTACTGAGATTATTTCTCTCCATCTGTGATGCTTTGGATGTGTGTGTTATTGTGTGAGTGTGTCAAAGTCTTGGACAGATATTCTGGTATGAGACTATGATGAGCCAAAAGTCCTAAAACTCACAAAAGGTAAAAGAAAATCAAAAGAGTAAAAAAAAAAATAGTGGTTTCTGAATACATCAAGAAGTAATCTTTAGTGAATCACCATCAGAATCAGCTTTATTAATCAAGCATGTGTACACTACAATGAACTTGACTTTATTTCACACATTTCCAAGAGTAATCTACAGAAATATAGACATAGCCTTACAGCTAAACATAGTACCCTTACAGCGTACATAGTGTAGGTGAAAATAGGTGTATACTGTATATAAATATTAAATAAAGCAACATACAACGTCTTTATTCTGTATAAGTCAAGTGTTAAGTAGTAGCTAGCAGTAGTAGTAGCCTATAGCTTCTTTGTTAACGTTAATTTTGCATAATTTTTGTTGGCTAAATGTCTTCAGCTGACGTTACTGTTACAAGGGGTGGTGCTGCATTGACTATACTTTCAGCCTGGTGTGTAGGTAGCTGAAAGGTTTCAGCCAACAGTTTAAACTAGAGAACCTCACAGTGCTTTTGATTACGCCACTGATATTGACAATTGTAGTAGGAGGACGAGTACAAATCTTTTGAATGAACTATCTTAATCCCTCGTTGATAACTGTTTCACTGAATGAAATGATGGACAAGCCCACGACCAAAACGCCAGGGGGAAGTAAACAGCGCAGAACTGAACATGGGATAGCAATAGAAGAGAATAGCTTGCATGTTGGTAGCATGTTCCTGGCTGGCTTGCATGTTAGCAGTTAGCTTGCCAATATCCCTTTGTTAAATGGAAAAAATGAGATATTAAAGAAATATATTGTTGTTTTTTTATGGTTTGACACCAGTGTCTGAAAATATAGTACCCACCATCAGTACTTTAGATTGAATTCGATGCATAAGCATGTTATAAAGAGGAGCAAATCTGAGTAAGAATAGTTTCCTTTCATATGACTGCTAAAGAAATTCTCACAAGTAGAGCTCTTTATATTTTAGTTGTTGTTTATTCCCCTCCACCAGTTATTGATATTGGCTTAAGAAATGGCTAGAAATATCCACTGTCGTTTGGTCCTTGCTTTACGTGTAACTGCCTCGGTCACTGCTGACTGTATGTGCAGTTGCCCTGCTCAGGATTAGGGAATTAGGAGGAATTAGGTGCTACTCTCCCAACGAGAGAAAGAGTGAGAGACGAAGTGAGAGTGAGAGGGAAAGAGAGAGAAGGAAAAAGAGAGGGAGAGTATGTAGAAAGAGTATGCAGGATGCACCTTATCTCCCAGGCACACATGGCTGGATTAGTTGGGGCTGTTTGAATGTGTGTGAGTGTGTGTGTGTGTGTGTGTGTGCATGTGCACATCCTTGTGTGTGTGTGTGTGTGTGTGTGTGATAATCAGCACCTCTTCTCATTCAAACGTTCCAGCATGGGAATGAGTGTCCCAGAACGGCAATAACCATATGTACTGGAACCGGACACGCACCACACACACACACACACACACACACACACACACACATGGATGCCAGGTAGACAAGGTGATCATTAAAACAACTGCTGTGAGTAGTTTTAAAGGATAATTCCAGTTTATTACAAATTGGGTCTTACTTTTTTGTAGCTTTAGCTGTCGTTCCTATCAGATATAATCTGATTCTCTACTCACCAAGTTAATTGCTGAGATCTGGGGAAGAAACACGAGCAATCAGACAGTCCCACAGGTTTTCCCCACAAAGTTGAAATTCAGGGTGAACAGAAAAACCCAAACTGTCATCAATCATCAATCATAGTTGTGTGCACAGATGGATTATTACCAACTTTTTGAGTAAACTCACTTGTATTTTAGTTTATCTGGCCATACAGTTTATGCCACCGCTCATTTCTTTGCCCGTTGGACTTTGTTTTAGCGAAGTTGCAGCTTTCTCAGCAATTATTTTATTGAATAAAATGTTTTGCTAATCAATAGAAATGAAGGCTGAAACTATAATAGTAAGACCCACGTTATAATAAAGCAAGATTTTCCTTAAAGGCAGCTTTGGGAGAGCAAATCTCAACTGGCCTGCTACCTCTCATTAACTCTACTCTCCAGGTAACAAAGCGACACAGATCTATAGAACCTGTAAACACTGAATATTTGGATAATAAAGGACGATTCACTGTCGTCAGCAATATAATCCATCACAAGGAAAGCAAAACCCCTTTCCCCTGGCTCAACTGTTATGACTTTCTGGTCTCTCTGCATTAAAGAAATGGTAACTTTGGTGGCTCTGGATCAATGCAAGTTTCAAGCGCTGACGGAGCTTTCAGGCTTGCTGTAAATGTGGAAAAGTCCCTTTTTTTTATGTCTATGCAATCGAGTTTTTGCCCCTAGCATCTATGCTAAGTAAGTTTCTGTGGGTACAGTGAATTTTCAGCAAGATATGCTGAGAAATGGACATAACTCAAGAATGAAATGGCTGCTTATCCCCCCCAAAAAGAAAGACACGCAAAAATGACATAGGGTGTCATTGTATTGCATGTAATGTATATTACGTGCAATACAATGATAAGTGCAAACACTGAGCAACTTAAATCATTTAAATTTAACTGAAATACAGTGGAGGGCTGCAAACATACATTTTCTTTCTCAAGCAGTTAGTCGACTGTAGCATCCAAAACCACAGCAATAATTAACAGCAAGTGACAGATTTCTATTGTCACATACTTTAACCACATACTGTGTGTTTATAATCAAACTTCTTCATAAAACTTGTAGTTGTTTCAACAAATTAATGATCCTGGTCTCTCTCTGTAACATAACACACACATTTTACTTTATTCTTCACACTCCGGGTCGGCTGATAAGGTTGAGATTGGCTTTTTACATTCAAACAGTTCTTGTGGCGTCCCCCAGGGTTTTATGTTAGTGCCACTTATGTTTTCTAAATGATGTATCGTACTAGATCTAGCTTTATTTCCTTCTAAGGTTTGTGATTTAAATAACATCAAGCAGTGTTGTTCAATAATCATGTGTAATGATGAACATGATGACTGAATAATAATGTAATAATATAATGTGATTATATACTTCAACAGATAATGATCGACTGTCAAACTGACTGTAGATGTCATGGAATTTGCCTCTTGGAGTTCACACCTCTTTATTTACCACAAAAAAGTACTTTATGTGCAGAAATCAGTATGTCATGCTCTCTTTCTGCTTAATTGTTGCTCTCAAATTAGTAATTTATTGAGCAGGAATAAGCATCAAACACCTGGAAGAAACCCCAAACAGATGGTATGTTCTGGCTCCTACACCAAAACATCTTACAAACAACTTAAGTTTTTAAAAACTCAACAACTCTGAAACTTAAAATATCTTGGCATAATGCATAATAATTATTAGGTGGCTGTTTTATGTTTGGAACAATGTCCTGAATCTACTTTTGTTCTGCTTTTGTTCTGAGAAAGTGATTCATTCCGTCATCTCCTCCTGTAACTCTTTCATGCAGATGAGTCAGCTTTCTATGTTGGTTCCTTTTAAATGCTAGCCCGTGTGAGTCCAAATTAATTTTCCTGTTGGTTATATGAATGTTATTAAATAGTTGGCCCTAATTTACATTTCCAGTTCTTTTCATCTTCATTTGAACATTTGAGCTAATTAGACAGGAAATACAGGAAAGCACAAATGAATGTCCAACGTTATCTTTGGGTTTGCCCCTCGTCTGTGAGGTTGCCGCTCTCTGCTGTTTGACTATGTGATTTTAGTCTCACTGTTCTCTCCCTTTTCTATGTATTTTTGTCAGATTTTAGTTATTCATACATACATAAACATAAAATTAAACTTGAAAACATAAACATAAACACTGACAGACAGTATATCCAACATATAATTCCACAATATATACAAAAGCCTGTAATAAATGAACATCTTTGAAACAACCATAATAAACATTCAACCCCAGATCGTCAGTAAGTCCCAGAGGTCCTATATACAAAAAAATGCAGTCCCACGTCCCCTTAAAGTTTCCCTCGTCTTTAATTCTAGCCAACATGTGATATGATGCAATATGATGCAATTTTTGATCCATTTGATCCGGCTATACTTTTCCATAATCCGAGGATTGTTCGAGCAGCAACAGTGCCCGCTCATATTTAGATATATTTGGCACTTCTGATTGGTCCCCTAACAGAGACGGTCTTGGTGATACAGGTAGCTTTCTTCCAAAACAGGTTATACTAGTTTACATCCCCAAATTACATGTAAAGATGTTCCTATTTCCAACTGTTCTCTCCCTTTTCTATATATCTTTGACAGAGGGCTGGTTGATCTTTTTTTTTTCTAGGTGTTGATTGCTCAGAGTTAACCACTATCTGAATTGAAACACATTTGAAACAGTCCCATAAAAAAAAGGTCATTACAAACAAATCAAAGCATTTGCAGCTTTATAATTTGTATTCTGTCTTTAAGCAGTTGTTGTTATACATCAATCTTGGGGGTGACAAAACACTGGTTTAATTTTGAATTGATGGAAAAGTGTAGCTGGACTTATGTTGGGTAAAACCTGCAGTAAAAAAAATTCACTCATTATACCGAGCTCATCTGCTTGAGTTGAGCAGTGAATCCACATCTTCCAAGCTGTGAGCGACACATGCACGATCAATAATCTCTAGATTCATAGAGGTTATTAATACGTCACATTTTGGTGCAAGTAGACCTCAAAAGCTTACACTGAAGACAGATGAATGGACAGTAGAGCGAGACTTATTAATGCTTAACACCCACCCCCCCGGTTTTGCCCAAACATTTCATAAACAATGTTTGAGTGCAATTCTGTGAACAATGGTAGGCATATCAGCATGGAAGAGAGGCCACTCCACACACGGCTGCTATGGCAACCACATCGACGTGAAGGTGGAGGGGTGGTTGCTCTAATGGCATCGCCCTCTTACAGTATTGATTTGACACGCACGGGCACACATATGCACGCACTGCTCAAATTATTTCCCTCTCTTTCTCCACACACGCACACATGCAGTCATTTAGACAGTCGACACAGTGCATTATTCCCCCACTTCATCTCAACACTCTGTCCCCCGGAGAGAGCCGCACACAGCTTTAGATCGAATCATAGGACAGGCTAATTACAGCTGTGCAAACATGTATGCTTCAAGTTCATGTATACATCCACACAGAAAACAGAAGATTATACAGAACACAGTGTATGCATGGCCCAGTTTCACTGAGATGCATAGCTGGGGTGCTCTCTCTTCCTCTCCTCTACCTCTTGTCTCCTGCCTCTTTAGTTCCTCAGTTCTCTCTCTCGCTCTCTCTCTCTCTGCTGCCACTGTGAAACCCTCTCTTCTTTGTACTCACTGTGGTCGTGACTGTGTAGAATAGATCTAGAGGCAGAGGAGGAATAGATACGTCTAGCTAAGCCTGTGTATCTGACTATACAAAGATGTGTGTATGTGTGTGTAGCCTTTGTGTCAGCAGGAATCAGACTCTGTCAGGCAGGACATGACTGGAGGTGCCATGGGACGCTGTGCAATGTGGCTCAGTGGGTCTGTGTGTGTGCATGTGTGTATTTAAAAGGTTCATAGTGCGTTAAAGGGCTACTTGACCAGCTTGGTGTTCTTGTATTAGTGCAGGGAGAGAGGTTGTTTCATGAAAAAGCTAATGGTTATTCAATGATGCAATTCTAAATATAGTTTCAGAATAACTATTTATGGTTACCTTTTCTGCTCAACTCATAAAACTTGTGGATCATGCTTATTTTTCTTGCTGCAAGTGTGATCGTAAGTAAGGTGCTAGATCCAGGGGTGATTAGCCTAGCTTAGCACAAAGACTAGAAGCAGAGTAAGACAGCTGGCGTCTCTGAAGTTTGCTTGTTTATCCATACAGAAATAGAAATGTCAAAATAACAAAATTTGTGGGGAGTTGTGCAGTAGTGCAATAGTTGTGTGACTATTTCTTGATGAACAATGACTTTGTTGAGTCGCTTTGTCACAATGAGGCTGTTGTGCCCAGGTGTGTCTGTGCAGAGACATACTAAAATGTGGGCTAGTTAATAGTACCACAAATAAGTGTTTAACAGGTGTTTGTAGGCATGTTCTGTTTTTGTTTTTTACGTTGGAGAGCATGGCTAGATGTGTCTCCAAGCTTCCAGTCTTCCAGTCTGACTCAGGCTAACTAGGACTTAATGTGCAGATAGCAGCGTGCTATCAATCTTCACCTCTAACTATTTGATAGATTGCAAGATGGTAAACTATTTCTTCTTTAACCTTGGTTCAAATAAATCACACAGCAATTTTAGTTACAGGCAGAGAAGAAAATAGGCTTAGAGGTGCTTCAGGTAGCATAGGTGACAACAGGAGCCGCGACTTTGCTTGTGCAGAAAATTGTATTGAATAAAATAATTCCGTCAGGCACTCAGATCTGCAAATGGATCGAAATGCCTCCTCCGTGTAGCATTTAGAACATCACATAATGTGATTATACTTTTAAAATGAATTTCCCTGTTTGTCCTCCAGAACTACGGCCTAGAGACAGAGAACCTCCGGACTCTGTCCCACAAGCTGAACGCTTCGGCGAAGAACCTCCAGAATTTCATCCTGGGTCGGCGGAGGGGCGGACACTACGATGGACGAGCTTCCCGGAGGCTACCCAATGATTTCCTCACCTCGGTGGTGGATCTGATTGGTGCTGCCAAGAACCTGCTAGCCTGGCTTGACAGGTACGGACCACACCTGAGGCTGTGAACTGAATTTAGCTGTCTATTACAGCTATTACTGCAGGATGAATGCAGTTGTGTTGTCCACCCAATATTCATGTTCAACTCTGAAACTGAAAACTGAATTTATTTCGATATTTTGATGATAAAAAGCAGATAGATCCACCAAACCTAAACTAGAAAGGTACTCTTCTGTTTACTCAGTGAATCTTTATTGATATGTAACAAGAACTTAAAGGAGAACTTCTTTCCAAGAGTTAGATGAGAGGATTAATACCACTCTCATATCTGTCCATCAGATATGAGAGTGGTATTAATTTTAGCACAAAGAGTGGAAGCCAGCTGTTTCCCCCTGCTTCCAGTCTTTGTGCTAAGCTAACTGCCTATTGTTGCAGACAAATATAAGAATATATATTTCCTTTAAATTATCAGAATATTAATATTCAGAACAATGGTTTGTTATACAACAATGGGTGTGTTTGTACACCTGTTGACAGGAACAAAGTTATAAAACACATTTACAAGTGTGGTTTGCTGCATTATATTATGAGGTTACCCCTCATACAGTAACGTACGAGTACAGTAAAGTAAGAAGAATTTGAACACATACAAATAAAGCAACGTTGAGCTTTAGTAGATCTCAGGGTTGCACAGGCTCCTGTCCATGATATAAAACCAAATATTACTGTTTGTCTTTTTTACTTGCTTCTGTGGTCTGAGAGGAGCTTTTATGTGTCTCTCTCACAGCTTTTAAAATCACACTGTTAGAACAAATAAATGAAAGCAAGGCACAAAACATAATAAAAAGACCAATATAGAATAAATCACATCGTCAAAACAGAGTCAAGGAGGATGCTTAAATAGAACGACCGAATATGCTTTACTCACACTCGTTTACGTGCTTAAGGTGGGATTTTGAGATCCGAAAACATTTGATAAAAACAATAGATTTTTAAAATGAGATTATAAACAGTGCACTTAAACCAAAGGTCTACAGCGGTTTATCATATGTTTAAGGTCTAATTTGTCAGATCTTTTTTTCTTCTTTTGTCTGCTTCAGGTCTCCGTTTGCCAGTGTGACAGAGTATTCATTACTGAAGAACAACATCGTGCAGCTCTGCCTAGAATTAACTACCATTGTACAACAGGTGCTTACACACACACACTCAAACACACAGGATGCATCTATCACACAATCTGCCATATCCATATTCTTTACACTCATATAAAGGTTCTGATTTGAATTGAAAGGGACCAAACTAAAGTGGGTTTAGAATAGAGACATTCTTATGGATCCAGCTCGCTCTGGTCTAGAGCTCTTCTCTATAGATTTGTTTATGAGTGGAACATATGTTCACTGCCACAGGCTGTTTGCAGCACGGCTGATGGGACGAGTAACAGCCGTGGGCAAAGTACTCATTGACGCACTGTTAGATCTCATACTCTGCTTAACTTATGGGCCCTGATGGAGAATCAACAAGGGGTTTGTCATCCCTTCATTTCCTGTCCTCCTTCTGCTTCCCCTCTGGCTCAGTCCCTAGTGTAGATTCACACACACTTACACACACACTTTTAAAAATAAAACTGGAGCCGCATGCATATACACACTCTGATACCGTAGAAATCTCATTGTTTGGACAGAAAGTATGTCTGCTCCTCTGGACCCCATCCATGTCCTCCCTGTAAGAGCCTGTTTAGAGTGTGTGTGAGTGTGTTTGTACGTGTGCCCAGAGTTAGTCCTGGAGCCGAGCAGATAACACCCATCCCCTCTTACAAGGGCCAGAGGAGAGGGAGGAGAAAGGGGCCACCGTAGGTCCACAATGGGCCAAATGAGCATGTGGCTGCCAGGGTGCATCGTGACAGACAAAGGTGGCAGCACTGCCTGCACTAATGCATCAAACAGATGAATTAACTGCTACCATGCACATCTGGTGGATTCAGTGGGCTGCTTTCCCAGAAATAGATTAACTATCAGCTATCATTAAATAACAATCTGTCATGTTCAAATAATGTAGTTTCTAAATCCTGTGGAGGCTCACGGAGCTCCAGGCTGTGGTGGTGGTCAATCCCATGTTTTAGTCTGCCTACATTATAAAGTAATATACATAATGTGGAAGGTTAGAAATGGAATAGCTGACTGCTGATGTTCTCCAATGAAAAAGAAGTCATCCATCTTTTTTTAGCTTTTGGCCGTCTCATTTCCGTCTTTCCTGGTTGTTATATTTGGAGGACGATATTTGAGCTGTGCGGATGTTCACATAGACGCTTTCTCCATCTCATATTTTCTTCTTTATGTCTTCTTCTCTTTGTACAGGATTGCACTGTGTATGAGACAGAGAACAAGATTCTCCACGTGGTGAGTTTTTGCTTTAAAATGACAAACTCTAAAATATCAAAAATGGTTCAAAGTCATTAGTGTGTTTCCATCCTGAAAAACAGGGAAGAGGCATTATGGCATACTCAACACTGACAGCTATTAAATGGATAGATATTCTGATTTTACGTCAGCGTCCTTCCCTCTCTGGTCGAATCACACACAAGCTAGCAAAGCATAGCAACAGTCAACTTATTCTAAAGTACTTGCTTATTATAGATTTGGCAAATACGCTTATTTACGCTCTCTTATCAAGAGTTAGTTAAGTTCAATACTGCTTTCCTATTTGTATGTTTAATAGGAAGATACAGCCAACGGACTGTTAGCTTAGCTTAGCATAAAGACTAGAAACAAAGGGAAACTGTAGCCTGGCTCTGTCTAAAGATCAGCAGAGCTAGAGCTCACTGATTAACACAAAGAAACCAAAGTGTAATGGGGAGCACATGCCAAAGAAACCGTCACATAGCCTCCTATAAACCCACCAATGGTCACTTTTATGCTGGTTAACTATGTTGTTAACTGAGATGTTGAGTTGCCAGTAGGTGGATTCTGCTTCAGACAGAGTATTACTAGCTGTCCTCCCATGTTTCTAATCATTGTGCTAAGCTAAACTCAATGTACCGACACGAGAGCGGTATCAATCTTCTCATCTGAGTCTGAGTTAATAAAGCAAATCAAAATGTCGACCCACTCCTCTAATGAAATCTTATCTCTGCTGGTCTTTTTGTCTGAAACAAAATTGTGTGAGCTCATAAACACAGTGGAAAGAGAATTTGTGTGTGTGTGTGTGTGTGTACGCATATGTACGTGTTTTCTGTGTGGGAGTGTGTGTGCGCACAAAAATGGCACAAAATTGTGCATGTTAAAGCGCAAGCAAGCCTGAGGCCTTTTGAAAGGACCAATTTAGCTTTTGTGTGTGCACTCGTGTGTGTGTGTGTGAGTGTGTGCGTGCATGCATGTATGACGGAGAACTGTCTGCGTCCATGTGTGAAACCGAGTGAGCAGCTAGTGTCTGATCCGGGCTGACAGTTGGACTGGGACACTTCCTGCTGCCATTCAAGGTCAGGTGGAGGAAACCAAATAAAACGTTGGCAGGGGGAGTTCAGAGAAACACATCTGAGCATTTAATGCCAAGAAATAAATCCCAGATGAGATGTTCTGTCAGTATTTGGTGTTTATGCAATAGTATGACATATTTCTATAATCAAAACTAATCATATTACTGTATTTGAGATGCTGGCCTCCCCTGATGCGATGTGTGCCCCCCCCCTTACCTTTTTTGGTTGTGGAACCAAGGCTGTCGTTTACCATTGTTACATGCCTATTAATGTCAAAGGACAGTGACATCAGGCAAATTCAAATATTAATGGCTCTGCATATGTATGCACACACACACACACACACACACACACACAACCCTGGGTGCCAGACTAAAAGCTACACATGACTAAGTCTGTTATGTGTGGGAGGTTTATGTGTGAAATAGGGAGACAGCGTGAAGGGAGGAGAGAGAGAGAGAGAGAGAGAGGAGGTGTTTGTTTTTAGACGCTGCTTGCTTGCTGATGCTTGTTTACTATGTGTTTTAGAAATTAATAAAATGGATGTGAAGTGAAACTGCCACTAAATCATGCACAACACACACACACACACACACAGGACATGAAGAAGATGATGATGCACGGTTGAGATCTCATATTTAACCACTCAATTTCAAAACAGGACAGTATTTTCATTTGGAAGAAGGAATAGTGTACTAACTAACTAACTAACTAACTAACTAACTAACTAACATTTTGTTTTCTTTTGTCCTTTTTATTAGGAAGCATGTGTGTTTTGCAAGGAAATAAGCCACATAACTCAGAACTAACTAACTAGATAGATAGCTAACCTTGGCAAAATTACAATTTTCACAACAACAAACGTGTGTCACGAATCACACACACGATCAGCTAATAAAATACAGTGTGTTTTACAGATTGAAACTACCCAACAGTTTTATAAAGACATAATTAAGATTGGATAGTTAATTTGTCCCTAATTCTTCTGATTATTTTTGCAGTATTACAGAAATACACATTTTATTTTATTTTACTTGTAATAGATAATAATATACACAGTGGTATTAAAGTAATGCATATATGGAGGTTGATCCAGGCTGACATGCTGTATGAGAGCGTCTCCAGTGTGCACCCAGCACTGGGTTCAGACGCCGTTCAATGCTCTGGTCAGCTCTGCTGTAGCTGCTGTAGTCGTAGTTGTACGTTTGTCAGCTTCTGCTCAATAATGCAAAACTCACTGCTACTCTGCTCTCCTCCAGACTACGGCCTGCAGCAATCAGATGGACAGGGATAGTGTGTGTGTGTGTGTGTGTGTGTGTGTGTGATAGAGAGAGAAGAGAGAGATAAGATATGAGCATGTGTGAGTGTTGTGTGTCTGATGGAGCGTGAAGTGTGTGTGTGTGTTTTTATGTGCATGCATGCATAAGGATGAGAGGAATTACATAAGAGTGTCCTAGTTGTGTGTTTTCCCTTCTCCCTCCCAGACTCTACCTCCAACCTCCCTTCTTCTTTATTCTCCTCTCTTCCACTCACACTCTCCCTCCCTCCATCTTTCTCTGTGTCTCGGGTCAGGTTTATATTTTCCACGTTATGTACGCTCACACATGTGGAGACGATGCATTACACAACCGTGCTTGGTGTGTGTTGGCATGTAAGAGAAGGTGCAGAGAAGAAAGCGAGAGAAAGAGAGAGAGGGTGGAGGGGTGTACAGCCAGAGCTTAATCCATTTGGCAGCATACTATGTCTGGCTTTCTGTTTGACTGCTCTTAAATCTCACGCCAGCCAGCCGCATAAGTTAACTTCCCTATAATCTGCGCTCTGATTCTCCGGAGGCGTGTCAGATCAAGGCTGGGTGTGTCAAAGCTGGACGAGTTCAGAGTCTCCACACTGGTTACTGGCCTTTTGTCTCCCGGGCTCAAGTTAATCCCAGGTCAAGACTGTTAGTCCGATGATCAAAGAGGGATACAAGCAGAGCCACAGCATTGTCACTCGCTGTGATTTCCAGCTGGGGACACATTCACACGCTATCTATAGCTCTATAGGCGGGATCAGATGTACTGTGCTCCGACTTTCCCCCCTACACTTTTATCTATTTCCTGTTTTTGATTTTTCAAATTAAAGCTCAGTGTTTGATGTCTGTTTGACCCATTATGTAGGTGTACACGCTGACTAGAACATAATATTACTGTATAAAGTGTAATGTTTAAATAACTGACCCAGAAAGGGATGGTGTGTATTTATGTGTGTGTGTGTGAGAGACAGTATAAGCATCAAATAGCCAACTCACTGAAGATCCTCCACCTTTTCTCTCAGACTGAATGAATCATAGGCTCTGAGCTATAGTGTGTGTGTGTGTGTGTGTGTGTGTGTGTATAAGTGTGAGTGCTTGCACTACATATGTGTGTGTGTGTGTGTGTGTTGAAGATCTATTCTGTTAATATCATCACTATAATCCGGTAATTGCTCATTAGGATTGAGATCAGAAGATTATTTTATGCAGAGTTCATCACTGTCATGCCGTTTGTGTGAATGTAGAAATTCTCTTACATGTATGTGTGTTACGTTCAAGCGTACGTGTGTGTGTGTGTGTGTGTGTGTGTGTGTGCTAAGAAGCGACGCGATGAGGCAGGATAACCAGGGTAACAGTCTCTGTAAGCCGACTGCAGTCAGTCAGCCAAGATTAGAAGGCAGAGATGATGCTGATGATAAATTAACTTGCATGCGTGACCAAGCAGACAAATAGCCTGAAAAACAGTCAAGGTTTATTTAGAACAAAGGCGAGGTGAAGCTGCGCTTTTATTTGCTCTATCTGCTCAGATGCACAGGGCAGCGTAAAAAAACAAACAAACAAACTACAGCACACATAATCTAACCACTGTGTCAATTTTTGTTTAGTTGACATGAAGGCCCTTATCTTCCTCCAAAAAAAATTACAGATACCAACAAATGGAATCCGCGCTCTGTAATTTAGATGTTAGAAAATGTCAGCCGGGCACCTCGAGGTTGGCTGGTATTGGTGATGTGTTGTTCTGTCTGTGACAGTGTCTTGTGGGCATGCCTGTGGACAGACTGTGACAGGAAACAGTTTGTGTGCTGGAGTGATGGAAGTGGCGATGTGGAACAATCTGATGAAATGATTTCTGTTTCACCTCCTCCAGCTAGGTCACAGCATCCCTCGCGGACCAAAACCAATCTCAATAACTTTCTGTCTTTTTCTTTTTGCCACTCCTCCTTTCTCTCTCCCTTTTTTCCTCTTCTATCTTTACCTCCGATTGCCATCCCCAGTGTAAGACCTTAGCAGGGATATGCGACCACATCATCTCTCTGTCGTCGGACTCTCTGGTCTCACAGTCTGCCCATCTGGAGGTGGTCCACCTTACCAGCATCATGCCCAGTGAAGGGCTGGTAAGCATGCGCACACATTGTTTTCAAAGAAGCACTTATCAATATCTTTATATAAACATATGACTATTTGTAATCACTTGACTCTACAGTGAGCATTTTATCATCTTTCAGCTGATTGTTTTGGTTCTTCTGCTATACAAATTCATCTCTCAGCCTCATTTCCCGCAGTGGCAGCTGGCTGTTTCCAGTAAAAAAAAAAAAAAAAAAGTAGCCCTGATGAAGTGTCTGTCAGTGTGAGCTACCTGCCCAGCACAAAACAGCAAAAAGACAGAGTTAGCAACTAGCTAATGAACCTAATTGAGCATTTCACAGCTAAAAAGTGAGACGCGGCTCTAAATGAATGCTAATGTTGCTCTTCATCTGTCGGATGAGTATGTAGGGCGATGTCTGCTGACAGCTTTGCCATGAAAACTTTACAAGGTCAGTGTTTTTAGAAGATTCACATGCCTACATGCCACTTTTATTACATATCTATATGCAACTCGTCAAGAAGCAACTTTATATATGAGCAACTTATGCTCCCATACCGTTAACCTTGTTTATATTTTTGGCATTGTGTATATTTTGGATCTGTTTTTATACTTGTTCTGCAACTGCTGCACAACTATTTCCCCGGATGAATAAAGTTCTTTCTAATGTTCAGCTTGTTGCACTTCCCCTGAAATTACTCATCGGGGGGCAAGTCTAAAGTCTCAAAAGACATATCGAAGTCAAATCACACATCTTGATGAGTAAATTTGAACTTTCTCCTTTAATAGTGTTAAAATAGTGTTTTTACACACCTGAATCCAAGTCCGCTTTTGCTGTCTTATTCATTATTCATTGTTATGGGATTTTACCAAGTCAAAATATCTCTAACGGGGAAGCATTTCAATACATATTGTTACACATCTATGGAAAAACAACAGCTTTCATACAGAGTCAGATATATCCGCATGATGAAGGCACATCATCTCCAGCTGAACCTCTCTAAAACTGAACTGCTGCTCCTCCCAGCTACTATACACCATGACACCAACATCAAAATCGACTCTCTATGTCTCGCCCCCATCAGGGTAGCGAGAAACTTAGAGGTCGTGATCGATGACCGACTAACCTTCTCTGATCATCACTCGCTTTGCACTTCACAACATAAAAGAAATCAAGCCTTACTTGACTCAACGTGCTACCCAGCTACTAATACGACTCGATTACTGTAACACCCTCCTGACAGGCCTCCCAGCCTGCACAGTGAAACCTCTCCAGATGATCCAAAACGCGGAGGTGTGCCTGGTTTTCAATCAACCCAACAGGTCACGTTACCCCGCTGCTCATCGAGCTCCACTGGCTACCTGTAGCAGCCCGCATTAGATTCAAATCGCTAATGCTCGCCTACAAAGTAGTCTCTGGTTTTGCGCCGACTTACTTGAATGTCCTCATACGGGCATATGTTACCTCCTCCAGTGAACGACGCCTGGCTCTGCCATCCATTCGCTCAGGGCAATCCAAACTTTTCTCGTGTGTTGTTCCCCGTTGGTGGAACGTCCTACTTGTTCCTACTTTCAAAAACCTAATGAAGACCTCCAGCTCTTCAGAGAGTACCTCCACTCCAACACTACCAACAACTGGACATGTTAAATCTATCGCCTCTAGTACTGTCACAGTACTTATTGCTGCACTCACATGTCCTAGTCGCACTGTACCTTGATTGTTTCCCTTTTTTGTAAGTCGTTCGGATAGAAGTGTCAGCTAAATGATTAAATTTAAATGTAAAGGTGTCACCGATCAGTTTGAGAAGTCTAAAATTGATGTAAATCATATGCTTTAGCATTTATAGTCAACCCAATTCAACACCAGTTGAGCCTAAATATATGTTGAATCTATGGCAAGGAGTATTTAAGCTGCTCTGGAGGCTCTCAGTCGACCAACATCTTACTAAGACACTTCGTGTTCAGTTGTTTCTTTCGTGTGTCAAATCTCAAACGTAAAATAGACATCATATATTTTCCTGCGTATTACACTGAGTCCTCCCTCTGTGCTTGTGTTTCAGGGGATGTATATCAAATCGACGTATGATGGACTCCACGTTATCACCGGCACCACAGAGAATGTGAGTTTTTGTTTCAGTCAGTTGGAAGCTTGACACCCCACCAACTACGATTTATGTTCTCAGATTACACAATGACACAATGAATCTGTGCCTGGATTTGTGTCTATTGTCCTTTTCTCTTTCTAATTTCTGCCTCTGCAGTCTCCAGCAGACCAGTGTAAGAAGATCCATGCAGGGGATGAGGTGATCCAAGTCAACCACCAGACAGTGGTGAGTTAAAAAAAAAACACTTTCCATGTGTTTCCTCTGTGCACTCGACATACTGCAAACTGTCTTTTGTTCTCCATTCTGTGCTATGTGGAGGAAGTGTCAAGGTACATGATGTCTGCCACCACCACCACCACTGCCACTGCCGCCATGGTGCTTCCTGTCCTGTGCCTGTGTCGCTATGTAGGCTAATTAAACTTGCTGTGGGAGCAGATTAGAGGATGATTGTTACAAGACCTTTGTTCAGTCCAGCGTGATTGTCAGCTCACTCTTTCTGGAATTTGTTCCCATTGTCACAAGAAACCCCCGAAGGTGGCGTGCGATTTGAAATGTGAACTCATGTTCCACTTTCTGAGTTGAATAAGTTGTATTTCTGCCTCCAACACATCACATCAGAGGCAAGCGCAAAAAATGGGAGGCCATTTTAAATGGAACGGTGCCTTGCGAGAGCATGTGATTGAGTGCGCTGTCTATTGCCTGTGCTGTCAGCTCTGGCACAAACGATTTGTTCCAGCGTTTATTTGAGATTTTTGAGCACAAAAAAGAAAAAAAGGTTTGTGTCTGTGTGTGTGTAGACATCTTTTGTGTGCTCTTTTCTCCATAAGTATTTCCTTGTACGTCTCGGTAGGTGCTGCTCATGCGAAAGGCGCTCGGGAACGACGTTGATTGACGCGTGAGGGAACTGCGTGTTATCTCTCCCCCTCTCTCCTCTCTCTCCTCTCTCTCTCTCTCCCCTCCTCGGGGTGACAGTGCAGATCGCACCCTGCCAGGCTCTCAGCTCCAACCCCTCATTACTCCCACAGCTAGACCCTCACCACTCTGATCCCTCACTCTGGGGGAGGAGAGATAAGCAGGGGGAGACAGAGGTGTATGTGTATGTGTGTGATGGGGAATGGCGGTTGAGCGAAGTAGTCAGGGGATGCTTGGATGAGGCAGAGCTGGGAGAGAGTTGTGGTGGAAAAAAAGGGAGGAGGAAGTAAAGAGGGACTTAGGGAGAAGAGGAAGAGGATGAAAAGAAAAGGAGGGGAGCAGCAGAGGGAAGTCTCTAGTCAATATACTTCTTTTTTCAAATCGAGCTGCTGAAGAGGGAAGATGGATACACACTAGCAGCAAACTCTCTGTCAACATCGCAGCTGATAAGTTTATCTAGCGAGGCTCCGTATTTAAAAATTAGATTAGTGTGAATATTGAATGAACAAATTCCATTACATTATGGAATCATTATGTAGGCCTATCCCACGTATTTAGCAACAGCAACGCTGCCTTCATGTCTATGCATGAGCTTTTTGTTTGAGACCCACTTCAAAACACGACTCGCAGTTTTTAAGCTCAGCTTCTCTTTTGAGGTAAAAAAAAAAAAAAATGTGGAATTTGCTCAAATAACAAACTGATTGTTTGAAGAGGCAACATAATTATGTGGAGGTAATAGCATCTGGGAAAATAATGAAGACCCCAGGGATTTGAAAAACCTCTCCAGCAGCAGTTTATGCTCTATTATTATTTTGGTAGGTCTCTCCTTGTTTCCCTCTGAATATTTGCATAACTGAACAGTTAAACTGGCCTGCTTACGATTCGTGGCTTTGTGTTTGCTGTTAACATACACTCGTGGTGGATCTAACAAGGGTTGAGAAGTTTAGCTTGATCGAGGTCCAGTTCAGTTCAGCTGATTCAGGATAAACACATTCTCTGTCTAAAGCTGGGCATTGTTTGAAGTTTTATGATACTTTGGCATCTTTTGTTAAAGGACTAGCTTTGGGAAATACTCCGTTTGGCTTTCTTGCTGAGATTTAGATGAGAAGATTGATAGCACTTTCTTATCTGTCCGTTCCACATGAAGCTACTGCCAGGAGAGAGTTAGCATAGCTTAGCATAGATACAGGAAGCAGGGTGGCAGAGGTAGCTTAAAAAACAAGATGTGACGTGATAATTATTCTTTTCACATGTGGACTACCTGTTCCCCCCTGCTTCCACTCTTTATGTGACTAAAGCTGTCCATCATCTTGAAGTAGCTTCATATTAAACAGAAAAATATGAAAGTGGTATCAATGTTTTTTATCTAACTCTCAGCAATAAAGCAAATAAACATGAAACCTACAATAGTAACTGACGTCTATGCTGACTCGTGTTGCTGGTGAATGCCGGAGTTCTGTACCGGGCCAAAGAGAACAGGAAACAGGCCGCTAAAAGGCTGACACAGGCTGGTCATCATCATGTCAGGAATATGCTCAGAGCAGTGTGTGTGTGTGTGTGTGTGTGTGTGTGTGTGTGTGTGTGTGTGTGTGTGACAATGGTGACCTCTGCGGACACTTCCAGTAGCTGTATAACTAATCAATGGCCCTGACGAGTGTTTTGCGAGATCTGGAGACAGGCTGGCCGGAACCGTGAGGAAACACTGAAGTCAGCAGTCCTCCCTGAGTCTTTTACCAACCTGCTGTCATCCTTAGAACCAAACTGACAGGGAAACCCTTTATTTCAGTATGAGACCAGTGGCACTGGGACAGTGTGGTGCATCGTGGTAGTGTCTTGCTGTATTGGTAGCCACAAATTACTGGTTTGGACACAAAAGGCAGCATGTGGTAGTGAAGTATTTATGTACTCTGGCTATCACATGAATCATATAAAGGAAAGGACAAACCTCCAGCTTTTTACTTCAATAATTCAAATGTTTTAATCTGCCGTGACATTTTAATCCAGATCTACATCAAAGTAGACATAGTAATATTGATTTATCGATCCTTGAATCTGTGTGGTACACTCCGATACCCACATATTTATGATAAAGGGTCGACTGCGTTAAATATACGAATGAACTTTTACTCTCAACAAGGTCTAGAATTGATTTTTTCTCTGTCAATTATACAATTATAGAGAAATTGTATAACTTAATACATTTTATGGCACATTTAAATACTTTATGCAACACATTTGGTTAAGATGGCCGATAATTACCTTGTTCTTGTACCAAGAAATTTGACTTTATACCTCTTTATTAAAAGTGAAGTAAAAAGAGAGTTTTTCAGAGGTTTTTGGTCTAATTTTATACCAAACCTCACAGACAAATATATACAGGCCTACAGAATGAACAGCTGATGTGGTAACTGTAATCATATCTTACGTAATAACACATGGAAGCACCCCTGAGACTTCAGTGTTAACACTCGGATAACAACATCCCCAGTTTGACTCCAGCTGGAGATATTTGTTGCATCTCTATTAATATCCATAAAATATCCAAAAATAATTATTATTATATTGAAGCATGTGGTGTTTCAGGCAGGTAGTGCGTGGTGGTTTTTAAAGCTTAATATTTGCGCGTGGTGGTTTTCCACAGCAGATTTAGTTTAGCCCCCGGTGCATCGTGTACAGCGTATGTGTGTGTGTCGTGGTTTGCAGCAGTTGTTTCGGTAGCCCGGTGTGTGTGTGCTCCTCAGGTGGGCTGGCAGCTGAAGAACCTGGTCAACGCTCTGAGAGAGGACCCGTGCGGAGTCATCCTCACGTTGAAGAAAAGGCCCCAGAACACCCTGAGCTCCACACCGGCTCTGCTCAGGAACGTCCGCTGGAAACCACTGGGCCTGCAGGTAAACACCAGCAACACAAAGAAGCAAGAAGTTGCCAACCTTACACGTAGCTCTGCACACTTCTTGTACTTACAGTTAAGGTTCTGAGTTTTATGTACAGTAAGCTAAGTTGTACCTCTGGCTTTATCTTTGACTCACTCTCAGCTCTTGTTTTTGCCGCCCACACTCTCCATTCTCCTACCGGCATTTTAAACAAATGTTTTCAAAGGAAACTTGTTCACTGTTTGACCTTGCATCAATCCTCCTGTTGAACATTTAAAGAAATCTCTTATTTTTTTACAGCCTGCCATACTGCTGGCACAGTTCAAAGCCATTCACAAATGTGTTGGTAGCTAAACCTCCACCTAAAGAAGAGCATTTATGCATACCAAAAGCATATTTTTACATAAAGATAGCACAAAATTGAGATAGCGCAACCTAAATCTTATGTTTGCGCTTCAAAATCGTCTGAACTTTCTGCTCAGGGGCTCGTGCAGGGCGATAAAGAGCACCAAAGGGTTCATCAACACGCCCACTCACACTCACATTTATTGAGACTTAGGTCCTGATTCGTTCAACCTCTCTCCCAAAGGACGTCTCCTTTTCAAAAGTGAGTACATTTTTTTTTAATGTACACTACATCTAAAAAGTGGAGTGCCTGTTTGAACGCTTACAGCTCAGAGCGAGTGTACACATTTCACTTAAGGGCAAATACTTTGTAAATCCGTCACTCACTCAGAGCTCAGAAAAAAAAAATCACTCAAATTTTGGTGCACGGAGAAAACAAGTTGTGCCAACACGTGCAGAGAGGTGAAGAAAGAGCTAGTCTGATAGTGAAAATATGAATGCAGTTCACACGTGAGTCCATGTTCAGTGTTTTATGGTTTCTATAATGGCCTAGAAGCTATTAAACTCCTGCTGCAACTTCATCACCATCTCTGTTGCTGCCTTGTTCGATCATCGCTCTGAGTTCTTACCATGAGCTTATTGTTATATTTGCCATGTGCAACAGCAGAGGATTGTGGGAATTCTACCTTGATGGGCTGCTAAGACACAAACGCGCCGTGAGCGCCCAGATCAGAGCCCCGAGATATCTGCGGGAGAAGAGAAGAAAGGAGTGTTTTAGATTTGTTCTCTCTCAGAAAGACTGGAGCTCTTAATTATTCATAAGCAACTACAGGCAGCTCCACTGGCTCTGAAACAAGAGTCGCTACTCAGCAAATACTAGAGATAATGCACTGAATCCAAAATATTCTGCTAAACAGCCTGTGTGTGTGTGTGTGTGGGCGTACATTTCTGAGCATGGCTGTATGCATGCATGTTCATCTGTATGTGTTGAAGCAAGTGTGTTTCTGCGCATGTTTGTGCACGCATGAAGAGAGATGTTTTCCGTTATTAATCGCGTTTCTTTCTTTGTGAGGCGAAGGAACTGGGTCAGTGCACTCTGTATGCTCACTTTTGGATACATACTGTACATAAGGCACTCCGGAAACAAGCACACATACAAACACATGCGCACTCATACCTCTAAGCCTGGTGTTTAGAGGATGAATTGTACGGCTGTGAAGTTTAGCCCAAATGTGGCAAACGTTCAGCTGGATTATAACTGAATCCACAAAGGAAACAATTTATCTCACAAATTATCATGTGATTCCAGCCCCAAATCCCTGCATGGCAACCTCGTTTAGTCTACTAAATAACAACACATATCCTTCCCCTCTTTCTTTCTCTCTTTCTGTGTGTGCGTTTGTCTGCATGTGTCTGTCTCGTCGACGGTAGGACGGACTAAAGGCAATTTCGATGATCCGCTGTAATCACAGTGATGCTGGCAATGATTTTAACAGATAAGTTGAGGATTACTGTGACGCTGCACACTGCACGCATGTTTGTCTGCAAAAATGCACACGTATGGAGTCATTTCATGTGTGCCACATCAGCGTCCACATCACTGGTCACCACGTGTGCCACACATTGTCCGCGACCACGCTTTCATGAATCTGTTATATGTTTAGATACATAAATAATCGCTCTTTGAGAATGCGTGCTATTTTAGGCAACACGTATTGGCTGGTTTCTGTATTATTGATGAGTCAGCTGGATGGGGGGGGGTTATAGCTTCTTTCTATGTTCGTTTGGTCTATTTTTGTAACAGCTAATGCAGATTCAAATCTCTGCCAACCTTTCAAAGTCACATGTGTGATCTATCTTTACTTTAATTTAATCTTTAATAATGTAAATTGGCTGGGCCAGTATTAACAGCTTGTGATTTTGTAGTCATTATTCGAGCTTGTCTAAGATATTGGAGCTCTGAGTCGATAAGTAGCAAGAAATTGCAGTTTATTGCGGAAATCACAAGTTTATTTGTCAACTGTAAAATGTCCCACTTTGTATGTATCTCAGTTATTATTCTGAGATATGTACTGTATGTTATTCTGTAATAATCTAAGGCAGGGGTCTTCAACCTTTTTCAGCCCAAGGACCCCTTGAACAAGAGACAAACAGAACATACACATGTTAAGCCTGGACTATAATAACTTTTATATTCTTTATTCACCTATTTATATATTGGGTTATTAACCTATATATGTTTATATTTCATAAAATGCATGTTCATACATAATTATTACTGGTTACTAAATGCCAAGAGCTGTGCAAAATACCTCTGCTGTTAGTTTCTCATCATCTGCACCCTCACATTCACCATTATTTTGGTGAAAATTGTCAATTATTATGTCAAAAATCGGCGGACCTCCTGCAGTACGTCTGTGGACCCCTAGCTGTTGTCAACCCCTGGTTGAAGACCCCTTATCTAAAGTTTCTTTGTTTATATAGCAGATGTGTCATTATCTGCCAGTACTGGTCAGGCTCTAATTCAGACTAAACTAAAAATTTAATCACAGAAGATATTTTGACATGTCACCGTAAGAAAAGCACAGGTTTAATTAATAAAATTAACGAAGGCTAAATTCCATTAACTGCATCAGTTTCAGGGTTCTGGTATTGTACATCCCAGCTCACTGCCACATTGTCATGACATACTAGGAGACTTGAATATTAATATTATCGTTAGTATGAGCTGTGCTTTTCCTACAATGACAAGTCAAAATGTCTTAAACTTTTTTATTCATACTGTTTTTAAAGTCAAAATATTGTTGTTAGGCATGTTAAGCATATTTGAGTGTGTTAGTGAGGTGCTGGGAATGGAAATATTAGTCTGTGGAGGGTATGAGCTGTAGACTTTTAGGTATTTTGGAGTGGACACAGCAGGGGTCAAATGGTTTAAGAGACTGGAATTTCTCCCACTGTGGAGGTCCCGTCTCTCCCTACTTCTACCCCTATTCCCCCCCTCCACCTCCCCCCCTTTCCATGCAGGCAGCAGTGGGCTGTAATCACTAAATTACTGTTTTCACTCTCGGCTCCAGTCACCACACTGCACAGCTCCCCCGCCTCGCTCTCCTTCTCCTGCACTCTTTCTCTCCGTCTCTCTCTCTCTTTGTCCTATTTCCTTTGCTCTCCACTCTCTCTTGCGTCCCTCTCTTTCCACCCCGTCTTCATTATTTATTATGAAGCCGTCTTACTGTAAGCTGCCTTCATGAGAGAGAAAGAGATGAAGATAGAGACAGGGCCTGGGGATGGAGGTAGTGAGTGTGGCGGGAAAAGGGGGTGGTGGTTGAAAGTTGGAATATGAAATGAATTTGCCTAATGCACTGCTGATGAAACGATGAAACACTGGGCTTCCTTAATAAGAACGCTGCCCGCCTCGCCATTGCTCGTGCTCTATGTCTGCTTATCCATTCTGTCCACACACGCTCGCATCTCCTATCTAAAATGGAGCGTCCTCCTCAGACATACAGTGAAACACCCCATTTTTCAAAATCTGGAAACCTCCTCCTCGAGGGAGAAATTGTCGACACCAGCTACGTATTTGTCACCCCAGATGTTCTGGCTGCGCACAAATATAATTCACTTGAAATTTGGACGGAGTTTTCATGACATCAGAAGCGAGGCATCCTGTCCTCGTGGAGGACCCGATGACAAATGAATCTGCGCGTCCTTGAGTCAAGCCGAGGCAGGAGGCCACGCTAGCTTTCCTCTGTCCTCTTGTTCTCCTGTAGCACGGGGCGAAGGGAGAAGGGTGAGGAGGGAGGAAGAACGATGAGAGAGAGAAAGAGAGGAGAGGTTGTCATGGGAACAGACATGGAGAGCCCTGTGTGAGTGAAGAAGCTTGAGACAAAATGACAGAATAGTGAAGCGAATGAACGTGGGAGAGGCTGCACAGTCAGACAGATATATATATATAAAAAAAAAAGACAACACACAAACATGGCAGCTCTGTGGAAATAACTGTGATTTGGTGTTAAAATCACTGTCGGCTGCGGCACAAGGAAGAAATCACAGATAAAAGGTTCCCTTCCCTCGCAGCACCGTAAATTGTATGTTTGTTTTCAGTTTTTGCTGATCTGATGCTCACTTTCTGCAGGTTGTGCCTCATCATCTTCCGCAGGTGCTCAAATAGAGTCACTCTGTCCTTCTTTCTCCTTCAGCCGGTCCCCACCAGCCCCACCAGCACCTCCCCTACACCCGGTGGAACTTTGGGCATGTCCAAAATGGACGCCCCCAGCATGCAGGACGTCTATATCCTCTCTCCCGTCTCTGGACTCTACAGCACCAGGTCAGATGTTTGCACACACAGATGTTTGATGATGGTGATTATGTTGATTATTATGATCCCGTTGATGACACTGATGATGGCGCTGATGACAGCGATGATGACAACTCTGCTCTCCCCAAGGGAGGAGATGGGTCTGATGTCATGCGACGACATCAGCCGCTACAGCGTGAGCTCCCAGTCCGGCTCTAAAGGTTCAGAGGCAGTCAGCTACTACCTGGATCAGGACAGCGGTCAGTTCTTCTCCCTTTTGGAGGGAGATGGACCCCCAGGGCCCGACTACGACAGGGGTCGCAACACGGGGGTTCGCCGGCGGGATAAGACCCCCACCCATGGTAAGACGTAGAGCGCAATTCATCGGTGTGAATGGGGGCGCTTGTTTTGTAAAACAGCATGATCTCTCCCACCAGTTTTCTCACCTTTTTTCTCAGAACTCCTCCTTGTGTGTTCATCACTCGCTTCATGCCTCTGCTTCTTTGTGTCTTTACCTCACGTGCACACGTCCCAAAAACACTGATCACATGCCAGAGGGTCAGTCCACAAACACTGTCTCCAGCTCCCTGTCTGCCCCACCACCTTGTGTCACCTTTGTCCGAGGCAGCTTCTCCGACATCCTGTACCTACGTGAAAGACTCTCAAGGGGCCTATGATGTTCAAGGCGAGGGTCATGTGACAGGCAGCCTTTCTACCTATTACTTTTGCTGTAAATCTACTGTACTGTACGCAGGCACTACATGGAGTAGCACCAGACAAAGCTGTGCTTGAAAGGTGGAAAAGAAAACATTTAATCAGATTTTAAAAACACATTTAAAGCTACGCAAATCAATATTTTTGCCCGACCCTGGTCCTGTGCGGATCTACTGAGCTTTTTAGCCTCTTTTAGCTCAGTGTTTTGGATTTCAGCCGCATCAGGCAGCTGTCTTCAACCAAAAAGGCACTGATAAACTGACTGTTAACCCACTGTATGCTACCTGCCTCGCAACAAACAGCAAAGAGACAAAATTACTATGGCTAGCTGGTAAACATAGCGAGAATTTAGCCACCAAAGAACCAGATATTTCCGTCAGGACCTGGTTGAGACTGAACCAGAACAAAGTGGAGTGAATATTAGATTTACATTGGTTGGGTCGCGACAAACGTGACTTATAATGAATGCTAATCTTGTACTGTGTGTGCTGGATGTCCAAATTGGTGATTGTTTGCTAACTCATTAACCATAACAACTTCAAAATTTAACAAAAAATAATGTGTGTTTTTAATTTATTCTGCCTCTGCACTGGCTAAAAAAATCATCCAAGGCATCTTCAAGGAAACTTTTAATAGAGGATACTCTCTAATTTCTCTATCATAGTTCTACTACCACAGAGTTTTTCTTTGACGTGTTGACGGGAGGCCCGGCAGAATATTCAAAATATCTGACTGGAGAAATGTGATAATGAAGAAGGCACAGCTCGAACACACAGCAGTCATTTCAATCAATAGCATCAGAGCTCCTCAGGATGCATTCAGGCGCAGTATTGAGTGTAGGTCACCTGTAGGTTTTTTTTGGAGTTTACAGTGAGTAGAAAACGACCTAAACGAGGCCATGTGACCTTCGCCTTCATGTCATCGCTGTCCCTCAGGAGTCTCCTGTCCTTTCCCCCTTCACATGCACGCACTTTGTCTCGCCTGTCCACCTCCCTCAGCTGTCTCCCACGCTGTCTCTCAGTCACCTCCTTCCCAGCGACACCCCAGCTCCCCACCCCCAACACCTCCCCAGACGACTCTCTGACTGCTGATTGGTCGTTCCAGGTGACCTCAGGCCTGTTTCCATGCCTCCCGAATATAACTGGATGGCCGAGGCCAAGGAACCCAGCATGGGAAAGAGAGGGAGCCGAGGTACACACACACACACAAACACACATACGCAGAAAAACACAGGCCCTCACACACTTAACATAAACTGGTTGGACTGGTGCCGTGCTTTTGCTCCATACATTTCAGCTCATCCTCTGGTTATCCATGGTGGTGTGGTTGTGTGAGGATACATATCTGCCAGGTATGTATCTGGCAGAGCGACAAGTAAACATAAATGCAAGGAAATTGCATTTATACAGCCGCTCGTGAAATGATGGTATTTCTATGTGACCAATTCAAAACAGCTTCACCGTTTTTTCGCGGCGAGACTTGATCTGTATTCGACCGAGGTTCCTCCACTCTACCGTCAGAAAGTCCATGAATAACATTAAAGCACAATACTACTGTCGGGGTCTGCCTTTCTCCTTCTCTTTCTCTCACTCACCTTTTTTTTTAGATTTTCCACATTTAGGTATATGGATAATAAACAAATTAGGTGAGAAGCTTTTCCTGTCTGGAGCTAAAGCAGATTAAAACTTTCTGTGACTGACAAGATTTAGCAGTCGAGCCCTCCAAATCAGCATAATCATTGCAAACAGATTAGCTGTATGTCCTCAGCTGTGGGTCCATATCAGATACTACAGCTCTGAGGCACTTTTATCCTTTTCTCTGTTGGCTTTTTATCTGTAAGGGTCTATTCACCCTCATCTGTTTCCACTCTGGGGTTCTCCCTCGACTCTATGACGCTATCTCCCCCCCTCTGTGGTTTTTTTCCCCTCTGTCTGTCATCTTTACTGTTGAGCCTGTCCATCCTCCTCTAACTGCTCCATCCCTCTACACCCTTCCCTTCCCCAATCCCCACAGATTCAGACAACTCCCTGCTGCGTTACCTTAGCGACGACAAGATCCTGGTGATCGAGGAGGAGCCCGAGGGTCTGGGCAGAGAGAGTCGGCGGGATTCCACCAGACGCTCCCGGCGCAAGAGCCGCAATCCCAGCAGCCCTAGCTTTCCCATCAGCCCCTCCATGCTGTCCTCCACCCTGCGCCTAGACCAGCCACCTGATGCTTTGCCTGTATGTACACAGACTCTTAAATAGGGGTTTTAACCTTTTTACACATCAGTAAATCATATTATTTTAATGTGTTTTACTATCTATCTATCTCAGTACCGCACCAAATGTGTGTCACTCTTAAACTAATATTAGTCTCCAGGTGTAATGCTGTGCTTACACCTGTTTGGGTAATATTTACTACAAACTGCAGAACCCAGATGTTTTAGGAAATCATTAAGCCTGATTATCAATAAGAAAAATATAGAATAATGCCAACCTTTTTTCTTTTTTCTTTAACTTGACTTGTTTCAACAGATCAAATGGAGCTAGTTTGAACTACTTTATATACAGTTAGTTATACAGGTAGTTTAGTCCAACCTAGGCTTCTCTAGTGTGTCACATGACACATCTCAGGGGTTACGAGATGATTAATACAGTAAGGAAAGAAGAATAAATATGTTCTGAGTATGTCAGACCAAAGAAGAAAGTGTTATTAACCACCCAGCCAACTTAAAAATATCGACAAGTTAATCTCTAACTCTCTTTAGGACCGCCCACAAAATCCTGGACAGAAAACTGGTGAAAAACTGTTTGAACCTCTAACTCCACGTTTCAGTAATACATCGTTTTCACATGTTTTCAGCATCTGTTTTCCAACATATTCAATGTATTTTGAAAGAAATCTCAGAATTGACTTTACACAGACTTTAACAGCGTGAGTATGTAAAATCTTGATCTGTAACTGTATTTAAATCTTTCCTATTCTCGTCACTGGAGGAAGAGTTTAGGTAGTTAATCATTCAATATGTATTTCTTTGCTTTTAATAGGCCTTTTTTACAGCAGACATTTTAACATGTGTAACTAATAACATTAACAATGACTCCGTTCTTATTCAAGTGTCCCAATCAGCTGTGACAGTGAGACAATACCTGGACTGAAACTGAGGCAGCTAAATGGAACTCAGCAGTCATTAATTTTAATATTCACACCTGTGCTTTTCCTACTGTGACATGTCAAAATGTCTTCTGTGGAAAGATCCATTAGTGGCACTAAAATCATCTTCAAGGCTTTAATCCTGATTGTGCCACTTAGCTAACTGGAATAGAGTTACCTCGCTTCCTCGCTCACGCACACACACACATCTTCTTTCGTCTTACAGTTTATGTGTGTGTCCTCTCAGAGGGGAGCTGTCTGTGGATGGAGGGTAGGTCATGATGTCCACAGGTTCACACACATTGTTTTTGTGTGTGTGTGTGTGTGTGTGTGTCAGGTGTAGGAGACAAAGCAGAGTGAGGATGATCATTGTCATTGCAAGGTTGCCAGCTTCACAGATTATGACTCTCAGACACACCGCTCTGTAACTTTGCCTCTTCTGTCATGTACAAGCGAGTACGCACGCACACACACACACACACACACACACATGCAGAGGCATACACAAACAAACACACACCATCACACAGGAGTGCATTTGTATGCAGGGTAGCCATCTCACGACTCGTCCTAACTCATCCTAATATCCCCCATCTCCTCAGATACGCCTGAGTCTAAATAGGAGTTTATTCTGGACAAACACACACACACACTTGCACGCGTACATGCACACGCACAAACACGTATCCCTGTGATCAGGTGTATGACTCAGCATCAGCTAGACCAATTACAAGCGCGAGTGACAGACTGTGCTTAAAACACGACACAGGCAAACACACACACACACACACACAGAGCACGCTAACAGCTTAGCTAACACCAGCCCTCTCTAACCCTCTCAGCAGCGTGTCTCTCATGGTGGTGACTCATAGCACATGAAGTATACTAACAAGCATACGCTGGCCTTAATGGCCTGCTTTTTTTCCTCCCATCTATCGCTCTCTTTAAATCTTTTCTATCAACACAATACACCAACATTTCAGCCAAAAATATATATATTTTTTGTGAAGTTTCATGTCTTTGTCCAGCACAGTACACAGTAAAGGTATCCTCTAATCATTCATAGCAGAACAAGTACACCCGGCTACTTGTGTTGCATAATGGTAATGTGCCTAATGGCTATGGATTGGGGCCTCCTGACCTTCCCCTGACTCCCTGAGCGTGTGGTGCCTGGTAGACCCATTCATTTATCTTTTTTTGTGTTTTCGTGGGGCAGAGATTAGCAAAAAAGTTCAAGAAAATTCAGTAAAATACATTTTGTTGGGACAATTGTAGTGGTTGTTAAGTTCATGGTAGTCCAAACAGTTAAAATATTTCTATTTCTGTTCGGTTGTGTGATTTGCACTCTTCAATTTTTTGTTCTTTTGGTACAGTTTTGTGTTTGACGCTCTCTACACTTGTATTTTAAGTGTAATTCTTTCCAAAAATAATAGATAAAACATAATAATATTTAGAGATAAATTCAACTGAGAGAATTATTTTTTTGTTTTCTTTTGAAATTTCCTGTAGATATCATGATAATATCATCATTTGGTGTGAAAGCCCTACAATACTAGTAAACTTTACTGATTTTTAAATTTTTAGCTTTCTAGTTTGTTTTTTATTTTCATTTACCTAATTTGTCACTACTTTGCTACTTTGAGTATCTAAAAACTAAATGTATCATCATTTTTATTGTCATTGCTAGTAGCTGTCAGTCAGAGATGTACTGTGTGGTAAAAGGGTAATTTGGAGACATTACTCCTCATGTAAAATTGTCTAAAGGGCTCATATCCAGGCCAATTTATGTTGTATGTTACTGTAAAGAGGGTAACCAGCACTTTACTCAGTGTTACAACAATATGTCTTTTGCAAATTTGCATTAGAAACACTGCCAACCTCTTGTAAAGTGCACGTCAGCTATCTAGGTTGTCAGTACATGTGGGTAACAGTAATACAGAAGAAACCACAGAACATATGATGTGTACAGCCCAGGCAAAAGCCACAGAACACAATCTGCTACAGCCCACAAAGGTGCATAGAGGAAGTGTGTATGTGTGTTTTTTAAAGTTCTTTAATGACGTCTTTTTTTTTCTTCTTCTGTCCTCAGCGAGGTGCGGACACGCTGCGGGCAGACACAACAGACAGGTGAGTTTGTGTTTGTGGTTGTTTGTGGTTTGACCACATGCTTGCGATTGATGGAAGGAGTTGTAAGAGTCGTTTGTGGTTACATTCAATCCTGTCTCGTCGTCCTGCAGGTACTCTGGTTCAGGAAGCTCAGGAGCGGCCTCCATGAGGAAGGTAGGACAGGAGACAGTGCTGTGTGTCTCTCAGATGTTTTATAGAATATAATAAAATGTCTTTATTGTCATTGCACCTTAATACAACAAAATTTGCTGTGCAACTCTTATAAAAAAAAAAATATATATATATATATAAATTCTTTATTTGCCTAATTATAAAGTAATGCCAAACACTTTGACTCTGACTCAAACCTCATTTTAATGAAGCAAAAGAGGCTTCCAATTATGCCTGCATCAACAATCTCCACCCAGCCACATCCGTTGTTACATGAAGATTGATTGTGTCCAGATAACAGCTAAACATACAGCCAGACAAGAATAGAAGAGATACCTGAGATTAAATCCATTCAGGACTGTAATAATTAAATAAAAGATAACAGTCGGATGAGGTGAATTGCTTTCCATATTTAGGTTACTGTGACACAGGATGCTGTCTTAGTCACTAGCCCTAGCCTCTCTTCCAAAGCACTATGAGTTGTAGCATAGAGTGAGTCATCTCAGTTGTCTATGAAGAAATATTTATTCAGCTTTATTGTCATGTTCAGCTGTGTCGATACCTATAGCCGACTCACATTAGCTTCTTTGAGATGAGGTAGTGTGCTGCAATTTGCTGACATAATCCAAACACAAAATCTAGATTATGAAGTGAGATTATTTATGTGAATTTTGAAAGAAGAAATAAAACACTCTCCTGTTGCAAATGAGAAGTTATATTCATATTTAGATTAAGAAATAAAAGTTATTACCGTATAACAGACATTACTGAGTTACTAACTTCATGACTTGTTATCATGAAGTTAGTTGTGGCCACAATACTAACTAATTTTAGGCAAAAGTCATGCTAACACGGCTAAAAACAGCAGAAATTACAACCAACATCAGTGGGCTGATTTCATTCCAAAGCCTTTTAATACAATGTGAATGAAAATGTAGCTATAGTAAGTCCTATAATAAGTTCCTACAGTAAGCTAAAAGCACTGAACCCTTTTGATGCAGGTCAGTGTTTTTAAATTACTAAAAGCAGTAGCCAAGGTGATGCAGTTCACGACATCCTGCCATCGCTGTGGTTTTAGTCTCAGTGGCAGACAGCTTTCAGCTCTCCATCACAGGTTTTAGGTCACTTCCTGGCTGAAGCAGTTTTAGTTACAGTGATCCCTCTGCGCCCGTAATCCTCTCCACTGTGTGCCTGATAAAATAAAAATAAGCTAAACATGAATGAGTGAACTGCCTGCAACCTTTCTACGTGCATCAACAACAGCAACCTAGAAAATTTGCCTTTTTCAGAGTTTTTATTTTTTTTTTGCTAACATGTTTTTTCTCTGTCTCCCCTCCAGTCTTTCCATTACACCTCTCTAAGAACGAAAACCAAAAAGCGAAGTAAAGGTGCATCTTCTCTATGTATCTGTACAGTTCTATCGGTGGATGTGTGCTAGCACAGCTCTCCAGAAAGAGCGAACCTTTAAATGTCATAATATTTAAATGTCTGACAGACTTTCAGGTGCGCACTGTGGTGTGTGACAGTGAGAGGATGAGTTGAGACAAGCTTGATAATAAGACACATTGCTTATGTATGTGAAAAGTCCAGATGCAGAGTGCTTGATGGAAACATTAGTATTGCACACACAGGTGCAATTACACTGCAAAATAAAAAAAAATTGCATTCACAGATGTCGACACCTGTCACAACTAATTGATTTACCTTAATTTATCACTGTCGCTGATGCAAAACTTTTTGTTTGGAGGAATTTTGCTTGCTAATTGCTTCCTCCAGACTTAAACAGTGTCCAGACATTTCGATTTAGTTTGTTATTGCCAGACTGGAACCACTAAATACATGTCTGCTTTACTCATTAGTGTCTTTTTTTTTTTTAGTTTTAACATCATCCTTTCCACTCTCTGCAGGTTCCCTCACTAGTGCCAGTCGAAGGAGAATTTCCTGTAAGGACCTGGGCCACGGTGACTGTGAGGGCTGGCTGTGGAAGAAGAAAGATGCTAAAGGCTACTTCACCCAGAAATGGAGGAAGTACTGGTTTATCCTCAAAGAGTCCTGCCTCTACTGGTACACCAACCAAAACGTAAGGAATCACATTAAACCGTCATTATATTGTGAATGTGAGTGTTCATCGGGTGACAACTTTTCTCCCTGCATCATTTCATTTTTTAACAACTTTAATGACAAAAGAATGTAACACAGTCAGATATTACAGCTTCAACAAAAAAAATACAAAATAGGGGAATTACAGAGGAACTCTGCTGATTTAGCACACTACAGTTTGTCTACTTGTCATGGAGAGTACTACTCAAGTGTAAAATCTGCTGTATAATGAGGCTCTGAAGGGAGCTTCAGAGTCTGAGAAAATAACCCGGAAGATGTCATCAGGGTTATTTTGAGTGTGTGACAGCAGATCTGCATTATAAACTGGAAACACTGACTTTGAAAGCAGAGAAAATTTAACATCTCTCACAAAAGATGCAATTGAGTTGCATCATGGGAATTGTAGGATCCAGTGTTTTGGGGGGCTTTGACCCATACAAAGATCAGATCAGCCCCCCAACTTTTATAAAACTTTTATAACTAGCTGATTAATCGACTCATGTGTCATATGCATTCTGAGCATTTTGACCTCACGCATACACAAAACTTACTGTAAAACCTCAAGATGTAAAGGTTCTGATTAATGAATTGACGATTAATGAAACATTTTTGCAATATTATGAAGAAAAAAAGAACTCACCCAGACCCAAACTGTAAATATGTTGTAAATATAAACTGTAAACTGTAAATGTGTTTATATAACTCAGTTTGTTGGCTACGATAATCATTTCTCGTCTATCTTTTTCATGTGAAGTGGTGAGAGTTTATCCCAGCCTGTGTAAACAACATATGTTGTTTTCATATGCTTGACTACGAGTACTACTATCCCAAATAAAATTGGTATATCAGTATGTATGACATTATGTTCTCTGTTTTGATGATGTACCACCACCCTCCATCTGTCTGTGCCTGCAGGATGAGAAGGCTGAGGGCTTCATCAGCCTCCCAGAGTTCAGAATAGACCGAGCCATAGAGTGCAGACGGAAATTGTGAGTGTCCCTCACATGTCGCCGAAATTACTAATCAAGCACATTTGCTCTCACCCACACAACATGAGCCACAAAAACACTAATCACTCTTCTTTTCCCTGACTGACTGCAGCGCCTTCAAAGCCTGTCATCCCAAAATCAAGAGCTTCTTCTTCGCCACAGATTGTCTTGAGGAAATGAACAGGTGAGAGAGTGGGTGCCTCCGTGAGTCTCCGAGTGCATGTTTGTCTTAATGTGGACAATAGTCAGATGCTGCGGGGACGTCACGTGTTCTTTCATGAATATTTTAACTGAGTAAACCAAGTTTACACAAGGCAACAGCCCACACAACACTGTGCATGAATAAGGCATGAACCTGCCCCTGTGTTGTTAAATGTAGAACTGTGTGTGTGTGTGTGTGTATGTCACGTGTGTTCTTGTGTGAGTGGGAGGTAGTAGGAATATTTGCAAGAGTGCTATCTGATGAGCTCTAATTATCCACACCTCTCCTCAATAACATAGAGAGATAATTGGGGGAGTAATTAACCAGCTATATTTGACTTCCATACTGCATTAGTAGGTTCATGTGTGAAAGCGCTGCTGCACACATTTTCATGTGCATTTGTGTAAATGTGTGTGAATAGGTGGTATCAGGAAATGCCATTATATGTATTAAAAAAATGTATCCTGGCTTTGACGCATTTAAATCTGGAGTTTCCCAGCTTCTGATAAACATATAGGTGTGTTAGACTAATGATGGAGTTAGTGGTTAATGTTTTGGAAAACACAAATATACTTGACCGAATCAGTGCTGCATGTCGCACCCCGATAGTTCCTGTGCCATTTGAAAATACTATCCAGGAGCAGAGAGGTTTTTTGGGGTAAGATAGCCTCAGAACTAAATTTAGATGCAGGTTGCTCTGGTTGAAACACGGGTGAAGTTCCTAAAAAGGTTCCTGGCGCCTTGGGAAAGTTCTTGCAGTGAAAAGAGCACGAAACAGTCAGGAAGACTCAGATAATCAGAAGCCACACCAAAGACTGAATTCAAGGGGAGACAAAACTGCTGCTCAAAACTGGCGTTATTCTGATTTTAGACCAAGACTAAAACTGGCAATGTCTTCACTCACGCATCTCTCAGTACTTTCTGACTCTCTCTGGCTCTCGGCCTGTAGCCCATTTGTTCCTAATGAAGATGTAAACCCTGGGAAACATCTCTCAAATATATAGTTTTATTTTTTTTTAAAGGCTTATTCATTTCCTACAACAGCTGGGTACTGTAGTTTTTTTTAGCAAACATGACTCAAACAGGAGGAAACAGTGCATTTGTTGGGGGACTATTTTCAGGCGCAGATTAATACACATTTGCCCTGGGGTCGACTCAGAATACACAACATGTTCATCTTCGTGAATGAACATGTCAGCTAGTCCAACAGTGCGGCTCACTGATGTGTTTTTAATAGATTTTGGACAACAGAGGAATAAGCTACATCACGCTTTGGTTACACTTGTTAATGGATCGAGTTGCTTCCCGTAGCGTGCTCTTCCGAGTATGATGAGTTTCCTGTTCGTCACGCACAGACTGGGCCTCTATTCTTAGTAGTGACCTTATTATTAGGTGTCTGCAGAGAGTCACAGGACAAGCCGGGATCTGCAATGAGACAGACAGACAGAGAGAGAGATGGGATAAGGACAGGAAGCGTGCATGCAGAGAAAGATTTTATTTGAGGACTGAGGATTGTCTCTTTCTACATCCATCTCTCTAATGATCTTTTCTCTGCTCATAAGAGGAGATTATTTAAAAGTTATTTATTCATCACCTACCATTTAATAAAGTATAACCTGTCCTTTCTTCTCCTCCATTCCTCTGATGCCTTATGTCACCTCTCACCTCTCCTTTGCTTCCTTCCTTGAAGGTGGATGAACCGTCTGGGGCTTGCCGCTATTGGCTACACACCAGATGACAAGGTGCCACGCCCGGATGAAGGTGAGACGGATTCACTTGGCGCGATATGACCGACTTGTCCATGAGTTGCTAACGTGTAACCGTGTGTGTCTGTCTGTCCGTTCATCAGACTACTGGAGCGAGAGCGATCAGGACGAGGTCGATGGCTCAATGACGCTCAAACAGGAGGGACCCTCATCTCTGTGTGATACTTATCACCGCACACCATCAGTAAGTACACACACACACAACATTTTCTTTGCAGTGTTTCATTCTGATAGAATATTTTATTCTTAAAAGCCCCACAGTTTTCAGAGCTGCATAGACCAGAGTTCTCAGCATTAATAAAACATCAGAGTGTGAGAGTATCTGGTTCAGTAAGCAGCCAAGACCATCACTTCTCTGTGTTCTGCTGCCAGAACTCGTTTACAATCAGACCTCTAGATGGCGACACTGCTCATTACATCTCTTAAAGATGATCTAACACTGAAATACACTTTTACTCGAAGATGTTCAGACATGCACATTAAGGTCCGGAGGCCTTCGTACCATGTTTTCTGCCATCATCTGCCATCTCATTGCTTTTTTGCGCTCATCTTTTGCTCTCATTTTTGCTTTCCTCTCCTTCTTTCTTCTCCTTTTGTCTCTCCGTCCTCACACGCCTCCACCTTCTCCTTGTTTTGCGGCACACCTTTTCCTTGTATCTGTGCTCACATTTATCTATCCCTCCTCACACTTCCCGTACTAACCAACCCCCCCGTTCACCTCTCAGACCCTTCAGGCTAACCTCCTTCACAGTTATGATCAGTTGCCACGCTCAGTCAGCTCCATGAGCCTCATGCACTCCACTCTGTCCCCACGCCCGCCGTCAATGAGTGCCTCCACCTCCCCCATCCCTCCACAGATGGTCTCTTCCTCCTCCCCTCTCCCACTGCAGGTCAACTCCTCAAGCCCCTTTCCAGAGCCCAAGCACGGGCGACATTTCTCCAGTGAGTCCACGCACTCCCACTCCTCGGCCGAGGACCAGCGTGGAGACAGCATGGGCATGGGCACAGGCACAGGCAGCACCAGTACCCACTCATCAGGCTGCCGCTCCTCTCATCGTGAGCGCCGCTCCTGGCAGGACCTCATTGAGACCCCTCTGACCAGCGCAGGGCTGCACTTCTTGCAGACAGCGCCAGGGGAGAGTGATTACGGAGGCCTAATGGGGAGCATGGCTGGAGAGATGGGTCTGTACGGAGGGCTGGGCAGACAGGGCATGTCCCCAGAGAGACGCAGGCAGGCTACGCTGCCCGTACGGAGACACCACGCCGCGGAGAGGGACAGGGAGCGGGACGGGCCTTCCTCTGGAGCGAGGTCCATACTCGCACAGCCACACACACCGACGCTCTCACAAGCAGCGCAGCCAGAGTCTGCCCAGGAACAGGGACCCGATGCCAGGAAAGCTGTTACACACCTCAGCTCATATGGAGGAGAGGAGTGAGGATGAGGAGGATGAGGGGCAGGCTGCAGATATGCTCCAGGGTGAGGAGGGTAAGGAAATTACACACATTGTGTTTTTATACAAGGAGAGGCAGCAGTATGCACAGAGCAGAACATTTAATGAGGCATGAGTGCAAAAAGCCTCTCTGGTCTTCAGAGGAATAGACCTTTAAGCAACAACTCAGTCAAAAATATTGTGCCACACATTAAAGCTCCCTTAATTAACGATTGTATTATCTCATAAATCACAGGATTGATTATTAACATTGTTGTAATATTTAAAAGTCATAGGTAAACATGGTGTCAGTGGGAAAGGTTGACCTGTATTCGGATCCTTTACTTTATTTAAGACTAACGCACTAAAATTACATCGAACCAGTTAGATTTAGGACATTTTGGGGACTTTTCTGTAATCTTCTTGTGCTTTACCTCGTGAGGTTCCAGAAATTGTTCAAATGAAACAATATGAGGAGGAAAAATTGATTTTCAGTCATCCGTTAAAGAGGCACAAACCAAAAAAGTTTAGAAACCATTGATTGTTTGGCCAATAGGCCTCATAAGGGAACATTTCTATGTTCTTATCCTAAACACTCTTATTGTCCATTTGTGTGGTTTGATATCTGAAATGGTTCAGAAGACACAATGCTGTTTGGAAGTATTTCTGTCATTATTAAACCAAATGATCTGCATTAATTAATCTGCTGATTTGATTATCGATTAATCGATAAACCTTTGGGTCTATAAAAAGTCCGAAAATAGCGAGCCAAAGCCAAAGACCTCTTCAAATTGCTTGTTTTGTTCTACCAACAGTCCTTTTTAAGAACAATAAATCCATTATTGAGATATTTGCAGATTATTTTTCCGTCAGTCGTACTTGATTGATTTATCAATTCTTTCACCTCTATATTAAGCACACCACTATATATATATCCAAATCAAGCTCATTGTGTCATTCTAACAGTGGATCTGACTCTTACCGGTCCTCTCCTGGGTGTCTCAGACCTGCGGGAATTGAGAGTTGACAGCAGAGAGAGGAGGGTGTCAGAGGGAAGGGAGCGGCGGGTGTCGGAGGGCCGCGAGCCGGAGCCTTTGGACGGGCTAGAGCAGCTGTACCGGGCCCTAGAGCAGGCCAATGTGACGGCCCTAGGAGACCCAAAACCCTGTAGCAGGCAGGAGCTTCGACGTTGTTTCACCCAGAGAGCCAGGGACCCTCTGCTCAACGACAGGCTGCACCGGGTCCGAGCCCTTCGCAGCACCTTGAAGGTAGCACAAACAGAAGATTTAAAGAAGAATTACATATGTGAGGATTCTGTGTGGTAACTCCCTGGTGCCTCTTTGCTCCCCTCCCCTCAGGCCAAAGAGTCCGAGCTGGCAGTAATCTGTGCTCTCCTGGAGGACCCTGGCCTGTGCTCCCAGACCTTCAGAGAGTGGAAGCAGTGGCACAGCGAGCTCTACTCAGACATCTGCCAGCTCAGTCCGGGCACCAACGGTCAGGACGACCTCTCCCCGCTGGGCGCACCTCTCATGACCCACACACACTCCTTCATTGAGACACACGTGTGAGAAAGAGAAGAGAAGCAAAGACTGAACTGATAGACACACACACACACACACACACACACACACACACACGGAGCTTTACATTAGCTGAATCCTGACTCTGAGCACGCACACACACACACACACACACACACACAGGAACACACATTGTAAGATGTGTAAATATCATAGAGGGAACAGTCTGAGACCTGCGTGTATGAACTTTTGATAATCCTGAGGACCCCACAGGGTGCCTATTGCATGCCTGAACAGAAAGCATTAATCTTCCTTTGTCTATGGAACTCAGCATAAACTCCACACGCTTGTCAAGCAAAATGGAAAAAAAGGAGACTTTTTAACATGTTCGTTTCTTTGTATTCTCTTGGTTTTTTGCTATTTTTTTCCTGTTGATTTTAGGGGGCAGGGGGAGCTATGTAGCAGCAATACAGAGGAGAATCCTTTTCACCACAGCACTGTACTACTTTTGTACTGATGAACTTTGCACCCAGAGCCACCAGTTCTCCCCCTTTCTCTCTCTGTCTTGTATTTTTTTTTTCTTTTCTCTCACTGCATATCTCGTTGATTTACAGGGACCTCACTTGTTTATTCCAAGCTGATCTCACGGGACAGTGTGGTGAAAGTTAAGGGCAGTGACTTTTAATGTAAGACTGTGAAAGGTAGCCATCAATGCTGGTTTTATCTGTTTTAGATGAAAACAAGCGAGCACGAGCATTGAAGGGAACCATTGTGCCGGCTAGATGCACACTATTTCAAACTGTGAACTGTTAAGAACAAAACAAAAAAACAACAAAAAAAAAATACAATTTTATCTTCAGAAGGAGGCTCCTCTGATACTCCACTATTCAGTTTGCATTCTCTCTCTCTCTCTCCATCTCTTTCTTTCTTTCTTTCTTTTCCTCTCTCTCTCTCTGTCTCTCTGTGTTTCTGTCCATCTCCTCCTTCTCTTTTCTTAATTGTTCCTTTGTTTCCTCTCTCTCTCTAGTCCTCAAAGACTTGTGTATATGTGTATACTGCTGTGTATACTGATGTAAATGTTTGCGTTCCACTACCACTGTGATATGCTTCTAGAGGTAGCGGAGGGAAGACAGAGAGTATGTATTTGCGTGGGTGCAAAACAATTTCTTTCTTTATTTTCTTTCTTTATTTTTATTTTTATTTTTCTTAAACAGTGAATGCAAGAGCTAGAGAGTTCTTTTCAAAGGAGTCACTCACTACAAAGAATGCACTTTCTATATCTCTATATCTCATTGGCTGCATCACAGGGTCTATGTCTCATCGGCCTCTTTACCATTGCTGTTCAAAATATCAGGTAAAAGCATTTGCCGTCTCATTTTCTAAAGATTTGTGTACAGTCTACAAATATATTTAAACATAGAAGAATATATAAATCTATTTACGTTTTGTGTCATAGATATAATGTAAAGTATGATGTATTCTATGCCAAGGTTTTGCAGTGTCCCCCTCTTCACTCTGTAGATGCAGGGTGTTTAGCAGTTAAACAACTAGGAGGCAGACAACAACAACAACAACAACAACAACAACCACCATCATTGACAGCTGATTGACAGTTTTTAATGGTTTACATCACGGCTGATCCTTCTCCTGGTGATGTGTTGCATGAGAAAAGGCCTGGGACTGTTTTGATTGGACAGGGTAAACTATTGTGGATCATTTGTGTTCTTTTTTTTTTTTACATTTTTTAAAATTTATTTATTATTTTTATTTTCCCTCTTATGATCGCAAGGTAGATTAGACTTGTAGCACATGATACATGCAAACTACTGTTGTTGTACTGTTGAAGAAGAATGACTTTTTATTCATATGTTCATAGATTTGATGTATTCTTCTTCTTCTTTTTCATTAGATAGTGTTTAAAGACACACACTGTACAATAACTGAGGGAGGCATTTTTTTTGCTGCACAGTTACTCGATCTATTGCAGATCCTCCTTTAGCATGCTAACAGGAGGTTTCAATTCGATGTTTTGGTTTACACAGAAAGTCTGACGCGTGTCCAAAGGCTTCACCTGAGAGACGACAGTGAAGTTACTTCTAAAACGAAAGCTATTTCGACATTCCCTCCAAGCGTATAGTTGACACTGGGCAGTCAAAGACCTCTACACTAAATGGTTTGTATAGTCTGTGAAACTCAGATGAATCATTTCATCTGCAATATCAGGCCAAGGACTCAACGGTGCCCCCCAGTGTCGAACACTCTACGAGACATGCGTAGCACCTGCTGCATCCAGCACTATCTGTACTTATTCTTCATATTTTACTGTAATTCTTTGACTGTAGGTTCAGGGTTTTTGTTTTTAATCATGTCACACTGTCGTGAAAATATCAAACACACCCCAGAGATATAGCTCATGTTTTTTTTTGTTTTTTTCAATGGTTAATTTGAGAGCACCACAAAGAAACTAAATGATGCAAGCACTTTCCCTGTGCCTCCCAACCCTCTCTTTGGCAACGATGGACTGACTATACTGGTGATCCTACACACACACAGCTGTAGAAGAGTTACAATACAGTTTTAGTCTGCAGACCTCTCTACGTTTCTCATCTGTAATGTTGGTCTTCTTTTTCCAACTGCTGCTCTGCTGAGCAGGCGACATACTGTAGATTAAAGAGTGCGAGTTATGATTTGTAGGCACAGACTGTGTTATCCCTCCCAGATCTTTGTGTGTGTAGACCTGCAGAAACAGGCCGAAAAGGGAGATTCCACTGTGTGTTCTTTCAGGGGTGTACACCTCATGGTACATTGCACAGGTGTGTAAGATGTAAGTTGCACTGCGACATTAAAAAAGGAACATATTGCTCTTTTTCAAGGATAATATTAGCTTACTGTTATTCTGTACATTAAACTGACTAAAGATGATATTAAAAAAGAAAGAAAATGACATTTATTCTTCCTAAAGTAGCCTTTTTTGGTTTCATATATATGAATATATATTACAAAAAATACAGATTGTAAACTTAAGTTGTTAAACTTTGACTTCAATAAACTGAATCCTCTGCACTACGAGCTATGTTCTGTTTATGTGTACCTTTTCTTGGATTTACACAAACAGCATTTTGTTCTGCGCTTATGTTTCACGACACAGATGAGCAGATTTCAAATTAAGGGCAGGATCACCTCATAAACTAGAAGGCCATATAATATGTTATGTTCTTGCAGGAGCTAATGTCTCTGAGCAAAGTGAACCCTTACCTGCCATCTTCATGAGCAAATAAGAGTGACTAATATGCATGCACTGCTATGCATCCACCCATGGCATCCATCCATTATCTATGCCCACTTACGCTGTGCAGATTTACGCAAGGGAAGAGGCTAATCGTTGCTAGAGACATATCTATAAATGTAGTTTTTAGGATGACTCTTAATCTCTTAGGGGTCCACAGTGCAAAAAAATGGCTGCTGTGACCTTTTTCTAACCCCCTACCTATACTGCACTCTGTTCAGTGTGTCTGTGTCCTATCCAGGTCCCCATCAAATCTACTGCAACTAGTGCATTGTACCATGTTGCAACAATACTTAGCTTGTGGTGGATATATGGCCTTTCTGTGTTTGCATGTCCCCCCAGCATCTTTCCCACAGTCCAAAGACATGCAGTTAAGAGATGTCCTGTGATGAACTACAAACTTGTCCAGGGTGTACCCTACCTCTTGCCCACTGTCAGCTGGAATAGGGCCCAGCTCCAGCAACCCTGATAAGGATAAGCGGTAACAGAAAATGGATGGATTCTCTTAAAACTTTGACACAGTCCTTCTACAAGACATGGCCACAATAATACCAGTTCGGATTACCAAAACAATCAGACTTTAATCTGGAGCTTTTGGAGGCCCTTTGCATGTGTTGTCCCTTGGCAGTTGCTTTGCCTTGCCCCTAATAAACCACTATATGTCACAAACGATTGTCTGTGGAGGTTCTCAGACATCCGGGTCATCTTTCTTCAAAAAGGGTTGAATCTGAAAGGAAGCTATGGACTAGGCTAAATACATACCATCAGTCAGAGCTGAAGAAGCCTCTTGGATGAGAGGCGTAACGTCTTCATGAATCTACAACCAACCAACCAATCTTCTAGAAGAAAATCACAAACAATTGCTTTACATGTGAAATTGCAGTCATAGTTTCAGAACTTATTCAACATTTATTCTCAATATAGATAAAAAGCATGGTGGTGCAGTGGTTAGCAGCTTAATTGGTGACTCTAAATTGCCTGTTTGTCTCTATGTGCCCTGTTATGACTTGTCCAGGGTGTACCCCACCTCTCGCCCTTGGGATAGGCTCCAGCCCCACCGTGACTATTATCATTGAAACACTGACATGTAAGCTAAAATGTTGCAGGAGGTTCAGTTGGAGCTCTTTGAATGTCTTTGTGTGCTTTATAACAACATGAGACCTGTTTTATACATTTATCCTCTGAGTGGTATGTAAAGTATTAAGTATAAAGCTAAGCATCAAAGAAACAAAGGCAAAAGTACCTTAATTATACTTAAATAAGCCATTAAGTAATTTATACTTAATACTTAAAACTTAATACAGTATGTTAACTACATTTACTGACTATTTGGGGTAAGCGAAAGGGTGTACCCTGTCTCTCGCCCCTGTCTCTCGCTGGGATAAGCTCCAGCCCCACTCTGACCCTGATGAGGATAAGTGGTTCGATGGATAGATATCAATAAAAAATTAAATGTGAAAAGATAACGTCCATGCTATTTTACAAAACAACAGCTGAGATCTGGAGAACACTGTGTGAACATGCCTGGTATATGAGATCACCATAAGTACCAGGCAGACAGGCAGGCATGTTGCAGGATCCTCTTCAGTCCATTAGGTGGCGGTAGCGTACCGTGGTTTGGACCGTTAACTTGGCAGCGGCGACTCAGAGAGCCCAAAGAAGAAGGAGGAGCGCTGTCATGGCGGCCAAGGTGAACGCTTGACATTTCTTTCTTGAAAGTTTTTCTGTGTTTCGTGTGATTATTATCAATGAATGGAGGCGGTGTAACGTTAACGGTCAACTGTCAGGGAGCCGTTAATTCAAACATAAACTGACTGTCACGTTCCCGCCAGTTAACGCTGCGCTGCACGAGAGTAGCTGTGCTAACTGGGTTAGCCTCGCTGAATGGGTCAATGCTAACCAAACAACGTTAGCTGACAGCAGTTTGGGGCTCTGCTCCCACCTTTACCTGTCTCCTGAACACGAATAACAACACGTATTTGTCAACCCTGCCTTCATTAGCCAGTATGCAACCATATAGACAGAATTAAAGGCAACATTACGGTTAATACAGTTAGTTAGCTGAGTTTAAAGAGGTTGTAACTTACCTAAAATAGTCAGTAAATGTAGTTAACATACTGTATTGTAGGTTATACATGCTGTAGCTGTTATTTAAGTACAAATATGTCTCCATTTGTTTGATGCTTAGCTTTATACTGCATATTTTACATAGCAAACAGAGGATAAACATTATAAAACATGACTCACGTTGTTATAAAGTACACAAAGACATTCAAATGAGCTCCAACTGAACCTCCCACGACATTAAAATTCAGCTTACACGTCAGTGTTTCAATGATAACAGGCCATAAATATAATATAGGTGCAAAATCATATAACGGTAAGACTGGGTAAGCAGCATGTGTGCATAATAATAGCTTTAACTTTTAATTCTTTGGTATTACTGTCATATTTATGATCTTTTATGTATATGGAAACCCAGTAGGACTTTACCACAATGTGGTTTTGCTCCATTTGCATGTGATAAGTATCTCTTTCTTCCACCACAGGTCCACATGAGTCATCTGTCTGTCACTGTTGTGCCATGACACTAAAGTTTGCCTTGTACTTTTATCTTGTGCTAGGTGGTGATAGTGGCCGTCCCGGCGGTGCTGGGCATAGCCTCCATTCGTGTGTATACAGAGAGCGAGGCACCCACTGACGGGCTGGTTAAACGAGAAAAGGTACGGCGGTCCCAGAAAGCCAAGTGTGACAGAACTCGGCGCCATTCACCGACCTGTTACATGTCATGATCACATTCTGCCTCTGTCCACAGCTGAACATCTACACCCCCCTGCCCGGGCCTGCCCAGCCTCAGTTTGTTCCAGAGGAGCCCGGTGTTATTCAGAGCGGGTTAAGAACAGCGAGAGAGACCATACAACCATTTTTCCAGGCTGTAAAGGTATTTAGATGATGTGTGTGTGTGTGTGTGTGTGTGAATGTACATCACACCTCTTTCGGCACATGACAAAAGTTTGAAGTGCACAGATGCCACCTTCCTCACAATTACCTCACACTTTCATGTACTCTTTCACACTGCAAACCCCCACACGAGTTAAGTGTCACATAAATGGAACATGAGATTAAATACATCAGTGAGGTGTCTTATCTTGCACCTGCAGTGTTTTCCAGCCCTGATTTCTTTGTTTTTTTTTTGGTTTTGTTCCCCTCGTTTGCGCCTATAGTGCACAATCCCATGTGTTGCAAGCGCTCTGTGCACGTATGATTTTGCAAAGTTCCAGGAGTCAGACAGGAAATAGTTTTTATGCAGTTCAGGCCGCAGCTGTAAGGTTTGCTGCAGGGAGATTTGACAGTTTGATACCGTGGAAGATTGGCAAAAAACCACTTCACACTGACTCAGATGTATCTCTTTCAGTGTTTCGACATAGTTGTGTTCTTGCTGGCCTGTTGTTGTTGTTGTCGTTGTTGATTTCATCTTTGTCTTTTGTTCCTGGCAGGGCGCCTGTTTCTCTGTAAAAAGTGGAAGCATTAATCTATACCATGCAGGAGAGGGTGAGTCAACAGTAGGTACCATAAGGTGTCACATACAACTAATATTCCTCCCTGAAACTCAAAACTGAAATCCCCCCTTTCCTTACAAAGCACTAAGATGGAATCATGTGGCAGATCTCTGATATTACATCCACAGGATGTTTTTGTACATAATAAACTCTTTAAGTTATCAGTACTGACATCCTAAAAACAAAACATCTAAGCCGTCATGGCCTTATTAAATTACTTCTCTGTGTATTGATGCTGCAATATGTAAGTTACATTATTAAAAGGCACACTCTGTGGCATTTGTAGTGGATATGTACCTCAGAAAATATGAGAAAAGCGTCTTATGCAGCTTACTATTCATTAGTGATACTTCTGCACATGATAGTTCTGTTATTATTATTATTATTATTATTATTATTATTATTATTATTATTGCTATTTGTCACTTTTTACTGTTAATACTGCTAGTGCAAAAAAGTTGAGGAAAATAATGGAATATTTGTCGACTCTTTTGCTGTTTTTTCCAGATGTGTTCTATTACTTGAAAGACCCTCCTCCGGAGTTTCTACCCAGATTTGGTACCATCACCATGGCTGGCCTGCTTGGCATGTTCTTGGCACGGAAAGGTAAACTGAGCCCCAGTGACCATGTCGCAAAAATGTGGGCCCGTTGGGGACAATCTGTCTATTTATTAGTACATGCGACACTATCACAGGATATAAAAACAGATCACCATCAGTGCTATAGTCAAGATCACGTAAACAGAGACCAAATCATGACCGAGACCAGAGTGTACAGAGGCCAAGACTTTAATCTCAAAAAAAGGACAAGGGTTGAAGCTATTTCTGTAGAGTCTTCAGCAGCAGCTTCTTCTCCAGCATTCACTTTGTTGTAGTGTGTGTGGAAGGTGGTGGGAGAGGTGACAGCCATCAGCAGAAAACAAAATTCAAATTAGAAACAAGACAAGTTATTAGTTACTTTAGTTATTTTAATTAGTTAAGTTGATTTTTTTTTGTTTTGTTTTTAGTGATGGTGTTAAAAAACAAATAGGAAAATTTAAAGGAAATTTAGTGACATCCCAGCAGTTGCAGTCTTGATCGATCCTGAAATAAAATCCAGATTCCTTTTTTGTCCGAGACATTTCAGTCTGAGACCAACCTTCAAAATAACCAACATCGAGCACTGATTAACATAAATGGTCAATATGTAAGCATAAAATCATCATATATTCATAATATTTTTCAACTTGCTTATGCCAACAACTTCAGCACCAAGGCTCGGTAAATTTTTCAGTACTACTGCCTACGTAATGTTACCACCAAAGTACTTCAGTAACTCTAAGTCGCTGAGTATGAACAATTTATCCAACAATTGTTTTCATTTCATAAAATAAATCCAGTTTAGCAAATGCTTAGTGTTTAGTTCCATCTTAAACTTCATCTTACACAGTCAGAACCTGAACAAAGTAAAAGTAAACACGATCAAATCTTTGATACTGCGTGCTAAATAACTAATTAGATACCGAGTGTTATGGGAATTTTTTCAAGAGTGACCCTTCAATAAGAAAGACTGGATTCAAAGCATCAAAGTTTAAGTTGAATTTATTATTCTTGTACAAGAAGGAGCAACAGACAGAAGTGGTTACAGAGAAAAAGGCTCCATGAAGAGCCTTGGCAGTTAGTTCTTATACACTCTCTAATGGGCTGTCTCGGACACCTCCCCATAGATACAGGTAACGTCATAACGTCTTTTTTAGTTCTCTGATCAGTAACCAACAGGATGTTCCTCAACTTAATTTATAGTTGAACTTAATCTCTCCCTGCCAGCCTCAGCAAAACAAAGAGAAAAAGGGAAATTCATACGAGACATGCAAAAAACAGGATACACACATTGTATGAATTAAAAACACCTGGACTCCAGTATATTCCTAATTTTTATAACACCGAGGTACATCTGTAATGATCAGAGAACTTGTTTTCATTCTTTGGCAACCATCTAATATTTCCCTGTGCACCATCATAGACTTGGAGATTGTTTTGTAAATTGTCAATATGTAATATTTGAAAGAGGCTATTTCGCATTAATAAAAAAGGAATTACCGTGATTCTGCTGGAATAAAACAGTAGCGTGCAAGCTAGCTCGGCGCCTCTATTTATTATGTATAACTGTGTGGTAATACAACGGCTACGCCTAATGAATAAATCATCACATATTTTTGTTTATGTTTGCAGCGTTCTCATATTTTGGACTTTTTTCGATTCTCATGCCACCGTGAACGCAGACGTGTTATGGTGAAAGCGTATAGAAAATACATTCCTTGTTTATTTATCCGACAAGTCTTGGAATTAAAGTCGATCACGTTGTATAACATCACAAACCTTTTCGTACAGCAGGTGCACGTATGATACAGTTTCCCACGAAGCCCATTCATCCTGATTTTCACCGAGTCATATGAGACAGATGTCTCACTTGTCTCAAGTTGTAATCACCTTTCTGCTAAACCACAAAGAAAGAAACCGAAGGAACATCGAAGTAAAGTTTCAGTTAGAGTTTTCTCGGCACTCTTTGTTTTTGTCCTCCTCTCCCTGTGGGGAGTCATTTAAATGACATTTAAACATTATTAAATAAATTAATTCCTAATATAGACACCTGTTTGCTAAGCCCAGAAAATGATTGCAAATCTTCGTTGTGGACTTTATTTTTAGGCTCTCGTTTCAAGAGGGTAGCCGTCCTCTGGGTCTGATGAGTGCAGGAGCGTCAGTGTGCTACCCGGCCCAGGCGGTGGCTGTGTTAAAGGTTACACTACTTTTTCAAATGCTGATCTCTCTCTACAAACCTTGTTATTTTCACAACACTGTTAAAAACAGTTTTTTTCTCTTTTCTCTAAAGGTGACGGGTAAGAAGGTTTATGCTGCAGGGAATTGGAGCAAGGCTGCAGTGTCTTCACTGTTCACCCCCAAGCCCCAGGAACTTGTCGCCAAAGAGACTGCTGCTCCACAGGTTAACAGTCATGAAGCGATAACTGCACAGATTTATTAGAATCGATATAAATGTCTGTTAGCAGCTATGTGTGAATAGAAAGTAAAGCTGTTATTACTGTGTGTGTGACTAAAACCAAAACAGTGGTTCACCCCATATATTGGCAACTGTCTTCATCTACATATTTTACGTGCTCAAAAAATCCCTCCTGTCTCTGAATCGATTGTATTCCATTTCCTGTCCTCGCCCTTTCATGATTATTGTGTTTCTGTTACTGCGCTCTTTGCACTTCGTACATTGGCGCTTGGGGATTTTTATGATCTAGAAATCAAAGCATATACTACTTTTAAACTCGCTGTAAGTTCATAAAGTGCTAATGTAAGCCATTACATGTTTTTTCCTCACCAGTCAGTGTAAAAAAATAAAATAAAAATGTAAGCTATTAGTGCCAAAATGTTCAAGAAAATTGTAAAACTAGTGCTCTATTAATTTAAAGATTAAATGTTCTATACTCCTAGTTTTAGTGCATTTAACTAAATGGTGCAATTCATAATAATCATTTTAAATATGAGGAAAGTCTGAACACATTTAAATCTTTATTCTTTAATCTAAATGTTGTTAGGCAGCTACAGTGCCAAATCCAGAGCCGACAGCAGTTGAAGAGGTAAGCTCCAGCACAGTCCAGAGCTCTACAATCCCAGAGATAGAGGTAGAATCAGCTGAGTCTGTTCCTGTCTCTGATGAGCCCGCTGTCACTGTGGTACCAGAGGAGGCGTCATCAGTAACACTCGCAGACATATCCCCCGACCAGACCCCTACAGAGACAAACACAGGTATTAGATATTGATCTTTGTCTGCTGCTTTCTGTCTCTGTCTTTTTTTTTTTTTTTTGTTTGTTTGTACTGATGATTTTCTATATTTTCTCTCCTGTTCAGATCCAGTGGTGCATTCAGTGCCAGCAGAGGCAAAGACCACCACTGAGGAAATACCTGCGCCTGTTGAAAGCGAGGAGCCCTCAGACAAAAAACAAGCAGCAGAGGATGAATCCACTGACGTCAGCACAGCCAAGTCCACGCCGAGCTTAGAACCAGAGACGGTAGAGCCAGCTCCCACGGTGTCCGCTCCATTGGAGTCCACTCCCACAGAGTCCGCTCCATTGGAGTCAGCTCCATTGGAGTCTGCTCCCACAGAGTCCGCTCCAGTGGAGGCCGCTCCAGTGGAGGCTGCTCCAGTAGAGGCTGCTGAAGTCGAGTCTGTTCCTTCCTCTGAAGAACCACCTGCTCCAAAGGCCTCTGAGGAGCCAGCAGGTACCAGAAATATTCTGCCCCGTGATTTCAGAGAACAGAAAGTGCACAAGCATTTAATCTGCTTCCTTGGAAAACAACAGCTGGGTACAGAAGCAGATTTATTTAAATTAAAGATGCAACTGAAGTGTGAAAAAATATGAAAAATGGAGCACAGTTCCACTGAAAGCTCCTAAAACTAAACTTTCTTTCTTTTTATTGATTGCATTACTTCTTGTTAGGACTGATCTGTACAGTACACCCATTTATTGTAGGCTGACAGATTAAATCTTCCCAAATATTATTACTATTAATAATAGTATATTACAGTAGCTTTCAGAGCACATCGATTCATACTGCTGGCCCAGTATTTATGTGTATTTTGACTTCCACAGCAGCAGTTGAATCAGTTGATCCTGAACCTGCTCCTCAACTCGAGATAGCTGCCGCACCACAAGTGGAAGAGACACCAGCCTCAATGCTCACACCACCACCTCCACCACCTCCTCAACAACCTGAAGTAGAAAGCAGCAAAGGTAGAGTGAACTCCTGCTGCACTCACTGCACTGATCCAGTTTGTGAGTTGGCTGTTGACACACACAGACTCACACATACACTGCAATTTTTTCTGAATTGTCTGAATTCCACCAAAATGTGTTGATTTTTGGTTTTGTGGTTTTATGGTTTTAATTATCCAGACTTCAGAGAAGCTGAGATTTGGGTCACTTTCCACCGAGGAGTGTTTTGTGTCACAAGACAGCCTGAAGTACATGAAGAAATAATCAAGGACAGCAGCAGGGATAAACAAACAGCTGCAGCTTTGTTTCTCTAAAAGCAACATTTCATTCAAACTGGTTTTTGAGATTCAGTTTTATAAATATGGACAGCTGTGCACGTGTATTAGTTATTATCAAAAACTAGCAAGTCAACAACAACAACACAAGACACAACATCCAGCTAATATTACTCACTAGTCCAACAGCAAGAAGCCCAGCTCGGCGTCTCTCTTTCAGCCTTTTATTTCATGAAGCTCTCACCGATGACTAAAAGTCAGTCCCACATTTATACATTTGTCTGGCAGCCTCTTGCTTTTTGCCTCTGTCAGGCTGCTGAGCCTGGGCTGCTGAGCCTGGGCTGCATAGCCCGCTTGCCCAGCTCCAGTTCTGGCATGACACCGGCTCTGCTCCCCGTCAGCATTCCCTCATGTCCCGAGCTTGAAACCATCTTCTTCCCTCTGGTCCAAAATGCCTGTGGTACAAACACTAACACCACCCGGTGCTCACGGTGCAGGCAACCAAGTCATTTAAAATCTGTTATTTTATGGTAGAAAACATTCATTGTCATTCACTGTTAGAACACTGCAACTCTCGTCTCATTTTTAACCAAACACATACCATCCTTGGCCTTTGCAGAACTTGTCAATATATTCACAGGTCTTACAGACTGAGGAGTTTTCCCCTGTGCCGTATCCTCCTGTTAGATAGCAAAGAATAATATCCTCCAAATAAAACACGAGAGGAATCTGATGTAATGCTACCACAGTCAACATTTGGATATATGCAGTTTGAAAACGTTACAGTCCAGACAGGCTGGCTTTGACCTGACCAGGAAGATAATGTTATGATGCAACGATCCCATAATGCATAGCAGTGTTTTCTACATCGGAAAAATAATAATAGAATCTGTCTGTTTGCTCCAAATAACCTCACCTAGAAAAATAAATTTCCTGTGGTACCTTACTGCAGATGTCATCAACATGTGGACTCCTGAGACGAGGAAGCAACCGAATACAGTTTTAATATTAATGCTTATAACCAAATATTTATATACAATGTGCTCACATGGATTTCCACATCTTTTTCCTGTGTTGCAACTTCCTGCAAATTCAATGACGGGTAATCAAATTAATTGTAGTCTCAGCTGAACTGGTAAAGACCACACCTAGACACACACACACACACACAAGCACATCCAGATGATTCACAGCTGAGGTCATTCTTGGAGGAGACGTGGTGTGTCTGTGTCAGACACTGTGGCTATGACCCTGGTGCTCTTTTATTTTTGGTTGGTTATTCAATAATTTTATTTAACTCGACCGATGCATGTGTTATCAGTTTTTTTTCTGCTCATGACTTAGATTTTGTTGCATTTCTCTTGCTGCCCTCCAGGTGGCTCTGGTTTCAAGCCAGACCCTGCTATCATGGACTTTGGCCAGTCCACCCCCGAGGATGAAGACCTGTACAGCACACGGAGCTGAGATCCCACAGTACCACGGCGTCAGGAGAAACCTCATTCCAACACTGCCATCTCACATCTCATCCAGATTATCAAACACTATCATGTGTCATTATGCCGTGTGAATAGGTCATTTTGCAAGCAAGCAGAGTTAGAAAGTCTTTCATCAATATTTCCATTCTCGTGTTTTGTTTTTTTTCAACCCACATCATTTATTTTTCCACAGAAAAGGTCCAAGAACATTTGCATTGTAGCAGCGATGCAGTGAATTCCGGTACACAGAACTGTCTGTTTGTTTAAAAAGGACGGAAACCTGGTGAAAAATACGCCCACAACTTTTTACAAGTGTTTTTAATTCTCGGATTGTGATTCACAGATGGCAGATTGTGAAATGTTCTCTCTGTATGTGTCACTTAACAATTAACTGGCTTTTGTGCTACAGCTTTCATTCTCATGAATGCGTGGTGCTTTTATTTATTTGTAATTTAGCCCATTGCGTTGATCAGAGTTCAAAATACCGCCCATGCGCTGGTAATGGTTACACGATGGACGCGTGCTGTTCATTTTGTCACATCAGAAATGATTTTGGTGTTTAAAACCAAAAATAAATCTATATTTTTCTCAATTTCATGTTGCGTCTTGTCAAATATTAAAAAACTTGTCATAATCAGTTGTTATTTATTGTCATGCACAATGGGTGCTGAGCACACACAGACACATTTTGGGTCGTGAATCACATTTCAGACAAATAACTCTGTCTTCTGTCTCTGCAAATAAATTCTGACATAAAGATTCTTTCCTAAAACTTTACTTTTTTTCTGACCCGACAAGTGAAGAATATTTAGCTCTTAAATCATCATCATAATGAGAGATTTAATCTCCAATCACACCTAAACTACATAAACAAAGCCTTCTGTCCTCAGGTACACAAGCCCACCTTTTTCTGTAACTAATGGTAACCAGAACGGTGCACACAGATCTTCAACTTTTGTGTGTGTGTGTCTACAATCTTACTTCACATAAGGATCTCTGTCTTCTTTTTCATCCATATGTTTGTAATTTAGGTTTGCGCCAAACATCAACAGACCATCTTTGCTTATACACAAGGAACAATGTGTGCTCTGCATCTTGAATATTACACTAAAAAGTATTTTCAGAACATCTTAGAGATGTTTCCTTGTCCCACATTGCCACATTTTGCCAAAACTAAACCTAACAACTCGCAGAAATATCTCTAATGATGAGCTGTGGTACAAATTACAGAATTACACGGTGTTGCAAAGTATGTTGCAACATCTGTCTGAGGGAAGTCCAAACAGAATTATTTTCCAGTTATTTTATCAGATGGATTGCCAGAAACTGTTGTACATGTATCATGCTTCCTTCTGACTTTGGTAAAACCTTGATTTTTGTGTTTTTATGAAATATTTCAACAACTACCAGGCAGATGATTGCCAAAAAAGACTGAGAAGACTGCCAGAAAAACTTGTGTACAGACATTCGTGGTTCCCAGAGGATGAATTCTCCTTTAGTGATATCATGACATTACTGTTGTGCCACTGCCAGGTCAACGCTTTCACTTATTCTGTGAAATATCTCAACATCTTATTGGCATAACATTTTGAACGGACATTCATGGTTCCCATTATCCGACTCTTTTTATGGATCACCCCTGTTTTTTTCCCTCTAGTGCCACCTTGAGGTTGGCATGTGTTATGGAGTCAAATACCCAGTTATTAGATGGATTGCCATGACATTCATGTCCCTGTCAGCATGAGTTGTAATCACCTTGGTGATCTTTGACTTTTCATCTGAACACCATCAGGTTAAATTTCATTTACTCTGATTTAAACCCAAATACCTGCAAAACTAAAGACATTCCTGTTAGCCTCAGTTGTACTTTTTGATTGATTTGTGCTAATAAGCAAATGTTGGCATGTCAAAGCACTGAATAAAGATGTTGAACAGATATTCATACCTGCTAAACATCAGCATGTCAACATTTTGAGCGTGTTTGCTGATGTTAGCATTTAGCGCAGAGAGCCAGTATTGCCAGCTGCCCAGCTGTAGACTCCCAAGTTTTTTGTTACTCATTTAATTGAACCAAGTTGTTGCAAGATAAGTCAGATACTGACTCATGAAAAATTAAATGAGGCTTCCTTGGTCAGTATAGTACATGTTGTAAGACTGCTAGTAAATCTGATCCCAAGTGATACAGTGATTGTAGTTTTCCTGAAATGGAAGCATAACAGCACGAATGGACACGTAACAAGGGTGTGTATGTATCCTGGGACTGTCATGTATACTTTAAAGCATTTTTGGTGCCACATGTTTTTGCTTATCTCTGTGAACGCACAGTTTGTACTGAGGTACCATGCTATCTGTTAACATCTTTATAGCTTCTTTATTGCTCCTCGGAGGAACCGGAGCTGCCTGGACCTAATAAACTCTACATGAGGTTGACCAGAGTCATGACCCTTGGGACTTGTGTGTGTGTGTGCGCAGATGCTTGGTCACATATGTGTATAGTAGAGATGTCAGATCAATTGGATGTCAATACTTTCTCATCCTTCCTTCTGTTATACATGGAGAAAAACACATATGGGAATCAGGCTTCGGAGATACAATTTATGCTGCTGGTTTGTGTTGAGGGGTTAAGGGACTCGTGGGCTGTGTGTGACTGTGCTGCTTTTGAGACAAGTACTGCCAAATGTTCTAAAAAAAAAAAAAATCCTCCAAAAACAACTCCGTGTCCTACAGTAATTATCCACCAGCAGAATTAATAAAAGCACATGGAACATATTGACTGAAAATAGAACAAAGCAGAGACAGCAGGAATGCTGCGATCCTTTCTTCTCACATGGATATCTTGTCCCTATAAGCTGAGGGCCAGTGTTGGAGGTTTCAGAACCCCCGTCCGCGCAAGATGTGGTGCTAAGTATAGCCTTGTGTCACCTCTCTCAAGGGTTCCCTACACATGTGGGGCCCCCTTCTTTACAGTATCCCACACAAGCTGCAGCTATGATTATATTCTGAGAAGTAATGTTTGACTGGAGTCTGTCATGTAATCCAGATTTTTTCCTGACCAGCAGAGAGGAAGCAGAGCTAGCAGCCCTGACCTCTCACCTTTTACCCCCATGAGCCAGATTTTCCACAGAGAAACTCGCAAGGGTTATGGTTTTTGGTGCTTATCTTCCCAGGGTCCAGCAAGTGAGGGAGACCCCCGCCGTCAAATAAACACATTGCACATTTATCAGCAAAAAATATAAACATTGTTATGTAAACCATTTAAGAGGGTTTGTGGATACAGTTATATGTTTACTTCGGCACATCTCTTTCTATTTGTGTGGGTTAGTGTGTATACATGCATGATCTTGTCTACACAGTTCCTCTCCTTGTGAGTGAAGATAAAATTAGATGTTTATTCTGTTCAGCAGAAAGATAATGCACACATACATTTGCGCAGACAGCAGCATTTACAGACATCTAATAATTATATAAATATCTTGTTAATGAGTGCAGTGGAAAGAAAAATAGAAGAAACCTTTGACAGTTGCAAATAAATTGAAATGTATTTTAATACAAGGGAAGAAAAAAACAGTGAAAAAATAATTGGCTGGGAGATTGATGTCCAGTACGGGTTGTGATGTAAGTTGAGGTTTGATGCTCTCTGCTCCATCTCTCTCCTTATCTGCTGCCAGTACAGACACTGCCTGTAACTAAATCCCTGTGTTTGGATCATTAGAGAAACACACACACACACTCCCACACATTTTTAACATGTTAATCACTCAGCCACTAAATTTGTGCATCTGGCAACCCCCCAAAATAGAGAGGACAGATTTCCAATTTGGTAGCAGAATTAACACTAACTTGCTTTTACATGCCACGAATGCCATCAAAAAGTGAAACATATCAACGTGTGTGCACTACAAGCCGATTGTATTGATTGTCTGAAGATATGATAAAGTGAGATTGCCCCCTCTAAGTGTTGACAAAGGTCAAAGAATGGCAAACAGTAGTCAAAAGTCTAAAGCCATACTAGCAGCTCTGTGAGGCTGTGCTGTATCTTATCTTAGCATGTTTGCGTGCTAATATGTGCTAATATGTGCTAAATAACAACGTCACAAAGTGCAACTGAGGCTAGGAATGCTTCCAAGTATTTTGTCATAAACTAAAGTACTGGACAAACTAAACTTTTGACCTGATGATGGTGCTAAAATGGTGGAATGACAGATTGACACTGTTGTTAGCATAGCTAAAATGTTACTGTAAAGTAAAGTTACTGCAAAGTAAGCAGTAAGCATCAACCAAAATGCACTTTTTATGATAAAATTCATGCACTCATCATGCAGAATTACCCTCTATGAAAACACTGTTATATTTAATGATTGAATAAGTATTCCTGATGTACACGTAGGATTTTAATCATGTAGCTGGAGGAGGTTGCTATTGTTGGGTAGTTTAATCTGCAAGGGTGCGCCATGATTTTGTATGTTGAATGTCATTACGCAAGGTAACTAGAAGCTAAAAAGTACAATATTTGCTTTGGAAATTTGGTGGAGTGGACTCATAATGTAGCAGAACATGGTACAAATACCTCAAAAAATGTGATTAAATCCACAATACCTGGAGTAAATGCACTCTGTCACTTTCTTCTACTGGATTACAGGGGAACTAAAGGGAGGCAGAGACAGCTCTGTTTTTTTTCTGTCATCTCCTATTTGTGTTGGCCAGCATGACACCATAAATTTCTGTTTTTAGTTGTTGCATGTCATGACTAAGGGCCCTTGGCTTCTCTCCCTCTCCTCGTGTGTATGTGTGTGTCTGAACAACTGTGCATACCCAGCATGCCAGTGGAAGAACATGACATTATGAAGTTTCCATTTTAGAAAGCACAACTATCCCATTTTAACAGTTCTACAACATACAGCACATTCCCAATTTCTCCCATCCCGCAGGAAGGCACCGACGGAGCTCTTCGTTTGCGGCCTTCAAAATCTGCTGCATTCTTGTGTCTCGCCTTCATCCATCATCCTCAGTGTCAGCTTTCCCACGGCTATTAGAACATGTCACATGCTGATAGATACTCAATGGAGCAGAGTGCGCGCACACACGTCTCAACACACATGTAAACAGAGGCGAGCACATTGCGTCGATGCGCGCATGTCAGGCCTTGATTAAGTACATCCAGTTGCACAAGTATTGAAGCATGGATGCACACATGAGCGCGCGCACACACACAGGGAGAGAGGGATGCTCACACCGTTGATCAAAGGAGCTGTGATGTAATCAGTCAGAGCTTTGTACGCATCCCTCATTAACTTTCACCAGAGGCTTTAATGAAAAACCACTGGAGGGAATCTCCGCTTTTCTCTCCTACCTTCCCTCCTCTTTTTCTCCATCTCTCCCTCTCATCTCCTCGTTCACTCCCTGTAGTATCTGCTCGTCCTCCTCCTCATTCGTCTTCAACACTGTGCCTCCCATCTTCTCCCTCTGCTCCAGTGGCAGGCTTGACTTCCGCTGAGACAGAGTAAATATTTCCCATGGCTTATCTGACCGCTGGCAGGACGAATATGACACAAAGTGCGAGGCTCTAATTAACAAACAGGCTGCGTTCTGTGGGTCAGAGGCCCCGATGGGGACAGTTAGGGCCTCACACTTGTGTCTTATTCATTATGGTCAGGTATGACACATGGGTGTAAGTCTGCAGTCAGCGGAGACTAAGCTTTTACTTTGACACACATCTTGACTTGATTTTCTTAGTTTTGGCCTTTTCTGGTAGAGACTCTGGGAGGGAGGGGAAAAAGGAGGGATAGAATGAAAAACAAAAAGTGCAACTTTCTCTCTCTCTCTCTCTCTCTCTCTGCAGGCTGGCTGGTGTCCAGGTACAGTCCAGCCCCCTTGGTGATGATGAAGGTGTGACGTGTAAGCAACTTCGCTTGTTGTGCAATCATAAAGAGGCTCATGGGGGCTATAAGACCCCCAGCCTCATCTGGTTTCTCAGAGCCTTCAGTCTGCTTTCAACACACACACACACACACTCTCTCACACACAGAGGCATGATATGGTCCGGGGTACTCAGCTGTGCAGATTTCTCTTAGAGGGGTCGAGGAGAAATTGTCAAGACATGGACTTTAGCCAAAAGAAGTTTTGAAAACCGCTTGGATTGGACGCTCAAACACTGTAGGTAAAACAAATTCTTTAAATAGAAAACATATTTTAAGTCAGTTTGATGTGATCATGTCTCTGTTTTAATGTGATTTCATGATACATCTACTTTCACTAATTCAAGTGTCTCACCAAAATTATTTCTTGTGCTGGAAGAAGTTATGTGACGATGTAATCTTCTGTATATTACTGATTGTCTCTTTCTATTTGTTGTTATTAATAATGCATTCCGTTGGTGCATTAGATCATAATAGGAGCAGTTTCAGTTACTTTTAAGACTCCCGTGAAACTATTAAAATTAAGTTGACACTTTATTTTCCATCTAAATCATGAATGTTCAAAAAAAAACAAAAAACTTATTTCAGTCATTAATACAAAATAGATGTTTCTGAGGAATCCATTAAGCAGCCAGATTATTACAACCCCTTCATATGTATTTCATTACTGCCCAACCTCACGAATGGTGTAATGTATTTTTGCTGTGATTAGTTATCAAGCACGACAGCTAATAAACAACGGAGCCAAGGAAAGATTGCCGTGTGAGAAAAATGTTTTTGTCCGTAAAAGGCAGCTGAATTGTAAACGCTTTCCTGTATTGTTTTATTTCCAGCTGACCTTGGAAAACTGAAAGGAGGGAAGTCAAAACGTGTGGCGCAAAAATACATCCAGTACCATAATGGCGATCCCAAATGACCTCTCCTTTTTCAACTCCACCTCCTCCTCCTCCCTCTATTCAACAACAGAAGTCTATCAGAACACCTCTGTAGCCCCCTCTGCTCCCCTCTGCACAGATTGGCCTCCGGTACCCGTGACCACAGTCATCCCCGCCATCTACAGCGTTATCTGTGTGCTGGGAACCATCGCCAACGCCCTGGCAGTGTGTGTGTTGGCTCATGCCGGTGCCTCGAGGAGAACTGTAGCAAACACTTTCATGCTGAACCTGTGTGTGTCTGACCTGCTGTTCCTGCTGTCTCTCCCACTGTGGGCCGTCTATTACTCCCGGGGCTACAACTGGCCTTTTGGGTGGATTGCCTGCAAAATCTGCGGTGTGCTCCACAACCTCAATCTCTACGCGTCTATCTTTTTCATCACGAGCATGAGCATGGACCGCTACCTGGCCATCGTGCGTCCGCTTCGTTCCCAGAGTGCCCGAGACCCCAAACGTGCCCGGCTTATGTGCATCCTGATATGGCTACTGGCATTTACTTGTTCAGGTCCAGCCTTGTATCTGAGGGGCACGCACTACCTTGAGGGGCTTGGTGTGGAAGTCTGTGGGATTTCGTATCCCAGTCATAGGTGGTATATGATCTTGACCTGGATGAAGATGGTCCTGGCCTTCCTGTTGCCGCTGCTAGTCATCTCTTGTTGCTACTGTGCTATTGGTAAACATTTGATGGCTGATACAGGGCTGGTAAGAATGAATTTATCACACCACCCCAGCATGCCTTCTTTCAAATCCCAGGAGAGCTGCAGTAAAACAGAGAGACCTCCAACCCCCTGTGTGAGCCCCAGCTCGAGTGCCAGCAGACCTCTGGAGGGCAGGGGGCTGGAGAGAGTGTTGTGGACAGTGGCTGCTGTGGTCATGTCCTTCTTTCTCTGCTGGTTCCCCTTCCACTGTGTGACCTTCTTGGACATGCTGAAGAGCGAGGGCTGGTTGGACAGCTGTTGGATAAACTGGACCATCCAAAACCTCACTCCTCTCACTCTCTGCTTGGGCTTCTCTAACTCGGCCATCAACCCCGTGCTGTACTGCTTCATCGGAAACCATTTCCGTGGCCGTCTCGGGGGCCTCTGCAAAAGCCTGTGTGCTTGTTTGAAGCCCCGTGGGGAAGATCACAGCCAGAAGAGGGGCTCCTTTAGCACCAGGCTGAGCTCCTTCTCTCGAAAACTCAGTGACCTGAAAGACCTGGCGATTGTGGAACCCTGTGGTCCTGCTTAGCCAGCTTCCAGAAAGGAGGCTTTTACTTTCCCTCCACTGGCTTCACACCCCGAAGGGTGATACCAACATCAAGTGACTGCTGAACTCCAATAAGCATGGAGGTGTGAGAGGGAGTTGTTACTATAACTGACAGCAGAGCTCAATGCTGCACTATAAAGAGAGAGAGAGAGAGAAAAAACTAAATGGAGCTGTGGAAAAAAGGGTTTAAAGTTTTGAGGCTTGTTAGCCAAACTATGTAACAAAGAGATAAATTATAAATGTCATGCCTATAATGCCTATAATGCAGCAGACAGCTGTTCAGCAAAAAAAGCTATACAAACCCACTGTATACTACCGTCTCAGTACCAGGCAGCAGACAGACCCAGTTAGACACTAGCTGGTGAACATAGTGAAGCATTTAGCAGCTAAAGAGCCAGATATTTCCCCGAGGAGTAAGTGGAAACCAAAAATAAAGCTGAAAAGAGATTGAATACTGGACGTACATTCACAGGCATGACACAAAAATGATGATGTTACATAAATATGCAACTGTTTGCCAACAAATAAACATGTCTTGGTCAGTGGCTGAGGTGGCAGTTACTTTGCTAAGCTAGGCTAGTTGTATTTCAGTAGGACTAGTTAAGCTGCTACTGTTTTTTTTTTTGTTTGTTTCTTCATCATTGTTGGATTTAGCTACTGCCTCGTTTATATGAGATGTTACATTTAATCGCTAAGATGTTAAATGACAGGAAACAAGTGAGAAGCTAAGGCTAGCTGTGGCTATCTCAGCAGCTAGCTTTAATTTAAAGGTGTGCTTTATTTTTTTTAAGATCTGTTTTTATAGTGTTTTCTATGCAATTCTACATTTCTACATGACATAATTATATTTTATATGTTAAAACAAATGTCAGAAGGTCAGAGTCTGCTCTTAACTCATCTTTGGCTGAATGTGTCTACTGGATTTTGGCTTTGTGGGGCAGAACAGGCCAAAACATGAACAAGATGCAGATATAAAGGGATAATTATTAACCAGTCATAACAATGCTACTTTTACTGTTCTCTTTGGGACCAGATATTAAATGTGTAATCATATAACTTCTACAATGTATTGTATTATTCTGAAAGAACAGTTTAGGGGATGGAAAATTACTGCATTTCTTTGACATAATAAGAAATAAAGTGAAGAATATTTCCCTAAAAGTGCCAATTTCTTTGACTGATATAATAATCCAAAATACATTCTCCTGTTCTTTAATGAAAGATTGTCGAGTTTCACACATGCACTTATTTCGTGAAACTGATTTTTACAGTTTTTACTTTCCTTTTCCAAATCTTACCCTCCAACAGCTGTGACGGAGAGTTTCCCCCACCTGGGAATGAGAGTGCTGGGAGCCTGGCAGATGGACATTCAGTCTCCTCGCTTTTTTTTCCACCCGTCCCAGAATGCCTCTCATGGATTCCGTACATATCAAGGCCAAATATCATAATCTCATACTAATGTCCTTATGATGCATTCCAGTCCAGCCAGTTATGTTGGTCGAGGGAGCCTCCACCTAATCAATGATGTATCTCTGTCTGCTATTTGTGTCTAGTATAGATCCACTGCATTCTGCATTGACCCTGGCCTGTCTGTCTGTGGGCTGAGAGCCAATGGAGTGTGGTGTAATTTAGTTTTGCGCTTGTGAAGGCTGTGGGGTTATCATACACAAAAAGTGGACAATGCTGAACACTTTTGTGTGTTTTTACTTTTAGCTATTTTAGACTCCATGAGGAAGAAAAAACCTGAAAAGACTTCCAGTCCTCTACTTTTAGGCTACTCGCAGTGGTTCAGTCTTCATCAATCTTTAATATTTTGCCACTGGATGGCGCTAAAGTGTTGCAGAAGCAGTGAATGAGATGCCACTGGCTGCCTATCCAGACACAGCCCCAAAGTCCCACCGCTCATGATCTTTCTGAGCCGAGGGGAAAGATGGCTCTGACACAGACTGATGACTCATGTAGGCTACAGTTCTGAATGTACGAAAACCAAAAAAAAAAAAAAAAACCTCAACAGATTCTGCATTTAAGAGAGCTAACCGCTCAAAGACCACACTGAATGCTACAAACATACAGCCTTTCTGAAGGGTCATTTTCAGGAGCGCCTGGCAGTCTGAAGGACTCTATGTGACCATGGTTTGTGAATGAAGAGCAAAGAATAATATGCCTTCAACATTGCTGATGAGTTTCAAACACCAGACGCTGTGCTATCAGCTTGGTAAAATGTGAACGGCACATCACTGCTGCAAACATTCAATATTTTAATCACCAGATTCTTCCATTTGACATAGCAGAACTTGCCGACTGACAGGACAGATTGTAGGATGAGTTTGCTGCAGCTTCACAGTATGTTCATGCACACAGCTTCATTAGCCGATTCCTCACTGTTGTGCAAAGCAGGTGTGAGTGTCCTTGACACACGGTAAATGAGACAGATCAGTGAAATGTGGCTGAGAGCATGTGCTACAAAGAGCAGAGGTGTGATAAGAAAATGTGAGCATATGAGAAACACTTTTAAACTGCAGGTGACAAACGTTTTTTCTTTGATGCCATAAAATGTGGCAGGTAGTATTGATTTAATATGTAATCACTGTATGTTAGTTTCTTCATTTTGCAAGTTTAAGGGGAGAGATATGAAACAAGCTAAGGCAGGTTTTGACAGTTGCAGGAAGTAATGAAGTATATTTACTCAAGTGCTATACTGAGGTACTTCATACTTCTACTTCACAGTGTCTGTAGTTACTACTTTTCAGATTAAGATTGAACATAAAAACACATTATAAACTTAAGTTATTAAAAAGAAAACAGTAGTTTTCAACCTTTTTGGCTCATGACCCTAGTTGCTGTGTTAAACTAGAAAATAATACATTTTAGAAGATTAAATACTAAAAAACTAAAAACTAAAACCACCTCCAGCAGCCGCAGCAGTAAAATGCTGCTTACACAATGATGCATCAATATTAACAATATAATGTAATATATTTCAGTCACAGGGGGGGGGGCTTTCACACTTTAAGATACATTTTGCTGATACTTCTGTACTTTTGATCAAGTAAATAAGTTATTTTTATTGCAGCACTGTCACTCGTAATAGAACATTTCTCATTCATGTATTGGTGCTTTTACTTACTGTAAATAAAGGGTTTGAATACTTCAATCATACTGATTTTTGCACTATAAACCGTGCATCACAATTCATGGTGACTGCAGTGGAAACAGAGTGTAAGCAAAGCTTGCGTTAATAAGAAAACAAAGCAAGGCCTCTAGATAATTGAGCTGGAAAGAGTATAAGTCATTGCATAAGCACAATATACGTTTTCCTGTGAAAAGGGTGATATTGCTTCTTTTTTTTTACCCCTCTCTTGCGCTTTCTATTGTTGTGGAAATGTTCAGTTAGAATCTTTGAAGTTATTTCCTGTCGATTTCCTGAGAGATACACAAAGCCACACTTTTGTGTGTTTGCACAATTGCGTGTATATTGGGTGTGTGTGCACACATGTGTGCGCCTTATAGTGAAAGAGGAAGGCTGAGCACCAAGCCATAAAGGTTAGAGGTTAGAGAGAGCTGCTATCAGTCTTGGTGAGAAACTGGAATATCATAAAGCTGGCTTGCTGAAGCTCAGCCTCCCTAACAAACATTTGAAACAGCGAGAACCGAATATCAAATGAGAGGCTGGACAGCTGCCTTAACTGTGTTCCCAGTCTAGAATATACACAGTGAAGACCAAAAGGCTTGCCTACAGAAAAAAAAAAAGTTGAAGGCGAAAAGACGGCTAGAGCTGGCACTTGAGAACAGAACAAAAAGCAGGTCTAGAGAGGAGCAGTGATGGAAAACCTGCCAGTCTACCACGGACCCATCGGCAAAGAAGAAGGGGAGAGACGGCTTGGGCAGGACGGCCGGGATGGATGCTACCTAGTCCGTAACAGTGACTCTGTGCCGGGTGTCTACTGCCTGTGTGTACTGTGAGTTTTTTTTTCTTTTACTTTCCTTCCTTTTTCAGTGCTCAGCAATAACATCAACATAAAATCCTGTCTTCTACTATGATAGAGCTTATTGATCTCCTCATGTTTAAGGGAAAAAAAAGGCATAAACAAACAAACTGATTAACCAAAAAATGTGGTGGCCTTCTGGTGGAAGAGTCCCACGGGAGCCATAATGGTTGAAAAATACTTATTTCATTAAACTGAACATGAACTGCAGGGTCAAAGTTATTTCTGTATGTTTGCAGGAGCCAGGGATTCGTCTACACTTACAGACTACACAGAGACGACGCAGGCTCATGGGCTGCAGAAGTGAGACATTTTATCTGATTTCTTTTGCTCTTATCCTGTGCTGACTCTTGTGTGCTTGCACCCTAAGACTCTACAGAACCAGCTGCACATCCGCCTTGCTTTGGTTGCCGTTTATTAGTTCTGGAGGTTGTTTTTGTGCCAGTCTAATTCAGCAAGCTGTGAATTTAAGGCAAACATGTTGTTGATTTTTTTTCCAGGGGTGACAGTGCTGAGAAATGGGTGCATTTCTTTTTCCTTGAGCAATAACACCCTGTAAGATAGTCTCCCTCCCCCCAACCCCAACGCCATCCCCAACTCAAATTTAAGACGCCACAGCATCAGCATATACTCCAGAGATGGGAAACGTAGAATTGCATTTGACAGCATTTCTGATGGGATATGTAATTGAGCACTGAGGGTTGGCAAACACCCAGAGATGTGAATGTATAGAGACATCTGAAGGCTCTGTCTCTTGCTGACAACTAAGCTAGATGCTGTTGTAACTACATTTTACCCTTGCTCATTTTTACTGACAGCATCAAGCGAACAGATAGGGGGGAGAAGACTTGAATTACACGAATTTCACTACAAGCTCAATAGCAGTTTACATTATTCATGTGCAATATCAATCACTTTAATGAAATATTCTGGGGAACAGAGGTAACACTTGTGGCCGGAGACAGAAACATCCAAAGTGCTTCGCTGTGGGGAAATGCTTCTCTGCGTTTGATTAAATGATTTCAAAATGCATTCAAAGAACAAGATTTTCACCGTTTCTCACGTCAATGATTGATTGCGCTGAATGAAAACAAATAATCTTTTTTTAAAAAAGGCCTTACTTGACAAAATTATAATACTTTGAAAGGTTTATTGCTCCGTAGTTTAGTGATATTGAATGTTAAACTGACAGCTGTGTGCAAAGTGAAAAAAAAAAAAGATTAAAAATGAAAAATAATGCAAAAACTCCCCGAATGATTCTCGATAAAGTATTTATGGGTTTTGCTTAAGCCAAATGAAAAGTGTCAGATAAGTAAACATAAAACCTTTGTTGCAACAGAAGATGAATTTTAAAGCACATATTTTATTTTGATTCAAGCTACAGATCATTTCTAAAAATGATCTTTGTGTTATTTCAGTTTCATTCAGTCGTGAATAAAGCTGTTGAGATAATGGGACATTTTAAGCATCTTAGATGTCATGCATAAATCCTAAAATAAATGCCTTTTTTTGTTGACTAACAAAATATAAGAAAGCTCAGGGGAATGAATGCTTCCCGAGGCAACTGCAACCAGAATTTTCCTGATTTAGCGTTTAAAGCCCTCGAGTATATTCGCCATCCTTCTCCTGCAGGTTTTTATAGCAATTATAGATTGAATTTCTTTTGCATGGTCTTATTTACTGTTGTGTCTTTTTATGTTCTTAAACACAACCTCAGTGTGGATCAGTGGACCAGATATTTAAGAAATATTATTGACATGATTCCCAGTCCATCCTTTTGTTCAATGCAGTTGTATATCTGCCTCTACTTTAAGCATATCTGATGTCTTTATAAGGTGAATCTGTGAGAGCTTATTTCAAGCCGCTGCTGTCCTGTCCTCTTCATTTCCCCATGGGGTTTGATGTGGAGATGGAGAAGCTGAATTCGTCCCCTTCTTTCTTTCTTGTGTTTCAGACCACTCCTGGTGTGCAGAAACGATATTTCCGGCAAATCAAGAACTTGATAGCAGCTTTCCAGAAGCCAGGACAAGGAATTGCCATGCCTCTGCTCTACCCTGTCACCGCTCAGAGACGGGCACAAACACACACAGAGGCTCAGAAGCCCAGTAATAGCCTGTCACCGACAAACACCAGCCCTTACCTCCACCAGCGGCCACCGCACGCTGCACAGGGACAGAAAAACAGGAACAAGAAGGAGGTGCGGCAAGCTCTTGGTTAGGGGCAAACCCTAACCTCAACAGTGACCTAATTATGAACAAAAAGACTCTGCGTTTTCTGTCTGCTGTTGCATTTTGCGTGATGTGTGACAAGTAAATGTCATTTCTTTCCAATTAACCAGCTCCTCTTTGTTAAATCCTACTCATTTAGGTTCTAGCACTGACTCAGATCTAAGTATCATTCCAGTATCTCTTCTTTTTTCTCTTTCTGTTCTGCACATGCGGCACAGAAAGTGCCTCATAACTTTCAGGGATGTGATGTAAAATATTCAACTGCTGAAACATTAATATCCATTACCGCATACATAAGTTGACAACAAATATTGTGCTCTGTTTTCTTAATGCAATTCGGTTGTGTGAATGGCAAAGAAAATAAATGATATTGGTTGAAATAAACTCTTTTAAATGAGGTCACACATACGCAGCCACACACACCCGAGCCTCCGTCTTGACATATAATGTGGAACAAAAATTCAATTTGACATATTGAAGTACTGATTTCCATGGAGAGAATGCTGACTGCTAGAGAGGGGCGAAAAATCTGTCATTCATCTGATTGACATTACTGGCTCCTCATGAAAAAAATGAGTGAGGGAAGGAGAAAGACAGAGAGAGAGGGGAGAGAGAGAGAGAGAGCGAGCATCCATTCAACCCAGACAATTCTTCAGTGCAGCGGTCTCCTAGCAACCGGACCCTCCATCTTTTCACCGGTGAGATGAGGTTGGACAGTATCTCGCGGAGCATATGGTTTAGAAGGGAAGGTGCATCGCAGCCGATCAGCAGAGTGCTAGTCAGGAACGTATATCACCTGCTCGCAGTCAGAACATATGCATTGTGGGGCTCTGTCATCCGCAGCCCAGGAGAGAAACACAAACAATTAATGGTGGGCAGATGGCGGAGTGAGGGTGGGAGGGAGTGCGAGTGGGGGGATAGGCAGACGGACGGGGAGGTGGATTAGTGGTAGTTAGATTAAAAAAAAAAAAAAAAAGGAAGAAAAAACAAACAAACTTCTTTACTTTTCTTTTTTAACTTTTTTTTTTTTTTGGTGGGGAGAGCGGCTTGGAAGTGGTTCACATGTAGTCTGATTGGCATTTCCTAATGAGAGGAGACAAGCTGTAGAGAACAGCACAGCCAACTCCAGGTCCTGCCCCTTCTGCACTCACCACCCACTCACTGAGCCTCAGCTGTCACATTTCTTTTTCCCTTCCTCTGTGCTTTTTTTTCTTCTTCTTCTCCTCTCTCTCTCTATCTTTTTCCTCCTCCTCCTCCTCCTCCTCCTCCTCCTTCTCCTCTTCCTCTCCATCTTTTTCCTCCTCCTCCTCCTCCTCCTCCTCCTCCTTCTTCCTTCTTACTCTTCTTCTGACAGACGCAGGTTTCTCATGCATATCTCAGTTTGAGCCATAATGATGGGTGATAATGACAGCACAGATTTGAAAGTTACAAACTCCCAGAAACAAGAACAAAGAGCTCACAACAAAATGTGTGGAGGGAAGGCGCAGGCACACAGAGAGGACACACACACGAGAGAGAGAGAGATAGAGCAAACGCAGAGAAAAATAATAAGCGACAATGCCTATGAAATCCCAGGGAGCAATCTGGTAATTCACACATAATAACTTTAATCAGCATTGTAACCCAATAAAGTCAGATTTTTCAGCGAGAATATTTACTATAGCCATGTATAATTCTTTGCAAAAATGTAACTGTTTTTCTATTGATTAACAATACTGACACTTACTTATGAACAACAGAATTTCCAGTTGAGCACTTTTTTCAGTGTGAAAGCACTGGCTATGTACATTCTTGATTTTAGTATACACACTCATACAAACTACTGTTGGAGCACACCAGAGGTGGAAAACCAGGAGAGGCTTCCTTCTCTAAAGGGGAGTGTCAGAGTCGACAAGGCCTCTCTTACACAATATGTAAACGATAGTATATCCGAGGTAAACCATGTAGGAACTCAAATGGCAACCGGAGAGCTCTTGATTTTGAGTCATGAAGAGGATTATTCACTGGCAATCCTAAAGTCTTCATCTCTACAGTTCAGTGAGTCCAAAATGATGAACAGTGTTGAAACAGCAAATGACAGACAGTCAGTCCATCGGTCGGTCGGTGGGTCAGTCAGTCTGTAGGTCGGTCGGTCGGTCCCAGGTCAGTCGGGATACAAAAAGCAAAGCCACAGCCAAACCACACTGCTTGTGCCACTGTTAGAAATTGGAGAAACTGGACGATAATAATAAAATACCATCATTTTGTCACAATTAAAGGCATTTGGAAATCATTTTTTCCCCCAAATCTCTCTTCTTGTTCTTCTTCTGTCGTCGTCTTCTTCTTTTTTTTTCTTTTGATACAGTATAGAAACAGTAGAACAAATCAGAGCAGAGTAGAAACAGGCAGTCTTTGGTGGGGTGGGGGGCTGCTCATGTGTCTCTGTTACCTGCCCCCCACCTCGCTCAGTGTCATAAAGTGGATGTTGGAGGGGCAGTCGGACAGCTCCGGCTGCTGCTCTATAGGCAGGGAGTAGTAGCCGTCGTAACCCTGAACAAGTCCTCCGGACAGCAGCTGCTGCTTCTCCGCTTCGCTCCATGCCCGGCTCCCTGCATCCCCTAATTCCACCCGCTTCCTCTCCTTCTCCCACGCCCCCTCCACCGCTCTCTTCCTCGCCTCCTCCTTCACCCGCGCCCTCTCCTCCTCCTCGTTCCCTCCGTAGCGCACGCACAGGCACAGCGCCCCCTGCTGAAGAGTGATATCAGCGAATCGTCGAGTCCTGCCGTTCACCATGGCGCTCATCTGAGACACGCTCACGTTCACACCGCTCTCCAGGACCCGCCCTCCGACTCCCAAGCCCAGGGCGAGGTCTTCTTCAATTGGCCGGGACTGGAGGAAGTGGTGGGTGTCGCAGCCGTGCACGGTGAAGCTCAGCCCGCTCAGGTGGATGGCGCCGTTTAAAATGGCAGCCACGCGGCGGCTATCCTCACTGGCCACGCCGATGACTTCAGCGCTGACACGGCCGTGGGAGATGGCAAAACGGATGCTGGGGCCGAGAAGAGATGGTCGGGAGGCGAAGGGAGGAGGTCGTGACGGTCTGTGACAAGTTGAGCCAACAGGCTCTGAGACTAGAGGTAACCTCTCCAGGGAGATGAAACTCCTCAGCTGTCTCCGCAGCTCACACTGGATCCCCAAAACCACCTGGAAGAAAAGTACAAGTGGTTAAAAAAATATTACAAATATTATTGAACGCACTTAAAAAATATCATCTGTGACAGCTGATTCTTTCACAGCGGACATTTTGTCATAACAGGGTAAAGCGCAGGTGTATCTAATAAAACATTAATGATGGCTCTGTTTTGTTTGTGTGTGTGCACAATGGATCGTTCTCACTGGAGACATTGCAACGTGTCACGGTAGGAAAAACACAGGTGTAAATAATAAACTTCATGATGGCTGGATTTCAGCTCGCTGCTTCAGTTTCAGGCTCGTGGTGTTCATGCTGGCTCGCTGTCAGTCTGTCATGGCGTACTGGGACGCTTAGCGACACTGTTAAATGTTATTAGTAACACCTGTGCTTTGACTACTATGAAGTCAAAATGTCTGGTGTAAGGGGGCCTACAACAGGCCGTGTTATTTTTGATTTTCTTTGCAAAAATTCTGTCTCCAGGGAAATTAATCACATTTAAGAAGCTGGAAACAGTTAACTTTTTTTTTGTATTTGATAGTGACAGATGACGAGTGACAGGGGCCACAGCAGCAAGGACTGGGCCTTTGTACATGGGGTGCATGCTCTACTGGGTGAGCTGTTAATGTTTGACTTAAGTAACTTAAGTTATGAAAAGTGTTCTACTGTTATCTATTGACTTATTGGTTAGTCTACTAATCATTTCAACTATTTAAGTCACAAAAACATCAGAAGTTTCAGTATGCCATTAAGTCATTATAAAAGAAATAACAGAAATTGTGCAAAATATAATATTATATAATATATATATAATATTTCAAATGCTACTCTTCTAAAACTTTTTTTTATTAATCTAATAATGGCATTTTTTTCCCATTGAGACTTTAATTTCATTTCATTTCATTTTTAATAATAATGATTCAGTAAAAAAGTCCCCTCACGTTTCAGACAAACACATGCCTGCTGCAAATATGACATTGCACTTCCAAATTTGGCTCAAGCTGCCCCATACGCTCAACTGTCAAGTGTGGTTTTATATATTTGGCACATACGCAGTGTTTATATGAGTCATCATAATACGACTCACATCTGAACACGCTACTTAGAGAGGAAAGAGAGAAATAAAATTAAATAAAATAAAAGTATATATTTTTTTTACATATATTTGGCATATACAAAGTGATAATCTAACTAATTAACACAGGAACACATTATTAGAACCTGGTAAAAGCTTTGCTTTGAGCTTCATAGTGTTGGTAAGGTCACCTTGCTCGTGTCCCAGTTCTGTGTCTTGGTCTGAGTCTTCATCAGTTCGTATGTTTGTTCCATTCTGCCTACATCGGGCTTCGGGAAGCCTGGGACAACATTATGAAGCTGGAAGCCAAATAGCTGCAGCCAGCTACCAATGTCTGAACACACACACACACACACACACACACACACACACACACACACACACACACACACACACAGACAGAAGGAGAAAGTTAGAATATAATGTGTATACTGTGAAGCAAACAAAAAGTCATAAGGGCAGGGAAACAACACCTTGTACAGGAAATCACACAATAATATGAGCGTAATATGTGACAGAGGTGCTTCAGCTGACACACAGATTCATTCTGTAATAAACAAATCCTGTTGCAGAAAAACGTGACGGGCCAAATGAATGTTCTATTAACCAGAAGGACATACGCCCCCCACCAACATCCTATATTCATTCTCCTACTCTCCTATTCCATCTCGCTCCCTCGCTTGAGTTTCTATTTTGTCTCTCGGGGAAACAGTATGTTCTTGACAGACAGAGGGAACAAAACATAACAGCCTGTGTTAAAAAACAAGCTGATCAGAGGCATGGCTGTCCTTTCTGTTGCCGGTACATTCTGTCTGTCACATCTTTTGTCTCTGCGACGCAGCTCACCTGTGGTTTGCTGCAAGCCCCGTTCACTCACTCTTTATGGCAGATGTTTCGCGTGTGGGAGTGCGTGGGAGTAGGTGCTGCTGAGTGAAATATCTCTCTGTATCTGTGCGAGAGCCGTATCTTGGCAGCTCATGTGAGTCACTCAGTCACTGATTCAGTGTTGGGAGTTAGAGTGAATGACTGTGTGAATGTATGAATCTCACCTGTAGTAAACTGCGTCACCTCCTCTACTCTCCCGACAGGGCAGTTATTCTTGAAGGCGTACACGTTAAACGGCTTCGGCTCCTTGCTCAGCTCACCCCACAGTTCATGATTGGGCGAAGTCCATCGACCAGCTAGCGTGTCATAATCACGCCTGCCCAAATGGACAAGCCGTGTGAGAGGATCGTACAGGCCCCCGTGGAAGCCGATGACCAGCTGGAAGTCAGGGTTGGTGTCCTGGTAGACCTCGCCATAAGGGGTGTAGAGAATCTCCTTGACCAGTCGCCCCTTGCTAGAGAAAACAGCCCTTGGGCTCCCAACGCTGTCACAGGCTACATAATACTCCTCCCCGCTACTCAGCTCCATGGCGATGAGATGGCCCTGCAGGTCGTAGTACAGCGACGTGATCAGATTGCTGCTGTGGTTGTACAAGTGGCTGACCCTGGTGGGGTTTGACAGATCAGCATAAAAGAACTGCAGCTGCTCGCCCTGGCTGCTCTTGGTGGCCACGCGACGACCAAGCCCATCGTAACGGTACCAAACAGTGTGCTCGGTCACTCTGTTGAAGACGCGGGTCAGCAGGCCGTTGGAGTTGTAGTCAAACAAATCATTCGCTCGCTGTCGGAAGAAGCCGTCGTCATCCACGCTGTACTGCAACTCGCCGAGGTGCGTGATGCGGTCTCTCTGGTCGTAACGCAGCGGTGTTAGCCTGCAATTAAATGAGAATTTAACCACAAATATTAACCACGTGGTAGCACTAGAAGAAAAATCAGGGGTCACTAAAGTTAATAGATTTGATTTCATTGAATAGTTGTTGAGGTAATTCAGCCTAGACAAAAGTTGACCAACTGACATTGGCATCCCAATGCAGGTCAATGCTGCTTGCAAGATCCATAGTAACACACATAGATCTCATAGCAACACACTTGTTTTGACAGTAATGACACATTCCCTGCTGTAAAATGTACTGCTGGTGGGTACTAACTGACTTACCTGGCACTGGTCCCGTGGCTGAGCAGGTTAATGTTCCCGTTGAGGTCGTAGCTGTAGCGCCACTGAGGCCGCTCATTAACCGAGGCACTTTGCAGCTGGCTGTCTGCGTCGTACTCGTAAGTGTAACGCGTCACGTTGCTGTCCACGCCCACCCTGATGTCACAGGTGGTTGTGCGCCCCGCAGAGTCATACTGGATAGTCATCCAGTAGGCGATGGATTTAAGGATCTCATACTGGACCTCTACCACCTGGCCGTAGGAGTTGAATACCTTGGTGTGCTTCATCAGATGGGTGGTGATCACCTAGATGAGACGGATGAGATGGGTTAGACATGCAGCTAAACCAGTCAAGACCACCTAAACCGGGATTGAGTCAAGACCAAGACCAGACCAAGACTTTGAGGAGTCAAGACCAAGACCAGACAACATGTAGGCTATTCTCTATGGGTGAAAAAACAGTTGTCACAGTTAGTATTAACAGATAGAAATGTGATTCCTCTTTGTGCAAGACCGAAACAAGATCGAGTGTAAATATAGTTGAATCTGAAACATGTAAATTTAAGCCTAATGCAGCATTACATGTTTATTGTATAGGCTGAAGATACTTTGGTCTGTTGTTGTTTTGCCTTTTCTATTTTTATTTTTTTATTCTCTATTGTACACTGCTGTAACAAGAGAATTTCCCCGTCGCTGGATAAATCAAGTATAATATAATCTAATCTATTTCAAAGCAGTATTAAAATTTACACAATATAGACATTTAATCACAAAGATGTTATGACAAACGCGTTAGCATTGCTAATATCAAGCTAACGAGTCATGTTTTTGGTCACTTTACAAATCCAAGTCAAATATTCACTCTGCTTTTAGCTTTGTTTTGGTCTCCACCAGCTCCTCTGGGACATATCTGGTTCTTTAGCTGCTAAATGATTAAATCTTACCAGCTAGCAGCTAGCTAACTTTATCTGTCTGTATTTTAGTGATGTGTAGCTAATGATAGCTGTGAGAGTGAACCAAAACAGCAAAGTTATGGGCCATAAAATCAAAACAATGAGCTTAAAGACACTAAAATCGCTTTTGGAGATGTCATAATTCTCTGTGGTTTCATTCCTATGAGCACAATTTCAGGTTATAACTACAAAAAGCATCCTAATTCATGTGCTATATTTTAGTCGACAGTTGTCTGCCTACCTGGTTGAGGTCATAAAAGATGACGCTGAACTTGCCAAACTGCTCGACCCGTCCTGATACATCGACGTAACGATACAGATCGATGGGGAGAGGGGTCTCATTGATGACTGCCTGCATGCTAGTCACTCTGAAGTTGTTGTAGCTGTAGTCAAACCTGGCGTTGACCAAGCCTTCTTCACTAAAGCGGAAGATTTGCCGACTTGTCAGTGGACCTACACAGAAGAATCAGAAACTGATATTTAAACTTCATAAACAAATTAGCATGTTCATGAACTAAACAAATGCCACACATGCATTTGCACACACAGCTCTCACAGTTGGCCACCACGCTACCCATAGGAGCCTGCCTAATTAATTCAAATCAAGGACTAATTCAACATCATTAACACAGACACACGCAGTGCAATCAATTCAATCTTAACTATCCCCACACCTCTATGGCATTTCCAGTGGTGACCTTTAATATGGAGAGATAATGAAATCTAAAGACAATAGCCATGATGGGCCAATGTGCTTCTTAATGTCAGAACATCAACTTTAACAACACCATTCATCACCTCTGCTGCTAGCTACTACGGCTCATCCTCCATTTAGAAAAAGGTCTGCTAATGAAACACCATTATGGTGCTATTTGAGATGACTCTGATTGCAGTTAAAATGACTAAGTGTCTAGCTTTGGAGACTGTAGAGAGCTGGATCAGCATTACATCTTCTATTTTTATTTTCTGTGGAATGTTGATTCTAAACCTGCGTTAATGGGAAAATGGCAGAAGCACTGAGAGTGATGTGAAGGCTTTTCTACAGCCCTAGGGAACTCGCAGTCTGTTCGTCTCGCTTCTCTAGCTGTCACTTCCCCAAGCTGTCATCTTTCCCTCTCCTTTTCTGTTCCTGTTCTCTCACACATACCTTTCTATATCCCTGTCTCTCTTTTTTTTTTTTTGTTGGTCCCTACCCTTCCTTGTCTCCTCTCAAGGGACAATTACCACTATCTCTCCTCTCTCCAAGACTCCGTTTGTTCTGTTGAAATGAGATCAGTTAAAGGAAGGTGAGAGTCTATTCACAGTGAGGGCAAAGTGATAAACACACACATACATACACACGCACACACACACACAGCTGCGCCTCGCAGATTAGTGACACCTGATCTTGGCGAGCCAATCACAACGCTATGTGAAGTGAACCAGCAGCAGAGATGAGAGTGCTGTCAATGACCCTGGAAAGACTGTAACTTGAGGGAATTGGTGAACTGTATTAACAATGACAGTATCCGTACGTATTTGCTGCCACAGCTAAAGGGGGCACATTGATGGTCATGACATTACTGGGTAATACTGCAATTTATGGAGCACAATGTCTTTCTAACTAATTTTCAGAATCAGAAGTGAAACAGCTTTCACATATTTTCACATGCAAGCATGCAAACCAAAGGGCGGTATATCAACGGTGTAGCCCACCTCATATTAACTTTACATACACCCAATTGTTGTCTTGGATCAGTCACTCACGCAAAGGTGTCAAACAGACAGCACAGCTCAGCTCAGAGCTCAGGGGATGGTCTTGTATTTTAGCTGTGGTAGACCGCAGTCTTTTCCACTCAAGCGTGCTTAGCCTTATTCACACTTCTAGCTGTGGCCGCCCCAGAGTCAGATGAAACAACACCACGGCTGACTCAAAGACAGACTACAAAGTTTAATCCCACTCAACAAATCTGGTTGAAGACCTATGATTGTGCAGTCTCGTCACAGTACAGATGCTTTGAGTTACGCCCATAGGACCATTTTCTGCTCTGATAGGTCCTTTTAAATTACTCATTAAAAGACGCCTCATTGCACTCGTAAATATTTTAAGTTTGCGGCTGTCGGCCTGTTTAGAGCTGAGCAAGTGCGTGTGTATATGTACCTGTCTGTCTGTATCGTATGGAGCTTATGAAGCCATTATGGGTGAGATGAATGGTCTTGACAGTGCCAGAGGCGTCGTCGTAAGTGAAGGTCACCAAGGTGGAGTCATAAACCACCTCCGAGAGCCGCGCTGCTGGGGTATACCTTGAAAAAAAAAGAGTAAAATGAAGAAAAGAATAATTTATAGAACAGGTGACAAATAAGTTGTGTCAGAGAGTGTGAACTAAAATGCTATTTAAAAACAAATAAATAAAAATAGTAAAACATTTGAACTAATATAAGTAAACATGCTGTACCTCATGAATAATACAAAGATCCCTTTGGCCATAAAAGAACAAGTTGCATCATCCTTCAACATTTCATCAAAATCAGAGCGGCAGCTGTGGCAGTTATGGCCTTTCAAACCTTGAAAATGGGACCGTTTATTATACTGTAGTGTCCCCATCCAGCCAATGAGTATTAAAAATGTTAAATGCCAGAACACTGCCCGAATCAGTCCTCCAACTTTCATCAAAATCAGATCAGTGGTGTCTGACATAGTATGATGATAAAAAATTTGACCTTTAATCAGTCTCCCCATTAGTCCAATCAGTGTAATTTGTAAGGACAGCTGTGTGTGTGGCACGTTTTGTGTCAGATAGAGCTCTAATAGGGCTTTTAAATTTCTGAGATAAGCCTTTAATTATAGCATCTTCATCAAGCCAATCAGTGTTATGTTTTTATATGGCTGACTATAGTGCCAAGATGCATAAATGCCTCCAAGTTTCATAAAAATCAAACCCGTGGTGTCGCCAATGTCACCTCTTCCACACTGCATTGCCTCCCTAAATTAACTGATAAAACCAACAGGCAGTAATGTTCCTGTGAACTGTGTCGTACCTGTAGATGACACCACGTCCTGTTCCCAAGTACTGAGTCCTCAGCAGCCGCCCGTCCAGGGTGTAGTCCTGCATGAAGGAGGACTGGCTGTCAGGCGGGGTGTATATGTTCCTGTAGTAACCAATGGACAGGAGCGACTGCAGGGTGTGCTTCACCATGCTGGGCATCGTCACAGCAACCAGACGGTCGGTTTGGTCGTATTCAAAGACGTAGCGCCGCTGGCTGTGCAGGAGGAGCATAATGGACTGCAGGAACACAGACAGGTGCACAGCAGAGTTATTATACGGTAGCTCTCTGGTTTGATGAGTTTTTTTCTTCGTCTGTCTGGTGTATTTTTTCTGTTTCAATGCCATTCGGCAAAAGTTGTTTACTTGCACTTCATAAACAACCTTGGTTTTAGACAGGACCAATGATTTTCCAGTTGAAGGCTGGTTAATTCTTAAAATTCAGGGTAAAAATGAAACACAACAAACAAAAAAAGGAAACTGTTCTGCGTTTGAACATGGCAGCAACAATTTGGTTTACTGTTTAATTAAGATTTTACTGTTCAGGCACCCACGTTACTCCCTAAGCTGGATCTGCAGAGTGTTTGAACTGCAGTAAGACAATGTTGTGTAAAAATACCTTTCTATTTAACTGTAAGGTACTGTATATTATTAATGTATTAATAATACATGCAGGTATAATTAATTCCCAGGTGGTTCTGTAATATAAGCTCGTTTAATTTTGTCTTAGACAAAAAGCTGACACTAAATATATTTCAGGCTGAATATCATTCTATTAAATATTACAATTAATTTCAAGGATGGAAATTATAGCTTCTGGTAGCTTTCACGCTTGTCACACACTTAAAGGAACATGCTTCTTTGAATGTTTTATTCCCTTTTACTAAAAATTACATGAACTGTACATTATTTCTAATTCACGGCACCGAGAGTGTTTACTGTAAAACCCACTTTCAGGAAACCACTGTTTTCTTGAGGTTACAGCTGCAGTGTAAAGTGCAGATTAATTTACAAAGTGCAAAATAAGTGAACTCTGAAATAAAATGTAAAGCAGTCTTCGCTCTGCAAAGTGATTTTTTTTTTATAGTTTTAAAATGAATGAAAACCTATGGCTGCCTTAAAGGGATGAAAAACACATTAAAACATTGTTAGTAGTATAGTACAGTAAATGATTGTACTGTTTTTTTTTAACTTTCATGTCACATAACTGAGATACATTTCATACTTTAGTTGTTAGTTTTGGTTTCAGGTAACTGCAATAACCTTGAAGCAGCGAACAAGGGAAGTGCAAGTGTCTTAAAACAGCAAAGACAAAAACAGGCAGACCTGAAGCCATCAAATAAATCTCAGCACGATACAAAGAGAAACTGTCTATCACATCCCACCTGAGCAGGTTTTCTATAACCACTTCTCTTACTCTGTCTGCGTATGTATAGCTCCAGATCTTGCCATTGACCCAGGCTCTGGACACCACCCTGTCGTTCTCGTACTCCAGGCGCTCAGACCAATCTCCACGGTAGATGGCAGACAGCAGTCCTCCACCAGAGTAGCTGATGTTTACTTCAGTGTATTTGCTACTGGGGGACCAGACCACAGGCCGGCCCAGTGAGTCATACTGAATGTGGAGGGTGAACTTTCTGTGGTCATCGTAGATCTTCCCTACTCTGGTGCTCTGATCAAAGTCTATAGACAGCAGGTTCCTGTTATGTGCCTGAAAACAGAATCAGCAAAATATCAGCTAGAGGTAGAAAAAAAATAAATAACTTTTTCATTTTATTGCTTCATAATTATCATAAATCCCACACACATGCAAATAGAAATGAAATGGCTTGTCTGAGACAAGCAGAGATAAATTAATTGTGACATTTAGAGAAAACTGGACCTGCACAATAACAATAAATTGCCTCGTGAAAAAGTGAGGAAGCGAGTCCTGGGGATTGCTAATTAATTAGTGCACATCAGACAAAATGTCCTTTTCCATTTCCATGAAATATTCTGTTTGCGTGGTGTACTTTATGTGCCGAAGAAAGAAAGAATAGGTGTTTCAGGTGACGTGTGATTTGTGGAAAGTACAGCTCATTTTGACCGATCAGCCCCCCTTCAGTGACGTTGATCATTAGTCAAAACGTCACATTTTTGTAACACCACACCACACTTTTAGGGCGGGTATAAAAGTCAGATTTCACAAGATTTGTTTATCTCAGTGTACGTGGAGGATGTGGCAGAGATTATGTAATCTGACCTACTCACGTAGGCTTCCATTGTTATTGCCTGGTGTTGTTGATGTTAGTTCAGTGGAGTTTGGTTTTCTATATTGTCTTATATAGCTTGAGAATAAGTTGATGATTTAGTATTTTACCCTGAGCCTGCGTTCATAAGTGCTGTAGTTGGTCTTGCTCTGTTCCTTCCTCTGCCTCCACTCTATCAGGCTGGGTGCGTGATCTCCAGGCAGGCTGATGTTGCAGCGGCTGGCAGTGGGACTGACACCTCCACCGACGCCTCCAGGTAGGAGGGGCTCCGTGCTGAGGGACAGCTCCATCCCACTCGCCAGTGATACAAGGAACGAGCCATCGGCACTAACTCTGTACGAACTCTGAGCATGGTCTGGGGAGGTGGGGGGCAGATGGGAACAGAGATGCACACAAAAGCAACATGAAGCAGGAAGAGATGAACAAAGTGTGTCACAGTCACAGTCTGTGTTTTGTTTGAATGAATTGCTAAACTTTCGGCGCTCTGTGTTTTGTAAATGCTCTCTGCAAAATCTCTCTACTGTATGTTTATCTCTGCTTTTAAATCTTAGACAGATAGCAAGAGAGGACAATAAAGAGGAAGAGGGACAGAGGCAGGGGGAGGTACAGGAGAGCTGGGGTGTTTCGCCACATCTTTTCACACATTGCAAAGGTTCTCAGAAACCGTTCTTTCACTTCTATATTGCTCTGAGTAAGGCGTTATAGAGTTTACACATTTACACAACACATTTCTGTCTTGTGCCTTTACCATTTCTTTAACACAATTATGAATAAAAAAAAGCAAAAATGAAGCTAAAACTGTATTTTAATCATAAAATTTAATGTGGCTAATAAACTAGATAGTCACTTCCATTCCCTCCACTACTATAAAACTTCTTTCTGTACATATGGTTATTGTAGCCTCAGAGGCAGGAAAAGACACAGTGAATTTGTGGATGGTAGAAGTAAAAAGGTGGTGGTGGTGGTGGTGGTGGTGGCACTCTAAAATAGAGGGTCATTTCAACTGTTTCCTGGCAGCGATGTCATACAGTAGCACCGCGTGTGTGTGTGTGTGTGCAAATGTATTTATGTGTGTGTTGGAGCAGCTTTTCTCTCCCTGCAGTCCTGTCATTGTGACAACTGCTAGAAAGCAATTAAAGGGATGACATGAGAAGAAACTGCTCCCATGAGCGGCTTCTCCACTCCACACTCATTTTCTCCTCGTCTCATCTCTGCCCTCTTTTTCCATTTTTTTTTTCTTTTCCGCGGTCGTTAAGACGTTTCACGTGTCAGTCGGATCTGCCTCCTTTTTTTTTTTGTAAATAATGAAAAAAAAATTGCTTTTTTTTCTCTCCTCATAGTGCCCATTAGTCTGGCTATGTAAAGAGGTCATATCAGATCCTCGTGTGAATTATTTACAGAAGGGTATGAATCTTTTCTTAAAGCTGTAATTCTCTCGCTCACACATCGAATCAAGGAGGAGAAACACAGGTCAGTGTGTCTGACCTGACCAGAAAAACAGCCACGTTATTGCAGTTTGCCTGTCATAAATGTTTAAATATCACTATAACCTTAAGGTCTGCATGTCTCCGTGTACATTTGTGTATGTGCTCTATGCTTTCATCTCCCCCCACAAGATGAGTCATAAGCAGCGTTGTTTGTGGGTTTAGATTTATTGTGATGAGTTGACCTATGAGAAGGGAAAAGAACACACAACGTGCCCCGATTGCTTACCCTGTCTGAACGTGTAGATGGTGTCGCTGGCAGACAGGTTGGTGCTCGTGACAAAGTTCTCACGGTTGGACGCCTCAACCTCCACCCGGGACCAGCGCTCCAGGTTGCCATGGAAACCGCTCACCTCACCAGTGGGGAGGGTGATGTTGGTCACACGACCCTCGTTGTTGTACCTTAGAGAATAAACACAAAGACCACAAGCACAAACACAAGCAGATAAGTGACGCGGTTGAAAAAATGAACACAGCCATACACACACAAACACACACACACGCGCACACACAAAAGCACATAGTACGCATCCGCACTATTACTCTGTTTTCACTGCTCGTACACAAACACCGGCCTAGAGTTAAGTGTCAGCTATGATTTATATGTGTAATTATCCAGCTGTGGAATTTGAGACTCAGCGGCAGTGGTGAATAATTCAGACAGATGTGTTTTTGTGTGTGTACTACTGTATATGTCTGATACTGAACATGTGTGTGATCAAAGTGTTGCAGAGACGTCCTTCAGCTAATCAGTCACTTAAGCACAGAGTAAATTGAAAAAAAATACAGTCTCTCCGGCTCTCTCCAGTGATGCACTAGTTACCACCAGATGGCACTCACATTTCACACTGTAAAACTCTGTCTCACATTAATACATATGCACATACTGTACATATACAGTCCCCTGTCCATACCAGCAACCAACCGCGACTGAAAGAAAAAAGAGACAAGGAAAGAGAAAGACAGACTGAAAGCAAAAAAAAAATAGAAAAGAGAAAAAAGACAAGAAGGAAAGAAAAAAATAAGAGAACAATAAGCAACATGAAAAAAAAAAAAAACGTAGACTTACTCATAAACAGTGGTCCAACTGTTCTCATCACTTTTGGTTGCTAGGAGACCCGTGTTGCCATGGTAAGTGATGTGGGCGATGTCATGGCCTTGGGCTGACACCTTTCTCAGTGTTCCGCTGTTGCTAAGAGACAACCAGTATACCTGTCCACCAGGTAGTGCCAGCCAGAGAGGCACTCCATGAGCGTCTCTCCTCACCTGGAGACCGTGGCCGTCGCGACACGTCAGTCCAGACAGCTGGCCGTCTGTGCCGTAAGAGAAGTTGTACAGGTGGTGGCCTGTGATCAGGTGTTTGGTGTACATGTGTGAGCCGTTCTGTCATGAAAAAGAAGAGAGAGACAACTGTCAGGATGAGGTTGCTATCCGAAAATCTATTAATGAGTTTAAATGTGTAAATCTTTCTTAGTTGCACCTTGACACTTTGTTTTATTTTGCCATGTACATAGAGAATTCTGTGTTTTAGGTTAGTATTACTGATAACCTGTTTGATGCTACTCGCTCATTCAGTCTTATTAGCAATGAGTTGTATTGAGTTATTTTTTATGATTTGTGTGGGTGATTTAAAATCATCCCAGGTTACATCGTTATTAAAATGTCAGGTCAGAGGTGTCGACCATTTTACCTCTTTTACTCTTATTTTACATATTAGCAAGCTAGCATTAGCTAGCTTAGCGAGCTTTGTTAGCGGAGCGTTAGAACCGTCGCCACATCAAATTGTAAGAACTAGACTGTGTGGTTCAACCTCTTTTAATTTATTTAACAAATGATCTCTGTAAATTTAAATTGCACCAACTGTGTTTGTACAAACTTAGCCTAGTCATAATTTATTACTGAGTTGCGATTCATGCATTACTTAAATAGTTACACATGACTCTGGAGTAGGTGTAAATCATAAAATGTCACAGAATCAGACATAAAACATAAAAAATCTGCCGCACAGCATCATTTTTTCATTAATTGCAGCCATTTTGCAACACAGCAACCCAATAGACACCTAATTTATTGATATGATGTTCCAATATTGATCTAACTTCAGTGTTCTACGATGCAGAGTCACTTGCATTAGTTATGACTTTATGTCCAAGCTTGTTAGGTTAGTTGCTGATTTAGTAGTAGTTATGAAACCTCTAGTGTCAACTTTACACCTGAACTTGCTATATAAATTCTGTGGAAGTGTCAAAATAAAATCAAAATGCACATATCTCTTATTCGGTTGTGTACACTCACCACCCTCTGCCATGCTCACAGCACGATCCATATTAAAACTTCAAATAAAACACTGCAACAGTGTAAAATATGGGACCTTTAATAATTCATGTACTGTATACAGGGACACTAATGTCTGTACAAAGATCTTATCCTTGTTCTGACCTGAACTGAAATATAGTACTCAAGTATCTTGATATTTGTTCTCTAGACGTAGCTGTACCTGGCTGAAGAGATAGAGCTCCTGGTCCAGTGGGGAGCTAATCTCCACCAGTCCGGCTGGGCTAGGCTGAGGCTGGTTGGGACTGACTGCTCTTATCCGGATGTTGCCCAGATCAGCAATATACAGGGTGCCGTTGGGGGCCACAGCCAGAGAGGAGGGGGCTTTGAGTCTTGCGTCACGGGCGTAGCCTCCGTCTCCTGTTTGGGGAAAGAAGACAGACATTACTTCAGTGGGAACTCTTTATCAACAAAATGGCGTAAGTGAAGGCACCCTCAGTTATGAACACTCTGAGCATTACAAATGATAAAAGACAAAAGTACACAAGCTTTGCAAAAATGACGATACCATGGTGCCGCTTAAGCGTTTATCAGTTTGGCACAGGACTTGGACTTGTTGGGATACCTTAGATTTCCAATGGTGTTGGTATGACCACCTTGATAGTGACGGTAGCCATCACTATAGTGGGTGACTGAATGCATTCAGATGTCTTTGGTAGCCCAGCGGGGTAATAGTCGGGTGAAGCCCTTTAGATGTTGTCAGCAGTGGCCTCAGGGCCTCTGATGGGTCTGTGCAGGCAGCAGGGTGGCAGTTTATCTCTTGACAGCATGCACTTTATGTTTGCGTGTGTGTGTGTAGGTTTTTGTGCACCCGTGTTCTCGTGTCTGTTTGTATTTGCGAGTGTGTTCCCACATATATGCGCATGTTCAAAGACACTGCGTGAGTGTCTACGGAGAAGGGATGGAAACGGAAAGCTTCTGAAGAGAGTAATCATCTGTTAACAGCAAGACATGATTGAAAATATGCAAAGTACAACCCAAGAAATAGGGATGGTTACAGCCCATTGGCTTGTGGCATGGGAGAGACACTTCCTTCCATTTTGAATAGAAAAGCGACTGATTTTTATGAGCAGAATTAAATGATAAAATCACATCCTCTGACACTTACAATGAAAGCATGGCCTAACTGTCAAAAGAACATCTGCTTATTTGTTTGGTCTTCTCCCTCTTCCCTTTATTAAATCTCAGGTGCCCTTCCATGATACACCAAATAGTTAAAAAACCTTCAGTGGCTAAGGCATTTTCTTTTGTCTGTAATTTGAATGGATTTGAAAGGTTTCCCTCAATCTGCTGCTTACTGAAATTTAGCTGGAGGTTGATGAAAAAAAGCCTCTCTTTGAATACCAATACAAAACCATCACACACATGCTGCGTATAGCCATATACACACATTCAAACAATCATATTACGCTCACTTACCCCTTCCACTGTGACACCGTAGATAGTCATTTCTTTCCTGTATATTGTCATCGTTTACATAAAGGTCATTATCATAATTTTATATTATTTTTCAAGGAGAGTCAAAACAGCCCGTCTTAAAGACAGTCTTAGATATTAAAATCCCGTCTGAATTAAATAATTTAGACACATTCAATCGGAGAAGAAAACAGTGGAGGAGACGGACAAGAGAGAAAATGTTCTCCTCAAGTTCTGCTAATAAAATCACTGGCCAGCAGGGACACACAGGCAGCAAGATTTAATCAATATCAAGACACACTGACTATTTCAAGTGATTAAAGTTATGTCAAAGCTTTTAAAATGTTTTGTTTCCGTCCTTACTTCTGAACAAGGCCAAGTATGATTGGGTTTTTAAGTGTAGTTTCATGCTGTTTTTAGTACTGCAATCCTGTTATACATAATCTAATACATTCACACTACTTAATCCTACATTTACATACTGTGTCTGTGTGTGTGTGTGTATGTGTGTGTGTGCTGACCCACCAGAGAAGCAGTCACAGTTGGGGTCTATCTTACAGTCACAGTCCGTGGGGGCTCCGGAGATAACAGATATCTCCCCATTGGTCGACACCTGTGAATTGTTCAGAAACGTCACACACACGGCCACAAAATGCTGTGAGAGGTCATCGTTTCGAGAGAAGATAACGTTCAACAACAGCCTTTGTTACGTCTAATCTCTACCACAAAACACGATAATGATGGCATTTCACAAACACCTCAGCTGGAAATACAAATTAATTACATGAAATGAAATAAGAGGAAAATGACAGCAACGTATTTGGATGTGTTCGCCTACTCGTACTTCCATCAAACAATCTAAGATGAAGTTTCAGATGCCTTTTTTATATATATATATATATATATATATATATATATATATATATTTGAGGAAAAACAAAAAGAATCATGAATCTTCAGTGTTTGGCTTATATCAATCTTTATTGCAAATTAAACTGATTGTCCTGATGTAGAGTGCAATAAATGAAGATAAAAACTGCAACACCAACAGGTTGATTTTAATGTATTATGGTGAGGTAATGCTTCTTAACTGGTCCGAGGGGAGCATGCTATGTTGGAGAGATGATTGGGAAAGATATGCTTCATTTGAATTCTCTTTCTTTTTGATCAACTTTATTTTCCCTTTGGGAAAGTTGATTTGCAGCGTGTCTTAAAAAGCTCCTCGGGATTCTGACTACTGAAATTATCTGGCTTATTGTCTTTCTTGAGATGAGAATGAGATGAGAATATCACTCTGGTGTCTGTATACTGTATCACCTCTGAAGCTAATTCATTAACATGTTGTAACGTCTTTGTTTTATCCATACAAAAATAGCAAAGTGTGAAAACTAGACACAACTTGTTTATTAGAAAGCTTGAGAATAGGCCGATTTTGTTATATGATTAGCTATTGCCCAGTTTGTGCTAAGCTATTAGTAACTGACAGTAGCCTCATATTCAACATACGGACATGAGCGTGGTATCGCTTTTCTGATCTAACACTTGTCAAGAAAATCAAAATATTAAACTATTTATTTAAAATTTCTTCGCTCTGGATTCATCGAGCATCTCAGAGTAGAAAATCAATCCAAACTGTCTGAAAAACTCACAGGCTCGGCACACTTAGTCCTAATTATAAGCTTCAACTCGTGCTCGGAAAATGCTCATACAGTATGTCCTCAGACCTGCAGACTTAGTCTTAATCAGTTTGAAGCCCCAGCAGGAGGACAGAGGCAGGACAAACATGCGCTTATATTCCACAAGTGGTGAAATATAGAAAGCTTTTGATTTAAAATAATGACCAACTTCTTCAGAGGCATTGATTTGATTTGAAAGTCTTGTGACTTCGGAAATATGCCCACTTCACAGAAAACAAGTTCTTGCAATTTGCGCTTAATTGAAAACAAACACAGCCACAGCAGAGCTGATTTGGGGTGTAATTATTGTGATTTTAATGCACCTCAAAGCTCCAGTGCCATGCATATTCAGTAACTTCCCTTCCTCTATGCGAGATTAAAAACAAAATTCAACACACATTGGTTATGTGTGTAGTAGTGCTTGATGTTATGGCCAAATGTTTTGTGTGACAGACAGACGTGCTTGGACCATGAGAGGAGACCAACAGCAGTGCCAAAGCTTCGCCTAAATACTTACTGTGGCCAAGGCACGTTCACATTTATCAGGGGCTTATTATACAGACAAAAAAAAAAAATAGACTTTCTGGCTAAACAGTACAAGATGCAGCTGGTGTCAGCCATTTAAGATGAAACGTAGCAGCTAATTTGTGTGTCATTTTTTTTATCGGTTTAAAATACATTGTCAGTCTGTACCTGTGCACAGCTAGTTTGTCTTACAAGTGGCATGATTTTCTGTATTTAATTGAGTTCTTTCTGCATCATATTGTAGCTGCATCAGCCTGCCAGATTCTTGTTATGTGTTGATTGCACATCAGAACCGCTGAGGAAATCTGCAACACATCATCATTAATTTTATTTTACAGTTTAGCGTCTTCAAATGGTTTCATTTGTTCTCTAAGGAGAGCTTCTACTTGTTGCCGAGTGTGTGTTTAGGATCCTTCACGAATAACTCTCATCCTACTCTGATGAAGGAGGTTTGTTTTGTTCTAGTTTGACTTTCCGTGTGAGCGATTTCAGATTCAAGGTGCCCAGAAATACCAAACATAAAACAGGGCAATAAAAATACTGTCCTTTTTCTGTATTTGTCACACCTATCAAACATGGCTGCCCGGTCTCCATCAAAAAGGCATTTTATGTTCCTGCCTGCCTCCACATGGACTCAGCTTGGTGCAGCTGACCACAAAGGGACTATTGATCGAGTCCAGCCAGCAATATCTTTGTGGTGTTGCTGCCCAAATGCTGTGGCCCTGTGATAGCATGCTGCTAGCTAATGGAGCTAGTGGACAAAAAAAAAAAAAAAGTTTTTCTTTCTGTCTCTTTTGATTTTGAGTTTTGTATGTCCATGTGCGAGAGGCAGATTCTGAAAACTTTTCTTGCTGCGCAAGCAATCTGTGACCACAGCAACCCCAACCTGACTACAGTGGAGCAAGCGTAAGGTTAAATATGTGTCATATGACCAGATGGATTGCTCGTGTTAGTTTCGGCTACAATGTTTTTTCCTGTTTGTCAGAGCTGTGAAAAAACAAAAACCTTCTTGCGGGTGCCGCTTGCTGTATGATCATTAAAAAAAGGCATGCAGCAGTTGGACACCTGTCCAGCTGTAGATATGGAGATTTTGGAGGCTGTAGTGAAAAATAATAAGCTGTTATGAATCAATTGCAACAACAAAACAGTCAGTTACATTTGACCATAGAAACTAGGAGTATAGAGGAATATATTCATATTTTGGATAGGTCAATCTTCTGTAACATGATTATAAATAAAACACAAATGAACACTTGAGGAACGTAAGGAAGATACGGGGCTATTGGGCTAAATGGGATGCATATCCCACTAACAAAGAGTCTGAGAATTGAAACTACAGTAAATGCAGTTGTGAAACAGTTTTTATGTGCTGTATATCATTCATTGTCACTGAGTGACCTTGTGTTTGTGTATAAAAAATGAAACATACTACAAAAGTAGAGGCTTTGAGGTTCTCTTGTTCCAGAGCTTCCTGTAAAAAATGTCTAAAAATGGGAACCTGGCTGGAATCAGCTCGGTTGATTATAATGACATTAAATCCATCATTGGTGGCTGCCCTACAAAACCCAATCAGAGCATCTCTAGCTAAAAATAGGCTGAAAGTAACTTGGTATTTGAAGTGACAGAGTGACCTGTTGGATGCGGTTGATGCGCCTTTCATCAGTCTCTGCGATGAATAGTGTGCCCAGGTGGGACAGGGCAATGGCCTTGGCAGCCTCCAGGGTGGCGCGCACAGCTGCCCACCTCACCAGGTGGTGGTCAATACCTGGAACCTGGCAGTGGATGGGGCGGCCTGCCACAATACGCACCTGTAGATTTTCTGACACCTGATAAGAAAGAAGTAAAAAAAAAAAATCCACCATTATGTTTAAACTATGTAAAAGAGACAGAGCGTAAACAACTCTGCTTCCAGTAATTATATATGGTCAACGGCATCAGCCACTGACAGTATATCTTTGTTTATCCAGCACATGGAACATCACCAAGCCTAACCCTGCCTCATCCAATGACTCATTAATTTTTACAGGATACACACTCCAACAGGCAATTCATTAAATTTAGGAGAACAAGTATTTGGGTAATAAGTAAAACCTGAGTGACATTTTTAAAAAAAAACCCCAAAAAAAACAACTTCTGCAGAGTGGTGATAGCATGTTATTTTTCTTAACAAGGTGCTCTTTTCCTGTCTTTTATGCTAGCAGCCACGCTTGCTCTAAATGCACCCTAAGTGACAGCACTGCAATTTGTGAGAAATATTTTATTACTCTTTCTTCATCTGCGTACGTACGTATAGCGCCAATGTCTCTCAAAGAAACAGGTTTAGAATTCATTCACTCGCAAACATGTGTTGTGTGTGTGTGTGTGTGTTTCTCTACCTGAAGTACAATGTTGTTGTCCAGGATGTAGAGGGAGTTGTCCAACGGGTTGATGGCCAGGTCTGTCGGCCACTCCAGGCGTACCTGTGAAATGGCACATGTATGTAAACACACAGTATATATGTCTGTATTTCAAAAGAAATCAGAACATAAGAACAAGAAAGCCTTGGAGGGTATCACCCAGTGGACTCAGTTACAGGTGATACAAATAATATCTCCTTAATAACATAGCTTTAGGCCTCCTGACCCTCCCTGCTCATGCAAAGGTCAGCAGCGCGGGCAGGGAGCCTTCCCTGTGTTTATTCAAGACTCACACCGGCTCGCCTCGGCACTGTTCCAAATGTCAGCCAATAACCATGATCGCCGCCTGCTCAAATAGCACACCCTGCCCGCTAGCACTGTGGGGGTCAAAGACAGACAAACCTACGCTAGCACACAACCACCCACATCACTGTGTAGCTCACACAAACACTCAAACTGTGAGCCACGGAGACGAGGCGGTGCATCTGAGGGATCAGTGAGGTGATTGATGACTCTGACGATGGATTGGTAAATAAATGGATCATGTTAAATTGCCACTGACATGTCCAATTATAGGCTCTGTCAAATGGGAGAGGAGAGGGTTCACTGTGAAATCCCATTTTAAGAGGTAGAGAGATTCATCAAGCAGGTCTCACTCTGTCCTTAGCCAAAGAGGACACGCATCAAATCTCTCCTGCTCATGATATTGAACTTTGCAGTGATGGAAAGCGATGGCTTTTACGAGCTAAGTTGGTCTGTACACAAAGTTGAGCCTCCTAAAAGTAACAGGGCAACAAAAATAACATTTTGTATGTGGTTGCAGTCACCTTGCCTCACCGTCCCTTTTCAGGTGCGTAGGAGAAACTATGGTGACCGTGTAACACGAGAAAAACACACCTATCTAGAGGCAGTGTTTAGTTTGACCGTTCTGGGCTAATATAGAATGAGTAATGTCTAATGTAAATGTAAACGGCTTATTCTAAAGGTAAAAAGCTCATTCTTATTTTAGACCTGTCATCCTAAATAAAGCATAAAGTGCATTATATATATGCAAATAAATCCCTCTAAATCTTAAACACTCAACCTTTTATTTGGCGTTCTCCAGGAGGAAGACATTTTGAGATACTGCTAGACTGTTGAAATAACTATGAGAGAAAGTGTATCTTGTGGGAATTAGTGCGTACGTTGGCAAGCAAGGCTAACCAGCTTCCACTTTTCCAGTGAAAGCTAGTTAGGCTAGCCAGCTAGCTTCCACTTTCCATGTGGATTACAAGTGTAACAGCGCAGTGGATCCTCCCAAATGTGTAATATAGTAAAGGGATAGGCTAAAATCGCTTACAGTTAGGTGGGCTTGTGTGAAAATGTGTAGGGTATACAGCATGTGGACCACCACAAAAGTTGAAGCTTAGATGCTGTTTCCACGAATATGTTCAAAAACAATTTTATCCTCTTGAGAAAATGGAAAAATAACAGCTTCAGTATCTACCTAATTTATATTTCCTTATTCACAAAATGAGACTTCAAATTGCAATTTTACTTTGAAGTAAAAATTAAAGCACTTTGCAACAAAACACTTTGCTGTTCATTCTGCATAAATTACTGCAGAGAGAGCTTTGTCTCTGCGTAGCTACAAAAATTTCCAACAATACTGGTGACACATTGAGGTCACAGCAGTTTAAAAGAACAAACAAAGACAGAGGATGAATGAGACTGGACCCGATAAGATGTGCTGCAGAGGCCAATAACTAACTAACATGGATTGTGAGGTAACATGGGCCCCTATAAGAGCGCCTGAGGGAATTCACCTGGGTTGAACATGCATATTCACACACACACACACACACATACTGTACACAGGCGCTTGCATCCCTATGTGTGGGCAGAGATCCTTCTATAGTGCCAGCAGTTCATCTATAATTCATCTTCTGCTCTAATAGGGCTGATATAAGTCAGCAGTGTGATCTGAAGGCTGGCTGATCGAATCTGTGCAGGAGCTGTCTTTGGTCTACACTACGCCGTCTCCTTCACAGAAACACACTTGGACACTTTCAAGAAGACAGAATGAGTTTCTATGGAAGAAGCCAGGTAGTTTGGATTGACAGGACTATCACTGACTGTAAGAGAACAACTAACAGCCAGTGATTGACTTTCGAGTGTGACTTTTTGTTTTAATTAATCTAATTAGTCAACACAAAACACACTCAGGAGTCCTAAACAACACTCAAATGATGAGGATGAAGCCTATTTCAGTGAAAAATATGCCTCTAGCGTTCTCCCAGTTATTTAAACAACTCGATTGCATTATTAGCTTACCTGGCTGATGTCCATGCGCGCATCACAGCTCAGCGGCTGCGTCGACATCAATCCGTTTGAGCCAATCACAGTGGAGAGCAAACCCCTCTCATTAATCTTCTGAATGGTGGTGCCATCAACGAAGTAGACAACACCTCTTTTATCCACTGCAATACCTGGAAGGGTGAGAAAGAGAGAGAGAGGCAGAATGAGCTTTTGGAGATGACAGAGAAAGCGAGTGGGGGTGAGAGAACAAAAAGGGGAAGAAAAAAAGACGGGAAAGAGAGTATGATACAGACCAAGAGAGAGAGAGAGAAGAGAGGAGATGGAGAGGAATGAGTAAGGGAGAGAAGTAAAGTGGAGAGAGGAGTGGGCTTCGGAGAAGCATCCAACTCAGTTAGACATTCAGCTCAGCAAGCGGCTGTCTTATCAAAGGCACTGCACCACAGAAATGTAATTATATTTCCATTCCAGAGCCCACTAAAGGGATTAGAACAATGCAACTGGAGGAAGAAGTTATTTGTCACATTAGATGTGAGCAGGGTGTCGCAGTGAACTTTTGACATTTGGAGATCGCAGATCGAAACGTGCATCCATGAATCAAACATGTCTGCATACGCGTGCATTGTGTCCGCGCAGCGCATGCTTTGCGAGTGTGTTTTTTTTTTGCTGAATGAACAGCATATACTTGAACTCTCCTTGCAGTGCAGCTCTGCAGTAGACGGTGAGAGCAGGAGAGAGGTAAGTCCAGGTATTAAAAGTCTGGGGTGAACCATGAATCATCTGTTATAGATGAGGTGCGACCTTCATCGTCTCATCTCCATACAGAGAATGGCCCTTTGACTCAACTCCTCAGCAATAATACTGCACAACTCAACCCTCACCTCTCATACCGTATGCCGCCAATTCCCCTTGATTGCTTTCACTTAGCATCTGCGACAATAAGCCATATTTCAGTATTTCTACCTGCCACCTCCGATGCATATGGCTCACTGTTGTGCCATTTAAAAAAACATTTTGTTTATGGTTTATCATTAAGTCATGTCAAGTTTATGTATATATCTCTTTATCTCAAGCACGGCTCAAAGGATTTCACGGAGACAAAGCCTGCTTATATCTAACTAAGCCACGATCAATCACAAAACCAAATGGTGCAATACGATATGCCACAAAGGAAACCATTAAAAGCACATTGAACACAGTGGCATGTTAAAAAAGATAGATAGTGCTCCAAATAACTATTATTTTTTAGGACTGATTTGTCTTATTTTTAGGATCAATAGATTTTTTGTTTAGTCTTAAAAGCTGCAGTATTTTTTTTTTCAAAAGCACAAAAATTGACATATTTTCTCACCATACAAACTTAATGTGCTAGCAAACACTATTTAGGCATGCTTATATTGCAGACATGAAGCATCAAGAGTGGAGTCATGCTTATGGCCACTTCATGAATGTAAGTCCAATTTACACTCTCATTATAGCTCTGTATTTTGTCTCCGCAACTCCTAAGGGAAATATGTGGGCCTCAGTTGCTAAATGCTCCACTCTGTTCACCAGTTAGTTGCTAACATTGTTAGTTTGTCATTTGGTGCTGGGCAGGAAGCATACAGCGGGGTTCATCAGAGTATGTTCACTGAAAGCAGCACCAAGATGTGAACTCAAGAGTGAACTCAAATGTTAAAGCTGCAGGTCATAAAAACACTAGTCATTTAATCAATTGTTTATGTAACCATGTTGATTAGTGCAGCTTTAAAAAATAAATAAATAAATAAAATAAAAAAAATAAAAAAATAAATTTCTTTCAAAATAAAATGTTGGAAAATAGTTGCTGAAAACATGTGAAAAGAGTTTGAACGATATATTGAGATGTGGAGTTAGAGGTTAAAACCAGTTTTTCACCAGTTTTCAGTCCAGGACTTTGTGGGCGGGCCTTAAAGGGTGGCTCGATGACACACTGAGGCCACCCTGAGCATACCCCTGCACCCCTAGCAGAGAGATAGAGAGTGTTTCAAAGTTAGTCATGTCATTTTCTGAACTCATCTGATACGTTTCAGTCGCTTCAAAATGGCTTCAGCGCATTCAGCGGACACGCCCCCCACAGTCCAGATTTTGACACCTAATTTCATAAACTTGTCAATATTTTTAATCATTCAAATTTGGCTGGGTGGCTAAGAACACTTTCTTCTTTGGTCTGACAAACTCAGAACACATATTTATTCTTACTTTAATTGGACTTTAAACATTTAATTGATTATCAAAATTGCTATTGATTACATTTCTGACTCATTTTGGTTTTATATATATAAATGGCTTACTGACCCATTTAGCTGCCTTCCCAGAACCCCACATACTTTGCATACTAAGATCTAAAAAGTGATGCCGGCACATCATAATAAAAATGGACACCATTAGCATGCAGTATGGCTCCAACTAGTCCTCCCTCATTCAGTCATCTTGTCCAATTTCCCTTGATTTTTGTTCTGGTTCTGGTCTTCTTTCAAACTGTCATAGTGGATTACATGGAGATGCGCCTGTGCTCACTTTCTGAGCCAAGGATAGAAATCACTACTGCCCTTTTCCCCAGGCAGCACTAAGGTCTCATCCTCCTTGACATACAAGCTTTCTTTACGTGTGATTTCATTCAACATGTGCACACATACAACACGTGTACACACACACACACACAAACACACACACATGCAAACGCAGCACGCCGCCGGCATGGCCACGGCCACCACAACTAGATTCACAAATGTCCTCAAACCGAGCAACCCTGGGCCGACCCTGTGAGTCATAAATCGTGCAGGTGGAGTGGAGGTGGAGAGGAGGAGTGCCAGGGTCAGTGTGTTTCCTCCAGAGGCCAGAAGGTGAACTGCAGAGCTCTCCCTCCTGGCCCCTTCATCATCCCTCTGACACAGACAGATTACACCACCCACGCAGCCCCACCACCACACCAACACCTTTCCTCTCCTCTTCGAGCTTTCCCTCGCTCGCCATCCTCCGTAACCTGATCTTCTCGTGCTCTCTTTCCTTCCCCTTGTTTTTTTTCTTGCTGCCCTTTGCTTTGTTTCTTCTGTTGCACTCCCTCTATCTTTTCCTGCGTCTTATAAGTGCTAATCAAATCATTGCCCTTTGACCCTTCAGTAATGTCTGGGCTCTGTTTTCCTCTGTTCAGCCCATTTTTTATTTATTTCTTTTGTTCCTCTGCCTTGCCTTTTCTTCCCCTTGTCACCTGGAATTATGCAGGAGGGACGTCTCAACTCACGGCGCAGTCTGAGCCTACTTAGGTCTGAAACTCTGTACATAGGTGCACTCTCCCATCTTCAGATCCTTCCTACTTTCCTTTCACTTTCACATCAATTCCTCCTTCTAGCACCCTAAACCTGTCCCTGATCTTAGAGCTCATAAATCCTGTACAAGGACATGACGAGGCAGCCAGGACTCTCTCTCAATACTGATTTCTGTTCTCTCCCTCTCTGTCCCTGGATATTACTCTTTCTTCTCTTCTCCGTTGGTTCAATCGACTTCCATCCTAAATTCTCTTTATTATTTCTTTCTTTCTCTCTTGCCTTTGTTTGTGCTTTTCTGTCAGTATGCATGCTCATGATCTGCATGTCTCATAGCCACACAAGCAGCTTCCGAATAGCTGCCAATCTATCATCGACAATAAATAAAGGACACGGCTGACTTATTCATCCTCACATAGGCACAACAATGAGGAGCGATTGCTATTATCGCTTGGCATTGGCGAAAGGATTTACGCCAGTTTATGTGTTGTTTAAGACTATTCCGCCATGTTTATTGAAAAGGCGGCAGATTAGTCCACATTCGTCTTGTTAGGGGCTGGATTTCCTGCTGTTGTGCGTAAAGCTGTATGCTGCGTTAAGGGAATTTACAGCCGCTCCATATAGCCGATGGATACTCACAAGACATCAATAGATTTACCGTCTCTCCCTAGGTGGACGTGGCACTCTGATACTCATGTTTAGAAGTTGGCATAGCGCCGGTGGAGAAATAATTGAGATAAATCTTAACTCCAGAGGGAGACAGACATTTGGCTAAGGTTGGGACTGGATTTTATCATCAAAGAGAAATGAATTAGACTGAGTTGTGTTGACCTTGGGAAGAAAAAAAAAAACAGAGGAAAGGGAGAGAAGAGGATCATAAAGGGTTATGATGCTCACATTCAGCTCAGACGGAGGGACAAAATGTAGCCAAAAGAGAAAAAGACAAACTCCAAAAGAGGTGTGAAAGAGGAGAGAGGTGGCGATGAGACAAAGGGACATGATGAGGAATTGCTCCAGTTAACCATTACAGGCCAATCACTCTCAATCAAATAATCTCTTCGTTCTCCGTCCTTGTCAAAAGAATATCAGTTATAAAGGCCCCCCGTGGCATTGCAATACAATCCAATCTGATTAATGCCTTGGAGAGGGGTCTTAAAGAGCATCAGCGTTGATTACAGCTATTTGAAGAGAAGGAGCCACGAGGGATTTTCTGAGCAGAGAGCGAGCGAGAGGTGAGGAAATTTGTAAAGTGAGAAACGAGATGAGATGAGAGTGACTAATTATAACAAAAGTTGTGGATTGTGTATCTTATTTAGCAGTAATAGTAGAAAGCCCAATTGGCTTACAGTAACATCAGGATGTGGTGTGTGTAAGCATGTGCGCGTGGTGCACACCGACTGCTAACACCTGAGCCCTCGAGAGTGCAGGAAGTCAGCCTGGTGTTGTTCAAGTTTCCCTTCTACAGTACTTTCACCCTTCAAATACTGACAGCAAAGCTGCCAAAAGAGCTGCCTCTATGGATGAAAGCTGGAGGAATTGTAAGACTGTATAGAAAACAAACACGTCATTGTCTGTCAGCTGGTGAAACAACCACCTATGTGCAAAATAAGCACATATTCTGCCAAAGAAACCTATTTAAAGGATGTATTTATGGAGAAAGCATAATGCGTGCATGTATGGAAGTTCCATTTATACTCAAAAACTTTCATACACCCACACAACCACAGCTTATGTGTTCACAGGGGTGCACGCACACACTGGCACACGCTGACACACACATACAAACTGCCAGCAGCCTGAGGAGTAAGTCATTCAGTCCGCCCTCCCATATCCCCAGGCTCAGAGGGTGTTAATGATATGGACTGACATATTATTACAGCATCTAAATGATGCTAGCCGGAGCTGATTATGACCCATGGTGGTTCCGTACAAAGTAACTGTGTGTGACTGACAAGTGAATGTAGAGAGATGGACAGTTTCACCTGCACAACTGGCCCCAGCGAGGGATTCTGGACATGAATAAAGTCAACCAAATTATCTGGGGAAAGCCTGGTGGGTCCGTTAACTGCTAAAGTCCAACTGTAAATGAAGCTATAGAACATACTGCTTCAAGTCTTTAGCTAGCTGTGTGGTTTACCGTTACCTTTCATCATCTCTCCTCGAGAATGCTACGGCGCTGTTTGTATGTGAATGTGGGAATATATGCGAATGTGTGCGCCTTACGTGCGCAAGCGTGTGTGCTGTAGCATGTGTGGGTGTGTGTGCAAGCATGCGTGCGGTGAAGTAGCTAGGCGAAAAGATAAGGCATGGCAGTTAATCACATTGCACGCATATGCAAATATAGAGCGGATAAATCAGAGCATGTGCAGATGAGAAATTCACACACTCCCACACTACCACACACACACACACACACAGTTGCAACTTTCGTGAAGACACTGTGGTTACCCATGTGCATGAAAAGGGGGGGAATATAAACCTGTCCACTCAATCTCAGCACTGCGAAACAGCACAGTGCGCCATACTGATGATGTGTGAGCCTGTGTTTGAGATCAGGGGTGTGTTCTCAAACAACTCAACGAGTGTATGGTTCCACACCTGTGTGTGAAAAAGATGACATTCACGAGTATGAATTGGTTACGCTCCAATCAAACATCTCTCACTCTGTATCTATTCATATCACAGGACCGCAGTACTGTAGTATGAGTGCTGCCGCCAATGGCTGTTACATTCCCCCAATCAAACACTTATCATCAATCAATACAAGAGAGCACCATAAACGAGGACGGGCGTGTATTTCTGGTAGGTCTTTGGTAAGCAGAAATAATTCATGCTTCTTGTAATTAATTATTCATTAAAGCCCCACAGAACAGACAGTGGCTTAGTAATTAAGTCTGAATCAGATACTGTGGCTCATCTAATTATCAACCACTATAAGTTTGTTAACATATTAACCCGCATTAATTAATTATTGATAGTTGCATTTAAAAAAAAAAAAAAATTGAACTGTTAGCACCCGACTACACATGTACGGCGAGGCGAGACATTTCCAGCATGCAAGAAAAACGGGGGGGGAGATTTTGAAATAGTTGCATGCTAATTTTTGCGAATAAACATTTTTTGGAGAAAATATGCGACTTGGCAGTAATTGCCTTGTTTGATAGGAAAAAAAAAGGAGATCCAAAGCAATCACAGAGGCAGCAGACAAACTCAATTATAAAAGCAATTGAAATGCTTTGGACTAGAAAACCCCATGAAAGGCTGAGTTGTTTGGATCACTGTGGAGCGTCTGCAGATTATGTCGCACTGTTTAGAACATCAAACAAACACAAGGAGGTCTATCAATAGCGGCTCTTTTACCAAACATACAATCACAACAGTGAGGCGGCTCTGCGACGGTAGAAAGAAGAAATGGGATCAGTTTGGAGAAAGACGAATGTTTTCACGACTGAAAAAGTGAAATCGCACTAAACTACTTTAGATTGCAAATCTGTATGTGAAGCTTCCACACAAACAAAGTTTCCTACATACAAAGACATCACAGTGACTGAGCCAGAGACAACTCCAGCGCAGTCTTTATCAGAGAGAGTTGGCTCTGCAGCCATTTCAGATTTCTTCTTCCACATTTTCAAAGAAGAAAAATGTGTGAGTGCTTCTTGGGAGGGGAGTCTGGCCACAGGTCTTTTGAAGAGCTGCAGGTGATAATAGTACCCAGGTGCAAACATTTACTGGCTCTGTTTTCCCATCCCTATAACAGCATCTGACCCCCTCCCCCACCACTCGCACACGGGCAGGTTCAATTGGACTGCCAAGCCGTACTGTGCCTGCCACCATCACTCAACGTATTCATCTTTTTGTCAGCGTGTTTAAAGAATCAAGGTAGAAACAACCTGCATGGACACAAGTTCGCTATCTGTCCCCTCATCAGTGCCCCCTACATCCTCCAGCCGAGACAAATGTTTCCATTTGAATGTGTGTGTGTGTGTGTGTGTTGGGCATTCATCCCGAGTAAATGCAATTTATTCCTCCACAGTGGCAAAGCTCCACTCCTCCTGTCAGCTTGCCAGGCTCCCAGTGGAAGTTGACAGGCCAGCTGCCAGCAGCGGCCATCTCGACCAGTTAAAGGGACACGCGTGTCACATTTCCCATGATCACGCTGACGTTGTCAACCTGACATACCTTTAACAAGACACCCATAACTAAGTCTATGTCCCTTCACCGAGAGAAGTGGAGTGGGCCCAGGGACCCAGAGGCTGTCAATCAAAAAACAAGCATGCACACTGACTCGCACAAACGTTGCACCTTTGATGCACAGACTCAGCCTTTGGCCTTAAGCCTGCATCTCTTATTGACTCAGGGCTTCATTACACACACAGTGGGCTTCAGTAATCTCTCTGAAGCTACCCTACACACTCCGACTACAAACAAGGTAGCTGTCAGTCTGTATAGTGTTCTACCTAATACATTACTTGAGTAGCAGGCATTTTACAGGTAGAGGCTCGTTTTAAGTCAGCATAAATTTGCCTTTACTAAACCCATTGAGTATATTTTCTTTGGCCCATAGCAAATCTTGGCAGTTGGCTAATCTTAGAATATCTATGAGTCCTGCTCTGACCCATGTTGATTAGCACACACACTAGATACTCTCTGAGATGAATCTCTTATCTGGTCAACAATAAAGTTCCAGCCGCATTAAATCGAATGGCAAGTTGCAGTGATCCCTCCCAACTTTTTGGGTTCGAAATGCCTTCCCAGTGTAAACATATGAGCCGGCGCATTCGTCTGCCATTTTGAGGAAAAGCTGCACTGTGTGTGTGTCTTGCTTATTTGATCTTATCTTAACTATATGCCACAGAACTTTGGCACTTGCTGAAACAGTAAGCTGTTTCTCCAAATTGCTTTCTCCAGTCATGATCAAAATCTAGGAGCAGTTTCAAAGTACCTGTTACCGGTGGTACACTTCAACCAATTTTCCAAGTGCCATCGCCAGGAAGCCAATTTGATCAATTTCAGCTGAAAACAATAAGCCGCTATTTTGGGTTTTGTTGAAAATATCTTTGGTGTTTCACAGCTGAGACACCCTCACTTTGGAAGGAACTGTCTTATCATATTTGAACTCATCTTTACTATCCATCAATTCATCGTCATCAGGGTCACGGTGAGGCTGGAGCCTATCACAGCTGACTTAGGGCGAGAATCGTGGTACACCCTGACAGACAACCATTCACACTCACATTCACATCCACAGCCAACTGAGAGTCTTTGGGCTGCGGGAGGAAGCCTGAGTACCCAAGAGAGAACCCACACAGACACAGGGACAACATGCAAACTCCACACAGAAAGGCCCCAGCCGAGCTTCAGACCAGTAACCTTCTTGCTGTGAGGTCACAGTACTAACCACTGCGCCACTGTGCCGCCCTAGAAAAACATCAATGGTTAAATTACTGGTGTTACATTTCCTCACAAGTAACTTCTTGTGGTAGTGTGACCTTATTATAGTGCAGGAAACTTTTACATACACACATGTTCCACGAGCTCATGCACCCAAAGTTCAACTTAAATAACATTGGACCACAAATGGCATGCCATGACATATTGTACTCATACTTATACACTTAACACCTTCACACCCACAGTCACACTCACACACTCTGCTGCCTCTCCTGCGGCCTGCTCTGACCATTCTCCTTTACCACTGTAGTATGCCAGTTACTATAACTGTTATCATTATATTGTGCTCTATATAATGATGATTACGACAATGTTATCATATATTCATAACCACTATAACAAAGACTATTTTTTTTTTCCTTTTCTGGGATGCACATGCCTCCTTACTACCTACACCAACCAAGGATCACAAAACACACATACATATATCACTGCCTCTCCCTCAAATATGAGGAAGTTATGGCCGCAACTCACAAAGACAACATGGCAGAAGTTCTCTGTTCTCTGCCATACTAATGATACTGATGTAAAAAAAAAAAAAAAAACCTCAAGCATGGCAGAAAATTACCAAACTGGAAAATTCATGATGTGATTGTTTTTGATTCTGATGTAGCATCCCAGTTAGCTGCTTTGCAGGATTAAGCGGTTGCTCCTCACTCCACTCACCCCCAATTACGTCGTTTAGATATGAGGACTTGTTGGGCGTGTCATCCTGGTGATAGTGTCGCCAGATCAGAAAATACTTAAAGTATATGGGTGATTTTGGAGATTGAACATCAGAACATTCAAAAAACCTGCATATGGTAGACTTATTATACATGCCTGTATTTAAAGCATGGGACTTTAACATCATGTTAGAGAGTCAACTAGGTCAGTGAAAATATGTAGAGAGTGTGCAGCATGCAATATTTACCCCAACGGACTTTCTCATGTGGAACAATGCAATCCAGTTGAATAAGCTATAGGCAATATGAAATACAAACAGGACATCAGAATTATGTCTGCAATTGTTTCTCCAATCACGTAAAAACTACTCCTCCATGTACCTGCATGCAGTGTGCTGTGCTTGATGCTCTTTTGCTTGGCCCTCCGGATTTGCCGCTGGCAGTTATATTTCCAGCAGTAGTTTTGGGAGAAACAAATCTCTGGCAGAACTTCTTATTGTGGCTGCTCAGTGATGCATGTCTGTTGCACAAACCATTGCCGATCTTCTAATTATCATGAATGTTGCAGCGAGAAAACAAGGCTTGGTAGAAATAGCATGACCCAATGGCGTCTCTCTCTCTCTCTCTCTCTAATTTGCATTATCATAGAGTATGCTGCTGTTTGCCTTGCTGTGTGATTAATTCATGTGTGTATCATTAATGCAGGAATGTCCAGGGGCAAAGACAAAAGCTCGGTCAATGTGAAATGAAACACAGGAGCAGGCTGTTAAAAACTGCGCACACATATGCGCTCGCTCACACACGGACCGAATCTTGGAGCTTAAAACACAGTGTGACTTATCTGATGCCCTTGTTTTGAGAAGTAGTGCTCTGTTTAAACCAACAGAAACAATGATAGTTGACCCTCTGAGAGGGAAGGCAGCCACAGGGCCAGTTTAATATGCAGATGAGGTGTGGGACTGCTAGACGCTGCAGGATTTAGACACAAAATTTCTCTCTGTCTGTCTGTCTTTCTCTCTCGCTCTCTCTGTCTATCCATTTCATTCACTCTCTTGTTCTCTCTCTCTCCATTTTCTATTTTGCTTTATTCAATCCATATTATTTTTTATTCTCTGCTGCGCTCACTTGCTGCTTTCGCTCTCTTTCCCACTCTCAGCTCTGAGCTCCATCATTTTCTCTATCAATTTAATCCGCTCCCCCTCTCCCTCTCTCTCTATTTTGTGAGGCGCAACAATCACTCTGCACTAAATGCTATGGGAGCCAGAGGTAGAATAACAATGGCATATTCATTCCGAAGTTATAACACAGAGCAGCTGGCATAGAGGCTACACAGCCCTAGGAGATCTACTAACTTCACTGCTGCAGCCAGAGAATACAGTTTGGGAAGTGGCAGATTCTGGAAAAGTGTGAATGCAGGCTGCAGTGATTAGAGCTGTGCATTTAAGGGACACCACCACTCATGGGACTCTGCTGCTGGAAGAGAAGCAGGGGATCTGTGTTTGCTGAGTTAATGGTTTGAGTATGGGCTTGCTGACAGCATCGAATGCTTGATTCACAGTGATGAAACAAACTGGGAAACGCTCCGATGCACACTGCTACGTTTTCATCCATTTCTGTAAATGAGACCGGCGCCCAATGTGTGAAGATATTCATTTGCTTAAGCTGCTTATATGTCAACCACCAGCCAAGACAGATACTGTACAGCATGAGGCCTGGCTGGTCCTGGTCTGAGGTTGGTGGCCAAGCAGCAATGTGCCATGTGAGGCATATTTACCCCTGGCTGTGACTCTTTTTTTAAACTCCATGGCTGTTCAACATGCTAATAACCATGACCAGTTTAAACCCTGCCGCTTCATTCGGCTTCAGCTATCTCAACTCCGATGGCGTGCCTCGCAGCTGTGGGGCTGAGTGAGCTGGGGACAAATGTGTTTGTCTGTGTGAGGAATAGAGAGACGTAGAAAAAGGAGACAGGCAGAAAGCAGAGGAGGAGAGAAAAGAAGAGAGGGGAGAGAGAGAGAGAAAGAGAGAGGGAGAGAGCGAGGCCGAAGGGGCAAGAAGGAGAAATGTGGTGGCAGCATGTCAGCTTCTGATAAGGGCATTAGTCTGCCCCCTGTGGGTCGGAGTGAGAGACTGACACACACACACACACACACACTCACACATGCATGCACACACACTTCTCTCTGTGGATATCAGCTTTGCTGTCTGGGACTAGTCAACAAATAATAGATAAGACATGCGCATGGCAAACATCAACTGCTTACACTCTCAATCACTGGAGCCACTCTTGAAACCGCTCTGTCCAAAGCTACGCATGAAACACAGACAATTATTTTAACATACACACAACTATTATTCACCGAAAGTGTAAAAAAACAACAACAACAAAAAAGAAAACCCTTCATGTTGTGAAGGAGTCCAGAGATGCGAGCCAAGGCTTTTGGGTCTTGTGGGACTGATGCCTCTTTCATGTCAGACATGGGATCCATCCTAAATAGAGCAAGGCCTTTTATTTACAGAGCTAATTGACTGCAGAGGCGCATGTGGAGCCAACTCTAAACAATGCCCCAGATCTTGTATTCATAAGTGAGTGTTTGAAGGACACAAGATAATCCCTGCAGCTTACACTATTGAGAGACTATAAACTTGGGCAATAGCAGCAAGCTCAATGGTGCTGCAACATTGTTGGCTAAATTAAAATTATGGATTACTATTTAACAACTGTTTGCCATGTTGTAACAATATTATGTGTCACAGCAGGCCTACAGGCAGCTATGTCAACACTAGGGCACGGGGATGATTCATCGATGAGAGGGTGAGGGAGTGGAGAAAAAGAAGGAAGGCTCTAATTTGGAACTCACCAGAGGACGCAAGACAAGATCAATGCCGGAGAATCACAGAGCTACAGATTTTTAAAAAAGAAATGGACAGATATTTCTCTCTGAAGTCTACCACTCATTACCATTGGTAAGAGGGTGCAAGGGAGGAGGATGAGTGTGGGCTGTGGCAGATGGATGACAGGGAACCGTTGGGCTCCAGGCAGAAATCTCCAGAGCCTTCATAAGAGCCGGTTAGTCTGAGCACAATGACCACAGAAGAGTCTGTGAAGTGCAGTGAGTCAAAGAGTATAAAATACCTGGCCGTGCGTGAACAGGAGGAGTCTTGGGACAGAATATTCTATTACTGCATAAAGGCAGAGATACAGCATGTTCTTAGGTATAAGGGGCACGTACACTGAGGATAACAGTCTTTAGATCATCTGTCAAATTATAGCAGGAATCAGATCCAATCTTGTTTTTCTCTTATCATCTTCTTTCCCTTTTCATCATCTTTTCCCTCTTCTATCTGTATGAACTCAGGAAGTTGGAGGTAATGATAAAAAAAAGAAAAAGAAAAAAGAAAGAAAATCAAAGTTCTGCTATCAAATTTGGAGCTACTTTGTATTTAGAGCCAGTGAAGTATGGAGACACTTCTACGCTACATTTGCTTATTGTGCTACATATTGACTGGCTGTCTGACACCAGACTTAAGTTGCGCGCACAAGCTGAGTGTGACTGACAGAAGACTGCGTGTAGGATTGTGGGTGCAGTCTGAATGACAGGCCTATGGCTAAATCTCCTGTGCGACCTGGGGACTAAGAGTTGGCCAGGTGTGTGGGCAGTAAACAGATTATTTCTTCTTTTTGGCAGCACTTAGTTTTTGTGCAAATGCTGCCCCCTCAAGCCCAGTCTAGTCCTATTACGGGCTTCCCTGACTACAGTATATATGATATGATAACACATACGATACCAGCTACAGTATATAATGGCCTGATTCCACAGATGCTAGTTGGTGGAATAAATCAACATAACAATCTGCCATTTTAACCTCAGCAGCATAACAATGCAACAAGCATTTAGGCATGTTTTCGGCAGTTAAATCCTTATTAATAATAATTATTATTAGAATAATAATAATTCTATAAAAATAATAGAAAGTGTCCATACTGCTGTCTTCCTCTCGCTTATAAACACATTCAAGCTCATGTTTTGCTGTATAGAACTTATTTAGGAATCTATGGACACCATGATGAAGTTGATGAATGGCAGAACATGTCGTTTCCTCCTCCTCGTTGTTTTCAATTCTTCCCTTGTTCTTTTGTCTCATTCATATTCATGGTCAGCATTGGCAGGTATGCATAAATACTGTATATTAGAATACAAAACAAAGGAAGTACTGTATATCTAGGATGAAGTATATGCATAAAACTCCATACATATTACAAATATGTAAATAAAGGGTTCCAAGACTATCCTTTGTCAAATGTATTCATATTCATAATGTGAAAAAATATGAACATTTTGGTATGTATAGTGGCCACTTTATCAAAAACTTGAAAGTGAGTTGTATGAATGCAAAGTTCCATCAGTACTTTACTTGATTTAATTGGCACGATTAAGCTCAAGTTCAAATTTCAAGTTAATCTGTCATTTCCACCATGAAACCTACAGTGGAAAAATTATAAAATAATTTCTAAAAACTTAGAGCCAAAGTCGAGCTGAATGAAACACTAAGGCCACATTGGTTTAAGTGTTTTAGACTGTTGTCCATTCTCCAGACTGTTGCAGTTGCATAAAGACACACTTGGGTGTCTAGATTTAAGTATTACAGACTACTGCGATAGGCAAAAAAACTCACTAACCCCCGCTTTCCTGTGGGTGACCATGCCTTATTGATGACAGAAGTCAGAAGAGACCAGTAAGGCTTATTTCAGCTAACAGGCAGGGCAGAGGAAAGGAAATAAAAATGTGGTACAACGACAGAGAAGACACATTGCTGGAACAACTCCTGCCGGCAAATAACTAAGGGTATAATGATTAACCAATTAAAATCGACACTGTCTGATATAAATGTGCATTAATTCAAATAGCTTGAACTGGGATAATAGTCAGGAGGGAATCAGAGGCGAATCTGCAGACCTCTGTATTAAAAAATAGACATTTTGGCTTAAGTTTAGCGCCTAAACGTTCCATTTTCTGCTGTAAGCCATGCTTACCCTTATTAGTCAGGCCATTATTGTCATTTTAAGATCACATTAGTTCTCATCATAGGACAATTTCTGTATTTTCTTCGTGGCAAGCTATTACCTTTTTTTTTTTTTTTTTTTTTTTACAACCAATTTCTGCAAAATACAGATCCTCCTGATTGAACAGTGTGCCATTGTTGGTCAGTTTATGTGGTGAAGAAGTATACTGGGCTGCTGCCAAACTGAAATTTCTGCCTGTTAAAGGGAAGCCAGGTAAAGTTGGCAGGGCTGTGTGGGTGTGTACAGGCTGTGCTTGAGTGACATCTCCCTGACTCTCCTGTTAGCTTTTTTGCATCTGCTAGCTTTGGACAAATGACACCCTTATCATTCTTCATGGTTATAAAGTTTGGAGATGCCAAGTAATTCTCAGCTCAACTCTATCTGCCTTCAACCAGATGCCACGCTCACATCATACGGCATGGACAGTTGAAATGGGAAATATTCACATGTTTTCAACTTGGGATTATTCATGTCACCTGACAACACAAGACGTATGATTGCGGTGTTGGTTGTGTGAGAGTGAACTGACAACATAGCATTATATTCATCAAAGTTTAATGACTTTGAGCGGCAGGCGCAATATGAGGCGTACATGTTTGTTCCGTTTTCAGTCACTTCTGTGTTATTATTAAGCACCAAGTCGGATATATCAAAGCTTTCAAAAGAAATTCCAGATGTAATTTGCGGCCTGGATGTTGACATCAAAGGTATTTACCAGTCGAAAAGTGGTAATTACAGTAACTCTGATATGACATGAACACGGCATGAGCAGAGGTCTAATCAGCCAGAATAATGTGCGTGTGTGTGTTTGTATGTGTGTGAGGCAGCAGTTGTTGAAGCAGACATAGGCTATGAAAGGCCACCTTGTGCATGTATCTTCAGCAGGGAACTTTATTTTGTCCAGAAAGTGACAGGGTCACACTGCAGAGACAGTTTTTTTTTTGTTTGTTTTTTTTTGGAGCTCAAGCAACTCTATTTGCAGAGAAGCTGTATTGACCCAGGGACAGATTCAATGTGTTTCCATCGAGAATTCTGTGACATTTCTGACAAGAAATGGCTTTACAATGTACAGTAGAGCTTTGTTTTCCCATGCTGAGGTCCTAAAAGCGGATTTGTGAATTTTCAATCAGCTTTTCCAGGGACCACAGCATGGTTCTTGGTGGTAATTTTTCATCAAAAGTTTTAGAAAGTGCAACATGTCCTCCTGTATGTCAAGTTTAAACACTCCCCCGGCTCCCTTCTGAAAAGCACACACTGCAGACAGGAGGTCACTCGCTGTGCTGTTTCTGCCCTGAAGCTTGACATTAAGGTCACTGAGGTGGGACGTTATATCTGTCAAAAGTGCAACAGTTCATTTTCCCTTCATTTCGCAGGAAGTCTCATGCATTGCTGCGGTGCGGATCAAATAGTCTCATCACAGTTGTCATTACTTTTGAGTGCATTTTTCCCAGACCGGCACACAGAACTTTTTGGTGGATTATGCAGTGATATATCAAATCAAGGGTGGCAAGTTTTTTAAGCTCTGCACCATCCCCTCTCTCTCTCTCTCCCTGTCATGGATGGTCATCCATGTTGATTCATCCATGGCAAGTGAGATGAATTGTGCCTTTTTCATACCATCACAGAGTTCCTGGAGCAAATCTTCGGCATGAATCTCAGTTCGTCTTGCTGCAGAGAAATTTAAGAGTGGTATCTGATTTATTTTTTCTTTCCTTCTACCATCAGTCATATACGTTTTTATTAATTCAGTGTCCGAAAAGGCTTTCTTGTGTCTGCCTAGGACGTGCTACTGTTGGTGAAGCCTCCATTGTCCGCTCTTGCTGTGTCATTGATTTTACAATTATTCTGCTGGAGGCTTGATATGACAGCTTCAGCTGGCTTCGTTTTGTCCTTCTCACCTCTGTTGTTCGGGGATAGTTGCATGTTTGGTGTTGCAGTTATGACTCTTCACTACAGCCACGATTTCACTGCAAATCAGGCACCTTGGTCCTCCCTCGGGCCAAAATGAACGGGAATTTCTCAGCCCACTCATCTTTAAATGCAGTTTTCCCTCTCAAAAAGGGGTCTGGGTCTGTTTGTGTTAAAGTTGTACCACCTGGACCAGAATAAACTGCACTGCATTCTGCCTGTATGTATGTAATAGACTTTTTATACAGTAAAACATACATTTTGATTGTTATAGTAAGAATAGCACAGGTGCAACTAATAACATTAATGATGCCCTCATTCCATTGAAGTGTCCCAGTAAGCCATGACAGTGAGCCAGCAGGCACAATAGCAGAGTCCTGAAACTGGAACACCTGAATGTCCTGCTGCCATGATTATTAGTGTTATTGGTCACACCTGTGTTTTTCCTACTGTCACATGGCAAAATGTCTGCTGTGGAAAACAGTCTAGCAATATTTTGGCACACAGGGGTGACAATTTCCTATTTCTATTTCTATTTCTGTATATATATATATAGTTTAAAGGAAAATAACATGAAATAAAGTAATTATCTTTAAAAGTGACCAACAAGGGAAATTGGATGTCTGAAAAATGGAGAAATCACTGCTGCCTGTTTAAATCGATTTATATTTAAAAATGCTGATGGCAGGGTTGAAGAAATAGGCACAACCAGCATGACTCCATCAATCCATCCCAGGTGGTGTCAACAATACAGACTGCTGCTGCTGCTGGTGGTGGTGGCGGGGAAGTGTGTGTGTGGTAGAACACAGTAGGTTCCTTGAACCAATTAAGCATTATTTTAATGCCACAGCATACTAAATACTTGAAGGCTTACAGTGCTATTTTATGAGATGTATAAGGAACAAAGCTCCCAGTGATTGTCTCTTTAGTCAAAACATAACTTAGGAATCAGTCATAACATTAATACTTGTCTTGGGATTACGCGTCAGAAAATTGATATCCCTTATAAACATGTTTGCATTTTGAAGAGAAAGATAGTCAGCGCTATAATTTACTGAATAAATCTAATCACAGTGGGGTTGAACTGTAATTATCTTTTGTCTGACGAAATAGAACATTGGTTCACTCACAGTTATATATCTTTCAAAATGTGGCTATTCAGTCCATTATACGGTATATCTCTGAACAAGGCAGGAATCGAGTCTGACTTTATTAAAAAAGTAACCACCTGCAGCAAGGTCATGACACAGGAGGAATCTGTACATACTCTGGAATCTATAGATATATGACACACATGGACTGATGGACGTGGCAATGAGTTCTCGTAATATGAAAAAAACATCATATCATCCTCCAAAACGGATTAAATATCAAATACTATACTTGCAGGAGAATGATGTTCAAAGCACACAAAGCACTCAAAGATGGTTTCAGGGTTATCAAAGTGACTTTTCATGAGATTATGATTGTAGCTTTTATGGCCTATGATAATCTCAGCGCTGATTCTGAACATACCACACTCTGCATGCATGTGGTGAAATATAAACTTTTTCAGGAAAATATAAACCTGCAGAAAACTAGCTGAGAGAACATAGCCCTCCAGCTAGGTATACCAAACATTGCCAAACACTGATCTGTGAGTACTGACCACAAATCTCTATGTATTAGCCTAGAGGACCACCGGTCCAGAGGGATAAATCCAATCCATGCTCATGGCATCAATGTATAGCAGAAGAACATGACTTCTTTCAGTGTATATTCTCCTACCTCGAGGGTTATTGAGTGCAGCTTCAGTGGCCTTCCTGCCCTCTCCGCAGTGGCTCTGGTCAAAGGGCAGACACTGCTCTCCTGTCCCGGCCACTACCTCCAAGTTGCGAGATGGATCTTTTGGCTGCGCGAGGTTCCTCACCCTGTACACTCTGCGACTGCTGGTGTCAGACACGTAAAGAACCTCTCCCATTGGATCCATAGCCAGGTAGTACTTATGAGCAGGGCTGGTGCTAGTGAGAGAAAGTGTGCAGAAAGTGTATGCACAGAAAGTTTAGATGGTAGAGTTGCATTCACATTTCACAATGACATACAGGTGGCAGCTAACAGTTCCAATGAGTTGTTGGTTTGCATTTTAAGAAAATGTTTCTATTTTTCTTACTTCCTCACTCAGTAAGACTACCCCAGTTGAGGCAATGATAAGATTCCTCAGTATTCATGATTAGACAACACCATTAAATTGAAGTAAATGTATTTAGAGGCAATCAGGGCATCCCAATGAATAGCATTAGTATTAGAGACTCCAGGAGTAAACTTGTAGCTGTGCTGCTACTGCAAGATTAATGTCTTCTAATTTAAATAGTACAAATGCTCACAGCCAAAGTGGCTGAATAGTAGTTCTAAGTGATAATCTCATTCTTGGGATTCTGTATCAGCAAGTGTGTTAGCAAAAAATGTTAATACGGTTGTGGATTCAAAGTGTTAAACCAGTGATTAATATGCTCCTTGTGTGTCACTGGTAACTAATAATCCCATGCAACGAAGCCGACCCGAGCATCTCAACGTGTCTTCTATATACTACATCCGCTCGGTGCCAGCAGGAAAAGCAACACAATTTACCACAAAACCAACACCATCCTTTAAACAAGGAGAAGTAAACATGTTCAGGATGTAATAGACTGTAGAGGTGTCAAACATATGGCATAAGGGTCCAGTCTGGCCCACTGGATGACTTTGTAAAGTGTGAAGTTTGCAGAGACATAATTCATTCAAATTTCTCAATAAAATGCACAATTATTCCTGATTTGTCTACTGGGTGAAGATAAAAGTAAAATATTATGTTGCTGTTCGGTTCTTAGGTACATTAACTTAACATTTTGTGCCTTTGTAATTCCACAGCGATCTGTAAATTGTAATCCATTAAAAAAAGCACACCAGAAGTTATGTCACTGTTCTTATAGAGCAGGTGTAGACAGTACATCTTATATAATGTGTAATGTACATGTAACGACAGTAGACTGGGTGAAAGTGGAAAAACTGAGACATATTGTTGAAACTGCACTCATTTTTCTTAAGACATGTCAGACTGTTCATCGTCTTCTTTGTAAATGAACATTTTCAGAATGTAATTCTTGTAATTCTTAAAAGAAAAGCAAACACTTTGGATATGTTGTTATTTATAGGTTATTATGTAATGGTTTTTACTGGTCTGGCTCACTTGTGATTAAATCGATTTAAATCTGGCCCATGGACTAAAATGGTTGACAACTCTGCTGTATGTTGTGGTAAATCTATCCACAGTAATTATGTGAACCTTTTTTCCGTCTAAAATTGAATTCCGATTACTCTAACATCGTAATTAAACACCTCATTTTTTGAGCTTTGCAGTGAAGCATACTAATGTCATAACTACGGCGAAGGAATACAAACTTCCTTTAACATAGCTCTCACTCAGTTTTGCTTCATTTGGTAAAGAAAGAATGAGACCTGATGTCAGTGCCTCTTGGTTCTGGGTTTAGTGTTTACAGATAATAAAATGCTCACCTTTATTATAATACAAAAACAATAGTATGGAGAGACCCACAATCGCTTATAACAACGCCAGGAAGACATTTCCGTGTAAGCCGAGTGCTAGTCATATGTTCATCAGCATAAATGAACCCACATATCAGGCAGAGATAAGGGACCTTATGTATAAATGTATGCGCAGAGTGGATAAGGTGGTGCAGCATAATTCATGCATTCATAAATCCTACTGACAGCTGTATCCCACAATATTTTCTGTGATAGGATACTCCTGTGGCAAGAGCGTACTGGTGCATTTTGAGAATGTTGTATGCTTCTGTGTGTACTGTATGTACTGCTGAGTCTGATTTCGTGTCTTCTTTATTATGTATGCTAGCTGTTAAATATCTTTAATGGTTAAAAATCGTATGTTTCACTGCTGTAACACGGTCAAAAATAAACTCCAACAGGAAAACAGAAGGGACAATGACAGGGAGTGGGGATGACATGCAACAAAGGTCTCAGACCAATACATACAATACAACATATAATTGTTCATTGTTCTCAGTGTTATTATTAGTTTATGAAGTAACAGTGCAGAGACGACTGTGTGTTTAAGGGTAAGGCTGAAAAAACACAGTGTGGAGCAAAGACCACAGTAAGAAATTATGTACTTTTCATACCGTTTTAATGAAACTATCTTTTGTCCTCAGTCTAAGCCTCAGGCTTAAGATACTGCAGCACACTGTGAACACTGACTTCATTTACCCTTATATTGACTGTGAGCTGTATACTGTACTTTGTGTAGGAGGAGAGCTAACAGTGTGGGCAAGTCGCTGTACAGAGAAGACTTGACTTGTCTTCTGTACATATAGTCTGCAGTTCAGTCATTTCAGAAAACCATTGTCAGATCATTGTTTTGTATTACAGAAACTTGAACTCGAGAGATTGCAAGAAAAGAAATGGAGAATTTAAATTTTGAACTTTGAACATTGTAGCAAACTGATTTCCAAGCAATTACTTTATAGCGTAAAATCCAATGTCAGCCGGGGTCTGGTCAAAGGCTTCCTGCCAATTACACTTCCTGTAAGTGCTTTTTTTCCTATGGAGAAAAGTCTTGCAAGGAAATTACAGTGTCAAGAAAACATTTATAATGTCAGGCTTCCGCAAATTCTTTCTCAATTAAAGTGCATTTCCACTTTTTACAGGCCTAAGACCAGGCTACTGATAGGTTGCTATGATTTTCTTGTTTGCTTTGGACACCAGTTGTAAGCTGTGAGACTGCTCAACACCACAAACCTTCACTCTCTAAAGGGAAACTTCTTTTCGATATTAGCCTGAACCTTCTCGCAACCCAGAAAAAAAAAAAGAAACACTGCAACACAGGCAAGGGTGCTGTCAGTCATCTAGTCCATTAAGTGCATAACTGTTTACAGAGCTCTGCACTGAACTGCACATACATAATTTAAGCTTGATCCTAAGAGAATCATTCACTGAGTTTCAAAGTGTGCCACTGCTACACGCAGCATATCATAATTGTTGGCCCTCTTCAAGCTACCACAAGCTTTGCACGCTGCATATAACTGATTACAGATTACTCCACCTGTCTTCTTCTCAATTAGATGCTCACAGCTCCGAATACATCTATCCATTTATCCAGTGGAAGGGAAATGAACAACAATAACAACCACAGCACAAACAATCTCTAGCCTCCCTAGTTCCCTGCACACATAATAACAAAACAATGATCAGAGTTGATAGACACAGTGATCTAGCTGTTCCTGACTGTCTCTGTGAATCGACCGTCTGGGCCCTCTGATAATACTGTAGAGGACTTCCTCTCCTATTTGCTTTACTCCCATCTAAACTCTTGAAGGGAAAGAACAGGCAATGGTTTTACAGTGAGTACATCCCATATTGTCTCCCTTTGGAAACCACCTTGTTTTGAAGCCCTGTTGGCTGATAGGCACTTTGCTGGGAAGAATGTGAAGTGAAGAGCTTTGAAAGCTGAATATGGATGAATAATTAATGCATTTGACTTGGGAATACAATAGTATAGAATAAAAGAGAAACACTAACATGCCGCCAACAGTAAAAAGCTGCTCTAGAGGAAAAAAGAAGAGAAAGCAGGAACTAAAGACAAACCTCCAGGGTGAGGACAGGGTATTCTAAGTGCCTTTAGAAAATTCAGTCTATAGGTGGTGGTTCCCACCCTTTTTATTTTCTGACGTACCCCGAAGCTCTGTGAGATTAACTAAAGTAACCCATCACTGACACCAGCTGTGAAGTACACATGAATTGATTTTTTAGTACTACAGCTGAAATACTATCATACGATTAGCTATCATTTACTTTTAGCTGGCTCTGTCTCAGCCATCTATCGTTTACTTTTATCCTTTACTGTTTATCCAGTACTTATAGATATCAATTTAAATCATGTACCTAGATATTAAGCTAATCGTTGCTACTTCTTCTTGCGTGCTAAACTGGCAAAATGCAAAATTAGATTTTCTTGTCACCAATCAAATGACTGATAATGGCCAAATGGCCAGCCACTCAATGGTTACCATTGTTTTTTGGCGAGTGAAGCAAATCTAATGGCCGCTTGCATCTTTTAGCAGCATTTAGCTGCTGGCTAGTCGTAATTAAGCTCCATGCTAACTAGTTTTCATGCATACTTATTAGTAACATGCAGTGGTCAGGTGTTATAGCCGACTCCATTGTGCCCTATTTTTTCAAGCTTGATTTCTATTTGATCCAAGCTAATCCACATTTTTTACTCCTGGAGCTCCTGGAGCTGCAGTGGTAGCCCTGGGTACAAGTATCTCTAGTTGTGCTTAGGCTATACAGAAGAAATTCATCACGGTTTGTGCATCACAGGCACATTTACATTTTCACACTTGCAGACATATGTACACACCCACCCATACAGTACAACCATAAACAGCCAGGTTATCCTTTTTCCATGGTGGGAAACTTTGGCATGCTAGAGATATAGAATCTTGAAAAATCCCGTCTCTTTCAAATCGGATAAACCCTCTCTCACAAACACCCACAAGTGCACACACACACACACACATACACAGAGAGTTGGCGCGATATAACCTCTGATAGTGGTGCACACTCAGACAGACACACACACACATCCACACACAAACCCTCTAACATCTGTCTAATCTTCTGTCAAACATGGTGTATAGAGCTCACACTGCCATCAAGGCTCTGGGCCAGGGACGATGTCGAGGCCATACAGGGCCTCTGGCTTTTAGTCCTGCTCGGAAAGTGAGTGAGCCATCCTCCAAACAGACTTCCAGTAATCCTCTAAAACATAAAATCCTTGACATTTTGGACGATTTCCAATTTGCAAATTTAATATCGACAAGTGAAATTTAAATGAGGATTTGATAGATCAGACTGCAACCTGAGTATACGCAGGATTTTGTCTGTGGTGCGTTTGTGGCAAGAGGGAAAAGTCAGGTCAATGCAATTATGCAATTTGCAGCGAACAAACCGAGATAAAGTGCTGTGAGGCAGTTTGCAACATGTCTCGTCTTTTCCTCTTGACACATGTTCTTTGTGTGTACATGTGAGTTTTGTGTAGGTATATAAAGGAGGTGTTAATCACCAATTCTCACCTGTGTCTGGTGTCCCGGTTCCTGATAAAAAGACATAAAAGAGTGTTGAAAAAAGGACAGAAGAGGAGGTAAAAACAATCATTTCTGATGCTAACGAGAATCGCTCAGAATTTCATAGGCTAAAATGAGTCAATTTTCCCTCATAAAGTGAGATTAGGGTTGATTTAGACGGCTGTATTGTTTCACATTAAATATTAACCTAAACAGGAAGCTTTTTGGCATTTCCTCCCAGAGGACAGGGAAGTATCAAATACAGACACTATGAAACCTCCGTCTGAACCAGAAATATTAGTCAGAGATACAATAATAACAGAGAATGAGAGAGTAAAGTTACATAAGGAGAACACTTTACAGGACAAATGACTGTGCAATCCCATCGAGATTCTACGCTTGAGAAAATACAGAAATAGAGAATGTAGTGCCTGCAGCACGGCAGCAGATATCATTGTCATAATCCACTGAAAAAAATATCTTTGTTTCACAGCAAAGACTTTGAGCTTCTCTCACATCCTAAAGAGGTAGATTAGAGTCTGTGATGTCTGAACCTCATACGCTCTGTGCTTGCATGAAGACGGGTTTCAGGATGTGTTCTGCTGAGATCAAACAGATCACAACCGCAGATGCCAACCGGAGCTAAAGCCATACTAACCCACAGCAGCCGAGCTAATTTTGTTTTAATTGTGCTCAAGTCAATCCAATGCTCAAAATCCCACTGCTTCCCACTGTGGGGGATCCCCACAAAGATCGTTCTGCTCTTATCACATGCACACCCAATGAGGTTTTGAGTCTCACTTTAATTCCAGTATGGTTCTGGTGTATCCATCAGGATGGACCCTGCGGATGAAATTGAAGTCCCCCACAAAGAGTGAGCCATCAGGGCCGCTGGCTAGTGCCACAGGGGCGAACAGCATCATGTCTCGAGCGGCGCCACTGCAGCTTGGACCACAGGGGACGCTCCGGTAAAAACCATTTCCCATCACAGTGCTGATGACAGGAGGCTGCTGGGAGAGGAAGACGTTTTCCCCGTTTCCCTTGTGAAGGATTCCTGGGGAGGGGAGGGCGGATGAAATAAATACCTTAAAGGCCCTGAAAAGACATTTTCTCAACCAGCCTTTTACTGTGGATGACAGGATCCTACATGAACACGACATATTCTGCCATAGTTTATATATTTTATGTTTTATCCGAGCTCTCACTCACAAGAAAGACAGCATATTTTATGTTATCATGATAATTACTGAAGATTTTTTCATGGGCTTTATGGTGATACCAGTATTTATTATGTTGGTTTGTTGGATGTAGCCACCTGAACAATTTTTACCACAATAGAAATATATCTTGATTTATTGATCTATCTATTAAAGTAAATTAAAACTAAACTAAATACAATCACAAACACAAGCACTACACAAGAATATTGTCTGTTTCTTACCGCTGCGTATGTTGAGGGCGTGGTGTTTATCCAGAGACCACCCTCCCAAGTTTGAGGGGACCAGTTCAAATCCCTGCATCAGAGCGGTCCTCCTCTCCCATTGGATAACACCAGGACATGACTCATACTCGTAGCCGACAGAAACTGAAACACACAAACACATTCACATTGATGCTCATGAGTATGCATGAACGCAACAGTGTGTACAGCGTGGTACAGAGCTTGACAAGAACACTCATTCATATTCTCTCTTCAAACTATACTGTATCGAGTGGTGAGACACATGAAAGGCCTGTAAGCGAGACCTCATCAGTGTGTGTGGTTGAGAGAGATCAGTGAGAAGTGGAGGCGTAATCAGGAGGAGATCATGAAGGAGCCCTAGAATTAGCTGCTTGGCCTCTTAGTTGTAATGATACACTCCGCAGCTTCCCACTACAACTAACAACTATCAACAGCTTTTTTTTTGGCTTGGCAGGATTAAATATGTTTTGACCATAATTTACCACTTCAGACTTGGAATACGTTTCAAGGCAGCAGGTGATGGAGCCATAGGAGTTCTCGAAAAAAAACATGCAAACACACAAAAATACTACGTGTGTTTACGCGTGTCTCTGAAACACACAATCGCGCGTACGGACAGAAAAAAAGACATGCATCAAGTCAATACTCAAGTACCTTATTTAAATACAATTCGAGTGCATCTGAATACTTTCAATTCATGCTATTTTCTATTTTTACTCCACTTCGTCTGATGGCTAATTACTAGTTACTTTGCACAAACAAAACATATGATTAGTACAGAAGACATTCTAATAATACATTAATAACTCTGAAATGAGCTGTTGCGTATAATGAATTCATAAAGAAAATCTTAAGAGCTGGAACTTGTGATTTGAAGGAGATCCAAGGAGACGGTGATGACTTACACAGAAGTATTTATTGTTGCTTTATCGAGGAGAAAGCATTACAGGTGGATGAATCACAGTTCATAGCTACCAAAATCTGAAGGTCTCTTTCAGCTGGGGAGTATTTATCCTTGCTACACCCGCTGAGATTCACTACATGTCCAAATAAGGTTACTCTTCACCCATCTGAACATGTTGGAGGTGAAGATTCTTTTGGGTATTGGATTAAAACAAGACTATGCTTACCTAAGCTAGCCTAAGTCACTTTCTGTGCCACTTTAGGTCACACACAGCATTTTCTACAGAGAGACTCTGTGACCTGCTAATACGTCTGTACTTTAACTTTGGTAAATTGAAGGCAGAACTTTTTTTTTTTTTTATACTGTGATATTTTTACTTTTTTATGTTTTTTGGCATCTTGTGAGCACCTACTGACACAGAGCAACATTAGCATTTATTTGGAGTCATGTTGCTATGTGCTTCAACTTACAACTGCTGCCAAATATGTGTCTCTTTAGCAAAAGTTCAACAGCTAGTTGCTGACATTGTCCGACTGCTGTGCTAGGATGTAGTGTGTAGGGGTGGGGGGGGGTGAAGCATGTATTCGTATCACATCAACAGTTTCAGATCGCTCTGGCCGATTTAATAGTTGCTTTTCACTGTAGGCGAGTTAACCTAAAAGTAAAAGTGAGAAGTCATTACATCTTTAAGACATCTTTAACACTCTTTAAGGTACTGTAATTAAAGCAGTAAGAGTAACAGTTAACGTTCTCACATTGTAAAATGACATACAGTTTCTGAAATAAGATAATGATATACTGTACAGTGAGGACAGCTTGACATGTCTGACACGAATGTGGTAGACGGATAGTTGTCGCTGTCAATCACTGTTGGCACTGATCTCTCTTAACTTGCTTCATTGTTAACCAACATGGCACAGGATGGATGAAAACTCAAGGGGAACTGGGGAGCAAAGTCAGCACAAAGACCTGTAGAGATGCCGGAGTGGGTAAGTAGTAAGTGCTCGCATTATGTACAAACTCAGGAGAGTCCCTTTTAACACAAAGAAACTCTCAGCAGGCACACGGGGCCAACATAAATCTCCAATTCACTGGGTACAATCGATAAAGTGATTGGGGCGGGAAAATAATGGGTAATTTGGGACACTGGGGATTGTGAAAGAGGAAAAAAGAACCCGTATAGTGTTGGACAAAACTTCTTAGTCTGGGAACTATCTATTAAATTCATTCAAAAGGTTAATTTGTTTCAATTTTGTGCGTCTTAAGCGCTGATAGGCTTGTGATCTTGTGTTTTTGAAGGACAGAAAGAGGAGTCTGAGGAGAGGCACTGAGTTTGAATTCATACTAAAGTAAAACAAAAACACACAGTAGAGTATTGTGTAATTTTTGACCCTTAAAGTCACTTTGCACCCCCCTTGAAGAACCCGTTTCATGACCTGAAAACCAATCCATCCTCATGAAAATGCATCGAAAGTTGCCATAAATACATTACCGTAGGACAGTGTCCCGTTTTAAAAAAATATTATACAATAAAACTGACTTTATTAGAGGAACAAGGCTTTTCCAGGACAAAAGGGGCAAAGCAATCTCAAAGGGAAAGTGTCAGTGTTTTGAGAACTGCTTCACAACCGAATATTGCTATAGCTATATTACAAGAAACGACACACACACACACACGCATACACACTCTCTCAAAAACAATAGGCATGCACGCTGTAGTACCTAAATGCACACTCAATATCTCACAGGTGAAAGCTTTCATTCCCCTCTGCTGAAGCCTCAGGCGATGTGTTCACCCCAGCAAACAGAGCATGATCTCCCGTTCTTGCTTTCTGTGTGTGAGCACATAGAGTGTGTGTGCGCGTGCATACATGTTAGCGCATGTATGTGTGTGTGACCGTGTCATGCCAACAAAGCATTGGAAACTATTTGCGGGTGAAAGGGAGGAGGCTGTGGAGCTGAACCCCCCCGCTGGCCAGAGAGAAACACAAGGGAAACATAATTTGACCTTTTTTAAATTCGTCTCTAATGAAAAATGATTTTAACATTTTCTGTTGCGGCGATTGTGGATGGAATATTCCATTGTAGATTAAAAATATGGTAAATTTAAAGCACAAACATAACCGGTTTTATAATATTCTCACATGTCTGCGAGCCTTCACCTCAGCTACAAGTTTAGAGGAGCTACTAAACATTTACAGCCATAGTAAATTAGTGGTGCGAAAAATAATATTTCTTCACTTTAAATGTTTCAAATGTAAAATGTCAACGTGAAAGAGGGGCACAGTGTGCAGCACTGAGGGTGAGGCTGCATGTTATCTGTATATCCACAGACACATTCATGCAGAATACATTTCCACAGGTTTTTTTTTTTTTTTACGCTGCCTGGTGGATTTTATTCTGTTATTCCAGTGTTTTCTTGTTTTGTTGGAACAGAATTTCGGGGGCTCTGTTTTGGTGTCGACTGAGGTTATTTCCTCGGCTTCGCCGGCTTGGTATCACGGTGACTCACTGTGCACCGCAGTGGGAGGAGAGGCGCGGTGTCGGGTGTGGCGATGCCAATCTGGTGGAACACTGCAATCTTGGTGCCAGGAATGAGTGCGTCTCAGGCGCTCCGACGCCCACCTGCTCAGTGCAGGTACACAGCACTCGTATTCCATCATATCTGGTCACTTTATTTGGTGAAACACGCAACCAACTTCTTTGAAATGACACAAACATCTTTATTTATTTAGATGTTGTTTTTTTTTTTTTTTAACTTTCCACTTTTTTCCCCACTTTCTCAACTCAGCTGATGTGATCACACAGAAAAGTTTCTGTTATTGCAGCTAGCGAGACAGAATAAAGACATATAATGTATACCAAAGGCCTTTTCTTTACTCTGGTGACTCTCTTTACAGCCACCCGAAAGCAGCAGGTATCTCTTCCATCTGTAGTCTCTACAACTGGAGTGAGACAATTACGTACAGAAGATCCACTGGTTAAATTTAGAGCAGCATCAGGCTGTTGGAAAGTAAACCTCTGTGCTGATGAGCACATCAAACTTGTCCTTTTGATTAATTATTCTATAAAGTTCCTACAGCAAATCAACAGGCATGTTGGAGACACAGTTCCATAAAAAAAACTCTGCTAAAAGCTCCCTCAGGACCGTCTTTTCCTGCCAGTCTTCACCCGCTGTCTCCATCCAAAACGGCAGGTAACCACAGCAACGGCTGTGCACGTAATCTATTTATTATTATTTTTTTATGAGTCTGGCCAAAGTGACGCCCGGACACGTTTTTAATTATAATACGAGTGGACGTGCGGCTGTGATGGGCAACGTGATGTGATAGAGATTGTTGGGGTTTAATTTTATAGAGGTGCTCCCAGAAACAAAAGACTGTTACTTAAAATTCTAATTTAATTGTGGTTCATTATGGGGATTACATTTATGTGGCAGTGTGAATATTAAAGAGGCTATTTTGTTCCAAGATTGTAAGCAATTATTTTTTTTTTTTTGCAAGTAGAACAGTGAAATATAAATGAATTAAACTTAACCACATACTTCATTTTACTTTGGATTTATTAATTTGGAACTATGGTTGCATTTAAATACATAATGTATGGAAATGTATTCTTTCTGATCCCGACCAGCGTCCAAGTGCACAACAGGTGTGTCAGGTGGGCCTGGCCACAAAATCTCCAAAAGTGTGATTGGCAGCCTCCTGACACAGTGGGCAGAGCGTACTTGGCTGAGATCTGGCTGTGGTGTTGAATTCACAAAAATAGCTCCTCATGTCAACAACTAACCGAGTATGGACTTGCGGAGGTAAAAACAAGAAGCACGGACAGCTGCTGATTCTGATTCTACAATATCTGAAACATAACCACTGATTGTCAATCACAAACATCATATTGTTTAACCTGCAAATTTCAGACATAACTACAGAGAATGTTCTACATCTGTCAGTTGTTTACTCTAAACAGTAATATGCATGTGCATGTAAGCTATCGCATGGATGCCAGGAACCATAGCAGGGGAAGGATCAGGGGGAAACATGGATAGAGAGAAGAGAACAAGGGAGGGCAGGGGAAGACAGGAGAGAAGCAAGAGGGGAGATCAGAGAGAATGGAGGAAATAACAAGCAGTGAATAGAAGAAAAGGGAGTTCAAGAGAGGACAGAAACACAGGAAACACGGCGAGTGTAGAGTATGTTAGAGGGACGCGGGGAGGGAGACAGTTCTGTGAAGCAGGGCAAATAAAAAGGAGGATCGTTGGAGTTGAGAAAAGGTGAAAGATCAGGAGGGAGCTGGAGTAGATGAAATGCAGCTCTAACAGATAAGGAGAGAAGACGATGGATCAGGAGGAAAGAGAAAGCCAGGGGGGATGGAGAGATCCAATCTTTGCATGAGACCATACACTCGAGTGGGCAAAGCTTCGGGTACGCATGCTGATATCGCGGTGCTTATGGAAAGCCTCTCTGTCGCAGCCCCACTGTTTGTCTACAACCTTCCACGAAGAGAAGTGAACACAGATAGCAGAAACATCATCTCTCAAATGACCAATAGAAAGTTCAAGGGTTTAAGCCTTGACGGCATCTTCGAAATGGCTGTCTTTCTCATAATGAGCCAAAAGTGCAATAACAGTAACAGTTATGCATCCAGTATATCATTTTTCGCACAGGTGAGAGAGGACACTGGGGAAAACGGGCCACATTCATGAAAACCTTCCGTTGACTGATTTGTATTTTGCGCATGCACACATTTTTCTCCATAGAGCCAGTTCTGTCCAGAAGTGCTATCTTCCTGCCACTACCGATGATATCTTTACTGCCAGTTACTCCACAGTATATTTGTAGAGCCATCCATCTTTCCATTCCTTCCCCTCAATACAAGTCTTCTCTATTGTCAGTAGTTAAGGTCTTGGAAAGGTGGAGTCTGTTCGCTGTCCACCCCTTCACAGGATCCACTTCTCTCTGCATTTATTACATATTTTGAATGATTAATGATATTTGAACTAAACTCAGCCCTTGAATTGTGATAAAACTGCAGTTTTCCAACCGCTGGTAGAGAACCTGAGCCTATGTATACATACATCGGGCATTCTTCAGTCTCTCATTTCAGACTGTTCATTAACAACTGCCTGATTACCTTCTAAATGATCAATAACTGACTTCCAATCAGGCTTTGTAGCCACAGTACTGAAACAGCCCCTCAAAGTGCTCAGATTTAATAGGGATGATGATAAAACTTGTGTTCCAGTATTGTTGGATTTGAGCACAGCGTTTGACACATCAAAACATCCTTCTTCAAAGGGCTGAGAACTGGTAGCCCTTCCTTTTTTATTTACTTCTGTCTGTCTGGAGGGAAGACATTTCTCTGCATCTCTCAGGAATTTTATGTCTGGAAATACTACGCCAGCGAGACTAAGCCGTACAAATCAATTTTCCCATGGAAACCTGAACCCTGTCTTAAGGAATAGTGAAATATATATTTGGGGAGGTATGTTTAATCATCGTCATTGTCCAGACTTAGATGAGAAGATTGATACCACTCTCATATCTGTACATAAACGTATGCAGCTTAGCTTAAACAATGGAAAAAGGCACTAAAAGTCACTGGGTTACTCAACGTCAGTCAATATAGCATTGATGCAATACTGGGTTTACCTATTCAGCTACTAGTCTAAGTAGTAAACTACTAGTCTAGTAGCTAAGCTAATCACAAGTTCACGTAAGTGAAATACACAAATGACTCCATCATATTTGCAGCAGCCTTCAATCTCTCATACATACCCAGATGTAGAAAAATACACACGACTGCTTCCAGTGGTAATTATTATTATAATTGTTAAATGACAACATTACAATGAAATCGCTGCATTATTAAACTTGCAAAACTTAGAGAATTATCATTAATATTATTATGAATCATCCCATTTGTTCTTATTTTTCCACATGCTTGAAATGTATGAAGGATTATCAGGATGTTTACTAATGGGATTGACCGATTTACTCTTTCTGGATCTGCCTTAATTCAGGAGGGAAAGTAGAGGAACGAGATGAGAGAACAGACGACATGGGAACTGGGGACGTTGCAATTACTGTACATGCTCCCTGGCCACCAGCACGCCTCAGATGTTTTCTTCTTTTTTCCTCATTTAAGGTAGAAATAAGATAATGAATGAAATATTTCATATTCTACCTACCAGTTGCATGAGTGAGGCCCCAGACTTCCTGGCCATAAACATCAGTCTTATTCCAGACCAGCCTGTGGACCAGGCCAGGCCCAGCGGGATACCAACGCTGGTACAGCCTTCCCTGGACTGATGCACGGACATGCACCTTGGACAAGCCGCCCAGTGGGGAGACGGGGGACAATGGGGAGGGAGGTGTGAGGAGGATTCGCAGCAGAGAGAGGTAGCCTGCAGCACGAGTGCTCAAATAGTTCAGCTTCACAAAAGCTCCCGGGATTGAAACTTCTTCCTGCACCGCCTAGGGAGAACACGATGGAGAGGAGAGTGAGAAATACAGGTGACGGAAAAGAGGGTGAATGTGAAATGAGACCGAGAGAATAACATTAAAAAGAGAGGTGTTTTATTATTACTTTGTACTTGTATAATGAGCTCACTTAATAAGTGCTAGTGGCAGGTACAGGAAGAAATAGCTCACACAGTGAAGTGCAGTCCACCAAATATGTGTTAGCCATGTTAAAACAATTATATAAAATAAAACTTATTTATCTTTTAGTTGAATGAATGAAATGAACCCTTTCTGTGCAATGAGCCTTTTCTTTTTTAAAGAAGACATAGAATATATCCTTATGTTTCGCAGACTAGCGAATAAAAAGCCACGCTCGCTCGTCCTGCTGGTAGAAAGTACAGCAAACATTTATTCATAAGCTCTATTATTTCTCTTGCCTAAAATAAAGACGCTGTTTGACTCAGTGATTACCTTAAATCAAATTATCTCCGAGATGACTATCTCTGACACATTTTCATCAAAGGTCTAAAGGCTTTGATTCCATTTATTAACACAGATGAACACAGCTGTGTGTTAAGCCCACTCTGAGAACTATCTGTGCTGTTCCTTCCATTTATTTCCCTGCTGCTGTTTGTCCTCAGGTGTTATTTGTGATGAGGATAAAATGTTCCTTCATTTTCATTCCTTCTGTTCGTCCCGGTCTCATCTGATTCTGCGAGATGAGTTTGAACTTTGATGTGCAGATGATTTCTTATAGATATGAATAATGATATATATAATAATAATAAGATATATTTACCAGTAAGGACAGCACTTTCCTGCGTAGCACATATTGGATATGAAAATTTCCAGCTAACAAGAAAAGAACTTTCTGTGTACTGAGAATTTTATTGGAACTGAAATGAGGTCAGGGTGAGGTTTTGGTCACAGCAAAAAAACAAAAAAAAAAAAAAGCCTAAAAATCGTTGGAGTCACATTGGAGGGTAAATATATATAATCACCAGTCTGACCTACACACCTGACTTTCAGCCACCTAATTTGCTTTCGTGAGTTGGAAGTATATGGATGGAGCATAAATTTGCATTTCGCTCTTTTCTTATTTGCATGATGCAAATATGAATTGAGCTAAATTTGCAAAACCCTGACAGACCCGGGTTGGTTTGTTGCTGAGCTGTTACAAATTGAGTCTAAGCTTCATTCCTACTGCCTGTCATCTGTAGACACGAGGCATTGTTACATTTTTTTTTAGAGATTTTTAGTAGTTATGCACCTGTAATTCAGGCACTGCTGGCCCCTTTTCTGCACACGCTCCTGTATATCTGGGAAGCGGGTAGGGCAGCACCAACGGATAAGGACTCAAAACACTCCTGATGTCACATTTAGGAGGTTGAGCTTCTTCCCTGGACATGGTCACTTGATCCAGAACCAGAAAGTTGTTGTTGGGCGTCCAGATGGTGCGTGTCTGCGGCAGGAAGGGTGGGCGCTGAAACATCAGGGTCATAGACATCGCGCCCAGCGTCACCAGGTCAAAACTAAAGAGTTAAATGAGAGTAAGATGGATAAGACTGGTGCAAGAGGGGAATAGGAGAGGCGTAAATATTTTGTGAAGTCTGGTTGTGGATGTCTCTACCTTCCATCCTGCCTACTGATAGTGTAACCATACTCTGGATGCTGTGGGAAGGTGATGTTCACTCCGACCAGAGGAGAGCCATCCTGCAACGCGACGCTACCTCGGATCACAGCTGCCCGACTGGAAAAAAAACAAAGTTGGGAAGCAGGGGAGAGGGTGAGAAGAGAGGAACAGATGCATGAAGAAAGGGAGAGATGACAGGTTTACAATGATGGAAAACATAATCATTGTTTGAGGAGAGAGGCATATTGTGACGCACTAGCCGAACGACCTTGTGCATGAAGAAAAAGCAACTGCATTTATTCTGCTCAGTACAATTCCCTTCTTTAGCACAGAGAAATCTGCCAGAGATTGCCAGGATACAAGGACCATAAATATAACTTCACCCACAGTGAAACCTTTCAACACCCTGTCATATAAAAAACAAAACCTCCATATCATGTTTATATTATGGTGACAGTGGTACCTGCAGCAAAAAAAAAAAAAAAGTCTGCGTTGTTCTTTAAATAGCCCGTAAGCTATCAGTCACATCTTGACTATTTTAAAATATGTGTGAAATACACAGCTTAAATCTGGAATAATCGCTGAACTGGTCAAATGAAGACAGATTTAGACACACACGCACACACACACTGACACACACACACACACACATGCTCATTGATGGAGTCTATCTGTTACTTCAGAAGAGGGATAAATGAAAGATGGTGAGGTTTCCCCGGGTGGCTGCATTGCCCCGTTTGTTACTCCTGTCCTGAAAGCTGCCATCGATTTCCCCTCTGAAAAAAACAGCCACATAATTAATTTATTTGTTTATTCTACAAATGAACCATGGGGAGGTGAGGAAAAAAAAATGCACGTTGCCATTTTTCAGAGAGGCGTCACTTCTTGTTTTTCAAACCAAACTTTCTAGGTCATCATCACGTCGGTGAGATACATTTCCTCTACTAGATGGGAGTGAGAGGCCACTGAAAAATTAATGGCAACACCTTCATGACTGCTGTAACTGAATGATACATTAAGCATTAATACGTAACAAACAAATACTCTGCAGGTTGAGCCTGACACGGGAGGATAATACACCGTCGTGTGGCTGCTAATCTCCAGGGAAACACAGATCACTAAGATGTGTGCACAGGCATGTATGCCTCATTCACATGCAAACACGCACGCTCTCATTAAACAAATGGGTAATGGACGATTGGATGCATTAATACCGACGTATTTACTTCACTATCTACTACGCGTGTCTTTCAACATACCACACAGTAGGACAACTCAAGGACACAGACATACACAAAGGAAATACATGAAGGTATTCGCAATGCACACGCCAACCCAGGGACGCAAAGAGTAAACAAGCAGATACCTGGTATCAAAGGGCACGTCTCCAGGGAGAGTGTGCGTAGCCGCTTTGCCGAGGAGGAAGCGTATGCGGTGGTAGAAACTGTGAGTGTGTGTGCTGGCGGGAGAGGGGGGAGCAGTGGAGGGCGGCGGGCTCTGCTGCAACAGGGCCAAGGGGTCGGCTGAGCCGTGACACAGAGGATCTGAGCCACAACTCAGCTGCTCGCAACAGTCGGGGTCTACGCAGTCCATCAGGCCATCTGAAAGGGACAGGGAATTCAAAATGTCGAAAATAAACACAGTAAAAACAGTCAGAGCAGTGGTTCTAAAACTTTTTCAAATCAATGACCCTTAAACTGACCCAAATTAGATGACAGATTTTGTCCCAGGTTGTCCCATCTGATGTAGTTTTGCTGTTTATTACAGGAAGTTTATGAAACCCATGACTGAAATAGTCATATATTCTGTCATTGGGTTACTTATAGACAGAATTAAAGTGAAAATAAATGATTCCCCCTTGTGCAGAAAACCCACTGGAACCAACTCAAGGACCCCTGGGTCCGCAGACCTTTGAGAACCACTGGTTTATTTAAATTTACCCAGTTAATATCGGTGAGGCATTAACATCTTTATTATATTTTGTGAAGAAAGGCTTTGTGACTAAGGTGCAGAGAAAAAAAAGGTTAAGGTACTGTATGTATCTAAAAAAACCTCAGAGCGGCTCCGCAATCATTTTTTTCACACTGCTGACTGGTGAGTAATTTAATCTACAACAATGACCTGCACATCATCATTATCATGGGTATCAATCAAATGAGATTCATTAGGGGACATTAGCATTCAATTATAGCATCTATTGCTATAAATTAGACCTGAATCACCGGCATTATGTGATTGTGATCCATAGAAGTCTGGTACAAACAATGTGATACAAAGCCGGGCGACAGGTAATAGAAGTCCGGCTGGCATTTGTGTTTTCTATTTCAAGCCTGTTTCTGAAAAGGCAGGACACAGCGCTGACATTTAAATGCATCTGACCAGAGAGCAGAGAGCTAAAGGCCAACGATATTGTATTATAACCCCCTCCTACAAAGGTAGCACAGTACAATGGTTGATTTCCATAAGATTCACTACTTCAACTTGAAAGCGCATTCATTAATTGAATTTCTAATATGACATTAAAAGAACGGCTTATTATACCAGCATGGTTGTTAACCATTAGGCACATAGAGGCGTAGTATAAACGCAGATTTTTAAATATGTATAAATATGAATGTGGACTTGATTTTAGTGCCTCTCATATGGGGAGAAAAAAAGATGTTTTTTTGAAGAGGAAGAACAATACATGCCCTCCTCTCTCCCATCTGGACGGAATAATTGAAACTCTCTCTTCAAAGTTCCTCTTTATTCTCTGATTACTTGTGATAGCATCTTTCCATCTCTGTCTATCTTCAGAGACAAAAAGATTGCCGTGAGAGAAGGCTATGAGTGCCTACGGTATATCTGCCAATTAAGGGAGATGGCTGAATTGTGTGGTAGAAAATTATGGTATTTCAAAAGGCGTGCGGAGAGGTGGAAAGACGGAAAGATAAGAGAAGCATAAATGGTCTCCATGAGGCTTTGTTAGTGAGTCTTTCTCCAGAATAATCATCCCTAAGATGAACAGTTTGATACCTGCATTACAGACACTTGAGAAAGTTCATCAAAATTCATATGACAGTACAATACCACATATTTCCATATAGTATCCATATGGTCTTTTTTTTTTTTTTTTTGCATATACAGTATATATTTTAATGCATATTTTGTTCCACTGTAATTTACAGTGGAATATGTCGCTTCCTCCACCCACTCACCACCTCACCTCAACCTCTACTACTTATACCTACTCACAGAGAGAAAGAAAATCTGATATTGAATTAAATCAACACATATGTATTCAAGTGATGAAAAATAATGAATAGTTATATTTAAAGTCGCCGGGGCTGATGCGTCCTCTGAAATGAGGATCAAGCTACAGGATCCTACACATCCCATAATGCAATCAATAGTACTGTTCTGTCAGACCCTTCTGAGAGTCTTTTAAAGGAGTAGTGAGATATTTTGGGAAATACACTTTCTTGCAGAGAATTAGATGAATAGATTGATAGTGCTCTCATACCTGTCTGTTCAATTTAAGTTCACAGCCAGCTGCTGGTTAGCTAAGCTTATCATCAAGACTGGAATCAGAGGGGGAAATGGCTAACCACGCTCTGTCCGAAGGTAACAAAATCCACCTACATGGACCTCTAAAGCTCGTTGATTAAAAATCTCATTTGTTTAATCCATAAAGAAACCACAATAACAATTTGTGGTTTTATGAGGAGGGGGTTGTATGACTAATTCTTGTCCGAGTGCAGTGAGTTCCTGGAATCTCTGTGAAGATAAGACTCCAGGAACTTACTCCTTACCGCTTACTGCATCGATCTTCTCATCTAATTCTCTGAGAGAAAGTATATATATGTCGGATTATTCCATTTAACTGTACAGCCTGAGTTTGTTACATTTTGAATTTGTAGTCTCCAAGCTGCAGTTATTTCCTGATGACATCATTGGAGTTTCAGACTTGACAAAGCTGCAGAGCTACAGGAGACTGTTTGTCCAGTAATCTTCATGACTAGCACGCTGCTCTTAGAGGTGAATCATTTGGTATGACTCTTTAAAAAGAGGGCAGGTAAGAAAGGGTTCAGTTTGTTAAAGGCGTGACTGAATTAACAGCTAATATACAATGTGTGAATGCACGACACGACAGGCAAAAACATAAAACATAATAAGGACAATGAGACAATCCAATAATACAAGACAAAAGCCATCAGTGCCTACATACACTGTTGGCAGGCCACAGTCCTGCTATGACTCGTTTGCTTTATTCAGGCTCTATTTTAAAGTCCTCAAGACATTTTTATTGCATGGCTCTGAGGTTATAATCCAGGCGAAGGGGCTTTAATTCATGTTCAAAACAGCCATCTACACTGACTTTCTGAAGTGTTTGGCTGAGTCAGTCGTACAGCTTTGGTACACAATGTGCAGGAAAAAAAAGGTTACATTGCAGCTATCAGCACCCCGCACGACTTGAAAAAGAAGGACTACAAAAAAACTATGTATGTGTTTGAGGTTTCCCGCTGCTGTGTGCCGCGATTCAAATGCCACTCATCACAAAACGTGGAACCACATAAAAAAACAAACCAAAAACCAAACAAACAAGAAAGCTTTTACTCCACACAAAAGCAACACTACCTTGTTCGCCATGATGGATTACAGCACCAGCTTAACGGGCTTGTCCATAATGGATATTTGATGGAGTTTCAGAGTGAACGGGCACAGTTGAGAGCAATGTAATCCTGCACTATATTCTTAAAACATGTTATGGATTGGAAAGCAGCCTCAGATGGGACTGAAATGGCGAGGAAAGATTGTAATAAGCAGAAATCTTCCTTTCTTGACTCTGAGCAACACATACCTCTCACCTGTCGCCAAGGACCTCATAAGCAAAGAAGCAGAACTCCATTCTGCATGGTTTGCTGTATTTAGACGGGAAAATTTGCCTGAAGAGTGCCTTTTATCTTAGCAGGTGGTATGCATATTAGACATTTAGCTGTGATAAGAAAAAAAAACTAAACAGACATACACACTTGCAAAAATGCGCCCGCACACACACACACAAAAATACATATTCAATATAATAATGACCAGCAGGACTCTACAGGAGTCTCAGCAGGACTGGGACAGCACAGAGGGACGAAGGGGAGGAACAATGAGGCAGATTTTTTCAGCGGGAGAAACAGGAGGAGAAGCGATGGAATGGAATGGACAATCTGGCAGAAAGACAGAAATGAAAGAGGTAAGAAAAAGAAAAAGAGATAGAAAATGATAGATGATGTTAGAATGTCACCTCCGTCGTTGTCTGTTCCATCACTGCAGTCAGTTTCCATGACAACGCTGCATCCAGGCCCACTCCATCCAGTCTGGCAGACGCAGCGCCAGCCACTCTGCTCCAGGGTACAGCGCCCATGCCCACTGCACAACCCCGGGCAGCCGTCTGAAAGGTGTGCCCCACGTGCACACGAACAAAACACGTTTTTTTGTTTTTTTTGCTGTTTGTGAGCATGTTGGTGGAGCACAATATGAAATTTAAATCATAAACAAAGATAAATTACCTTTCACAACGACATCCAAATCATGAGTAACTGTGAGGGAGAAAGTGAGAACTGTAAGCGATCCTAAATGGAAATTATCCCGATGACAGCAACACCTTTTTTTTTTTTTGTTTTGTAATCCTATTAATCATACTAATCAAAATATCACAAAGAATAATTAAACAATCCCACACACGGCTCACCAGTGTTACAGTGCTCTCCCTCCCAGCCGGGCTGACAGATGCAGGTCCCGTCGTGGCACTGGCCGTGCTCTTCACAGCGGGGATGGCATGCTCTCTGGTCGCACGCGGCGCCAATCCAACCGTCCTCGCACTGGCACAGGCCCTCCGAGCAAACACCGTGGCTGCCACATGGCACCGGGCACAGCTCTGCCGAAACAGGTGGGTGGGGAAGCACGTGAGAATAAAAGAAAAAAAGAAAAGAAAAAAAAGTGTTTAAGTGTGAGAGAAGAGAGAGAATGAGGGGGCAGGGGAACAAATGGAGGAATTGTAAGTTGGAAGAAAAGAAAAGGTAAAAGAGGCATTTGGGAGTTGAGCCATTGGATACAGGTGAGAGTAAAAAGCACATGTGATAGAAGAGGATAACCACAGAGACTAAAACGTCTACTTTCTCACAATACACAATCTTACCACCTCTAATAGATGAGCTCCCTAAAGGAGGGTAAGAGTGAATGGACTCATAATAACAGCCAAATGATTCGTATTTGCACCGCATATTTAAACTACAGAGACTCCAATTCAGCTCTATTATTCTTTTCTGACATTTTGATCAGATTTGGTGGGTTTGTTAATACCCTCTCCTTTTCTTCATCTCTCCATCTTTGTCTCTGTCAGACTTCTCTTTTCACTATCCCCTTTTCCCTAGCTCTCTCTTGCAACATCCCTTTAAAATTCTTCCCTCCTCTTCCTTTGTCTATTTCCTCTTCTGTGCGCGCTCTCCTCTCCTCGCCATCTAACTCTCCCTCTCTCCGCAGAAGCAAAGCCTCATCCATCAGTAAAGAGAGCAAAGTGCTGGAGGCACACAAAGACTACTTATCCAGCTGCAGTAAAAAGTTATTTCAATTTAAATATACATAGCATGGAGAGGGAGGAAAAAGTGGATTAAAGTTGGAGAGTTTTTCAGCTCTCTATTAGAATTACATTAGCTTAGCTATGCTTCAACAAGGCCAGGATGTAGAATTGCTGGGTCCTTTTGATTAAAAGCCCGGCAGGTAGAGAGAGGCCACTCATATCTCAGATATTCAGCTACGGTCTATCATTATCATGGGCTATATCACCATAATAAGACATGCATGCACCTGAGAGCAGGAGCTAATGCCTATTGCCTGCAAATCATTGGCATGCATGGTAAAGCGGATCCTTCCCAACACTGGCGTTAGTGTGGTGGAAACAGGAGAGGAGACTCAGTACTGTAATGGCTATTTTCCTCTCTGTCAATTTGCACTGCAAGGACAAGGACAGTGTTCTCACTGCTTAGCACAGAGAACTGCGTTGTATACTTTAGACACTCCAGTACACGTCCTTTAGTTTTCTTGTTACAATGGCTAACGCACTGCCTTTTCTTCACATGCGATGTTAGAACTGCAGTCTATTTCAGCTGAGTGCGAAGGTAGTTGTTGATGTCTTATATAACCATATTTTAAAAAACACACTGACTAATAGGTAGTGGTGCAGGTAAAGAGGTATACAATTAACATCAGCAAGCTTTTAAATGCCAAGCTTGAATATTCCTCAGAGTAGCAGTCTCTGAAAGGCCTTGCAGCAAAGCGAGAATAGAGGTCTTTTCTTTTTCTCGCCTGCCTGTTTTCCCCCTCATTTAGCTGAAGGGAATATGCGTGCGTGTCAGTGTGTGTGTGTGTGTGTGTGTGTGTATGAGGATACTTGCGCGTCTGAATCAGTATATGTGTAAAAAGTATAAAGTGAGTGCTGGTGCAAGGTGGGGGTTGGGGCGGGGTGCCATCCAGAGTGCTGCCGTCAGAGAGTCATGGGGGGAAATCTCATTTACGACCAGCATGAAGAGAAAGCAAAATCACACATGCAAAAATGCACACACGCTCACACTTACAGACACACACACACACACAGACCCATTACACACAGTGGCTCCAATCCATATTTCTCTCTCATGTCTATCAAATCCCCAGAAAATAGTATCTGGCAAGACCATGCGTGCTACAAGAACACTGGCGAAGCAGTGATGTGCAGTTGCAGTTTTCAGTGTTTTTTCTGCGGGTGAACAATAATCCTCAGGTTTTACCAGTGTAGCAGTCTGGTCCCGTCCAGTTGGGCTGGCAGGCGCAGGTGTCTGACTCAGGGAGATAGGTGCCATGTCCTGAACACTGCTCCTGACAGGCTGGCAGCGGGTCATCACAGCTCACTCCTGCCCAGCCTGCCGAGCACACGCACTCTCCACGCACACACACACCGTGGCCGCCACACTGAGGGTCTACGCAGTCCACTGTTGAGAGAGAGAGATAGAGAGGGGGAGAGAGTGAGAGGACAAATGGAAAAGCAAGAATGAGTCAGAGGTGAATGGGGGAGTGAAAGGGTGTCGGGCGAAGGGGGAGGTGGAGAGGAGGGAGGCTGCCTGCCTCATTATAATCATCAGTTCACCGAGTATGAAAGCAGTGTTCTTTGCATCCCATCCAGGAGTTAACCACCCTAGCTACAATCCCTGTATCTGTTCCACAACATTACACTTCATAGGACACTTAGAACTGAGGCTTTGATAAGGGGTGAAATGGGTTAGTTTGTGTGTGTGTGTGAGCGTGTGCATGCGCGTGTGTGGTGTGTGTGTGTGCGGGTCATGGTGGTCTGCGCTACGCTGTGTTAGTGTGTGTAATTACAGCTCTGAGCGCCAAGCCAAAGCTCAGCACAGTTCGGCTCAGCTCAGCTCCACCGCTCAAGGTCAAACACCTGATTCAGTCTCCACAGGCCCAGATACTGTAGGTGACAGCGGGACGGGCTTTGGGACAGCTGTGCCATCAGGTTATGATCAAGTGTAACATCATAATTGTTTTAAATATCACAGCTTTGTTTGTTTTTGCTAATTTACTGGGTGGTTTTACAATAGACGGCTGACGAGTGGAGAATACAAAAAAGGCCCGCAGCTGGCTTCATCGACAGCTGTGAGGTGCCTCAGTTACCTGAGCGAGCCGAATCATTGATATTTTTGTCATTTGAACCTCAGGCCATTTTCAGCACAGTGTAAAAATAAGTCTAAACTTTATTTTTCAGTAAAAGTACTTAAATATTAGCATGAAAACATATTTAAAGTACCAAAAGTACTCATTAGGCAGAATGGCTCATTTTATAATAATCATTTTATAATTAAATTACTGTATTATAAATATTGATGCATACTGTGGTCATCACTGAAGCTGCAGCTGCTAAACGTGGAGCTGATTTTAATGACTTTATATACTGCTGGATAGCTTGTGAATTCCCCCCTAAGGATCAGTTAAGTTTTATCTTTATCTATAATAACACATCGTTATTTATTTGTGGACTATACTTTGTGTTAATTACCCATACCTGCGTAGTCATTTTTATCCATCAGTACTGTCAGAAAACTGTGCTGTATATTGTATGACAGAAAAAGCTAATTGTTGTCGATGTTGTTGTTTCTCTTTTTTCCATTCGGGATTAGCATGTTTACAGTTCTTGCCACCAGGGGAAGAAGTATTATGTTGTTATGGAATCAGTGAATTAACTCTGCACTACCTCTGTTTGCAGCCTACATTTGTTAACATTTTGTTAAATCTGTATCTAATGAAAATTCATGCTGAATTAGCCTCTAGCCTCAGTTCCTGTTTGCGCCGAAACCATCGATGCACAGACAACAATCATCCCGACTGCTTTTGATGCTGAAGAAAAAGTTTAAATGTGACGTGAAATTATTTTGAGACAAGATCTGATGTTATAAGTAATGTGTGTGGGTGTTTGTTTTTATATATATATAATTTATTTGGTGGATAAATGGGTTTTTCTTTGATGGACATCTATCACTGAAAAAAGGTGAGTTGAGGCCAGGTAAAAATCATTATTAAAGATGCTTTAATTAATTACTGGCCGCTTGGAGGTAATTGGACAAGCAGAAAACAACTGACACTGATACTTTACTGACTAACTTCACTAACTCCTGTGTTTTTTTTTTAGGAGCTACATGTTCCACTGTTTTCACTAGCTAGTCGCTAACATTGTCTGCTTGCCATTTGGTGCTGGACAGGTTGTAAACAGCTGCCTGCTGCAGCTGGAAAGTGCAGCAGCTGGGGTTGATGTGGGCAGAGTTGCTGATGTTAAAGTTCTGAGAGAGTTGGTTTAACTCCTATTATCTAAGGATACAGGGCGTCATATGCTGTACAGATTGTAAAGCCATTTGGGCTGTATGAATTGACATGACTGATTTCACCTGACTTGATTAAAACACCTCGTAGAGCTGACGAGGTCTGACATTTTCTGTCAGGCCTTCTGCGAAGAGCCCTGTCATATTACACATTTGATATATTGTCAATATCAAACTATTGATTAATGCAGCTTTAAATTCAAATGTGTACACATGGAGCCATTTTTTTGTTTTGTTTATGAAGTGTCTATCTGCTGCTGAGAGCGTGAAACGTCTTACCTTGTTCACAGTTAACCCCCTTGTAGGCGGGACTGCATATGCAGATTCCCTGGATGCAGGAGCCGTGGTTGGAGCAGGTGGGGTCGATACACTGACCTTCCTCCACGTTACACTCTGCCCCCTTCCAACCTGCCAGGCACACGCACCTTCCTTTCTCATACACGCCGTTACCGCTGCATAACACGGGGCATGAATCTGCAACAGGACAAACACCGATTACATCCACAGACTCAGTAGTACACACATGCAAACACGCACACACACACGCAGTGCTGCAGTATATTAGCTGGGAGACCGCAGTAACCTGCCGTGAGTGGGGCTACGCTCTCTTATCTCAGCTAGTGCGCGGATTCAGCAAATCCTCAAGCAGCTCCTGTCTCCCTCTCTCTCTGTCTCACACACACACACACACACACACATACGCACATATACACACACACACATACTCAAGCTTATCCCTCACACTGTTTCAATTTACTCAAGCACCACCTGAGCCCAGCTACCACGGCAACCCAGGAATTGTAGAAAATCCCCCCCAACGTCACCTCACTCGCTCTGAACAGGCCGTGAAAACAATCGTGAAAACGGAAGATTAGGAAAGAGAGCATTAGGGGTTTATAGAATGAGGGTGGAAAGCAGAGCTATCTCCATGCAGAGATGGAGAGCTGTGTGGCTAATGTAATGACAGCCAGGTAGAATAAAGTCAGTGAACGTCTGATGATGCACTGACAGTTACACCCTCCTCATTGCAGCCAGAGGAGGTATGGCAGCTACAGACTTCAAATGGATTAGAAAGATGAACCAGAGGCAAATGCTTTTTCTTTTCTTTTTTTTTTTTTCTGCGATAATTTGCCCTGTGCGTTCATGCGTGCGGGCATGTGTTATGTGTTTGTTTGATCCTTTGTTAAATCTAAGACTCTGTACCCCACAGTTATAAATTCACACTTCACTTTTTACAACTCTTGCCAAAACTTGCTGTCTAACTTTTCAAACAGAGAATATTATAACGGCAGCAAATGAGCAAAGATGAGAGGAGGGGGGGGCGCGAATGAATAAGTGATGAGCGTAAATAAATCATAGGATGTGATATCACATCAGCTGTTTCTACACAATGAGACGGATACAACTACAATAATTTTACAACGGAGGAGAGAGTGAGGGAGACAGGGAGAAAAGGAAGAGGGAGGATACAGAGGCAGAAGTAGAAGAGGAAGAGAGACAGGTGGAGCTGCTGCAGTTAAAAGATGATGATGCTATAGATGAAATATGTTTCTTTTGTTGTCAACAAATCTCATGAAAAGTCTGATTTAGTTTATTCCCCTGTGTCATCCAACTCCATTATTGTCTAAAAACTTTTTAAAACATCAGTGAGACACACTGTTGCACTGGGTGGCACGATCGCGCTTCATCATCACAAACACGGACACAGTTTATTTCAAATCAATCCCGCAACACTGTAAGCTCTCTGATAAAAGCTGTTGTTAAAATAATATGCCCTTTGAGTCGCGAGAAGGCTTTTAATGTGAAAACCAATGTGTAGGACGTTTTATTGACAGCGCGTGAAAAACAGCAGAGCGGAAGCGACGGGAAATAGTTGGTGAATCAGTGTCTGTTGAGGAAAGAGAACGTAGCAGAGCGGTGAGTATGCCCGGCTCTGATGGCGCGCTAATGGAATTGGCACTGTGGAAATGTACATTACACTGAATTTATCAAGACCACGGGTCAACATGGAGGAAATGATGAGTTTTCATTAACAGAAAACAGCAGCAGCAGATTAAAACGAGAGCACATTAGAAAACAGGAGAGTGGTCTTACTAAAATATGAACAAATGAAAACAGGGCAAACAAGGAATCAAAATATGGATATTGTTTTAGTTTTAAATGCAGGTCCCACCATTGTTTGACCAGTCCTGATGAATAACATGCTAATGGACCAAAGGTGTGTTAATGGCTGAAATGAATCCCTTTCCATATTCACTGTTTGCTCCTTTTCCAGTAACATTCACTAAAACTTGTAAACTTTAGTAGATAGAAGTGAAACTATACAGTGAGTATACAAGTTTTAGAGTCACGGAGTGAGCAAGGAGGTCAGAAAGTAATGAGAAACTAACAAACTCTTAGTTTTTTTTTTTGTTTTAATGGGGTTTGTAGCCAACAGGCAAACTATCAGACAGTGGCAGCCTTATCCTTTATGTCAGATATCTCTTACCTTTGGCACAGTCAGGACCCAAGAATCCAGCGAAGCAGTGGCAGTGTCCAGCCACACACTCTCCGTTTCCATTACAGTCAGTGGAGCAACCATCCATGGAGTCTGCACAGCGACACACAACATGCACAAACATCCACGCGAGCACAGATCACACATAAAAAGGCAGAAAAGGGAGGGGACAAAACACACACACACACAACTTGAGAACATTCCACATGTAACTCCATAAGCTGGCATAGCTCTCTGTTATTGAATGAGAGATCTGATAAGCAATGGATGGCTCCCCAGACTCAGGGGCTATATTAGATTAGCGTGATCCAGCTGCTATCACTCTCTGGGGAATGGCCAAGCACTCACTTACACTCAGTAGCACTAAGCACATTATACTGCATTACAGGTTGGAAAACACACTGCACGCAAATTTACAAACATCAAGGCTTAATCAACAAACTGTTTACAAGGGCGCAGTTCGGAACAACGTAAAACCTGACATCGTGAGCACGCAAGTTAGTGGTGAGTGGGCGATACCGCGTGGCTACAGCAGCTACAGCGAAGATCAGTGCGATCCTTGTTCCTGCTTGTACTTTGTCTCATCTGGATTTCTGTGTTTCATCATAACCTTCTGTAGACTTTGCTGGTTTCATCATATTCCTCCAACGGACTTCGATTAGCCGTGTTCCTTTTTTACTATTCTCCTTTTCTCCCATTGATATGTCCATCTTGTCAGATCTCATTCTCCGGGCACAGACACCATGGCAAAGATATATAAAAAGAAGGAGAGCACGTCTATGCTTTTAGAGCAATACAAGCCAGCTGAGCTCTGTCAGCCCTACTCGAAATGGAAGATTCTGGTACCCAGAGGCTGGCAGAGCTGGGGAGGTGAACTGTGCAAGCCAGTTGTGTTGTGCCAGGCGAGCTCTTTCTAAGGTAGATAGAGTAATTAAAATGGGTGTCAGGGATGTCATCCTTTATTTGACCCTGCGCCGTCCTGCTTGGCTCCTCTGAACGGGCATCGACTCCAGAGTCAAATCGCTGCAGTCCCCTGGCTCGCTCTGTTCAGGGAGCATGGATGACAAATCCTTCAGTGGCATGGCTCACTCTCTCTCTCTCTCTCTCTCTCTCTCTCTGACACACACACACACACACATTTACAAACACATGCACGCAAAGTTATTATGTGACACCCGCCTTGAGGCACGTGTGACACATGCTAATGAGACAGGCCCTGCCAGTAGCCGACAGCACAGCGTTATCCTCCACAGCAGCGCATCACTACAGAAACCAAAGTCATTTTCACCTCCATCACCTGTCATCGTCACACTGATGGAAAGAAGGAGTGGCAATCATCTTTTCTCCCACACAGTCAGGAGGACTCACAAACCTTTTCTTCATATACGTCTTTTTCTTTTGAAAAAAAAAAAAAAATGTAAATAAATAATAAAGAAGCCTCACATACACAAATCCCAATATTGTATCTCGCACCTGACACGTGCAACAGACAAAAACTCGTCTGCAAGGTCACAGGGTTCCTTTTAATCCAGAGGAGGGGAGTGATCCGTCAGAGAGCCTCATGAGGCTGTAAGGTGCACGGTTGTCACAGTGATATAAGCTCTGTATCTTTCAGGTCAATGTCCCAACTATAAAAATTTCCAGGCAATTAACAGGTAATGTATGGCGAACCGTGTCTTTATTTGTTACAGTATATATATATAATGTGTGTGCACGTGCATGTTCATGTCTATGTGTGTGTACGTGAGGGGGGGGGATCAGTAAAACACCCACTTGGTTCTTTCCACCGACTAAACCCTTCCCAGTTAGAAATCACTCATGCCATAAGTTATTGCAGTTAAACGCTATTATAAAATAGGTGCTTCCAGCCAAGTGATCTGATTGGTCAAATAAGCATTCCAATTGTACTTTATGAGCCTGTAAAGTTTCAGCCTTGCTTTATGATCCTTGGGCTTTATGAATTTATGAAAAAATGAAATGGCTGCTCAGCTAACTAGAAGTATCCAGACACTAGCTAGCCACTTTTTTCTTTTTCTTGTTGTTGTTGTTGTTTGCCATGTATTTTGTTAAAAGCTCCAGAGATATGTACATGAAACTTTTTCCTCACACTTTGTTGGCCATTGTGTAAAAGATATAATATTCGCGAGGACATGTGATGACAGTTGAAGTATAGCAATTATGCATAATTAATAGCCCCACAGGAAGCACCACTCTCTGCCTGGGTGCCGGCTGAGTAGAATTAAAGAAGATGGGACTGAAGTGGAGGTGGTGAAACGGCAGAAATCATTAAGCTGAAGCTTTCGTAGGTCACATGTAAATGTCAATAACAGTGGAGGAGAGAAAAAAAGGTGTTCTCTCTCTCTCTTTCTTTCTGTGTGTGTGTGTATCTGCTGCTTCTTTTCTGTACAAAATGGGGGAAATATGTTTGAAAATTCAATTTGAATCCACATAATAGTGTCTTTTTTTTATATCAGCACGTGTTCTCTCACCATTTCATCCTTTTTCTTTTTTTTAACATCTATGAGTGAGCCGTTTATACATTACAGTCAGATTCACTGAGGAATGACTATAGAGTATAGTGTATACACATATCAGCATATATTACAGTATATATATCAGCATTTGTGCCGACAATTTTCTGTCCTACTCAGCAGCACCACCAAGTTAAGATGTAACTGAATGCTGTGTGTGTGTGTGTGTGTGTGTGTGTGTGTGGTGGGTGTGAGATGGTCTGTATGATGGAGACAGAACACCAGAAATGTTATTGTTCTTTCTTCTTTTTACCTTTATGAACATGATGATTACAATGATTATCTATGACAGTCTTTTCTGTCTCGTGTAATCACGTATGTCATTAATCCTGCTTGTATGTTTAAACACCAACACAGGTTTTGCATACGATATGCCCCCTTGTTTCTGTTTTATGTATTGCTTTCATATCTTTTATGTTCTCATATTTTCTTCTTGTCATACTCATACACTGTATTGATTAAATTTTATTTTATTTATTTATTTTTACGACAGTCTTTTTCTTATTTATGCTCTCTGTTTCTTTGTTGTCTCCAGTTACTATTGGCCGCGGAAAAGCTCAATTTCCCGACAGAGATCATCTCATTTCTCCCTCATCTCCCCATAAAGCTCCACTCTGGGCTTCAGCATACTGTGTCTCTTATTAGAATTTATTGTACTGTAGCTCAATGGTTTTGATTTTCTGCCTCCAAAACAATGCAGTGTACGCTTGTAACCCTCGTTAGAGGTGTGAAAAGGCAGCGAAATGAACTTTGACATCAATCATTACTATTATTTTCCTCATCTCTTCTGTCTATATTTGTTTTGATTATTGACATTGAAGTTAATTCTTTGTAAACACTGCTGTTTCCAGTTTAGCGCAAAATGCGAGACTCAAAATAGGCCTGGTATATTCCAGATTTTACAGACAGCACACGAGTCAACAAATGTTTGACAGCTCTGAAATCTGAGCTCTAAAATATGTGTTTAGCTGTCACATGCTGCCAGTCATTGAATAAAGAACTCTGTCAATATGACGATGAAAGATGTCTTCAGGACACTGTTTTGGTACTATGGAGCTGTTTAATGACTGGCTTACAACTTGGGCTGTTAAGAGGTTGGTGATGCACATATTTAGCAGTGAGAAAGTTCGGAGCACTTTTCCCATTTACTGGAAAACCTAAAAAACTAAATAATGCATGGCCACTTAAAGATCAGCAGGACAAAAATCCTAAAATGAAGTCTGTTTCATGGAGTGCTTCTCATTATATCTGTTCATCACACATTGCATGATTTGAAATTGCCATTTTACCTGTCTGCTACATGTAAATTGAGTCCTGCTCCCCATGATGTTACTATGCTACTACATTTCCCAACACTATTTTTTTGTTATTCCATCACTGTATTCTCTTAAGGAGCACTGGACAAAGTGGGAGTGAAGAAACTGCCCTGGTAATTATCCACTTGTCTATATTCAGCCACGTACTCTTGCATTATTCACATCCTTCAATTTACACTGCCATCCGTGTGTGTCATAGCAATGAGCTGCAGTTAGCAAGCCCTGTCATTACTACAGGAGTTGTCCTCCCATTTCTAACGGCTGTCTCTTGCCATGTCAAACTCACTGTTGTAACAGGAAAAGTTCCCTTCAAATGTCAATGGGTTTCAAAACACTCTTGGCCATGTTATTTTTTTTTTTGTCATGTCATGTTAAGTGAGGGAAGCAAACAATGAAATACGCACATAATACAACTTTATGATGAAAGAAAGAGGACCATTTTAGAAAACAGTGAAGAAAAGTTGCATTATTCTCCTCACCTATGGGAGTGCTGTGCAGTAGCACTTGCTCCAGGTTGCGTCCGTCATTGTAGAGAGCGAGGTGCCAGGTGCCGGGGTCCATGTACTCAATGAAGCCTGTTTCTTGGAGGCCGCTCAGCAGCAGGCCTTTGGGCGCTTTGGCGGTTGAGACGGGATCAGTCAAGGACCTGGGCAGCGCCTTCCCGTCCAACAGTTTCACAAAGTCGAACTGGACGCAAGCAGACGACAACGAGATCATCCAATTGGGATGAGAAAGACGGGAATTCACAAAAACCTGAAGAAATACAACTGAAATTTTGCATGCCAGACCTTGTGCGGTGGTGCGTGACTGCTGATGGGTGAGCTCTGTGAAACTGTCGATTGAATGCTATTGGAAAACTGCCTACATACAAGAAGTTGGGGAATAGAACTAGATGTGGATATCAGATGTGAATTGTGAAACAGGAAACCGAAGGAAAAATAGGGTGAATCGTCATCCATGGCAGCTCCTCCACCAGACGAGTCTTTTCAATAACCTGACATGCTGCTAATAGCATGGGCAGACTTCACCACCTAGGTTTTCAAATGGAACAGACTATTATTTCATTTGTCTCACCCCTTTTTCTACGCTTCTTTCTCACCCTCTTTAACTTACGCCACCAACCTTGTCTCTCCCTCTCTCATGCTCCATCCTACAACCTCCTTGAACTAGCGAGTGCTCGCTGAGTCTTATTCTCCCCTGAGGGCTGTGTGTCACACTAGTGTCAAAAACAGCTAATTAGACCTCTTCATGCAGGCGAGAGCAGGGGCGCACTGATGTTAAAAAGCAGATGACTCAGTGTGTGTTGTATTCTGTAGTCTGTATACGTGTTTCCTGCATGGCACAATACAGTTCTACACTGTGTATAATGTATGCATGTGTGTGTGTTTGTATTGTTTTAGGAGATGTGCCTGAGACATATTTTATCCACGCCCGACTGAATCAAAAATCGTTGTTTCCTTGTGAAAATGACATGCATCCACACTTTTGTTGTTGTTTTTATGAAGATCTCGGTCCACATGGGAAAAATAGCTAAATCTCTTCTCCATCTTCTTCTTTTGGTTAACAAACAACAATATTTGCATCACAGTCAACATCTGGTAGGAGTAAAAAGAAAAAGCCTGATCGCTCTGCAGAGTCTCAGCGAGTAGAAACCACTGTTTGCCGTCATCTCTTACACTGTATTTTAATACAGCTGAACTCACAATTTAATTGCTCTCATTTACGGATTTTCTGTTTCTGTTGTCAGAACAAGTATAAAACAGTGATTTGTTCATGGCTCATAAATGGTTCCTGTTAAACAGGCAGACGGCAGTTATTATGCTCCAAAACTTGTCTGACGAAAGAAGCATACATATCATTTATTGACACCTGTGTTGTGTGATTTGCTTAACTGGCATTTGAAATGAGCGATCACAGACAGGTTAGAGGTGACAGGAAGTTCTCTTTGTCACTCCTCACTTCTACACCCACCCCCCGTCTGTGCAGTTAAAATTTGTACCTCCAGCTGTGGCGTGCCTATTTGCCATTTGCCATTCTCTCCGGTGCTTCCCACTTGTCTTGTAACTGTCCAGTACATGTAAGAACAAATCTTACAGTCTTACAAACACCAGCTCTTCTAAACTGAACATACTATACTGAATCTATTTTATTTTTAGTCTGAGAGCGTTGTCAGCTCAGCCACGATACATGACTTATTTGCTGGTTAAAAGCTTACAGAAAGAAGTGTGAGAAGCACAGAAATAATCAAAATGTTCTAGCTCTGCTGCTAGTAGGGGGCTGCAGAGCTATTACTTAACAGTTTGAAGCAGCAACATACTGAACTTATTGCTGACTTGGAAACAGTCAGAATCACTGAACGTCACGGTGTTTGAACGGTGGTTCATTCACTTACTGCCGCATGTACTGAGGTGCATTTGGTTTGCGATTGCTTATCTTTAAAAAAAGAACAAACTACGAGGTTAGAGACTGCGAGTCTTTGAACTGAGCAAAATGATTCAAATGAGATCAGTTGATACACAATTTCCATTTCTCTAGTTACAGATAATCCTACAGGCAATCTGGTTAGAGAAGAAAACGATTAGAAACAACCTGTAATACAGATTGAATGTGCAAGAAAACAATCAGGTGTATGTACATAATAATAATATACAACAAAACAGTTCAATAATTCTTTGTAGGATGACATTTTCCCCACAAATTCTAGTTTATGTGCTTACAGAAAGTTAATAATATCCTATCGCATAATCAGGATTGAGGCACATATATAATTCTATATATATATATATATATATATATATATATATATATATATATATATAGAGTGAATTATCATACTTCTGCATCAGCTCACGAAGGCAAACAGAAAGAAAAAGATGCATTAGTGTTGATGTTGTGCTGTGGTACTTCAGCAAACAAGCCCATCTGGGTAAACAGCATGCTACGACGGGAGCTCCATTACCTGAGTGTGTGTAGGAGGTATGTTCCTACGTCCGTAGACCCCCAGCAGTGCGTTGTGTGAGAGAGACAGGTTGAACTTGATGTAGGTCGGATGGTGCACAGTCATATGAAACCTCCAAAAAAGTCCCGGCGGGATTGCCTGACTCTGCTGGGTTCCAATGTCGACCTCGCCACGGTCGATGGCCCGGCCTCGTACCCACTTCTCTGCAGATAAAAACCACAGACAGGTGATATTGTTAAGTTGCCTACTGCAGATTTGTCAGGGAAGACAGGAAGCTCTATTCAGTATCAGAGGGAGCAATTAATAACCAACCCGATGTCATCAAACATCAGTCTGATCAGCCGCCGTGCTAATCAAGTTAGACTGAATAGGCATCGGGAATGACTGAACGCTAGTGAAAATCCTGCTTTTCAAGAGACCTTGCTTTGGCAATCCTTTGGCTAGGCTCTGCATAAAGATGAACCGTTTTATAAAGGAAGTGTTTTGTCTAAAGAGCTGTCTACTGGGGCTTTGTCATGTGCTATATTAGCATCTTCTAACAAGAAAGAAAAGTGTGTGTGTGTGTGTGTGTGTGTGTGTGTGTGTTAGTATGTGTGTGAATGAAAAAGACGGAGAGGTGGATGAGAGAAAGCGAGGAGGCCGGGGGCACGCACACATGCGCGCACGCATTCACAAACAGCGTCACGGCACAAAGATAGTGTCTTGACTGAGAGCATGTTTTTGTGTGTGAAGAGAATAGGTCTTTCCAACAGTCCCCTGGCCATCAGCTCCTCTCCTCTCCATAAGCCTTTATCAACCACCAGGCCTGAGTCTTTTGTGTAGGGGAGCAGGCGAGGCTCTCAGCCCTCTTTGTGTCGGCCTTTATGGAGAGATATATCTCTGCTTCTAAACTAAGATGGAGGAAATACGGTGACAGAAGGGAGCCAGCCGATCGTTACGGCCACAAAGGCAGAAGAACAGTTAGGGGCAGATTCATGGACATAGCTGCTCGTTCTCAATCCATAATGCCTGCAGCTTTACCACTCCATTATGGTGACACCATGCACACCCACAGGCCGGCCCGAATATATCACATGCACTGTCACATAGATAGGGATGTAGTGTGAGTGCAGACCTGTGAGTAGGTCCTGTTTCCACTGATACCGTTCCTTTTTTAGGAATCTTAGCGACATGGCTATAAAGATGGCAATGTTGGTCAGATGGTCCACCGCTTTGAGACTGAAACGTTTCAACGACTATCGCAAGGATTGAAATGGAATTTTGTTCAGACGTTCGCGATGCCTAGAGGATGAATCCTAATGACTTTTGTGATCTACCTGACTTTTCATTTAGCAATAACATGAGGTTGACATTTGTGCTTTTGATTGAAATGTGAAAATGTCAAATGACAGTTACTGGATGGACTGTCATGGAATGTGGTAATGCACATTTATGTTCCCCTCCAGATATATTGAATTATCTACAAGGTTGTTGTCATCCAGCACGATCATCAGGTCAAATTTTAAAGTCATTAAAATAAAAAAAGTAGTTCTGATTCAGTCCTCAAAACATTTAGCTCGTGAAGTCTGCTCTGCTGTTTGCTTGATTGCCTTTTTAATCTCTTCATCACGAACACACGTTCAAGACCTTATGTCACTGCATATATATATATAGCTTTAGAAAGCTAAACAACAACGGTGAACATGATAAACATGACTCCTGCTAAACATCAGCATGTTTACGTCGTCATTTTAAGCATGTAAGCATGTGAGCATAGCATCAAACAGCATAGCTATAGACTCGTACTTAAAAGACCTAGTCTTACTCAATGTCAAACAACTACCAGAGCACCGGATTTTCCTTTTATCTTTCATCTCCTTCATCTTCTTCTTCGATGGAAAAAGGTAAATTGATTAATTGGCTAATTGATTGAACTTGACAGAGCTGTGACAAGAGAGCTGGAGGATAGAGGGAGAGGAAGAGAGAAAAAAGGGGGGAGAAACATGAGACGAGGAGTACCGTATGAAGCATAAATTGTCCCTGTACTAAAATCTCAAACCAAACAGTATAAAAGCAGCTTGGCATAACTACGGTATGCATTTATCCATTCCTGCTGAGTCTACCTCAGCAGTCTATTCCTTTTAATGCTAATCCTCACTCCTGTGCCTCGCCACAAAAAAAAAAAAAAAAAAATAAAGGCCAGCAGAGGGATGGATGTCCCGAGGAAAGCAGCCTTTTATTCAACAACAGATGAATAGGACATGAATAGGGCATGGCAGTTGGCAGCGCACTGGCAGGCAGACAGGCACGCAGGCGGGCTGGCAAGCGGGCAGATGAGCAGGCAAGTCCTTCTGATGCTAATTACTGTATTGCGCATCTTCGAAGCTGATGCAACGCTGGGACAGAAAGCGGCGCGCGCTCAGGTCAGCCACGAGGGTGGGTGGCGGGGTGTGAGAGACCAGTGTGTGTGTGTGTGTGTGGGGGTGTTGTTGTAGAAGGGAGGAAAAAAGAAAGGATGGTGGGTGGGGGGGAGAGAGAGAAGAGACAAGAGAGGGCCATGTCCAAAGAGGTGGTGGCAGTGTCACGTTACAGCTGCTGATGCAAGAAAAGAAAAACCCTCCTTGCATCTCGCCTCCTTCTGTCTCAGCAGTAGAGAATAATAGTGCAGCTCCAGTAAAAAGAGGGGAGGATCGAGGCATTTTGGGAGTCCCACAGAAACCAGACGGATCACATGGTGACTGGGGCTCCTCGAGGCCTCCCCAGCTGCTCAGATTACCGCTGTCAATCATTGTGTTCCACCATGCAGCCCCGTGTATATCAGCGCTAAAACCTGAGACCATTCTTTGAAAATATCTTTCAAAACAGCAAATCTCTTTTTATTCCTACTTGGCAGGCAAGAGGAATGCAAGCTTAAACAAGCCAATATGCGAGCAGGGAGGTAAAATTCCTTCACACCTTTCTATCTCGTGGTTTTAATAAGCGAAAAGCAGCTTGAAATTCATACTTGCTATCGGTTACTTAGAATAAAAATAAAAATAAACGGCATGGCATAAATCTGCCCCTTGTGCTTTTCATCATTAGTTGGCAACAGAAGCGAATTGTAAGCAAAAAAGAGTATTAACGTTTATTTCAAAATGTTGAGCTTGTTTAAAGGGGTGATGAAAGCGTTGCATAGCTTATTCATGTCTGTCATCAAGCACAACATGCCCCTTGATGGAGATGATAAAGGGTTGGTGGGCAGGTTTGCTTAGAATCACAGTACTGTACAGTATAATAATGATGGTGCCTCAGCCAATTATACTGGTAGTGTAGCATGGTGTGCACATTACACAGCTAATGTCCCCATTGACTCTACTCACCCACAATATGCTAACACCTGTACACACTGCAATATTTCCTCCTAAATTGGCCCTTGGAAGGTTTCTTTGTCAGAGTACATCTGGATTAGGATGTTTTAGATTTGAACTCTTAACTTCTCGCATTCATTCTTATTAAATGTGTGAAAGTCGGTGTGTCCATTTGTCTGTCTGTTGCGTCTCTGAGTGTTTTGTGTGTCTAGGGGGTGCACGGGCAGGCCGACAAAAGAAATTAGCTACATTAGGACTTGGGACACAAGGTCTAATTAACTTCTCTTGCCTACGGGTAATTCAGGTAAAACAATTACACCTGTAATCTATTTTCAAAGGAACTAAACTGTCTTTGCAATTAATGCTATTATCCCTCAGATTCTAATGAAGCACAGAACAGACTATGAGTGCAGCCGGGGTCTTGGTGACAGGACATGTCTGCGGGGACCGGAACTGTGTGAGTGTATGCGCGAGAGAGTATTAGTTGATATTGAAGCGTAGGTCTGTGTGTGGATCTCACACACATTGGTGCAGACAACATTAATAGTGTTCCAAATGCAAGAGAGATTGAGTTTGCCGCAGGATGAATAAAAATATCACAATGGGCAAGGTCTCTATAATTACTTGGATTCGATTAAGGGCCTTTTGAGCAGTTGGCTTAATAAGCTTTCAGCCAGCTCTCTCCACTGTGCAGCCTAATGAGTGTCAGTCAGAGTCAGGAGAAGATAATGCTCTTGGCCTTAGGGTCTTCCATTACTCTCTCGTCCTCACCTTCTACCATCAGGCCTCAGGCTATGTCTGTGACGGGCAAGTCTGCCTGTTCACAAACTCATTCACTCTATGACACTCCAGTGCACTTACATTGTTACATGTGTAATATGTGTTGTATAAATTGACACATCAAAAAGCACTTGTGGGTTTTTTTTTTTCTAATTGCCCTCTACTAAGCTCCTACTGATCTAGTGTGGGAAGAGGCCTGGAAGGAGGAAACCAGAGCTAACACAAGACATTGAAAGCCACATATATATATATATATATATTTTTTTAAAGTCCCTTAAAGGTCTGGTGCGTAGGCTGTAGTGGCATCTAGCTGTGAGGTAACAGACTGCAACCAACTAAATACCCCTCACCTCACCCTTCCTTTCCTAGCATAGATAACCTACAGTGAAACTCACAGAAAACACAAAAGGGGCCATCTAGAGGCAGTGTTCGGTTTGTCCATTCCAGGCTACTGTAGAAGAATGGCAGACAAAGGGTAACAAGAAACACAATGATGAATGAATTATTCCATTCCTGCCAGTAGATCACAATAGATCCTCACCACTGGACCTTTAACAGTCGTCATACCATGATTTATGTCATCACAAATGATTCCTGAAATTAGACATGAAAGATTTGTGTGTTTACTTTTTTTTCCATTTTGCTCTTCTTGTTGGTCTTAATGATCCACAACCGGCAGTATTCATGAATGAATGCAGATGCAGATCAAACTGTAGGCCCTAATCAGTGATGCATTATGATTTTACAAGTAAAACATTAAAATTATAAGTTTGAAAAATAATAGTGCTCATAAAAGTACAAGTACCCACAAGTGAGTCATTTCTATTACATTACTTCCGGTCCTGCCTGTGAGTGACATATCACCATATGCTACATTATTAGATTGGGTCAATACTGATATATCAGTCTGTAAATAGCATTTTAATGCATGCTATGTAGCATGTCAAAGGGGAGCTAATTACAACTGCTTTATAGCTTTTATAAAGCTGTTTGAAGGTTCGATCAATAACAGGTTCAATCTATGTATTTTATATGCTCATGTGTTTTTGATGTGAAATCTTTGCATGTTAGGTAACTACTGCCAGGAGTGGCAGCGGTGGCATAAAAGCACATTATTTTTATTGTGAATTGCAGTGGAGTAGCAGTATGACATAAAATGGGAAAGGAAAAATGCAAGTACCTACAAATCTTGTTTAACCCTTTTTGGCCACACCGTTTTATCAGAAAGCAAGTTCTAGTCTGTTTACCAAAAAGATAAAAAAATGACTTTGATTTTTCTTTTGGCTTTCATGTCAGACTCTAAGACATCAATCTGCTACTCTCAAATGCCAAGAGTGAACACTACAAAGCCCTTAGCTCTTCATAAAATGTGTCATCTACACTGTAAATACTGACTCCAGCTTGGAATTATATTTAATTTCGACAGCTATATTTGGATGATATGTTTTGAATGCAGGCTGAATAGCACTGACTGAAATGTTGTTGCTGTTAGGCTTTCTCAACTTGAGGCGCTCAAGCAGGGGGTTCACTAAACGATCTATACTTTCTCTGCATGTGTGTCTGGGTGTGTGTGTGTGTGTGTGTTACATCCTGAGACTGTATCCCAGCGTGAGAAAATCAATGAGACCAGTGTAACAGGGACCAGCCCATCAGCATTTGCGCACATGCACACACACTCATCCCTCCCACAGATACATCTCCTTTCCCCCTCACATACATGCATACAATGTGCACGCACGTTACACACTGCTCCGCCACACTCCACTCTCACTGCACGCAGTCTAGAATATTGATGTGCTCTTTAAGAGCCCTCCTCTCTGTCTGTGTCACATTCCATCCATCCACACACCATTTCCAACCACAGCATCAGATGGAGTGAAAACAATTCAGCACTAACTCTCCTTTCATACAGCGGTTTATACAATCATTGCATAGGCTCAGATGGCCTTCCACAAGCTCCACATTTCATCATCTTCGCGTTATAATGAGGCATTATGGCGCACTACTGTCTGTCAGTTTGTATCACTTCATATCATTAATATATCTGCCTTTCCACGTCGTCTGAAATATTATTCCCGGACTTCAATGTACTTCATTAAGGGGCAGGGAATCCACTGACAGAAAATTTCTTCTCTGGGTACTTCTGCTTTCATCTGCACCAGAGGAACTTCTACGTATGTGTGCGTGAAGGGGGAGGCAGGTCTGCATGCTCGTATGCATGCATGTCAGATATAGAAATATAGAAAAGACTGAGTGTTAGTGCATGCACTTCCACGCATACACATCACCCCGAGGCTGATTATCATGGGGTGAGTGGCAATTAATGTAGCACTAATTAGAGAGGCTTTTATGTGTGGAGGACTAAGAAGGGCTCCTGGTGATCTCTGGAAACTGCAGGCGAGATAGCACAAAGAACATAAAACACAGCACGCTCGGCTTGACGAGACACTAGCCATATGCAGATGACACAACATGTCAATTAGTATCTAGTGCCGTGCTGCAAGTTGTCGTAGCATAGATCAGAATTCTGCTGATCCGGATCCTGAAGCCAACGAATCAAACAGAGAGCCTATCTTTATGAAGTCGACATAAAAACAACACTAAAAATACATGAACAAGAATACAAGAAGATTACTACCATCCAATCATTTCACAGAGCTCGTTTCATCTCTCCCCACTGTGTCATCAGTTTATATCAAAACAAGCAGAGACTGATAACTATCCTCCAATCAGTCTCCTCAGCTATCTTCATGCTTCCCTGGTTATGTTGTTACTTGTGTTTATAGCATAGCATCAAAACTAAAATTATTTATTCCAAAATAAAAGACAACATTTTGCTGCTTGTTTGCTGCGCGCTTCTTTGTTGTGTAGACCAAAGAGAGCTTCATGAAAATTATATCTTAATGCCAGCAATTATTTAGCTTTAGCGGATATCTCAAACATCGTTTACGTGGGCTGTGGTCGATCAATCATTCTTCTCTCGTCCCATCAGTCTCACTCTTCTCTTTCCCTGCCGTGCCGTGTTTTTATCATTTCCATTTCCCACAGCCCTCTCTCACCACACTTCGCTGTGTAATCTAGGGGATTGTGTGGTCCCTTGGTGTGAGAGGTGATGGCTACAGCAGGATGAGCGTGATAATCTGCCACACTGGATTACAGTCTAATCTCTAATCTCTCTGGCCCTCCTCTGCCCGGGGACCACCTCCACCGTGCCAATTTTATTAATCTGAGCCCCCCCGCTCCTCCTCCCTGCATCAACAGCTTAGCTTTGCCCATTTTGATTTCCCAGCTTTCATCAAGCATACAAAGCAAAAGGAATTGAAACAATAGATTGTTGTGACGCAACATTCGGCAGTGAATTCCATGACCCCTACATGTCTATCGGAGGATTTAGCTACTGATGAGAGCGTTAATCCTCAGAATGTGAGGATTCATCAAGAATAGTTGCTTTAGGGATGTCCAAATTGCAGTGGGTTGCAGTTTGGCTCACACATTCTCTGTATAAGTGCTGAACATGGGTTCCAACAGTATCCGATGTAATATCCATCAGAGTCACTCTAAGCGTGAAGGTTGCTGTGTCCTGCCTGACTTCATGACCTGGAACACTCACAATTAATGTCCCATGTCATGGGGTTAAATTGGTGTTAGTAATTCCTCAGGCTAGTTGAGAGACGGCCGAGTCGAGAAAGGCTATTCCAGTCACGGACTGGCTAAGAGGGAACATGATTAACCAATTACCTTGCCTTTCTAATAAATGAGTAATCAGTTCAAGGCTGATCTCTGGACTGATGTCTCTCTTTCATATTGGAACATTCATTGTGTGTTACGTATGCAAGGCAGAGTCCTAATGCAATATAAAAACTGATTGGAATTCATATCATTTATATATAGTCAGTCTCAACATGTTCCAGTCCTAATGTTTAAATGCTTATATTTACATTTCAAGAGGATTTTCTGCTCTTACTACTGTTCTAATAATTGTGCCTCCATTAAATCCTGCAGATGAAATGTCTGGCAGTGTGCAGAAACAGAAAAACAGGAGCACAATAAGATGAATATTCTAAGTTTTAGAAATTAGAATACCATCTGATCTGATCACTTCCAAAAAACAGCTATATAAACTTTTAGTAATGCTTTTTTTTTTAAAGTAAAATAAAACAATATTTTTTTCTGCTTTTTTTCTGCATAAATCTCTTAAACAACTTCAGCCTCAAAACTACCAAACATTCAATCATTTTGAGGATTTTTTTTAACCCTTTAAATGCCAGTGTCTTTTCATAACAACATAACATATTTTTTTCACAGTGTTCTATTGATCTATTAGGAACTTTGAATTCCAAAAAGTGTGTCATATTCACTAACACAGCCAAAATAAAATGGACAAAAGTGTCCATAGCGATGCTTAACGTGAAAAAAGCAGAGCTTATTGCGAAAACCCCATCGAGTCTTACTCGTAGCTTCTTTTGTATAACAAGTGCTGAAAATGATACGTGCATGTATTAGATGCAACATGCCATTTAACAACTCTGACATATCAAATGAGATTAAAGTCAGGTAATTTATTTAATTTTTAGCGTTTTTCATCAGCTCTATATTAACTGCAGTGTATTTACAAACCCATATAGTGACTGTGCGGATGCTTAAAGGAGTACGTCACTGGTTTAGCTTTCCTCTCCTAATAACACTGTTGGATGCAAAAAAAAAAACAGATCAAATTTGATGCAGCAGAACCAGAGGGTGCAACTTCACTGGCAGCAGTACGGTCAGCGATTTATGTGTATTGTGCTAGTAACGGCTAATTCAGCCTTGAGCTGCTAGTCTCAAGTAGAGATGAGGAGTGGGCTGCGGAGGTCTAGTGCGCTCACTTCTTCATCTCCACACACCTCCGGATTTGTTTTTTGTTTCGTTTCTTTTTCTCCACATTTTCAAACTTGTAGTCTTCAGCCCCTACAGGCGCTGACTCAAGTGACATCACTCAAGGCAATTTTAGACTTTGTGCAACTTCTTCTGGAGCCGCAAAAGGCTTCACACAACTTTCTTTTTCCCCACATATGCTGTAATACTCCCACATAGCCGTAAACACACTTTGATATGTAAAATAAATCAATGGAGTTCAGCTTTGAGGCTGAAAAAGATATACAAATAAAAAGACCTCAGGTTTTTTAATGAAGTAGTAACTGTCAAAATGTGATAAATCTGTTCTACTAAATTGACTCGTGTTCGCAATGCAGCAGCACAAAGGAACCTTCAGTAGGAGAAGACAGGTGTTTCTGTCTATCAGATTGATCGTAACACTGGTTAAACCCTGATGTGAAGCTAGGCTTAAAAACCAGCGTTGCCAGAACCAAATGAGCCACAAGGGATCTAGTTTCCAAGGTGAGTAGGTGAAATGAATTAGCTTTAACCATTAATCTCGCTTTATGGAACACACTGCTGGTTTTAAAATTAACAGAAATACAAAATAAAAGCAGCAAAGCACTATTAAAGTGAAATGAAGTGAAACGTTTTAATTCAGTGCTCATTCAGTACATTTAGTGTTTAATAACAGATTACTGTATGACATTTGCTGTATTGTTACTGACAGGCAAACCCTGTCAATAACTAAGGGCAGAACATCTGTTTTTATGGTGTGTGTCAGCTCACCTCTGTCACCTGCGTGTGTGTTTTCAGGGTTGAGTGTGTCCAGCAGGTGGATGGAGCTGGTAGGTCTGGTTTTGCTGCGGTCCTCCTGTTGATGGTCCGCTGAGCTCAGGCCATTCTCATACAGCTGGCTCTCGCCATGCCGCAGATGCCAGGTCAAACCTAACAGGTGGACCGCTACACACACACACACACACACAGCACACACGCATGCACACGCAGCCAAAGGGAGAGAGGGAAAGCAGATAGAAAAGATCATTATTCAAGGCATGCAGTGGGGTGTGTCTGAGTCTTCTTTAATGCCCATCTCAGAGCTCTCGCTCAGTTTATGTGCTTATTAGCGCCCTGCGAGGCAGTGGACAATTAGCAAATACACAAAGAACAAACGCACACGTATACGCCCTCACACACATCCGCCACGTGCACGTACACATAAACTCAACGTGGCAGAGGTGGGCAATTAATGCAGATCTTCAGAACCTGAGCCCAGGGCTGGTATTAAAGCGCTAACACAGTCTTTTATGCATGACTAATGATGCTTTGAAAGCCGCTGTCGATTCACAATCCATATGGGCCTTTTAAACAACAAAGAGTATGGGAGGATTCTGGATTCCCCCTCCTACTAATAAAACTGTTTACTAGGACAACAATCCAGCATGCAGTTAAATAAAAACAACTAACACCTGCCCATTAAGGAAATCAATTAGCGCCTTGCAAGGCTGTCAATAAAGTGTTCAGTAAAGCATTGCTCTGACCAATCATCAGGTTCCATTCATGTGAAATTGTACTTCATCACTTCAGCTTTCAACTTTAAAAGAATCTAAAAAGGTAATGTCCCTTTGGTGATATGAAGAAAAAAAAAGCAAATGAAATAAATCATTGCAGTTTTTTTTTTCTCCTCTGACACATTCGGAACATCAAACAAAAGCAAAGACTCAAATCACAAAGTTACTGTGCCGTGGCAGCCACAGGACGGCTGCAGCATGCAGATCAAGGTAGGGAACTTCTAACGACTTCAAACATCTTCACTGTCTGTCTTCTGTCTGCTGATTGCCAACACCCAGAAAAGCACTTGACACGCGCTTGCTAGCGCTCGCACAAAATGGCTGCTTATGAAAACAAATCCACAATTATAAAGCATGACCAACACATGCGCTCAGGTACAGAAGTGCATAAATGTACCTATCTTCATGTATGCATGAATGCACACACCCACGCGCGCACACCTACGCGCTCACCCACACTTGATCCCCATGCGATGAAGACTACCTAATTAAAACTCCAGATAGTTCAAAGCCATTTGCAGTCACTTTCTGTTGCTGAAGCACGGGGAGAGAAAAAAAAAAAAAGAACTATTTTCTCTGAAAAATACAGCAAATCTATGATGAGCTCTGAGAGTTGAAGCCAATTTGGTCCCGTGCTCCACTTTGGCATCTATGGGGATCAGCAAATCACACATTCCAACATTTCAACTTCTGACTAGCCCAAGCCACTGTTGGTTTAGCTATCTACTCATGCACAATATGAAGTCTTCAAAGCAGAACACTGACGATTACTAGGGCCATGAGGGAGACGTCATGCATCATTTAGTTCAGACTAATTGAACTGTCAGCCTGTGACGAGACCAGACATGGACACGCACAGATTCTTCACATCAGTGTGGGTTCGAGTCACTCATTTTTAGTTTTTTATTTATTTACTTATTTTTCTCCTTCGCCGTAGTTTCCTTATTTTCATTTAAAAAGATGCAGTGTGGGGGATTTTCTCATTAACACATCACTGTGAAATTACTTTTGATGGCTCATTCTGATGCTGGAGGGGAAAAAAAGAGCATGATAAACAGTAACCCAAATGATCTGCCTTGTACATTCAATTTCATGGGTTTAGTTTCCAGCAAAATCCCTTCTGGTTGTCTGCTACTGTAAGTACTCCATCTTTAACAGACAGGTGGGAGGAAAAAAAAAAAAAACGGGCAGGTGGAGGAAAAAAAAAACATACTGATGATAGTCAGAATCACATTTTATTTAACAATGATAGATGTAGAGACAATCCTGCAGAGGATTCCTTTAAGCTACAGCCCATTATCAACTCTCTTATATTAGAATTAAACATGAAATATAGTGTTGCACCTACAAATGTAAGTTTGTATGCATCATCACTGTTTGTACTGCATTATATTACGCAGTGGAGTGGAACAACCTATCATAGTTTCCTAAATTAGTCTGTAAGAGTGTTCAGTGAGGGATGACAAGTTATTCCCAAACTGATACATCTAGCATTTCTACCATTCAATCTCTCATGCTTCATTCTCTCCTCACTTCCTCTCATCTGAATTGCTTTTCTTTCTCTCCTTGTTCTCTGGTGCACCCCCACACCTCTGTTAGCCAAGTGTTACCCACTCCAGTAATGACTCTGCTGCGACAGTCCTCACCGGCTCTCCTATCTTCTCCTCTTCACCACTCCATCCCTCCTCAAAAACCCCTCAGACCCTACTTCTCATGCTCCTGCTCATCAGCCTCTCCGTCTCTCTCACTCTCGCCGTCTCTCTCGCTCTCTTGTTTTATAGCTGTTGACCTTTTGCTAGGACGCTTAGCATTTAGAGTCAGAGAGCACACACACTCTCACACACACACACACACACACAAGCACTGGCTGAAGTGAGGAAGCATAAGGACGTGGGAACGTGATGAGAAGAGGATTGCGGCGGACGGTGCAAGTTTGTGTGTGTGCGCTCTTGTGCTTTTGAGGACCTGGTGTGAGGACAGCAATATTAAGGCTAGTGATGACAATATTAAGACTTGTTCTTCACTTGACCAAGCTAATTCTGGGTATTTCAAAATTGAGTGCTCAGGGAGCCCGTGCAAAAAGAAGGCTGCGTGTGAAGGTTCATTTATGACCTTAGAATCATAGTTTGACAAAATAATTTGAACCAGAGGTCTACTTACTGCACTTAGATGTGATGTGCACTTCAAAAAAAGAAGCGAGTGAGTGGACCTTTATTTTGAATTATTTAATGTGCAGCATGTAAGTATAATATCAACTCAAATATTAAAAGATATTAGAAGCAGACTATTAAAATGATGCAATAGAATAAAATACCCAACAAGCTAAAATAATTATAACAATAATAATAATAAGAAGAAGAAGACAGCTAAAGAAGAAAACGTAACCAGTAAAGGCTAAAACAGGAGTGATATGATCTTGACTTTTAGTGTCCTATTTGCTCAAAGCAGAACAGTTGAGTTATTGTACCAGGTGAAGGCACGAGATTTTTTTTTTTTGTTTAACCCCGAATACAATGAATTACAATAATCTAATCGAGATGATATAAAAGCATGAATGCCCTTGAAATCAGGCAGAGAGAGGAAAGACCTGATTTGTGAGATGCTCTTCACTTGACAAAAACATGATCGTGACCGACTTTTGTAACTTGATTCTGAAATGAAAGGTCACTGTCAAAAATTACACCCAGGTTTTTTGCCAGTGGGTTTGACATTTGTAGACAGGGAGCCAGGATGTTTTTGTAGAAGCGGGATAGACTTCGGAGGACCAAAAAAAAAAAAAAAGGTTTTGGATTTTTTTTTAGCTGGTGAACGTTTTGGGACATCCAGCACTTTCTTTCTGACAGACAAGATAATAACTGATGAAAATTGGGACATAAATTTGACATAAATTGGGACATAAATCTGCGTGTCATCCACATAACAGTGGTGTTGAATTTTGGGCTTATGTGGTGTCACCAGAGCAACAGTAGGACCGAGGATGGAGCTCCGGGGAAGGAAGACACAGGAGAGGAGGCATCACCAACTACTACTGAAAAAGTTCAGTTTGATAAATAAGATGTTAACCAGTATAGAGTAGCATCCCTGATGCCAACCCACTTCTCAAGGCAATCCAATAGTATACATTGATCAACCGTGTCAAATACTTAGCTGAGAATTAAATTCAAACAAACTCCAGCATCAGCCAAGATCGGGTACAATGCTAGACGGGCCTCGGGGCCTTTCTGAGTTTGGTTTTTAATTTGACTTCAGTAGTGTAAATTAGTAATTACAGAAATTCTACAAATATATTGCCACAGAGACAACCTGGAGCCTTCTGGGTATTTGGGGCCCCTGACGGTTTGTGGTTTAAAGCTCCCCATCGCAACAACAGAGTGTTTTGAATTTGCAACTGCTCTGATTGTTGCCACTGACTGGCTTCTTTTTCCCCATAGCAATGGCAGCTGAGGATCATGAGTATTGTAGCATTTAGAGCCATCTGTTATATCAAAATGATGCAAAATAAAAATATTTTTTTAACATTAAAACTGGTGGTGCATATACATAAACATATATAAGCAGAATGTTGTTTATCCAGGAAACTGCTGTTTATTTGTGTTTTCGCCTTTTTTAAATATTTATTGGTCAGCTGATATAGAAACAGACGGGAAACTGGAGGAGGAAATGGTCCCCAGATGAAATCAGACTGGGCATGTTGCAGTTACAGGATATGGTTTGTGTCTTAACCACTCATCCACCAGTACGCTCTCTGTTTCCATGTGAAGACACATTCGGCACATCATTACAAGAACATTTTAAAAATGGGAATGAACACTTGTAAGAGAATATAACTGGTATTTTCTACTCCTCGCTTCTTAACTCTGTTGCTTACAGGATTTGACACATTTTTGATCCTCTGTGTGGACACAAAAATACATACACATTCACACAGTCACACACTTAGAAACAGCATGCAGTCAGTTATGTGAGCAGCATGTGCTCAGCATGAACCTTCACTCTCACTCTCTTTTTCCCCCTGCCTGTCTATCCATCTCTCGCTCAGTGTCCATCTTTCTTTCTGGCGCTTTTGGAAAAGAAAAAAAGAAACGCACATAACCGTCACATATTAGAGAGAGACTCACTGTCTGAGTGAGTCCAGTCATTATAACGGGAGCTGCAGCGGCACAGTGGCGACAGCGAGCAGCAGTGCAGCGAGCTAACAGGCTGAGGCCCTCGCACACATGAATCATTGATCAGTGTGACAGTGAGATGACTGCCAGAGGTAATAGGACGGCATTACTGTGAGGGGATTCTGTACTGTACCCTCGCTGTCGGCTACCCCGCCGAGATACGTGTAGGCTGAAGAGAAGAGCACAGGGTGTAGGGAGAGACTGAGACAGTTCAGTAGTAAGAGAAAGAGGTGCTTGATGTGGCTTTTTCAGGTGTACTTAAACTACCACGGAGAGAAATAAGAGAACAGCGGAATCCAAGCTGGTGGAAATTTGTGGGATAAAATCAGCAAGGCTGCTGAGATAACAACCGCTCCATTACGGCTGTTATACATGAACAGCTGGAATGCAAAGATGTACGGATGGCATATCTTCATTGTGACGGTAATAAATGGCAACCCTGAACCACTAAATTCTGTCAGCCTCTCTCCAGATAGGCATGTTTTAAAGGTGGACTATTTGAGCCGGTAAAGGCAGCGATAATGCTCGCTTGCAGTTGCTGCTGCAGTTACTACTATTGTTGTTGTCAGGCATGTGTGTGTCTCCAGATTAGATAGAAATGATTGTGGGCTCCAGTGATGATTAGATTTCACACTCGTGGTGGGAGAAAGAGGAGGAGATAGAGAAAGAAAATGGTGTGTGTGTGTGTGTGTGTGTGTGTGTGTGTGTGTGTGTGTGTGTGTGTGCATTCCTGTTTAATGCCTGTGTTACACTACATGCAGCGATCTGGTGTTTGTAACAGTGCTGGGTTGGGCTGCAGGACACAATGGGTGAGATTGACTGTGAATATACTGTCTTATCGATAACCATTACAGCCAAGGTAGCACTGCAGTCAGTTAAAAATGATTTATCAATACTCTCTCACACGTGGAAACACACCCGGGCCTGATTGCCAAGTTCTTTTCCCTCATACCCATAGCTAAACCGCCAACTATATTCCGTCTGACAACCAAAGACTACAGCTAGCTTTGCCCTGCAGCAAACACTTTCAAGAGCATCAGTCATTCGATTTAGTGTGTAGTTTAGCATGTACAGTAAAAGCAATTTCTCATCCAAGTTCTGCATGGCTGTGTCAGCCTCTAGCTAAGCCACAACTTCTGAGGGATGGGAGAAAGAAAAGGCGGAGAGAGAAAGAAGGGCAGACAGAGATAAAAGACACAGGGGGAGTCAGAAAGAAGGAGGAGAGACAAATGGGGAAAACAAGTGTGAAGGAGAGTGAAGGAGAGGGACTTCAGAGCCATCTGTGTCTAAGTCAACGTTAGAGTAAGAGACTGAGAGCCTAGAGGTCTTCCTGCCCTCCTGTCTTTTCGCCTGTCGGCCCTCGCTCCACTCTGACAGACAAGAGGTGCTAAAGTGTTTTTCTAACTCCCCTCAACCAACCCCTTGAAAGCTACTAATACCGCTGCCATGACTGTTTAAGTGTGTATGTTTGCGTGTTTGAGTGTTTTGTCTGCTGACATTTACTTGTGTGCAAATGTGTGTGTGTGTGCAAGCAGAAGCAGAGCCCCGCTCCGTAATGTCTCTGGTATAAACACCAGGACTCTTCATCGGTGTGACCTTGCTAATCTGGAATGGGAAGTCCTGTTTGGATAAAATGACGAAAAGGAGGATAAAGGAAGCGCGGAGGTGGTGACACACTTCTCACATCTTGAGTGATGAAATTCGCTGTATATCCTGGTGTTTATTTACCGGTGAAACTCACTGTCACAGGCGTCTAGTTAGTCGCGGTAGCGACAGTACACCAAGTCCAACGCATCACAGCTTCCTGCGTCGCGCATTTCTGTGTTGTTCTTTCATTTCTAATCACGCCCCCTCTCCCTTTCTGTCAGAGTCCCCCACTCTCTCTGTCTATCTCCCACACGCTGTCTTACTGATCTGGTCCTTTTCTGAAAGCTGAGTCATGTTACAACAGACAGAATAGTGTTAAATGAGCAAGGGATCGGCGCCATGTTAGATTCCCCCCTCCGGCAGCCACCATCAACTACCGCCGAGAGCTAAAACACTGCAGACAAACAGCGACTCACAACTGCCGCTCACAGTCACGTACGGCTCAATCCCTGTGTGTTTGTGCGTGGGTGTGTGACTGCATTTTCGGTGTGTGTGCGTCTGAGTGTCATAGAGAAGATGAAAAAAAGAAGAAGAAGAAGAAGAAGGAAAAAAAAAAGCGCGAGTGTTAGTTGCTGTGCACGTCCGTGTGCACGTGTGAGCATGTACTTGCCTGGTGAACTATTGAAGCTATTGAGGCTATTCCATTGCAGCCTCGCTGACCTTCTGGAGACATTTTACCAAAGGGCTCTCTCGCCATTCAGAGCTTTCTGACCACAGTCTGTCTAGCCATTTAAAGCAATTTTACCAAAGGCTTCTGGAGCTGTTAGTGCAGTTTTAGCAAAGGCCAGCGGGTTTCTTAGAGCTGCATCAGACGACCAAAATAGAGGACTGAAAACAAAGAGAAACTGGACCAATCAATACGGACCCCAATGAGGCATGAAGCAGCTGGCTGAAAGAAGCTGCACACACACACACACACACACACACACACACACTCCCAATCACAAAGTCAAGCACGCACCTTCAAGTACATGCACACACACACACACACACACACACACACACGGACTCAGACACATGTAAGGCTCATTGTTTTTGTTTTTGACCAATTTTCACCATAAAATACAAACAGTTTGTAAAGGAGCAGAACAGTTTAAATCAATTTCCACCATAAATTTATGTTCTCGTGCAACCAAGATAGGTTGTTTTTTTGCTGCAAGAACACTAAACCACAGGACACTTTACAGTAAACAAGCTCATAAAATCCTTTTTGTGAAGTAACTCTAAAATCCCTCAAAATAAATGGTTAAAATACAAAATGCAAATGGTACTTTTGAAAATAAAACTTGCATATTTGTGTCGCCGATTTTTAAAATCCAAATACATAATACATCACTAGATTTTCTAACTTTTTTTTTTGAGCTAAAAACAAAAAATAAAAATAAAAAATAAAAATAATGAGCTCCAAGTATACACACACATATCCTAAAACGCACACACACGCCGACACAGTGATTCAAAGGTGGAAGCCCTCTCAGTGAGCTATAATTATGGAACAGATTACAAACATCTGTTGAGACAAAGAGAATAAAGCCAATACATGGTGCAGAACACGGCAGAATTGCTGTTCTGTGATTGAGTCACTGTGTGTGACAGCTTTTTTGTGTCCAACTGAACTGTGCTGAGCCAGTACACTCCTAATAGAAAGGGTTCTAGTTTCCAGGCCCTACTGGAAACAAGCTGTAGCAGCCAATCTTACCCACTCAGCATTGCTGAGTAGATAATTGGTTGCCAGTTGCCCTCCTTGACAGAGCTGCACAATGAAGAGGATCGCCGCTGATCCCAGACAAACAGGCGACCACCTGTTCAAAAACTTTCCGCGGGGAAGAAGGTAACATTTCATTAGTGCAAGGCAGACTCAACTCTTCAACAGCTTCATCCCGACAGCCATCACCGGACTCAGCTGACCCTCTGACTTTACCTCTGTACACAATCTCTGGCCTCCTGCCCACCACCTGCTATTAGAACAGACTGCAATACCCGGTTTACAGACTGTTCATTCCACCGAGGTTACTATATAGGAGTTGATACAAGCTAATGAATGCACTGCAGCTACAATTACAGGCCATCAGATTCATCATCGGTGTTGTTTTTGTTTTCCCTCATACTGACTGGTGCTCTCCACCGCCCACGTTTAGCTCCAGGAACTGAGGTTCAAAACTTTGCGAAGCATTTTTATCCTACACAGTTCAACCATCACAAAGTGCAGTACAGTATGTGCGCAATAGCCTGCAGATTGTGCTGTCTGATTGCATACGGGACACCGTTCAGACTGGATAAAAGTAGTAGATCTTCAGCAGAGTGAATCAGCACATTTCAGCGTTTCCAATTTAGACTCGGACTATCCTTTTATTTTGGACATGTCTCTGCTTCTTTGTCCTTTCTATCGGTTCACTGAAAAATCAGGCCAAGGAGTTTTACACCCCGTCTTTCTGCTGGCACATTTTCTTAATTACTTTGCACGTTAAGAGTGAATCAGAAACTTACTTAAGAAAAAATTGTCTGATAATATTCAAAACACTATCCTGCCCTATTTCTGATATAACGGCTACTTTCTCACCAAGTTATTCTCTAGTTGCAGTTAATAATAACAGCACATAAGTCCTGATTTGCTATCAGTGCCTTAAGCTAAAAAGGAAAAAGTAAAGCTCTCCATCACTGGGAACACCATTATTCCTCTTTGTTTGCTTTTTAACCTGTGTTGCAGTTTAAGTTTAGTATGTTTTTACTAAAATGAGAGCACTGGTGCTGAAGATAGACAGTGTTAGCCTGCTGTGAGAAGCAGCAATGGATCAACACTGGGCCGATGCCTGACAATAAGGGTTGGGAATATGACAATATACAGTATGCTGAGACATAATACATTTGTCTACAATCAAATATTTGGCCAGACCATTTATATCAAAGAGGCTAATCCATACCGCAACACTGCGAATCAATGAGTTTGACTGCTTTATGGCAACACTAGATTTTTATGTGATTTTGTCACATGATGAAGTACTTTGATATTTCATTTGCTACAATAACAAACAAATTATTATTATTTTTTTTATCTCTAAACATCTTACCAGTTCATTTTTCAGAAAAGGTGTACACAATATATGATAATATATGTATCAAATACTGTAATATAAAATTACAGAAACTGAATTAGACCTTGCCGCTGCTACTAACAGTTCCTTCAAGCATCAATTCAGAGATAGTGTATGCACAAAAGCAATATATGGGACTCGGAATATGCAGGAATATTATTTCCAAACTGCTGACCAAGAACACTGGTTGATAAAAACTGTGAATCTGTGTCACTTTTTTTTAAAGTGTTGTATATACATGGCAAAAACAATTGAATCTGATTAAGTGATGCATAGCCTTTGTTCGTTTGTCACCAAGACAATAGGCCCTTTCTTTTAATTTATTATATTTAGACATTTTCACTTGCCACAGTAGGAAAAGTACAGGTGTTACTAATAACATTAACAATGGCTCTGTTCTATTCAAGTGTCCCAGTAAGCTATGACAGAGTGCTGCACAGTGCAGAGAGCAAGCAATGAACAATACAAGGAGGTTGAAACTGAAGCAGCTAAATAATAATAATTGTATTTTATAGCACAAAAGTCTATAGAGTCTAAATCTGTTGTAGAAGTTTTCTTTTGTCAATAACACACCTATAGGATATGACTACAAGATGTCAGGACGTAGGCTTATTGTATTACTTAATTAAAAGGTCAACTACTTCGTCTAGACAGTCACACATTTTTTTATCTGATGGGCCCGCCAGCCTACACAGTGAAACCCCTTCAGATGATCCAGTTGGTCTACAACCAACCCAAAAAGTCACATGTCACCCCGCTGCTCACCTGTTGCAGCCCGCATTAAATTCAAATCTCTAATGCTCGCCTACAAAGTTGTCTCGGGTACTGCACCTGCCTACTTGAACGCCCTTATACAGGCATATGCTACCTCACGTCCGTTGCACTCCTCCAATGAATAACGCCCGGCTCTGCCACCCGTTCGTTCAAGCCAATCCAAACTCTTCTCGTCTGTTGTTCCCCGTTGGTGGAACGCACTACCAGTTCCTACCAGAGCAGACGTCCCTCTCTACCTTTAAAAAACTCCTGAAGACCCAGCTCTTCAAAGAGTACCTTCTCTCTTAGCACTATACGACAAATCTACACCTTAAAGAATCATCACTAGCACTTATCGCTGCACTAACGCTTCTTATCGCACTATACCTCGATTGTACCTCGATAAAAGCGTCTGCTAAATGACTAAATGTAAATGTAAATTTAACCTTTAAGAACCACCGCATCTGTCATGAGCTCACCATAAAAGATCCAGACCAAATGCAATATTTTCATAAACTTGTATACAGTTATATAAATTCAGCCTATACACCCCCGTCAGCTCCACTCTCCTCTGGACTTTACAGCATAGCAACCTTGTCAATATATATAACAACTCTGAGCCCTTGAGTGCTTTAATTCAAACGAGCCATAGCAACAAATCTAGCAACTTTTTGAGCAGGCATCAGCTACTTTTTTTTTTTTTTTTTCATCAGCTGCAGCTCCAGTTCACATACTGTAACAGCTGCTAGTTATGCAAGTTGAGAGCCAGGTTCAGCCAACCGACCAGCAGTATGTCTGGATTATATCTGCATTTTTGGGAGCCATTGTGATGAGCTGCCAATCACTGGTCACATCGCACTGGTTGCAGAGCAGACATTTTGACTTGTCAAAACCGGGAAAACACGAGTGGATTTATTAATAGTAACAACCGCTCAGTTCCATTAGGTGTCCCAGTAAGGGTGACAGTGAAGCAGCAGTAGCAGAATAGTAGGACCTCCCATAAGTGGAATGCAGCTATCATTAATACACCTGTGAGTTTCCTGCTATGATATATCAAGATGTCTGCTGCGCAACCAGTGCATTGTTTCCCTGTTCTAGCCCCACACACTAAAAATTGAAGTGCTTTCTCAGCTGTGTTTGCAAATAATTAAAGCTAATTCTTGCTAATTTATCCAAACAGATTTCCACGGTCAGCAAAATGCACACAATAGAACTGTTGAGTAGCAGTGCTAGCTTAAAGAAGACTAAAATATTGCAGACTAAAATATTATAGATAGATATAACTAAACACACACGTTAAAAGTGGTGATGCAGCAGGTGTGGACTGAACCATTTGCATTCTAAAAAAGGGGGCACCAGGACACAGAGGGGCGGACAATAGTTTCTTAGTGGTTCTTAATTAAGTCTGTTAGGTATTACATATTAGTTTATTCATTATGTGAGTTACTTATAAACCTCAAACTGCAGAGCAAACAAAAGTAACATAGGTCTTTTGGGGCCACCTGCAAATTATTTAAGGCAATTAACCTTTTTAACGGTAGCCATTTTGACATGACATAGTAGGATCAACACAGGTGTTTCCAATGATGCTAGTTAAGGGTTCAGTTCCATTTTTTTTGCAGCAGAGAATTTCCTGTGAACCAACATGCACAACAGCAGCATCTTGACTCTGTTTGGCCTGAATGGAACGGGACCTTAATTAGTATCATTGGTGACACCTGTGTTTACTATCGCTGCCAGTATAGTAGTAAAAGTATGTCACTGTTTTTTCTTAGTATGTGTAAGAAACAGTCTTGTTTAATAGCCTTTATAAAACATGTCAATCCTTACATTGTATCAATAGCTAATAGGTGCACTGTGTTTGGTTCACATTAGCAGAGCACTGGTGACAGCAGGCTGTAGCAAACATAGCAGCGCCACTGTTTACACCAGAAGCTCTTCTGAGATGGGATAGCAGATGTAGCAGCTGAAAGAGTGAAAAAGTGATTACATTTCCAATCATGTTACGTTTGTGCCGTCTGTGGTCACACATTTTGAATCTCACCAAAATAAATCAACAGCAGTAGTTGGCTTATTTGATATTAATTGCTAATGTTAGCTTTAGCGTTTCTTTTGTTACCTTTCTGCCTGCGTGTTATTGAGCACAGAATCAGATGAGGTCTAATAGTTCTGTTTGTGTGTCTTTGTTCCTGGTTCGTTTGAGTTTCTGACAGGAAATGGACGGCTGAAATAAAATAAAACAAAGGATTTGTGTCTGATAATGACGATCCAGTGTGTGTGTGTGTGTGTATCAGAGTAATGTCTACTTGGCGTAATGTGTATGGTTGGCCTAATGTGCTCCTCGGCTCCCAGTAGTAATTTTTAAACTTGTTAGCCAGCGTGGTCAACAACATAGAATAGAACAGCACTTAATTCATGATAAGCTATAATCAGCCTGGCGCTGAGACAGACATGGCCTGCTAGGACACTCAGAGGAGAAAGCCAGATCAAGAGGGAGCGAATTAAAGTCCGAGCCACCAACCACAGAGTTTGTGATTTGGTAAGCCGTGCTCCAATGTCTAAAATGTGAAAAATGCCTACCAGTGGCATGGTCACATCTTTTAATTTGATCATTCTGTCCAACCAACATAACAAAACCAAAAGATATTCAATTTACAACAAAACGATACAGTAAATGATCGCATTTAAGAATGTGAACGCAGAAAATGTTTGACATTTTTTGGATTTCCAGGTTGCAGCTTTCAAAATGGATGTGCTGTTTTGTAAACTTAATATCTTTCTATGGGTTTTGGACTGTTTGTTGGAACAAAAAAACAAAGTCATTTGAAGACATCACCTCAGGCTCTGGAAAACCAAATCAAGTAAACAATCTGCAGATTTATTGATAATATAAATAATCACAGATACACTATCTTTTTTTTTGTGTGTGCGTGTGTGTGTGTGTGTGTTCAGTCGGAGGATTGTACTGAGTATGAACCCTGTGAATAATGCCCTAGTTTTAAGGCAGATGCTTTGAATTGCCATCAAACTGTGAGATTAGATTTACTGAAAGAAATAGCGTGAAAGTAATGAACTTAAAGCCTCTAACGAGTCATTTGGTTCTTTATGGAACCACCAGGTCCCCTGAAGCAGCACATATTGCACAACAACACTATAAAAAAGAAGATCTTAGCTTAAAGTGTACACTATCTGTGTCGCTGTGTGAGCAAGTGACTGAAATGTTATTTGGAGACCTGTGATTATTTGATTGCGGGGTGCTGCTGACTTGCTCATTTCACTTGCATCAGGAGCTTCTCCCTGTTGCCATAGAGATGATTATCTTTCATAACTGACACATTACACCCACTCCTCATATTTGATTCAACAACTGAGGATTGTAACTGTTTAAAACAGCAAGACATTCATTAATGCAGAAAATACTCTAATTAGCTTCTTTTTTTTTTCTGACAGCACGAAGGTAGGTTTTACAGAGGCAGAACTTAAATGAAGCTTAGAATAGAAAAATGATTTACCAGTCTTGTTGTCAGCAGCAATATTGTTCAAGATTACAGATGCAATCTTAATCTGTCCTCTATCTCTCCTTCGCTATCATAATGTCTTGCTCCTCATATCTGATGGCCGTGTTGTGCTTAATAACAAGCTACGACTGCAGGAGGGAGGGGTACATTGGGAGATAAACAAATTAACAAAGCTATTCACAGCCCCTGCAACACCAGGGGGTACGGGAAGAGAGGAAAGAGGGCAGTAAAGAAAGAGAGCAGTACTGCCTTAGCTAATCACAACAGGGGGCATACACTGCAATCACTTAAGCACAGCATTATTTCCACAATCATGCATCGTCCTATTGTTGTGCTAATTGGAAGCCTTAATTTGAGACATAATATTATTGCCTCATTATTTGCAGTATTACTTTTCCCCCAAATGAATGAACATGTCACATTACCTGCACAAAGAGCTTTAAGGACTGGCAATAATTTGAGGTGAGTATTAAGAACCGGTTCCAAACTGCACAAATCATCAATGTCAGATGTGGTTATTGAATTATTAAGAGCTACATCAAGTGTTAATCGACGTTACGCCATCGGCCACTCTCTGCCTCCTCTTAGCATGTCAGATCAGTTAGCTCAGTTTCAGGCTGAAGTGCGGATGACTGCGCCGAGCAGTGTAAAGTTTGCCTGAGCATCATGAGAAAAGATGAAGAAACTGCCAAATGTAACAGCTGCGTAAAGATGATTTTGAGGGGGAAGCATCTCCAGCATTTTGAAATATTGGGCTCCGAATGTTGGCAAGATTGTAAAGGAATATGTCATCTTCTTTATTTTTTTTAAAATGTTGCAAATGTCTTGATTCAGTCAGCAGTATCTGCATTATCACGCTGACAGATAATACATAGATTACACGCATTATTCTATCTGTAATTAATCCATTAATCATTTGGTCTATAACATGTCAGAAAAAACTGTTACAGTTCCTTAAACCAAAGATAATTCAGTTAAATTGCTTTTTTGTCTGACAAACAGTCCAAAACATTCATTTATTTACGGTACTGATAGGTATTTGGACAAATAAATCCTAATAACTGAGAAGATGAAAAAAGAATTATTTGGTACTTTTGCTTGAAAATGAAAAAAAGTCTGAAATGTGTTGCTATTGACTGAGAAACATGTCCAGTATGAATATGTTAATAATGTTAATAATATGCAAAATATGACAATTGCCCAGCTAAGTACAGTAGAGAATAGCCTGCAGGAGCTAATTATATTTGGAATAAAAGACAATTCATTATCATATTTTAAACAGAGCATATCATTTATTCTGTTTCTTATTATAATATGTATGATAATAAGAATGAATCTTCAATGAACTCCTGATTTAATGAGACACAGACTCAAAATCAATAAATACAAAAGTCAACACGGCTTTTATTTGATGAAGATGAAAAAGCGCAAAACTAATGGGGGGGATCTTTTTTTTCTCTTCCTGTCAGTGGCTGTTAATTAATTCATTAAAATTACTGAATCATTATGTAATGAGAGAACCTAATCATCTCATGGCCTGTGTCTCAACCTCTAGACAAAGACATTAAGTCCATGACCACTTTAATCTTGCTATTTGAATATCTTTGATTTACAGGCTAACATATCATCTCTGCTTACATCCCATATATCTTAGTGCAGTTGCCATGGTGATGTCAACACTGAGATCGATCATTGCCAAGCAGGAGTGGAGCATGACACCAATTAAAAGGTGATGTCGTCTCCAAGTCATCACTCACACTCCTCACTAATGCACTAATTACCGGGGCCGGGACATTAATGGAATAGCATGGTTCAGCCTGGGGATTAATCTGCATGGATTCGCCAGTGTGGGCGTGTGTATGTGATGTCTGTCTGTGACGTGTGTGTGTGTATGTATGCGTATGTGTGTGATTAATGCAAACCCCCGCCTGCTCCGCCGTGACCTTGAGCACCACCACAGGAGGGAAATGAACCGGCTGGGTGGAGGGTTGAGATATAAACACTTGGAGCAGGCGGAGATAAGACGATGCGCTGAGGTGGAGGGCCAGGCCAAGGTTGAGAAGGCACAGGGAATTGGTGCAATTGGATCGGATCAATGAATAAATTTGATATTTGACTTTGACAAACTCTACTGATGAGCACGCAGGCTGTAAAACAGCTCCAGACACTTCTGACTCATGATTTTAAAAAAAAATCGAAATGATTTCAAAATTAAATTACTATCAATCACAAAAATCACAATGAGGGACTCTGCAGTTATCTAGTCAGTGGTGTAGGATCCTTTTTCACAGGTACTAGCAGCAGCACTGCTCCTAATGTGATTTAATAAGACCCCACCTTAAAAGGAATTTTAAACATTGAATAAAAAAATAAACAACACATAAACATTAAGAAAAGCACAGACAATAAGGTCGTAAGCTAAGATAAACTTTGTTTGATTAAGTTAATAAAACCAAGGCTGAAAAAGGTAGAAAAGTAATAAGGTATGTGGGTGTGTGTGAGAGAGAGATAAACAGTGAATAAGTTAGTACTTACTGTATTTCTATATTCATCATAGAATAATTACCAGTTTTGTGCGCTTTGGTCTATGACATCTAATTTACAATTTAGAATATCCTACAGAGGGTCACGTTTGTAGTGCATTACCTGCTGTTTTTAAAGTCAACTCCTTCAAAATAAGAGCGTGCAATTTTCAGCAGCTCTGCTTTGATCCCCATCGATCTTCTCTTTTGTTTTTTTGTTTTTTGGTTCCTTTATTTTTTTTTTACCCTTTGATGCCTGTAACATTTTGTGTGTATTAAAAACACAGTTCGTATTGATTCTTTTTTGAATTAATTAAGCAGTCCTTGACAAGCCTCCCAATTTCCTGGCCCCTCAAGCAAACTGTTGATTCTTTAAATAAAATCCGAACAAACCAAGGGCAATCTCCTTATCCAGCTGCACATGACAAACTTGCATGCACAATAGTTTACTGTAACTCACCGATGACATATGTGAGCAACAGGGCCAGGGTGAGAGTAAGGAGCGACGCAGACAGGGCTGTACACTTCCAGTTGCAGCAGCGGTGAGGCTTGTTGAAGGTAAACAGTGGTCTGGTCACGCTGCTGCGAGGGAGAGGCCGGGGTGGAGGGGAGTACACAGTCCCAGATGTCAGGGGGTAACCTTGCCCCGCCCCTGACAGTAGAGCCGATGAACCAGAGCCCTGCTTGAACAGGAAGTGTCTGCAGAGGAAGCAGAGAAGAGACATTTTAGTCCAACCTGCAACCTACAATTCACTAAACTCCACCTTTCTTAGTCACCGTTGCTACACCAGTCAATCTTTTTGCACACTGCTTACATTTTACGATGGTAATGGTGGTAGAGTCACCACTCGAGGTTCAAGTAATTTCTGACACAATGGGTTTAGACATCGGTAGGCGGAAGCAAACCTCTCATTTCTAACCAGAAACCGCTGATTTAGTTGGCTGAAATGACAGCTGTCGCCGCAGAACTAAGGTAACGTTAGGTCCAGGGGTTGGTTAAAAACACAGTTTTGAAAGACATGCAAATGAAGAAGCTTTTTTCTTTAGCGTGCAGCTAGTTTGTCTGAACAGTATGCTTAAGGAAAGGCTGCTGTGTGCTTTTGTTCTTAATGTTACAAGCGAAAAGGCACACAGGGTGATGTGTTTGGCAAATGTAACACTCTGAGGGGTGTTGGCTGGGTTTGCCAGAGTGTAAACAAAGCTGCTAATGTTACCCTAAACTCCATGATATTACACAGTGAACGTGCTAAATGTGAACAGGGCTATTTTTATACGTAACCTGTAACTGCACAAGCTGAAGCAGTTATGAAATAACACGCTCCTTGGCCTTGGGAGCAACACTCGATTACCACTGTGGGTTTTAAGCTAGTTGGAGAAACACACTAACAATTGCAGATGGCGTTAGAGTGGTGAATACATTGTTCAGTTCATTCCTTACACCTTTTCTCATTTGGGTTTTAGAAATGCTCTAAACTGTTTTTTAATGTTTTAAAACCCTTCTGACCTTTTTTTTTTTATTTCCCCTATCATTGTTAATGATTGATACAAATTGTGGGCTGTGGGGGCATGAACTTTTTTTGACTTTTTAAGTGGAGCATGCCAGAAAAAGTTTGTGAACCGCTGTCCGTGTGCACACGATGCGGAGAAATCCAAAGCTTATACTTGCTAGGCTATGATTGGACAATTGCTACTTAAGGGGAGGGGTTTAGCGGAAAAGACAATTAATTGCTCTCCTAATCCTATGAGAAGGAAGCCGTTCCGCATTGTGTGTCCCACAAACTACCCACCACCTCTGGGACCACTGTTGTTGTCTTTCTAAAGTAGATTATAGTATGAATTTGGAAACAATCGAAGTTACTGTCTCGGCCTATCTAGGACAGCAGTTCAATCCTTCGCCAATTAGCTTAGCACAGCACAGACATCATCTTTTCTTAGATATCTTGTACCTTATTCTGATTCTATTTATGCAAATCTGCACTCAGTGGAATTCAGTCTCACTCTGAAGTACGCCTGACTGAAACTCATTTAAAGGGCCCCCAAGGTGGGAGATTTTAGAGACCCCTCTCTTGCTATTTTTTAAATGATGCTCAAGATTCAAACATCACACACAGGACAGACTGTTCTACTTTTCCACTGCATGAAGATGCAATCCTCCTAAACCTCACCTGTCCAAAAAAAAAAAAAAAAAAAAGAGCCCCCAGTACTGTACTGTTGAGTACTAAGTAATTCAGTTAAACTCTTAATATCCCACGTTTGGCTGCATTTGTATGCTTTTAATTTAAGTGGTCTCTTAAACTTGCAAGTAATGCATCATCAAAGATTAATCCAGAAAGCTGAAATCAAGGAAGAAAAGTAGTCTAAGTCCCTAAGCGCTACGATTCCACTTGCAATTTACATTATGTTCCACCATAAATTCTGGGGGGTGAGCAATATATGTGACAAATGAAAAACACGGACATTATTCACATTTAGTGCACTATAGCCATTTAAACAATAGAAAACACTGTTTCCACAAACTGCTATGTTATATACCGACAGTACACTACAGATACTGCATATGCCACAGAATGAGAAAATATAAGCTCTTGTACAGTTCAAGTCCTTCATCAAAGAAAAAGCCCAAATTTGACAAAGTGCCTCTCTCTCACCGTGAGCAGCCACTGTGATGCAGAGCAGTGCTGATATGAAAGAGAATGAAAAAGCCCTGGCAGCCAAGGATCAATGACTTACCTATTACTTTTTTTTTTTTTACTCATCAAAGCAACTACTTAAGTTATACGGCTGTATTAGTTAAACGAAGATGAGGTTCATTTTCATTATGAAAAAGAGCACGTTTAGATGGCAGATGATGATAGGAAACTAAGCTGAAGGGCAATTAATCGAGGTAGCATTTCATCTATATTGTGTTTGGATAATGGAGGGCGAGGGTTGGAGGGTGTCAGATGAGGAAGCAGAAATTTGTGGGCTAGGAAATTATACAATTTGGAAACGTGGATCCGGACAGGCAATTATAAGCAGCTCCAGCTCGCTCTGGCCATATTGACTTCCATCAAAATATGAACAAAGGCTGCTGGTGTGGGGAAACAAAGAATGCCTATATTGGGAAAACATCAGAGGCAAAACTCTTATTTTCTTCTCGGCACTGTGTGTATTTTCCATAACAAAAAAATATCCTGGAGCTCCTGGAATTCTCCGGCAGCAATGATTGCCTGAGGTTACTGTGTGCTCTCTGAGGGTTAATACCGGCTGTGAGTGTGATATGTTGGGGCAGACGTGCAGCTCGCCACTGTTATTCTGTTCCTGCAGAAAGGGGTGTGAGGTTACAGGCTGCTGGTCGGGCCGTGGTCTCTGAAGGGCCCTCAGAGGACAGGCCATTAAAGTGGGGCCAGACAGCAGACTGACAGCGTCGTCGGACACCACACTGCACTCACCCCCGTGCTTCGTCCCTTTGCCCTCATGCACGGCAAAAGAACATCCATCTCCTCAAGCCCCATATTCATCCCTGAAGAATCGGTTTTGACTTAAAAACAAGAGCAAAACTCTGCCAGAATACCATGACGCATGACAGAGGAGCTCAGATCACAACACTTGGGTGATGCAAATTGCATTGCAAATTCAAGAAAATGCTTTTAGCATAATGATTTGCATAATTATCTCAAGGTGAGGCAAGTTTATTTCTATAGGACTTTACAGGGACGTAGGGAGAATTTAATGTGCTTTACATATATACAGTAGGCCAAACATGCCCTATTTGTGCAATATTTTAAACACAAAAAAGAAGACATAAAATATGTTTGAGAATGAAATAAAACAGTATCAGTGCATCAAAATATCTTTTTTAGAAGCCAATCATAGATTTAATTAGGGGTTAGATGGATATGTTTTGCTATTGAGTTGTCTCTCTCTCTGTTTTAATATCCTCATTCACTTAAATACTCTCCACCTTTCATTTTGCACAGTCATGTTCCTTTCTGTACCTTTCCCTTTCGCTCTTGCGTCTGTCTATAATGTGGCCCTATGGCTGTGTTCAACATGAGAGACGGACAACATCCACCCTTCCACCTCACTCCCCTCCTCTCTCCATCCACCCATCCAGCGCCTGCTGAAGGCTGTGAGTCAGATGGGGTTGGGGGACACAAGAGGCTGCACATGGAGCAACCACACACCTAAGGGTCAATGGTAGTTCAACTCTGAAAGGCCAGAGATAAACTTAGGACAAACATGCAAGCACACACATAGAGAAACATAGCCAGACTCAGAGTAGCCGACACAAGACTAGCATACACAAAAAGATGTCAAATACAGGTGAGCATTTTCACATTTTTGAGGCCAGTACACAGGTCAAGTCCACTGTGATGCTTTTATTGCTCTGCTGAAGGTGGATTAGAGCAAAAGGGATCAGATTCCAGCTGAAGAAATTGCATTTGTCAACGCATGTGGAACTCTAGTCTTCTTGTGTGGTGCTTTTAAAAATGCTTCACTGTTCTTCCTGGCTCTCTGCCTTTGATCTTCTCAGACAATATCCAGGGGCGACGCCCAGGAAGCTCTGAATTCATATCAGAGGACAGATTTCCCCGGAGACAGGAAGAAAATGAGAGTTCCCGCTCTCCAGGAGGTCGAAGTCTAAGGCCCAAGGGCTGTCTCTACCTGGATACGTGCAAATGACTGTGCGTGGGTGGAGGCCTGTGCGCATGGGGTGTAGGTGCACACAGATACACGGTACGTGTATAGAGGTGTATAAGGCTTGATTACGGTGTGTAGGTGCACATGCACAGTGTGTGTGATTCCAGCAGTCTCACTTCTTAGCGATAAGATACGAAGGAGAGAAGGCAGGGCACCAGTCAATTTATTACAGTCCCAACATTTGTTATGCCTCTTAACACACCCAGCGTGAGACCCAGTCAGATATATTGAATATCCATATCTGCATCCCTCCACTTACACAAGCTGCCCTCTCCAGAAACATAACGGATATGCCACTGAAAAGGAAATCTATGCACACTTCAAACAATCTTAATCTCTGCTGACGCAACGTCAATACTTTTCAATACAGATTCATCAAATACGCATCAGGGAAAGTGGAAGTGTACTTGACAACAAGAGATATTATACACATTTTTTTTTTTTTTTTTGCCATTTTTATTAAGGTCTTTGCATCACTTATAATTCCATTGGCATGAGCCCCCATGTCAACTTTGTAAATACTTGATAAATCTTTAATCTCATGCCTGAGATTGATCTGATAGCAGCAACATCAGGGTAAGAGCTAAAATATGAAATCATTAGATTAGTAGTGTATCCGAGAATGTGAAGGAGCAGAGAGAAGAGCGCTGGAATATTAAATCCAACCCAAAACAGTTAAGCAGTGAGGACTTAGTCATTTTTTTTGTCTTCCCCCCCGCCAAAGCTGGATAGAAAAGAGCCAATAATATCTGAATTATGTTATGAAGGGACACTATTCTATTGACTATGAATATGATTACATTTTATGGTTCAGAACTAATAGCGCACTATCAAATGAAACTTATTTGACTATAAACTCCCAAATGCAAAAATGTATTACTACAAAAAGGCACCATCCAATATACTGAGCCACTGCGGAAATTGTATTTTATAATCACATCTCTCTTTGGGAGAGAGTTCCTTATGTTCAGCAAATATTGTTTGACCGTTCTGAAATACGAAAAAATAAAAAAAAGCGTGAATTTTGTTTATGGTGGATTTTCATTTAAAGCAAAAACACATATATCCAATGTAATTACAAAGCACTTCTGACAAGTCTCTTACATTAATATCCATGTCTGGCCAATGATTAATTTAAATTGTCACTGAATCTAATTTTATTCTTCCTTTCCTTTAAATGAGGTAAGATCTAATTATGGCCTAATGCATAACTTATTAAAACCTCTTCTTCTGGTGTGGCAGCCTGTCAATCTCATGCTCACTCCTAATACCAGAATTCAGCCACCGCACCGAGCTCTCATTAAACATGCAAACATATTCTTCTGCACCTTGCTGCTTCTTCTCAAGGCAGCCTCGCAAATGAGGATCTCCTAAATAATTCTCTGATCAATTATTACTTATGCTGCAAGCAAATGTCTAATTCTGTTTGATGGGATGAAATTCCAGCAGCTCGTCTCATAGCATTTGCATTGTTTTTTTTTCTCGGGCACTACTATTTGGAAGTGCAATCACAATGTGTTCCTGAAAACAGGACTGCTGTTGAATACTGCATTTCACTTTTACTTCTGGTGGTTTAAATCCAGATACTGTCTGGTCCCCGTGGTGAATCAGTCTGCAGTAGGGGGTAAGAGAATGAAAAGAATCTAAAAAAACCTGAGAGATTCGTTTTGACTTTGATGCTGTGCAAAGTCCTGTAATAATACCTCTGAGGCCTCTGTGGTGTTCAACTTACTCCTTTCTACATGTGAAAAACATGTCACTCTTCATCATCCTGCTCGGAAAAATTGCGAGAGTGTGCCAACTCACACTTCTGATAAAAGACTTTTCATTAATCTAATGATCCTTATTTGTAAAAGAAATGTATGCATTCATGTGACATAATGTTGAAGCAGGGCAATTTGCTTTGTAGATATTTTCATATGAAGGGTTTCTGTGCATAATGACATAATCGCCAATTTGGATGGAAGGCAATTTGGCACAAAGGCCTCCATTTGTTCCACGTTTTTCAAATCATCTTGTTGAGAAAAAAACAAACAAAACAAAAAACACTATTGTGAGAAGAACCTTTAAGGGCATCTTCAGAGGGACTTTTTTCATTTGTGGCATTCCCTTACCTGGTCTCTAGGGGAATGTTGCTATTGAGCACCCAGCTGTTGTGAAGCTGTGCCTGGTCTGTGCTCGAGCTTGTGTCCGCCCCCTGGCTGCCCTGACTGGCCTGGCACCGCGTTGGCATGGTCTTCCTCTGCAGGCTGACTTGAGTGTAGGGCGCCGGGCGGGCGCAAGTGCAGGCGTGGGGAGGAGGTGGAGGCGGGGGCAGCGGGCGAAATGTGAACTGACCACCTGGACTGCTGGGCAGCTCTGCGAGGAGAGACAGAGAGAGGCAGAGGAGGAAGGAGGAGGAGACAGGGGAGAAATAAACATAGGTTTATTAGGAGAGCAGTACCATAAATTACAAATAAAAGTGGCGTGTTAGTTGACAGTTTATTGTTATTACACTGATTGAGGGACATAAATCAGCTTGAAAACTGTGCCTGTCCAGTGTCTTCCCTTCCTACCTGCTTTGATACACTTCCAGCCGCCCTATAAATAGGTTCTTGGCTGGCTGCAACATTGAGCAGTCTTTAAAGAGCTAACAGCTCTGGCTTAATCTGCACCCGCCAGCCCAAACTACCCATGTGATGTTTATTATGAGATCTGTAGCTCGACGGAATGAGCTAGCCAGCTGTAACTCCCTCACACGGGTAACCTCGGGGTCTAGCTAGAGCCCTCTAAGTCCATCATTTATCATTCTCTTTGGCTACAACTCTCCCTCCATCTCTTCCTCCCTGCTGCTTTCCCTCTATTTTCAGTCTGTCTTCTAAAAGCGAGCGCAGACTAATTACAGTTTTTTTTTTTTTTCAAAATGAAATGTGCATGCATATGTTTGTTTAATGTGCTAATGTGCGACTGCCGATGAAGCCATTTGGCATGCATGTCCATGTGTGCACACACCTGTGTGTATTGTGTCCGTATGTATTCATGAGTGTACATCAAGCATCCTGGGACATTAGTTATGAGTGTTTAGGGGGACAGCTCATGCCATATGGTTGCAGCACGGTTCTATGAACAAGACCAATCCCTCGTCCCAAAAGACCAACTCTGTCCAGCTGTATTGACAATGAATGTAACATTAGCCTCGAACCCGTTGTAAGGGACAAAGGAGTCCAGAATCTGGTAGACAGGCAGTATTGGCCCACAACTCTATTTGCTGCCAAAATGTCAGCAATAATTTAGTATCTGGAAATGTAGCCCACCTGGGAGAATACCACAGTCGTCTGTATTCAAGTGTAAGTATTACACGGACAACACAGATTGTATGATTCTTGCCAGATGAAAACTGAGATAAGTAAAGAATTAAATAATCTTGTTTCAGTTCTCTGCCAGCATAAAAACCCTGCGTGTTACTGGAATGCTGTACTTCAGCTACCATTACATCTAAAATTGAGGCAACATCTTTTCCAAATATTGCCGGGAAACAGTTACGGAACGTGTTATCGTTAACATTTCCATAATACTAAATCTGCGCACATGCGCTGAAATTTTAAGCAGTGTTGAACATCATATTACTTTGAGCTTTTCACACTAAATTATTGTTTTGTTTTTTTCTTCTCTTTTTGCACAGACATGTAAGCCAATACGCAATATCACATTCAACAATGTTCACTGACATATCACAGAGCACATCAGTTTTTATGACTTTCACTTGTTGGAAATTCACATTTACAAGATATATGTTGTAGCAGTGTTGTATGAATGTTGCGGCAGGACAGCAACAGTTCAGTAAATGGTCTATAAACGTTTTCATGGTAATAGTTCCGTGATGCCATCTGCGGGACTAAAATTACATTTTGAGCATTGTTAAAATAGCAGTTACCCTCTGCCTGTGTGTGTATGTACGTATTTGCATATTTAACATTTGTATTTCCAAAATTACCATTCAAGTTCTGTCAAAACGCTCTTTGAACACATGACGTGTTTTTCATCTTCCAAAACGCATTGCTCATTATTGATCTTCCAACGTGGCTGAATTGTCTGACTCACATTTCCAAAGCATGTGATTCAAATATTTGTCTCCATTCTCTGACTAAATTAAATTATCTCTTCCTTACTCCTGACAAGCCATTACTCACATATTTATTTCATGGTTTCTCTGGAACATGCAGAGGGATCTAACGGAACGCTCCCCTCCCTCCCATTGTTGTTTGTTGCTCCGGGCCATCTGCGATGATGCACATTTCACACTCACACATGAGATTTGATATTTTTAGCATGTTTAACATGTTTCTGTTGAACAGAAGCAGCTGACACTATGTCAACTTGTAGTTTGTCAGTGTTCTTAACCAGCAGTTTATATGATCATGCCAGTAATACACACCGCCCTGTACAAACGTTACAATGTTAATCTCCTGGGATGCTATTGCATTGTCTTACTGTATATAGAAACACAACCTGCTTGCTTATCAACAGACTAAATCACTGGACGACTTCAAGAGCTAATCAGACTGTGCTGAAAAATGACTCCATATGAGACCTGGTAAAATGACAGGAAATGTATTTGTGTCATCACCTGGAGGTGCTGTTTTGTCTAATGGATGTAGAAAATGGAAGTTATTTTTGTCTGAACCACCTCTGAGTATTAAAAATTACATGCTTAGGGAAAACTGATGGAACATTTTTAGAGCAGCGCTGCATCGTGTGTCATTGTAATACACCAGAAGCTTTAAAGTGGTACTTCACTTTTTAGCAGTCTATCTGATTCATCAGTAACTGGGAGTCCTTTGAGTCCAAACAGAAGTCTCTTGCTTCCAGATTTCTTTCTGAAAGCAGATGTTTTAGCATTTCTTATATATATATATATATAAAAACATATATTTTTTATCTTCTTCTAAAAAAACCTTGCATGCACTGCATCCCGACACTTTAAGTTGGCAACTTGCACTCAGGTCGCGCTCGAGGCGCTGAATCAACTTGCGCATGACTTTGTTGACTTCAGATTTACTCTGTTACACTTTAATGACTTAATATGAGGCGTTCAACACTTCAAGACAACCATTCCTGCCAACGCAAAGTTTTGATTTCTACATGGCTGCCAAATTGGCTCACACATCACAGTGTGTTCCTGTCAGCTACAGGTGCGTCACCGAATCAAAACACATCAACAGTTGTACAGTAATAACAGTTCATACACATGCTCATGCTTGCATTAAATGCACTGGCACTGATGGATACTCAGGGCCTTAAGTAGCTACACTATATTACACCATAGTGTCAAAATACTAATTACAATATTACAAGTACTGATTATGCAAGTGTTATATCATGATGTACACCAAATTAGATTTTTATTACTTATGTAAGCAACATTTTAATGCTGCTGGTGAAGGTGGAACTAATTTAGACTACTTTGTGTTACACTGGGTAGTTTGAAAGTAAGGCAGCAACATCTGTGCAGATAGATGCGTATACACTGTATATGCATATGTAAGTATGTATGTATTGTATTGTAGACACAAATTTACTAGCTGGTGTGGGTTGTTTTGTTAATTGTATTGCTTTGTATCGTGTAAGTGCTTTTTTGTTTTTTTGCCGGAGGGTGGGTGGGTGGGTTAGGGTTAACTCTAACACAATGTATACATATGTACTGTATATTTGTATGCATATATCAAAGCAACACATTTAGCAAAACAACAAATGGGTGTCTAATATAACAATATGTTTAATTTAAAGAACACAAATACGGTGTATGCACACAGATATAAATACATACATATAAGTCCTTTAGGCCATTCTCAATTAATAAAATAAAAATAGTTGCCACGTTCTATCAAAGGTTCCAAAGTTCCAGCAAAACATTTTATAAGATAATTGTTTGCTTGGTAGGTAAAAAGTTACTTTCCAGCATTGTTTGTGAGATGATGTTGTGCTAATTTGCATGTGGGGTGTTACAGTGAGGTTGTTTGCATGTCAAAGTTTGTGTTGAATGGGGATAAAAAAAAAAGAAGCTATGCATATGAACTCAAACAAGAGAAGTCATTTACATATTTAAAAATATTTTCTTGGTTGAAAGACATAAAATGTGCGGCACTAACAATGATTACTTCAAGGGCTGCGGCGTTAATTTGGTAGTGTACTCCAATAAAGTCCCAAAAGGGACTCCAAGCAGATCTCCTGACTTTTAGCCCATGTAGGTGAAGCTGGATCCTACACTCCCCATAATGTCGCCCATGTCCCAGTTTGTAATGGAGACCAAAATAACCCTGAAATCATGTGTGTGAAATTATGTGTGTATGATACATGACAAGAAATGGCATATAATATACAGTATACAATAATATATTTGTTAAGTTTGAACCGACAAAACTGGAGTCAGACTCTCCATGCACATCTCCGTCCAAACATTCGTACAATAGGAAGCAAAAAAAAAAAGAAAAAGAAAAATGAGAAATGCTTTTCAGCCCAAATGGCTCACAAATGTTTTGAAACCAAAATAATAAATCCAAATTATTTCTGCCTCTTAAGTCTCAAATGACTTCTGGTTCATTATTAATTTAGACTTTTTAGAAAACCAGAGTTATAACAGCTCTGGGTATACAAGCACCACAACTTCACCTGCTGCGTTAGTGTTTGCTGCTGAGGGAAAACGGGAAAGAGCGAAAAAGTGAAAGAGGAGAGGGGGAGAAAGGATAGGGATAGAGGGCCAGGGGAGAATGTAATCTTGGTGAGTAGGGTGACACAGAGGCCCGGGCTGCCAGATGGTGCTTTAGAAGGCTTAGCTAAGGCAGCTTAGGGTCTCCGCTCTCCCAAAGATCCACAAACTGACTCATTTCCTCTCTTCTCACACAAATGCTCACATGGCAGAGAAACACTTGCTAAGTTGCTCTTCCCCTCTCACTCTTTCACACTGAGTCACATCAAACACGCAAGCTGTAATGTTGTGTTAAATAGTAGATGTAACCTAAATAGGCCTGGCAATGTAGGGCAGGGGCTGTGCAATATTTGGCGGGTTATCCAGGAGTTCAAAAACATCAAATCAACTCTGTAGGGAGTAGATAGAGGCCAGAGGAGGGGCCTTTAAAGCTTTAGATGACGGTTGTGACAGTGTCGAACATCCTCTGCCCTGGGGTTCCTCGGGGACTTAGCCCTCCAGAAAAGACACCTTTGGAAAGTCACTTATGAGATATTTTCCTGGAATCATCAGCTTTTAGTTACATAACCGAGATATGAGGAAAAGGGTATTATAGCCGCTGGAAGGGAGATCTGGGGGGATTTACTGGGACATGTAACAGGTAACAGGTATTTGGGCCAGGTATTAAAATGCATTACTGTAGGTTTGATGGGCCTAAAACAGCAATGACATTAAGTATTTATGACTATTTAGACATTTAAAGCCGAGTCATACTCATGATATGATAGAAGAGCATAGTAAAAAAAATGACTCAAGCATAAACAGACATATAGTAATGGTCTTGTGTGAAATGAGTTGTCATGATGGTACGGTTCTCTTTGGGTGTGAAACAATTTGAAGAAAAATGAATCACGGCCGCAAAATAATCTTGTTCATGAACGCTCGTCATGCTCGTCATTAAAATGTTCTACTTCCAGTCTGGATGAGCCTGCCAGATGTTCAGCACTACCTGTACACGGTGTTTTAGTAATTGGGCAGAAAATTTTTTAAAGAGCTACAGTAAGAAATGTTTGGAAAAATATAAACTGACAAGTTTGATTTCTAGTGATCCTTGACTTAGAGGTGAAGCGGGTCATAAACGGGGAAAAGTTATGTACTTTTTCTTTTTGCTGTGAGGGTATAGTCTGATTTTTTTTTTTATGTTTTATTTCAACTTTGTGTTCATTTATTGTATGAAAAAACATCAAACAGTTACAATGACAGCTTTTGTGAGCACTGCCAGTAAACAAAAAAGGTGTTCTTTGGCCAGAGGACAACAGTCCAGTCTCTTTCTGTGGGCTTTATTTGTTTTCATCAATCATCAGCAGCTTGTTTTCCTCTTCACTCATTCAGTGGCTGTAATAACTGTGTTTTATCAGCTCTTCATACAAAATAACAAAATCAGGCTGGATTTATTACATCCTTTTTGTTATATTTGTGTACAAAAGAACTCACCTTACGTAAATTATGAAAACGTTTAAGTAAGGGTGTTGCAGTTTTTTGTACATAAAAGGAGAGGTTCCAACATACATATTAACAAATATTAATTAATTCCCACCTCAATAACTTTTAAACATACCCTAGTGTGGAAGCTGTGAAAGCTAAAAGCACAGAATGTAAATCTTCTTTAATAAGAAGAGACTGAGAGTTTGGTGAGTAGCACACAATAAAAACATGAGCCAAAATAATATTAAAGCCTAATATTTAACCAGGTTTTCTCCTCTTCTTCCCTCTCTGTGTTTGCTCACGCCTCCTTACTCCTTCTCTCTCTCCCCTCTCTACTATTATTGTGCCCAGTGCTCTAGTGCAGAGTTAATTTCACTTATTACAAGGAAGCCGTATAAAAATCCATAGAGCCTGACCTCAACAATATCAAACCTGCCTGTCTAACAGAGGAATGTGATAATTTTTTAGAGAACATTTAACACTATTGCTGGACCAAGCCCAGCAAAAACCACATCATCCACCCCACTCTAAAAATAAAAGCTTAATAATTTCCCCCAGGATAGCTTTTCATCTATCTTGCTTCTTAATTGACTTGCATTAAATTGCCGCAAAGTTTATTCCACTGCTGTGCTTCGATGAAATAAATAATTAACCCCATAAAAAGGTCAGACAACTGAAATTAGAACTCACTGGTTTTTGTTCTTCTTTTTTTGCGGTAATGAGATGGGATCCTGCCCTAGCTGACCATCTGACTCTCAGTATTAATTTGTCTTAGTCTTAACAGAGTTCCTGACCAGAGATAACACATTATCTCATCAAATATTATAACTTCCAATATGACTCCTTTCATTGGCTGGCTGCCACCGATGAATCTGGTGTGAAGGATTGTAATATCGATGATAACAATAGCGAATGTGTGATAACTGGGACTAATATTGCTAATGACGATGGCGACGATGATGACGTTGATGAAGATAATCTCACTAATAATAGCGTCGGTGGCTGTGATGAAAATAACAAAGATAATGAGGATAACATCTGTAATAACAATGATGATGAAAACAGCGGTGATGGCGGCAGAAACACTGCTAATTACGTTGATGACAGTGGGCTCTGAGACAGCAATTAGAATAAAAACAGCCATTGATTCATCTCTGCAGACGCAGGGATAAACGGTGGGATCTCCATTTAACAAAGTGACACAATCATGTTGTCCAATTAAAGCAAGAAAATACAAATGAAGGAACCGAGTGCTCTAAGAGCTTTTCCCTCTCATATGGAACCCAGTCGATTTTCATACAGAGCCTGATAATGAGCAGCCATGCATCATCTGGCTTTTTGTACCGAGAAGTCACTCACTGTTGGTGTGTATTGGTACACGCGTGCATGCATCTACGTAAAGGTGTATATTTCTGGGCATATTTGTGTAATTGCTTGTTTATACCCAATCTTTGAAAAACAACTCCGGAGCAGCTCCACAATCATGTTTAGGCTGCAGGTGATTCTGAAAGTTGCATTTCTCTAGAGAGCGCGTGAAACCTCCTGAGTTTAGCTCCTCAGCTCTACAGCAAGAGCCTTACCATCACTCAAACACTTCACTGCAGGGGCCTGTGCTCAAATTACATTTTCAGAAGAGCACCCTGCTTCGGTCTTGCGCTATTTAAATGATCTGTTTAAAACTTGTAATTAATCAGCCGATGTTTCCAGATATGAACCAGCCAACCAAACTTTTCTGACGCTAATGAACTTTGCTGTGGAGACCAGCCTGGATGTAGCCTATAGTGGAATAGTAGCTAGCTGAGCTCAGCTCGTCTCTCCTGGCAGCGCAGCAGTGTCCTGATCCATCCTGACCTTGTCATTGCTGCAGGGTGCCCGGTCATTGCCACCTGCCATGGAGCTGTGCGGGTGTTTGCGTATGTGCGTGTGTGCGCGCGCGCTCAACGGTGCATGTCCTAGAGTACGTCCGTGTGCGTGCATACATGCATGCGTAAGTATGCACATGGGTGTCTGACCAAGCTTCGGAGCATGCTCTGTAGCAATGTGATGCCATGTGAGTTATTAGCCTTGGTAGGAATTTGCCTCACCAGGAAGAGGGCGTGACAAGGTGTTTGAGACTCAGGAGGTGAAACGCCACAATGGCCATTACGGTGATTAGTGCGCACATTCATCTTTTACAAGCCTCATGATTCTCTCCTCCTCACCCACCTCCCTCCCATCTCTCTTCTATATATGAATACACACTGCATCTCCCTGCATCCCAAAACAATCACAACAAGCACACACAGAGTATGGAGGAGCTTCGCTGGCTCACACATGCATACACTCTATTTCCTCTGACTCCGACACTAAAACAGGAGAAAGTGCCCGGGCTTGACAGCAAACAAACCAACATGAAGAGATTCCTGGCAGGCTAAAGAGAGAGTAGTATCAAAGCTACAAGAATGCACCACCCGCAACCCATTTCTTTACTGAGAGAGAGGGAGACAGAGAGAGAGAGAGAGAGAGAGAGAGAGAGAGAGGAGTATGCGCAGTGTTGTGGCAGACCTGAGCTGCTGGTAATTAGAATGGGCTCTGAGGAGAGACAGGCAGTGGAATGAATGCAAATGAATTCACTGGCTCCGGCACTGGGCTCCACAACCTCACATATCATATAGGATGCCTTACAGACATGAAGTTACTGGCACAAACAGAGCGGGGCAACACGGTAAACACTGTGTGACATGAGTGATGCCGAGCACGTGCCAAACATGTGCGTGCACAAGACATGCATGCGTGAGTGTGCAAATAAAAAAAAACGTGAATCCGCGGGCCTGAAACAAATACGAACCCCACAGTGCAACGAGACACATACAGACACACACACACACACACACGCACATACACACACACACACACACGCATTATACTAATCCCTGCAAATGCCACAGTGTTGCTTTTGAAAAGAGAAAGGGGGTGAAAATGCTTGTTCCAAGCGAACATCCACAGCATGTCCCACAGCGGAATAAACAAACCCTTCTTAATTGGTGTCGATTTGGAATGAAGTGATGATTCATCATGCAGAACTCCCCAGTAGAGTATTGGAAACCCAATCATTTCTAATCCATATGACCTTGACAGAGGGCCAGAGTTAGACTCTAACTCCTTCCACATGCATTGTCCGACAGACAAAGTCAAGGCATTGTAACTGACTTTACAACTCGTTGGAACTGTAATCCACCAAAGTCAGATCACTTCACTGATTACTCCATCTCAGCCAGCGGCAAATCTTTATGAAGCACTCAATTTTCCACAGCAGTCATAAATCAGGGTACTATAAGCTTTCCGTCTCGATGATGGCACACCAGAGACACTATTTCCATACCACGCTGCTCCAGTCAATAATTCCTATTCCCCTTACATCTACTAGAGCTGCTCTTGACTTAGAGAAGTCCACTGGTACCACCTCAGCTCACTTCTAGATCCCCGGTGGATTGCCATGTGAAACTTTGATCAGTAACTCTGTGGCTCCTGTCAAGGAGAAGCAGGTCGTCTGTGAAGGGGTCCTGCTCTTTACTAGGTAGTGCTGTAAATGAGTCTAATTAACACATCTACCATCCTATCTTAACCAGGCATCAGGGGCCAACTAGACTCTTATTATAGAGTAGATTATGCGTGTAATGTCCCCATTGAGATTAGAGTATGGAAAGGGAAGTATTCAGAGAGAGGCGTACATATATATGCACTGTGCACAAAAGGACAGGTCTGTGTGAATATGGGAAGAAGGGGCGAATAGCAGAAAAGATGAGGGGCTGCTTGGTATTCCGACTGGAACGTATAATAGATGGTGGAGGGAGATAGAGATACAAAGAGTGCGCAGAAGAGTGAGAGGAAAGAGATGTGTCTTCAGCACCACCTGCAGACTCGACTGGCGGCCATCTTGCAGTCAATGGGGTGAGTGCGGCCACCGCCCCGGGTCAGCATTAACACAGACCAATGACAAGTCGGCGCTTGCCCTCTATTGCAACAACACCTTGCCGTTCCAGTCCACTGACCGCACCTATCACACCGATCATAACGCACACACATGCATACGCTTTCGCACTTCTTTTCCGGTGCTCTACGCCTGTCTCTGTTCTTCTCTCCCTTAGAATCACGTACACACACACACACACACACACACACCAGGAGAAGCTTAACAAATGTGGGAACAGATGCCCCACATCAGACTGCAGTTGCCCTCTGCTCCCTGCGCGCCTCCAGAGAGACAGAGGAATACCGTTAACGAAGATAAGACACTGCAGTCTTCTGCTGTCTCAACACATGGCTACAGTGAACACACACACACGCGCACACATTTTCTGAGTTATTTATTAATGTCCGTATCAGTATAAAGCTGTAGAGATATCTCGAGGACCTGCTTGATACCCTCCGTATGTGCTCGCCCCTCCTCCCAATCACATCTCTCTTTCAACAAAAACAACACGTCTTTTTTCTTTCTGCTGGGGATATGAAGCCCCTTCATCCACGATGTGATTGCTCTCTACTTACTTATTAAACTCAATTAACATCTTTGATAGGTGAAGAGGAAAACAAGACATTTAGTGACCTTCTCGTGCTCAGTCATTTAACTGAAGCACTCAAAAGGCTCACCACCATCTTCAGTGTTGGGGTAAGTATATCAATTTAGCTCTGACTTATTATTGGTTTGGATCAGATGCAGGATTTGATATGATATTAAGTAATTAAATAAAAAAAGACCACTGACACACTAACATTGTAATCATTGGAAGTGACACACTGCATCGCTTCTCAGGTCGTCCAAACCAAGATGGATTTTTCACTCTCACTTTTACTGTTTGTAAATTAGTGACACACATCCATATTCATATTTTATACAACACAATGCTCATGAGATCTGAGAGATTTTGGGGTCAGTATCATATGTAGCCAAGTGGCAACCTCTTGGCTGTGAACGCAGATGTGCCAATAAACTGCAGTTCTTTGAATGTCCACTTGAGGCTGGCTACAGAACGAGTCAGTCTCCATAAGCCCCCATGTTAAAATGTCCAACTTGAAAGCAGAAATCAACATGTTTACAGCCTGTTACAAAAAACACTTTGATTGGGTGCTGTTACGGGTGACTTGTTAGAGTTTCGTTCAACCCGACTCATTTTTGGATTAACCAGGAGGTGGCGGAGACACAATGGCTCTCCAGAAACCTATGGGTGAGGAATACGGTTGGAGAGCGTAGCTAGCTAGTAGTCAGTAGTCAGTCTTTTGGCCTGTAAGTATGTATATGCAGATTTGTTTTTTAAAATCCGTATTGATTTATTATTGATGTACTTGTACTTGTATGGATGTAGCTGTATCTCTGACTGCTGTATCGATTTTCCAACATTAATTGGTTATTTTGGTAATTGGATTTTGACACAAACGGGTCAAATATTGATAGGCTGCAAAACTAGACTATATTTTAATTCAAACAATGCTACACAAGCTAATGCTACGAGTACACGCTTCGATGCACAAGGGGGCTGGTGCATGGTTTAAAAGTCTGACATTTAGGTGATACTACAGAGTGCAGTCTCTTGAGGAAAAGGCTGCATGGTCAGCCTGTATATCAGATTGAATAATCACACACACGAAGAAACAAACAGGAAGTGGTAGCTCCTGAGGTTGATGATTTTGGCCACAAATTAGGCGGCAGCTTTTCATCTGATCGGCAGTGGATGAGACATGTAATCACTTAGCTCTCCAGACACATGGCAGATGAGGGACCAAGGCTGAGGATATGAAGATGGATCAAGGGTTTAGGGTTGACACTTTCTGTGTTGAACTAGCTGACATCAATCTATCATCCCTTGTGGTGTCTACTCTGTATCTGGCATGGCCTGGATATCCCTTAGGTTTCCTGAATTACATGATTAAATATCTGTCAGCCTATAAAATCTGAACCCTCGGTTTGACAAGATGGCAGTGACCTGCCGACCATTGATCCCGTGACTATGGTGTCATTCTGAAAATACATCAACAGACTGTTTGACACACAAACACCTAACACTGCAAACTTGTCAAGAATGTGCAGACGTATCTCAATGTAGTATGCAAATGCAAGATGAAACCTTGCATAGCAATCTCAAAATTAGGAGATAGGTCAATACTCTATTAAAGAGAGACAGCCAAGTGTGCACTTAAACATAGCCAGGTAGAAGGATGTTTAGATAGCCATTAGCTAACAACACTTTATGACTATTCAGAAGCCACTTACAGGACACACACTTCGAGACATTTATAGCTATTAGCAGCCATTAACATTTGTGTATAATCATGGTGAATTATGTGTGAGGGAGTCTCATCTGCAGCAGCAGCACCAGTAAGCATAGAGAAAATTAAAATCCATCTAGAAGATAATGACAATTCTGCAGCAGCGGAGCGCAGGGTGCCATACAGGTGTGTGCACAACGCATACACATACAAACACCTCTTTATTGCAACATACACACAACTGCACGCTGTCAGTAAGTGTTAGAACAGCTACAAAAACCAACAGTCCACAGCATGGAGCGACATAAAAAAGGCTACATATATGCATCAACCCTCTATTTTCATACTGAACGCCAACAGCGATAATGTAACTGCCCACCGCCTCAGCCGTCTCTTCCTGTATCTACAACTGTGACTAAAAGGGCCACTAACCCCTGACACAATAACATAAAAAAAAAAGACACAACAACCAGAAAAGACTGTCAGGGACCCCTTCTAAAAGGGTCAGTAGCTCCAGGCTATAAAATCTTAAAAAGCAAAAGATAATATTCTGCCTTAGCTATGACCATGGAGACAGCGACGAATGGCGAGAGAGGGGGAGCTGAGACAGGACCCCGGCCTTAATGTAGTTTGTAATTGTAAGTGTTGGTCTTTAATAAAAGCCCAGAGTATTTGGTCAGGCTAATAGACTGGGCTCTCTAAATCCTGCCTGCCATGCATTATTCAACAGCCATTAGCTATCGCCTCATCTGGGAGGCTTTATGAGTCCCATCATCGGCTGGGACCAAGGCTAGGCACACTAGAGGTGTGTGGGGAGGGGGTGAGGAGGGGATTAGCTTGGGAGAGAAAGGGAGAAAGGAAGAGATGCAAATACAGGTATGGGAGGGAACAGAAGGGAGGTTAAAGAGGATTCAGAGCCGAAGAATCAAAGAGGAAAGCTGACGAAAGGTAGTCGTGATGTGGCATAGGTGAGGGCCTGTGATATGGAAATGGCTACAGGGAGATGAAGAAATGACTGGATGAAAGCCAGAGGTCATATGGCAGACATATGAAAACTGAGAAGATGTTGATGCAGGGAAATGAGCAAAGCGAAGAAGTGACCGATGGAAGGTGGCTGGAATTGAGCGAGATGTATGGAAGGTGTGGGAAGTGAGCCTCGGGTCAGAGGCTGGAGAGAGCAACAGAGAATGAAAGAGAGATGCCAAGCTGAAGTGGCATTTTCTGTCGGCCAGGAACATAAATGTCAGATGCTTCCTCCCGCTCCCCTCTCAACCTTTTCTTCTTTCAATTCCCCTAACCTCGCTCTCAACCTCACCGTGCTCCTTCCTCTCCACCTCCTGCTGCCTTTCTCAATCTGCCCACCTCTCCCTTGCCTCTCAGCATCTCCCCAGAGTAGTGCCAGTGGTAATTTTGCTTTCAGAGACGAGAGAAGGCCATGGAACACATGGAGATGCAGGCTGCTCAGTTACCATGGTATCACTGGCCAACAGGAATGGCGCCAAGACCAGGACGCGTATGTGCGTCTGCATGTGCATGGGTGTGTACGGGTGTGGGAGTGAGCGTGCGCTCTTGAGTGCATCTACACGTCTGGGTAATGGGTGTTTAGCAGGCCTGCCAGACTTGTCCCAGCCACTGCTCTCCCAGACTACCAGGTTCTCCTGAACCTCTGCGGCAGCCCAAGGACACACTCCTGTCTCTCTAATTAAAACACAACCCTGACACACACACCACACACTCACACACCACCACACACCCTGCAGGTCTGCGGCTTAAAATAACCTTAAAAGGAACAAGCAGAGCCATCATCCCCTGCACTCAACACCTCTTCAAAATCCACTCAGTGTTTTCTCACCAGGCAGCTCCCAGGCAGCCTCTGCCTCAATCTGCAGGAAGATTCGCAACAACAAGCCGCATCTTCAAATGCAGCACTCTTTTATTAGGGGAGTCATCAAAGGAGCTGCATTTATAAATTGCATTGGCGTCCTGCAACAATAGCTCTGCTGCACCGTCACTCTGTACTTGAAAATAACTGCCTGCAGAACTATTTGCAACCATCAGAAAACCACAAAGAGGTTTCTGGAAAACTGTCAGTGTGGCTGTGGTTGAAGAAACAGACAGTTATTTCAGAAGATCAGTGTCCAATGCATAAAATATTACTGCAAATATATGAGTCCTACCATTTCAAATTGTAAGGTAGTGTTATACTATAATATAATATCGTACGTACGCCTCACTTTGAGGAATTGGCACTTCAATTCGAACCACAATTAAGCCAATGTGTTTTTGCAAATGAATCAGCCTGCATAGCCCACATATCTGAGCCTTTCTTACTTTGTTGGCAGCAAACCACATTAACATTAATGTTGTGTATTGGTGTATTGTGTATTGCTATGGCACGGTATGTTTTCTATTTAAGGAACAGAGATGGCTCTCAGCCGCGTATGCTGGCTGCGTTATGCATATTCCTTGAAGTAAAGAAAATAAGATAGGTGGACCTCACATGTGACATGTAGCACAGAGACAGCCCCTCTACTTCATCTCGAACAGACAATTTAGCATGTTTACTTCCCCGTTAAGCGCATGAGAGACCCTGATGGAGAAATCCCAGGGAGGCAATGGCGTCCTGTCACTGCAGGTTACCACTGCAGCATGATTTAATGGAAATGTCTGTCAGAAGGCCGAACAACAGCCTGTCAAGCAACAAGCAGAGGTAACAACACACATACACATTTACAAGCACATGTGCACAGTCAGAAAACACAATGGAGACGGACTGTCAGGCCGCTCCCAACCCAACCCCACCGTCCTCTCTCTCTCTGTCTCTCTCTGTCTCTCTCTCTCTCTCTCTCTCTCTCTCTCTCTCTCTCATACACACAAACACACACACAGGCACACAAAGTCTAAAAGCAAAAGCACATATGTCCAAAACGGATCTGGCAAGAGCGAAGACAGGCAGTGATGAACACAGAAATGCTCAGAGCACATTCAGAGAAATCAACGGTTGGAAGGAAAAAAACAAAAAAAACACAGACCACCAGCAGCCCCCCTACCAAGAGAGAAGATGAGTGCCAGGAATATGCTCGCTGCATCAAGCGGCACAGGTGTTATCAGAGCGCTTTGCAGGAGATCCCGCCAAACAAAGTACAACTGTCATCTTTACAGAAGTAGCAGCGTGCAAATCAACCCAAACAAATGTAATGAATGGTTCACAAAGTATTTAGCAGATTAGGCAGAAAACTGTATGCATGATGGGGGCCCAAATCCAAAGCTCATTACACGTGGCACTGCATTAGGAGCTCACACGAACCGGTATACAGCCTTGTCCCCAAGCTCAAGGCTGATTTCTATCCCCTGCTACCCTGTGAATGAGGTAGAGAGCAATCACATCAGCCAGGCATTGGGCATCTGCTATAAAACCTTTTCTTTATTGTATATTTCCACCATCATCCCAAACTGGCAGGACAGAGAGCTCTGATTAGCATCAAAGCCTTTGATTGCCCCACTCAACAATCAGTGCTGCTCTCCTGTATGATGCCTGCTGTGATGCATAAAAGTGTGTGTGTGTGTGTGTGTGTGTGTGTGAGTGTGTGTGCGAGACTTGTGGGAGAGAGAGGAGAAATCATCAAAAAAAAACATACTAGGTGTATCAAAATTACCCCTGCATAGACAGGCCGTATGTGCACATGCTCGAGTAAACCCACACATGCACAATAGACCTTAATGTTTCAAGATGAACCTAAATGGTTTTCTAATAACGCCGGCCTCTGAAGCCCACCTTTTGATGTTGCAAACTGCAGCAACATCCCCTGGTCTGGACAATTCACAATGGACATGAAAATAGGCTGCTTCTTTAAAGATACCTCTCTCTGTGGCTAAATATGATTAGCTTCAGAGGACATTGTAGCTCTCTCCACAGCTAATACATTTAGTATGGATTGTCTGAGGGGTAAGGATACAGCTAGCAGAGAGATCAATATTCTAAGTCAGAGTCTGTCTGGAGAAGAGGAACCATGCTGGGAGATGGTTAACTGTTCTAAAGCAGCAAATGCTGTCTGGAAGCACCGAATGCCAGGAATCCCATGATATTGAACACTTCTTCAAAAGGTAATGCTTAATGCTCAAGCTGGGAGATGGGTTATGTTGAGTGTCTACATCAGGCAAGGAGCTTGTTGAAGATTTGTTGTGGATATCTCTGAGGATGAGAGATTATATAAGGCAAATCTGGATGATTCCTTATAGTCTATAGTGCACCACTCAAGACCAAAGCCCCATAGGGCCTTGCCTCCACAGGGCTGATGTCAAAGTGGTGCTCTAAATAGAGAATAGGGTGTCCTTTGAGATAGAGGGGGAAAAAAGGACCCAGATTTAAGTGGCTTCATTTGCATGCGTGAATCCCTCACTTAAGCCCATTTGAATCGCACACACGAGCAGCCACAGTCACAAACGGACATGCGCCTGCACCCTCCAATTCCACAAATTCCCGAGCACACAAACACACACACACACACTTAGCACAGACACATTTTTCCCCCTTTGCCTAGAGTCAGAGGACATTAGCACTGCATCTATTTCTGGAGGCCCATTAAGACCGTAAAACATTTAAGATCCACACAGAGTGATTCCAACTGTCAGAATGACCCGTTCTTTACCCATTTCTCCTGCTCATGTAAAAAAAGCTGACACGAAGCTTGTGACAGAAACATGTATTTGGTGCCGTTCTGGATTCGGCTGAGTGGGCTGGCACGCCGGCTGGATGGGTGGGGTGGTAGGAAGTGGGGTTGAGAAGAGTAAGATGGAAGCGGAGGGTGGGGATGTGTGCAGTCGTTCGCCCGCCAAATGGGTCCATTTTGCTGAAATGTGAAGCCTGCACTTTCCTGACACGCTATAATAAATCTATCAATTGTGTGTAGGTGTGTACGTGTGTGTGTTATGTGTGTGTGCACCATGCATGAAGAGGAAATTGGTGGCATCTAAACAGGAAATATCCCCTTCCCTTCCCCTCTATAGATGTGACAGTCACAGTAACAGCTAACAGCTCGGCTCACCGTAACACAGGGTGGCACATGCCTTATAATGGAAATGCATTGTTCCAGCGAGGGACAAACATACACACACAAGAGCACACATGTATGCATATACACACACACATTGAAGCTAATGCAGGTTGAGTAGACAATCTTGTCTGCCTCCCATTTCAAATCTATACATAAATATATCATTTGCTGTCCAGTGAGGACTAAATCCATGAAAGCAGCAATGCTAGGCTACTTTAATGTGAAATGACAGGCTTCTAGGCAGCTCATAGAAGCCTAACAAGCCTAAATAGTCTCTATTTCAGGAGGGGGTGTGTAGAATGATAGCAGAATGTTAGCTTTGCTATATATATAGTTTATTATTGGACACAACCCTGGACGCCCCCTCAACGTGTTTCATCCACCTTCCATCTGGTCGCACATAGAACAAAAAAATAAGCCTTTGCTTTGACAGATGCTTTGTCCTCCTTTGTTAAGCAATAACTTGTTGCTTTAATGCACTTATACATTTGTATGTCTGTGACCTTGGAGCCCAGAAATGCTGAATTATTTCTGATAGATGTTGGTTGAATCGTTACTTTCAGCAGCTCCTACATAAAAGAAAATGACTCCTACAGGGACGAAAATAAAACATGTTCTGTTTGGATTTAAAAACTTAGTGAAAGTGAATATTGTTGGTGGATGCTATTACCTTTAATGAGGTATAAAATACAGTTGTGTGACATGTATGGAATTGACAGTTTAATGAAATCACGGATAAACAAAGGTGTTTATCATCTCAGTGTAATCATTTTTAATATTACAAATGATGGCAGAAATGTATGTTCTGGGCTTTGTCCAATAATTAGATAAAGTGTTACTCTGACCAGAATAACCTGTGAAAAAGGTTTCTGGTGTTACATCCACGAATGAAAGCTTAATTAATAGAAATAAATAACTGTGGTAGATAATAGGAATGAAAAAAATCCAAAATGTTGTTGCCGCACAACATATAGTGGAGATTTATGTCAAAACTGCAGTGCAGAAAATCTAAAATAATCCCAGAAAATAGAAATTTAATAACCTTACATGTACGGGAACATGCAAATTCAAAGAGCTGTTGGTCTTGTCTTCACCTCCAGACATTGTGTGGATTACTGTGTGGAGCTATCTGATACTGAGCTTGGACAATGTGTATAACCTTGAAGATTTCTAAGCTGATTGAATTTATGGAACATCAATATAACCAAACGAAATTAAGAGGGATAACTCTGTGTGTGTGTGTGTGTGTGTGTATATATATATATATATATATATATATATATATATATATATATATATATATATATATATCAGCTGTTCTATGTTCCTGACATGCTCCACTGCTCCACACTTCAGAGTGTGACATCGGCGGGACACTTAAACTAGAGGGGTCTCAAATTCATTTCTAGGATTTATAGCAGCAGTAGGAGTTAAATAATTAAAACAATGAAGCTTTTTATTAAGGCTCAATTTGGCTGAACTTTAGATGCCCTGTGTGTCATGTTCTCCATTCTACAGCACTTCTTTTCACTATAATATAATTAATCTCAAGACAGACAGTGAAGAATAAAGCATCCTTTACCAAGCAAAGCTATCTATTATATATGAGTTACTATATCCCCAGTATACTTCTGTTTACCCTCTATTCATTACGTATTTTCTGCTATGAACGAGGCATTATCTCCAAGGAGTTTGGCCTATGCTTTGACCAACATTGACCCACACCTTGATTTTCTCTCATATCTTTCTAGGACTGCTTTCCACTCACAAAAAAACAAGTTGGAGTATAAAGCTTTTCCCTGGGGCAGTACCCTGTACATTACTCTTTCCAGTGAGTCGTTTTTGCACCTTCAGAGGTACAATTGTGTACCCAAGTGAATGTCATGAACTTTTCAAAAAAACATGACACATTAGGCAAAATATTTTAAAAATAAGTCTGTGTGATACCCTTTTTCCAATTTTCTGAATAAGCAGACAAGAACATGATCCCGCACTGACTTCCCACCAACAAAGGCTGTCAATTATGTTTAATGGTGTTCAGCCGAGCCAGAAGCACAGCAGCCAGCCGGCTCTGTGGGTGTTCGATGTGGCACCTTAACCGACTGGCTATAGATTTTTTTTGTAGGTGACAGACTTAAAATTCTGATTATTGCGTGTGTTAAAGTTGACTGATCAGCAATAGCACATTGGGCGAAATGTGATCTGTGCACACTCTTCAAGGTAGCTGTTTGCACCCTTTACTATCAGAAAAATTATTTATGGCAGGTCAAAAGGTACGAATGGAGTCTCAAGAGGGCCCATTATGGTGCAACTGTGAAAAATGTGCTTCCCGGTAAAAACATGAACCCCTCCTGTACGCCTCTATTTGAGTGTGTTCTGTGTTTTCGTGTATTGACTGTGAAAACGAATTTCCTCTCAGAGGATAATAAAGTATCTGTCCACTTTACTGAGGTGCAGGGTTGTACTGCCTTTGTCAATAATATTTGTGTAGATGTGTTTTCTCAACACACCTACTGTGGCACTGGGGATTAGTCAATATTCCACAATGCACCTCTGACCTGTGGGCAAACCTGTCTCACTCTTTCTTTCAACTTCCAATGGATATTGATTTTCAAGCATCTCCCATTCGTAGATAGAAATGTGTCAATTGAAGAGATATGAATGGGGATGCATTTTGAGGGCAGATCAGGGGGCTCTGGGTAGATGAGAAAGTAGAGAGGAAGATTTTGTCAGATGCAGCTAACTCACCACCTAAAAAGGATTGTAGCATCCGAAAAAAAAGCCAAGAAGAGGAGTCTGTTGCCGATGTTATTGTTCTCTTGATCACAAAGTACAGTGTGTAAGTGTGAAGAGTGTTAAACCATGGATGTATGATATGTGAGGTGCTATTCTAGGGTGAAAGTGTGTGTATGTGTGTATTAGTGAGAAAAGGCTGTATCTAGGTCTTTGTGATGAATCTGTTTCAGTGGCAAGCAAGGTGCTGCGAGCAGCATGCCGTCTGTTAATTCACATTCGCCGCGGGTGGTTAGAGTCTGTAGCTGATGATACTGGGAGGTGTTGAGAAATGGAGGGACAGAGGAGAGAGAGACTATGACAAATGAACAAAAGCTATGTGCAGGGATGATCCCTGATGTCAACCCTGGGCAAAACAAAGTTTAAACTATAACTGTCATTACCTGGGATTCGCTTAACAAGTTGTTTGCAAAGTGCACACTAGAATCGGCTCAGTGTGCCGGGGTGTAAAAGCCACTCTGTGCTTGTGTATGTAAAAATTAGTCTGAGCAGTGATCTCAGCTGGATAGGTTTTGATCTCCGAGCCATCATGTCTTCATTAAAGTATTAACCGATGATTGCAGCCCCACCAACCAGCCGTGTTTATTTCAGCAGCGATTATAGCCTGCGCTGCATCCACAGAATCATAACCTTCGTCTGTGATAAACCTTCCCACACATAGCTGCCTCTTATGTCCGTACAACAGTCATGAGCATATTAATCTATAGATCTCTCTCTCTCCTCTTCTTCGCTCTCTGCCTCTGGCCAAAAATTCACACATCACCGTGCATTCATTCCACTAATGGAGCATACAACTGCAGATATACATTTGATATATTGCATGTCTCAACCACTGGCCCACCTCGCTCCCACTTTACCTCCCCCTGCCTGAGATATCAGGGGAAATCCATTAAAGCTAAGATGGTCCAGATGTAAATAGCTCTTGCATAAGCCCTGCCCACTCAGGATCACACCACAGAAAAAAGTAGCATTGCCCTGGGCTTTGAGGACAAGAAGATGTAGTTAGTCCATACAGAGAAGATTTATATTTAGTTGCTATTTAGATCACTTTGTGTTGTACAGGTAGAAGTACAACTCCAAAACTGGTTTATTGTGGTTGCCACCCTTGTTTCCTGTCGTATAAAGCAGAAAGAAAAGATACTGCTACATCAGCCACATCACATAAATCAGGCATGAAAGCATAATGGTGAGAATTTGACTGAGGGCAACTGGGGGCAAGGACAGACATATGAGATATTACTCTCATTCATTCTTCCTCCCTCGGTTTCCTCTACTCCGTCTGTGAGCTGACCCATCTCTGGTGCTGACCCAAAAAGACTAGAAAGAAGAACCGCATCCACCTATTGCCAGCCGCATACCCCATTATCTCTCTCTCGCTCTGCAGCTACGAGGGGGCTCGCCTCATGCTTCCCCGAGGTGATCATCTCTCAACACATCTCACACGCTAGACTCATTTCTGCTCGTTCCCACATCGTACAGGGATCTTCCCCGCTCAGGCAGGGCTGCAGTCTTTCCCTTTATTCCAGCACAGACAGGAAAAACAATAGATGAATGTACCTTGAATGTAACACCAGTTCCTCCAGGGAGGGAAGGAGACCTTAAGAATTGGTGGAGCATATCCACTCGGTCTGAAAACTACAGATCTGTAGTTCCTTGAGCAGATTATAATACACCCTGAGGTTCCAGATGGACAAAGGGGGGATCGGCTTACAGTGTCAGCCAGTGTTGCTCACCTTCATGCTTCATCGTGCATGCTGCTTGATATTTTCACACAAAATTTAACAAATTAAATCAAATGACGGCCCCCCCACAAACAACAAATACTCAATAATTGTTTGTTTGTGGTTCATGTTTGTTTTAAAGACGGATAAGGAATAAAGGTAGTCAGATTTGTGCAGCTTTTTCAATGCATTCTATTCGCCATCAATTTTTATAATGATTTCTCACCACATATATTATCACGAGTGAATTCTGTGATTAAATAGCATATGAAAATTGTGACCTATAGCCATATCTCGCAGTCCACCATTAAATAGTCTGGAATGACACACTGTATTATAGTTTTTTTGAGTAGCTCCAATAAGCTCCATACTCAGAAATCTAGTATATTTTTCCAGGCATACAAAGCTAACATACTGTGCAGCTGTCCAAACACACTATACTCACACATTATTATAATAATTATAATAATAATACATAAGTATGCAATTTGGAATACAGGCCATGTCTTCCATATCTATATAGGGAGCACCCTTGAAAAGCCTGGAATGAAGTTTGTGTTTTTATTTCTATTTTAAGTAATTAGTAAATTAAAATTGGTTATATAAACTGGTTGAAAGAACTTTGTATCCACAAAAAAAACAAAAAAAAAAACATGAAAAGTAGTGACGCGTCGCTCTCTTACAAAATGTGCAGAATGGTTCAGTCCACCCCTGCACAAGGATGTATAAACAGCTAGCTAATTGAGTCATGTGTATGCTGATGCTGGAGCACCTGAGTCATGTGTTTGAAAGGGAATTGGTGTACCAAAAAAGAAAAGAGAAAAAAGAAAAGAATGAAAGAAAAGAGAAAAAAGAAAATGGAGGAAAAACATATTTTGACTAGTTTTGTTTAAGCCAGCAGTTGTTTCGATTGAAGGCAGGAGCACATTTGCATTGTATTAATTTGTATCATAAATTAATCGGCGTCGTAAGCTACAATGTCATATAACATTACATCTATCAACATTACAGCTTAACACCATGAAATACATGGCACTCATTTTCAGAAACACAAAAGCCACGGAGAGTGGAGCAACGGTTACTGAGGACGTGAGACAAGGTGAGCTCATGAAGTGGCCACTAAAAGTTATTACAAGCAATCATTTGACATTGAGGTGTCACATACCTACCTACCAGTACTGGTGCAGTACAATTTTTGGCCTGTTCAAACAAGATCATTTCATTTCATGCTACTGTATCATCTTACTGTGTGTGGGTTTTTTTTTTATGTGTTACTGTTACTGGTACATTCTGGTCAGACTTCATTTTAAACCGTGAAGCCAATGTCACTCATTATTACTATTAAATGTGGTATAAACAGTTCATCTGTGACTACACTAATAACCCCGTACAGATTTGTGTGTACAGATGTTGAATTTGTAAATAAAAATTTAATAAGATGTGTAATGGGCATGGATCAGTAGAGGGGCCCACAGAGACTACTTAAGTGTAGAACCCCTACTGGGGGAGATTGCTGAGGTTTTTTTGCCTGGGACGTGAAGCATTAGCCGCAGTCTTCAAGTAGCATGTTAAGGAGTTAAGACTGCTCGTTTCAAAACAAGTCAGCTAGAAACATTTAAAATTCGCCCCGGTGACAGTGTTTTCAACCAAGTCCGGGGAAGCTAACGTTAGCGTAATGAGCTAGCTTCAGCAGATAAACTTCACATGCGATTACTTTCACTACCGCTGTCTGAAATCAGGGACCCATTATAAAAATGATTATACATTTCGATCGTAAATCTGTAGCCATTATTATTATAAGCTATTATTTTCCATGCTAGGATGAAAAGCCGAGGAGGGGGGGGGTTCTGCTTGTGGTTGGAGCAAAAGTGCAGCACATTAAAAGAAGGTCTATTACAATGGCTACAGTACATAAACACGGGCCCCCTTTGAGTGAAATGAAGTCATTCATTCATGATACACCTCTCAACCACTTCCACCACCTCCTCATTTACTTGAATTTGATTATGCTCTTTTATTTCCTGCCTTCCTTTTCTTAATGATTGCTTCCAATTTCTTTATTGCTACGTTTCAAGCAATCTTGATGATTCATGTTAATCTGCTGTTTGCACTTATTCCATGGAGTCAGCTAATGCTTAAGTTCGATATAAAGGTTTGCCTGCATGTGCTATTTCTACATCTTGCTCTACCTAGTCTCTTCAGTGTGTGTGCGTGTGTGTGTAGTACTGGCCACAGTGTGCACTGAATATTATCCACCTTGGCCAGACTCACTGCACCGGCTGGTGTTGATCTGATTCAGCTAGTACACACACATTGGAAAAAACATCTGTTTGGAACAAAATATACTCGCACACAGACATGAATACAAAGTGCACACTTGCACTCACTAGCACACGGACATACACAAATGCACCGTGCACATCCATTCATACAAACGCACACACGCGCACCCCGCCCACCACACATGCACACACATAAACACTATCTGGAAATGGCATTGAGCATCTGTTTGGACAGCGCTAGCACATTCAGTTTTTTTTGTGAAACACTGGCAGGAGCCATGGATTGGCCATGGGAAGATTTTCTACTGCAGCAGGGTGACCGGGTGGCCGAGCAGCCGTCCAATTGTCAGCTCACCTCATCCACACGCACACATGCGTGCACGTGCACACGCTGTCAACCGCAGACACAGTCATGTAAATTCAGTACCACCCCTCCTCTTGACACCACCACTCTCTTTTCCCAAGTCACCCATAAAATGCTCATGCTTTTAGCAGCATTCTGAAGCATTTTAAGAAGCTATTTATTTAACAGCATGATTATCTATCTGGTGTTAGGGTGATCTATCTAGCAAAGTGATTGGGTGCGCTATTAACGCCCTCTCCTCTAGCACAGGTGGCAGCTGTTCAGAGGACATGAAAAAAAAAATATATGAAAAAACAGACTCTTCTATTTGATTTATCTGTGATATTTTCCATATGTACACATAGCAATCCTTGCCACATTCTGACAGCATATAAATGAATCTTTATTGCAAGGAGAAAGTGGTCAATCAAACATGCTATGATGAGCACCAGTGGGCACACGCGTACAACATCCTCTCAATGCTAAAAATAAACGCATCCTGTTTGAATGTTGTGGGCCTTGGGATAATTCCATGTATTGTAAATATGAAGGTGATGTCTTATGCCAATCTGTCATGTCTCATCTTAACAAATGTATCTCTTCAGGGAGAGCCAGTTTAGCATTTAGCATGCACATACATCACATCAATGTCACTTGACAAAAGAACCCCATTTGTATTGCTGACAGCTTCGTTGGGGCCAAGGTGTGTGAATCTGTTTGTGTGTGTGTGTGTGGAGGGGGGGGGAGTTTGTGTGCACGCAGAGCAAAAAAGAAAAAAAAAAAAAGAGAGAGGAGAAGAGAGGCAGTGACAGAAACACAGAGGAAAATAAACAGAAACGGAGAGTGAAAGAGAGCTGGAGTGAGAGAGAGCACTCTAAAGGCAGAGAGAGTTAAGCCGCGGCCTAGAGGAGTTTTCAGTTATTTACATATGCAGATTCTGGTCACCCTAGATCCCTACCCTCATCAAGAGAAACCAATTAAAACTCTCTTCATTTAATGTTTACCTTAATTAACCGTAACAATTAATGGCTGTCCAAAGTCCTATTGTGGCTTTTTCAATTAAAAGCAGCCTGTGACTCGGTTGCAATCCAATACTATCTGTTATACAGACAATTCTCCAGTGAGTAAAAGAAGTCCATCCCAGAGCAAAGTGAATGAATGAAATAGGCTCATATATCACTCGTTTTTTTTCATTTGGGGTTACGCCTAAACTCATACCTCATTTCAAAAGATTTTTTTTGTGGGTTTTTCCATTTCTGTTGACAGTTTGTGCTGCACAGCTGAGCACATGCATGTCTGTGTGTTCATGGGCATTTGTGCGCGTAGGTGTCCGGCCATCCAAACCAGCAGCACTCATACTGGTCAGCAGATTGTTGGGTGAGACCCAGTGGACCATTAGCTGTCCGTAGCTGCCAGGGTTGAGAGCTGATAATGACAGGTGGTGTACACACCCTGGAGGTCTGACAGGCTCAAGGCACCGTGCCATGTAACAACAGCCCTTACTACTGGCACCATGGCTGTGATGGCAGCCTTTAACACTGGCACCAGCGCAGCTATGGCACAACTATCCCTGGAAGTAGCGCGGCGACTGCGACGGAGGAACAGTTATTACTACAAGCAGTTAAACTAAAATGGCAGCGATTGTTAATGGTGGGGAAACCACTACACAGTCATTACTATCCCTCATCCTCTTGGCAATCCCTATGCAGTCTCAGATGACAATTCTGATTATCTGAATAACTACGAACCTGTAGGTTTGTTATTCAGACGAGCTTTTTTCACAGCAGAAGCCTGCACAGCGACAGGTCCCATTCATCCACACTGAGCATGGTATTGTGCAGGATATAAAGGTCCTGATTTTTTTACTTTTCCTTTCTTTTCTTTATCGTTCTTCAATTAGGCTTTCCAGACGGCCATTTATAGGCGCCTTTCTCTACGCCTGCACCTCAGGTAAACAAAAAACAAGACGGAAATTTCCATTTTGAAACATTTTAATTTTCTCCGCCCCTCCATGGCAACCGTTTTCCTGATCAGTCCAGCTGTGTTGTGGCTGCGATTGTTACTACTCCTCCAAAATAATATACCCCACTGACCCTTGACACACACAGAACACAAAACAGCAGGAGCATGTGTGGGCATCTGAGTGCGCCCATACAGTACAGGTACCTTTGTGTCCTCCGCCCCCTCTCAGCCTCTCTCCCCCAGTGCAGAACACTCTGATTTGCACTAATCTCTCGGTACACTCTCAGGGCTATTGTTCCCCTCCACTGTGAGCTTATTCATGTGCCACTCACCATGCTCTCCTCTCATTTTAATACTCCAACAGCGCTGGGAACAGAAAACAGTTTTAAGCCCGCTTATTCGACTGTTTATTAAAAAAAATGAGCTCGCCTCTCACCTCCTATGCTGTGTGGGTGATCGTGGATTCGTGCTGGATGTGACCGCTTATTAAAATGGCAAGTAGAGGCTGGACTCTGTGATGTTTCCATCACACAGTTTATGTATACAGACAGCCTGTAGGCAGCCAGTGGACAGCGTGAGATGAAAGCTACTGCTGATGTTCTGATTTGATGACTGTTGCCATGGTAGCGAGATGAGGATGAACGAGGGGTGTAAGCATACACGAAGAGAGACAGAAAATTATCCCTCTTGCACGCACACACACACACACACACTCACAAACACTCTTACCTAAGCCCCCACCCCACCAACCAGTAGTACAGTCCAGTAGGTCTTCCTTTGGATCAGTGAGCTGTAAAGGTCCATCATTAGGACAAGAGGGTGGGGTCCAACATTTTGACAGCTTGTCATAAGCAGAGGCCTGCATGACTAACTACGTGATGAGACTGCTATTAAAGAGAGGAAAACCACACGACTGTACTGTTGCTACAATAAGGCACCTGGCGGATTCATGGTAGCTCTTCAGCCTCTTCGGGATGGCTGAAAGGCGGTTCAATAAAAACGGTTTCTGGCTCCATCGGACGTGTTTATAGCGTTTCCTCTGGCCAAGCGCAGCACCAGGGTTAAGTTGATCATCTCTCACTCTGGTAAAATAGCCAGGGGAGTCCGTGTACCACTAGATCAACTCTACAACTTAAAGACCCTAAACGTTACAGCTCAGATGATCGATATGGCACTGAGCAATGTTCTTTACGAGCTAATAGACAAATCCATTCCTGCAAAACCCCTTGGGCCTTAGGAAGGCAAGGAGGAAGTTAGAGTGCACGGCTGTTTGCCTGGTGTTGCTACTCAGACCTCTGCTTGCACGCATACACGAACACGCTGGGGAGGTTGTAGAGGAGACACTAGGATGCAGCTTGTGTGCCTGTGAATGTCCATATGTGGGGCTGTATTGGCACATCTGCGGATGTCTCTATCTCTGAGGGTATTGCTGTTTCCTGATTCCGCTGAGGTTATCACAGCTGCAGAGCTGCCAAAAGGAGATTTGTGTCTTACAGCATCAGAAGGAGGAAAAACACACAAAACCCATTTCATTCACATTGCTCAAATGCTCTTATCTGACACTTGTGAATAGGAGAGCTTACATGCAACATTTGTAATTCCCCCACTGTCTAATTAAAAGTCCAGATTGCCTAATGAATGTCAGAATTGCATCATAAAGTTAAGAAATCCTGAAAATCTGATTCCCGTCTGAAATCTAATTCGGTGTAACACCTGTTGCTGTTTCACCGGGTTCCATCAGTTAATGTGAATGGTGTTTCAAACCTAGCTGTAGCACGTATCAAATGATTGCTGGCCAAAATTAAAGTTAGTATAAAAGCTAAGCCTCGCCAGGATTTTCTCATGATGCCTCTCTAATATCCTGTGCAATGTCTTTACTTGCCAGCAAGCCTCTCTGTCTTCCTATCTTCTCTGTGCCCTCCCTTTGTCTTTCTCTGTGCCGCATGCTTGCTCATTAAACCGTAAGGTCAGGTTTTCACTCCACACTACCCTTTGTTTCCACGCCCTTGCTAACCTTGTGCAACACTTACTTGAACACAACTTGGCCAATCTTGGCTGCAAAACTTTGGCACATCATTATAAAAATAATGGACCATGTTTATAAAGGATATGAGGGCCCTCTATGACATTGTGCAGTCCCCCAGGCCCTTGCACAACCTAGTTTATAGCCAGCATGTAACATTTATGTTTAAGGTAACATTCATGCTTGTCTTATTCCAAGGCAAGGACAACAGCTACACTGTGAAAAAATATTTTAAATGACTTTATTTGAAGGTCTAATGGCAGTCTATTTTGGGGCAATATGCCTCATTTAGTGCTGGTAAGTATAGTCCTGGCAGGCATCTACTCCACTCTTTTACAGTGCAACTTTCACACTCTCATTCGCGGCAGAGAACATTCATTTTGCTTATTCTTCATTTATTGCCCAGGCACTTTAGAAGAAATGGAAATTAGTGAGGATAGATGTGAAAAAAAGCCTTCTGGCCCCTTTCTCTAGCAGTTATAGTGCATTTTGAATTAGAAGTAAGAGTGCTGTTTAGTTGGAAAACATTGCACTGAAAACAGTTTCAGATTTGTGACTGTTTTACTTTGATTTAGGGCTGCAACTAACAATCATTTTCATTATCATAATCTGACACACAAAGTAACAAATGTACATATATCATAATTTACCAAAGCATTTTGTCATGTATTCAAATTACTGTGTGGTCTGAACAACTGTCCAAATCCCAAATGTATTCAATTCACAGAGATATGAAACAGTGAAGGGCGGCAATTTCGAGAGATTTGAGAAGCAAAAGCTTGTTAATTGTTGGCAGTTTTTCCATCCATCTCGGACAACTCCACTGTTGAAAAATGCATGTTTTACATGTGAACAAAGGAATTAATACTTGGAAGAAATTTTGTTTGAGTAATGACTGTGCTCAAATTTAATTCAAGAGGCACAAGCTGTCAAGTGTAAATAAATTCATGCCTGATGACAATTAACAAGGAAGGGACTTGCATTCGTGTTCAAATGACTTTTGTTTCCATTGAGTGTTAGAACACACAATCTTAGGGTTTTAATATTCATTTAGCAACATCCTGCTTTGAAATATTCATATTACAAGCCTGCTTAACAGAGAATAAAGATAATACCAAATAAAAACTTAATACTAATGCACATTTTTAGTTATTTATGTTTGATACGTTATATTTTAATGATATTTTATGTCATCGTGTCCTCTCGTGTTCTGTTTGTTGGAACCTCGGAATAATGCATTGTCATTATTTTTTTTATAATGCATTGTCATTGTCCAGTCCGATGATCAACAGATGTGGCCTAACATGTCTTGATCCAGGGGGGATTACATTCATACTAGGCTGTGTTTTTTTCAATATTGCAGCTTTCATAAGGCTTGATTGCTAACTCAGGGACTCTAAATGTTTGAGGCAATTTGAAAACCCATTTTCTTCAAACCATTATCTGCCGCATATGGCGGAAATGGAATACTCAAACCTTTCTACTGTATTAATTTAGCACTGCGATCAGACAGTTACAAGGGAGTTGTCAAGTTTTTAAAAAATAATGGACGTCCTGCGGCCAATCAGAATCAAGTGCTTACTCAGGCCATGGTAATTACACAGATATTTGCATTTAAGCATGGAATGTTATCTACCATAATGAGTGATAGAGCCTTTCATTGGACTGCTGTTTGAATTTGCCTTAGAACCCTTTTCTGCTCGGACGACGATGTATGAAAAATGCATTGATGTGAAACCAGGAGGATGTGTGCTGCAAGGCAATGTGTCAATCCCAAAAAGTGGTGGGGAAAAAAAAAAAAAAGATAAGCTAAAAAGATAGACAAATGCGAGAGAGTAAATCTGCAACTGATTAAACTAATGAAAAGTGGTCAATTAATTAGCATCTCATTGTAAGACAGTGTTGTAACCCAGATAATAAAGCTAATGTAGTTTTTAATTATTCCACACTGCAGTCATTGAGAAGATGGACACCAAATCTATCGTCTTTCTCTCTCTCTCTCTCTCTCATCAGCCTTCTTGTTCCCGTACTCACAGCACAATTTTACAACAGGAATAATTTAATATTTTGAGAAATCCCAGGAGGCGATTAGCTTAGCTTAGCATAGACACTGTAGCAGAGGGAGACAGCTGACCTGGCTCGCTCTGTAGTTACAAAATATGGCTACCAACACCTTAAAGCTCACTAATATGCAAAACACATTAGGGTTTTTTTTTTTTTAATTCTTACACAAATAGTAATTTGTTAAAGTTTGTAGTCACAGCGAGGTTGCCAGACAACTAGCAGGGATGCTAGACAAAAGTGCTGGGCGGATGGAAATAATTAATGTGTAACTTTTCATGTCTGTGTTTGTGTATGGATTAAACCAAGAAGATACAACAGGTTAGCTAGTTTCTCCTTTTCTCCATTGTTAAAGCTAATAAGCTAATCGCATCCTAGCTTTAGCCCCATATGTAATAGACAGACAAGACAGTGGTACACGTCACTATCCTGTCTTTTTCCTTTTGGGTGAAACAAACACTGTAACAATAGTCGTCCCATCGCTAAAGATGTCTTTATTTCCCCCAAAAGTAAAGGGCACTACTGCGTCCACTACATTTACACATTTTCTTGGTCTGTTTTTTACGGTTTTGGGCAAAGCCTCTGAACCCTAAAAGTATCTTAATGCTATAACATAAAATGATATTTCAGACAATAGTGTGCTTTCTGCAGCAGTTTAAGCAAAGCCCATGTCCTTAAAGAAATAGTTTTCTGAATTTAAGGTGGAAAATTTGACTGATTTGCATACAGCCCTGACCTCATACTCATCCAACACCTTTGGAATGAAAAGGAAAGGCTGAATACGAGCCAGGCCTTATTGTCCACCATCAACAGCCGGCCTCTCCACTGCTCTTTTGGGTGAATGGGAGAAAATCCCTGCAGCCAGCTTTAAAGTTTATAAAAGCTTTCTCCACATAGATTCATTTTAGGGCCTGTGGTTTTGGAATGACGTGTTTAACAAATGCATGTGATTGTCCTCTTACTATTCACCATTTAGTATACCTGTATGTGCGTGTCAGCAGTAAACTCTAGCTGAACTACTTTTTGTCTTTCTACTGCCAATCTCCTCTGTTCTAACGGATCCGTCGTCAATTCGGGGTGTTGATGTTTTCCTCAGTTTGTCAGCAGGTCTGACTCGTGTTCAAGAATACCTACAGCCTTCCTCAAGGGAGGTGTCAAAGTCGGACATGCACCCCCCTCCCCATCACCACCACCACCACCCCACCACCCCTGTCATGCGCACATACACACATTGACACACGCACACACATGAAAGAGAATTAAGACAGACATCTGTGCAAACCTGGCTTCAAACACAAGCACAATCTCTTTCTCCTTTACTCTTTCTTAATCTGTCGTGCCCTCCCTCTATTTTTCTCACACTTAAATCCACACATATACACACACGTAAACACACACACAGACTAAATTGACTTGTCAGCTTCAATCAGACCAGGAACAAAAGGATTCCTGCCAGTTTGAAGCTGACATCATTAATGGGTTTGGGAGGGGGCGAGCTCTGAAGACAAAGGGAGTGCAAGGTCGGACCGACTTAAAATGCACTTTCATTTTGGCAGAGACGTTAGCTTTTTGATTTCAGCCCCTTTACGGCAACATCTTTTTGCGAGTGGCTCTAACTTTCATTATCACTGGGAACAGAGGGGTGTGTGAGACTTTGTTGTGCTGATGGAGAGAAATGTGACATCCATAATGCATTTCCTATTAGAGAATGCCACGCATGGACACACCTGGCCACGTGTCAGAGGGAGATGGACAGGAAGAGGATGAGAATAAATGGGGTGCTGGTGCTGGAGAGGGGGGAAAAAAAGGTTGGCAAGTAAATTATACCAATGCAGGAGAAAACAGAGAGAGCGGGGTGACGCTTGAGCGAAAGGAAGAACATGTTCTTGAGAGAGATTGTGTCAAGGTTTGGAGAGCCATAGGACATACTGTGCAGCTTTCATGTGACATATGAAATCCGCTCATAAACCAGCTTTGCTGGTGCATTGTAGTAGTGAAGCCAAATGCTTTGAACATTTAAATCCTCCCCTCTCACTTCTGTGACTTCATACATCCTCATTTGCTTCTGTTTCCTCTGCCGAATGCCCATCTGCCTCCCTCTTTCGCAGCTTTCATTCTGACCCTGGATAAAGATGGAGTCCCTCATCTCAAATGGTAATAACTTTGGTCCATATGCACACAGCCATCACAAATTGATTACTGTGTAATGCTGCAAGCACTCCCACTCTCTCACCCTCGCTCTCTCCTCTTCCATCTTGTGATTTTGCACGAGGCTGACTCCATGTCCAATCCGGCTGTCATTAAACAGCACCCCTGGGTGCATCCCAAACATAAACAAGCGCATCTTATACCCTTCTTTGCGTGATCCCTTTTCTCCTCTGTCTTAGCCCTCTCCTTCTCCCACCATCTTTGTCTAACGCTCGCTCGAAACCAGCTTCTCCTTCACCTGTTTTACCCTCAACCACTCATTCCCTTTCATTCTCATTCTAATTATACCATTACATTACCATTTCTATTCTCTCATTAGCATTTTTTGCTTTCCCCGTCTCTTATTCTTCCCCTCTGTTATTCTCTTTTTTCCCTCTCTCTCTCTCTTTCCCTATCACCCTTTCTTTTCTCAGTCACTGAATACGTTCCACCTTTTTTGCGGCACATAAACAGACAGTGCCCTTGGGGATGGGCTGGAGAGCTCTGTCTTTGTTTGTGTGCACCTCTAACTAACTCTCCATCTGCGGGGAGCCAAGCCAAGCCCAGCAGTGCAAGACAGATAGCTGGCATCATCCCAGACTCTTCTCTAGTTGGCCCCATATCTTCACCCCCGCCTCTCAACTTCTCCTCCCTTCCAGGCTATAGTTCTCCCACAGAGGCAGTTGTCAGCTGCCCTCGGGCAGCCAGTCAGGTACTGCCGAAGTCCGACCCCGACAATTCCTTTTCCTCAAAGCCTTAAACCAAAATCTGCCTCAGCTTCCAATGGATATTCAATCCTTTCCAAGCCATATGCCGAGGATGTTCATCAACGGACTTTCCTCGGCCTCCATCCCCAGTCCACCCCAGGTTCACCTCCTATACAGGTTCACTTCAGAGGCTAAATAACCAATAGCACATTTTCTCTATTTAGCCACATCAAAGAGCTTCCAAAGAGAGAGGAACTTATGCATTAGCATTAGTTCAAAAACTGAGAGTTTCAATCACGTAATTGCCCAAGGCTGGAGCATAAAACTTGAAAAGAGTTATAATTTTACACGTTGTTTTTCTTTGCATTAGCTGGTGAAAAGTGTCTTCTGTTAATAATATGTAGGGATGTGAACGATCAGAGTGAAAAAACACACAAGCAGCCTGACTTCACACGACGCACATGCACACAAATAAATCATCAAAGGTGCACTATTATCAGGTAAGCTAAAACTGTACCACCCCTGGACATTTTGCATATTTCGTCCTTTGTGGAGTAAAAAGAATATTTCACTCACCATTGTCAGGCTCAGACTTCCTGTCATGCTCAGTGTCAGTGAGAGAGAGGGCAGAGTTGGCGCGGCTCGTGAGGCAGGAACTCTGCTCAGACTTCAGGCCGCGCATCCACATGTGCTGCAGGCCGTGATTAGGAGAAGGGTCCACCTCCGGCTCTGTGTCCACGTCCGAGCCCACGCCCAGGGAGTAACCGCGGCTGTGGACGTGAGCTGCCGGTCCAGAGCACAACGCTTCCTCCTCCTCCTCCTGATGCTGCTGCTGCTGCTGCTGTTGCTGCTGTTGGTGGATGTGGTAGTCTGGGCTCCTCATCTGCCCGGCCTTACAGAAGTCTAAATCTAGAGGAGGAGAAGAGACATGCAGATTGAGATCACACAGACAGCAGAGCTGTAAAGCCTCTAATACCAGCATGTGTTTTTATTTGCTTCAGCAACTAAGCTGACCAGGTGTTTGTTAGAGACAGGCATTTACAAGTCAAACACTGAGCACCTCCCAAATTATGTCAAGAGACAGGCTGTTATTTGAGCAAGCATTTATTAAGTTTCACAGCAGAAGTCCACATCAAAATGTCACCCTCGATTTTTCTTAACCATTTGCAGTGAAGATATATCCTGTTCAGGCTGCCTGATGTGTGTTATCGAGCTCGAGATATATTGAACTGCTGCTCAAACAGAGCACTGATCTCATCTATATTCTCCTTGGTGGGGTGAAGAGATCAGATAAAGATCAAACCTTATTAATATTGACTCAGACTGAGGGAAAAATTGAGCCTCATATGCTTTCAGGTATTAGAACGCCCTCCAATCCAAAGCATCAACCTGTTATCTGAGAACATCAGATATACTGTGTTAGTCCTCTGGTTACACTTCAATTGAATTCAATTCAATTGAGCTCTACTTTTTTTTTTTCTGCACAGGCAGTTGAGTAAATTTTCCTCTTCGCCACACGAGTTTTCTGTTTAGAATGTACAAGTGGAAGTGAGGGAACTGATGGAATAAATTGAAATCCATACAGATACTACAGTAGCCTGGAACCATATAGACTCGACTGAGAAGTCAGGAAAAGAAAAAGACTTCCTCTCCTCACTTAGTGCAGTTAATATGTGTGGTGGGTCAGGTCCTTTGAACACGAACCGCAGTGTTTCAATAAAAGCCACAGTCCTGTTGACCACTCCATTGACCAGCAATGTGTCCTGCTGTGCCTGTTTGATGGGGTCAAGACCAACTGTGGCTCACACACTGTTCTGTTAGAATTAAACCGGCGCAAGATTGGTCACCACTTCACACTACTGTTTAGCTCAAATTGGCTGCAAGAGGGCAATTCAGGACCAAATAGGCTATTTCCCCATAGCAACCAACATGGATTGGCCGTACGCTGAAAAGCTTGTTTTGAAACAAATTCATAATACAAGAAGAGATTTTAGTAGGTGATTAGAGGGGAAATCATTTTTTGAACAACCGCCCATTCCCTGTCATTACTGTCAACTGCACCAGACTTCAGAAAAATGTATATATTTAATGCCACTTTCCACTAATGGTGTGTCATAAACAAAAATCAGAATAGCTGCAAAACAGCCTAGGCCATGATTTTACTGTCTGGATGTAATAACAGTATATATAATATTCCACCAACAACAAGGGCAGAGGCCGCTGAAAATGTGCGTCAAAAAGTTGAAGTGATAGTTTAACTGTAAATTTGTTCAAAGAAATGCAACACTGGAGAACAACAATGTAATAAAGACTGTGTTATTACTGAATATTAAGGCTCTGTACTGAAGAGGGTCCTTGGAAATAGAAAAATTAGATGATTAGGTGGATTAATGGGAGAGGTCATTTTTTTTGCCCTCCTAGGTGGCCCACTCATTTTTTAAATTCCATTCCCTTTGATTCAGTTTGATTCACTTATATTATCTATAAACAGTTTAATGTTCCATAATCCACATGAAAGAAAGTTGAAGGTTGGCACACTTATCTGTAGACACTTTTTAATTATTACAGTGCGCTCTTACCAATGAGCTATTTGAGACCAGAGTTTTTCCTCTTCGGATACATTCAGGCTGCCCTGCCCTGTGATTGGTCGAGGTTGTTGGGGTCAGACTGAACGCTTCAAAGAAGTACTTCATGTTTCTCTGCATGTTTTTTCCTTTTTTTAGGTAAAGGTAAGGTTATTTCAAGTAAAGTGATAATATAGGAAAAATGACAGCTAATATTCTCCTAAAAAGACACTAAAATTCAACATTGATAAGCCAGTGCAGAACGGTGCTCTTTTAGTAAAAAATCATCTACTAATTAAACAAATTGTTTTTCTGTCTTTGTGTGTGGGGGTGACGGTGTAGATGAGTCTTCTATTAAAGAGACATTAATTAACACAACATTTCAAATGTTTTTGTTGGATTACTATAACTGTTATTTTGGAAGGCATGACAATCAGTTTCATCACAAGGTGTTATTCACAAGACTGATATAAATAGCATTCACATAGTTCACATTCACCACATCTGGAACCAAGTCTAAGCACTTATCCACATGTTATAATCTATGTCATAATTTTACTTCATGAATTTGGTGGTGAAAGGTCCACACACGCTCTCAAATGACGAGCTACTTCTAAATAATTTAAACATTTATACTGTAGCTCACTTCTGTTTTTTTGTAAACAAAATGTTGAAAAGTGTTAATGAATTCGTTTGAGTTAATTAACAGGCAAACAAAAACTAATTATTGTGGTCAGCTCTCTTATGAGCTGGAAAACGGAGGTGATGTGGGATGAAGTGCGCGGAGTGGAATTTGTAATATCAAGGAGATAAACAGAGGACAGAAGGGAAGGAAGGGAAATGAAGGAAGGAGATATGACGGTTTAAAAGATGAAGGAAAATATGAACAACATGGGAGGGGAATTAGAGGAGAAACAAATTGGCTGATCTTTGTCAGGAACAGCGTAATCCATTAAAAACGTCACTGGAGGCAATGTCCCCCCTTAACAGTTGGTTACTTAGGTAGGGTATACTATATATAACTCTGTTGCCCAAAGATGAACAGATGTGCTTCGCAGAACCGGCTGCCATTGACATTTCAAAGGCTGCTTTGGGGGGTCTTCTGCACCTTACCATATGACACTGATGGCAGGAGATGATGTCTGTTATGGAAACAGAAAGGCTGAGTAACTGTCGAAAAAGGCAAATGCTCTTTGACACCGCAATGCCGTGGAAGCCATCGAAGCTACGGTGATAGCTAATGGGCACCAATGAGTTGCAGCATGGCGAACAATTTGACAAAATCCATAGGTGGCATTTCAAACTATGAAATCCCTGGAGTGGCCTGCTTGTCAGGAGTTGTAACTGTTAGGAATGCCTAATGTTGCTTGTTAGCATGGTGGGTAGGTCTTGCAGACTAGCAGGAGGTTGGAGTAGCGGAAAGAGTATCTATTGATCACTATGAACCCTGCACAGCGGCATGCTCCTGATGAGGTGCGGCTTCTCTCTTAACACCACGCATGACCTGCATAAAGGCCATCCATCACAGCACGCGCTGGCCCATTTCTTCTCCTGTCACCGGCAGGGAAGAATTTTTCGGTGTGTATGTGTCAACGTACGTCTGTATGTGTGGCTATGTCCACACAGTGTTTGTATCTGTGAGTGTGTGTGTAATGAAGGGTGGTTTTCCACCCCAGGTGAGGCCAGAGAGGTTTGGGGTTGACCTAGTTTAGCTGTGGGAGAGAAATATCACCTCCGTGGAGAAGAGGTAATTGGCTGCCTCCGACTGTCCTTCTGGCTCATTGTGGACTGTAATAGGTAATTCACATAGGTCCTTTTAAAGACCTCAGTGTGTGTGTGAGTGTCTGGATGTGTGTCTATTATATGTGTGCCAATATCCATTTGTGTGCATATACAGAATGTTCGCAACTGTGGATTTTTATTTTCAGGTAAATACGTCCAGCTAAGGCATGCCCTGAGTGCGGTACCTGGCTGGGGTTGGCTGTAGCTGCTCTGTCTTTCCCGGTGTGAACCCAGGGTGAGGCGCAGCTCGTGTGTGTAGTCAGGCAGGGTTTCACGTGAGGTGTAGGAGCGGTGGTGGGCGCGGCCGTCCTCGCTTTCGTCAGACGAGCTTGTGTAGGACATTTCCATTTCATGGCGCCCCTTCGACAACGGCTGGTAGGGTTTACTGTCCATCTCCTCCATGGCTTGTAGGGCTCCACTTAGTCACTCAGCACAGCCACAGCACAGAGCACAGATTCTGGAGGTGAGAAAAAGATGGAGGGGAAGTGGGAGGAAAGGAATAGTGAGGGAGGGAGGGAAGGACAGCAGGGAGGAAGAGGGATGAGCCAGCGGAGGAAAATGAAAGGAAACAGGGGATTGAACAGACAGGGTAGAGAAGAAAAATAGCACATGAAGTCTGTTATTGAACACAGTGGAACAATATTGCAGCATCTGCTCATTCCAATTACAGCAGACATTCATAAACAGTATTTGGCTTCTTTCATATTTCACACCAAAGGTTACTTCCAAATCAATACACTCAGAAGGGACCGCGATGGTGGCCATTATGTCCGGATGTGTTTGAAGAGAAATTGGCCAGAATCAAGAACAGCTCTCTGTTCTGTCAGTTGTGGTTTCTGTTTTCTCTAGCTACTGTGGGCTTTATCTCTATTTTACAGACAACCATTGACAAGTTGTGGATAAATCAACAAATTTGTAGCACAGTCCCACGTCTGTCACTCTCATTAAACACCGTGACTCACCAGATTCTAAAGTAATGATGAAACGCTATTAGACACCAGTCTTTACAGTGTCATTGCCCTTCCAAATGGAGTAATGATAAATCAGCTCTTTCAGCTGTATTCAGCTCAGATTCCCTTGTTCTTCCCTCAACCACATCAAAATCTACTTCTGATAACGTCCGGCACAATATGCTTCTACCGCCATAACTAATGATTGATTGGGACAACGATTAGAGCACAGAAGAAGTGATTAGAAAATACTTCATTCATATTAGTTCTCTTTCACCGTGCCCTGCCTGAGGCCTTTCCAGCCTATTTCCTGCAGATATAAAGCTTCTAAATGGAGCTTGAGAGGGTCATTGCTCATAGAGACAAAGTGCTATGGTATTGACCTCTTCAGGGAGTCCTGTAGTCCATATATCAAAGCCATTAGAGCGTGCCTGCTCAATACCTCAGAGATCTGCAGCACAGGGTGATCACCACTAGTCTGATACAAGTTTACAGCTGACCTTTCTACCACTGCAGTAATGCTTTTATTCCACCTGAAAGACTCCTTCCTCTGCCCTCGCTCTCACCCAGCCTCCTCATTCCCCACATGCATGCACACGCACGGTCCAGTTTGCGTGCACACACACAAACCACCCGCTGACCCCTGACAGCAAACAGTCAAAAAATGGGCCAAGCCGCTCGCACATTCATCCCACACACAGCCTCACCCCCTGCGGACATTATCATAGTGCAGATGATCTGTAAAACCTCCACACTTGTCTCTCCTTCTATCCACCTCTTGTGTTTTCTCTTCGGTGATCACACGAAGGACAACAATGCCTTTAAAATACAATACATGCGACCCCATTTTGCATCCAATTATCTAAGCAACGCTGTGGCACACTGTAAGCTCTTATGACTCTTTCATACACACACACACTTGTGGTTCCCTGCAATCACGTTGCCTTTCATTTTGATTGACAGGAGTTATTGCTGGGAATCAAAGCCCGCTATTATCTCAGCTGCCCTGTCAGAATGGGATTGACTGGTGTCACCTTCTCTCTGGTACGGCGAGGAGCGAGTATACATTACCCTGTGAGCTCTGAGCTTGCTGCAGGCACTGACTACTGTCTGTCTCTGGGCTCTCTGTCTCGTTTTATGTCTGTCACACGGTTACACGCAAGAATGAAAGCATGCAATCCTGCACACGGGCATACCATCTTGTTCCATCGTTGCGTGTGCACATACACAGACCGTCTGGTGTGCATTTGGCTTCGTACACGTCATCTTGCCTGCATATTGACATGTGCAATGTGAAATACTGTCTGCTTCCCTTTAAAGAGCACCTCTCCTCTGGTTAATCCCTTCCCCTCTTTCACCACCGTCTTGTACCAATCCACCTCCGCTCTCCGTCCTCCTTCACTCTCATCTTTGCTCTTCTTCCCCTATCTTACATGCTTTCTTCCCTCCATCTCATCCTCCGAGGGCCCCTGCATTTAGAGAAGTAAGCCTGCTGGCGGGGGTTATTCTCGCTAATTCTAGCCCACAGTGGGGTGCCCATTAGGGGGTTTGATTCTTGGTTTTGATGTCAAAACCTGGAGGTTGTTTCCTAGAGCCAAGCTCACTTCAAACAAGACACACAGGCGTTCTGTAGGACAAGTCAGCATGTGCCACCTGAGCACAACACCAGCCAGCATTTTCAATTGAGGAATAGCCTGCTTGGGGTGTAGCGGGCACAAAAAGCTCACTAAAGGAGCGGCCCTGAAAAGGTCTAAGGATGTTGGATTAATTAGCACCATGCTAGAGTTAATTTTTAATACAGGAATCTTCAAAAACCTTCCCTACAAGATTTGTATCATCTCACTCATTATTTTTTTATGTACTTGTAGAGCGGGAGACCTCTGAGCACTGAGGGATACCTTTAGTGAAGCTAACTAAGTGCTTAACTGATTGCAGCACTACTGCCAGTGACTAACAACTCGTCTTAACCATCTCCATCTTAGACCAAAGTATGTAAAATTCATAGACTTCAATGATTTATGCATGTCCTACCAACTGTATTAACCACAGTACAGTGCTGTCTGTGTACTCAGTGGAACACTTATTTATTGATAGACCACTGTAACAAAATCCAGCAAAATACAAAAAAAAAAAAAAAAAGGATGCAGTGGAAAATTTGAGATGCAGCTCATGTGAGTTTGTTTGCACTATAAACGGATTAACAGTGAGTAGCCGTACGCAGTGACAATGTATGTATATGTTATTGTGTGATTTTATTTCTAATTTAATTCTAATCTATAATTCATCAGTGTGTAATGAACTCTTCACCGCTCGGTTTAAAATTAATACAAAGTGACAACGCTGAGTGAAACACATGCATCGCATTACATTGTCGCCCTCCTCCTCCCCTGCTAACCCCTTTCTTTCAGTCCCTTATCACTTTCTCTTTTGCACAAACACACGGGAGTGATAATCCACGGCTACACAGTAGCAATAATATCTAATGGGACTGCTCACCCGCTTGATCCCTTCCCATCCATCCATTTGCCCAAACAGTACAACCATAGACCAGTGGGCTGTTTTTTCTCTCTTTTTGTGCTAAATCTGCTTATAGAAGTGATAGAGGCTCACATACACAGTTGCTTTTAAACAGGATTTAGGCTCTGAATCATCTCCAGCGGGGCGGGGTCCCTAAGACAACAACAATAGTAACACGAGCAGCAACGGCGGAGATCGCCATGTATGAACGCAAGGACCACGAGGACGAGTCAAACCCGATTTACACTCTCCGGTCTCAAACGAATGTGCCGAAATGATGAGAAATGGGAAGAGAGAGCATGCAAAATGGGAAAAATAAAGAGAGAGAGAGAGTAGCAGCAGGGAGAGGATTGGGGCCAGGCAGCAGCAGAGAAACATTGGTAAATAAACAAGGAGGATAGGAAGAGCAGAGTGCTGTCCAACAATATTAGCTCGTCAGATTATTGATACAGTATAGTTGCAGGATTTCAAATACATTTTCACCATGCAGAGAAGGTCTTATTTTCATAACAGCCTAGAGACCCCCAGTGAGTAGGTAGCTACTATCTTTGTTAGCTCTGGCCTTTACACGTTTCCAAGAAGATTGTTTGCACAGAGGCGAGCTAATCCCGCACACTAAACAGGCTTCAAGCCACAGGAATGACGATGAGGAACCTTGAGAAACACATACATCCTGTAGCATAAAATTTTTAACTCATCGACGCAGCTGCTTCTGAAGTTAAGTCATGACAATCCCGCTGTTGTTTGCAGGTTTTCATTTTGTCTACCATTATGACGGCTTAATCATAAGAAGGAATTGAGGTGCAGTCTGTTGCTGCAAATGCAGATCCAGGCTACAAGTCCTACGGGAGTAAACAGTGAGCTGTCAGAAAGGGATGTCTCTCCTGGAGTGTGTGTGTGTGTGCGTGTGTGTGTGTGTGTGTGGGATGGTTCTATCTATCTGTTCTATTCGTTAGCAACACCACAGCTCCTCAGGCATATGACAGGAACACCTCAGATGAGAGGCCCTGAAGGACCCACAGGACCCTGTTATACCTAAACCTCCCGAAACACAACAAAACAGCACACCGCCCACCGGGAACTCTCAGTGCCTGCCGAGAGGAGCGACGGAGAGATGAATGGATGGTGAGGATAAAGAGAGTGATGGATAGATAATGAGAGATGGAGAGATTTCACAGTGAAAATGGGGGGAATTGAAGGATAGAGAGATTGCCAAGTGAGACATGGAGTGATAGAAGGTTTTAATTAGTGGATAAGGGTTGGCTATCTGTGGGCGGCGGCGGTAGCACTCTCATCACGTAGTTGTGCTTTCATAGCTGACCAAGCCTGAAATCTCTTGCTGCTAATGCTGAGTTTACCAGCAGAACACATACTGTAGTGTATACACGCACACACACACACGCACACATACACACCCACAAACAAGCCATACATACAGCATATCTGTTAAGATTCAAAGATGAAACACACACTGACAATCAGCCACAGACGGACACACAGTGAGTGCCCCTGCGCCCACACACACTTACAGCTTTTTACACCAACTGAAACAAACAACACACTCGAACATTCGCACGCCGTAGAGAATCAGCACAGTCTCTACTGGCCTTTTCAGCAAAGACTGTGTGAACCCTCGCGCGTTGATTCTCTGCGCTGTTGCAGTGTCTTTACCATTCAGCCTCCACTGCGCTGCCTACCTCCTTTATTCCTCACACGGCAGCACCCAAGGTTAATGTCTGTATGCACAAATCAAGTCATATAGGAGACGCAGTCGCCCGGCGAGTCGGAGAGTGTGTCCACCGGTGAATTAAAGCATGAAGAAGAATCAAAAGAAAAAAAGCGTGCGTGAGCGTGTGCGCCTACTCGCAGAAGAGCAGATCGGTGCTTGTCAGAAGCTGTCAGGAGCTGAGAAACCATTCTGGACCATTTGACTATTTATAGTGGACATGGGTCAAATCCCCCATCGGCACAGCATGCCTGAGCAGCATGGAGAGATCTATAAGGTCCAGCACTATTCATGCCCTCTCAGTGTGGCCTAGTGTGAGGGAGTCACAGAGCTTTAACTTTTCAAAAGATGTTTTTATATCTCGACTAGAGTGAAAACTTTTCTCCCTTCTTTCAGATCTTGACTAAAAGCTATATCTTTGCTTTTATTTTCTGCACCGGTCCAGGCTACAACTTTCTTTTCATGATATCCACTTCTGCTGCTCCTTCTCTCTGATCTAAAGCCCTCTGCTGATATCCCACGAGGCAGAGGAACAAACAAACAAACAAAAAAAAACACAGACGAGAATATGCAACGGCACACATGCCCCATATGCGCATTCACATGCGCGGCACCACATTCACTTCCAGGGACACACGCAGGCATTTGACCACAAATACACAGACACACACGGAGCAAAAGACACCACCCAAAACCACTTAATCAATATTCCTGACAAGGCAAAGCCTTATTCAACACATTTGATATTCCTCCTCTCTTGCAAGATAAATTCATGTCACTGTCCTCCTAGCAGGACTAAAAGGCTGTTCACACTAACTCGCTTTGCAAATAAAGCTTTACATCAAGACTGACAACCTCCTAAGCTCTCTGCATCAGCCACTGCTTGGTAAAAAGCCTCTTTCAATAATGCATTTGACCGCTAAAACCTCCAACAACCAAAGCAAAGCAAAGTGGCAGCATTGCAGATGCAGAATTAATTGATAAATCAATGGCATTGATTCCAGAAATTGGATTTGGTGATTAGCGATTTAAACTGTATTTCCTGCGCATTTCCTTTATGAAGTTGTTGATTACAGGGGAATGAGTGAGTAAAGAGCATTAGCCCTGCAGAGGAGTAGCTGAAAAGACTACTAGTAGCTGCTGAGCAGCATTGCAGATTGATTTCTGAATGCTAAGTGGGCTAATCTTCCATCTACACCGTTACAATGTGACGCTTGTCATCTGGAAAAAGCCAGGAGTACGTGAGGGATGAGGAGGATTTTTTTTTTTTTTTTTTTTTTGGAACGTTCCCACTGCAAAAATCATGAGTCTCCCTGGAGCTCCTCCTGTTCCTCCTCAGATGTTCTCAGCCTTCACCTCTTCTCTGATTCTCTTGGCCTCTTGCAGTCTAAGGACACAGACGGCCTTCAGCAGCCTTGCACAGAAAAATGCTTCTCAATAAAGAGAGGAGAGCAACAGCTCCACAGCGGCCACAAGACAAGGACATGGAACAAACTGCAGTCCTGTTGGAGCTCTTCTTTGAGCCGATGAGACAGAGATGTGTGGGGGCTGACTACATTCTCTCCATATGCCTATTCAGTGTATAACAAATGCAAATCAAGGTTAATGTATACTGTTGGGTTGACCATGTTCTCAAATAAATATAGGAAATTCAAACATTTTCTAAGTTGTATCGTTAGAAACCTAAATGATGCTTTCAACCCTGAAAGTTTCACCTTCTGTATGCCTGAGATGCATATCAGTGAAAGGAAGAGTTGCTGTTTTCTCGGTAAACAAATCATTTAAGCTTGAAATCAATAGCACATACTGTAAAATGTATTTGCAGTTAGGGAATGGCAGGGAGTTACTTTAAGCACTTTTCTCTTCAATATTATATACTGTGCTTTATTTTTTTATTCATCCTGTATCTTATTTTCCACCGCAGCCATTTCTTTCTTGGCAAAACTGCATCGGGCATGTTCCTTAACAATTTGCATTTCTCATTTTGTAGCTTGTCAGATGAATCATTGTGTCGTCTTACCACATTAAAGAGAACAAAATATGAATTTTCCAAACAATTCCTTTCCTGGGCACATCGGGGTCGGGATGACATGCAGTGCATGCTGTAAAATATGGGATTTCAGGATTGTTACATCTGGAGACAACGAGTATTAGGACTGCTTTATTTGAAAAATGGATGCACATCGCTGCCGTGATTTTCTTGGAGTAGATTTTGGGGTATTTCTTTGCTCGAATCACTTTTCTTTGTGCAGTTTGGCTTGGCGTTTTGGCTGGCAATCAGTAGAGAATTTGTGTCTCTACAGTTAAAAGTCAATTTGGGCGGTGATACACACACACACTTGAAATACATCCCAGAGTTCATGGTGGATCAAGACTCATTCTGAAATTAAACCTTAACAACAAAACATCTCCCCTGCAACACACAGAAAAACATATTAAACTCGATTGTACTCTACTGTACTGTATTGTATTGTACATGGCTTCCAGCAGAGATGCATCAAGCACCATTTTGGAGCTATTCATCTTTTCAATGAGTTAATAATTCATGATCATCTAGAAAGTAGAGCTATGAATATTACTGATGATACACATGAGGCTATTTACCAGTCAGCAGGAAACAGATGAACTCGTTTAGAGGAGAGATGTACAGTATACCATCACTGTGCTTTATGTTGCTAAATAAATCACTTCATAGGCATGCAACAAAGCTGCAGATGCAACTTATTCATATTGAGGTATTAATCATGTCTTGAGGTGAAAATGTAGGTGTATAATGTGTTGTTGATGTTTCATTGTGGCCTAATGCGTAGCAGGTGTGTGGTCAGGTTGCTTCCGGATCAATCACCTTGTTACAGTAGCTACTAAAGAAACTGTGGGAGTCTAATTACCAGTTGTCTTGATGTTGATGATGTGCAAAGTTTTTCTGAATATATGATAGCTCTGATTTTGATACAGTCCCTCCCTGATAATTTTCCTGCATTGATTTAAACTGAAGTCAAAAAAGCTACTGTACATCTTGCCAGTAAACGCAGAGCCAGCGTCGACTCCCTTTTGTCCTCTGTGTCAAAAAAAAACAAACAAACAGATAAAATCAACACAAATATAATATGGATTTTAACTTAATTATTTTGACACCAAAGCCAAGACGCGCACTTTGAAGTGAAGGACAATTTATGTGGTAATAAATTGGGGAAGAAACAAAAAATTGATTTTTCTTCTTAAGTTGTCCACTGACTTGATTAATAAAAATTTCACGGTGAGAAATGTGTCCCTGTAGGTGTGCATCGGCTTTTGTGTGTGTGTGTGTCTGAATGAGACTGTGTGCCAAGATAGAGTGTACCTCTGAATATGTGTGTGTGTGTAGGTGTGCGTGTGTGCGTGTGTGTGCTTTGATATTCGTAAACACAGTTTTTTGGGCTTCACATGTGTGTATGTACTGTATACAGAACATGGGGTGGACAAAATAAAATGAACACCAAAACAGCATGAATAAAACAGCTGAATAAAAAGAGCCTTGATGTGGGTGTAGAATATAAACAGAGGAGTTGTACGAAATAAAAGGAACACCTTGAAATATAATTAGAGCTGCAACAATTAGTCCATTAATCGATTAGTTGGCTGACAGAAAATTAATCTACAGCAACTCTGAGAATCAATTAAAAATGTATTAAGTATTAAAAGTAAGTAGTATTTTTTTCACAGGTTCAAGATTTCCAAGTGTTATTTTTTAAATATTATGTGATTTTTTTGTTTTGTGTTTTGCAAACCGATGTCACCCTGGATTGTGAGAACTTGGGATGGACATTTTTACAGTTTGTTGACATTGTAGACTAAATAATGAATCGTTTAACTGAGAAAATATTTGGTGGATGAATCCATAATGAACATAATTGCCAGTTGCAGCATTTTCCATTATACAATCCAACACAACAACACAAGTCTTCAGTAATTATGTTTAAATCAGCATCATTATGACCACTCTACCGTTAGCTAGGTGTGTTCAGCACACCTCTTCTCACACACACACACACACACACACACACTCCTCTTGACAAATTAATCTCATATTTTAAAGAGAAGTAGAGTGGGCTTGACCAGTAAGCCTCTTGTGGCTCAGATCCTTCTGTCTTCTGACTAGAATATGAAAGAAGGTGGAGGGAGGGTAGAAGGTAAAAGGTAGAGGAGAGAAAAGGGAGGCTGTGACTCCGTTTTCACAATACAAATCTCAGATAACACCCCGCTTCTTATTTAACTGTATATAGTTCCTGACTCTTGCCCATAGCCCAATGGAAGAAGACATGAGAGAATAGAGAGCTGCAGATGCCAGTTGAGACATAGCCAAAGACTTTAAAGAAGAATGCCTCGGGCATATACTGTACGTGTGTGTGTGTGTGAGTCTGGGTGTGTGTTTGTGCCATTGGTGACTGAAGGTGATTTGGGTTTTGATACTATTTCTGTCCCTTTCTCTGTCGCTGTTGGTCCCGCTTTTGGTTTCAACACTAAAATAAACAGTATTGTATTTGGATACTACGGGAAAAAAAAAACTAAATTTGTGCATAAATTTTCCAAAAAGCTGCTGATGGAGACATATGTTTCATCCATTAAGGTCTACATAGTGAAAAAGGTACCAAAAACAAGCAAACAGGAGACATCTTGGTTGCAGATTATGTTTACAAAAATGAATCTTCTACAAACATATTATATGACTTTTATCATATCTTTGACTTTAACACGTCCCACCCAGACCCTACATGTTACGTTAACACGAGGTCTACTGACTCAATGCGATGCTTAACGCACATCTTCGTTTGACAATATCTTTTTTTGCACTACTATCTTTTGATAACTGTCATATTTAAATATCGTGCATACTGTGAACCTTTGCACATTACCTGGTGCATATTTTCTGCACAAAACTATACAGCTCTTTTCATTTAAGTAATACATTGTACATATATTTACAAAATGCACTTGTGCTTCTTGACGTGTTAGTACTTTTGCACCACAACACCAAAACAAATTCCTCGTATATGACAACCTACTTGGCAGTAAACCTGAAGCTGGTTACTGTTTATTAAGAAACACATACGTGTTCAAAATAAGAGACTACTCTGTCTGTAAACGTGTTACAAACAGAAAATTCTTCTTTTTATAATTTGCTGTCAGTCAGTTTGCGAGAATAGTCGCCATATGTTGGACCAAAGCTTTTCATACTCACTGCTTATTATGAGTAAAAATTTTATATTGCCAAGAAATGCCTCGCTGTGCTAAGTGCATTAATTGTAAACACAACTGTAAACACAGAGCCTGTACTGCCATATGAGATTTTTATAGGGTAATTTGGTGATATTATACTGCTTATGTATTTCACTTTTTTCTAATCGCAGCGCTGGCAATTTCCTCACTGCAGAGGCCGACCACAGACGAATGAATAGAGGAAACCCTAATTAGCACTGCAGGATTTGTTAAACAATTCCTCTTGAGGATGAAGCAGCAGGAAGGTAAATATTTGAAGTTGTACAATGGTTACATCTCTAAGTGTCTGCGTGCGTGTTTGTGCGTGGTCCAGCAGTCTGATTACCCCAACTGGCACGGGTTCTTTAACTTTGAAATTATCAGCAGGGTGGCGAACACTTTTATGCTTTTCCAACAATTACATTCCCACTATATGATGGACATGCGGGTGGAGAGAAAGAGAGGGCGAGAGAGGGGTAAAAACTCCCACTGGGCCTCATATTGCCTGCGAGCTTAAACTCTGACTGCAGCACTAAGTGTTGTACTCAATATTATAAACAACCCTGTGATGCATTCCACATTGTCCTCTCACTAATTCATGACCCCAATTTTATTAAGGAAATTTAGTTTTGCAGAAAACTTGCAGGGCATAAGGAAAGTGTCTGAGCAATTCCATGGGAGAAAGGAGCATTGCTGTGCCAAGGGCTACTGCATTCCTGGAATGAAAATTCATAAATAATGCAGGGCTGGATAACAAAAAGAACTCCCCCGCTGTCTCGCACAGCACTGCGCTATCCAAAGGCCATGCAATATCACTCAAATCTCAGAAAAACACAAATTATTAGACACAAGCAAAGATTTTTTTTTGTGTGTGTGTGTGTGTGAGTGGTTTCTTGACTCAGGACAATGAGATCTGGTGACAGTAAAACGGCAGAATCCTAACAATTGGCACTCTTGGGCCTAAAATTGTCAGGAAGTTGGACTGAAATAATGATGGGACTCCAAGCCAAGGAGCTGATCGGCTTCTTTGGATTTCCAAAATGCCATATGCACCAAGCGCTTGACAACAACAAGTCCGAAAATTAAAAAGTGAGTGTGCAACAGCTGAGAGAGATAATTAGTATACCAGGAAGCCGCTGACCACTAACTGCTGCTGAGGGCAAAGCAGAGTGTGCTGGCACAAGTTGAAATGTAAAACCTCGAACATCTGACTGCTTGATTAGTCATGTGGTTGGTTGGTTGACTGACAGAAATGCCAATGCCTTATCAGTGGCAAGTGCACAACATATAATTGGTGGAGTGACATTTCAATTCAAAGACTTGTCCTCTCATTGCGAATGTGTTGCCATAATGGCTGCGCCATTTAAAATATGCACTTAATCACTGTTCATCACCACGTCTAGTGCAGCAGCCTTTAGGGCCTAAACAATTTTTTAAAAAAATAAAGCATCCACATGTGGACAATAAGCTTACACACACACTTCAGCAGACTCGAGTATGAGCGGCCCCCAGCTATGACACACAGCTCATCAACAGTACAGTGCAGTACAGTGGGAGAAATGAATGTAGGATTACAATCATCAGCCACCTCGGCTCCCATACATCATCCTCTTCGTCTGCGTGCACGTGACTGTAAGCGTGTACGTTTGTGTGTCTGTGGATTTGTGTGAAAAGACACAAACGCAGTGTGTGTGTGTGTGTATTATTATCTAACCTCCATACACAGATGCTCTCTATTAATCACAAAGAGCAAAGAGAGACTGTCTAATTTTTATCATCACTATCAATAACGTGTGAGCCGTGGAAAAATTAAACACAGTGCCCGTGTCATTGTGAGCGATGTCAGGTAGGGCAGTGACACACAATGCAACACTGACAGAACAGTCGAGTATATAGACTTTTAATTAAGGCTCAGTTTTTTTGGGGGGTGTTTGTTTTTTGTTTTTTTACTCTTATAACAGGATAGTAATAAAAATGGGTGATGGGTGAAACAATCCAAGCCTCAATACAATTCTCTAAAAGATGTGTACAGTGGCTGGAGTGCGGTAGTGCATTAGAACCATGTATTAGACATACTGACAAATTGTAGTTTCTTATTACATTGCATTTGCATTGTGAATATATAAATATATATATAGCTATAGCCCTTTTCTGCTCCACAGTTGAGTAAAGTAAACCATGCAGGAAAAGTATGGGATGTTTTTATATTTTGGGAAGAGCTTCTCCATTATGGGAGAGACAATTCCTTTAGAATATTATTCATATTAATATTATTTATTTATTTGTTTTGCTTATTTAATTATTTATTTATTGGAAATATGCCCTCACTGCTTTACACCAAGCAATTATTTATAATCTAGTGTGAAGGAGAGGAGTGAGGAGGTCTAATTTAAATCTATCGGAGCATATCCATCCTGGTGCAATTTTCTCTGCCTTCACAATAATTATGATTTATCAAAATGCATTGGCTGATGTTAATTATTTAGCCTCTCAACCTGTGTGAAAAATAAAATATCATGCAGTTCAACGTTTTAGTCACTACAACTACAAGGCTTTTCACCATCAGCTGCAGCATCATGCAGGTGTGTGTAAGTTCATGTATGAGGTGTAAGAAAAAGAGGCATTTATCAGCCGAATAAAGCAGGTCACAGTGTTGAAATGTGTCCTAACGTGACTGTTGGACCTGTAGTGGTGGCAACGTCTGGCCCGGGCCCGGTAGGCTGCGTTGATGCTGGAAGACAGAAGGCGCGCGTCAGAGAGATCTATACCCCCTGGATCTCTGGTGGCCCTGTTGGCATCATTAGGCTACCTTAGTGCTGATGGAGATGGAGTGGACGAGCCAGAACTGGAGCAAAACAACTCAAGGCTGTAAAGCGTTGCTACAGTTGCACACATGAAGCAGGCAATCCGCAGTTCTGTACCTGGATTGTCATTAAGACTGGCTGTCAAACACACTGCTTTGTGTGCACAAAGTCTGCAGCCCTACACTTCAAAGGAGGCGCACTGATTTTCATAAAAACCGCACCACGCATACACACACACACACACACACACACATACATAACACACACACTCTGTCTGCCCCTCTCCTTTCCACGCACACACACACACATGGGCCATAGCACCGCACAGCTCATCCGAACAGCTGATTATAACCATTTCCTGTGAACTCGCGTAGTCTCAGCACACAAGCCTCGTTTAGCCAAGCAACATAGTAGCCGATTTCACCCAATGAGCCCACTAAAAAGGCCAGAACTGAACGTGTCGCTTACCTCCCCGACGTAAAGCCATTCCTTTAGTCTGATCCCATGCTATAAGAACCCTGCAAAATGCTGAAGTCTTGTGCAATCCCCCCTTGGCAAGAATGAGACTTGAGACGCGGTGCTCCTGCTTTAGAAAAAAAAAAAACTGTGGATGAGAGTCTCTGTGCTCTGCTGGTCTGGGTTTCGAGGCGGCGGTGCTGATGCTGATGCTGCTCGCTCTCAAATGCCGATAGAGGACGACGAAACGATTTGCGCGGAGAGGAAGGGGATCTCCTTGCAGGGTCTGTGCGTGAGCCAGCTCCGCTGTGCTGCGTGTGACAGGGAGCCCGGCGCGGTGCGTTTAGCCGCAGTTGAACCCGAGGAGGCTGACGGGTTGATGCTGTTGCTGGTGAGGCTCGGTGCCGCTATAACAGCATCCCTGGATCATACCACCGCACCGAGGAGAAGGGGGTGTGGCACAGACGGGCCACAGACACAAACACGCACAGGCTCCCTCTCGTCAGGAGGTCGTCTGGATCACTAGTTTAGACTCATTCAGGTGATGCCATATGGCTGTACAGTGGTCCTGTGCCGGAATGCTGACTCATTAATAAAGCATCAGGGGTGAAAGTTTTGGTATTTTCTGCTTTGGTAGCCTTTCAATAGCACATGCAAATATAATAATAATAATAATAAAAATGTATACTCGTGAGCAACAGGCCTGAGAGCTTCTGAAGTGCAATTTCATCACAAAAAATATATATATTATAAAAGCAAGTAAGCATAATAGTATCTGCTGATTGTTGGGAGTAAGCATATGGAGACTGGGATGATGAAAAGCAAAGCAAAAATGCTGTTCACAGTGTGTGTGTGTGTGTGTGTGTGTGTGTTGCTGCAGTGGGCCTCGTTTGTGATATTAACACCTGCAGATCATCTCATATGTATTTTCATTTGCTAAATTAGCCACCTAATGATTCTGACCCGTGCTCTCTGTGCGCTGTACTGTTTTTTTTTGTTTTTTTTTAGGTATTTACAGCCAGTCTGTAGCTGGTACAAACAACTTGTGAATGACAGGGGTTCTAATGATGCAGTTTATTATTTCCCCGAAGCATAGTACGCACGGGGCTACAAACAACCATTTTGACAGCTGCTTCAGTCTATCTGCTTTTCTGCCTGTCTCGCTATATCCCCAACACAACACAGCAGTATGCATCTTTTATCAACAATAGGTTTTGGCACTTTCCATCAGTTTCATCACTAGTCCTCTCTAAATGGAGGCTGCAAGTCCAAGCAAGCTCAGTAAAGGGAAAAAGCCTTTAGGTTGATCAAACTGTGCTCCTCTGACGTCGAGATTACCAGTGTGTTTGTCATGAGGATGTGGGTTGTCAATACGTGGCTGCCAAGATTATTTCTTGGAACAATGCGCAGAGGATTGTAATGGATTCTGATCAGTAGTCTGAAGACCTCCAGTCTCAGAGAGACTATAGGCCCCACGTTGATTCTTCGCCTTTATATTTGCATGCAGAGTCCTAATGGCAGGCATAATACACCTCCAGTAGCTGGGTAAACGCTCTTTTAAAAGAGCAGCTCCTCTTCTGCTCGACACATCTCACTGAGACATCTCCTTGACAACCAGCTCAATGCAGAGATTTCAAATGTCACAGTTTTTACTGTGATTTTTTTTTATCATTGCCGTCTATAGAAGAGAGATAATAGATTTGGAGAGGGGATGAGAATTGGCCTTCACTTATTATACTAGAAAACATAGCAAACAGAAAGCTGAAAGAAACATTTTATCTAATGAGAGTATAACATTATTGTTTGATAGTCTCGTGTACGACAACGTGGCACTTTCATGAAAAGGAAAGTTTGCGCAGTATAGACCCAGTCGACATCTTATTGGATAATAAGCATCATTAGAGCCACAGATGCTCTATAGTGCTAGTTAGAGTGCATTTCAGACATAATGTCAGTTGCATTATATCAGATGCCATCATATTATAATGTAAATTGCATTAAAATGATATAACCCAATTATATAGTACCTCATGTGGCAAAAAAAAAAATACAGTGGAAACAAATAGGAAACTGTATGAGAGCATGTTTGCTGATCCAATTATTCTTGCCCTATTTGGATGACATGGAAGCACAGCTGAGCGTATAGGGAGGAATGAGGAGCACAGGGTGGATTTAGAGCTGGTACTCCATAAAAGCGGTGTGAGAGTGAAAAAGAAATCTACTGTTGCTGTTGTGAATGCTAAGATGGAATCTGTTGAGAATAACTTTGATGGGAAGCTGTCCGGATATCCTCTTCTATTTTCTCACATTGTAAGCACGTCCATTCGGTGTGACACATCTGTTCAAACCTGAATGGTCGGGATACATTACACCTCAAACAGTGTCATGAGACGAGAGATCCGTAATGCACCCGCTCCTAAATGCCACTCCAAGACAAAGGAGTAATATCGTATTTTAAGTATCCCCGCACTACTTCACTTTGCAGCTGGAGGCAGTTTCCATGAGAATTATTCAGTCTTGTACATGCAAACTGGAAAGCCAACACAGTTTTTCTCCTCGGAACTCTGTGTTCCTCGTAGGCTGTGATCGATTGGCCAGTGATCAATCCTTCCACCATAGAACACAAGGTGAATGTTGCATGCTGTAACTAGACACTAACAATTATCCTCTCACTTCTTTGGCTGCACTTGTCTTTGCTGAATTCCTTGCCATCTTCCTCTTTATTTCCTTCTATGTCCCTTGCTTCATCCAACCCATATTTTCTCTCTCTATCTATTCCCATCTTCTTATCTTCTTATTTTCTATCCCCCCCCAACTCTCTCTTTCTCAATCCCCCCACTCCCTCCACCCCTCTCCAGGGTGACGTTGCTGAAGGGGTTTCTCTTATTCTGTAATGAGGGATCTTGGATCAATCCTGTCAACAATGCTGCACCAGCGTTATACAGTATTATTCTCTCCTTGTGGTGGATGCCTGATCTCCTGAGGTGTTAAGAGTTAACTAGGGTATTCTTCTACCGGAGGAGTGTTAGGGATGTGCTCCATCACTCTCTCCCTCGGTTCTCCACCAGCGCTCAGGCTCCACCCAGTCAACCATACAGCCAGAGTGTCTCACAGGAGACAGAGCCAACCATTTATTGAAATCTTTTTTTAAATGACAAAGCTATGACCTTTCGGAAGCATGCGCTCTACGACCATAAATTCTCACAGATTTCATATTACATTTCCTCCAAGCATTCACAACCAAATTACACCTCCACAGCCTTCAACCTACGGGCAGGAATCCAGTATTTTCATCTTCAATTATTACTTTTTTACTTTCCGATAGTACTTTAGCACTTTTGCAGGCAGATAAGTGATTTGGAAGTTCTGAAAAAAGTTGGGTATAATCTGTCCCAAAAAACATACACATTGAGAGCAGTTTAAAAAACTGTCCTTTTTCAAGCCTATCATCAATTTCCCATCTGAAAAAGGAAAGGGGAGAAAAGAAGCAAACATGGAGAGGTATCTATTGATTAATCACTAACAGTAAGAGCCGTGATGTGCAAGTGATGTGAACCAGTTTCAGTGTGTTGACAGATGAAACAGCTATATAACCTCACCTCCGTGACACAGTCTCCTTCAAGCCTTTCTCTCATAATTAGTCGCATCACTGAAAGGGCATGACATTAATAAATTCTACATTAAATCCACATGTATAAACTGAGGGGGATTTGAAAGAAAGCAATATTTTTAACCAGCGCTGCTGTGACATTCAATAGCTAGTGAAGAGCAGGTGGAGATTGCACTACAGAGGACACAGAACGATACAGAGAGAGGACATCGCTGCACCAAAGACAGGCACCGAGCATGTGATACAGGAATTATTGATTTATAAGGCATATCTTTATCCTTACAGTATGCATGAAAGTGAAGAGAACATCAAGAGCATCACTCGATCACCTTGAACAATAGAATCAAGTCTTTGTTCTGAGCTTAAACAAAGCTCCAACACACACTCATGCACACACTCTTTGGTCCCCAAACCAGGGCTAAAAAGGCTTTTTACTTTGGACTCCTAAAATCTAAGGATTGTTCCCATAAGGATCAAAGTGTATGTGTATGTTTCAAGGGCTTTTGTATTTAAGTGTGTGTAGTGTTGAGTGCTTTCCTCAGTCTGTGCAAAAAGCCCTCAGATACCGAATGCCACCCTAAAGCATGGGCACTTCTCTTCTCCTTTTATCACCGTACACTTCTTACTCTTGCTCCCCCTGCTTACCTGTGACAGGAGCGCCTTTCAAACGCACCTCATTGCATTTCAAACGCCAGTGACTCCCACTCCCATTTCTAAGACTCCCACACACACGTACACGCACGCAGCTGTCAGCTGCCCAAATATTGTATATCCCCTGGCCTTCTCTCCGCCCTTCCTGAACTAACTCCTCCACAACCTCGAGTTGTTGAGAAAATAATATTTTATGCATGCCACAGCAGCCCACACACAGATGCAGCTTATGAAAGACGTACCGAACCTGCTTTCCTGCCAACGTTTGTGTGTGCGCGCTGTGCACGTCTTTCTCTCTCTCTCTCTCTCTGTTCACGTATATCTGTTTGCAGCTTGTTTTTATATGCTAAATTAAGATACACTTAAATACAGTTCTTATATTTTAACGCGAGAACATATAGCACATTGCTTGTTTTGCAGTGTCTTAGGGATCAATATACATTATGCAAATACTCTCTCTATAAAACTTAGAGGTGCAAAAGGCCATAAGACTCTAGTTTTGGCATAGGCAACCCCATCTCGAGAGAATTAATCACAGCAACAGAATCGAATAGAGTCTGCCTACATACCTAAGCATTTGTCAGAGCAGGAGAGGACACAGTACAATGAATTTGCATCTGTTTGAAGTTGTATTATTAATTCATGCCAATGAGACTTTGCATGAGGGAGACTGAGAAAAAATTTGAAAGGGGGAAAAAGTCCCAGCAAGCACGAGAACTGTTTGATCTTGTTATGTCTTCTTGTTCTTCTCCGTCTTGTTCTTCTGCTTGTGGAAAATATATTGTAGTCAAAGTGTCTTTACGTTTAGGTGCGCCATATTGACTGAACACTTCTGGAACCAACGGGATGGATAAGCGTGGGCCTTATCTTATTTAATCAGCGTACGATGAGCTAAATGACGAGCTATTATCACTGGCCACCCATCGACTGCTGCTCGGCTTCTCAAACAGCCAAAGCAAAAGGTCAAACACTGATAATGAGTAGACAGAAAGAGCTATTCCTAATTAGACATGAATGTAAAATTTGAATGGGAAATTAAGGCTGGCATGCACAAGTGAGAGATACAGCACGTCCATCTGGCAATCTGTTGCAGCTGTACTCAATATTTACTCTCGTCTTTGTTTTTTGTGTCTCAACAGGTGCTCTTGAGTGTGTGTGTGTGTGTCATGCAAGAGAGCCTGTGTGTATGTTCACATTCATATTTGAGAGCATCCACAAGGTGTACCTGTTGATGTACCTGCATGTTTATAAGGTTCCAGTTGCATGTGATGTCCCACATGTGTGCACGCGGTGCTCGTGTGTGTATATGCTGGCACAGCTTTTTCCCCTCAGAGTAAGGAAGCAGGTAGTGTTTGGGGGAGACAAATATACTGCTGGCACATTATCAGCAGCAACACAAACACATGCTGGCTGTATGCCAGCTGTTAAAAGGGGTCTTTATTTGTGTATGTGTGTGACTCTATGCGTTTGAATCAAGGGAAGAGAAGCCGGAGAAGGGTATGAGCATGTATGGAGGTTTTGCCTCCAGGGAGAAGGGTAATTACACGAGAGCACACAGAACATAAAAAAATATTAATGGTATTACTGGTCAGCGGGTTGCTGTCCTTGGGGTGTCCTGGAGACACATATCAAGCATGTTCTGGTAATACTGTTGATTTAAATCTGTCTTAGAACAAATACTGTGATTCAACAGCTCATTTTCTACGCGATCTCATAAAGCAGTCATTGCAGACTGAGTAAAGTAACCATCTTTCAACCAGAGGGCTTAAACTCAAGCCCCAGTGACAGCAAGCATTTACCTTGCTTAAGTGTCCTTGAGCATTTTACTTAATCCCCATCCCGCTCTAGGGGCGCTGTTGTGGCGCTAACCTGTGCTCTCTGTGGAGGCAAGTGGAACATGAATTTCTCCTTCAGGAACCAGTTTCTGTCCATGGTGCTGAAATCCAACAGTAAAACTCCAGACATGCTGAATCCCAGCTCTGCATTACAAACTGAGCGCAAATGGTTTTCAGTATGCAGAGCATTCCCACTGATAAAGAGCTGAAATTAAGCATACTCAAAGATAACAGAATGCATACTAAATTCACTTGTATTCGAGTGCGCCGGTGATGGACACCATTATCCCACAATGCAAGGCCCAAATGAAATAGAGGAGCTGTTTGCAGCTGGAAAAAATTAAAACAATTTGTGGTACTGCTCCAAGAGGAGCAATGTTTTTTTTTTTTTTTGAAAGAAAACAGCTACTTTGTTGATTTTTACACATTAAGTTCAGTTTACTCATCACTGGGAGTGAAAGTGAGAAAGCATTTGAATCACGGCTTCTGTGGTCCCGGAGGAAAACAAAAAAAAAACAACCTTTTAGATGACATTAGTGTTACCTTGGCTTGGGCTTGAGATGTAAGGTTTTTAACAGGGTTTGAAAGATGTTATGATTGTGATTATGGGATATGTAGGATCCAGCCTCGCTGAAGCTTGACTCTTACTAGAGGATAAAAGTCAGGATATCTCAGTCTTTGCTGTTTCAATCTTTACAGTTTCCTCTAAAAATCTGTCTATCACAAGTATCCAAACTTTATGGAAGTGAGGCAGTCCATCACTGGGTGTCATTTATAAAGTATAATGTTTCAAACTCTCACTTTGATGCATGTCAGCGTGAGTCTTGTATCATTCCCTGTTAGTACAAACCACAGAACTACCTTATTTTCTTGTATACCTCAAAAACTAAAATTGTAGATAGAATATACTGTGTATTATTAATATTTAGTATGGAATTTGGACAAAGTAATAAAGTACATTATACTATGTGAACATATGATACAGTTAAAAGAACACACACAGACACAAAAGTCAAATTGTGAGGAAAAAAAGATTTCAAAATACAAACAGGAAGGACCTGGTGGTGTTGGGCAACCCTTAACCTTGTCTGAAGCGTTGTAGCTTTTTAAGGATTGTCAGTGATATCAGATGAGCCTTGAACTGAAATTTGTTCACAGACCCTTTTTTTCAAGGGATCAAATTATTTGAGCAGATTAATAATGCATTAACCAAAAAGTCACAATTCGTGTTTTTCTTCTTCTTCTTTTTTTTTTTTTTTTTAAATTTTTTATTATTTTTATAAAATTCTAGCTGTGCTTTGGTCTCTGGGTCGGACTCTTAATACATTCTTTTTGCACCCATTTTGTATTTGAATGTATCACAATGAGAATTCAGCTGTGACTGCCCTTGGCTGCAAATTACTCCGAGGAGGTCTGCAGAATGTGGATGGGTTAGAGAACAACAATAGTGTGACTTATCAATCTAGCTCTGAATGATCATGTCCCTGCGGCTTAGAAAGCTTTCAGATGGAGATTTTTTTTTCTCTCTCTCTCTCTTTCTGTTTTAAATTTCTCAATATTAAACATTAAACATAACCACTTGAAAAAAAATAGCAGGACTCCGTTCGAATGTTTTCATCCCTTCGACAAAGGAGGCTATGAGTCAAAGCAGTTCAAAAAAATGGTTTTCTGGGTCTTCTAGGCAGGTTATTTTATTTTATATACTTTCTCAGGAGTAGATTAGTTGACCTAATAAGAGATTCCTGTAGTTGTGTTCTTGTTTGTGGACAGGACCCAGTTAGAAAAAATGTGATATGAGGCAATTCTGTTGGAATTTGACACCAGACTCTGATGACAGTTGTGGGGTTGTTTGCTGATGTTGCAAGGCTACTGTCTATCAAATCTAATAAACCCACATCCAAATAGTCCAGAGCTTTGACTGTTAAACTTTGATTGTTGCTTATTAAATCATGAATATTTAAAGGTGTGGAGCGCTACTTAAAGGACAGGTGCTGCTTGCTTTAATCAGTCCTCGAGTTCATACATCAATACATCTAAAAGATGTATTTTTTAACAAGTTTCAGTTTAAGTGACAGAGCATGAAATCCATGAAGAAATACATCCCAAATTTGACGAACATAAGGCTTCAGCCGCATCGACCTGATATCTTCCAAAGCTGCAGCCTTTTCTTAGTACAAAATTGCCTGTTTGTGTAACCCTGGAGAGTGTTTCTTTGTTGAGCTGCACAGGAGGGGATAGCAAGATAGATTTTGCACTATCCAGACTAACTTTGGAAAGTACTAGCTCTGTTTGATTAACTCGGGCTGTTGCAACTTCATATAATCTTCAGTTAACCTTTAGAATTTACACAGAGGGGGATTTGTCTGCCATCACGTATGCTGGATGCACATTAAGAAGGAATCTTTTAATTAAAGAGGAATGATTTCAGCATGCAAAAGCTGTTAAAATGTGTTTTTTTTTTTAAAAAAAGACTTGAAAAATTGTGAATTACCACAATTATCACAATTTCCATAATTCCATATAAATATATTCTGTTTCACATTAGGCTAACTTCCTGTGTCTTCACAGTTTAGAAATTGAGTTTTCAGGTGTTTTAAAAAGTGTGTCATATTAAAAATAACAGGAGCAGTATTTTATTCATGGAGCGTCCTGTTCTGTGGTACAAAAAACCCTCCAGCCTCCTGCCAAGTTTGATGGGAACAAGAAGTGAAGGGGCAAGACCAGCCTGCAAGTCTGAGGTATTGAGTTGCATCCACATAGTGTGTGTGTGTGTGTGTGTGTGTGTATGTACGGTAACTTCAAAACACATCAATTGATAATGTTGTGGACTGGATTTGAATGAATGCGTCAATGCAAGGCCCATCAGTTTGATCTAGAAGGCACCAGTGATCACAGAGGGGTGAGAGAGTACAGTGCTGTAGATCCGTGACGAGGCATCAGTTGGCAAGGTGTGAAACACTTTTCCGTTAACACTTTCACACACAGCCTGCCAGTGTAATGAAAGCCTACAACCTTAGGCAGTGATAGACACGTGCGCGCACACACACACCGTAAAATCCTTTGTCACTTTGACTTAACCTTGTTAAATTGTTTCACATATTTTTCTGAGTGGAGACGGATTTTCTGCCTGACATGCGATAGGTGAGTTAATTAAGACAGTGACATTATTAAAGCCGAGAGCGACTGAGGCATGTTTTTATTAATTCACCATCTGACCTTTCCATGGGATTCAGGCTAACACCTGATATCTTTGCCATTACTGTATCGCACTCCGGAAACATTCACAGCAGAAGGAAAAAACACGGATTCAGTTGTTAAAAATTGCACACAAAAGCTGCATTGAGTTTTCAGTTTTGTTATTTTTTCTGACTGTGAGACCCAATAAGCAGTGAAAAAAAAAAAAAGCGAATGGAGGCAATCCACACCTTGAACAGACACACACTCAGACATTCATTTTGCACAGTGTGTGCAAGAGGTCCGTAATAAAGCAATTGTGCAGGATTTAAAAACAGCATTTTGTTTGAATATTACTTTTCAGAAAATGTCAGGATTTAAAATAGGAGAAATATGACATTTACATAAATACAAAAAAATACAAATACAAAACAAAAAAGTAATTTCCAAAACCAATTTCCTACATGTGCAGCTCAGTTTGAGACGCCTGTAATATTAGGCCAATGAAATTATTCATTGATTAAAAAAAAAGCCACACCGTTACACAATACCAGGCCTCGGGCAATAAACTTATGAACCAATGAGACTCAAAGGGCAATGATGACAAACAATGCTGCTGGGATCGCACTCTCTAGTCAATCCCATGACTTTGCCTTTAGCCAAAAGTCATGAAATTACAGTTTGTTATCAGGTGTAGCAGAGCCAACATTTAGACAGCTTAGTCCATGAGCAGACACATTACTATTTTTATCTAACTCTGTATTTGTTCAAATCCCCTAAATAATTCATCTTTGACCGCAGGTAATAACTTAAAATTGGTGCTTTTTTGAACCTAAACCGTTGTTGGAAGCCTCAAAGCTATGATTTTTGGTTTACAATCTCCTTAATGAAGTATAAAATCTGATTATGAGCTTTTCACATAAACCTGAACCTAACCAACAACAGCAGAGTTGTTCAGTATTATAGCCCACACAGCTTCACCCTGCAAATGAATTAATGAGCGCATTAAAAAAAAAAAAATGTTGATGCTTGCATACTGGTGCAGTGCATGATGCATTTAAATAACGGGCTCTTTGCACAGACAGATTTTGACATGTCACAGTAGGAAAAGCACTGGCTGAATTCCATTTAGCTGCCTGAGTTTTAGAGCATTCATGCTGGCGCACCAGGGGGGCTCCAGGGGGGTGGTAGGATTATTCTAACTCACATGAACATAGAAAATTAATTACTGTATGAAGTAATTATTTAGATATTACTTAACCTCTTGGTATTTCAGAAATTAAATTATAGTGTGTTTGTCCATGCATTTAGCTAAAAATATCCAGGGAGCTTGCCATATCACACCCCTCAGTACAAACATTGAATGGTTCAGTCCTATGAAGGTAGAAACTAGCTGACAGTCTATCTCCGTCTGTATGTAAAGCACCTGTCTGTCCAGGATGTCAAACTCAGAACTAAAATCAAGATGCCAGAAATGGAAAGACTGGCAGAAAATGGCTGAAAGGGAGAACAAATGGTTTTGTTGCCAAGTTTTTCTCCAAGGAAGTCAAGTGCCCATATAGTGCCCATTTAAACCTACAGCCATGTTAGCACTGTGTTAATAATATCTTGCCCTAATGTTGTAGCCAGTCTCAGGCTAGCTACAGTGTAATAATATCAACATGGTGGTTTGATTTCACTTAAATACACCATATAGATGGACATTATCCACTTAAACAGTCTTTGAATCAATACACTTTGTTTATTTGGCAGACAGCTAGTCAATACTCAATAATCAATAATCAGTGTTCTGCCCTCATCTTGCTGCTACCGCCAACCCACCATCAGTCCTCCTTAGTCCATCTCTTAGTTAAGGTAGACGAAGGTGAGTGTTAGCTTTAGCCACATGAATGCACAGAGCTGATGATGGAGAATGTTAGTCTTTGGGTTAAAAGTTGAACCCTCACAGAGTAGAGATCATTCAAAGTGAATATTATATTACTTTATTATAGTGTACCATATTCAAATGATATGCAGGCCTGTGATGAAATTAAGATTTTATTACCACTATTATTATTTTTGTTTCTCATTTACATCAGAGTAGACATGACGAAAAACTGAAATTACAACATTGTGCTGACATTGCATAACACCTTTACATCTATTCACTAAGGTAATGACATATGAATTATAAATGTATATACATTTACATTCACATAGCAACATGGAATGATATACAGCTTAAAAAAAAATGCATGGCCACGAGAACCCAAGACAAACACATCGATGCTCTGTGCCTTACAGCCAAAACATTCAATTAAAATGTGATCGCAATTCATTATTAATAATTTTCCAACCTCCATTTAAACCTTGTATGATCGTTTATAATAATTGAATCCAATCTTTAACCCTGCTCTCCCACCCAAGTTTAAAAAAATCATATTTTGGTTTTATGCACTTCGTATTCCCCCTCTCTCTTTGTGTGATGTTGTATGACACTGTTATAAAAACACACTATATATTATGTTCATGTACACTACTAATCTACATGGATGACCTATGGGGGCCCAATATTACATTCTTTTTTTGCTTTTTTGGCTCCCTACTACGACAAAATGTCTGCTGTGGAAAAAAAGTCTTGAATATTTTTTACTTTGATATCATAAAAGTAACACTTGCCATAATGTAAAAACACTTCCATAAAAATAATAGCATTCACAATTGTACTGAAAGCTGCTATGCTCAATGTCTTCATAGACAATGGATCAGATGACTGTATGTGAAAGGTGTCGTTTGTAGTGACAAACCCAAAGTAAATGATCACCGAGCCCTGCAGTTCCCCTCAGCTCTATGGAGCATTTATCTTATCAGTGTCATTTTGAGCAGCAGCAGGCAGCTGTTTTTAACAAAAAAAAAAAAAATCAGATAAACCCACGGAGACGACCTTCTCAGCATCAGACAGACAGACAGCGACAAGATGGTGAACATACTGTATAGTGGAGCATTTAGCATCTAAATTGCCAGATATTTCCCTCTGGATCTGGTGGGGACCAAACACAGAGCTGAAAGGAGAGCGAACATTGGACTTACATTTGTCAGAAACACAAAGGGACGCTTTGCAGAATGTTCCAGAGGGCTTGATTCTTCACAGTGTGAGCCTCACCAAGACCCTGGTTCCCATCGCTGCAACTCTTTTTCTCAAAGATGCCCATCCAGCACTCCATGGGCCCATGGCAGAGTGCCCCAAGCTTCACAGGGAGCTGCAGCATTATCTAACAGTGCTTTGAGAGGATGGTCAAGATATCTTACTTGACAGCTTGGTGGTAAGGGGCAGTGGAGATTTCTACAGGAGGGGAACACCGTAATATTGCACAGTCACAAAGACCATTAACAACACCAAAACAGAAACTGGACATGGTCAGCTTTGCGCTAGCAAAAGCCATGCAGCTAGTACACCACACAGGCCACTGCCCCCGACTCAAAAGTTATTCCCCACTGTTTGTCATCATGCCTCTTTGCTAGTCAATGGGCATCATGGCATCAAACAAATAATGAGCCTCAAGCTCCATATGGAGCCAGGATATGTTCACATGCATTTGGATTATATAAGGGAGGGATGGAAAGTTTGTTCATTGCTGGTTGCTTTATCTGTTATTGCAAAGCTCTTCGCAAAGTTTGGGCTGCGCATGTGCAGTAATTGACACTGCGTTAAAGACTGCTCCTTGCTGTGATTGGCTGCTTTCATTAAGGCATGGTGGATTCTTGCAAACTCCATTGGGAGGCATCACACCTTTTAATTCATTTTCACTGAGAAGCAAGCCGGCAGGTATGGACTCATGGGCAATCTGACAGGTAGAGGAACAAGTGGCTGAAATCCTGTGAGACAGCATGTGACAGTCTTGCTTGACTCATGCCCACGCCCACGCACTGCTGTCTACCTTTACACAGAATCACATTTTATGATCAAATCTGATGTATAGAATGAATTGTTATCTACAAAGTAACTACAGCTGTCACATAAAAAGTACACTATTTCCCTTTAATGTTGTTGTATGAAGTAGTAAATGTAAACTCATGTGCATCAAAACTGTACTGCAAACATATTTGGTTTCTTTCCACCACCGCAGCTAAGTTAGTGACAGCGTCAGCCATTGCATCATCAAAAAAGCAAATGAGGTAATGTTTGGAAGGGCGGTGATCATCTCTGCAGTAGAGTTCAAAGACTCTTCAGTGTCGAATCCAAGGAGTATAGACTTGTAAAGACACTTTTACCTTCAATTTGTCACCCGCCTGTATTTTCTTATCGATAGTAGCTGATTGGATGAACACCAACTAACTCCTTTATCCGCATCGCTCAAGAAAAAGCAAAGATCAGAACTGGGCGAGACATTAAAGCAACATTAATTGGCCACCTTACAATAGCTGCCGTTTGATTCTGGACCCCAAGGGCCAGTCTGGCTGGATGAAACAGACCGTTGATGGTTTCACTGATCCAACAGGCTTCAAGCAAGCTTGTGAAAAACTGAAAGAGGTTCTGTTGTTGTTTATTTGGAAAAGGGCATAAGCAGTCTGTATTAACAATGGCACAACATTACACATTATCTGTGTGTGTAGCTACATTGAAAATAGCAGGTTACGAAACACACTGAGTCACTTGGCAAACCCACAAAAATAGCACTGTTTGACATGGCTATTTTTTTTTTCTTCTCTCGACATGCTGAATAAAGAATAAAGAGAATGAATTCTGTTGATCCAGAACAGCGAAATCGTGTTCTAGCTCATGTTTATTTACACGTCATTTGGTATACATGTTTATTCTTTGCTTGTTGCTTCTGGTTTGTTGGAAGGGTGTTTGCAGGTTGGACGTGCAAGGAAAGACAAATGCACATAGAACATACATACAATAGGCAATCAGTTCAACATTTCTGAATGACTACATGTTTCTGAGGACACACAAACAAACACTCCCTCCCTTGTTCGCATGTACTATATCAGATACAGCAGCCGATTCAGTCTGAAAGGGCTGCCCTGATGATGTGATGATATGTAGCAGAAAACTCATGGAGCACAGAGCACCAGAGGTCCCTGAACCAGAGAGACGACTTTGCAGGCAACCAAAGGCATATCTGCAGGCAGCTACATCACACGCTAGTATCTGTCTGGTGCTGGTGTACATCATCGTGAGCTCTGTAACACTGGGTAGTGAAACATCCAAATATTGAGATTCCCAGCGGAGCACCGCTTTCTCTTCAACAAAGCCAGAACATATTACATTACAATACTGGGAATATGAAACAGTGCTGTATCTGTTGGAGGTTTGTGTTGTGCCTCAAAGATAAGTTGAATAAGTTGAGCTCTACCAAGTGTAATAGATGTGATCTTCAGTTGTTTGAGCTCTGTGGTTATCTCCGCAGCAGTGCAACCTGGAGGCAGAGGAGGGGGGGAAAAAAATCAGTAAACAGTGTTAATCACCAGAACAAAATAATGTGATTTGCTCATAATGAGAAAGGGCGTAGCACATCACACTTAGTGCTGTGATTACTGACATCTCACTGAGTCCCGATGTAGCAGAACTAATTCCTACATACAGATGTACATCTAAAAAAAAAAACCCAATGATTTCACTTCAGGCTAATTAATAATCAAACAAACCAATGAGCAGCGAAACATCCAAATGATGCGCTGAGTCCGACTAAGCTAGGCTTCCTACGATCATAATAAAGCACTGTCAATATAGCCAGGAGCTGTGTTGTACATGTCTTCATCTGTAGAGAGTCGAGTTTTATTTCGTTCAGACCGGATTCAGACATTCTGCTGCGCTAGAGGGATGTAAACATTAAAGTGAGAACAAAAGTTAAGAGAAGGATTACACCGAGGAGCAAGATCTTTATCCCTCTAATAAAGCCAACAAATCTTGACTTACTTTGTTTCCTTTGGTAATGACATTTGCAAACGTAGCAAATGAGGTCAAACTATGCGAGACATTTCACATCCATGTTGGTTTTGTACAAACGTCTCGAGGAGATGGCGCTCGTAGTGAATTTATCCATGGACAAGACATGTTGACTTTCATTAATGAACAGTTCAAACCAGAATTAATTCACATTTTAGGCACGTTTGCATCTGGAGCAGATGACAATTAGTGTAAGCTCATTGTAAGCTCAAATTCCCTGACTGTCAATATTGCAGACGACTAGGCACGTAAGGAGTGCAAGGGTCACAACGGCTGCGTACAGACAATGAATGCATTGCAATAACCGTGTCTGCACTCCAGGAATATTCAGGTCTAATAGAGAAGTGCTTTCGTTGCATTTCTGTGTTAGCAGCTAAAGATACAAAAAGGGGGAATTAGGGCAGTGCACTGTTGTCACAGTTTACAATATAACCCAACAATTAGCAGTGCGACTTGCTCTCCCCGGTGTCCAGTGTGTTAATAGTCTTGGGCAGGTTCCAGTATTCCATTACTGAATAATTGGACAGCATAGTGGGCCATCTCTGAGCCCCTTGCTCTTGCCAAGGGAGAGGTGAAAGCCTTATTGATCCTGTGTCTGAATCTCTGATCAATCACCCCAAATCAGCCCCCAGGGATGAGGGAGGGAAAACAGGTGACAAAGGATATCTCTATGACTATGTATGTATTAATCACAACAGGACGTAAAGATGCGTGCAGCATTGTAAGCAGCATCCAGCTGGAGTTTTCTCACCGAATTCTCAAGTGATGGGGGAAAGTTACATCAAACCTCGGAGGGAGTGTGTGCAGGGACAGTTTGGTCAGGTGCTGCGCCCGCTCAGTAAAGCCACCCTTACTCTCCAGGTGACATCGGTGGCAGAGGAGGCCTGCTGTGGCTTCCTGTAATTGAGTTAAATAAATGATTACGTTTCCAGTGGCGGTTGCCACGGCCTTTAGCTTTATGCCTGGCTAGAGCCACAGCCGATTTAATTAATTTTTAATTAGGAGGGAAAATTGCAAGCCTATTCCACCGGGACCTTTAAGACATCTGTGCATTAGAGATAACATTCTTAAATACCCTGAGCCTCCCAACAGGAGCTTTGAGGGCAGTGTGGCTTGCACAGTCCAGGGCAACTGGAGGTAGACGCGGTGCTGTAAAAGTTTCTGAGTGCACGTCCGTCGCACTCGATGTGATTGGGGTTTGTTGATCGTTAGTGTGAATGTCACCAAGCTTAAAGTCTCTGACTTGAGAAGATTTGGTCCAGCCATCAGTCATACAGCTTCATGTCACTGTGACGCACAGCTTTAATTGAGTGATTGATTGAACTTTCCCTCCTCCTGTCACACACAAACACATATATATGTGCAGGCGGCACACCATTAATTTGCACACACACACTCACACACAGACCCACTCTCCCCTGATGAATATGTAGCACTGTCCTATTTTGCTTCTTGCCATGTAATCCCTCACGCACTTAGCCTTTGCATGCTGTGGCCCAGGCTTGATGTATGGCAGTCATGGTGTGTAAGAATGTAGCGGGCGAATGTTCAACAGCCTGTTGGAAGATGTTTTACAGCCCTGGCAAGCAGTATGTTGTCACAATGTGTTCAATATCACAACGCATCAAAATTTACTGCAGGCTTCCAGCACTTTCCATTCATTGTACTTTATCGCTATGGCGACACACATTGATCTTGGCAAATAATACTTTTTATTATTGAACATTACTCCATGCACTCCATAATCAGATTTATTTCCTGTCCAGAATGTCTGCGCCGAGGCATATGAACAGATATCAGAGTAGATATAAAGGAGAGGATTCTGCCTGATACTTGATGTGATAATATCCACGAAGAACACTTTATCTGAGAGGGAGATGGTATTTACGTTCGTTGTGCCTGAGAAAAACACCTGACCTTCTCTTGGTGATACGGACTGACAAGTTCTTGCAAAAATATTGGAGCTGATAGGGAAACTCGCCTCGCATTTGATCTCACAGGGCAACACAGGGCAGGATCATTTGCTTACTCAAATTCTGGCTCGTTGGGATATAAAGATAAAACGGCAGCAGTGCTGTTCAACAACTGTAAAAATGAGGAAAATTGCAAAATCAATCTGCAATTAATGAATTTCAAAGAGCTGATTGAAGCGTTATCAGAGGTAGGGATTTGTCTCTCCTCTGCACAGTAGCACTGCATCGCACTGTTACATTTTCTTACATTAACAAATGTGTTTTTGGAGGGAGCATTTTGTTGGAAGAGCTGATGGCTGTGCATGGAAGTGCCTAATTAGGCTGCTGTCCAGGAGGCTGTAGTGTGTGTGAGAAACGCCCCGTCTTTGGCATTTAATCTAAGCCTGTCACATCCACTTTGCCTCCCCCTCAGCCCCCAGAAGCACTCGGCTGAGGGGACACCTGAATGCATCGCTGTAATTTTCTCTTTGCGGGATTTGCAGTGATATGCCTTTCACATGACACCGGCTGACGGTCCTCTGGGCTGAACCCTGTTTTGCTCATGAAATAATGAATGAAGTAGCGGGGTACGTTGGGGACCGGTATGTTTTGGTGTGTTCATGTGTGTGTATGGGAAATAGAAGGGAGAGAGAAGACTATGACAGGTAGAGAATCATTTATAATTGGACAAAGTAAACAATGACTGCGACCCAATAATTATTTTTCACAGTTTTGTTTTGCCGAGTGACAGACTTGTAAATTGAATTGTCTTCTATTGATCACAACATATCAATGAGACACAGAATGAAGACGACACAAAACTGCAAAGACAAACACTGCGTCAAACGGGGGGGTGTGGCTGACGGGCAGAGAAAAACAATGAGCATGATGAGACAGCAAGAGATGCTTGAGCCTTGCTATTTATCAAATCATTTAAATGGCACTGTTTGTTTTTCAGTTGTAAAATGAACAGCAGAAGGGGTCATGGTTTGGTGCATGTCTTATGGGTTGATTCACCCAAATTACAAGAAATCAACAGAAAAACAAAAAAACAAAAGAGATATGTGTTGCTGAGATATCTGCCATCCCCTACAAGAATGGAGGAAATTGTGATCATCGGAAAAATTAATTCACTTCAATTCATCTCTTTCCAGAATTACTGTCCACATTACTGTGGATTATCTGCACTCTCTGGGAACAGTTTCCACTGTAGCTTCTTCCCATTAAAGAAATTGTCTCTATGAAAACTGTTGACACTGTTCAGTGTTTTATCCAGAGTATAGGAGACACTGGTTCTGGCATCCAATTCTTCTTCATTATATTTGGATGGCAGCATTAAAATAGATATTTAATAACCACAGTAGATACCACCAGGGCGTGGCCATCAAATATTTGGGTGATAAACCCTTTAACTAAGTGAACTGAGCTTCAAAGACAATGTTTTGTTCTCAAGCAAATGGGTTAATTAACTCAAATCATTAAAAATATGGACTGTGAAGGTTCATTGAGGACCTTTTTGACGAATGACCAAAATCCGTCCACTGAGGAAAGACGTGAGCTGCGGTTGCATGCTCTAGAAAAAGCTATGAAGTGAGTTGAGTTGACTAAGCGCTAAAAATAATTTCTCACAAATGCTGTGTATCATGTAGACAGTTTTAATTGAACTGAGGTTTTACAGAGTTTTGATATTTGCTTTCTTGTTAAGCACTGAGAAGACTAATGCCACATTTATATTTGTCTAACATTAAATTGAAAAAAGATTAGTTTAGCATAGCATAAAGCAAGGTGTGATTGCTAATTGCTAGCCTCACTCTGTCCAAAACACAAAAATAAGACTAACAGCATCTCTGAAGTTTCTTAATTAACACTTTAACATGGTTTTTGCCTGCTAACTTCACATTACCAAAAGGCTGTTAAAGCATGCAATTCCTTGTGAAACAAGATTTTTTCCTTTTCGGTTTAAAATCTGTGTAAAGGCAATTCCATATTTTCTTTCAAAACACAATAAATATGTTGGAAAATAGTTGCTGAAAACATGTGAAAAGACTTTGAACGATGTATTACTGAAATGTGGAGTCAGAGGTTCAAACAGTTTTTCACCAGTTTTCAGTCCAAGATTTTGTGGGCGGTCCTAAAACGAGGCCATGTGACGTCACGCAGTGATCATTAACATAAAATTAGCATAACCCCGCAACGGTATAGAAGCCTTAACGGTAGTTCTGGTGGCTCAAACATATAAGGCTAAACAATACCAATAATACTGCTAGCTGTAGCATCCATATTGTGCTTGTTACAGTGGTAAAACGAAATTGCGTGACGTCACGCCCCCCACAGTCCTGGAGCTCAGAATACTGCTCATTTTTACCTGATTTTGACACTTAATTTCATAAACCTGTCGTTATTTTTGATTATTCAAATGTGGCTGGGTGGTTAATAACACTTTGTTCTTTAGTCTGACAAACTCAGAACACAAATTTATTTTGACTTTACACAGGCTTTAAGGATTAACCAAATTAGAATCAACAAGTTAACAAGTGAGCTTCACAGACTCTGAAATACACATAATTAGACTTTGAATAGAGCCAGGTTGTCTGTTCCCCCTGCTTCCACTCTTTTTGCTAAGCTAAGCTAACCATTGCCCGGATATAGCTTCATATAACCAGTAGATATGAGTGGTATCAATCTTCTAACTCTTAACAAGAATGTGTTAGGCACATTCCCTAAATTATTCCTTTAAGATATCGTCCCTCAGATTTCAGCCATCAATCCAATTGAGATCACTATAAATTTTACTGTGTTGTCAAAGCAACTTAATGTACTTTTATTATCACATGACATGAGCGGCGGTAATTAAACGCACCGTTGCCTAACTAAATTGATGTTTATCTTGCAGCTTTGCGCACATCCAACCTAAGGTTAACACTGTAAGCAAAACTGCAAGATGAACATCAACGTAGAAAATTGAAGAGAATACAGAAATCTGGAAATCTATGAAGCAAAATGTATTTTATGAAATAAAATACATTTTTTAAATGTATTTTAATGACAGCACAAAAACAGCATGTTGTGAAATAGCATTATTCTCTTTGGTGGTCCTCCACACTGCCTGGTACCATGAAGGTCTTGATCTGGCTAGTCCGTGCATGGATTAGTTTGGGAAGAGAGTGAAAGAGACACACAGGTATTTTCAGGATGCAAAGCGATGAGGTAATGTATCTATTTGTGTCTATGAAGATTAATAACTGTAATATGACAATAATGAAACAAAGTAATTTGTTGGGTAATACCTTCTATGAAAACCTATATAGTGCATTATGAGGACATTTATGAATTATAATGCATTCATAATGCTCTGACTTCACTCATGAACACATAAAATGCTTTCTGAATCAAAGGTTATAAAACATTATAAATGTGACTTATGATGTCATCTATAGTGTTAGTAGCTCCAAGTAGTTTATTGTTGAATCTCATTCCCAGCATGCCTCTGAGCCAATTTGTTTGTTAGTTATTAAGTTATTAATATCTGTGTAAATATAGCTAGCTTTATGTCCGACTAGCCTGCAGTTCACCCACCAGTGTTATCTCTAACAGTTCCAACACGGCTAAATTTTGGATTAAAAACAAGAAAGCAAATGAGTAGTTACATGTCTTGTGGAGCACAACGGATACCAACAACAACAAAAAAAAAGCACTTTTGATCCAAGCGGAGTTTTATGAAAAGTTTTATAAAACAGAGTTTAATGTCAGGAAATAATGAGTTGTTCAAACCTTGACACTTTAATTATTGCTGACGTGCGGAATCATAATAAAAGGATAATTAATTTATCTGAGAAAATTGCTTTATAAATGAAGTCTGAACTTCGCCAGTCAAGAGCTTTTTACAGTCTAAGTAAAATCAATGTGCATGTGTGCGTGCGTGTGTGTGTGAAGAGATATATACAGTATATGTACACATTTTGAATAATTACCAATGATGCAGCATCAATTTGTTTAAATGGATGAACAACAATAAAATGTTATGATGAAGCATACATTAGATGCGTCAATATGTACTTCATGTAATACTGCATGGACTATTCTAGCATACTATGTGTCCCTACTACAGTTGTTGAGGTGTATGTGCATGTGCATATGTAGTCATCGTGTATTGTAAGCCCAAGTCAACAGTCCAGTTTATAGCTACTCAAGAGCATCCATAATCCATGTTAATTTATAATTCATTATAAATCATCTGTGAAGTTTATGACTGTTGATGTTCAGCTGCTGAGCTATGGTGTCATTGCATTAGACTCCTAGTACATAGCAACTAAAGCCAAACCTAGCTGAGCTAATGTTACCTAAGGTCTATCCTTGCAATGCTAACGTTATCAGAAGTCAGTCTTGGCTTTAACAGATTTGCCACACATACTGGAGGTGCATAAATATATATATATATATATATATATACAAACTATACTGTCAATTTCCTGGTGGATATTGCTCATCATTCTCATAATTGCAGAAAGCTTTGCGGTGCCTGCTTTGCACGTAGCTATATTCAATTAATGTTTGCAATTAATGTAATGCAGACCAGTTCCAATGTCAGAATTCTCTCCATGTGTTGAGTGAGCAACCAAGGTTGAAGTTAGTAACATGCATTAACATGCATTAATGAGATGTTTGCAGATGGTGGTGGTGATGGGGAGAGAGAGAGAGACTTACTTTCTCTATCAGCTATAACCAAAAATAAAAGAAAATTCTCCTTTCCGTTCAACTCCCTAACCTACTACTCACTGCAAAACATCTATAGGACTGGGTATTGTTCAAAAATTGTGAATACCAGTCCTGATAACTTTGATAGCAATTTTATAAAACCTATTTAAACAAAAGTAAATTACATTACATGTTACATTATGGTACAATTAAAAGAGTTTTTATTTTGCACACTTACTTACTGGATGAGTGGACTAAAATGAAGAAACTGATTTTATTTTGTATAGTGTTGAACAATATTCTGCGTGCCGTACATCTTTTCATCTGATTTTACAGGGAATCCAACCTGGTAGCAAGCATTAACATCATCTATATAGAAATAATTGTTTGCTTATGTAGTCCTAAGAGGTATCAGTATTACACTGAGACCATTTAACAATCAGTTAAAAACTCCTTGTAGGGGCTTTAACAAGACAAAAAAAAAAAAAAAAAAAGGTCTGATATTATTTGTATGCAACTGGTGTTGCTACCTTCCTGACAGGAGTGCTTAAAATCTGTATTTACTGATTCCAGCCTCATCATCTGTATTCCCCTGTTCAAGTCCAGGGAGATTGCTGCAAATATAAAGCAAAACACTTTGCAGTGTCAGTGCAGGTTTCCGTGTGTTTCCTCAAGGGATCTCTCTGGTGTCTCTCATGTGTGCTCCACGGTCACAGACTGCATTAACACTAGCAGGTGTAACCTATAGCGAGCCCTGTTAAGCTCGTCAGCCAGCTGCCTTTATAGTGAATGCTGTCTCAGTGGCACTGGGCTTTAATAGATGATAATCACAGTAGGACGTAGGAGGGCAGGCCAACACGATTTTAATAGCTTCGGATGGATGTGTCTGTTTGTACAGCAGGACAAGAAAAAGAGGCAGCAAAATCAGCACCTACTCACACTGACTCTGGGGTGACCTTCTCCATAGAAACAGGGAAATGTCATCTCAATTAGGCCAATCGTATGCTCTGTTTATGTCAAGGCTGGCCAAAGGGACGCACTAAGGAGTTTTGACAGCTGGATGCTAAGAGCTCAAATTGCTCCATTAGAAACAATTTGATTTGAAATCTAAAAGAATCCTGAGCTGATTCATAGTGTCTGTATTAAATACATTTATGGAATAAATGGACTGCTGCAATATACGCCCCCTCAGCCCTTTTATGACTGAAAGAAGGCAACCAGCCATCTGTTGGATTTATCTAATCACCTTGGGTTTATTTTACACGATTCATGTTTTGAAAATGCAAAATGTTACAGTGTCGTGTTGAATCTATATGCAGAGAGAGCACATGAACTTGTTAAACTTTAAAGTTATTCGATCAAGTACTAGTAAGACATTTGAGGAGATCTGCTTTGTTGCTGCATTCACATGAAATAAGGCAGACATTAAACACAACACCTTCTGATGGCACAGGGGGGGAAAGGACAGAAATACATTTAACACAATACATATTTTGTGTTTATTATATAATGCATTTAATTGATTATTACCTTCCTATCCACTTTTATTATTTGTTTGACAGCTACATAAAATCCGGTTGTAAATAACAAAGATATTAACTTTGAATGACAATGCTATCTACCGTTAATGACAGTGACATTATTCTCTGTTAGCCTCCATTCAATTTTACCATCGCCAACGACTAAACAGCAGTCCCAGATTTACTCTTGTCCGGCAGCTCAGTTACTTTCTCCTTTTTCTTCTTCGTCAACGTCCTCTTCAGTCTCTTCATCTTTACCATGATGTCAATAGAGGCTTCTCCGCCCTGTTACATAGCCCGCTTGCCAAGATCCAGTTCTGCCACAACGTTGGCGCCGTTCTCCACCAGCATTCCCCGACGTCCAAGGCCTGAAAACAACCTCCTCCCAGCGTTCCAAAGCTCCTGTGCTACCAGTGTACCAATGCTACCCAGTCCAGCTAAGAGCTAACTACCAGACATCAGCTACAGTTGGCAGCAGTTTACTTCACTGTCCATCAGGAAACTCTGTAAATCACAGAGAATCGAGGCAGAGCAGCCGGAGGACATCAGAGAGAAAAACAGAAAACATTTTCTCCATAAAATATGATCCAGTTTCAACAAAATCAGTGAAACAGTTTGTGGTGCGTAGCTTAGTGCCATAAGGCATTACACACTTATCCTGACCCGGCCGGCAAAGTAACATAGTGCAAGAACAGACGGTGGGAGCAGAGTGGGTGTGACAGAGGCACCATTCACCATATTACAGGTCAGTGTAGCATCAAAATGAAGCTGTTATTTTAAGAAAAATTACACCATAGAGCTTTAATGAAGTGCCATAACCTCAGTCTGTCACATTTATTTGTGGGAAGATTACAAATAAAGGGACTTATGGTTTATGTTTGAATATGGTTTAAATAAAACACTGCAGCTGAATTAATCTTCACATGTGACACCAACCCTGCTCTGTTAACCCCAAAAGACACTTTCATTTAAATCATTCAGGTGTCTTGTCATTGCATTTCTAATTTTGGTTTTAATCATAGAGCTGATATATCTGCATTGTTAAATCAGAAACCTCATATACCTGTTAAACCGGATCGTTAATCAACTGGTAATCATTCCAATATTCATTTTCTCTCTGGCATGAAAAGCCTCCCGGATACTTAGATAATGCACACATGAGTGCACACATGCACACGCTGACACAGACACGCACAAACACACACTTTCCTTTCCTTTTTTTTTTCCCTCCATCAAACACACAGACACACACTTGTTCAAATCAGAGCTTTGCACCCTCACATGCCTATTAAACAACAGAGAATAGTGACCTTGGTTTCACACGGAATATGAAATAAGCTGGGCCATTATTTCGTTAATGCAGAGTACGTGTAGCCCTTCAAGCACTTTAGTTTCTGCCTTAACATTTAACCATTCTTTATTGCTTGCTGACTAGGCTCAAGACAGCAAGGTCAATTACCAAGGGTTCCCCTCAGAAGCTACTTTACCTAGCTCATCATTTTGCACAAAGTCTTCAAAAGTAACCATAATGACCCTTGTAAACGCCAGACAGTGGGATTAAAGACGATTGCTTTTGTTTTGATACACTACTGTTTTGCGATTTCAGTCCGAGCCGGGGAATAAAATAAGGAGGGAGAGTGCTGTAAAAAGGTTTAAGATCTTACCATATTAAAATATTCAACATGGAGCCTTGAACAGAGGGTCACTACATGAAAAATGTTATAGACCACATTATTTAAGGCTTTGGGAAAAGAATAGCCATCTCCCCCGGGCTACATTTAGAGGAGAATATGAGCTATGCCTGCAATTCGCACCGCACTTTAAGTCACAGAACAGGAGATTGTAAACAGCAAATACCCATGAAATTATTTGTGCAAGGCTCGTCTTAATGACACCAGGTAACACAACACTAATCCACGTCCTCACCCCTTTCCCCTTTCCCTCTTCCCCCCTAACCCCTCTCTACACAAACTCTCTCCAAATCTACCTCATAAATGTGTGCACGTGCATGCAAAATTACACACACGCGCGCGCGCACAAGCTTGGCTCATAAATTTCAAACCTCGCACCACCTTCTGTAATCATACTGGCCATGCATGAAGTGCCCTATACCCCCTACTGACAGGACGTTAATCAAAGGTCACACATGAGAGAAAAAAAAAAATGCACCACTGTAATTGTTACATGCCTAATTTAGTAGAACATTGCATAAGCTTTGGGCTGTTGTGTGCCATTGATTTATGTTATTGCGGCCCTATTGACTTTCATAACAATATTCAGTGAGCTATTCTCCTCTAATGTTTACTACACTGGGTATGCCCATTACATCATATACAATAAATGAAATGTATTGTACCTACATGATAGGAGCTGTTGCTACTTATTGCCTAAGATAAAAATGTTTGTCTCACAGGATGCTGAATTGCCAGAGACCCCCCATGCCACGACAGCTGTAATGTAATGCTTTAAAAGAGGAATGATATTAGAGGAATTTTTCATCTATTGTCCTCTGACAACTACATCTGGCTCCCCCCAAAGGCATTCGCTGCATGAATTTGAAAAGCAGACTCAGCTGACGTTATTTCTCCTCCTCCTCCTAGCAAGACACCGCTGCACACTGGAAACTAATTAACTGGACATTTAGTTCTGTCGGAAGCCTGCAACTAAATGCCCAAAGTTCGGCTTCTCGCAACTCAAAAAGAAATCATTCTTAAGCTGTGGTTAACAAAAATGTCATTTATGAAAGGGAAGGCTTTAATATGAGTTTCTGTTCACATTTAAATTTGTACCATTCACAGCTCGCTACAACTTAATGGACTTTTAAGCAAAGACAGCTTTAGAAAAGAGCGACGTACATTCCTTGAATTTTTTATTTTTTATTTTCAGACTTGATCTTGAAGTGAACCAAATAAAACATGTCTGTTTTTGCTTTGATGGAAGCTTTTTATTATTTTGTTGATCTTTATTTGATGTTAACATGGTTTGAAATGAATGCAGGGCTAATGCCACTGATAAAAGATTGAGGTGAGGATGAATGATGTCCAATATTGACTAAGATGCAACTTCTGGAATAAAAATGTGGTCTTATTGATTTACTATTTAAGTTTCCCATCGAGCTTAATGCTCCCTACCTTGACACTAAAAGGGTGAGGACTTGGAAAATAGATGGAATCCACCCAGGCTGAGTTCTGCCTGGTGGAAGCACTATTGAGTCCAACATCTCAAACACAAATAGCTGCTTTGACACTGCTAAACATAACCCTCTCTTGTTCAACATTATATTGACAAACATCACTGGAGTCGGGCTTATTGGCTGTGGCTTCCCCGGCTGCTGTTCTGAGTGTGTTTGATGAGGCCATCGTGTTAGCTCAGCCTCTCAGAAATCATCGGGTGCCACCGTGCCTCACATGGTATGAAAGCACTTCTCTGTCCTGCCCTCTGTTGTCACTCTACCGTATCTCCTGTCACTGTACCATGCATTGCATTTGTATGACAAACAAAAAAAAAAAAAAAGCTTCACACGACTTGTGAAAGTAGGCAGACGGCAGATCGGCAAGAACTAGCCTCAGCCCTGGTAATTTGCCTCAGGCTCCGTGTGGTTTCAATCATTGTCAATCATTTAGTTTAATGCACTTCGGAAGACTGGGGAGGACCGGTGTCACCGCTCTGAGCTGCACAGCCTCCTACCTCTGCTCTGCACAGGAAGGCGAAAACAACAAACATGCACTCTAAATCACAGGCTCCTCTGAATATAATTACTATTCTCTGGGTAATTCCCCAAACCCTTTTGTTCCTCAGTCTTTGCTCTCTTTAGATGTGCTCATTTGAATAGGAAGCAAAAAATCATGTCCCTTTAATATATGATGTGTTTTCTTCCTTGGACATTATTATGGAACCCTTATAGAATGGTTGTAGGAATAAAAACGTCACTGAACATAAAGCTCCAACATACCGTAGGGCTGCAGACACTGACTATGCTAATGAATGCTCCGTGCAGCCTCATTATGAGCCATGGAGAGGGGTCGTTTTTCTTGGCTATTTTCCTGATGAAGTATTGCTGGAGGTGGGGAAGTGGGTTGAGGTCTGTGGTGTGCCTCTTCAGAGGATTGTAAAGGGGAAAAAAAAAAGCTTGAGAAAATGAAGAGAGAAGCTATGGTTAGTTCACAGGATTTATATATATTAAAGGTCTCAGTGTGTGTCTCCTGTGGGGTATTTGTGTTCACTATTTTGGTCTGTGAGTTGGTGACAAATGAACAGCAAATCAGTTCAAGATTAAAAATCTGTGGGCATTTTATGGACATAATTATGGGTTGAGTTTCCCTGCCACTCCGGGGACCTTGTGTGGTTTGAACATAATTCCCATTCAGTACAGAAGGATAAAAAAAAAAACATCCTGTTTTTCTTTTCTTTTTTTCTCCAATGTGATCCACGTGGTCTACAAATTAGATGAGTGAGTGTACCATCTATAATTTATGCACAAGTTATCCATATTTTTACGTAATAAGCTCAGGATCCTGAGACAAACACTGAGCATGCCAATTAAAACACTCACTCCCAATCTTCTTCCTTTCTCCTTTTTCTTTTTTCCACAACCTCTTCTTCTCTCCTGATTATTTCTGATGCTGCAATCTCCTCGTCCTACCACCCCCCCACCCATTCCCTGTCAGCATCACAACCTCATAATTAGCCGGCATTAATTAGATGCACTGGCATAATTGTTAATCATTGGTTACGCTGGAAACATCTTGGAGAATGAACAGAATGCCAAGTAAGGCAGTAGGAAAACAACCGCTCGGTAGCACACAGAGAGAGAAAGAGATACACGGACTAGATTGTGTGTAGATGTGGAAGTGTGAGAGAAAATGCAATACAATGCAAACAATTCCCCAAGACCTCCGCTTTGCTACCTTGCCCAAGGATACAGCACATGCAGCACTGAGATCAGGCTGGTAGGTAATCCATTAATGACTCAGAGTCCTCTCTTATCAGCTGATATTATTATCCAGAGGACGGTTTGTGAAAATTAAAAACAAACCCTGAAACACCAGCCTGACTTTGGAACGTGGAGCATGAATTACAAACACACTTAACGGCCACTACGATGGATGGCATGAAATGGAAAGTTGTGGTGATAGTTTGCTTATGGAGTCCCTTCGGCTTCAGTGTTCGGCTGACACTGACTGCACCGCTGCCTGTCCATCTCCGATTACTGTCTAATCGAATTCAGCCTCATGTCTGGCTGCTCCCGCGGGTCTGCTCTGGCGGTCGACTCCTGTGATAAAACATAAAAACAAGACACCGCCATTTCATTGTGGTACGAATCAAAGGCGACATCAAAGACCGCATCTCCCTTTAGCTATCACTCTCCCTACCTAGCTTGCTTCTGTTGCTTCTGTTTATTAAACTGTTTGCATTCTATCCCTGTCCATCTCTGCCCTGCCTCTTTTTCGCTCCATCTCATCGGCACGTTGATGATGGTAGTGGGCTGAGCGTCAGTCGTGTCATCAGGAGTCAGGCAGCATCCTGCAGAGGTTACATGGCTCATTCTTTATTCTCCATGTCAACTGCCCGTAAATGTTTATAGCTTTGTGGTAAGACCTCGGCTATTCAAATTATCTTGTCACAATGCATCCCTGAGCAGGAATAAAGCCCTCCTTTATGGGAAACTGTAAACAGTCGCTGTGTGCTTCATGGGGAACAATACCCATTTATAAGAGTCCAGCAGAGGCCATGTCCAAAGGGGACAGTAAACTTTTCTCTCTGTGTTTTTTTTTTTTTTTGTTCCTTGGGCTTTCCGGTTTCTTCTCCCTGTATTTCTGCAAGCCTCTGTTTTTTCTTGCCTTTCTCACCCCTCCTTTCCCAGGGCTCGGCTGAGATCAGGCCGCGTTTTAATGAGAGCTGCAGCCTCAGTCTGAGCCCTCCTCTCTATGCAGCTCCATGAGCCTCGTAATCCGCCATCGATCCTTCCATGAGTTGTTGCTGTCAGCTTTCTGAAATAACAGAAAGAAAACAAAGCAGCATTGCAATTAGCCCAGGTTATAATTGGATATTATTACAGTGTCGGCGCAGGACTTGCTGGAGCATGACGCATGTCACCGCTCCTCACAGCAAAGCCCCTCCGAGAGGTCGGGAGTGACACGGTGCCCTTCTTGCCAACCCACATCCTGCCCTTCTTGCCAGCCCATATCCACAAGAAGAGAGCTCTCACTGCCACAGCTCACAACACAGAGCCAAGTAAGCACTCCATTTGAATGTGACTATAATCCTAATTACATATGGACATCCATTTGGTAAGAGCTCTCCTGGTTGCTATATATAAAAACGTATATCTACAGAATTGGACTTTGCACTGCAAAATGTCCGCTGACTTGTGTGAAACGCTCAAGGACAGGTAAGGGAGATAACCTTTCAGCAGGAGCAGCAGTGTTACAATATGCCTTTCAAAGCTTTTGTTCCGTCGGTCTGTCTCACCTTTGCGTAATTCACTGGACAACTTTTGATTCTTTGCTCTGTCTTCATGGTGCTGAGGCTGTACAATGGAAAGAATTTGAATAACAAAGAGAATCGTTTAAGGACTGAACCACACACTCATTTCCTCTGGATAATAGCCACACAGCCTGATACGGTAACTTTCATTTATTTATTATTCATTCTTTTATTATACTTTAAATATTCCTAAAAGTAGGTTTTCAGAACTACACACATTTGTATGTAAACAGATGTTAGACTACTATCTGAACACTTAACAGGATATTGTTTATCATGGAAAATGACTCATTAAAAGAAGCCCCCCTTTGGGACAAATGTGACAATTTAAATGAATTGTTTCAGCAATAAATGAGATGTCTTTTTGCTCATTTCGAAACAGAACTGAGTTTTTACTTTTCTTCGCTTTATCTATTCCATTTCTGATTCCAAGAAAAATAATCTTCAGAATATTTGAATTACTGGGCAAAGGCAAAAAAAAAACTAATTCAAGACTTCCAGGACTCAACGCCAATGAAAATAAGTAACATTTGGTACAAAAACTCACAAGTGTTATGGAGGCTTAAATGAGTCTTCACACTCCTCCTCCCTGAAGTGTATTCAGAGAACTGAATTACACCCCTCTGGAGAGAGACAGAGGAGAGAGAAGAGAGTGGGAAAAAAAAAAGGGAGACAGAGAGACGGGGAAAAAACTGAGACGGAGAGGAAAATTGAGTTTGCTTTGTCTTGCTAGCAAACTAGCAGGCTAGCAATTTGGAAGTACAGTTTGGCGCTGCGAAGAGCAAACATTAGGACTATCAACTTTGACAGAGCAAGGCTGGCACCCAAGGCAGGAGTTACAGTACTGTATGTTGCCATGGCAACAACTAAACCAACTGATGATGCGAGGTAGCCTGATTGCCACGTACACGGTCACCAAGACCTGGCTGTCAAGTTGCTTGGGGAAAAGCACTCAGAGCACTTACAGGCCTGTTCTTTTTTTCCTTGGTTTACTGTACCCTTATCCGTCCAACTGCCAAACTCGGCTTCATGAAGGACAGACGAGCGCGCTGTACTTTTATGCCCCGTCTGAAGCGACCTGTGTAAATCTGTGTGGGCTGTTTGAAGCGGCTCTGATTTGTAGCATTCCAGTCTTGCATGCCTTTGATGTCAGAGAAAGCAAAAGCAAGTACACTAGAGCCGTACCATTAAAAATTGTTTTCTACACTTTTATGCGCTGATTAGCTATTCTGTGTGAAAACGCCTTTCTGTTTGCCTGTCGGTAGCTACAGAGCTGCAGACCATGAAGGTGTTTAATAAAAAAAGAGCAGAGCAACTGATGATCTTTGCCTCTGCCATCCCAGGGGAGGAAGACGATGGGCAGTCGCCACCTGCCACTGGGAGCACTGCACTTTACTGGTGCCATGAAAAGACAGAGGCAGCTCTCCACAGGCCAATCAAACTATACCAACAGCTGGCTGGCTGCCCTCCTCAGCCTTGCTCACTCTCCATCTCCCTCTCTGTGTCTCTCTGCCTCAATCTGTTCGCCTCTCTGTGCATCTTTCACTCAAACGCACGATCCCCGTTCATAGACTCGGTCCTTGCGCGTCATCCTGCGGCACGATGGCACTACGGAGAGAGTCTCCATCCCCTCACTCCCTCCCTGGCGACAAATATTTACCGCACTGCCCTGATTTATTCTGGGTTAATTAGTGGAAGTTAAATAGCTATCACAGGCATGATTCCATAAACAGACATGTGCATGTGCATACGCACACACACAATCGCCCTGACAACTGGTTGTCTCACATAAACTCAAAGCCAGCTCCTGACCTGCCCTCTAGCCCCAAAGGCATAATGTGGTTTATTATAGACATGTGAAGACTTAATTAGATGTGTATAATGCATGCTGTCCAGGGACTGCTTGCTGTACTGCTGTATAAAACCAAGCCGTGTATAAAACTTGCTGTGTTAACAGCCTGCATTAGTAAATCTCTTTGTGTGTTATGTTAGCGATGAGAGGCAGCTTGGCGGTAAAGCACTGCTTGCTCCTCATTATGACAGATATATGTTGCTTTGCTAGCCAGGAGGGGAAGAGCAGGGGGAGCGGAAGATTTCGTGCACACACACACATACACACACACACAGCTGAGCTCTTTTGAATAATTGGCTCACTGTAAGGTAAGGAAAACGGAACGGTGTGAAAAGTTATAAGTAATGAGCACCATCATTAAACAAATACAACCTGACACACCTTTTGGCTTCCCATTTGACAACTCCAGTAGTGACAGCTGGCGCATCTGAATATGTGTGAAAACTTCTCCCTTCAAACTCAGCTCGCAACGAACTTCCAAGGCTACGGAGACTTTCTACATCTCATGGCAGAATCATTCAGCTAGGCTCAGTGCCCTGCCCTGGAGAAAGCCATAAAGATTAGCAGTTAGATTGCAATCTTTACTACAAACAGTCTTTCCAAGAGTGGGAGGGTGAAAGAGCAGGCCAAAGCTGTGCCGATGAGGGAGATTAGCCCGGGCTGAAACAAGAGGGACAAAACAAATCCAGTCAAAGGAAGAGGCCAGTCACAAGAAGAGAAGAGGTGAGAGACGGTATAAAGATTGGTGGGATGCTGCTGACTCGAGGAAATATTTATGACTCACAGTGGGCATAAAACTTGAGTGAGTGCTTTGGTGAACCAAACAGAAACAAAAAGAGGAGGGATCGATAAATCTATACAGGTTCACAGTGACGGCAGATACTCTGACTTTTGTCACATGCGTTATTGGCCTGTTGGACAGGACGGTGACCTTGGGTGACACCGCTGACCCTGTGTTCGTCTCTGTCTTCAGAAATGTGCAGAAACCACACATAGTTTAGGAGGACTATGATAGAGAGCAATGACTTATAAAAGAAAAATGAACTAATCTTTTTTAAAGGATACAGGAGGTGCTATTTCATATGTTTTATAGAACGTCATCAAATCCCATGAAAAGACTAAAACAAACACTAGTCTGTCTCTCAACACATTAAGAATCCCCCATGGTGTCCGTGACAGACCATTTGTTTCTACCAAAGAGGTATAAAAACAGGTCACAAATGTCTAGTTTCATGTTTTAAAAAGCCTCAGTAATTTCCTAAAACAGCTGGGCACTGTAAGTGTTTAGCACGTGTTATTAAAACATGAGTAAATAGTGCATTTCTTGGGGACTATATTCAGCTGTGGAATAATACGCAAAAATCTGCGGGGGAATATTTGCAGCACCAGGACAGTGGATGTGGTTTGACTCAGAATAAACTACAGTGCCCTTGTTCATCGTAAGGAAGCAACATGTCTTCCGCTGCAACAGTGTGGCTCACTGGTGTGTTTTTAATAGGATTTGGAGAGCAGTGGAGGCTCAGGAAAAGGCAATATCACAACAGCTGCAAAAATATTGTCGGCTTTGCATCATATCACCAGACTTATCCTTTAATATTCATAGATATCTTCTCATCAGTCATGTCTGTCACTATAAGATACAACAATTAAAATTATGTTCATAAAGTGCCCTTGAAATGTGTACAGTAGTTGCACATCCTATGCATATTCTGTCAATAGGCGTGATAGTTTATATCCATCTTAATATCATCTAATATTTATGGTAGCTTTGTATAGTGATTGTCTAACACCGTATGCTGTCCTTAAATGTTCTTTTTGCGATCACATCATCTTTTTGTCCTTCTCATCAGTGTTCCTTCTCTTCTCATTCAGTTGCTGTACAATCAGTTGTTGCGAGAAAGCCACTGGTGTCCTTGTAAAGTTTTAATTGAAAATGTTCATATTGTTTCTAAGGGAACTAGAAGGATCTTTTAAACCGCCTGACAACCTTAGTATTTTCACTGGCAGATTTTCTTTTTGAGTGATTTCTTTTTTTCTTCTAATCAAAAATTTCTGCATATCTAAGTTTTAGACGTGCTACGTTTCTAATTGGTTGATGAAAATCCGTTTTAAAGGCAACAAAACTCGCTAATCTAAAACACAAAGCACAGTCCTTGTGTTTCGATTGAAACATATTTTACCTTGAGTAGCCACAAAACTCATTTTTGTGGAAAATCCAAACACTGCTCACTAAACAAACAACTTAATTTAGGTCAAACTAAACAGTCGTGAAGTTAGAGCAAATACAACTAATCTCAGTGGACTAAGTGTCTCACAACAAAAAGCTTACATTTAATTTTCCATCATTTTGTATTTTAATTTCAGACACTGAACATCCAATCCAAACATGCCCGGCTGTATGTTCCACTCTTGGATGTGTTTACAGTTTCTGTCCTCACAACAATGGTGGCTAAATGAGACAAACATGAACCCTGCGAGCACAAACAGTCAAACTGTGATCATTACTTTCCCAGGTGTGTGTCCATGATTAAAACTAGCTGTCTGTGTGTGTGTGTATGTGTGTGCCATGTTTGTTTGAGTGGATGTGACTCACGGCTGGTTTTGTGTGTGAGCATGCGAAAGCGAGAGCTGCACCCTTTCATTTTCCTGTAAATACAGCCTGAGCCAGAGCCATTATTTAGTCGTGGGATAAAACAGTGAGAGCAGCTGGTGAATTTAGGGATTTACTGAACACGAGAGCGAGCTGACAGAAAGTTACTGTCAACGTTTTAATATATGATCATAAGAACACCGGTGGAAACGACTAATGCATCTGTATAGTGTTGTCAGCTATGATTTTGTATTCTGATCATTTAAACACATAAAAATGTCATCATATGTTTGTAATGGTAAATCCTCATTTGCAGGAAATTCTCCAAAACTACTGGGCTGAAAACATTGGTTGCTCATCTACAGGATGCATTATGACCTTGAACCTTTGTGACTGGTCTGTTAAGAGTCATACATGGTGCCCGGTCTCATTACCTGCCTCATACATACCAAATGGATACCCGGTCATGAGTCATCTCCTTCAGTTTTGGACCCAAATCTGCAAATTTCAGCCCCCTTCACTTCATAGTCCAATTGTTTTATCCCCTCTTGATGGTTCTTTCCAAATCTGACATAATAAGAGCACAAAATGTTGTTCAAACCTTTTTTTATTAGCAATTGTTTTACATCCCAACTATCAGATATATTTGGTGTATATTGATACCGGGACCATTTTTTTAAAAAGATTTTTAAGAAGAAATCATTTTTCTTCTGCATTGCTTCACACCTCAGTTCCCAAAGAAACCCCCACATAACCCTACTGACAACTCTCTATATTTAAACCCCGCTCTAAAAAGATTCTCAGTGCTTTTTTCTGTAGTATTTTATCTCAAACATAGTTGCTCTTCCATGTCATCTAATAAAACGGCATGAGAACCGAACCTAGATTTTAATTTCTGATGCCGAATGCACTCAAAATGTCACAATTTATTTTTTTTACTGTTTTATTTCACTGTGAGTTGAATATCTTTATGCTTTGGACTTTTGTTTTGGAGAAGAAAAAAAAAAGAAAACGTTATCAAATTTGGCTTATGAAGAGTTGTGGGAAGCATTTTTCAGTATTTTCAAGCATTTTTAGACGAAATGATTAACTGGTTAAAGGACCTATGTGTAGGATTTAGTGGCATCATCCTCTCTTTGCTCGTGTGAAGGAGACACTGCAGTGGCTGTGAAACACGTGATAAATGTGACAGGCCCTATCTACAGTACAGCCAGTGTTTAGTTTGTCAGTATTGTCACGGTACCAGAATTTTAAATTTCAATACTAGATACAATACTAGGATTAATAAACAATAATCTAACAATACTCCATAGCTCCTTTAAAACCATAGTGTCTTTAAATTTTACAAGCTACTTTTATCTGCTCACCTTGATTTCCCTTCTCTTTTCCACACATACACACACACACGCATACACACACACACCGACTTGCCCAACCTCTCTCTCTCTCTCTAACAGGAACAACAGTATTTTTATAAAGTGTCCCAAAAAACACGTCACATTTAGCATTTTTTCACCCTCGATTCTGTTTTCACAGCAGCAGGTGTGTGTGTGTGTGTGTGTGTGTGGAGGAGGCTAGTTGTTAATGACTGAGCTGATCGAAACTAATGTGTTACCAAACGTGTTCACTGTTGCTTTACCTGCTCCGTGCTTGTAAAATGAACAATGTGCTTGCATCTTCAACATAATACAAGATAACCTGTGTGTCACTGTGTGATCAGTAGGCCACACGGGATGAGGAGGAGCAAGGAGGAGATTGTCCACTAGTTAATCGATCGCCGCGGATGGCGTTTTTCAAATTTATCAATCTGTATTTTGAATGTTGGTACATTAGGTACTATTCAGTATGTAAATAATCGACTTTTGACAAACATAGTAGAAACACGGCGCTTCAACATGGTGGTCTTCATGGACGTGGACTCATGGCATCTGTAGGTATAAAAGGCTCATTGTAATTTTATTTTCAGGTGAATATACACACTAAAAAAAACCCCAATATATTCCATTCCTTTCATATTCTATAAATAGCAACCCAAATCTTGGACATGTAGAATATTTATATTTATATTCATTCACAGAGAATGAGAATGAGACGGTGCCCTTACTTACTCCTCCTCATGTCCTGATCTTGTCTCTTCTACAAATTTTTTCTTTCAAAAGATTTTTTTTTTACAGTGTTAAAAAGAGTTTAACAATTTGACTGAATACTCATTGTAGGACTGTTCTTGGCCAAAGCAAAGCAAGGCATGTTAATTTTCACCTCTTCACTGGCTGGTCTAGGTGTATTGTTTAAACAGAGAGACCTCGCGCCTTCGTCTCATTCCCATTGGGTTCGACATTATGCTATTGAATGCAATTGTACTTTCAGGTCAGTTTCTGTTTTGATGAATACATAAGCACTGTCTGGACTCGGCTTCTTAAATAATGTTTTTGGGTTTTTTTTACAATTCTGTTACCAGGAGACAGACACCACACAATAGCAGTGGCATGGAGCTCTTGTTATACCCAGAAAACAAGGTCACACATAGAGACGTGTAGAGCTCTCCTTAGATATCTGGTCTAAATGAAAGAATGGTATTCAGCATATCAGTATTGAGACAACCCAAGGTTTTATAATCTTCCTGACTAGACAGTCTGAACATCATGGGCCAGGGTCAGTTAATGATGGCAATGCAGAAACACATACTATATCCAACTGTGGTAGAAAAATTGCTTCTGCATGTGAAATGTGTTCTTTTTTTTTTTTCTTTGAGAAGCATATCCTTGTCGTCTAGTAACTATGATGCCAGTTAGATTATAATTTTCTTTCGGTTCGTCTATTTTCTTTATATTCTTCTTTTATCTTTCGTTCTATTGCTATTACACCTTTCACGTGTGCAGCCTGCTTAATTCGTCATCACGTGTCAGTATGTGTTTACATGTGTGGGTAGTTAAACACCTGTGTGAAACAGATTCCAGGGTTTGGAATTAACACGAAAACTATGTTAAAATATTAAATATGAATTTGCAATGTATGTAATTTGTTTCCTGTGTTCAGTTTGTGCTGTATTAAAATCAAGCTGAGAGAGATGTCGTTCAAGGTCTTGCTGCTGCATTGTTTCTGTTCATGTAAAGATGTCATAGATATTGGCAAACAACCAGTACCTTCAGTATTTAATCTCATTAAATATGTTTTCATGGAGGCGAGGTTGACTTTTTAAATCCCTCATATCACTGTTTCTCACTTTAATTGGAAAAGGAAGTCATCCTCATATCTGTTTTCAGTGAACCAGACTGTCATTGTCTGTTTTGGTTTCTCTGCAGTGCCGTGATGGCTGTCTCTGAGGAGCACTGAATGGGCCGTTGATTAGATTAATAAGGCAACAGATTGAATGTGGTGATGTGTTTGGTTTACAGGTCATTCCCAGAGCCCCTCTCCCTCTGTGGTCGCTATACGGGACCAGGCAGTATAAAGCCATTTGTTGCCCGCCGAAGATCCTGATAGTTCCCCTGAGAGCCGGTGTGGTTGGCTTACAGCTCCACCAGGCAGGCGGTCATGTTGCAATGAGATTGCAATGTGCATGTTACAGCATCTTATTAGCTCTGCACTAAACACACAAAACCTTGTGGGAAAATCCTGAATTTACTGCTACACCTACTGAGCATTGCTGCTTTCCTTTGATATTTCACCAGAAGAATTGAAGTGCAAAAACTTTTAACATGGATTTCTAATATCCTGGTGTTGATATTGCCTCGCCGTTATCGAGGTCCACTGAGGCTGTGCAAAACATTATTCTATGAGATAATGGAATAATGTCTCACAGTAGCCTCCGTTCCTCATTTCTTTTCCTGTATAATCACTGATATGACATGATATAATGTGACAAATGAAAAATATCACATTTCAACCCAACCAACGCCTCGCATTTATCATCGTTTCAGGAAATGCCCATAGGGTGAAGTCACAGTGCTTACCTGAGACTGTAGCCTATTGATCTCAGCTGGCAACACTAACTGTGTTCTATTCATCCTGTTCTGGCTCATGCCTCGCACAAACAGAGCCGTCAATCACTGCCTCGGAGTAGCATTGGCACCACCCTTGACATTAAGCTAACAATATCATTTGTCTCTTAGGTCACTTTTCCACAGAATTACAGAGGCATTCGCAGGGGAATCCTCTTTTCATTTAGCCTCTAAAGATGCAGAATTAAATTTAAAGTTTAATTAAGTTGTAATGAAACTTGAAGTGGAAGCTGTATAACTCTCCTGAAGCTCTGGTTTTGTTCACAACAGCCAGTTAAGATTCAACCATCTGCGACCATTAAAGCACGCTGCTGTTATGTAACACATTGCAATTCTGTGTACCGTGTAAACATGGCTGCCTGGTGGTATGTAGCTGAATGCAATCAATGAATATGTATTGATGCATGCTGGGTTAAGTATCTGGCTCAAGGTCAGAGCAACAATGACACTATGTCAGGAATCCTGATCAGCGCTTCTCTCTACCCGAGCAATATCTGGAAATAATATTGACACCTTAAACAACTGATGAATTCATTGGGAGCTCAAAAAAAAATCCATCTCAAATGATTTCCCCATCAGTAAAAAACAGAATGTGGGCATTAATAATTCATCTAGATTCAGAGAGAATTGATCGGCGGAGATGGCAGCGTCTTGACGGTCGAGATTGGGGAGTTGGAGAATTGCTCCTGCACGTACACAGTGTAGACGCTTGTGTACCACTTTAACATATAGAGCTATACATACAGTATAAATGCACATAAGGTATGAGATACAAATATGCACCAAAAGCCTGAATATTTTTTTTCACCGCTGATAAAACACCTCAGTTCTGAAATGTGTGGGTTACACAAATAAGTGGAAGAACACAAGATTTGTACGTCTTTCTTCGAGCTTTTAAAGGCTAAACAACCACACTTAATGTCATAATAAATTGGATCATTAAATAATGTTGATGCTTTTTGAATTCCGATTCACGGGTTCGGGTTGGCGCTCACATTTCCATCCAGAATGTATTCAGCAATGCCCCATTTCTGCACTAGTTAAGTGGCGCCTCACTGTCTTGGTATCCATTGGCTTTTGCTTTGAATTGAGTTTATCCAATTATCTCGCAGGTGTGACATCACTGAAGCTGAAGAAAGCCTAGGAGGCAGAGAAAGTGCTGCCGGTTGAATGAGAGATAAGCAAATGAAAAAGATGCAAATGGGGAAAAAGTTATTTTGAAAAATTTTTTTGAATGTCTAAGCTAATTGGTCGCTAGAGAGAATATGCTGATGCAGTGGTTTTGCAGCCTGCTTCAAAGCCACCCACTCTACAACTCGCACAAAAGCTCTGGGGCGAGCATGTGCACGCACAAAACACACAAACACGCACACGCAAATGCATCTGCAGCTCCAGTCACACCCTACCACGCTTACTTAATAATACTCTGTTCTGCCTGAGTTCACCATGAGACACGCGGAGACGTCATTGTGTTCTCATCTTCCGTATCATTTCTCTTGCCGGCCGTCTTTTGTTCGGTATGTGTTAAAAGCTGACATTAGCGCACCGGAGTGTCCTGCTTTTGTCCTTTTCATGAAACATTTCAATCTCTCACCTGCCATTAGCCAACATGGGCTGTCTGCCTGAGTCACACTTTACAGAGGGGAGATGTAGAACTGTTCTCTCCACACCCCATTAGAGACTAGGAAAGAGCCCCAATAAGCCTGGGAGTCGGTGCAGAACATTATGCGCACTCTTACTCTCTCACACACAGGTGCAACACACACACACACACACACACACACACACAGTGTATATACACGCATCCAATAAATAGTTAGTCACAGAGCAGACGTGCTGTTCCTTCAAAAATAGACACCTTACAGTTGATAAAGATGCAATAAAATAAACCAAAACAAAATGAGCAGAGTTATAATGAGCTGCAGAGGGAGTGGAGGACACCTGTTTGTTTATACAATCTTTCACAAACACCGTGCGGTTAATCACCTGAGGTGCTGCTGGGGTGACGATTATCTACATCACAATGAAGGGGTCGGCCCGCATTAAACACAGAGGACAGATGCCGCTCCATTTTGCTTTGGCTTTTCAGTTTTAATGCCTTCTTTCTTTTTTTTCCCCCCCATCGAGACACAGATGCAGATGTTCTGTATTGTGTATTGTGCACCTGCAGTTCCAGCCCAGCTCCTGCTTTGCCAGCCATCAGAAAACCAGCCAGACAGTGTGTACTCAGTATGAGCCCAGTACAAAAAAAAAAAAACAAACTCCCCCATCAAAGATGGGAAAGAAAGACATCAAAAACTATTTCAATCTCGCCTCAATTTTCTTTCAATAGTTGTCTGTAAAGTACATCGCTTTGTCAAGAATAAAGAGAATGCTATTACATATTTCTTTTTTACTAGCTCTGTTGCCTCTGATGGCCTTTCAACAGCTGTGGTTACCACTTTATTTGCTGCCTCCATAAAGGTGACTTATAAGCTGTTATCACAAAGCCGGAAAGAAACGTCAATACAAGATTAAAAGGTGTGAGCAGAGAAGGGACAGACTTCATTAAAGTTGATGTAGAGCTACAAACACCTATTGATATGTGTGAGACAACTGGGGTAGTTGAGAGGTTCAATTGAGTTTTGGCCCCTCATTGACACCTATTGACTCTCATTGATTTGTCAGATGTGGCAGGCTGATAGGGAAATCTTATTCAGTTCACCATTCATTTTCTGACAATTCTTCTAAAAAAAAGACAGCGAGGAATACTACTGAGAAGACGTACTTATCCTGTCACTGCTGAGACACACAAAGACCTGCTTTGTCGAGTAACTACAGTATGCTTGGCGCAACAAGTCCTCGGACACAATAAAATAACTTCTGTGCCGTTCAAAACTAACAATTTATATTTTCAGATGCAAGCTTTTGGACATATTTTGTGCCAGGAACCAATGGCAGACTTCTGAAACTTCTTTGAGTTGAACGTGAAATAAAGAACACATAAACTTAACCCTTTATCGGGCGAGGAACCATATGCTGTATGCGTAACTTCCGCAGGCTTTAAAAATGGTTCCCTCACGTCTCTCAGTGAAGGAGCAAAATCACGTGACTTCTCCAGTCAATCAGCGAAGGTCAGGCTACATCACAGGTAGCTTCCTCTACTGTAGTAGCAGTATCATAAATTCTGTAAAACATATGTCGGATTGTTAATTTGGAAATAAATATTCCTTCAACTCTATATGTGTAGTTTTACCTAAAACTGAAACTTTTTTTAAAAGTCAAAAAAGAAAAAAATGTCTTCTTATATCCACCAACAACACTCCTGGGTTAAAATTTTAAATTTCCAAGTATTTCAATGAGTGCCCTAAAAAGGGTAATAAAACACACAAAGTAAGTGACAACACCTGGAGCACGTCATCATCCAACACAATTATCAATGGTGAGAAAATCAACATCTAAGCTTTACTAAGCTTTGTCAAAGATTGGATTTTTGCACAGTGATGCAGATTGATTTAGAAAGTTTTCAGTGAATTACCCCAAGAATCCTAACAAACCTTCACCACAAATATAAAAACAAACAAAAAAAAACTTATGTCCGATGTGATTTAACATAACTAAAGCAAGTTTCAAGAGCCTGCCAACAGATTTCCATCAAATAACTGGAAAACAATAGATGGCTGGAGCAGAACAAAAAGTCAATTCAAACTATTAAAACAAATAAAACAACAGCTTAGTTTGCCATATGGTTAGCTCGAATGTGAAGTTTTATTTGATCTGTAGTCGCTGAAATATGTGAAACCACTGTATTTTTCTTACTGTCAACACATGACATGAAAAACAATGATGAGTTTAAACACACTAACGAGTATTGTCACAGAGGTCTTATGTTTATGACAGTATATGACACTGTAATTTATTACAGATACACCAACCTGCTGCCATAAATACTCCATAAAGCAGCAACATTTCACTCTTATTTAAGTAAAATTAACAAAAAAAATTACAGCGCCCACTTTCTTTTGTTGTTGTTGTTTGTTTTGTTTTTCAAATCCATTCTGGTTTTTTCAAATTATTTTAGTTAAATTATGAGTTTGTTTGTTTTTTTTCTGAGGAGTGACTAGGTGTTCCACAAACAGGCTTGGGTTGTTGTAAAGTACCGACTCGATGACTAACACATTGTTGTTTTTTTTTTTTTTTTCATGAGATTTGTTGACAGTAACAAAAATAAATGAGAATACTTATGTTTCAGGTTCACGTTTGGCAAAGTAAAACTACTCTGATAAGGTTAGGGTGACATTTTCTTCATGATTAAAAGAAACCATTGTTGACTTTAATTATGGAACAAGATGTGAACAGACTCAAGTGTTTAAATACTTTGAACTCCCCCAAAAAAACAAAAAAAAAGCTGCCCCGACCTCCTCCTGGAAAGGATTTGCAGTTTTAAAACAATACTACACGACTGCTGCCTCTGCTATTGAGAGAGAACAATCATTATTCAGGCGTTTGAACAAGCAATTCTGTTGTTTTTCTGGTGAGGACAGTTTCCATAAAAACAAAAAAACAGAAGAAAAAAAAAATTTCAATGGGTCATAACATGCAACAAAAATCTATCACAGAAAAACTGTGCTGCTGCCGCTGCTGCAGCCTCTGTGGCTGATTACTCACTTAATGCAGTTTCATACCATATCATGCTGCTCTGGTCTAGTTTGGCCCTCAGCTCCTGACAACAGAGCAAAGGCTGTAGCAGGTGAAAGAGTTCATTAGAGAAGCAAGCTGGGGTTCACAACAAGCAGCCTCTTCACATGGAATAGCAGAGCTTAGCCTTCAGCTGTGACCTCTCCCATCCAACATGCAGAGATAATACAGCAGCACAGAAACTCAAGGCAAACAGCGCTCACACAGATGCGCACACTTTTAGTCGAAGCAAGTTTAAACAAGTAGCACATAACAAACAACCTTGCCTCGCAACATACTGCCCCCAAACTTACTTCTACCCACAACTCTCTGTGCCGTTCAAATATTTTATTTTATTTATGAATATTTACAAAGGTCAAAGCTTCAGAAGTTTGAAAGTTGTTGAAAGAAATATGAAGAGCTAAGGTCAAGGTTAGGAGTGTAATGAAGGCAGAAAACAGAATCTCTGGACACATATTTTACTCTCTGTGCATGCTGATGATTTTTGCCCTCCACCAACCCTTCAAACGGAGCAGTACATGTACTCTGTCTCCTTCATATGGGCACGGAAAACAAATGTCTACCTGTGTAACAGGTGTAGAGCATAAGCCGGCCACACTATCATACCCCAAATCTCAGGGTATGAAGAATTTAACCTAGAAACTGAATGTGCACAGATATATGGCATTCTATTAAAAATTAACCCAAATTGATATGTATCCTGATATAACCTAGAAACTGCCTCTCGGCTGCCATCTGCTCTGCACTGGGATAACTTACATCATTTATGCATTGTTTGCTATTTTGCCAATAGAATGAATTGCTTCAAATATAAACATTATTCTTTAATCTCGTAATTGGGCTCTCTCAAATTGGATTTCATTCTATATGCAGTGAGGTTGTGAGAAGCCAGATTAAATCTTTTAACACCACCAGATGTTCTTGGTAGGTTGCATCACATGTGCGCACATTATTGATGTTTTCTTCCTATCCGTTCTGATGCCAACTTCTCTCATCTAATTCTCTAATACAGAAGAATATATGTTTTTAAAAAAGAAATAAAATGAATGACAGCATCGTTCACAAACCTTTAAACAAACTCTGCAATTAGTTCTCCTCCGTGGGGGGGCGTGTATCACCTCTAAAAGTTTAGGGTTCACTTGTTATTTGTACAGTGATTTTTCTAGTTCTGACAGCATCTTCGGTTTGATCTTTTAAAAAAAAAAACAACCACAAATCAACAAACCCTTAAGATGCTCTTTTCCAAGCTGATGGTCAATTTGTAATTCCAAATGCATCGCTTTCGGTTTTGTGTACTTTAGCGCGAAGCAAGGGTTTGCTTCGCCCTGGGAATGACATGCTAAAAATGTTTGCATTCATGTTGACTCTTAGGATGAGCATCTATTGAATGAAACATTTTAGCATTCCTTTCAGATTATTCGTCTTGCCACGAATAACACAGCCTGTTTTAACTAGTTATGGTGAAAGCCTTGGGTGTCTGACTCACTCAAGCCTCCATCCTGTCCTTGTTCTACTCGTGTGCCTCCACCAAATGGGTAATGAATTTTCAGCAAAATATGAGCCAAGAAAACAAGCCAACGAATCAAAATATTCTCCAACTGTACATCCACTCTCCCCGCTGATGATAGAAGAGCCGCTTGAGCTTAAGCATCAAGAGCACAAAGATTAAGGTGGATAACTCGTATTATTACCTGCACTTGCTATTTACCAGGTAAGCAATAACCTTTAAACCTCAATGTCAAAACAGCTATAATTATTTTGCTTTAAATGTCAAGTTTAACGGCATAGATCTTATAAACACCATTTTGATTATACATCAATACGAGAAACAATTTTGCAGGCGGTGACATTTTTTGGGGGGGGCTGTTGTAAAGAAAATACTTTCTACTGTTTTCCTCCATAGTAATTGTTCCTGCCCAGTGGGAAATCTGTGTGAAAATTGCCATAAAAACTTTGCTTCTCAATAAGTTGTAAAAAAAAAAAAATTGAATAAAGCTTTTGCACAGTCTCAGTATATTCACTTTTAAACAGCTAAACAGATGGAAACCAAGCTGTAAAAGTACAAAATGTTGTTTTGATATCCACCTTCAAGACTTGATTTTCAACACCCACAAGTGCAACTTCTGCTGCTGCTACTACAACAGCACTACTTGTATTGGTGCAATAGCCTAACTGCCACTAATAACGTGTACCCTGCCAGTCTGATACATAGATACCCAGTTACACTCACAGTATAGCACAGTAACCAGGAATTAAATGGTAAATGGACTGTATTTATATACAGTCACCTTTCTGGTCATTTGTCCACTCAAGGTGCCTTTATACTACACATCCCATTCACTCATTCATACACTGACGGCATTGGTTGTCATGCAAGGTGCCAAATGCTCATCAGTTTCAGGAGCTCATCACTGACACACATTCACACACCGGTGGCAAAGCCTTCGGGAGCAATTTGGGGTTCAGTATCTTGCCCAAGGACGCCTCGACATGCAGACTGGAGGAGACGGGGACAATCCACCAATCGTGGTCTGATTAGTAGACCTGCTCTACTTCCTGAGCCACAGCCACCCTTATTTTGACACTTCTGCATATGACGATTTACATCCAAAGACAATGTAAAGTACCAATGGTTGGGGTTGTGGATGATCAGGCATGCAGGAGAACAACGTGTACATCTCATCACGTACCTGCAATTAATATTTGGCCTTTTTTTAGATACCAGCAACAGCTCTCTGTGTGTACATAGTTGTAGCTATTCCAGATTCACATTTGTTAATGTTTTAGTTGCTTTCCTATACCCATACTTAGAATTCATAAGCCATAACTCTTATTTTTACAACATTTTCTAACCATACCATAGCTACCATTAGAAAGAGAAGCATAATCTAGAGTTTGCAGAACCGTCCGATATTGACATCCTTGTCTGGTGTTGTGGGTTAAGACATACTAACTCTCTTAAAATCGGGTTGAATTTCAGCCAGATCTGATGTCATCTGAGGTGCAATTTGAGGGAGGGGTCACAACGCCTGAGTAATTGCCTGAACGATCAACAATCTGGCTTTCGGACAATCTGTCAGAAATTTTGGCTGGCTGTCTCGCAGTCATATTTTCCATATGGCTGCTGTCAAAAGATCCGTTACAAAAACTGTGATGGGTTTGTTTTAATGTTATTTGAGTAATATTTTACATGTTGTGGCTAAAAATTGTGACTGAGACCGTGACTGAGCTGTGATATAAAACTGACGCTGACCATACTGTCTTCCTTCAGCCATCTGCAGATCTGTTTTTTTTTTCTTTTCCATAGAAACTTTTCTTTTCTTCCTACTTACTTTCTATCTATCTCCTTGACAACATGTTTGAGGATGTGATCATCTTGTTTGAATGGACATCACTGGAGCTGTCAATGGACAAAGCCATCCAGAGGTATCATGCTTATGTTCAGCGTGAGCAGCCACGTCGTGGGCGGTCAAATGATCCATACAGTACGAGCAGAAAAGATGCAGGTTCTGGTGATGGAGTACGGATAATTAAACATGTAATTAACGTGATGTAATCTCTATAAACATATGCGTATGACACCGTTAACTCATTGGCTGTTGCCTCCAGAGGCTAAATAACGCCTGATGGGTTCAGAGAATGCGTGAAATAAGATTGATGAAAATGTGTCTGAGGTTAAAACAGTCACATCTACTTTAGATGTGCTGCTGCAGCTGAAGAAAATCTGTACCAGCATGAAAGAAAAACAGAAAGTTTACAGTTGATGTCAAGGATCTTTATGCTTTTACTAAGACTTTTCTTTTACTTTTCTCAACTACTGTTATTACATGCTTCTTGAAACTTTGTTCTTGTGCTATGATAGACTTGTCGGTTGTCATTAAAGGCAGTAAAGGTAGTGGTGTGTGCACATTACCATCCAGAACAGTTGTAGGTCTTGCTCAGCAGCCCTTCTCTTCATTAAAAGTTAGTTAATTGACGGTGAACTGGGTCTAATGAGCTAGAAGAGAAGGTTAGGTTCAGTGAATCAACACTGATCTCACTTGTGCTAATTACTATAAAGGGAAATCTGGAAAATTCCAGTCAACTTGTGTAAAGAAGCGGGAAAAACTACCATCATTATGTGTCTTATCTACGGGAACATTCCCGAGAATATTGCTACTATAAAAACACAGTGAGTTGAGCTTCTAAGCATCATTTTTGTCTCTTCTTCCATCCCCTCATCCTCCCTTCATTTGACTGGTCATGTGCATATGCGTGACTACATGTCTGGCCACCCTGCAGTGAAAGTGTTAGCCTGTTTACGTGAACACTTTATCATCCTCTCATCTGTCAGCATCCACTCTTCTATTCTCTTTGTTTCTCCACATCTCTGCTCTCCCGTTTTCATCTTGTATTTTCTTTTTTACATGCTGGCCGGTCTCCATGCTTCTGTTCTGCATCTCTCTATCTCTCTCTCTCTCTCTCTCGTATCTCTGCTTTATCTCCTCCATCTCTCCAGCTGTCCCTGTCGTTCCTCTCTCCCTGCCCTCCCATCTGCTGATCATGCCCTGATAACTCTGCAGAGGGAGGCTCTTCCCCCCTCACACTGTCCTTCTCTCCTGATGTTCCCCACTCTATCCCCTATCTATCAAGCTTCCTCCAGTCCAACTCCAGCTACCTCCCTTACCTTGTTTTCTTTCCTTCAGCCCTCTTTCATCTATCTCCCTATTTGTCCTTCCACCTACTCATAAAACTATCCATTCAGCATTCATCTATCCATCCAGCCAACTACTCTTCCCCTGTTCCACCCAACCAGTCCAAACCCTACAGCAGTGGGATCAAAATGTAGGGGAGATAGAGCATGAGCCAAGATAAGCTCTCCCCGCCGGTCACTGTCTATGTACCAGCTGATAGGAATCAATCTGCACCGCAGGACACTGCTCCTTTTGTTGTGTTACAGGCCTTGTTGTTTTATTTTCCTTTTACTTAAATCCTCACGATTTTTCTGAAAGACTGCCAAAAATCATTACAGTGCAAAACCTCTCTCCTTTTTTTTTTTTTTTTCCTCCTCTGTGTCATTACCGCATTTGAATTGTATTTTTTTTCTACTGTATTTTATTCAGAGCATACCACCGGGTGCTCTGTAAAGATGCCTTCCACATGCCAGACATATCACTCATATTTCACATACAAATAGGCAGAAAGCTTGAAAGGCAGACTAAAAGAGATCTAATGCCTTGACATCATCTTCAGTCTAGCCATTGTTTCTCAAGGAGCTACTGTAATTGAATGAAATCTCTCATTAAGAGTTTCTTACTGTATGTCTTGATGTGAAACACACTCCTGTCGTGACTGTTGCTCCAGATATTAAATGAATCTATTGTCATTGTCTTTTACTTTGCAGATTGACAACTGAGATTAAAGGCTGAGCACTTTGTTGTCACATGTACACTGCTGTAGACCAACATTGCCATCCTATGGCACTGATGCATCCCACCTGGAAGATGCCAGCAGAGTATTGGTGATGTTGGAGATATTGACTTGTGCCACACCAAGACAATCCCAGAAGGATGAAGCGTTTGTTTTGTTGTTGTGGACTGTGTGACAGTCTTCCATTTAAATATGAACAAAACAATATGAAAACTTACCAATGACATCCACCGACGTTGTCTTATAGTGATTAATAAGGTGCTTTGATTAGTGTGTTAGCAAACAGTATTTGTACATCAAGCAGACACAGCTAGCAAAATTATCATAGTGTTCGATATTCACTCTCCTTTTAGCTCCTCTTTGGTCTCAATAACAATAAAAAGTTAAGCGCAAACATCCAAGTGTAGCAACAATATGCAAAATGCATTTTGAAGCAGAGGTCAAGGGTCACAAATCACTGTGAGTGACACCTGTCACGTTATAGAAAGTCCATGTGTCATTCTAAAAATAATGATCAGTACAATGTTTCAACCTTTTCATGTGACTCTGCATCTGCTGTCCATAACTGGTCTCAGTCAGGCTGCTTATGTTTAACCAGAAACAGTCTCGGGCTTGTGAGAGATAATGTTAATTCAAAAACACATAAAATAAACTAAATTACTATATATTACTGTTTTTATTTTTATCTACCACCCATATTGAGATAAATAGAGGGAACAAGCAGTATGTATTACCTGGATACCTAAGCTCCTGTATCTGCACTATCTTTACATCAAGCACTACAATATAAATAAGTCTTGGGCATATTTGTGGCTGTGTATGCTTTAATATTCTTTTTTCTCATAATGTGAACTACACTAAAACAGCACAGGTACTAATTCGTGATTGTCAGCTGAAGGAGAAAGTTCTATTTCCTGTCCGGCTCTCTAGATGCATCATCGTCCAGTTGATCAACTTACCATCCGTCAAACATCTCTTCTATGGAGATGATGTTTGGGATCCCCACCTGCGAGAGGTCACAGTGGAGGTGGATGGGAGTGGACCACACACACCTCCTGCCACAGAGAGATTTATCAAGCCTGCTCTGCTCCCCGAAACACATGGTTAATTTAGCAGCCATTACAGGTGACATCTTGATGAATAGAGAGGGTTGTTCATGCATACATAGGCAATAGGCATAAACACACACAAATACACACGCACCCACACACACACACACACACACACACACACATGCTCATAGAAAGAATAATGGTCATTTTACTGCAGTCTGCAGGAGGACAGGAGATAAAAGTTAGTGTTGGGAGAATGATGTGTCAGGACGGTTTCATTAGCTCAAAGATAGAAGACTCCTGTCTGTGCCATCAGTGATCATTCTAGAGGAAGAAATTATTCTTCTCTGCCGGAGACAGACATGTGCACTAACACAGTGACATACTATCATGCTACTTACTACTAAGCCTAACTACTTATGCATCAGAATAATCCTGCCTCAGTAATTAGGGCTCCTGCTAATCAGGATTTAAGAAATTTGAAATGCTAAGAGGCGAATGTGCTATTGCACCTGTGCGTGCATCCCAAGAGAAAATGGTGAAAGCAGCCACGAGACAACGAGCCATTGCTCATCACTCGCCTCACCCATTCATCATCATTTTCATCCCTTAAAACTGATGCGTATTGATTTGATGGAGCTGCCCTTCACTGCTTGAGTAGGAGGTTCCACACACACTGCAAATATTTGATCACTGTCAAACATGTGTTAGCTGGGTCTGTGACAAACATACACTAAGCCGCTCTACAAAGAGCTGTCTATTCAAACCAACAGATGATATAGAGTTGTTCTGCCCACACATGCAGGAAGCAGTCTGCCTACGGTTGAACGGCAGCCCAGAACCAGGAGCGGATAGAGAATGTCCTTTATGAGGCAACAACTCTGCTCATGCTTCTGTCTCTTGGCAGTGAGCAGAACAGACGTACAGACAGACAATAGAGAAGTCTGTATAGAGATCAGACTTCACTGCTACACAGCCACCACTTTTCTCTCCAGCCTCCATCCCCGCAGGGACGGCATAACCCTTTAATATACATTTTGAAGACATGGACAAATTAATTTTGCTCTGTTTTGTTGAATATCAAAGTGTTGTCAAGGACTATAGCTTCGGATGAACTGAAAATTATACCGTGTAAATGAAATGAGAGGCCTGAGAATATCCACCATTGTAGCGCAACTCGTAATAAAGAAAGAGTCGATACTTTGTCTGTCTGTATCATCACAGTAACAATCATATCAGATCAAACAATCATATCAGATGCAAACTTTGATTTGATCACAGTCTTTCACCACCATGGGTATTTTTCTTATACCGTGGAGTAGAGCAGTGTCATTACCTTCGGCACTCATCAAGATGCACCCTGAAGGTCAGATCTGATGAATTGGAGAGACAGCTCTGTTATATGGTGCAGCCATTATCCATGATACTGAAAGAGATTATTCACTCTCCTGAGAGAGGACAGGAGAGAAGAGCAAACACTGAAAAGGAAGGAAATAAAGCGACAGAAGTAGCCAAAGATTAAAGGAAGGAAAATAAAAATAGAAAGGGGGCAGAAATCGAGATCCACATCCAGTGGGCTCAGAGAACACCACAGTGAAGTGTCACTGTGAAATGCTGATAGCTGATCGGTGACAAAACTCCCCTACCCACTTAAAGCTGACACCTCGGTGCAACTGTTTCTCTCCACAGCAGGCAGTCAGGGATGATATCAGTGTACCTGAGAGAAGCTAGAATACTCCCAGCCCAGTTAGAGCTGACACCAGGAAACAGTCTTCCTCCTCCGCTCCCCTCTGTCTCAACTCAACATTTTTTCTCAGCGGAGATGTCCTCTGACAGAATTCTGTGCTGAAACCACTCCACAAGGCTGTTAGCTGCAGATATCCCCTCAGGCTGGAATTTAAGGAGGGAAACGCCTGCTGGTTTGAGTGAATTAAAATGAAGTTGATCCGTAACCTTATCACCGAGCAATTTGCCAATAATCTTAAAACATGGACATCCTATTTTACCCCATACTTATATTTGAAAGTGGGGCAAAAAGCTCTTTGCTGAGCCAGCCAGCCTATGGGATATCCCATCCTAATAGAGGTCTTCTTGAACCCTGAGCCCATCTTCCAGTCTGTCTCTGCTTCTCTCTGCAGGCTGTGGTGATGAAGTGTTCTGTGCCTGCAGAAGTCCAGCGGTGTGCCATGCATGATAAAGAGTAAGAGATTGCGGGCAAAGTCTGGGGAATGCTGCGCAACCTAGCTGCTGGTATAAAGCTGCAGGCCAGAAGCCATACTGTAGGCCGGGAGGTGAATAAATGATTTGAATGGCAGTAAAACTCAAATGCAAATAGGCTTGGTCGGGTACATAAACACAAAGCCGCATGCATGAAATGACACGCACAAACAAAGGAGAGTGCTTAGATTTATCAGCAGATACAAAAGTAATTCTAATGCATTCATTTACACACAAACGCACACACACACCTGCATGAACACACATATAACTCTGCATATCTATGCATAAAGTCACCCCCTTGATCATCTGCAGGAGATGAATACTGACAAGAACAGGATATTGAGGGGAAAACAGTCTGTTTTTATTCTTCTATGACATCACGTACATTCACACCTTAAACACATCTGTACAGGCTCCATATAGAGTCCACAAAAAAAAGATATAAAACTGTGTGCGTGTGTGTGTGTGTGTGTGTGTGTGTGTGTGTGTGTGTGTGCGCATGGCATGTCTACTTCAGTCTCAAAGCTCAGAGGATTAAATTAGAGGAGGAGTGGGTCCTCCGTTGTGAACGAGGGAAGGGTAGACCACTTCATGGGTCACACCTCCAGACTCCATCAGCACTCCAAGCCTCATTGAGAAGAAGATCTCAAGGGTCTGGGGTGGACAGGATGACCTGAGGTTGGCCTGGGGAGCCCACGCTGAGACGGGCAGACATCACTGTACAGGTCAACTGCACTTCTCAAGGGTGTAATTAAAAAGTTAGAGGTGTGATTTCTGCTGTTGCTGCAAAATACAGTATAGTATGTTGCCGGAGGCAGAAGCTGTTCAGTTTCTCTCAGTGAACACTCGCATTTTGGCCATTTGAATGATTTAATACAAACATTAAATTGAAATAGATATTCTTTATATGATTTTATTCTTAGCCAAAGTTATGTTGACTTTGTTTCGCCAGCTTATAATTGAGATAGATCCAGCAGGCAATATATTTAAATCTTCTCCACATGGTGCATCTTCATTGATTTTTCTTCCTGGGACTACAGTCACTTTAAGGCAGTGATACCTAAACTTTATGGCACGCAAAATGAAGCTGTGTCTTTTTAGGAGCCATCATCACCATTTGTATACGTGTATGGATTACAATTAGGTTGACCAGGGAATTGTTTTGATTGTGCTTTTAAATCATTTTTGGGCCTGACATTGAATTATCCTGTTTTTACATGAAAAAAAAAAACAGATATTTAATGATTGTATGAAACAAAATACAACTTTGTACAACATATATGTCCTGCTTTACTCTTCTGTTAGTCATCTCACCATCTCATCAACTTTATCTTCTGACACCTTGAAAGACACTGGTTTAATTAGACCTGTGGAGTGGTGGAAACATGACATGTACATGAGAAATGTGGTTATAAATATCAATGAATGGATGATTCTAACATTATCCGTGTTTCTGAGGAACTGTGGCAGCTTCAACCAGCTACTACCCACCTCTCCAGTGCAGGGCAGTAAGTAAGTACAGTTACCTAAGTACAGTTTTGCAATACTTGGATTTTACATGAGTACCAATATGTTCATTTTCTTCTCAATTATACTTTTTACTCCACCACAGGTATTTGACACTGTGGTTACTAGTTATTATGCAGATAAAGTCACACATAACTAATGAAAGATTTGATGCATTATTCCACGTTAAAATACCCAACAGTATATTAAGTAGTTAAAATGAGCTCCATCTCCACCAGCTACAATATTAAAAATGGACCTCCACTGAACTGACATATAAAGGTCAGTTTACTAGTGATGGAGAGAACTAATCAGCCTCTAAAAACTGTTATAGAAGGTCTTCTGTGGCTCTGGAGGAGCTTTGTCAAGTCTGACAAAATAACCCTGATGAAGTCGGCCTTGCAGACTACAAATTTATAATGAAAGGATGCTGGTTGGTTGCACTATAGGTAATGTAATACTCAGATCCATCCACACTACAGACCAGATTCACACTAAAAGAGCTGCACTGCTTTAGTTTTGGCTGTTATTTTAACCTGTCTCTTCTAAGTCACCCAACATTATGGAGGCACAATACTAGGTGCAGTAATAATGACACACATACTGCTACACTGTTTATATTTCACTGCTAATACTTATATATACCTGCTTTTTTCTGATGGTACTTTCACTGAAGTAGCTTCTTCAACCAGTGCTCAATAGTTGAGACTGAACCCACTTTAGTTTGGTTTGTGGCTACCTCGCCTCTACAAGTGCTGCATTTTAACTTTCATTTAACTACTAAATAATTCAAGTTGAGGAAGCTGCTGCGAACATGACAGACAATGTTCAAAAACCTGGATGAGGTGTTTACAAGCCACAATTTCCCAGTTTCTATCAGAGTACTCCTGCATATCCAGGCACTTAAAACCAGGATAAAGACATAAGCAGGCTACTCCAAAAACCCAATCATAACTGAGATTTTAGTGCGCATGTAAACATGCTGTTATTGTTTGTACTATTATGTATTATTCATCTAGATGTTTGAGATTAGTACAGAGCTGCAGGTGGATTTGCATCTTAAGAAGCTGTTGCACATTTTGGTTCCAGTCTTCTTACATTATTGTTCGCTCAGTGAATTTAAGACTTAGATCAGCTCTTAAAATGGACTCAGATATGATGATGTTGACAACGGTGACACGACCTTCCGTTCTGAGAGCTCCTCCACTACTTCAAGAGCATAAGAGGAATTTAAAGCATGGCCCTGGTATTCAAATACCCTTACCTACTGCAGACATTGCGCATCAGCTGATCCTTTGTCACAAACAGATGAGACCTGACTTCCAAACCAAATTCATATTCTGTTTTATTAAAAACCCTTTGCTGCATGCTCCTCTCAAACCAACTAAACATGCAACAATTGAAAAAAAAAACAAAAAAACAAAAAAAAACAACAACTTTTAAATCAAATTAGTTAATCAAGTTTTTAGAGGGAAAATTACAGTAATTGAGAGGATCCCATAAATAAGCATTCATTTTCCGATCACGTTATTTAGGCAGATTTAATCCTTAAGAGAACATCTGCTGTAGCCTGGTGGAGAAGAGCTTTCGGCAGCTGTTGATAAACTACGAGCTGTCAGTCATGTCCTATATGCCCCCCTCCCCACTCCCCAACCCCTCATTTCCCAGAGCGACAGAGAGAAAGAGGAGAAAGAGAGAGTTAATCAAAGGAGTAGTCTTGCAATTAAGTGACAGTGAAAGTTACAGGATTGTATCTTGAATCCATTTGGTTTACTTCATGCCTGAGATGAGGGCTCTAAATAGACTCTGTTGATTCTCAGGTTCAGTGATTAAGCTGGTCATGGTGCATAAGAATACAATAGACTAGTGTTTTTACACTGCATTTTCATGGTTCAGGTGAATCTGTACGCCGTCCCAGGGAATGCGATGAGCAGTACAATGACTGCGTTGTTTTGAAAATCCATCATCTTTCATGCATACTAAGATTAAATTCAAATGTTTTGCGATGTTCATCAGCCTCCCCTATGAATAATTCAAAGAAGCTTCATTCCAGCTAAGGAAATTCGTTCTGATGGGACCGAAGGTTATCCAGATGGATCCGGAGCATGGCCTCAGTGTATGATTACATGTTTACCTCCAATATTGATGTAATCCTCAAAGGGTATTACCCTCTAGCAGCCTACCTGTGGATATGCATCATGGGGCTTTAAATCTGCACCCAATCTCCCTCTATCTTGCCCCTGCAGCTTTTTTCTATCAAACGGCAGCGATTCAGTACACTTTTCATGATGGGGTGCTCCTCTATTCTCCAGGTGCAGTTGGACAGCTGACCCCCTAGCCAAGGTCCCTCTTCTAACAGGTCTGAATGTTTTATTCATGGCACCTGTAGAACACAATAAACTGCTAGACCACAACCAAAACAAAACGGCTCAGTCACCTCAGGAGAACCACTTTCCCCGTTGAAATAAGATACCTCACATCTCTGTTGTGGCGGCGCTGTGATCCTCATGCCATGCAACAACCATGCTGTGACAACTAAATCCATTCCACTGTATGGTTGAAAATAAAATATTCAAATTATTATTATTATTATTATTTTTTTTTTTAACCAGTTCATTTGACTCAAAATATATTCGTATTCCTTGGATGTTGTCAAGGATGGATTGTTTACATCTTTCCAAAATAGCCCTGCAGTTAGTTACTACTAAGCAAATCAATTAGAGCAGTTGCTTTAAAAAAATACACACCTGCCAGAAATTAGATATGGAAATTTATACCATTCTCATATCTGCAACTCTTTTTCATGTATTTAAAATTGTATTATTATTATTTTGTTAACTGTTTTGAGCCACTGTATACTGAATATATATATATATATATATATATATATATATATAACTCTAAGCCTACACCTTACCCTAACCTAGAATGACTTGAATTCCAACCCTAACACTATTTTCATGACGTCATGTCCAAGCTAGCCTCTGTTCCACTAGCTTCTCTAGTTCAACGTAATCTCATTCTGTTTTTCTGTGATTGGTCTTGATGAAAAAAATTGAGCGTGTTCCAAGTGTTTTCTGTCCAAGACAAATCGACATCCACTACAGCAACCGCTACAAGAAACAACAAATTGAAACCTTTGTGGTTTTAACAGTTTGTGAACACAAAAAAGTACAAACCCCATGACAATTAGAAAGTGCAGCAGCAAAGGTCATTTATTTGCTCTTTTTTTTTTTTTTTGCTGTAATCTCTGCTGTCTAAAGATGTTCACAGTGATATTTAGCCCACGACTGTCTAAGGCTTATGGAAAAGGTGTTCATTAAAGGCCACCAAAACAGAGAAATAGTAAAAAAATATGACATTAGATCATTTTTCAAAATGTTACCATCCATATCTAGACATGAAGTAAGCCACACAGCTTACTGTTGAGTAAGACTCAGTTCCAAGGCTGGATTCTTAGTTATTAACATTGTGACAAATGTTAATGGGATTTTAAATGAGGTTTTCTTACTTCTTGAACAGAACCCTGTGAGTTCCAGCTTCACTTCAGCTATATTTGGTGGCAGTAGCTCAGCCTATGGGGACTTGGCTTGGGAAGTCCAGCACGGACCATGGTACAGAGTGTGAACTGGTTAGCTGGAGAGGTGCCAGTTTACCTCCTGGGTACTGCCAAGGTTTAAGCAAGGCACCGATGCCCTAACTGCTCGGGGCTTTGCTATGTGGCAGGCCCATCACTCTTTTTTTTCTTTTTTTACTAACAGTCAGTTAGTTTCCCATAGCATAAAGACTGGAAACATTGAGGACACCCAGCCAAGAAATAGTCTGGCATGTATAACACCCTGTAAAAACATAACTTCTTGTTTGTTTGTTTGTTTTTTTACAGTTTTTGTGCAGATTAAACAAACTAGATATTAATTAGTGAACTTTAGGTGCTGGTAGACAGATTTTGATACCTGCGGATACAGCCGCGCTAGCTGTTTTCCCTTCGTTTTCAAATCTTCACAATAATTATGTAACTTACAGCTATTAAGCAACTCTAGTAGAAGTTCGGAGCAGTTCTTGTTTCTTACTTTAAGGAGTACGTCAACCTTTTAGGAAATATGGGTAACACTGCAAATCTTCTTCTTATTAAAACACTAGGCTGCCTACAACTGATACAGAACTCTGCAGCCTCATAAATACTGACAAAGACCAGACAGAGGGCATACAGAACCCCATTTAAAATCCCACACTGACCCATTAGTTTTAGAATTGATTTTAAGATTCTGCATTGGTTACCCGAATCATTGAGTGGCTGGCACCGACCTATCTTTTCGACATGCTACAGAAGTATGTACCGATCAGGTCACTCAGATCCTCGGCATCTGGACTCCTAGTCGTCCCCAGAACCTCTGCAAAGCCTGTCTCTGGAACAGCCTGCCTGTGGATCTGAGGACTGCGCCTCTGTAGACATTTAAAAACAAAACAAAAAAGACTTTTCATTCCTGTTACTTTTTGTCTTTTAACATTTTATTTTTATTTTTATTTATTTTATTGTATTGTTTTATTTATTATTTTTTATTTATTTTATTGTTTCACTTTTTAGCTTTGTTATTTTGCCTTTTAATTTTAATGCAACTGTTCTTACATTGTGTTTTTTAACCTTATAGGTTTTAATTTACTTTTTATTTATTCCATTGTTGTAGTTTTATGCTTATTATTTTTGAGTTAAAACATGTACGCCGTATCCATGAAATCATCCATGGGTTTCTGAAGAGCCGTTGTGAAGCTCAGACTGTGGTGGCTCTGGCTGCTGCCGCGATAGCAGTCCTGTCCCTCCTGGCTAAACTAAAAATGGTCAAGGATGTAACGCGTGGGTGGAGCTGAGCATAGATTGACTTGTTCTCTAGCCTCACGTGGCTGTTTAAGGAACTGCACATAGACACTGGATTCATTTCACAGCCACAGAGGCTGCCGCTTGGTAAATTAAAGCTTCATCCAGCAGCTGGTTAGCTTGATTTATCATGAAGCCTGCAAACACACACTGCTCTCTGCCAAGAAATAGATATATAGATTCTATAGAACATATAACCTGCTGTAAAACCTCAACCTTATCGTTGTTTTTACTCTTTGGTTTTAGTATGGATTACACATAACAGCCAGGCTAGCTGTTTCCAGTCTTTATATTAAGATAGCTGTCTATAGAATACAGCCTTATATTACTGGACATAAAATGAGAAATAGAAAAAGTTATTCATCATCTCATCTAACTCTCAAGTTGGTAAAAACATATTTCTCCAAAAAAAATGTTAATCTGTGACTTTAAAACCAGTGCAGCTGTAGTTGTTACAAGAGATCGTGCCTTTTTCACTTCTCCAACTGTGATCTTTCGATGTTATCAGTGGATTTGAGCCAGTGGCACTTTTGATCACAAAATTTATTCTCCCTCATGAAAAATGCAAGAATATCTCTCATGATCGATAACACCCGTACGACTGGATCCCAGGTGATCAGACAGAGTGCATAATACACCTTGTGTGTGACAGCCACGTATTGTAGAATGATTGAAATTGATACAACGTCGATGTTCAGTAATCACAGAGCTCCCTGTCTCTTCTCCTTGATCATTCAGAGTAAATCAGAGTCAGTCTTTGATCAGTTTCTGGCGCTATACCCAGGGACCAACAAAAAGAGACAGGCAGTACAGAGGAGAGGACAGACAGAGCCATGTATTTACCCCTGCATTTCAATTTCACTAATGATTATTCACGTCCAGTCACTGTAAAACAGCTTGGAGGAAGCCAAGTGCTGAGCCTTTATTATAGAAGATCTGAGTGAACATTATTGCTTTTGCTGCATGAAACAAACGCTTCAAGCAATTATAATGATTATCATTATCTGCTGAGAGACACGCTCAACGCAAATTGGCTCTATGTCAGTAATTAAGAGATGCACCCCTTTTTTGGAGGTGGGTGAGTGAAGTTTCCATGGTGCTTTTAAAATAAAAAGCCTGAGTAACGCTGTGCAGAATTTTAATATCCAAATCATGGGGAAATAATATGACCCCTTCTCTCAAAAGGTTCGCAATTTAAACGTTATCACCTTTCACAATAGCTAATTGCATGTAAGAGAAAAAAAAAAAAAATCAAAAGGGAAATTTTGCAGCCCAATTTGAATCTTTATACTTCTTTAAAAGGCCGGCCAACACAATAAATGTGCCGTCCAAGTCAGGTCTGAGTTCTGTAATTGTACTTAACTTAGTTCTCTTTTTTTTCTAATTTCCTAATTCTTTCCCTGGAAATGGCCCAAGATTGTGTGTGGCAGCGTGTAACAGTCTAATTTCCTCTGCATGTCGAGCCAAGACAAAGTAGCTGCATTAAGGCAATGTAGACCATCCCCACAGCAGCAGCCTTCCAGTTACAGTAGCACCACAAGCCGGTCCAGGTGTGAGTTTATGTATACATTAAATTGCACATTAATTTTGATTTTTATCACCTTCCACTGCTCTCACTGGGGTGTTGCTGTGACAGAATGAGGTTAGGCGCAGCATAACCAAAAGGATGGCTACAGTAAAAAGCAATGATAAGAGAGCCAAACACCAGATGCTGTCATGGAATTATTTGTTTACATCTGACACCCTCTTCTCTCTCAAACGAAAACAATCCTCTCCAAACTTTCCCTCACTTCACATGTGATGCAAACTTTTGAGAGGATTGTTTCAGAGCATTGTAGAATGTTGGCAGGCAAATGTGTGGATCCTCTGCAATTTGCTTACCAGGCCAATATTGGTGTTGCGGATGCCACTCTTTTTATGCTTCAAAAGTGTACGCGTGCTTAGAAAATGCAGAGAGTTCTTTCAGGGTGTTGTTTTGATTTTTCTAGCGCTTTTATCACAATCCACACAGGCTTTTCCGCTCCAAACTCAAAGACATGCTGTTTCTGTCTCCCATGATAAATTAGGTTTATGACTATCTATCAGCCAGACCAATATAGTATATGTGCAATTCCTGTACACATTCTTCCCCAAGGTGATGTATTCTCCCTGTTTTTATTTAGCTTTTGCACTGCTGGCTCCCAAAGCAACCAACCTACTTGTCACATACAAATTCTTCCATCTATCTATCTATCTATCTATCTATCTATCTATCTATCTATCTATCTATCTATCTATCTATCTATCTATCTATCTATCTATCTATCTATCTATCTATCTATCTATCTATCTATCTATCTGAGTCTATCTGAATCTCAAAATTCAAAGTATTCAAATTATTTATAAAGCCAAAGCTTTACATGTTACAGCGATATGATGGAAAATGAAGCTCTTCTAATTACTCAGACAAATTGGAGGTCACAAGTAGAAGTGGGCGGGAAAACTATTATGTGATCCTCCACCTGAAGGTGAGTATTCTTCATGCATTTAGAGGTGAAATAGGACTTTTGTGCGTGGTAGACAAAAAAGAATTACACTCTAAACATCTCACAGTGGAGAGAGAGGGGTTGGAGAAGGTGAAAGGGGAAAAAGAGGAGGATTGCGAGATTGATGTGAGGTTGGGAAAGAGGAAAGACAGAGAGGAGGAGTGAGTGGGTGGGTTGGTGGGGCTGCCACTTGGTTGCAGGCAGCTAAGGCGGGAGAGAAAGTGTGAATCCATGGGATATTAGATGTCTTGACCTGGCCAGTGGAGGGCGTGAGGATGGATTGGCCACCACGGACCAACTGAGAAAGCAAGAACAGAGAGAGATGGGGTGATGGAGGTGTGGAGAAAAAGAAGGGAGTAAGGAGAATATCAATGGCCAGACAGAGACACATATGGATTTCTCTTCCGTCTCTTAGAGCCTAACTTTACAGCAGCGCAAGAGTGGATCGAATTGGGAGGGAGAGAAAAAGTGCCTGCTGATCCTCCCCAGAGAAATCAACACTTATGCATGAAAAGCTTCTTTGACTGTTAACTTTGTTTCCCTGCTCATTGTTCAATAGGATGCACTTGTTTTTCCATGTCCTTCTGTTTACAAGTTGACACAATAAAAGCAACATAAGGTGGTGGCAAAGAAATAATGAATACCACATAAATGATAAAAAGCTAGTCCATGCCTCAGAGTGAACTAATAATAAAAAAGGAAATGTATGAATAAGTGTGGTTATTACAGAGTGCTGCCTTGTGACTATTTGCATAATTCCAATTATTGCACAATGACACAGTTCCTTCCTGGTGTGATTTGCGCTGACTGTTAATACCATCAGCATAAACAAAAGAATATCACATAGATCCTGAAGCTGAGTCTGTCAATTTATGCATCAGCATCTATATATGTAAAAAAACTGGAAATGTAGGAAGACAGCTGGAGGTTCTGCTCTTCAGAAATTATAGACTAGACTAGACCAGAATGGCATAGAATAGCTGAGATGGCAATCTCGCCACAAGGTCATTATGATCATGATGATGACCATGTTATTGTTTTCTTAACTGCTGTTTCAAAGGTCAAGGTCTTAAAATCTCATTTTTTAAAGATAACATTGGCTTGAAGTCATTAACTGCTCAGAAAAAAATAAATAAACTGGGTAAACTCCATCATCTGCTGATGAAAATCATGAGATGTGATCTAGACTTCCAGAGTAGAGACATCTTCTAGAGAGATTGTTTTTCCTTGTTTCCAAGAATTAACATTGAAAAGCTTTGGAGTTTTTCCATCATGTCTTGGTGAAGATGATGAACAGCTACAAAATGGTAGTGATATTGACCCCAGAGGCTTAACTAAAACAAATAAAACAGAATAACAAAAACAGAACAGAGAACTATATAAAAAAATAAAAAAAGGAACTGAATCCAAAATAATTTCACCACAAGGTCCATCTAGTAGCTGTTCTTTTCGATTTTCAACATGATATGATTGAAAATACCAGAGCAGCCATTAAGTGAACCTTGTTGGGACATTGTTTTCTCACCTGCTGTCAAAGCCAAGAATTAATTTTGAAACCAGGAACGGAACAAAATTGGACAGAATGGAGCAAAATAGAGTAGGACAAAATGATAGAAGAAAAATAGAACAGAAAAAAAGATTATAACAGAACAGAATACAAAATTTCACCACGAGGCTGTTTTGGAGCTTCTGATCACATCATGACGAAGATCATGTGATATGAAAGTAGAAAAGAACAGAATAGTTTAATGGCAAAGTTTATTGGATGCCAAAATCACCTATTTTCTCATCCCCCGAGGTATATATGCATTCAGATGGTTTTCACTTAATGTACTATGTCTGCTGCCGTCCCAGTGGGTGCTCAAAGCACTAAAAAATTACGTTTTCATCAATACTTGACAATAATTAGGGGTTGGACATTTTTCTATTTATAATACATATAATTATTAATTACATATAATACATGTAATCGTGTATGAATTACGAATGCATTATTATATTCATATGTGAATTAGAAATGCTGTTTCCTTTGATTGACTACGGCAGAGAGGCGTAACTGTTCAATTAGTCAGGTGACTGAATGGCAACTCGCACAGTCGAGTGTTGGTGAGTCATTTTGTGATTTGGTGAACTGGCCCTTTAGGCTTTATCTATTCAGGATATAATAGAACGGAATAGAATAGAATAGAATAGAGTGATGGCCCTTGATCCCCTACAGGGAGGTCGCCTGTGAAGAAGATAATGAGTAAATCAATAAGGCTGGTTGTAAACTCTAGGCTAAGTCATGCCTGCTCAGTTGGGGGTAAGCCTTGTCTTACCATCAGCCCTCCAGCACCAACTGAAACATAACTGCAATCTGTTACAAGTGCATGTGCTAGTGTGAGTTTTCCCAGCTTATGTCACCGTGTGAATCCAGATGCGTGCGTGTGCTTCCAAGAAGGGATATATATAAGGCACTGAGATGAGAGGAACGGGTATGTGCGAACGCTTCACCTGCCACATCTCTGCTTAAATACACGACATCCTCTGTGACAGGGACAGAAGTATAGAGAGGAGGGTTCAAACAAAGTCACAGTGCTGAACTGTGGTAGTCATGCATGAATAAGGCAACTATTCTCCACACTGTGGCTCTCGAGTGTGAAAACAATATTGAACTGTGATGCCAGCCTTAAAATAACAGTTCGACAGCTTGAAAAATACACTTATTTGCTTGAAAAGATCGATAAAACTTAGATATCGTCATGGTAAACATGAGGCTATAGCCAGCAGCCAGTTAGCTTAAATGCTGAAAACAGAGGGAAAACGGCTAGCCTGTCTCAAATCTGTCTTAAAACTTTTAAGAGTTTTTTTTTTCTTCTAAGATTTAGAAAGCATTAGAGGTGCTGATATTTTCTTTGGACAGGTATCTGTTTCCACCTGTCTCCTGTCTTTGAGCTAAGCTAAGGTCGTCAGCTGCTGGTTGCAGTTTCATGTTTAGCGGGCAGATCTGAGATTGGTATCAGTCTTGACAAGAAACCAAATAAGCATATTTCCCAAAATGTCAAACTGTTGCTTTAAATATATTTTTCGTGTTTGTATTTGATGGTGGTGGGTGCTCTGTGATGTACCCCCCCCTCTCGCTCAATGTCAGCTGGGATCAGCTCCAGCCCCCCGTGACCCTCCAGGGGATAAGCAGTGATAGATAATGGACGGATGGATGGTGCCGGGTGAAAAAATATCATGTTTATTTTTATCAGAACTACCTTCCCTCAAACCTTTCTTTGTGCACATTCGATTAACGGCCTGGGTCACAGACCAATCCAGTACACCAATCCAGAAACACATTTTTATCTGTGTGCAGTAACATTCGTCATCAAGCTTAAATCACTCCTAAGCAGCATACGGCGAGCTCCGAATCGAACACAATCATTTGCTCAGAGTGTTATCAGCAAAGAGGTCAGTGAGGTGGTAGCAATAGTGGAAACATGCTCTTTGCCCCTTGTTACACTGCAAAACAAAATGCATTCATTTTGGCTGTTGGACATTTTGCAAAAAAAAATCCAAACAATTTGACATAATTGGTCATGTTCCTTATTACTCATGCCATCTGCGTGCTCAACACAGCCAGAGCAATGATTTACTGCGTTAAGCTCTTAATTGCCAGCAAACAAGAGCGCTGAGAAGATTAAAATGCATGGCACAGAAATACTTCAGGTGTTTAAGAGACTGTATATGTTGCCACAAATTGTAAAAATTCAAGATGTGCTACTAAGCATAACAATAACCTTGTCAACTGTGGGAGCAGTGTACTGTAGCTGCATGAATGATTGCTTGTGCATTTAATATTTTTTTGCTGTTTGATGATTGAGTCTGTTTGATATTTCATTCATTTGAAATCCAGTTTAACACAAAGACTAATTCCCCAAAGGGGAACGTACTTTGTTGTATTGTTCACATAAAAAAAAAAAAAAAAAACGGCATCTTGTTTTGATTCGGTTAATGTTTCACTGTTTTGTAATTTATTTTACACTTTTATATTTGGAGCATTTTACATCATGTACTTAAAATATGTCCTGACACATACTATTTTTAACCATTCTTGTTCATAAACCAACCCATGAAAAATGCATCGCAAACCATGATTTCTACTTTTGACCCATCAGGCATGAAACGTGAGAGAACTGCATACGTACTTGCCATATGTTATTCCTGTTATCTGTTCACATCAAAGAGCTGTCCAGTAAGAATACTTTAAGAGTGTTAATATTTCACAGTCTCACAATTCCTGTAATGGCCCTTGTACAAGAGAAGAGGAGAGGAGAGGAGACCTTGGGTTGGTTATATATTCAGGACAGAGCCTCACTCTAATCCACATACACTCCAGCTCTGTCCCCCATGTGTGCCCTGCCCTTAAGAAGACAAACAATGGATATCCTTCACTCTCCTCCAGATCACCTCTTTCAACACATTATCCTTCATCTATTGGGCATATTCCCTCCCTTTCTTCATCTCTTCCATATACATGTTGAGCTGTGTATCTCCATGTAAAGCAGAGAGACCCATAAATAACATTTTTTGCATAAACAAGATTTCATGCAAAAAAAAACGGAGGCAGGAAAAAAAAAAAAACCCGGATCACTTTCTGTTTGTGTAAGAGGGATTTTTAGTTAAGCCCAATTTAACAGTTAGTGAGTTTAAGCAAAGGTGCTCCACACTTTCTATTCTGCAGCATAAACACTCAATATATGCTAAGCCTCATTCTCTTGGTGTGCATAATGCTGCCTGGATCTCACCAAGCTGCCGTGGACCCGCACACATGGCCCCATCCTCCTTACTCCTTCTGCCAATAGCTGCCAAGGAAAATCAATATGTCAATACACATCGCAAATGTTGGGTCTTGACTTTGCAAGGTAATGTCTGCTTGTCTCTGCAATTTTGCTCTGTGCACAAAAGAAAAAAAAAAACAAACTGTTCCTTCACTCTCCCACGGACACTAGGTGATGAAAAACATAAACATCACAGGTATTCAGTGCTGTTTTCTGGCCTCGAATATGACAGGGACATTCACTGCACTGTCTCTGTTCATTCTTTACATGCTCAAGAGAGACTGACAAAACTTTTTCGTTGCTGTCTTAAAAGCTTGACACTCAAGGAGCTTGTGATCGGGAATAAAAGGAAAAAGTCTCAGTGTTAGAATCTATTTGTTATGTATCCATTATCACATTCTTCACTTACTTCTTGTACAATAAAGAGCATTCGAGCTGCTTTAAAATGGGTACCACAAGACCCTGAGACCCCAGTGCAGTTGTATCCAGGTTTCATCCCAAGGTCCCACAGTATTTAAGCTCGTTGTCGAGAGGAGTGGGAGGGAAAATGCCGAAGAGGAGAAGCAGGGCTCAGCACTAAGAGCCCAGAGACCCCTGTCTCTCCGAGAGATCGGTCCTACTCTGAAAACTCTATCTACACTTAATCCTGTCTCATAGGGACACACACCCACACATGCACATACAAATGTAGGCACGCAAACACACGTGCAGCTGAATTATGCATGCGCACACAATGAGGGCATATTACACATAATCACAGCAGCCGCGGGACCGCCCTATCCTCTATGGTAGGACTTGTTCTGATGAGTTTGGAAGACTTGCTAAATGAGGAATAATGATGGTTTTCACACTTAAGACTATTTTCTTATTATGCACTAGTTCCAACACGCATATCACAGCTTAGTTGGCTGAGGGGCTGATCGCTTGCCAAAAGCTCATGCTGAAAGGAGTCTTTTGCAAAACATATGAAGTCTACCCTCCCAGTAGAGTTCTTGCACAGTACAAAGTGTGTGACAGATGAGTAAAGCTGGAACATTCTGAAACATCTTCAAGAGTGAGGCTGCCCTACCTTTATATCTGAATATGCATGAGATTTCAAATTAGCAGTCTTTTTTTTTTTTTTCTTCCTTTCGGATACCCACATGCTGCCAGCTGTCACATACTGTGCACTTATCTGACAATAAACAGTTCACAAAAACTTTCAAGCATACTCAGTTTTCATATTTTATTTAGATACAATTTTCTATTATCAAGCACAAGGAGCACTAAGCGAGTTTGATCTGGGTTTTTTGAGAGAGGTTTCATGAATAAGGGCACTAGGGAGAGACCAAACAACCCTGTCAGACACCAACAGTGTCTGAAACCCATCAAGGTTGCGTTCTCTCCAGGGATTGTTCGTCGCAGCCTTTCTCACTGTCTTGTTCTGTTTTGATCCAGGCTTAGCCCGCAACAGCATTTTGGATGATCAGTGATTTTGCTGCAAAAGGTGACTCGTGAATAATAATCTTTTCAAGTCAGAAAATGAATTCTTTGGCGCCATGTCAATACCTACACTTGGAGTAAACACAACACTGACATGTCTCCAATTTTAGGTGAAAGTACCGTAGAGGAAACCGTCTGTTGCAGTTAAAAATGATTGCTAGATACTGCACCAGGCGCTGGCATGACTCCTACTGACCACAGACATGCAATTCACATAAAAAGAGTAAAAAACTCACCCCTGCATTCATCACTAGGAAGCGTATAAACACCAAAACAGCTAGGCACTTGTACCAGATAGGCACTTAATTTGTCTTCTGTCTGGGCAGGTGGTATACAGTAGTTTTATCAGAGCGTGTTTGATGAAAATGGCTGCCTGCTGTGGGAAATATGGTTTGTGAGGCTTGTATTAGGGAAGTTATAATATGTATTGGCTAAATCCTATTGAACTCACAACTGCACGTATGACACAGAAACACGTTAACCACTACGTGTGACACAGCAATGGATACCGCATAATAGAAACTACCTTTATAACCTACACATTATGTTGATCTCTGCTACACTGTGGTACACTGTGATTGTGTATACAATTGTCAGACTGAGTGTGTGCAATATATTCTAGGTACTGTGAGGTCATGATAGACGGAACGTTCTTGACTTTGCTTTAGTAAGATTGAATATTCATCGACATAACACCCACAATACAGGGACTAGGACAAAGCACCTTGCATTGCGGTGGAGGTAAAACTCTTCACAATGAAGAAAACCTTGCAGGAACTTTGCAGGACTGCTTTCATGGCACTGCAGCTATAACCTTGCAAGTGTCAGGTCACATTGCAAGGTAGTTTTATTAAATTCACAGTATCAATTCACATCTGTAATTCACAGTATCCAAAACTGTAGCTTTGCGATGCACAGCCCTGTGTACTCGAAGCCCCACCCTCACCATTAAAATCTTTAAATCTCCCAGTGCGAAAACAAAAGTAAAGTTTTGCAATTTCCTCCGCGCTCCATATTTCTAAAAAGTAATTTGACACTATTTAATCAGAGATGTGTAAAATGGGTCTTTTCACCACTGGATTCCACTCATTGCTCTCAGGTAAGGACAAACTAATTAATCTATAATCCATGACAGGCTGTAATTTATTGAGATGTCACACACAACCATTCCCCTCCTCTCTGTCAATATACACCATCCAAAGTATCAACTAGAGAGAAGTGCTAGGTAGAAGCAATGGATACAGGAAGAGGAGAAACCAGCAATATATTGTTGGCATCCTTTGCGTCTTATCTCTTTCACTTAGCTACTTTGGGAATTCTTTGGAACTAATCATATTTGTGATTATAGCTCACTTGTTCTAGTGTTAACTTTCTTTTAAACACTTTTTATTATTGTGCTGTTTTATGTTTGTCGGTCGGTCAGTCCACAACTTTGAACCAGACTCAAATATCTCAAGAACTATTGGATGGATTTGTATCAGATGTTACACAGCGGATCATGATGCTCAGAGAAACAGTTTTACTGTCATTAGTCATCCCCTGACTTGTTCTCTAGTGCCATTAAAGGTGGGCTGACTGATTCTAATCCAATACACTTTTCTTCTCAAAATCAGATACTCCTCATGGTCTGCTATCTCTCCATTCTCTGTGCACTGAGAAAAAAAACACAGCACTGTGTAACTGGGAAACAAACAAAGTGGCTTGGAGCAAGCCAACACTACCTTGTTATTCCAGCCATTCCAGCCAGGATGTTAGCTAGAGTTCAGAGGGTTATGCTAGTGGACTAGCCGATTATATGTTGCAACCCTCACTAGTCAGCAGAAATACTAGTCAGTTACCCAAATCATAATATTTGATTAATGTACATGGTCATTTGTTGCATCTGCAGCCCCTTCCCTGTGCTATTGCTGGTTGTACAAAATGTCATCTTTGTCCCACTTTAGAAGTTAAGTTATAGTCCTAACATTTCAATACTGCAGTCTGCTTTGGAATTCTACCAGCTGATTTCACTCTCTACCCATCAAAGCTCCCACAACAAATCTGTTTGAGACAGCACTATCCAGGGGAATGCAGCAACATTGCGGCATTTTACTAACCCACAGCATAGTTAACGTCAGTTACAGTACTACAGTAACTGTGTCACTGTTTGCACTGTATCATATTTGTTTTGTGGTATTAGTTTTCTCCAATGTTGCTTACCGCACTTTTAAAAGGCTGACATTTGTGTTCATGCTAAACTAAGATGGACTATTATACCTGTGAAACATGTTGGCATTGTCACTGTGAACATGTTAGTAATATTAGTTATTTCTTTAACCTCTAAAATATCAAAATCACTTACAGAGCTCAAAGTGATGTCTTTAAATTATGTAATTTATCTGATCAAGGATTGAAAACTCATTTATGAATAGTGTATAATGGTTTTAGACTGCTGGTTGGACAAAACAAATACTACGGGACATTCCTCACAATTTCTTGACACTTAAGAATTGAAAAAAATATTGATTGAATTGATTCAATTTTCTGATTTCTAATGAAAATAATTGTTCGCTGTGGACTTGATTTAAAATTAAATCAAAAACAAACAAGCTAAAAAAATCTTTGGTATTATTACCTGGTAGATAAATTATGACCAGTTATCAAAATAATGTATTTGTTTTGAGTTAATCAATTAATCATCTAATTAACTAATTAAGTCATTAATTGCTTCGGCAATTAACCAAATGATTGAGCCAATGACAATTAATCACATACTATAATGCATGGTTCTCCTGCCAAATCTAGATACTTCATTCTGTCCAATTAAGATTGGTTGATATGTCTGAAACTAAACCAGGAAAATATGGCACTGATTTAGTTTTTTTTTTTTTTTGTCTGTGATGTTTGGTGACTCATACAAAAACCATGAACTGAAGACGTTAAGGCTCCAACAATAAACAGTGCAGATGGGAAATACATTAGATTGTGCTCATGTATATCCAATGGAAACATAAAAGAAACAATTGAGTGGCCTTCATAGCAATAGACGGTTTACAATGGCCCCAGAGGAAAATGACGCACTAGGGGAGAGAATACACAAGTGTTTTGATTAGTAATACTAATTATCTTCAGACCGTTAGCAAAGAAGAGAGAGCATTAAGTTAAATGGCCTGCTCCAAATTCTCTTTCTTTCAGCAACATAAATAGCTAGACGACATATCTGATCTTCATCTCTTTCTTATTCCCTCTCTCTCTGACTCCGATCCTTATTTTTCTCCTTTGAGGAGAACAAAATAAGTTGAGATCGTGTTCATTACAATGAAACCAGACAACATTGAATTGTTCTCCTATTAAACCAGTTCTTTGTCAGACGAGACATCTTCAATACACGGGAACAATATGACAACTCAGCTCTCTGTCTCACACACACACACACACAGGTCTCTACAGACCAATGAATGGATTCCAGCTCTGCTGTCACACTTAGATGATAATTATAGTATATATTGTCACAGTGGATGCATCCTGACAAAACACAAACACGCCATATGCAGATTGGCCAGTTTAACAGGCTGAGGATAAATCAACATTTAGTGTGCAGTAACGCTGGGGAAATATTTATCCTGGAGGACAAACGATGTGTGTGACAAAGCAGCCATATTGGGAGAAGTAAATAAGGCAGATTAACCGTTCTGGTGTTCTGGTGATGTTGTGTTCCCAGACATGTTCTGGTAGGACAGATGGAGGCAGTGAGACATGCAACCCTCATTGTTATCATTACAGGCTGGGCAAAGCTGCATTAGAATTAATCAAATGAAAATAAACTCAGCGTGAGAAGGGTTTGATTATTTATCCTGAAAAGACCTAAAATGAGAATTAACATTATCAGCTTAGATCATGGAGGACGATCAGCTTCTTGCAACTTCTAAGTTTTAAATTCACCAGCAAAAAAAAAAAAAAAATCTGGTTTGTTTTGTGTAATATTATCATTCAGGTCAGCGATGCCTTTTCCCTCTAGTCCCGCATCATCACTCTCCCATACAGGTGTTTTTTAAAACCCCTCTGCCACTGTTCGCTTTAACTCCCTGATCATACTCTGTCAACAAAATTGTGTGCGCCTCTTTTTTTTTCTTTTTTCTGTCAGACAAGACTGTCTGATATTGATGTCAATCCGTTGGTAAGGTCCAGCCAGTCGAATGAAAGGTCAGAAAACAGACTCTATATTCCTTTTCAGTAGCACCCACCACAAGTCACCCACGTGTAATACTGTGCGCTGCATTATCAATCTTGATGAAAAGACACGATGCAATCTTTCATCTAACCTATTGGGAAAATGTCATCTCTTTCACTTGGACGTTGCCTGTGGTTGAAGTCGTTTGTGTTTGCTGTCTCTTTAGAAATTATTAGCTGTAAATTATTAGCTGTAAAGCAGCGTGTTCCTTAAGGGATTATCAAAAATTGAAAGAGCTGAAAATGATCCAGTAATATTTACTTCTTAAGCATTCATGGTACATGACTTTGATTTGCTCACATTGATTAGCTTTTTATACACTGATAAAGTGTGATAAAAACATCATGCTGTTGCTAAGTGAATATCATATATTTCCCATATGAAATATTGCGCATGCAGTCTTTCAAGCTCTAACAGCATTTACCTCCTGGCGAAGATCAGACTGAGACACTGAGACACAGATCAGTGGAGTCTCTGGGGGAAACTCACTCTTCATCTCACTCACAATAATAACAGCAAATGCATGCTTACAGACTTGAATATGTAGAGACAACACACTATTGTTTTTCTTTCTTTCTTTTCTTTATCGCCTTTCCTTTGTCCTTATATATTTATGGGGGTTTATTTATATACATTGTATATGTTTCTCTGCCTATTTACACTTTATAATCAATGTAAAAGGATTCAGGGACATTGCAATTATGATCCTTATTACCATAAAAACAATTTCTCTGTACATTCACACACCAGAAGGACCCATCTAATTGAATCTATTTCCTTTTGCAGATGATGGATTCACCTTCTGTCATGGTGGATGTTGTCTGATTTCCATGCTGTAGAAATATGGTTTTATTTTCTGGCTTATCTCGACTGACTCTTTCTCATCTGTTCTTGGTTCCCTCAACATTACTCTCTCTCTCTCTCTCCCTCTCTCTCTCTGTCTCTCTCTCTCTGACTATCTTACTAACATTACCACCACCAGCAGAGAAATGATGGTAATTGGCCATTTTGGGCTTGGACAGCTGCTAACATGAAAGCGAAAGTGGCTTCAGCTTGGAGTGCTGAGCTCTAACCTCTTCAACAGTTTCCCCCCTAATAACCAGGATACCTCTTTTCCCTCACATTATCTGTACTCTCTGTAAACACACATAAATAAATGAATGTGCGCCCAGGTAAAGTGGATAAAAACATAAGGAAACACAAACACACATGAACATTGTCTCTTCTGATTCCACCTTGTCTTGACTGATTGGAATAGAGCGCTGAGACAGACTTATGCCTCCAATATAGAGATTAAAAAGCCTCTTATCTTGCCTCTTAGGGCCTTTAAGCAAGGACGATGTGCTCCACTGAATAATAAATGAGAAAGTTCCACTTGACTTGTATCTTTTAATTTAAACCAAGCCATTACCTAACTTGTATCAATTAGGCATCCTCTGAATTCTATGGAACTGGCCAGCCAAAATGTGAGATCATGCTTCTTCTTTTTCTTTTTTTTCTTTGACTGAGCCTCTTTGCAAATGTGTAAAGCAAATGAAATCATCTCACAGTGTTACAGTGGAAAATCATGAAATTGAATAGAGTGATTCCGCTATTCTACAGAACATCCCAAGGCTTGGTACCTTGTAACAGAGATCCAATCGATGCCTGTAGCTTTAATCACATCTAACTTTAATGCTAGCCACATCTCCGAGGTCTAATTCTTTACTTTCACACCAAATTACTTTTTAGCCCAAGGCACATTTTCTCAAAAAATGTATCTGCGGTCACAGCTTCAGCATTATGGCCATGGTCCATTGATTGACACACGGCTAAAGGCTGAATCCCAATGGAGAGGATACCTGGTAGCACATATGGCTGTTTCTATGGAATTCCTGCACATGTAACTACACCTTCATTACAGAGAGAGGAGCCTGAAGCCTAAGGGTACCGTTGTCATTAATAGTGGGCCTAAATTCAGGTGCAGACCTGTGCAGAGCACAATCACAGTCCTTTATCAGGTTTGGTAGCAGTTTCTGATTGAACCTGAATCTAACAGCAACCAATAATTCAATGAGAGACTGAACCAAACCTCGGAACTCTAGTGGTTAATTAAAATTTTCATTACAAATTTGGTCAATTTCATTTCATCATTTTCGATCAATTCCTCCTGTTTCACTCTATCAGTTTGATTCCCCTGAAACCTGGATTTGCGTGTGTGGTATTACTCCTGAAATAGACAATATTCTCACATGTACGCTATATCTGATTTTTAATAATAAAGGATTGTCTTATAATCCGTTATTCCACTGGCAAGGTGTATGTGTGTCCTTTGAAAGAGCCAGAGTGCCATCATGTGGCGGAGACCCTTAACTGCAGAACGGTGCACAGCAAGTTTTATTAACAAAAGTATTAACACGGGGTGTCGATTAGCTCAGTTGATAGAGCATCTGCCCCATGTATGAAGGCTGAGCAGCGGCCCAGGGTTCAAATCTAACCTGCGGCCCTTTGCTGCATGTTGTTCCCCATCTCTCTCTCCCTACATTCCTGTCACTCTTCAGCTGCCTCTGTCAAAAAATAAAGCTTGAAAAAGGCCAAAAAAACATCTTTAAAAAAAAAGTATTAACATAAAGAGTGACAGGCAGCCTTCTCTGCAGAAATCTCTCTGTGTATTTTGTAATTAAAGACATGCATCAAATATGACATGTTGGAAAAAAACTGCTATTCCCACTCCAGTCACTCATAAATGAACAGTTTCACTTGGTTCCTCTAGATGTCTCTCTTTACCTTGAGTGGATTTCACCCTCTACAAGCAGTTGCATCACTTTACAACAGTAAAGTATCTAACTGTGTGCATGTGTGTGTTTGAAGGAACAGAAGGTCGTTTGGATGGTGGGGAAAAGGTGCATGTGTAGAATAGCACAAGTACATTCTAACTCCTACAAATCTAATACTGGCTTGGTTTAATGCTGTCATAAAACAACCCATAACACACATGGACGTGTAGAAACATAAATACAACAACAATAACAACAATAACAACAACAAACTGTAAAGAACATATAACACACGTTGTGTGTGTATGAAACTGAAGCATGATATGGGACAAACCATTAGAAGGTAACACTACGACTAATGAATGATTTAGATTTACTATGCCTCTGCTAAATAACAGACTGAAAGTTGTGACATGCAGATTAAGCAGACATTATTAAGCTAAAATATTAGCTTCATTAATCTGTCTTCTTTTCATTTATTCACATAATAAGATAATAAAGATAATAGATTATGAGTTTCTCACATCATTCGGTATGCTGGTTTAGCCCCTACAAATTCAAAGGATTTCGATCCAATGGAGCCATATCTATGAATTTTGACTACATTCTGATGATAACCACCGCGCCGGCATAGCTGTGGTATGCTCAGACATCTGCAAATAGTCTTGTGCTTGGCCATTTAAGCTTTTATACACATGACCGGCTGCTAAATGCTGAATCATGTTCAGTAATGTTTGACAGTTTCAAAGTTTTAAAGGTCCTGTGTGACAGATTTAGAGCGATCTATTTACAGAATATGGCAGAAATGTAACATAATATGCACAACTGTGTTTTTATTAGTGTTTAATAACCTGAACATAAGAATCTATGTTTTTGTACCTATCTACAGATACTGCAGGTCCTGCAAGGTCTCTACAGTAGCCCAGAGTGGACAAACATTGGCTCTAGATAGGGCCTTTTGTATTTTCCCTTCAACCAGCAACTACACCACTAGATGCAACAAAATCCTACACATAAAAAAAATGTTCGACGATAAGTGGGTCCAAATACATAAAGTATAATCTTACATTGTACGATCTAAAAAAAGACCATGGTAATAATATTAAATGCATAGTCAATTCTTTTGAGACAGGTTGTTTATAATGTCAGTATTTAAAGTGAATGAATAATTTGTTTATGCTACGTGTTCGGAATATTAAAGCACGATGTGAACACAGCCTCGCTCGGTCTTTTGCTCCCTCTCTCTGTGATAACACAGAGGACTTGCAGGAAAGCACTGGGAAGAGATGTGCACACTTGCCATGCGTATCCCGCTGCCTCTAACTAGGACATAAAGGAGCTGTAGTGAGGACACAGAGCTAGAAAGAGATGGAGGGAGGGATTATATACAGTGACAATTAATAGGCCTTATAATGTGGCTATTACTCCATCCCCATTGCCCAATCTACTATTTTCACAGCCTGACCAGAACAGAGGACACTGACCAGAGACAATAATGTGGTCAGAGGTCAACATTCATCAAGGAGATAAAACAGACAACTCTAAAAGAACTTTCCCATTGATGAATCAGTAAGAGGAATTCCAGTTTACAATCAATCACATTGCTAATTGTGTACTATCTTGGCTAAGATCTTTAACCATTTACTCCGCTCAGCAATACTGACACATTGTCCTGAGAAGACACAGAATGATCTGCAATGTTTTATCTCCTTTTGTTATTCTCAGTTAAATATCCCACCTCTGCTGACGACGATCCCACCCATTATGACCCCATCCCCTGGGTTTTCCCAATCAGAAACTTTGCTCTTTGGAAGCACCCAGATGAACGGAAATGCTGTTTTGTATGCCAGGCTGCCTTTCTTCTCTCACTGCTGCTGACCCACAAATACAGCCAAATCCAGCACAGCCCAAGGCCTGTACGGCAAGATACAGAGCCAGATAAACAATCACACAGACACAGAACTGGGATAAACATCTGTCTGATCACATTTTGACAGCAACATTTGCTCAAAGGAGAGCTAAAAACAACTCTATATAAAAACAGGCGTGACAACAATTGACATTACAAAAATGAACATAAATGTTATAATTTTGTCAAAACAAGGGCATTTTGTAGTTTATAAAGATGTTCTTTCCGGAGAGTTGATTCTGATTTGAATTCCTAAAAAATCTGCAGTTTCCTCCCTTGCTCTAAAACAGGAAGTAGAACCGTGGTTGTCTTCCGCTCGTCTTGTTTAATGGAACCCCCCTTCCTGTTTTCAGATTCATCCTGATAATGGCTGAAAGTCCCCAGCTGAGAGCAACACACACACACACACACACACACACTCCCCTTATCCTGTCCTTCTCGTTCTTTCTTTCTCTCCGTCTTACTCTCCCTCTCACTGCCTCTAAGATGGCTGCTGGACAAGTCGTTTAGTGAGACCTTCCCATCACACAACAGTCGTTTTTCCACACATTCCAGGTGACCATGTGCGTACCATGTGACCTGGTACATATGTGTGTGTCCATGTGTGTGAGAAGAACCTAAACTGATTGATTATCCCCATACTGATTGCAGTTAAGATCAAAGTGTCTGTGAACTGTGAGGATGGACTCAAATGTGTGTGTGTGTGTGTGTGTGTGTGTGTGTGTGTGTGTGTGTGTGTGTGTAAGGGATAGTGCCATGTGCAGCCAGGCCAGAGAAGTATGCAGGTCAGTGCAGAGGGAATGTCAGGAATGCCAGTGTAATTCAAACTCTCTTCTACCACTGGAGGCAGCTACTACCTGGGCATATTTTATACTAAAGTGGGCAGAAATGTTAATCTGTGCATGCGGCGGAGTGCGGCACACTTTAACGTGGACAATGTATAAGGAGCTATAGTGTATGCATGCTCAAAGCGGCATCAGCTTCTCCCTCTAGACCACCTTAATTCCCCATCTAAGGTAACATTAAACAACCGGTGCTCCAGCCTCAATGTTCCCAAACACCTGCACTTAAAACAAAATTTGACTGAACTCCCAGCTGTTCTCACACGAGTTACACCTCCTGAATCCAGTTCCCAGGCTTCAGTAAGCCTTTCATTTGATATCACAACATATCTGACCCCCCCCCCTGCCCGTTCTCCCTCCTCCTCCCCTCATCTCCCTCCCTGTCTGGCCGGCTTTTTCACGGCAGCCTGTTTTCACTCAGCGGTTTTGACAAAGACTGGTGAAATAATTACAGCTGGGCCTAAGCTCAACAAGTGTTTGTCTCCAGTAATCTCCACCAAACCAACCAGTAGCGACCGTGTCATAGAGGAAGAGGAGGAAGAGGTCGATTGTTCTGAAAATGAGAAGCCAATGACATCATTTCAAAGAGCTCTGTTTAGAGTGTTCAACACTCGTGGTAAATAGGCAACAAAGTCAACTCGCTGTAATGTTCACAGCTCGCCAAACGTCAACAAAACTTATCATTTCAGACACAGGCCCAGCTGGTAGAGAGTCTATAAATCTCTAATCTGTCTCCCTCCATTCATCACCCTCTTTCTCTCCCCCCCTTAACGCTCATACAAAATGCTGTTTGGGTGAATTTATTTTGTAAAGATAAGGGGTTAGTTTTATGTCTGTATAAGCCATATCTGAGCTGAAACATTTGGCATGTTTGAGCCAGGATGTCTTTTGTGACGGGAGTTGGGGGGACAACAGGAAGACTGCTCGGGGTTGTGAGGAAGTGAGTGAGTAAGGGGAGGCAGGGAAGAAGCAAAAGAATGGGAGCGAAGGCGAGCAACAGACAGTGAGTCAACGCAAACGTAGGAAAAATAACAGGCAGCGACAAAACACAAAAATCCAAAACAGACGAATATAGGTTACTTTATGGATGAATATAAAACAGAGACCATTAGGTCCACATATGAAGCTAAGCACTAAAGATGCTCCATCAGGAAAACGGGGTCGCTTCAAGATGAGATTACTGCAATTCACTGGGACAGTTGGGGATGAGTTATTGGGGAAGTGTAGCATGTAAATCACCATGCTGCTGCTGCTGCTGCTACTACTACTACAACCTCAAGTGCTTAAAGCCGCTCCAGGGAGAAGGCCGTGGAGAGGAGAGCGGCTCTTTGGGCAAGCAAGGGAAGCGTGGACACATAGAGATATTCACATACAGTCAGACAGACTTCCTGGCATTGTCAGCCTGAGAGCGTTGATGTCAGATCCACTCCTTCCTGTGCAGAAGGGAGAACGCCATTGCGATGACAATGGGCCCGAAACAGGACAAAGAGGAAATGTTTAAATTTAGGCCCCCTTCTTCCACCATCTCCTCTTTCACGGCCACGGAGCTCTTGGGCTGTTTAGTTTTTGTGAATTCCTACAGTTTTCCCCCCTGTGCTCCCTCTCCCCCATTGTGTCATTTCAATAGAAGGATTTTCACATTCAACGCAAATCCCAAAGGAGGATCAGCCAGTGAGACCAGAGTTCAGTCAATCACTTGTTTTCACTGATGTTCCTTTGAGAAATTATAAGTGCTTTCTCACAAATCCATCCAACAAATAGGATCGAGAAAAGCTCCTAAGTATACATCAAAAATATATACTATAATGGCTATGGAGAATAGTTTAGGATTTTAATGAAGTGAAGGATAATAATAGGATTTAAAGCACAGTAAATATCCCAAGTTTAATAAAATATAATATAAGCTTCCCTTTCAACACAGCACTTTGAATTAAAATAATTATCCATAATTTGTATGTGCGTCTGAGTGTGTTGGTGTGTGTGTGTGTGTGTGTGTATTGTCTCTGTGTGTAGGGTGTGTTTGTGTGTGTGTGTGTGTGTGTGTGTTTGTGTTGCTCTGTCTGCGTGAGAGCTTTATCACAAATCAGAGTGTCGGCGTCTGCACGAGCTTACAGGGCAAGAGTTCACCGGTCTGTCCCCTAAACTCGGGGAGTTTCTCTCAGTTTGATGATAGCCGACGAAGTTTGAAGGCAACAGCGAAACACATGAGATCCACAAAGGAGTCGCTGTCCGCAGCATAACTTCAGCCTTACTCATGGATATAAGTTAAGCCCGTCAAAGTCCGCTGGATACGGTCAAAGCCGGTGTTAAAGACGGTGTTTTCATTGACTTTTAGGACAGCAGCGACGATGCCCTTTTAAAAACGGGCGGACGTTTTTCTGGAGGTAAGTCAGCAGCCTTCACGGTTATATTCAAGAGGAAATGCGGTCATTTTTCGCGGGTATAACTTAACTAACGTTAAACTTCTACGGAGTTATATACAACTATTACTATAAGTGTTATAAGAAGCGTTAACTAACTAAACCGAGTTAGTTAAATTACTAAAAAATGAAACGGCTGTAACGTTAATGTCATTTTTTTAATGACGCCATATTTTAAAAGACATAACTTTCAGACGTCCAGCCCAACATACAGTTTCCCTGTCACTGCAACAAAAACAACAAAAAAGTTTTTTTTATGTGTATTTTTGTAGTTTATGCCATTATTAATACCAAGCTTTGAAACATTATCACGTTATTAGAATAACCGTGAGTTAATTGTCAAGCAATGTTAGTGAAAAGTCACATTTTATCTTTAAAAACGTGTTAATACGTGATTGAGACTTTGCTTCTAAATTGAGGGAAACATTTTTGATCAGAATATTTTCTTTAGATAGTGTTCTTGAAAAGCTTATCAGTAAAAATAATAATAATAAAAATAAATAAATAGTGACATTCCCACAAAAAGACCATCTTAAATGAAGCCTTTGTTGTTGATCTCATGTAACAACAAAGATATGATGCTGGAGGCCCAAATTACACAAGAGGCTCCCATACATTAAAGGGATTATGAAATGGAGGGGGTAATTAACATGTGGTAGAGTGGAGCACTTGCCTCGCATCTTCCTCCTCAGAAGGAGCTTATCTGAGCTATGATGATGTCACAGCTGGAGCAGGCCTGAAATAACCAGACATCTATGTAGTGAGTGTTTCCATGACAACACAGCCTCCTGGTTTAAATGGTGGACGGGGTGTGGGGACTGTGTCTCAAATAATTACTTTGGATAATGTGGTCCAAATATGGGGGGCGGTGGGTGTTTGTGACTGTTGACTCATGGTACAAAAGCCTTTGTCTGAGAATCGTGAAATGAGACCTCTGATGGTCTCAAAGTGTTTTAGCATTTAAGTAGCACTACACATCTATTATTCTTGAACATTTGACCTCCTGTGTGGAATAAATACAGCTGACCATCCACTGAGAATATTTAATATAATATATTTTTGCATCTATGGCATACGTCTCCAGCTATTCTGGGCAAGTTCGGAAAGAATAGGCACGATATGCGAAGATAGGCTGTCAGTTTAATGTCGAACTCCTGAATAAAAATGTGGTTTTGTTCCTTCAGGTATTTCAGAGAGAGAGCGGCCTGAGACATGATGTCCATTGGAGCTGATAGCTGACACTGTAGAATGAGAGAGGATGGAACAGACAGACAGCCCTGCCCCTGAAAGCAACAACCCTAATGGGTTTGTCAACCGAGTGTTTAATGTTTCTCTGGATGTGGAGAATGAGACCAGCAGTGTTTATATTCAGGAGACTGGGCCAGGGCCAGCAGAGGGGCAGGGAGAAACCCAGGCTGCCTCTCCTCAGACGCCTGTCAAGGACAGACAGGAGGTCAACCGGAGGCCTCGTGCCACAGGGGGCATCTGGAGGATCTTGAACCGAAAGCGAGCTGTCTCCGAGCTGGAGCGCAGACCCCACTCCATGATCTTGCCCGGAGAGGCTTCAATCCCTAAACTCTCGTTTGCTGACAAAGTTCGCTCCTTCAAGAAACTTAAATCTCCATCTGTGTTCAGAGGGAAAACAGCGAAATTGTCCACTGCCAAGTTCAGCAGCTCCTTTGTGGATGAGGAATCTTTCTGCCACGACATTGGCACTCCTCAGCAGTCCAGCAGGGGCACACTTAAACACCGTGGCAAGAGGCACTCGTATGCGGGCTACACAGCAGAATTTGACTGCTCGTTCGAAGACATTGACCTCACGGCACCTATTGATGGCCACCAGCCCACTGTAATAGGAGAGGCTGTGACTCAGAATGGTTGTAAACCACCAGAAAGAGCTTGCTATACTAAAAGAAGCCACAACAATTCAAGCAACTGTAACAAAACAGCTGCAGGCTGTGAAGACCCTAGCGTTAAAGGTAGCCCGAGCACCCACAGAGGTAGAGGAAGGAGGCACAAGGATGTGTGGAGTTACTTGAGGAGGATTTCCCTTTTGGGGAAGGCCAATCCCGTCTACTCAGAGAGGAGCTTTGACTCTGAGCTTCACTCTTTGGACAAGACCATGGACTCGGACTATGGTTCTGTTGACTTTGAGAGTGTCAGAGACTTTCAACCACCGCCCCCGAAGCACGCTGACACCAAGGGGCACTTTGGTGGCCTGTTCAAGTTTTTCAACAGTGTAGCAGAGACAGCCAGAAAATGGCGGACAACATCGCACTCCTTCTCTCCTCCAGAAGGAGAGAGGACTGAGATGAGCTCCCCTCGGGCCCCACAGCGCAGAGTGGACAAAATTCACAGTGTGTCTCTGACACTTCACAGTGACGGACTTTCAGAATCTCTGCCTGTTCCATCAACACCAGCGAACGCTAAATCCTCACACTCCAGTAGCTTGGACAGTGAGGTTCCAGCACCTGCAACAGGTGGACGATCCCCAAAGGTGGTCCTGAAAGGCTTTAGGTCATGCCCAGGATCTCAAGCTGTCAATGGTCTTCAGAGTTCTGATGACAAAGACAAACATATAGACAGAGAGACAAACCATAGGTCTATAGCAGTAGTTGAGAATCACACCTACGAGTCAGATCCAAACACAGAGACTAAAAAAGAAGCAGAGGTTGAAAGGGACACATTAAACTGTCTCTGTGAAGACGAAAAGGTAAAGGAACAGACAGGAAATGAGCAGGATTCCAGGGATGCTCCACCTGACTCCCACCAGATACAGGAAGTGAATGTCCAATCACAACAAGGTGATAAAGAGAGCACAACCAATAGTGTACCAACATCAGATTCCACAGAGGAAATATTTAAGGTATGTGACTTTAAATACAAAATGAGCTGTGTTAATTACAAGCCACTGGATTTTAATAAATGTATTTGTCAAAGAAGTCCATCATTTGTGTTGCTAAACTACTGTCTTCTACTTCTTTTTTAAAGAAAACAACAGTTTCATGTATAAATTGTCTCACATTTATGCCATAACTAAGTTCCATTGCAGGCTTTTTCCACATCATTAACATTGCCAAAGGCATGCATCATGTAATTACTGCTCAAACTATCATTTATGTAACTGTTTTAACCATGACCATTCTCTTTCTTCTTAAAACCATCAGCAATTTAAATGGTACCAGAGCTGTTACTCATGACATGAGCCCTAGGTGTGGTTCATTAACCGTCAGGGAGAAACAAAAACATTCAAGATAGTAGCCTGTGAGGACATGAATTGGGCACAGTCTCTACAGTTGTCCTTTTGCCCCATCTGTTGGAGAGAGGAGGAAACAGCCAGTTACAATTCCAATGGTGGACAACATCATATTAAAGGAATTTGTCCTTTCCTGCTTAGCCAGGGAAGTGTAGCATTCAAGAAAACCCTATTTCCCATAAAGCCGGCCGTGTGTGACCGCCGTAGCCCTAGAGCTCTGTGACGTCAGGGCTTCATGACGGCACCCTTCCCTTCTCACTCCAGTGGAGGCATTAGTCATCTCCCTTCTAGTCACACCAACGAGTCAGGACATGTTAGCCCCGACTCCTAATGACAAAATGAGATGTGACATCTCAATACTCAGCACACTTTCATAGGGGTTTACTATGCAAGGGCAAGGGCTGTGGGAATCTGTGTTTTGGGAAGGGTGTTAATGTGTAGTCTTGCAGTAATGCCAGGAAAATCCTCCTCCCTAAGCAACAACTGTTTACATATTAAATTTACCTGTCTATTGTATTTTTTTTTACGTCTTTAGCTGCCATTAATGGGCAGTTTTAGCACCTGTGGCTACCTACTGATTCACTGTAATTAGAAACATGAGCTCTGGCTCATGATTAGTAGAATCTTTTGAAAGAAATTGTGAAGTATATCTTGTTGAATCCATAGAGTCATTCCTCATTATTCCGTACACAAGAAATGCATTGTTGCACCATTATCTTGGCCAAACTGCTGAGTATCTGTGCCAATCACAGCTGTGTGAGCAGATTGCCAGCCAGACATGCAGCAGTGTAAGACAGCCGTGCCCAGCCATGCCCCACTCTAGCACAGAGAAGACCTCTGTACCTCACAAGCCCTTGCGGCCTCGTCCTCGCCCGGCCTCAGCTGTACTGGACCTGTGGAGGCCCAACCCCGACCGAGAGCTCTACAGCCATTATAGTGAGGTTGGCTCACTTTGCCGGCGGAGACGCAGGCCTGCTCCCACCATGCAACTTTCTCCGGGGCAGAGATGGAAGACTGCCCGCTCCAGGCCTTGCTCTGTCATAGAGACCAGTGTTACTAGGGAGACACAGTCCTCGGAGCTGCACCACAGAGTAAGACGTCATATGACAAACACGGGCATTTATGCATAATTTCACTGGGAGTAAACACTGATGTAAAAATGACAAATAAGCAGTCCCGTAAATATCCAAATACAAATGTACAGTATAAATGTATGTATATACAGTAGACATGTTGAAAAAATGAAATTGGAGGGAACAGTCTTACTAGTAGTCTCCACCAACTCACTGATAAATATAGCACAAGCCCATAATGAATCAAACACACACTACAGACTTTGAAGGGCAGCCCAGTACTAACCTAGTATTTATACACCACTCACTGTTAGCTGCAACAATGCATGCCTGCTCTGCCCCATTTATAGAGGCCTGTATTTCTGGATGCTGCTTTTCCCTCAGCTCACCTCCCCCCTCTCCCTCTCTTTCTCTTTCTCCCTCTCTCACCCTTTCTCTCCCTCTCTCTTTCTTTGTGGCTTCTCGTTCTCTCAGTCATTCTCTGTGGCCAATTTTCTGCCTCATCGCTCCCATAAGCTCTACCTCTCGTTGCCCTAACTCAGAGTCACTTCATTTTAACCTGAGAGACCGCCCGGTTGGCATGATGTATAGTCTCTCATGGTTTGCTGCAGGGCATGCACACCGACCAGTGCACCAGAATAGACTTGCTGAATGTGAAATACTTTAATTCTCTGCAAAAAAAAAAAAAAAAAAAAGAAAAAAAAGGGGACAAGGCAGTAAGGAAGACATTTTTTAATGTGAAGGGCAGGGGAATGTGTGTATTCAACCTTGTGTGCATCGACTCAACTCTGTATGGAATATAGGAGATGCCCTAACTACTCAGTACCCTCTAGGCCTTGTCTCGTCCCCCGGGTGTGTCACCGCTAGAGCCCCCACTCAGGGTAACTATCCAGCGGTGCCGCTCCCTGCCGCTGCCCCCCAGCACTCTCGCTGCCTTGGCGCTGCTCCTGCCTCAGTCAGGTACCATTACATGTTTTTATCTTACATTAATATGCAGACTGTGTATTGATGTGTGTTTGTTAAATTGATCATCTGTTTGCCTGTCCGTCTGCATGTGTCTGTCCCCAAAGACATGGGCCAGTCATCATCGTCGGTGCGCCTGCGGTCTGGAGGCTCTGGTAGCTGCAGGAGGAGGAGGCTGTTAAGACCTGGTTCAGAACCACTGCAGGTCAATGTTGTGAGTCAAACACACACACACATAAACACACACACACATAAATACAGATTTATCTAGCCGTTGCTTTTATCCTTCATTCTGTCAGGCTTTCAAGACCTTTAGTGCGATGAATAAATCATGTGTACAGATTTATAACAAATACTTTTAACACTATATGTATGGTTTTAAGTGCCTGCGCACACACGCGCGCGCGTCCACGTCACATTAAGTTTGCTCACCTGTCGCATACGTGAGCAGATGTAGATGAGATAATAGGATGTATAATGGAACGAAGGAGTATGACTGATAAATAACCTGTCACTGATACTGGCAATATGGAGATGACAAAGCACTGGTCAATGTTTCATCAGATAATGAAGGTAGTGATCCGTGGTGACGGTGGCCATGTGGATTAATGTCATCCACTACTCTTAGGCCATTACTCACCGTGAATTGGGCACCCAACATTTTTAATCTAACGAGAGCACATGCAGACAAACGGGCTGGATTTCAGAGCAGAAAAAGGAATGACATTAAATCGTTTTCATATACCTGGTGTGCTTGAATCTATGAGGAGTGTAACGCGTCTTTGTCAGCTGTGTAAAATTAGCTTCAGACTACGTCGGAATAATACTACTCAGGAAGTGAAACCAGGCATTTCAGAATCAGTGCTTTGATGTGCAAGTGGCCTCGGGGGGATTCTAGTGGAAGGAGATGCAGAGTTTCTCTGAAACATCCTGACGGGGTAGTGAACATTTCTGGGGCTGTGTCCAACATCTACAGAACTGCAATGCACAAGGTTTAACACTATTTACATTATTATTTGATCATACTAAATTGAATCGCTGCTGAGTCCAAACATGCAACGTTTTATCGAATTTGTTTTCTTCCGCTGAGTGAAGATACGTTTCATAGCATAAAATTATACACACATATACGTGTACATATACCTGTTAATTAGCATTTAGTATTAAAGAAGTATTTTCCCACTAAAATATACAATAAATGTACCTTCAGTTTAATTTAGGAATGAGTGTGCACAGTGTTGTGAAGCTATGTGGGTAGAGCTTTTCTACAATAGACTTCAATTCAAACCATTTACAAGGAGTCAGTGAGTATTAACTACAACATTTATAGTACAATAAATAGTCCATTTTCATGAGATAAGCTGTCTACTCCACTGTTGAATTATGAGCCCATGGCTTTCAGTCCTGGCATGCCTTTGCATTGAAATTTAGTAAACTATGTCTTTGAAGAGGTGATACTATTGCATTTAGGCTTTGATTATAACTTTCAATGCTGATCTAAATAGTGTTTGTGAGCCACTGCACGTTGTTGCCATGACACTCGCTGGCTCCTGTTCATCTTCTTGCTTCTATCTTTAGGCAGCCTTTTTAAGTGTGAGCTAAATAGAGAAAGTGTGTGGGTGAGAGGGAGACAGAAGAAGAAGAAGAAGAAGAAGAAGAAGAAGAAGGGTGGGAGAGAAACAGAGAGGGGAAGAGAGATGTTCCCTTTGTATATGCACTTTTGTGTCATGACCCTTCCCTGGGGTAGGGAAAGTGGAGTCGTAACGCTGGAAATGTCGCGCGTGCGTGTGTGTGTTTGTGTGTGCGTTTGAATGGAGAGGGAAGTTCATTTGTAGCGGGCTGAAATGCTGGGATTTGTGACTGCATCTTGAGTATGGAGGTACTATACATATATGTCTCTGTATATCATATACGCACAACATGACATAACATGGTAACGCAGCTGTAGTGCAGTCACATGGATGGATGATGCTTCAATATTTAATCTGTGTGTCGCTGCCTTATTGCTGGTAAGTCATTCATTGTTTGTTTGGTATGGCTCTCGTGTCAGTATCAAATCTGATGTTTGTGATACAGTGCAGTGTATGTTACAGCCTTTCCTGTTAGGATGACTACTGGAGCCTTGAGGCCGCAGGCAGAGAGAAAGCATTCTCACTGCAGTGGATTAACTGCTAATGCTGACGCCTCTCTTCTCCCTTTCATTTAAATGGATTTCTCCCCCAGTCACTGCCCTCTCCTCTCCTCTCCTCTCTCCTCTCCTCTCCTCTCCTCTCTCTCTCCTCTCCTCTCCTCTAACTAACTTGTTAATTCTTATGCAGATGAGAGGACAGTGTTCTCTGTGTTACTAATGCTGTGCCTGAAGCTCTCAACTTGTCAGAACGGGGGGGACTGTCTTATTAAGGACTTCACGCAGATTAAGACTTTCATCAGAAATCTTATATGATTAAGTTCACGCTAACCTAGGTCTGTCTGGTCATAATCATATTATGCAATGCTATCTATTTATTATGAACGCATGAGTCAGCAGGCAGTGGATGGCTGGGAAAATAGTAGGGCAGCTATGAAAAATATATTTGAGCTGAACATCTACTTATGTGCACACTTTTATGCACACGTGGGGAGCGCCAGTGTTTATATGTTAATTAAACCACATATGCATAGTTTCTGCTTGCATCCGCCTCCTAGGCCTCAGTCCCTCTTCACAACACTGACACACACACACACACTTCACACGCTCTCCTGATGTATTCAGAATTCGTCGGTCAGGGTGTATGAGTCATTGCATTGACGACCTCATTATTTGGTGAGGAATGAATAGCACCGGCTAGTGATATCTCTGTCGAACACACTGAATGTGTGGCATTTGCTTCACCCTGACTTTATTTTAGGGCCCTGTGAGACAAACCGTGGAAATAGGTCTTTTTCAAAATAACTGCAAGTATGTACAGCCCGCACTCTGAGCCACAGGCGACCTCAAATCTTTTATCAGTGATCATTCAACATCCTTCACTGTAGCCACCAGCTAATACTGTTTTATAGGATGCAGTGTGCTCTGAAAAATAGTAGTGCCGCTGACTGAATCTGAGCAGGTGGTTGTGTCAGCACCTCACTAGACTGCTTCTTCGAAAGAATAGGTTTCTGTCTGTCAGGTGTGCGTCTTGTTGTTGTTGTTGTTGTTGTTGTACACATAGGCGTGCGACTACATGCTCATGTGGTGTATGTGTGTTACAGAGAGACAGATAGGCTCAGGGCCTTTTCTCTTGTATAACCGTTGAGAGGGTTTCCTTTGCTCCCTACAAAAGCCATTTTCACTTTTCTTTCAGATGGCTGCATGTTCCCAGGGAACGGAGGAACAGTGCTGTGTGTGTTCATTCTCTTACTCAGTGGTGTATCCTGTTTTACAGTATCTCCGCATCTGTATTTTCATGCCCGTGCATGCACAAACGCACAAATGTGTTTGTGCTTTCTGGGAGCACATTCGGTTTTATACCTCATCAGAGCTAGTATTTCCATCCTTCCATCATCACTCCAACTATGTTATGCTGCTGCCACAGTAGGACAGTGGCGATACATCGGTGGATGGTTTCAGTAATGTCACAACATGCAGTGTTTTTTGTCAGACTATTTAAGGCCTGAGGCACTCAGGTGCTTGTTATCCAGCATCAGTTGTGTCATTTGTGATAGTTTTCCCAGGCTGCTTAGGTGATTTTACCCACAGTCATCAGTTTCTACTGCTTGTATAATGCAGTGTTTATTTTCATGGCTATTTGACAGGTTTATATTCGGGTAAAGACTTTTCTGGTTTTAAGTGAACACAGAAGAATGTCACCTTGTGTTAGGTAATATGATGATCCCTTATTAACTGACAGCCCCATCTTAGAGCAGACACCCCACAGGCTAATATGTGCTGTAGTTGTCTTTCACGGAGTATTTATGTGAGTTTTTATGTCTATATTAGTTCCACTGCTAACTGTCACTGTAGTCTTTCTGGTTTTTCACAACCATAACTTTTTGCCCAGCTACAATAATAGCCTTACTGTATATTTCTATGTCTCCATAGCTACCTACCATCTCATTACTCTCTACATATATATATATATATATATATATATATATATATATATATATATATATATATATATATATATATATATATATGTGGCACCTAGAAGTTTCTCAATATGTTCTCTGATCAATATTCTTCCTCTGTCTTTTTTCAATATATTGAAAGGCAAATATGTATTTTTTTGTCAAATTAAACTGACTTTACGTGACATTACTACAGGGACAGAACAATTAATAAGTGTCTTCAGCAGAGAAAGTTTTACTGAGCACAAAATGCTCCATATTTTGGACACTGCATCAACTCTCCCTTGCATCACTCTTAGGCCAAAACCTTCCAGACAGGATATCTAATAACCTAATTGGCAGACTGCCAAAGTTTTAAGTAGACTAATTTAATAACTTCAGTAGCAGCAGTTCATAAAATACAAAAAATGATTGATGATGAGCAAAAGAAATGATAATTGTTTAATTATACATTCAAAATCAATATTCTCTGAAGCTATGAGCATGTCATGTTCATGCTCAGCTCTCATAGTGGCTAGAAATATTCTACAAATGTAACTAACAACAGAGAAAACTAGGCTGGCATGTATTTACACTCATCCAAGGTGCCAATACATTATTCAGACCTGATTAGGGGTTGCGATCTTGCTGCTTTGTCAACATACAAGCTAATATCTGTTAGTTGTTGTCTTGGGGGTTGTGTGTGTTATGCATAAATTGCATCTTTTAAACTGGGCCGACTCATTCTGTCTTACTTGGGAATTTCCCACATGTACACATTCAACGTTTTTCTGTGTGTGTGTACTATTTTCTGCAATGAAAAAAAACAACCATATTTGCAATATCCAGCATCTAACACCTTAAAGTGTGAAATAAGTAATCTATATCTTTTTATGAAACATTTTTTTTGTGAATCTAAAACAAAGCAACTACTGTGATCTAAATGTACGTTATGCTATACATAGCTCCAGCCCTGGTCACTCTGTCCCTGCCCTCAAATAATGAGACAGAAGTTAACTGCCTGTACAGTGTTCTGCTAGTTAGAATGTATCCTGCAGGCCTCTGTGAAAGATGGGCCGGATTTTTCTGGCAGCTGCCACTTCTTGTGTACATTATTTAGCTTAACTTTCTGCCTCTGACCTCCATGGCTCCATGCTACACCACATGCAGCATCAGAGAAAACCCTTCATCACTTACACAGATTATGCAACCGCCTCGCTCATTGTACTTGTTCCTCACCCCCTTCTCCATCATTTCGTGACCTGAGAGTTTGTCATCCTTCCCTCCATCACTCCCATCTCTGTTCTCTCCTCTCCTCGATACAAGTTTTCTCTTCTCCACTGTTTTTTCTTCGGTCCTTTGCCTCATCTCCCCCCTGTTCACTCCATCCTGTTCCTCCCTCCAGGCGTGTGAAAGGACCTGCTTCCTGCGACCTGTTGTGTATGCGAGTGTTTGTGTGTTTGGGTCCGAGAGCGTGCGAGTCTCTAAGTGCACTCATGCCTGCGTGTAGTCATATATTTTAGATGGCAAGCTTCTTAGCAAATGTTTTGCAGGACAGCGCTATAACAGGTGGAGTCTATGAAGTCTTTGATGGTAGGAACTGACCTATCAACTGGAAGTAAGGTGCTGAGAAACACAGAATGCCAAACAACCCTGCACCCAAATATCGTTTGACTGCAGAGTTTTGCATTTCAATCCGATGAGCTGCTTTTGAACTCTCGTGGTGTGAAAGCAGTGAGAATGTAAAATCATTTTAGCTCAGAGGACAGGTGGAGCTGTAGATTTTCATATTGCAGCCCATCCTCCCTTTAAAGTGAGTTACACATCTATGGCACCTAGTGGGCATGTTGGTGGATTAGAGTAGGTGAGTAGGCTGTTTATTGCCAACCACAGTGTTCCACTGTCTCTCACATAATGTGACTAGCCTCACAAAAAAAAAAAAATGTTACAATAAAAATCTAAATATACAATACTCTGCTCCCAAAGAGACACAGAACAAATATCTAACAAACACTGGATGTGAACGCAGCAGCCAGAAAACTCTGGAAGGAAGGATGGGAAGGCACCACTGCTCTTACCTCCCAGTGTTTTGGGCTGCAGGTGGCTGGCTGTGCTCTGATGAGTGATGACACTAGTGAGCACGCTCAGTATGCTCGCAACAGCACAGTAGAAGTACAGTAAAGCAGTGCTGGCTTAGGCAACCAACCAAAACCTTGCACAGGTCATTTGATTTTATCCCTCAACCCATAGCTGGACTCTCAAATGACCAATCTTTTGGCTTGATTTAAGTCTGCGCTGGCACCGAGGATGAACAGAACATAAATGAATAACTGTCTGCATTTTCAACAGTGTTCCTTAACGCTCCCTTTTTGTTGCAGTTTGTAAAAAGCTACAATGATGTCTTTGGGGAGCTTGTTACAGTGTCTTTTAGCCGAGGCACTGTTTCCCCCTCTATGGGAAATTTTACAGAAATTTCAGACTGACTACACCTTAACTGACAAGTGGAGAGCTTTAGGGATTTCAGTTTGAAAATGTTGGTTTAATGCATCGTCTGCTCTTCTACATCAATCAAAAAGGTGACTTAATAGAAATATAATGTCAGCATGTGTGCAAATGAAGTTAAGCTCACTATGTGGAGAAAAATAAATGTGGATGAAATTGAATCAATAGCAAACACTAACACCACATTTCCGTAAAAATATAAATCTAATGTTATACAATATAATACAATACTACAATGAAAAGTAATGAATATTATCCTCGTCTTTTTTTTAAATAGTAAAAGGTATTAAAAGGTAGATCAATACCAGTCTTAGTTTAGCTTAACAAACTTAATAGTAGCCCTCGGCTGTCAAAAGATGAAATCTGCTCGCCAGCACCTCTAGAGTTCGTTAATTAGCATTAGCATTAATTAGCACGAGTTATGTCTCCTATAGTACCTCCCAAGGAGTTACAGTGCCCTCCTAGAAATAGTCCCGCACATATCCTATCTAAAATTTGATAAACTGAACAAGTAAGTAGTAAGTATCACAAAGTAAATAAGTGTTTTTCACAAAATGCCGCACTGTTCCTTTAACTTTTCCCGTAACATTTGATGGGAATTGTTCAGACAAGTACACGTTGTCAGAAAACACTCCCCCAGTAGCTCCAGTATACACTGACCGCCGCCTCATTACCACCTTTACTTACATTACTGAAAACTGAAAAATTATAAGCTTCTTAAAAGCAGAATTTATGGCAGAGTTGTTGTATTAGATTACATTGTACAAGTTTACCTAATGAAGCGGCTGGTCTGTGTGATTTGTAGTTTTAATAGTGGTACAGTACAGGTGAACAGTACTGAGTTTTCTGTATTGTATGCTTTCAGCCATTAAGGCCACAGTTAACCTACTTTCCCTTTGCAAATAAAACACAATTATCAAAGTAGCATAGTAATGAGTTTCCGTCACAGAAGAGTGGAAAACAGGTGAGACGTGTATTTAATTAGCTACATATTTTATGTTTCTCCACTGCAAGCGGGCCTTCAGAAGCCTGTTTTTATTCCACAGGAGACTTTATATACCCTAAATTCTGGTAGTGTTTATACAAAGACATGTCTTCTCTTTCCCTGCCAGAACTTCATGATGTTATGCAGACTCACAAGGGGCTGATATAAAGAACACAGTCGCAGGGCAAATTCATCTTGTTCCTCAGTCTCCAGAACACACAGATATTGCACTGGTTTATCATTAAAAAATAATTCATTTTCACTGGTCCCATGGCTAAGTCATGAATGAGTAGAAATATTTTTCCTGAAGCTGTTAGGTCTAGGAATGCTGTGATATCACTTGTGATGTCTTTAACCCTAATTTCTCCACCCTACTTGGCATGACCCACCTCTTTTATCTTGTCTATCTCTTACTATTTCTTAAAATTCACTATGGTCTGACCCACTGACTTGCCTTTACGCTAACAGCCAAATTGAGATGAACGAATAAACAGCTGATGTCTGAACAATGGTGACAAAACTGTGTTCAGGAAAAGTCCAGCGATTTATTTTTAGGGCGCTTTGTGGCTGGAAGGCCTGCGAGGAAGCAGGAAGTCAGTGTGGTTGTCGTGGGGATGGGAGGGGAACAAAAGAATTGGAGCAGACTGAAGGGGAAATGGGCGTGGAGGCTTTGCCTCCCATTAGCCAAATACCTACTGACCACAAACAGATTCATTTGCACTAAAATATATAGTTATCCAGGGAGAGACTTTCCACAGAATTTCAGAGAAAATCTGCAGAAAGAGATGAGGTGGATAAAGCTTGTGTTTGATTCATGCACTGTTTTCTGGTGCTGGACTTCTTATTCTTATGCTTCTGGTTCTGGAATATTTTTAGTCTTTCGTCTAAAGGTGAGAGGAGCAAACGTTGTTCCTCATAAGACTGTCAGTGTAGCAATGATGGATGATGCCAATATTGTAGCAAACAACCACTCCCTAAAGTAGCAGAGCTTCCTGCCTTTATCCTACCAGGATACTACTAACTATTATGAGTAGATATTGCCCTGATGCACAAGATTGTAATTATTGCTCCGCGGCAATGTTCTAATTGATTCATGCTTTTTCGGCAGCATCACATCAACATTATTTAGGGAAGGTGTCGATGATGTGTTTTGTACTCACATCTCTTTGTTGACAGGATATTGAGGCACACTCGAAGTCTGGAAAGAGTCTGGTTTGATGACCTCTGTTATTTACATCCAGAGGATGTTCTCCCATTGGCTTTATTGGACCGTGCTATTCAGTGTGCACTGGAGTAGTTGTCTCACGGGGCAAGATGTCCCAATCAAGTGAGGAGTGAGCAGCTGCTACTCTGGAAAGGGTTCAGGGTCATTTTCACGAGTGAGGGTGAAGTGTGAGATCATGGAATTGACAGCTTGATGCAATGGCTTCAGTAATAGACATTATATTGGACACTACGGATAAACAGAGTACGCAATCACAAAGTTCACTTTTCAAATACAAAGTTCCAAAATGCAGCAAAACATCTATGCAAGATGATTAAAGAATGGCTTAAATGATTTCTGTCTTTTTATAGCATTCACATGCCTCCATGTGCAATTAAAGTGTCATTGGTGACTGTAATTCTTTATCCTTGTAAATACCACTTAACCCAATTTCAGCATGAGTAAATTGTAAGTGTATTACTATCTCTCTGCTATAGCTCAGCAAGGAAACACCACCAGCGAAAACACAAAAAGAGTATTTCATACTAAAAGGATGAAGGATACACACTTGATTTGCTTTAGCTGAAGTTTAACATGTGATTCTCTGCTGCGGGAGATATTCTGCCATTTTTACAAACTCCCCTTCTCTTTTGTATATGTATGAGTATATTAGCATTGGTGTCTGTGCAGATTTAGACTTTCAGATGTGACCTTTGTTGTCTAAATGTCAGGGAGATTGGAGAGGGAGCCCACAGAGGTAGGGCAGGCTTATGTAATCTGCTCAGTCTGCGCATGCATGCACACACACACACACACACAAAGGCACAGAGCAGGAAAAAAAAAAAAAAAAGCTTGTTTGAGGACGGTTGTCATATCTCAGCTGTGATGCTACGTACAGCTCTCTGGAACTCACTGAAAGCCTGGCTTTCAGGAGCCATTGCTTTTATCAGCATGTATGTGCAGAAAGTGCCCTGGAAATTATTTATGGCTTTAAAAATACTGATATAGTGCACCCCTTTGGTGTTATTCTTTTAAACTTTATTCCGAGGCCTTTTGATCCACCCCAAAGCTCTCAGCTGAATGTGAAGACAGAGCATAGTTTGGAGAGGCGTTTTTTGTCTTGTGCATGTGTTGGATGGTTGACTAGTGTGGGGACTGATTCCTGTATGAAATCATTCACGGTTGTGTTGTGCTCTCTTCCTAATCTGCCAACAATGAGAGGCACGGACAGCAGGACAAGTGCTACAGGCTGGGATTTGCTCATGTGGAATACAGTGCTCACCTGAAGTATCACTGCAACACAGAGGCCAAATAATGATGTGCATGCCAATGGCAAACATGTGTATCAGGTGGGAGTTGGAGCCATAATGTCCACCAAACACTCTCTTCCTGTAGACCTGAAAGAGGCTAAGAGGTGTCTTGTGGAGAATGTCAGCTACAGTCTGCACGGGTTCATAGCGATTACAGTTGATCACAGCAGCAGTATTGTGTGTCTAAATATCCAGAGAAACTTCTCCGGACACTCCTGTGATGCACAACCCACTTCCCTGGTACCCATCCATATGCTCAGTATGTTCCAAGCAGTGACATCTTTGCCAAAAGATATCAACCCATCAGCTACACTTGTTTATGTTGGCCCTGGGTGTACAAAGCTAACCAAGCTAGCAGCAACTGCAGTGTGTTTATTTAGCCGTATGCCAGTGCAAATGTGACAGTTTAGAAATTATTGAGCATATGGATTGGCAGCTTCGGGGACGGTTTGAGCAGTTTCTTCTGAGATTTTGATACCATTTTCTTGCCATAAAGCTGAGTTGATTAATTCAAGGGAATAATATCTTCATACAGCTCATTCGTGACCTTTAGAATTATTTTGGATCAAAATTATATTGGCTGTGACAGTTTCGGGTGGGTTTTGAATGTGTGTGACGCTCAGGAAATTGTCACTCTGTTCTCTTTTGTAAAGAACGTGTATGTCATAATGTCTTTCTGGGCCTGGGGCGTCACATGATTACCACATTACCACACATCACTTTTCCTTGGGGTTTGGAAATGAGATTCACTGTGAGTATTGGGCACACCTCAGTGCTTCTGAATATCTTTTCCTGTTCCACGAATTACTGTAGTGTTTGTTTGGTTTATGGGACTGCAGATACACAATCTCTCTGGTTGAATTGGTGCATGTTTGAGCATGTTTTTTTTTTGTTTTTTTTGTACCTTTATTTATTATTATTGTTATATTTGGAGTCGGTTCTCTGAGCCCGTGAGTTTACACAATTACACACCTTTATGTCTGCAGGTTGCCTCTGTACCCACAGTCTGATCTGTGGGACACTGAGCAGCTACACTAGTGCAGTTTGAGGTTGAACACGTTGGTCGGCAGTGGTAATGAGGTTGGGACACTCCACTTAGAATCCATTGTACATTTCCATACTTATGTTTTAACCATAAAATTTCAGGATTGTGACCTTACATCAGCATACACAGTTTAAAAGATTATTAAAAATGTATCCACACAACACTTAAAACACACTTGATCCTAGTCTCCATACAATATAAGGCGTGTTATTAACACTTTCGACTGTTATGTTATTAAATTATGAGCTTCGCTGTTTTTGCACATCAAGATCAGTTTACATGTCACCCCACTCAGCTGACAAAAACAGATTTTCTCTTGAGTTGTGGAGCAAAATATATTTTATGATTATGATTATATTTTTAACAGGAAGTGTACATGACAAACTGGTGTATTGCGCTAAACATCGTTATTACAGGGCAAGCAAGTTATTTTAAGTTAATGTAGAATAATGATGTCACCTTCTCCTTATTTGTAGAGCTACATCAGCATAAAGCTCTTACTGTCAGAGGAGAAGTACTTAGCTTGAAACACCTTGGAACCTGCAGAGCTGCTGCCCAGAACTTTGTGTATTCGTCGTGCCTCTTAATGTCTGCATTAAGAACTGCGCAAATGAAATTTCACATTGTTGCGATGAAGATCTTCCCCTCTTTCTTTTATGCAATGTTGCTACTTAAAGCCTGACTTTTTAAGACAGTATTTTCTATAAAAGGCAAACCTGTGAGTCTGGACACTGGGCTGTGTCACGCTCTCTTTACCAGTGGAGTAGTGCAGGATATATGCAGAGAGTATCCCTACTTGTAGTGTTCTGCAGGCTGACAGGATGCTATAGGCATCACATAGCTGTCAATGTTCATGAGTGGGTGGAATAAGGAATATTTCACTCAAAATTCCTCTATATGTAGCTGTCTCACCCGTATCCGGGCCAGTATTTATGGCAAAGTCTTCACCTCTTCTGTGGCTTATGTTGATTTCATTATGATCCTTATTCCCTGAAGTCAAGCAGCAGAAGTTAAGTGACAATGTGCAAATACTACTGGCCCATTTTTGTGTGAGCTAAATATTCAAAAGTAGTCTTAGATGTCACTGTTTATACACTTTGTTTGGCCGGCTAGTTATGCTCACTTAAATTTGGCCTATAGGACTGCACAAGTATTTTTCTTTTTTAATGCAATAATTTACCAGTCAAACAAAGATTGAAACTGTGTTTTCATTTAACATTTTGCATCATGTTGAGGTTCTGTTGACTGGCACCTTTAAAACGACTGCTGCTTGCTTTGCATCAGTGCTGTTCGTGTGGTGCACCATGGGTAATATAGAGTGTAAATGTGGTTGATTATCTGATCAACTGGGCACACTGTATCTGATTGATGCGTGGCCACAGACAAAGTGGCAGAAAAAGGCTGACATTATGCCAATAAAATTATAAGACTGTGATCACTTTGAGGAACGTGCATCCATTATTCTGACAGTTATTCTCCTTCATCACAGGCTGTTAATGATAAATGATAAATCACCAGGGCACGGTGATATTTTTAGATGGGGTGGGAGATGAATGAGGTTATGATTCTGGCCTCTGTGGTCGATGTAGTCAGCGAGGGGTTGGCTGTGCCCCTCCCCCGACAGTAGGTGATGGCTGATGCCGGTAGTCTAGCAGCGGACCGCTGATCAGTATTAATACAGGACCGCCTCTCAGCCTCACAGCCGATCTCTCTGCGGTCCCCACTCACGGAAGGCAGCTCGGCAGCTGCGAACAGCCTGCGCACAGCCTCTCTCTCTCTCTCTCTTTCTCTCTCTCTTGTTTGCTTTGAGAATCTATTGGCCTGAGAGTCGGTCGGTTTAGGGGAAGAGGCGAAACACCGGCAGGTGTTGACTAGCGGGGAGAAATCGCGGTGCAGACTGATGACGATGATGATGGTGAGGATGATGCATCTCTTCCCGTGCCTTTATGAATTACATCGCGTAGTGTGAAGAGGCGTAGGGGCATCTATTTTTCTTTTTTTTCATTTCTTGCCTAACTGTTAATGGTGGATTTCTTGGTCGCTTTTGAGGCTACGTGTCGTAACGGGAGAGCTGAATACCGCCCGTCACTGAGAGCGCATCTCAGCATCGGCCCGCAGCGCTGCGCCATGGCCTTGGATGTCCAGACTTGCGCGGTGTTTACGGTGATCGCGGTTCTGGTGCTTGTGAACGTGCTGTTGATGTTCATCCTCGGTACTCGTTAATGGATCTGCGCTTGGGGCCCGGTTCGCAGCGCACCACACTTTCACACAGGAGAGGAGAGAAAGGCAGTGCGCGTTGGTCGAGAGCGGGGACACCCGGCGCTCCATCACGGCTACGCGTTGAAATGAATGACGTTGGTACAACATAATGTATTTCTGTTACCCCCCCTCCCCCTCTCTCCCCTCCTCCCATCCTTCGTTATGTCTTGTGTCCTCTCACCGTTTGTGATAGCTAGTGTTGTCTGGTGGTGGTCGTAGTTGTGCGGATACAGATCTGTGATGCTCTTACCTTTTCTGTGGTGAATGGAAATTCATATCCCCCGCATATAAACATGTCCCCCCCCCCTCTCCCTTTTACGTCGATCTCCCTCTCTCCTCCATGTTGTATATTGTGGATTATGCGCATGGATTAATTTAGTCTAGTATAATTCAATTTCTAGATTTAAAAATGAGTCTGGTGGTCTGTGTTTTTGCTTTAACAACAGCCTACTGCTGCGTCAGGACTTGTTTTCCTATTGTGATCCACTGTAGCCACATCCACAATATGGCAGCTAATAGCTGAGCAGTGATCTCTCTCTCTCTCCACTGAAGTGAATGTGATATTTGTAGCAAATAGCGGTGCAAAGTGAGAGGTTTGTGCTGCTGATCATAGACTCTAGAGGATCCTTGTAATCTCAGCTGAACAGTAACCAATAGCAGGCAGGGCTAGGCCTAATAAAGGAGGGCCTCCGTCACTCCAGGTTTCCCCCATTTTAGATGCAGCTAAACTCAGCTCCCATTTCACAGCCCATAATATTCACATTTCTCCCATTTGCAACATTTCAACGTGGCACCTGAAGACGGCACGTTATTACACCCGGTCACTTAATAGTGACGATTAAAAGGAAAGTATCAGTATATGTGCATATTTCTAACAGGGGAAATGTCCTCCAGGTGAAACGTGATGTCAGATGGACCAAGCAACCTATTTCCTTTCTTTCCCACATGCAGTGGCATTATCTAATAAAGGATTGGAGGCAGGTGTCATGAATGTTGAATGAATGTCAGAAATAGATATGCTAAAAGCCTATCCCAGAGCTGTCCATGGCAGTCCTATTAATAGGGATGGTAGGCTGGCTAGGTTTTTTGAAGATACTGTATGCGCTCTCTGACACTCTTGGCTAAGTGCTGTGTGTTTTCCCTGTGTGTCTACTTAAGTGGTAAATGTTGTATTGTAGGTGTAGGCACAGCCATGTATTATGAACACAGATACCTCCATCACATGCCTTGGCATGTGGGCTGATATTTCCATCACTGTGATACATCCTTGCTAGAGGGGACCCCCAGAGGACTATAAACATAGCATCACAATATTGCACACTGCAGTGGTTCTGGCTCAGTTGGCTAGCAGTGATAGCACAGTGCTACTTACACGTGTGTTCACATGTAGGCATGTTAAGTTGTATGAGCGTGCTTGTGCCGTGAGATGCTCAGGGTGGGTGTTATCTGTACTTCCCCTTTGAATCTGAGTCGTGCACACGTTCCAACTGTTCACACATTTGTAATCCCCCCGGGGCAGGTGCCTTCTAATAGAGTTCTGTTAAATGCTGTGCAGTCAGAAGTGTCAATGTGCGGATGGTGTGTGCAAGCGAGACAACAGTGTGTGAGGATGTGTGTGTATTTCTCACCGGTTTTAGGCAGAGCATCTTTGATTGGCTCCCAGACTCGGGGTATAAGTGTATTACATAACAGGGTTGGCAGACACAGGGAGGACGGACCGCGAGACTCACTCGGTGCGTCGGAAAGAGAAGCCTCTTTCTGGAATACAGCACCTTGTTACTCGACATCGCAGGCTCAGCTCTTGCGGAAGACCATCACCTCGACCGCTTCCAAAAGAGATTTAATTATCATGATTGCATGAAACGGACTTCTCCATGTATACACTCTCTGAACAGTTACATGCCACAAACATGGTAAGGCTGGCTCAAGGCGTGTGTGTGTGTGTGTGTTTGCTCAGGGATGCTGTAGGTGCTTTGGTGCAGATGTGCTATGGCTAGAGATAGAGGAGGATGTTGGAATGCAGTGGAGCTGCCAGTGCAGTGAATGCTGATGTGTTGTGCAGCAAAGATGGTATAAGTGAGAGAATCTGCTTTCTTTTCTCACATATTCCCTTGTCAGTTGTTCGGGTCTGTGCTTGAACATGGAACAGAAAGCATTGTCATGTATGTCCATGTATAGGGACAGATCTCCTCTGCATTCATTTGCATTGACCTAAATACAGGTTCTGCGGTTTAAAGACGGCTGGTTCACCCTCTTGATCTTTGATGTTGTAACTGCAGCTTAACCATAATGATGACATTGGTCGTTACAGCTGGTAGACACACAGGTAATGATGAGTATTGTGGCAAGACTTCACTGTGTTTGTGTGCCTGTGTGTGTTTACTGTGTGCCGTTTCATCAAGCTAGGTATGAGGTTGTGCTAAGACAGGAATTGGAAAGATTGATTATGTAATGCTTTTAATTTATTCAGACATGTAGAGGGAAAAAGGATGCAATGTATTAGAGAGGGCAGTGCTGATCTCATTAGGGAGATGGAGGGATGTGAGGAAGGGAAAAAAGTGAGCAGGGAGGAACACTGGCTGTGAATGGATCTCTATCTGTCTCTCTCCCTCGCTCTATCTGTCTGTTGCCTATATTACAGCAGATTGATGGGGACTGGAGAGATTGTGCTTGGAGTGAATGGGGCTGAAAATGGAGTGGTGTTAGTGGTGATGGTGGGGGTGGGGGTGGATTAGGGCAAGCAGACATTACACGAAGGGAGCAAGAAGCAAGACTGACCTCAGTGCCAAGGCTCATCTGTTCTGTGGATGCTGTTTCAGGCAGAGGTCCTGGTCAGGTGCCATGTGACGGTCAAGTAGAACTGATTTTACTCCCACTAGCTATTCTTGTGTGTTTGTTTTTTTTTGTTTGTTTGTTTGTTTTTAAACTATCCACTTGTGTAATACATTATTTAAATCTAATTCCTTTTCTCCGAATCAACAATGATTTTTAAAATCTCTTTGAGTACTATTCATTGGCCCTGTTTCCATGGCAGTGTGACGCATGTTTTTGCGGTAATCCTCTCTCCTAGCTAGAGCTATTGTTACCCCGGTTCCCGGCCCCATGTGATACCTGATTGAATCAACCTACTCAATGGCATCTTTGATTTAAGACCTGCGTGCGGAGGCCTACACCATCTACCTTTGCATCTTGCATGGCAGTGATTCTCTAATATGATTGGTTTGTCATTGTAATGTTCAATAACAGAGTGCTATTGCAGTTTCTCAGTGGTCACTCTGTGTGTCTTTGTGTGTCTGTGTGCTCAAACACACACATGCACCTAAATTTGGAAGTATTCTGGTGCATCCTGAAGTGTCCTTGTCTCATCCCATCATCTTGTCAATACCAGTGAAGCATCCTCATCTGTCGCCATGACGACGGCTGTTCTTTCCCTTCCAGGCATGGATGTCCCTCCCTATGTTCACTCCTCTGCCCTGATTGGCTTATATCCCCCTGTAGCTGTCTGTAAGCTATCAGGGAAGTAGACTTGTCTACAGGTTGAAGGAGCAACATAGCTGCTGAGTCTGAGAGCTTAGATCCTCACAGGGGGTCCGGCTAAATACAAACAAACACACACACAATCTGCAGTTTTTCATGGATGTTTCTTACCAACGCACTGCATCAGCACATAGGTGGAATAGCATTTTCGTGCTGGAGTGATGAGGTGCATTTTAAAAGGTTTTCCCCATCCAGGGATTTAATTTTATAAGACGCAAAGCAATCTGAAAGGACTGAAGGAAAAAACAGAGCTGGCTCCATTTAGAAAATAACAGTAGCTTAATATTAATATGCAAAAGCAATACATGCAAAGAAGTAATTTAATGTCCATCCATGTGACATCCCTGTCTCCAGGCCTTTGATAACTCCTTACCTAGAGCCTAAGCAGCTCCTGTCAGGCTTGGTTAGCGCTGGCTGCTCTGCCCACAGCCCCAGGGAGCGGATGCATGGTTAACTCTGGACTAGAGAATGCTGATGAACACTACTTTGGAGAGAGCTATTGGAACAAACAGTTTGGAGCTGTGCCACGGATGCATACAGAACCTTAATGCATATGACGCTAAAAGCATGTGTGTGTGTGTGTTTGTACACGTCTTAAGCTAAGTCCTCAATGTGATGGATGGTGAGGCAGCTTGGTAGATGGATGATGTCAGTCTCAGGTCCTTCTCGGGAGCATTGTCCGCTGTCTCTTGTCCTTTAATGAGAACAACCTTTAGCCTCTCCAAATCTCCTAAAGAATACTGATCACCTGACAGGCTCCCATGCCCTTACAGAGCACGTCCTGTGCGTGCACATACAAATAATACTCTGCACATGTGCATGCACACATTTGTACAATTTAAACATTTATTTTCAGTGTCGCATAATGTCCACATTATTTATTCATGATGCTTAAATCAATAGAAAAGATTTGATGAGTCATCCTTCCATGTTTTTGTCAAAGACCGTGCTGCAGATAAAATAACAAGCCCTGGTGACAGCATGAAGGAAAGGAGATTATCCCTTCACATTTGTTTGCTCCTCAGCATTTATATTACATTAACACATGTAATTATTCTAATGTCATAATGGGCCAATTACTGTCCCTGTGTGGAGACTGGTGCTGTGCTTCTGAACGCCGTGTTGTTTCTCCACTAATGGCTCTGCCTTTTTTTTGTGTGTTGTTGCATTTTGTTGTGTTGTACTGTGGTCTGTGTCGGCTATTGTGTTGTTCTATTTGCAATCCCTAAGCTGCCAGTGGGCCCTGGCTTTGAGGGTGTGTATTTGCATCCATTAGTAATCTGAGTGGGTTTAACAACAAGGATTCACACAAATCGAGGCCAAAATGAGACTGAGTACTGAATTACAATCACTTTCAAATTTGATTGATATGCTGTTTTAGATCACGTGGATCCACATGTAGTGGTCAGCGTCTGCAGTGCTGACCAAGCTGTTTTCAGTGGTGTTTCCACAGCAGTAGCGTAAGATATAGCTGATTTCTTTTCCTCCAATTTCTCCAGTTGATAAGTGGAGGTTCAATCGTCAACGCTGAGGCGGTATGGGACCATGTGACCATGGCGGACCGGGAGTTGGCGTTTAAAGCCGGTGACGTCATCAAGGTGCTGGACGCCTCCAACAAGGACTGGTGGTGGGGCCAGATTGACGAGGAGGAAGGATGGTTCCCTGCCAGCTTTGTACGGGTGAGTTAGCTGCAGCCATGGCTGGCCAGCGACCATAGACACAACACACACCCACACACATAGAGAAATGGAGGCACATGAACATATGCACACAAGCTGATAAATACCCAGAGGAAGGTGTATATGCGCAAGTATTTTGTCGTATACACAAAAACACATGCAAAGCGCACACGCTCTTCGATATTGCTTTCTCCACACACAAGATGCATACAGTTAAATAATGCTATATCTGAATAATACATAACACTCAAGAGATCAGAGAACAGCTAGCTAAGTGCCTTTATCGGGTGTTCAGGGACAACGAAACAAAGATGCTGATGAGCCCCCTTTTTAGTTTGGCATCACCTTCAACTCCTACCCTTGAAATCCACTTAAATTCACAACGTTCTCACTTTACATCGTGATTATATAATCTCACCCACATCTGAGCTCAACTAAACCCAACACAAAGGTCTGATGAATCTACTGTATGTTATTCCATAATTCTTCTACTTTTATCACTGGAGAAATAATTAGCATCCTTGTTGTAAGTAGAGGCTTCCCACAGCAGAGCACCCTTCCCCCCCAAGACACTCCTCATGGCCATTCCCACCTGTCCACCCTTCCATATTCACTCCTGAGAGGGCAGGGCAGACAGGCTGACTGACTGTCAACCAAAAAGTATCTTTCTGTTCTGTCATTCTCTCTTTCCAAGGTGGAACCCCACCCTCCTCAGCCCCAAACAAAACAGGTTTTCTATATCAACCCCATAGCAACTCCAAGGTTCCAAAACACCACGTCAAAGGTGCGTTTTTTTCCCAGCTTCATCTACCCATCCAGCCTGCCCGCCCACCCGCCCGCTCCAGTCTGTCCACACAACGTACCCTCGACATTACCCAACATTAACGTTCCCATGACGTTCTCACATCATCCTCAACGGGGTCGATAGAGAGGCAGAACTGATGAGTCAAAAGTAAAACAGTGTTAATTGTCCTCTAATGGCCTGTGCTCAAATTCAAATGGATTGGTATAGAATTAGATGGACTTTGGAATGATTTTTCCTGCTAACATAAATGGTAACTTCTATTTTAAATATTGATTCCTATTTCAGTAATCTATTTACTATTGACTCTGACTATTTCTCAGTCTTAACGCTGCGCTAGTAGTTCTCGTCTGCAGTCAGTGCTCTACCGCCCGTCACTCTGCTTGTCTGTGGCGCTGCATTTCTCATCTTGTGTTTGGCATTCTATCCGTCGGTTCTTTGATGTTCTCTTGGCAAACTGTGTGTCATCAGGTGTTGGCTGCTGGACATCTGAAACCACGCTCACTTGGCCCTTTCTATGAGCGAGAGTGGAATACACTATGTATGTGGTTTCTGTGTGCGTTTGAGTGTGCGTGTGAGTGTTGTTGTGTTGGAGTGTATGTGCATGCATATGTGAAGGAGGGGTGGGACTTATTTGAGTCACACACAGGGCCAAAGTTGGGCATTGAATATCCTCTGGGTGCCAGTCTCAGAAAGAGGCTTTTTTTTAAACTCTGGAGTGTTTGGCAGTTTGTCCCTCACCTTTCTGACATGCTGGACCAACAGTCTTACTCACTGTCCAAACTACCAGAGACCCTCTAAATTAAGCTCTGTGTGTGTGAGTTGTGTGTTCATGTATGTGGCGTGTGTGTGTGTGTGTGTGCTGTGTGCATTCATGCTCATGAGGAGTGAGTAGCACCAAAAGATTTGTAATGTGAATAACTAAATGTTTACTAATACAATTCCTTCATCATCTCTGTACACGTAACACTTAACTAAGCACATGTCTTATTCAAGTTCATGTGTGTGTGGCTCTGTGTGTGTGTGAATGTGTTTGCACTCAGCTGTGGGTGAATCAGGAGGACGGCGGAGCGGAGCCAGCCGAGGGGACCAGTGAGGTGCAGAACGGGCACCTGGACCCGACCAATGACTGCCTGTGTCTGGGCTCGCCCCTCCAGAACCGAGACCAGATGAGAGCCAACGTCATCAATGAGATCATGAGCACAGAGAGACACTATATTAAACACCTCAAGGACATCTGTGAGGTATGAAACACGTGCGTGCAGACACAAATCTTACATATTACTGCATGCTTTAATGCCAGGAGAAAACGGGAGAGATAAATGAAGAACTGAATTAACTTAAAAGTGTATAGCAGAAGAAGCAGCCCTTTTGTTGTTACGCAAGGGTCTATGATTCTTAACACTCCCACATTCACACTTTTATTCGAGACATATTTGCTCTGTTGATTTTAAAACAGTCCAAAAATAATTCTCTTTTGGTTAGATATGAAAACAGTTTGCCAGTTGCAGACAGCAGTGGCAGCTGCCACACTTCTGATCTAGTCCAGTTTAAATTTGTCATTGTAATTTGAATCATGCAGAAGTGACAAGCTAGAATTCACACCTAATGAAATTAAACACCTTGCCAATTGTTACATTTTTAGGATGGTGAGGTTTTTTTATAAAGACATGGCACACCTAAATTTAAATCTGAATCTCAAATCTGGATCTGTGAACCAAATTTCTAAAATTCTGTTGTTCCTCTAACTTAGCATGCATACAGACCTGGTTTTACATGGCGTAGTGTTAAAACATAAAACATATATGCATGTACAGATACAGGATTTATTCTATAAACATTTTATTTAACACAGAACAGATTTATCTTTGTATTTCTGTCCTGTCTTGATATTAAAATCAAAAGTCCAGAGGAAGCAGTGCCACGTGATAATTGGAGCTTGCTAATTGATTGTTTATGCTAATGTAAACTGATGTCTTGACATTACGTGGACCTTATTTTCCAATGTCGAAATGACTAATGGGGACAACAGTTTTTGAATTTGGTCCAGAATTCTTGGGAGTGCTGCAGCCTTCAGCTGTGAAACAGGCTAGCTACAACATGATCCTGGAGCAGGAAAATACATCTATTAAAAATGTTTGTTTCTGTCGCTGACCAGCACAGATTGTTATTAGTGTCTGACCACATTTTGGAAAGGACCCTATGGAAAAATGAAATGTTTTCTGTACCTTTCTCATAAATCATCTTTATGGATATAGGGTCACAGCAACCACAGGAACACCACCGGTCTCTGATTTGCAGCAGCTCAGCTCTTCTGTGCAGTGTCATCCATGTGCCCTTGCTCAAATAAAAGCATAAATCCACATCGTTGAAATCAGCTAAACTAAAAATCTTCAACGCTTTCTGTACACCAAATACAACAAACTCTTCTATGCTCACGTTTCTGCTGTTGACTTCCTGTAACAAGTCACCTGACTTCTCCTGAGATTTCAGAACACACCAGGTCAAAAGAGCAGAACATTTTTCATTTCTCTGCATGGTCGAGTTGTCAGACAACAATCTGAGCTGGTCAGCGTCAACAACAAGCAGTTTTATTGAATATATTTTGACAGTGCGCAGTTGCCCATAAGAATTACGTTGCGGACTGTTTCATGGCTGCCAGCTGCAGTGCTCTCTCAGTGTTGGACCAAACTGTCCGTACCTATCTGTTTGTACAGTATCAGATTGCCACCAATTGGTCTTCCTGCTAAAACTGTAACAACCCTAACCCTAAGAAATTCACAAAAAAGATAAAAGGTAATGTAAAATTGTATAATTCTATTTTCCATATGAATCAGTTGTTCCACCCCCCCCTGCGTATCTGAACAAAACACCTCTGCATTATGACTTTGGGTGGGCAAGATTTATGGTGTAAATAAATTCTTGCTTATCTAATCATCTTTCCTTAGTCCTCTGTTTACCCTCTGTATTCCAGGTGAAGCGTAATGTTTAAAAATAGTTGCAGTAAAGCGTAAATTTCACCTTCTCACCTCAACACTTTCTGACTATGGGAGCGCCCAGGGTTTACAACTTGCTATAAACATGCACAGACAAGGAGAGCTTAATAGCCATCGTTGAGGCGCTTACGCCTCAAAAGACAGTCAAAGGTGATTTACATACTTGTCTCAGCTATTTTCAGTTTCAGTTTCATTTTCAGTTGTGTTACACATAGTTAAAAGTAACGGGTTTAAGGACTGAGGAAAGCTAATTAAAGGGGGAAATGCAGTGGAATCCCTGCACACATAAAGTCAAAATGTCACTAAGCTCTTGATATTTTCCTGATTCTTCAGGGAACATGTGACTGTAGTCACTAAGAGGGTTATTGTATAAGGGGCTTTGTATCTTAATGTGAAATGCAAAATCATTTCTTTTGAAACATGCGCCATCGGTTACTTCAGAGATATTTTCTCAAACGGCGGATACTTCATTTAGAAACCTTGTTTAGTGATTTTTGATTATTTGCTTTGAACTAAAAAAAAAAAAAAAAAGACATTTGTATTTCACAAAGACAACAGAGAGAATTCTGGGTAGTGGAGTGTGAAATAGTAAAAAGCTACCTATTGCAGCAAATCTTTTCCCAATGTGCCAAAGCTTCAGGGCTTTTAATTAACCACAAGAATTGAACTGACAAATTGGGGCCACAGTTCGACCTACACAAAATTGTCTTTGACTCCACAGCTTCTAAGCTTCTGAGGAGTCATAGTTCATTTTGACTCCAATGAATTATATTTAAGGAATGACTTCACATGTTTATTACAAAGAATTATCAAAAATACTAATGAGATGTAACACACTGAAGCCTTTGCTGTACCATTTTCTGACTCATAGCCTTGCGGCCATGTCACAATTCAGGATCTGGCACTTAAAGTGTGTCGTCATTGAGAGCCTCACAGTAGTTGTAACCTATATTGTTGCAGGGATACCTGCGCCAGTGCAGGAAGCGTGTGGACATGTTCAATGATGACCAGCTGAAGGTCATCTTTGGGAACATTGAGGACATCTACCGCTTCCAGATGGGCTTTGTTAGAGACTTGGAGAAACAGTACAACACAGAGGAACCCCACCTCTCTGAAATCGGACCATGCTTTTTAGAACACGTGAGTTGAATTATGTTTTTCTTTGTTGTTGTTTTTTAAACACATTTTAATAAGAATTAGCATGAAAAAAACAAACAAACTCATGCAGGCCATCCAGCAGAGAGCAGCCATAATTGCTAATAATTTTGTTAGGACCGTTATCTCAAGATCAGAACTTAATTATCTCGTTATCTTGAGATAACAGTTAAGTTGTGGAGATAATTAAGTCACCGGCAAACAGTTTATCTCAGGATAACAAGATAATTAAGTCATGATCTTAAGAATACGGCACTAAAACAAATTTTAGCAACCAGAGCCACTCTTCTGTAGATATTGGCGCTCCTCTCCCCAGCAATGTTTTATTAAAAAGAGGATTCATTACATACATTATTTTCCTCTCTCATCATGTGTCTTTACATTCCTTTGTTCTACAGCAAGATGGGTTTTGGATCTATTCAGAATACTGTAACAACCACTTGGATGCCTGTATGGAGCTGAGCAAATTGATGAGGGATGGCAGGTACCAGCACTTCTTCGAGGCCTGTCGTCTCCTCCAGCAAATGATTGACATTGCCATAGATGGCTTCTTGCTCACTCCTGTCCAGAAAATCTGCAAATATCCACTCCAGTTGGCTGAGCTTCTCAAATACACCGCTCAGGAGCACAGGTACTGTACACTTTGGCCAAGGTCACATTTAATCATCTGCTGATCGTGTCGCTCTTTGATGGTAGTTCATGTGTTTCTAAAAAGGAGACATTACTGACGCATCCTTGTGTTCCAGATGCATTGTGTTGCAATGCAGGCGTTGCAGGTGTTGGGTTTATTCTACTGAAGCGGTGATTATTCATGCATGAAGTGAAACAAATGTTGTGTGGCACTGTTTTACCAGCGTTCTGTGAATGTTTTAGAGGAAAACATTTCTCATCAAGGAAATCTCAGTTGTATTGAAGACGCTTGCTACAGTACTGCAATCACAACCATGTCGAATCATTTTCATTTCATTACATAGCCATAGAATCATTGCGTAGAACTCTGGATATAAATAGATTTGCAGATTAAATATGAATTTGGGATTTTGCTGGCACTTATACAAGCGTCACCATTCTCCACACACACACACTGCGTGCACAGTGCAGAAGCACAGTACTCAATCTAAACATTTACAGATGATCCTTCATGCACAGGCAGATACGCGAGCATCCAGATGTGCAAACTCATGCGTGCAAACCCACAAAAACATAGTGCAAGTGATTCAGCGTGTCTCAGCCAGCTCCAGGTCATTCACAAACCATGCGTTCTCAGCCAGAGAGGGACAGGTGCCAGCTCTGCCAGCTCTGCCTGCCAGATCACAGTGTTTGACTGTTAGGAGCTGTGGAGAATCTGCCAGATATAGGGCTGCTCTCTGTCACACACACTCACAGCACTGTCACACACATGCACGCATTATCTTCCAAAGTGAGGATTGGATCCGTAGCACATCTAAGCCAGGGGGATAAATCCAGCTCAGTTAGCATAGACGCAGTCAGAGTTAACTGTGGATAGAGAAAGTGACTGATTAGAATTAAATACCACTGTGTTATTTGGACTGTGCTCCAGCAGACTTACTGCTGTACCTTTAGTTTATAACCCTAGTCCTTTAATCGGCTACTCTATATCATTCACTGCTGCAACATTACATGTCTTTTTTGTGGCAGAGTGGCAGATCTCCAAGAGCTATAACTTTTCCCTTCATCACCTCAGGAGTAATTATGTGTACACTGTGTCTGTAGTGACTATCGATACGTGGCAGCAGCTCTGGCAGTAATGCGGAACGTCACTCAGCAGATCAACGAGAGGAAGAGGAGGCTGGAGAACATCGACAAGATTGCCCAGTGGCAAGCCTCTGTTTTGGACTGGGAGGTATGTGTATGTCTAGACTAGCGAGTAATTACCAAGCATCTGATGTCCACTGATGTTGTTTTATGGGCGAAATCTGGTCTGGTCTGTTTAGTCCATCTGTTTAGTCACAGATTTTGCCCAGGGACGGGACAGGAGAACTTGTATTTTACTCCATACATCTAATGCTAAATGTTTTTATACAACCTTTAATTCATATAAAATTGTGTGTTTATGATTGCAATTAAAAGTAATTCCTTAAGTTATTTAAATGTTTGGCTTTTAAACAAACTAAAAAAAAAACATTCAGTCTTCTAGATTTAGACATACTATATATGAAAACAGACTTTTTACTCAATATAGATATAATAAGATATAACTAGTTTACTTTGGGAAAATGACTGATTTATTGTTTTTATGTTTTTAAATATGTAAAAGTTCAAATAAAGTACAATTTTATTTAATTATTCTTTTTTTTTGGTAACCTTCACTTGACCTGGACATAACCCTGTATTAGATGACTAATCAGGTCTAATAAAATCCACCTTTAAAACATTGTTTAAAGAGTAGTGCAGCAATTTATTATTGTACTTTTACGAAGTTGGTAGGCTCGTAAAAAGTAGAAAATGGTCCAAATCAATGCAGCAGAGGTATCCTGAATTTTAGTCAAAAGTATGGGTCAATCTGGATCCTACATTTCCCATAATGCAACTTGACTTGTTATAAGTCACTTGCCTGGTCCGTGTCTTATTAACTACTAATTTTGTAAAGTCAAAAAATTGTCACCTTCAGAGCCACAGAAGACATCGTACAACTATTTTCACAGGCTGAGAACTTCTAGCCATGATTGATCTTTACTGTATGTGCACAATTAGTGGCTTTTTAGCTTTTGCCAGCTGCATCAGCAACACAGTCTTATCTTTTTAGTATCTTTTTCATTTATAAATTGCATATCTGTGTTTGTGTGTGTGTCTAGGGGGATGATATCTTGGACAGGAGCTCAGAGCTCATCTACACTGGGGAGTTGTCATGGATCTATCAGCCGTATGGACGTAGCCAGCAGCGAGTCTTCTTCCTCTTTGATCACCAGCTGGTCCTCTGTAAGAAGGTAGGCTCTCTCTCCCTCTCTCTCTCTCTGGTTGAAGACTTTGTCGGCTGAAAACAAGCTGAGAAGCTAAAACACACCCTGTGTTCTTGAAAATCGTGTATCACATGGCTGGTGACGGAGATGCTTGAAGATAATGTGACTCCTTCTTCCTTTACCTTACTCGAGAGCTGCAAAAAGATTACATAATATCGTATGAGACCCACCAGCCCCCCGGTGAAGATGTGCTGAAATCCTCAGCACCTTTCACAAAATGGAGCTGTGTTAGTTTGGGCTCTAATGCACTGAGGCTGTGCTCTCCTGTCAGACAGATGTTCACGCTTGGCTAGGTCCTACAATGCATGTACACAGAGACACACACAAATGCAGACACTCACACACAAACACAAACCGGGGCTGAATAACTGCGTCATCACACATACATGTACACACAGAGGAACATTAATTTCGCAGACCGAACACGCTGAGAAAACAAGACATATAGACGTACTGTCTTTGTTTTTTTTTTATCCTTCCTCTGTCCTCATCCTCTCTCGCCTTCTATCGTTGTTCATCATCTCCGACACCACAAATTAACTCCAGTATTTCTGAGGTTCAACCCGTGTGTTAGCTGTTCTGGTCCACTAAATAAATTCTGCTCCAAGACATAGTAAATTATAAATTCTAGTCTTTGTTCTCATCCTTCTCCAGCATCCTCAGTACAACATGTGTAATGGCAACCCTCAGGGTGTGTTAGTAACACGTTGCATGTAGCCTTCCATCTTTTCCTCTCATCTCTTCCTTATCAGCACGCAGATGCAAATTTGTCTCTGCACGCTTATTAAAAGACGCCTATTCTTTATTTTCCTCTTTTTTTTTACCTTCTCTGACCTTATAGTGTGACTGGATGTTATTCTGGCCTAAGGCAATGGTCACGATGAAGACTCTTGTATGAGTTTACGTAGGTTACGGTTATTTATGGTTGATGAACTGCTGCAGAGATCATTGCAGCCTCTCCACTGTGAGGATATGCTTCTTTCATTTGTGGTTTGTGATAGTAAACTGAATATCTTTGGATTTTGGACTGTTGGACAAAGCATTCAGTTAAAAGGCGTCATCTTGAGCGTTAGGCAATTGAGGTGTGCATTTACTTTTACTATATTCTGATATTTAATTGACCCACAATTGATTACTCAAGACTGGAGATTGGGAAACGATGAAAATAATTGTTGGTGATAATTGTGCAGCTGAAAAGTATCAGTTAAATATTTGTAGTGTGCTGTATGTTTTATGGGGCTACAGTAAATAAAATATACTTAGAAATCAACAACTCAAGTCACATATTGATCGCCAATTTCACACCTTTATTGATCTGGTCATAAAAAGTAAAAACAACCTAGAAGCTGAAGGAGAAATCCACTATACAGAGCCAATAAAACTTCAAATGAATGAAATAAGTTGTGTCCATGGCATGCACACAACTTTCTGCTAACTATGTCACAATGCAGTATTTCATTTTATGTGTGAAACTTATTGTTGTGTGATCTTTGGATCAGAAAATGGTGAAAACTGTTACTCACTGTTTCCTAAAGCCTCAAATGTTTTTCCATGACCCAAAGCCAAAGATATTCAGTTTGATGTCAGATTTGATGTCACATTTTAGAGGCTAAAATCAGAGAATTTGGATTTTTTTTCGTCTTTAAAAAAAATGACTATAAATCAATTATTAAAATAGTTGGCGATCAATTTAATTGTTAACAACTAATTGATTTCTCACTGCAGCTTTAGTCAGCGATGGTGCAAAATCATAGAAATGCAATTTTACTGCTCGCTATTGAGTAAATGACTGAATGTCCGTTATATATGAATGAGTGAACGATGGAGTCATTTCAGACACGCTGCCTGTTTTAGACACTATAGTCACTGGTGGTGTTAGTCTGCATGAAGTGGACAGAACATAAGAAACACATCATGATACATTGCAGTCCAATAAAGCTGCAGTGCTTAGTCTATTAAGTGGTTAGTGGATCAACAGAAAATGAATCTGAAAAGTATCGTGATAATCAATTAAATCATTTTGGGACATTTTTTAAAGACAATGTGCCAAAAGTCTCTTGCTTCAGCTTGTGAAATGCAAATACTGGCATGTTTACAGAGTTTTATACACTTGTGGACTGAGATATCTTTTGGATTTTGGCCTGTTTGTTGAACATCTGTCGCTCTGGGGAAATGTGATGGACATTTCTGCTTGCATTTTCTAACATTTAATAGACAAAGTGATCAATCGATTGACTGATTAACCACTTACAACAGAGTCAACACTTACAAGAGTTGTCTGAAACAACCCGTCATCAAAACCCGACCATTATAAGCATCACAAAGACGGGATTCATCGCAGTGTTGTTGTGTGGTTGTGTATTAAAGTGTAAACTAGTAAGTGTCCTTGCCATTGTTGAAATAGTGCTTTCCATGTGATATCGAGTGCCAAGCGCCTTTGCTAAGAAATCTGGCATTCTGCAGTGTTTGTGGAAGGTGTTTGTAAGTTTGGGCAGCAGATGGAAAGGGTTGCATAAGATAGACTCTCTGGATACCAAGGGAAGGATTCTTGTTGACACCTTGAAGGTTCAGCACACACGCATACACACATTAACAGACACTCTCCCCTTCCTCTTCCCCAGGATCTGATACGCCGGGACATCCTGTACTATAAGGGCCGCATCGACATGGACCGCTATGAAGTGCGGGACGCCATAGACGGGCGTGACGATGACTTCAACGTCAGCGTGAAGAACGCCTTCAAATTGTGCAACAAAGACAGCGAGGAAATCCACATCTTCCTGGCCAAGAAGCCAGAGGAGAAGATCCGCTGGCTCAGGGCCTTCCACGAGGAGAGGAAGATGGTGCAGGAGGATGAGAAAATCGGTTAGTCATGCAACTCCCTGTTTGGAAATCATTAGTTTCATTCACAATGGGAAGTGGAGCTTCAGTTACATGTTGTATTTTGAGCGTGACAATCAAGACTTGCTGTTCTCTTTTTTTTAGGTTTTGAGATCTCTGAGTACCAGAAGCGACAGGCGGCCATGACAGTGAGAAAGGTGACCAAACAGAAAGGTGAGGCAACAAGAAGATATCAGGTGATTTCCCTTTTCTTTTCCTCGCTGGTGTGCTCTGTCTTCTCATCGCTGTTTACTCTTCCCTTAACCTGCTCTCCTTTTTTTTTCCTTTCTTACTTTCTACACCTTTTTTTTAAACACGCCTACTTTGTTTATGAATGGACCTAGACTATCTGTGTACTAAGTAAGCTAGAAACGTCAAGTTGATTCATGTCTTCTCGCTTTATTACGTTCAATATTTTTTCCGTTGAGTTAAATGTCTGTCAGCCCGTACATGAGGATGACTTGATATAAGTTGTAAAGCAGCTGTTAAGCATCAATGAAAAGACAGAGGGCTGTTTGCATGAAGTATTCAGTTTAAAGGGCGATACCAGTGTTGATGACATGTGGGTTCTGTGTCACGCTTGTCTTGAAGGAAATGTACTGCTTCAGACAGCTGTTTGCATTTTTTCTTTTACTGAGTTTAGGGTGGTTGTTGGTGCTTAACACACACACTGCTTACATCCAGATTGTGTACATTATATCCCTTTTGGGTAGACACTTCTGATGTATAGCTGTGTGGTTTATAGTCGATTTATTTTGTTTTATTTCAGCATTTCAATTGTAGAACGAGGAGCCTTGACTTTACATTGTGTAACTAGCACGACGGAACAACATGACACCTTGAAGTCAGGAGAAACATCAGGGTAATCATGTCTTGTTTTGTGATTGAGCAAGTTCTGTTTTAAAGCGATTATATGACAAAATACCGTTAACCACCAACGGCTACCAACTATCTCAGTAACAGGAAAACATGTCAAACAAGTTAGTCAAGAATGCTAGCCTCAGACAAAGCCTCAGTCAGAGGACCCACATGTCAAAAAAAAACGGCTGGCATCATCCTTTAAGAATTAGCCATTTTAGTGCGAGGCTAGATGTTTGTTACCATTACTGATGTTCTTGCTATTGCCAGTTTCACTTTAAGCATGATCATCCATTAAGGTATTAATTAACCAATGACCACTGCTGGAATGTTCTCTCTGACGTTAGGATCCCTGTAGATGTCTGTCAGAAGTAAATGTTGTGTGTTTCTAAGTGCTGTATGTGTACATGGCTGGCACAAGGTGAAGTACTCTCTTGAATTTCAGATTCATTTATAGATTTCATCTTGAGAAAGAGGGCCATGTTGTATGGACATGGTTTGAAAATGATAAAGGTATATGCATTAGAGTTCTCCTTAGAGCTAGCACAATAAGATGCCATGGCAACTGCTAAGCAGCATTGGGAGGTGTTGTGATTAACTTTGGCATTGGAGCATGCAGTCACAGTCCAATCTGTTTACAAGCATTATCTTGACTATCCAAGATAAACAGGTTCCACTAACACAAATAGATCAAACCCTTCTAACTGCTAAAACAGTGTTTGGCAAAAAATGTCTGTAAGAAAAAAGACACTGTTCCTCATCTTTGCATTTTTTATCTAAGATGCCATGGCAACTTTTGAATATTTCATCTCAAAATATTGATTGTATCTAATTTTTAATTGCACTAGCCTAGTTGTGATGCTTGTAGACTGTAGCTAAATGACATCGTAGACTGTAGTTAAATGCATATTAACAGCTTTCTGTTGCCTCAATTTTTGTTCTCAAGTGTCGAGGGTGCTATTCAAACAAACGCGCTGTCAACAAACATGGAAGAACAATGTCCCTTGTCCAAATGCCTGGTTTCATCATTGTATCCGATGTAATCTGTTGGTTCTCTTGTTTGCCCGCTACAGAGTTTGATTGAATAGCATCTTTAGTCTCCCTTGTGTCATCGCTAGAGCTGAATTCCACGTTTCTCCCAATTCAGCTGTCATCATATGATCATAGTGTATCATATCTCAGGTTTAATATGCAGGAATGTTAACACTGAAGGCTCATTTCGTATGTCTATGTGCTTGTTTTCTATGGAAGCATGACTTGATGTTGTGTTGTTGTGTCTGTTTCAGATACATTACTGACAATGTTTCCTGTTTGCTATCCACCTCCCTTCTTTTTTTTTTCTCTCTTTCGCTTTGTGCCCTGCACTGCCTCCTTGTCCCCCCCCTCTCCTCCCCCCTTCCTGCTCTCTTTGCACCTGCCTTCCCTAGGTGTAAACAGGTGCACACCCCCCTCATACCCGCCCCCCCAGGACCCCCTCAGTGCGGGGCAGTATGAGGTAACGGAGGACATGGCACAAGGAGAGGTTTTTGAATTCAGTCAATCCAAAAGAGGCCAGGCTCCTTTCTGGCAGAATTTTAGTAGATTAGCTCCATTTAAGAAATAGAGATACACAGACTCTTCTGAAGGACCAGCTATTTTTCTTAGAAGCACTAAACACTGGGTGATCATGTCCCATGACGAAGAAAAATAAGAAAACACACATACACAAGAGACTTTGAAGTTAAGGACCAATGTTAATATAGAGCGCGATTGGAAGCAGCAAGAGGACTGAAGACTTGAGAAATTGAGAAAAAATAAAACTTTACAATTCATATACTGTATGTTAGTAACGTTCTTAGTTATCATGCTTCTCCAGCTGAGTCGACTGTCATGAACTCTTTCCCTCGGATTCTGCATATTCACGCCATCTGAATGTCCTGGAGTTATTGAGATTGTTCTATTATTTCATTTCGAATTCATCACCCGGAAAGAAACACAAGGCCAAGCCAGGGCATTCCCGGTCGTATGATTGTGTCTAAAAGCTGAGATCTTGCTGTGCTGCTATGTGAGATTGCTTGTTGCATTCTTCCGAATGTGAGATTGAATAATGACAGGCCTCAGCTACTGGCTGTGGTCCGTCTGAAGGACCTGTGAAGCTCCATTGTCAGCATCATCTCTGAGTTAGATCCATTCTGCCACTGATCACAGACCACTCAGGCCATCTCTGCTCCACTGATGTCTGCGTCTGGATCTCGCCCTCACTCACAGCGCTCCATACTCCTCTTTCTCTAGCTGTTTGCATAGAAGTAGCCCTCTCTTCACCAAGTCTGACGTTCACAGTGTTTCCCTCACTCTCATAACATCCCTCTTCTTGTCCTCTCTATCTCTCTGCCCACCTGCTCAGCCTCTGTGAGTCAGTGGCTCACAGAGGAAGTGCTTCATTCTTTTGGAAGCCTGCCACTGGCCGTGATACGATGGGTCAGGGAACAAATCAATAGTCGGAACATCAATAGAATATTTACATTCTTTCACCAACCACTTTTGACAGGGTATTCATAACTGTTCACGCCGAGGGGCTGTGGGTCGCATTTGATGGAGGGCTTGCCGCTCAGATGCAACAGCTGGGAGCAGGAGATAGGCAGGCACCGGTCCACCTGCCTTGTGTCAGAGATCCCCTCCCCACTCTCCCCAGAGACCACCCCTGTAGCACTGTGCTGGCAGCTCACTGGGTGTTTGGAAAGAGCACAGCCTACCTCCGGAAATCGACTGAGAGTTAAAGTGAAGTTGATGCATTGGCCAAGATCTAAAATGATATCTCTTTTTGATGTCAGCTGTAAAAAAAAAAAAAAAAAAAAAAGATTTCTTCAGTTGACTTAATTATTTTGTATTGCTCGCGTTGTATTATAAGCACAGCACATGTTCAATCTGAGTAGTACCCTTTCTCTCATTCCAGTATGAGCAAACATGTGATGCCACAGTGTGAGGAATTAGAAAGAACCCTAACCAGCACAAGGGGCAACTAGTCCAAAAATGAACAGGACAACCATATCAGCTAGTTGTGAGTCAGCACTGAAAGAAAGCACACTGCAGAAGTGTGAGCCAGCACTATAGAGTAAATCTGTAGCACGCAGGTGACAGATTCATGCACCTCGAAAGACTCCAGCTTCAAAATCTTGGCACCGCTTCCCCCCCCCTGTCATGTTGTTTTCCAGATCTGATCAATGTTCTGCCAGTTAGCTCGGCGCTGTTAAGCCATTTACCGTCGCCCGATCATATTGATTTGTTTAGTGCCCTCCCTCCCGAAGCTGCTGTGAGCGAGATCCCGTGCTGCTTCAGCAGACGCGTTAGCAAAGACGAGTGAAACGACTAATTTATACACACATCATGAAGGTGTATTCTTTTCTACGGTTGGAATGTAAGTGACTCATCTGTCCTTGGTTTGTGATCATATTTTGACCTCAGATACAGAAGTACATTTTGTGTTGAATTATATCACCTGATGGACAGTACATATACAGTATGACAACTTGTGCAATGTGATATATCATTATATATCTTCACTATTCACTACAACGTGATATGAAAGAGTTATATATCGTTCTATGTCATTTGTTTGCCTTCTTATAGGCCTTATAACCTATTGGGAAAAAAATACCTTAGAATTGCTTTGTATGTTGTGTAATTTATGTTTTGTTTCAGTAAAGAAAGTTGAGAAACGGGTGAGTTGGCTGCTGGTGTCTGTAGAGATGGCTCCCAGTGAGATTATTGTGGAAGATAATTCCCTGGTCTGGCACAGCAAAAAGATATGGTTCCCAGGCCATGATAACCTCAGGTCCCGTGCTACGCCCGCCCACCCCCTACTCCTCACCCCATTCCCCCTTGCACTCCACGCCCCACCGCCACCACCACCACCACCAATAACAACATACAGACACAAGCATGCAGGCAAACACAAAACGCACAGACACATATTCATGCGCACTTGCTGGCCCGTTCTGCTGCGGAGAAGAGAGATGCTATCTAACAGTGCCTTCCAGCATTCCACTAGTGATTATCTATTCAGTTTCACAGGCAGATTTGAATTAGTCATGTATTTTCCCTTCAGTGTGGGACTTGCATCTCTCTCTCTCTCTCTCTCTCTCTCTCTCTCTCTCTCTCTCTCTCTCTCATACACTGGGAATTCCTCGTTCCCCAGTGCATGAGATCCACTCGGACAGAAACTTAGAGGTCAGGCCTTTTTCCATATGAGTAGATACTGTGCTGTCTGACTGAAACACTTTAAAACACCGTGTTATATTATATCACACTTACATAGCGGTAATTTTATTGCACAAAAAGAAGTTAATTCTGATTTCAGACGTTTAGAAACTACATAGAATTCCTTTATTGTTATCTATTTAACATGCTGAAAGATGGTTTATTTGAATTATATAGTAGGAAACAGGTTTTCATTAGTAAAGGTAGGTTTCACATTTCAAAGTATATTATTAACAGTGAGTTATGAATCAAAAGAAGAATCATCTATTTTACCTTTATCAGCTACACACTGTAAATAATGTAAAAAGAACAGATCATATATTTGGATATTGGTATTTTGCGTTGGAGACGAATGTTGTTCCAGTTCTAGCGTGCGGTAGACCTCAGTACCAGGTAAATGCATGCTTGTGGCATCCAATATTTTGCATGAGACTTAAGACAACTCTTAACAGATTGTTTAGTTTCATTTAATTTCCAATGGGATTTTCTTTTTTTCCACAACGCGGAACCATTCATTTGTGAACCCATACCATCTCACTAAAGGGAGTTCTTTTCTCTGTCCACCTAGTCTCCTGCTCACTGCACATTACAGGTTGTAGCTTCTGTTTTTATTTATTGTCAAGCAGAGGGGAACACCTTTCCTCATGCTGAATCAAAGGCTGAACTGTTGATAGGTGAAATGAAAGGCACTGATGTTCTCTTTGCCCAGATAAAATGGGTACTATAAAGTGTAAAAATTACTTAAAATCTTGATTTCTTTTCTTTGACTCCACCCGACACTGTCATGGTCCAAATTGCTGGTTATTTTGTTTTTGATTTTTGTTTTGTTGTTTTTTTTTGTTTTTTTTTGGAATATCATCAACCGCTGAGGCAAAACGGGTATAATTTTTCTATGACAACAGTGAACCAAATAGGAGTTAGCACTGATCATGGGTGTTTGTGTATAGATTTGTAGTCAAGCAGAAGAGCTGAATAAATGCGAAACCTCTCGGGATGAGCTAAAAATAAACATAATCCTGAAGACGCACACACACACACACACACACACAAAACACACATAGTACTTCATTGCAATTCATATCATGCTCTTGTTTCTACTTAAGAAATGATTCTTTGAAGTACAATGACTTGACAGTACAAATTAATTCCTCACTTGTATTTATTGAATGCAGTATTGAATAGTACCATTTTGGCCACATTGTTTAAAGGATGTATATATTGGTTTTATTTTCTTATATAATTATCATCCTGACCTTGTACTGAGAGCTGAGAGGACAGCCTTCTTTGAAGATTTCTGTTGTTTTTATTTTATTATTTTTTCTCTCTTTCCGGTCACAAAACCACGACAGTCAAGTTAGCAGACTGCCGATCAGATGCATCAGAGGTTACTTAGATTTATGTCATTTCTTTTAGTCCAGGGTGTACACGAGCGGCTAACCGCGCTCACTCACATTTAGCATAGCAACATCTTCAGTAGGAACTCCTTGCGGTTGGTTATGCAGTCCTGTATTGTTTCAGAATAGTCAGGGTACAACAGAGTCTTCAATGAGCCATATATTGATGTGGTGTTCAATGACTACAAGGTTAAGAGAAGACTGACATCCCACTTTTGGAATCTACTCATTGTATATTACCATCTAGTTTGAGGTCTGGATTTTTGCCTATCACAGAAGATTTTAACTCACACTATCCATATCCTTTGTCACCATATGCAAACATTTGTCATTTTCTTTCTTGCTGGCCTTTTGAGTTTGATTATTTGTTGTAGAAATGAAAAACCTGAAAAATAATGCCTATTCAATCCAGAAACTGTGAATGGGAGAGTGGAGATGTCAACTGTATGTACATTATATGTTTTGATGTAATCAGAAGCACTGGGAATATGTTGTACTTTGCTGTAAAAATAAATCCATATCTGATATAGCTGTACTTTTGTTGAAAATAAAACCTCTACAGAACCTGCGTGTTTGAGGCGTTAATGTGTGAGTAAGAGCATTGTGCTGGGGGTTTCCTGTCGTCTGACATCATTTCCTGTTTGTAGGCCCCATTGAAACAAACTGACTCATTAATTCCTGTTTACAGAAAAAAAAAAGATTTAAGGGTATACAGCACAAACTCGAGACGCTAACATCATCGGGATGGTGTCACAGTCACAACAAGAACATTTTAAACAAACATCAAACCACAATTTGTGGCCTGCAAACAACTATGCAGCAATCAATAAGTAATGAGACTTATGTAAATTTATTCTCCCAGGTGGCCATGATGAAGTGAAGGCTGATCACTCCGCTTCCGAATGTTTTGAAGATCCAAGACTGTTTTTCAGACATGATCTAAGACATCCTGGTGCGTTGCAGACACTGTCTCTGCGTTCTCCAGTTATGTCTGGATGTCTACATAACTGAAGAGAGGCTATATATTTGATTGTGTAATGTCACCTGTGGGATAAGACAGCTAAATGTAATGCAAAGATGTATTAACAGATACTCAAATTTGCCAGTGAGAAGCATCAAATCTGAATGATAGCAACAAGCAGTATTACTGTGGTCTCTAGTGGTCAACCATGGTGTTACATCTCCCAAGGACAGGGTAGATTCTCCAACATGGAGCCAATCAAGGATGATCATCTTTCTCTTTTGACAAAGACACTTCGGTGAGATAAATATGTTTTAAACTTAATATACAGTCAGTCAGTCAGTCACAAACCTTAATCTTGATGAATAAATAATATAAACAAGAATTTACAGCACTGGGACAGCATAGTGATCTCTAAAGGAACCTGAGAAACGTATCACACATGGTGGTTGGCTGTATGAGTGTCCGTTGTCTTGTCCTACATCTGGAGAAATATGACAAATCAATAATACAGTCATGAGTATACGGCAACAAGGTTAAAAAAAGTCCACTGGCCATTTATTCTGGTGCTAACTTGAACTTCACATGAGTTCAGAGGTGCTGTGCTTCAGGTAGTTCCTCAGGATAAGAGGAACGTCCAAACTGTCAATGGCCGCGTCATTATTGGCAAGGGTGAGGTATCTTCGAATTGCTAGCCGAGTCTGCGACATCAGTGTTTTGGGACAAACTAGAGGAGAAACAAGCAAGTAAACGTGGATCAACATGAGCATTTTGAGACATTCACATGCTTCAGAGATTGCTGAACCATCCAACAACTATACTATAATCAGTGTCTCACCTCTCTCTTTGAGCAGCAGAACCAGAGCTTCATTCTGCTTTGTGGTCTTGTCAATGATCAGTGTAGGAAGATACACATCTGCCCCAAAGTCTATGAGAAGTTGGATGTACTCCACCCCACAGCCATAACGGAGACACACTTCCAGAACTGTCTTTGGCTGCTTGATCCGGGCCAGCATCTTCTCATCTGTGCAGTTGTAGTTCGGGTTGGCTCCATGGAGGAGGAGCAGTTTAAAGCAGTCCAAGTGTCCATAAACAGCTGAGATGTAAAGGGGCCCTCTGCAAGTTGTGGCATTGGAGGCCCACTCGGGGACTTTGGGTCTGACATCCACTTCGGCTCCGAACCTCAGCAGTTCTCGGAGTACGTCTAAATCACCCTCTCGTGCGGCGGTCAGCACCGGGGAGCAGTTGTTGTACTGACTGCCATTAGGATCGGCTCCAGCCTTCAGCAGGGCAACTACGCAGTCCAGATGTTTTCCACTGACAGCTGTGAAAAGGGGTGTCTGGGCCTTCACATCCAGGCTGTCAATCTGCAGTCAAACACAGCAGTATACCAACATGTTGTAAAAGAAAGAAAGACATTCCTGACTTATTGTGATTTGGTGAAACAAGAACTTGAGTGAACTTTTAAGAGCACTCATTTATTTACCTCATGAAAGTCTAATCCTCACTCTCCTTTAAGCTATGTTCCAGTCTCCACTAACTCCTGGGGGAAATATCTTTCTAGCAGATAAATGTTCCACTATTCTCTTAACTAGTTGCTAACATTGTCTGCAGTTACATCATGTACAGTGGATTTATCATGCTGCCTGCTGCCTCTGGAAACAACATTGATTACAGCAGATGGCCAGAACCAGAGTTTGAAGGACAGAAAACCAAAACAAAGACCTAGAAGATGCTAAAACGTTCGCCCCATCCACACCTACTCCCAAATCCTTTTCTGAAAGCTGTACAACCAAATGCTCTCTCTGAATCTCACCTCTGCACCATGCTCCAACAACAACTCCAAGCATCTCAGGTGTCCTAGAGCAGCAGCAGTGCGCAAGGGGGTTACTGGAACCCCCCACCCGCTTCGAGCATTGATAGACCTTCTGTAACTCTCCTGAGACAGCAGCTCGGTGAGCAGAGTCACGTTGTCACTGCTTACAGCATTGTTCAAGGCCTGACACTGCTCGTTGTCCTCATCCTCCTCCTTAGGCTGCAGCAGGGAGAAGATCTTAGAAATGTCCATCAAACTCATGTTGACAGTTTGGCCCAGAATCATAATGTAACCTCAGGCTGATGCAAGTCAAAGCTCCTCCATCTGCAGTGGCAAGAAAGGGAGAGAAAGATGACAATACACACAAACACATACACGGCTGACATGCTCATGTCATATTGGGTTTTTTTTTTGGTTTGTTTTTTGGCATGCTTTTTATTTCAACATAACAAATACATGAAAATAAAAGAATGACACTTCTTACCATGACCATGCAGTTTGTTTACATGACACAACTACTATATGTAAGACAAATCATCATAACAGTCAATATAGACAGAGCAGATATAAGACATAGTAAAGTATATTTTAATACAGGACATTATAAATAAATATTTTCCCCTTGAAAGTCGACTTGAAACAAAGTTACTTGGTTTGTGTCAGCAAACTGGAACTTAGTGTAACAGGACACTTACCTCTTTTAGTTACTCGCTGATGACATTAGAGAAGAAGAAGTAGAAGAAAAACACTTTCAAAACTCCATAACAATAAGTCACGTGTAGAAAGAAGAAAAGTAAAGTCCTCCAGGGAGTATGTGATGCATCCACAGAAGCTGTGAGTTGTGAAAAATGCAGTATGGTTTGTGTGTGTGTGTGTGTGTATGTGTGTGTGTGTGCGTGCTAACTGACAGGGGGGGTCAAAGCCTCTTTCTCGGGGGGTGGGTGCTAATTTTAGGCCACAGATGGGCCTGGCTAAACTTCCATTCTTGGAGAGTCCTGGCTCAGGTTTATAATTAGAGAGGTGATACAAGTGTGACACTCAGCCGGTGATTGGTGAGTGTGACTGTCTACAACAAAAATGAAATGGAGACGTCTGTGTCTCCATGGCACATGGTGAAACATGTATAATTCTCCACTTTTTGTGTCAGGTTGCCACACTGGTAGTAAAACACGCAAAAAAACCCACAACTGAATTGTTGCCAGTGTGATCATAAAGCAAAATAATCAGAGGAGGACAGTTAGTTTGCTGCATGTGCCCTGATATCACCCTGTTTCCCTGATTCACACCAAAGAAGCCATTTTAGTAAGTGTCAGCTGCATGACTGTCAGAAGCTTTAGAGGAGCAGCCAGTCAGCTGTTCCTCTGCCAAACCCACCCATGTCTTCATACTGCCCCGTGTTAAACAGGAAGGCGAGACACACCACATTCTTTCAGCAGATGGCACACGAGTCCAGATTCCTGGCATCGTACAAATACATGAGGAAACTTTATTTATTTATTTGAGCACACAAACATGGAGCAATTAAATGTGCATTGTTAAGATTTGTGTTCAATGCAAACTTCCCGCATCAAACAGTGATGAAATAAGATAACGAGACATTACAAAAAGAATAAATGAAGCGCCGTATTGTTAACATGCTTTACATTTAAATTGCAGTAATTATTAGGCCTACAGATCAACTGCAATGAACCGAAACTGCATCTTTTACATTTTCTAAAACAATAAATCTACTAAATCTGATCACAACTCTTTTCTTTGATATTTCTGGATACAGCGCCGAATGTGAAATGTATCACTGCCAGGCAAAACAAAGCAAACAGAATTCAATGCACTGATGTTGCATTGATATATGAAAAATACATGTAACATGTTCTGTTGCCAGGCGCATAGCTTTACATTCTCTATTATTGTTCATAATGAAGACCATTGACATAAGGGATTCCTTTGAACTGTTGAGCCTTCTGTTAATACCCTCTACCATTTTTCTGTTGTCTAAATGTTTCAAAATGTTAAGTAAAGTCAAGTCAACTTTATTGTCAACATTGCCACATGTACAGGACATACAGAAAATATAAAATGTGTTTCCCTCATATACATATGCAAAACAAGCAACAAACGTGAAATATGATATAAAACATATACAAGTGTAAAGAAATATGGAAATACAGCAAATATAAAAATAAACAGTTTGAATATAGATGGCATTCAGCAATTTGACTGCACATAGTGCAATATAAACAGCAGCTGGTTTGTGTTATTATTATTATTATTATTATTATTTGAACTCTTATACATCCCTGTAAATCACCTGCTTTACATGATATGATAAACTACAACTAATGATTTATTGCATCTTTGAATTATAGGTCGGAATACGTACGTGTGCTGCCCCTTGTCGTGCCTGCGTCGACCACGAGATGGCGGTAGTGACGCGCCGATGGCAGGAAGTGCCGCTGTGGGCGAACACTGAAAGAAGAGGGTGAGTAAACAACACAGGGCGGCGGGGAGATGTTTTCTGTAGTGTCACCTTTTGTTTTTATTTTTAAACCGTTTCATTTCACTAATAAACGTGAGGTTGCTGCGAAAAGAAAACTGAGGTCGTCTGAGGTATTCACCCTCCCAAACCACTTAATATGCATGTCACGTCGCTAAGCATAATTTATGAGGTGCAGTGAGACATGGTGAAACTAAAGACGGCGGTGTGTTTTTACAAAATGGAGGAGGAAGAAACACAAAGAAACTACTGCAGGAGAATGATTTGTCTTCTCCGAAGTAAACAACAGCAGCACCTGGAGTCCACGGAAGAGGAGAGGAGGAGGAGGAGGAGGGGGAGACACGAAGAAAAAGGAGCCGAAGGGAGGGAGAGGAGCGTGTGTGAAGACAGGGACAAGTTTATAGACCACGAAGAGCAAACCTCCCCTAATCTCATATATCAAGGTCCTGAAGTCCAGCATGTCCCGCCACAACTCATTTCAACGCCGAGACTTAAAAGTTTAGAGGAGAAGATGAGACGGGTCAGGAAACACACGTGTGATTTATTGGTTTGTCATGTCTGAATGCCCCATTTCTTATTTTCCATACATGTTTATCTCCTGCTGCAGGCTGCTGCAGAGGTGGAGCTCCATGACCCCGCCGTGTGCAGTGTGTGTGAGCGGGAACAAGCCTCTCTGGCCTTGAAAACTTTTATCAGGAGGAAGAAGACACAACTGCAGGTCCAAAACACTGAAAGGCAAAAGACTAAACACACACACACTTGAACCATAGAGTAAGTCACTTCAGAAAGGGAAGACGAGCCACATTTTCTATCGATTCAACTGATCACACTGATTACGTACAAGATTTGAACCATTCCTTCTTGTTATAGTGAGTGTGCACATTGGGGGAGTTTTTGCAACACCTTCCACAGCCCATCTATGCCCCTCACTGGATTTGGGAGGAACTACTTGGTGGACATATGTGGGTCACAGCAACCTGGGGTTGCCTTAGCAACTACTAAGGAACGTGGAGTTGCCCTGGCAACAGATGAAATGAGGGGTTACCCTGACAAAAACGCTACAGGAACTCATTTAGCAAGCCCTCGCTGTCCTTTTTCAGACAGATAGCTGCAGACATGATGGGCACAGTATTAATACACCGAATGGTACAATGTTGTGGCGGCGTCAAACATATTCCTACCTCTTTATTTTGACACACGCTAAACCCACCTATTTGCTCAATAAACAGTCATCTATATGCGGAACGGTGGCGTTCCCGGTCACCCTGCCCAGCTACAAACTGTTTATGTTCACAAATCAGCCTTTGTTTTGAGTGTAAAGAAAGACATGGCAGACAAGGTTATTACAAAACAGCCATTTATTTTCTTATCACTGTATTAAAGTTTAACACACAACACTATTCAGAGCAAATTGAGGCCTCTCCCCGCTCCAGTTTGTGGTCACTTGAACACTGTAAACATTAAAAACAACATTGTGTTTAATTTAACTTTGCAATTAAACCTATTAGATTTTTATACTGGCACAGAAAATACACAATAGACAGCCATGGAAGCATGCATGCGTTGCAAAAAATTTAAAAAAAAAAATGTAGAAAGTACAGTACAATATCTAAGGCAATAAACGATAGCAACATGGACAAAACTATTTGGACATTTTTTACCAAGTTCCTTTTTGTATTATTGCAGTTACATGGTTAGGGGCTAGTAAACCTACTTCAGAAGTCATACAGTTACATATAAACACATCCACTGATAAAAACAAACAACAGGATGACATTACCAGATTCTCCATCAATTGTTGACAGTTTATGAAAAGATACTAAGACAGTTTGTTAAAGCGGGGACCGTTTGTGGAAATTGTCCTGAAGCACAAATCTTGTTATTTCAGCCATATAATTTGATGTTCACGGCTGATCTTAGATCAGTGTATTGGACCAGGTCCCGTTAAACCCTACTGACGCTTGAGGTGGAGTAAGATCTACTCATCTGGCTTCCTCTTGGGCTTCTTTGGGTTGCGGGAGCGACTCTTGGCCTTGCACAGTGGGCAGATGGGAGCATTACGATGAATCTGCTGATGGCAGGACAAGCAAGCCTGGAGAGTGTGGGAGAAATTTAGATAAATCATGTCATATAATGTCTTTTTTTGCTGTGTTGTAGAGACTCAACTTTTATTTATTCAACTTTAGGGTGGAATAATTCCATTTCTGTCATTTTCTACTGTTAGAGCCTCCTAAATCTTAAACACAGGGCCTTCAACTGTAACTTGGCTGCTATATTACAAGGTCAGACTTTTCACACCCTGACTTGTAGGAGCAATACCTTCATAGGTGGCGGCTGCTGTCTGAAGGTGGCCGTCTGGCGTGCATCTTGCTTCCTGGACACCTGAAGCTGCTGTGCTGCCGCTGCAGCGGCAGCGAGGGACTCTGGGATGGCGGGCTCATGCGGCTCCTTCTGCCACTCGGCTTTTTGCTTCTCAAAGTAACTGTTGAAAGCGAAGAAAGAGGAAAAACCTGGCTAGCTGTGTGATTTCTCATTCAGAGCTTATGAATCATATCATAGTTAGGATTATCCCATCTGCCCTGTGTATTCAGAGATGAGGAGTGGCAAAACCAAATACAAAGGAGACTTATATTGAACATGACATTCAAAGCTCAGACATCCTCTTTTTATGTACAAGTCTGAGCAAAAGTACAGTCATTGTGATGGTGTTTGTCTGCATCCATGTAAGTGTATGTGTGGCCAGGGGAGGGCTGGGAAAGAAATTTGGCCTTGGACTTTATGCCTGACTGGCTCAGTTTCAAAAAAAAAAAAAAAAAGTGATATCCAATTTCTTTATGCTCTCTGGTTTCTCTCAAAATAGGTTCGCCATAGTGCAAAACATTCACAGAATATATTTAATCGCTCATATATTCCATGATCTGCCAAAGCCCCAAACAAAAACTCAATATTTTACAGTTAATGCAGCTTTATACGACATAGATTTGATGTCATTCCTGTCTATATATTATTTACATATGTTGCTATTACCGCGGTGAGGAGTGCTCCTTTTTTATGGCGATAAATCATTATCACAGAGTATCTGTAAGTGTGCCTAACACCCTGCAGGCATGTGAAGTGTGATTTCATTTTCAACAAGGTTGCTCCATCACACCTTGTTGAGACTATTACAGTGGACACTATTACTGTTAGGTAAAATTACTCCTGAATTACTTTGCTGGCAACAAGACGTGCAAATGATAGTTTTAACATCTCCCCAGACGTCACTGTGGACCCCCCCTGCTGCAGAACAACAGTGATAAGCCTTGGATTTCAAAGTATCTCATAAAGTCGGGGAACCTTAAAGGAGCACACCACCAAGGAGGAAAAGAGCGATGACTACCATCTGGCCACAAATGAACTCATCATCCGAGCCTCTGCACAGTACGCAGCCAAACTGAGAAGCAAGCCTGCTGACAATGCGTACAGGGTAGGAGTAGCCCAGCACAGTTTCTCACAACTGAAGCTTCTTTGTTTGTGAAGAAAATTTCAACTTGTAGGCCATAAAATACCCTAACCAACCAAAGTGAAAAAACACAGCGCATTTTGAAATCCTCTGTGTTCTCGTAAGTTATCAGCAGTTTTCTAAAAGTGAGCAAATCTTGACAGCTGTAACGATGACTAATGGAGCGGATCAGCAACTGGCAGAATTATTACCGCAGAACTGGATCTACATTTTTGGTCTTTGTGATGGAAGAAAAAAAATATATATCAAAGTTATTTTCTACAACTGTTCTAACATACACCTGAAAAAAATGAGTGTGATCCATGACTCCATAAAACACCTCTCACCATAAGGCACCATAAATAAACATTTACTAAAAAGGGCCAGGCCAGTGGTGCGCTGTTCTGTATCTGGAGCTCAAAAGAGCCATGCAATGCACTCCTACCACCCCATGTTATTTACTACCCAGCAAAATGTTTTTACATGATGCAATCAAAATGCAGGACTGGTCCAATACTAAGAATGACCTCAGATCTAGCACCATCACCTCACATTTGCACCACAGTAAACCGTATATCCTTCATATTATCACCAATGGATGATAATCCACTTGTGATGGATGACAGACTGCAGTTTATGCAGCTGGGAGTCTACTTGTCCCCCCTCCCTTTATGTGTCTGCAATGTTTTAAATAACAAGGACACTCTGAAGCTTGAAACTGGATTTATCGCTCACTGACAACTTTGCCAGTTTCTGAAGCCAAAGAATGTGAATAAATGGCAGGGGAGGGGGGAATTTAGCTGGACCTGATTTTCTGGCAGACAAACAGACCTGTCCCTTAAGAGAACACCTATCAGCAACCTTCTGAGGCTTAAATGATTCAAACGCCTTTGAAATTATGACCACGACATGTTAAAGAAATTAGCTACTGAGACTATTAACATGTTGTGCATCATACTAGAAGGATCGGTTCACAATCACAAAATCATATACTTGTAGCATCTATTCATGCAGATATTGTGGCGTTGATTTGAGTCAGGAAAGTTTACACATAATCTGCTGTTGAGATTTTTGTTGCTACCCAAATTCAGTGTAAGTAAATGGAATTGTGTTCGTGTTCAGAGTATCAAAAATGGCATTTATGAACATATTTTCCCACAGTGGCACCTATGGATAATCCAAAGATCGCACAGTCAAAAGTTTACATCGTAAAATATAAAAGCCCGCTCCATATTCCGTAAAGAGCAATAAAATGATGAAAAATCAGACAAATGAATCAGGTTTTTCAGACCACGATGGCTATGAGATCATTAACTGCCTCACATTTTCAATCCCACAGTGTCTTTAATAATAAGCTCCACTATGTTGTGTACACGTCCCAGATCCAAAAAATACCCAAAAAATAAACATAACCCCACAGTGACAAAAGAATCTGCCCTTGACATTTGTGAAATCTGATCTGAAGCCTGTTCATTGGTCAGTGCACCCGTCAGTGCAACCGAGAGCTACCTTCAGAGACGTCAGTCACGCCGATGAAATACCTCACTGCAATGTCGCATTACTCAGATCAGTTTGAACCTAAAAGCTCTCTACTGAAGTCCATCAGGCAGGAAACAGGGCACGTTTTGCTCACGTTTTTGCTGTATATAATAAATAATAATATCTTAGACTTTGATAAACAGTTATGTAACTGCATTCATTTACCCTCAACCTGAACTTCAGGAAATACAAGTTAAAATTTATATAAGTAGATATAAATATCTCAACAGTCTCTACTTCACTGTATTTTTCATTTAGTCCGGACTAATTCGTCTGCCTCGCTCCCTGTCAAGGCCTTGTCTACTCAGGTAACAGCCAAACATTCAACCATCTTAGATTTCCTAGATTTCCTGTCCTACTTTCTTTACAGGTAGTCCCGGTCCGGTTTTCGGAATACAGTCAGTCACATTAGGCTGATCTCTCTGTGAAGTGATTTATCTCAAATATCATAAAAGTGTTTTCCAGACATCATATCAACTGAAGCCATTAGGATATTTAATTTACGCAGACTGCAAACTCCCGCGAAGAAAAAAAAAACAGATCCGCATGATTCATAAACTGTAGGCACATTTCATAACTACCTTTCATTGCTCATAATCTTGAGAAATAATGACAAATTACCAACAAGTTTGCAGTTTGGATTAAGTTGTTGCTAAATCGTTCTGGCACACTGACATGATCTAACATAACCACTGCTGAATGCTGTTGAAGCCTGATGCTGCTAATCCCACTTGGTTGTGGTTCAGCAAATTCACACAGCGGTCCAAATATCCCTATTAATAGACTGAAGCAGTCAGTCAAGTCTTCGAAGGATTGCACTGGGGTGCACAAAAAATCCCTACATGTTGTGAATGGACTGATTTTCTTCAAGTCACAGGTGACATGTGGTGTACTAGTACCAGAAGGCTTCATTCATGGAGCTTTTTTTTTTTTTTTTTTTTTTTATTAACCTAATTTATATGTGTCCGCCTAAAAATGAACAAAATGTGCTGCAGCATTATGTGATGCACACTGAAAGGTCATTTGTTGCTGCAATCACTCGGTAAACACTCTACTCAAATGTACTTTGACAGTGACCTCCTGTGTTTTTGACACTTTATTTCTGTTCTCTGCTCTTTACCCTTGTGAATTATGTGTTTTTGAGTTTCATAAGGTTTCATATAAAAACTATTTTCTTCAGTATGTGTCTAAAAACAGTTAAAGTTTTTTTTTGTACAGCTAAAGATGACATAAAACAATGTTGTAAGCATAATCTGTGCTCCTCACATGATTCTCTGTGTGTCCGTGTGTGTGTGTGTGTTTATGTGTGTATACTGACTCCAGAGAGAGCTTCTCCTCTTCTTCGTTCAGGTTGGGGAGTCTGTGTAGACCCAAAGTCATCCTGAGGGCATCAACGTGCTCCTTTAGAGGTTTGTACTCGTCGTGCAAGCGGCGAGTTGTTTCTAGCAGCTTATTCAGGTCATTCTCCGACTGCTTGATGGTGCTCTCCATCTGAGGGGACAGCACAGGTTATTTCAGCATCACATATATATATCTGGATATGAAGACACATCTGTTGTGCCTTTAATCTTTTATACTCAAAATAATACAACTGAAGTCGTGTTCGCTATGTTTTTTTTTTTATGTGTTCTCAGTGCTGTTGCTATATTGTACTCATCTGAAAGCTGAACCGAGATTACACTCGCGCTTCCTCTATCGAAGGGAGCTTGTAGCACTCACTCACCACATTGATGTCAGCATGGATGAGCCGCAGCTCCTCCACATGTGCCATTTTCTCTTGCAGAAGCAGATCCATCTCCTGTTTGTACTCTTTCAGATGCTTCTCCTCAGACTCCAGAGCCTCAAACTCAACTTAAGACGAGACTTGATCTTCTGCATCTGGACGGTCTTGTTCCTGCAGACAAAAGACAGCAGCTGTCAGGTTATATCCCCTCACAGATGCACAGATTTCCCCTCACATACATTACTTAATAGATGCTCTGCGTTGATTTTAAGCAGACTGACTACTTGCTACAGTCGTGGATTAATGTATTAAGCTCGTGAGTTAATGTATTCTGTTACATCTGTTACAAACTTATTAATCGTGGCTGTGAAGAAGATTTCAGAAAACACTTGGCCAGCTGATGACAGACTAGCTAAGTAGCTAGCCTACCCACACAAATAATTAGCGACGCACATCTGGCATTTTGTTGATACACATCTGGAACGTGGACGCACGTATGAGCCAAATATATGCACCTTAAGTAGAGCTAATCTGTGTCTGTGTCTTGTTCAACCTGCTGTGACTGTTTGTCAACCCTCACCAGCTCAAACCAGAGCAGCAAAAACCTATTTTAAAAGCAGCTAATATAACCGGCTAATATTAGCTAGCTCAGTAACAAAAGCGGAGCCAAAGGGGTCGTTGTTCTTGGCCGGCTAACGTTAGCACAGATAACGTCTCTCGGTACGTGTCAAAGACATCTGACAGCCGTTCGTTTTCTCTCCGAGTCTTACCGTATTTCCAAGATGTTTTCTAGTTTGCACATTATCTCTTGTTCGTCCGCCATGGTTTCAGCAGTCCGGTGAAGTCTCAGGTTACTCGTAGAGGGCCACGGTGCTCTCTCCTTGTTGATCAAAACACAATAGCCGGTGTGAGCGCGCACACGAGCATGCGCCCGCAGCGTGAAAACGTGTGGCTACGTGTGAGGAGTATCAGCACGAGCCCTCACCCACACACACACACACACACACAGACTCAAAGTCTCCACTTAACATCAGTAAAACAACATCCAGTGTGTCACATTTAAGGATCTATTAGTAGAAATTGAATACAGCAAGCATAAAAAACATATTTATGTGGCCTGGTCATACATGAGAGACCAAACACAATGAAATTATTTTTGTGGGTGTTTTATTCCAAGACTGCACTCATTGGAGAACAGCGTTAATACTGCAGTTTTGAGGATTTAACTTAATAACAAGAATAACAAAATACTTTTTTTTTAGTATTCAGTACTTTCAGCTTCCAAAGTGATCTGTAACATTCATCAAGGAAAACCTTGAACCTTCTCAGGTCTAACCTAGACAACTAAACATCCAAAAGACAACTGGACATCTGCCCTAGTAAACATCTCAAAAAGACAATAGTAGTGGCTCTTTATGAATAAAGAAAATTAAAAAAATAATAATAATAATACATTTGTTAAGCCACATATCTCATTTAACACTCTTTACAGTAACATTTTCCCAGAAAATACTTCATGAATCTCATACATTGTTTACAAATGAACATTTCATATGAACTTATGAGCACACATTGGCGTTAAGTCTTAAACTCACATTTACTCCTGCGACAGAACGGCTGTTCAAACAGCAACAGAACGGCTGTTCAAAAGCATCCTCCTGTAAAACAGTATTTAAACATGACGGATGCTGAAATCTTGTGCATTGTGTCATTTCTTTAGCATAACCTGTGACATGTTTCACAAATTGCAAATGAGGAATATGACCTGACTCCAGCTTGAAAAAAAAGTTTCAGTCAAAAAATCTTTTTTGCTTTAAAGGTGCAGTGTGTAAGAATAAGGGCCTTTATTTTCAGAATAAGGCAGACATGGAGTATAATGTTAATAAGTATATTTTATGCATGTATAATCACCTTAAAATAAGAATCTTTTTTATTTTTTGTTACTTTACTTTTTTCCTTTATATCTACAGTGGGAACGGGTCCTCTTCCATGGAGTCTGCCATGTTGAAACACAAATTATCTGACTCTAGACAGAGCCTTTCAAGTGTTGTTTCTCCTTTACACTAGAGAGCGAGGTGAGGAGATTGCAATGCAGCGATTACACCACTAGATGAAAAAAATTCTATAAGATTCGTTGTGTTTTTGTTACCTTAGAATGAGACTTTTATATCTACAGATGTAGATGGGCCTCTTCCAAGGAGTCCTCCATTTTGAATCGCCATGTTTTTACAAATCCAGAAAAGACAAATAATCAAAGCATGACTGTAGATAGGACCTTTTATGTTTTGTTTTGGGTTTTTTTTTTTGCAGGTTTTATGTCCACCACAGTTTCTCCTTTATATTTGGAACGGGAGGGTGAGGCGAGTAGTCTTCAGTTGTTTGCAATCTGGAACTTCAATATTGCAGTAGCTGCCACAAAACCCTAAATCCTATACAGACCTTTAAATGTAATATTAAAGGAAGGAAGGAGCAGGTAAAGAGCAACTGAAAAAATGTCACAGTCATATCAAGGGGCAGTTTTACTTATTAAACTATCAGGGCTGTAGAAAGTGGTGACAATTTTATTACATTTTATTGTTGTAGTTCGAGGTGGAGCTAACCTTTTTTTTTTTCAACTTTATTGTCAAAGTAAAAGTACTAAGACAACGAAATGCAGTAAAGCATCTAACCAGAAGTGCAAAAGCAGTAAAGTGCACAGTAATGTACATATAAAGAGGGGTATATAAATAATATTACAGATTAATATGAATATGTCATAAAGTATATACAGTATTTACAGTGATTATGAAGTGCGTGTGCAAATACAAGTTATTAAATTGGTCGACAATATATACAGACAGCTAGACGTGAATGTGCAGTATAGATGGTAGCATAGAATACACTATATATAAACAGTATATATAACAGTATAAATAAGTAGTTTAATGTATTTTATTACAGTTTATATCATATATTAACTGCCCATGTAGACACAGCCCCCTTGAACTGGACAGTTATGAAGTACCTATTCAAGCATTTCTCTCACAAGGATTTAGCTGGCTGCAGGCTGTTAGCCACCACAAGCTATTCGCAACAGGCCTGCAAACCAAACACGCAACACCAACCCCCAAATCACGGTATGCCATAACAACCTATACTTAAAAAATTAACTGGAAGGATTATTAGATTAGCTGAATGCGCCAGTGCCTTCACTGCTACTGGTACATCATGTGCTGCTGAGGTACTGTTCATTCGTATCCATCTGTAAATATGTTTGGGACACAAAGATCCAGTCTAGGACCCAGATGAATCATTTGCAGACATAACCTAATCAATTTAAAAGGAAAACTCTTCACATGAGATGAAGGCTGCCTCTCTAAAAATGCGTGGGCCACGCGCTGCCATTGGATTAAGCAAGAGAGACGTGCTTGGGAACAATACAATGGTCCATTCTCATTCAGTATAATCCTTGTAGGTATTGCAAGCAGTTTCATATGACTCCGCAGAGAAAAGGCTACTACAAGTACCTCTCTGAAGAAGTGTTTCGGCTACATATTAAGAAAATACAAATGTCAACTGTGAGTAAATACCTTTTCATTTTATCTTTATTTTCACTGTGTTTCAGTTTGAATTGCAACTGTAGTGATCTGATTGGAATCCGCGAGTCTGCTCTTTAAAGGCTACAAGAAGGAATTTGTCTGTAGCAAATTTAAGAATTTGTAGAGGAACATGAATGATGATATGAATAAGAATTCAAGGAACATGAATGATGGTATTTCTCCGGGCTAGACGCCAGATGTTTCTAATTTATTGCATCTATCTTCCTGGATTTACAGTTCCCTGTAATTATTTGTATAAACCAAACAGTAGCGAAATTAAACTTCCTCTCCTTGTTTTAATAAATATTCACTGAAACAGTCTGTTCAGCTTACAACTGTGATACATCATCATTGTTACAATTATTATCATTATAGGCACTTATGAAAGCCTGCCTTGTTTTATCAACCTCAGAAAGGTTTCTGGGGAATGGAGTAAACTATTTCTCCTCTATGTTGCTTTTTTCTATCGTAGAAGTCAATACCAACGGATATGTGTGGTGTGGTGTGTGGTTTGATATTAATGTACAAGATTAACGCAAAATGGGCATCATTGTTTTGACCCAGTCGTTAATGCTTATGCATCATTGAATGAACCCCATGTTCTCAGTTAAGTCTAAAATATACTGTGGGCTTCATTTTTTGATTGTAGTCCCCACCAACCTCTTGCGATTGGATGCTCCTGGTTGAACAGAAGAATGTAAGGAACACTCTTTTTGGTCATTTTGCTGTCAAAAAACCAACAAATTGTTTCAAAGAACAAACAAAATGATTACAGCTCTTTATCACTCAGTTGTTGCATGTTCCTTATTTATGCTTCTCCAGTGACACAGATAAATGGACAGCGGGGATCTTTTTCCTTCTGTATCTCAGTGTGAGTGTTTTCTTTGGCAGATAAATGTCCGAGTTACAACCATGGATGCGGAGCTGGAATTTGCCATTCTACCCAGCACAACTGGCAAACAGCTTTTTGACCAGGTACACTGTGCTTTACAATCAAACAAGTGCTTTAACAAAGAAGTGTGTGATCATCATGTCATTTATTGATATCCTCAGATAGTGAAGACAATTGGTCTGAGGGAAACCTGGTTCTTTGGCCTCCAGTACATGGACAGCAAAGGCTTCTCCACCTGGCTCAAACTCAACAAGAGGGTGAGGAGAATGTTTGTGTTGCGACTTTACTTCCCTTGATGATTTAACTTGACTCCCCTGACACGCTGGATTTAAGTAAAGATGTCATTGTGGTTATGGTTTTGGTAGGGCTACTGTATCAACCCATCGAGAATAATTAGCCCCCTTTTCTTTATCTTGGCATCCCCCTGCTGTGGGGTGCCTATCCCAGGTGACAGCTCAAGATGTGAAGAGAGACAACCCTTTGTTGATTAAGTTCAGGGCAAAGTTTTACCCTGAGGATGTAGCCGAAGAACTGATCCAGGAAACAACACAACGCCTCTTCTTTCTGCAGGTTGGAGATAAGTACATGTGCAAGGACATTGACATTGTTAAACACACAGGGACACCCCTCAAATAATCCTTTTTTTATGATTAAATATTTTATTTGTATCCTATATTAAGTGGATATAACAATGTAAATTATGCTGTCTCATGCGTGCAGTAGTGTGGTACCATGCAGATGCAATGATAAATATGAAATCTCAATCAAAACAAAATGCTGAACCTGTTTTAATGACCAATGGGAGTTCCACGATGACTCATGCAGATAACGCTCATGGGTTTTCCTTAAGGGAGTACCTTCAGACAAAAAAATGAATCCCGACGCGCTAAATAAACACTGGAACACAAAGGGTTTCTCTTTGCGTGACTCATATGAACACTATCATCATCAGTGGTGATACCTTTACACAGACAACAACACAGGATTAGGGATGTGTCAAAACAGAGTTTTTTCTCTGTTTTAGGTAAAAGAGAGCATCCTAAATGATGACATATACTGTCCACCTGAGACTGCAGTGCTCTTGGCCTCATATGCAGTTCAGGTCAAACATGGGGACTACAGGAAAGACTATCACATACCAGGATACCTCACAAGAGAGAAGCTGCTGCCACAGCGGTACTGAGAATATTAGTGTTAACCAAAGTTCAACATAATTCCAGTTTCAGTCATCTGAATTCTAACTGGTGTGTCTCCTATCTTGCTAAAACCAGGGTTTTGGAGCAACACAAGCTGAATAAGAATCAGTGGGAAGAAAGAATCCAGGTGTGGCATCAAGAGCACAAGGGAATGCTGAGGTACTGAATTCTTACTGCAAAAAGTCATTAATGTGGTTTCTGCAAACAGATGTGCTGTAGTTCGTTAAATTTTTCCACACCACAGAGAAGATGCCATGGTGGAGTACTTGAAGATAGCCCAGGATCTGGAAATGTACGGAGTCAACTACTTTAACATCAAGAACAAGAAAGGATCAGAGCTGTGGCTGGGAGTGGACGCACTGGGGCTGAACATCTACGACAAAAAGGACAAGTAGGTTGTCTGTAGGGATGACAATGTTGTTGTTGGTTAGTTGGTCAATTACTTTGGTCCAGATTGAAACATCACAACAACTATGATGAATGATTGTCGTTGATTGTCGTTATTGTTTGTCACGTAATGTGGTACAGATATCCATGGTCACCAGCAGATGAATACTAATACTTTGGTGTTTCCTTGACTTTCCCTCTAGAGCCACTAGCAGATCAAAGATTTTACTTATCCAGGGAAATATTTCTTTCTTCTGTGGAAGATCTGGTACAGACTTTTATGATTCCCATGTTTGTCTCCTCTAGCACTACCATCAGGTTGATATTTTTGATTCACAGTCAGATGTGTTGACAACTACTGGAAACATTGCCATTATTCAATTTGGTTCAGACAATCATGTCCCCCTCCGGATAAGTTTTATTGACTTTGGCAATCCCTTAAAGATACCCTCCAGACATGGTTTAAACTCAGATTCAGTGTGAGAAATGTGAGAAACTTTCCCTCTTCTGCAGATGAATGTGAAAACAGCTTTCTGCACAGCGAAGATCAAACTTCCAAATCAAGGAAACAATAACAATACATGCTTTTTTAATGCAGGGAGACTTTAACCTTTGATTGAGTGCAACATAATATGTTCAACACAAAATAAAAATACCAGTTAATCAAATGGCATGCATGCTATCATACTAAATTAAGTGGTGAGCATGTGCATTACCACTGTAAAAAAAAAAAAAAATGTTAGCATTCTTACATTAGCATTTAGCTCAAAGCACAGCTGCACCTAAGAGCAGCCTCACAGAGCTGTAAGCTTGGTTATAGATTCTTGTTTGATTGATATAAATTACCATAACCATAATACCTTGCCAATATTTTACAGGATGACCCCAAAGATTGGCTTCCCCTGGAGTGAGATCAGAAATATTTCCTTCAATGACAAGAAGTTTGTCATCAAACCAATCGACAGGAAAGCTCCGGTATGCATAAAAATATTATTATTGGTCTAGTCCTTAAAAAGAAACATCTTAGATCAGACTGCAGTTCACTTATACAGGAGCCTGGCTTGACGTCTGTCCTGCAGCCTATTATTTGTCAAAGTTTTTGCCAATTACTCTTAGCCCGCTCTCCCCTGCACCGGTTCTGGCACAACACAGAGCTCCACTCCCCTGTCAGCATTCCCCCACTGGCTCCCCCTTTTCCTGGGCCTGAAAACCTTCTCCTCATGATGGTCCAAAGCCTTTGCTGGCAGTATAAATACCAACACTCCCTCAGAGCTTCCAGTCTGGGCAGCAGGTTAATTTAGCAACAAGTAAAGCTTTCTGCCCATCAGGAATCTCTATAAATCAAGGAGAGTTGAGGCAGAGCGGCATGAAGGACATCAGAGGGAAAACCAGAAAACATTTTCTTTAAAAATATGATCCTCTTTCACCAAAATGATTGAAATAGTTGGTATTGTGTGATTTACTGCTGTAAAGTGTTCCACTTTTCTCCTGAACTGGGGAGTTACATGCATGAACACACATACAGAGCACTGATGTTTTAATTTATAAGAAAATTTGGTATTCAAATACCTAAATCAAACAAACTGGATGCTATTTTCTGCTGATTGATAGTTGAACTGTGAGTTTATATTAGTCGATTCTTGGAATGTTTGCGGATGGAATTAAATGGCTGCTCCGTCTTCATAGTTGAGTGTTTAACACACAGTACTCATGATCTCAGTTTTTATGAAAACATTTTCACAAGTCCAAATACTTTGCAGGATCTTATGTCTCATATTTATTCACTGTTGCTATAAACAGGAGGTGTGAGAGAATCCCACATCTTTGTTACTCATGAAATTACCAATTTTGCAAATGCATAAATTATAGCAAGTAGTGTAATAAGAGCAGCTGCTACTTGAGCTCATTCACAAACATGATTTTAGCCTCATACTTCAGTTTGGCTTCTGACTGCATGCACAGATTTAAGGAAAGCATCCAAAGGCTTAGAAAAAATAATGAAATTCTCCCAAACAAAACTATCACATTAAATTATTTAAGCCCAGGCTTAACTGTAATGCAGATCTGAGATGCTAATGATGTCTCATAAATTAATCCCCAGGCAATCACTAAAGTCTGATTTTTGTGTTAAAGGACTTTGTTTTTTATGTGCCTCGCCTTCGCATCAACAAACGTATCCTGGCCTTGTGTATGGGGAATCATGACCTGTACATGCGCAGACGTAAACCTGACACTATTGAGGTGCAGCAGATGAAGGCCCAAGCCAGGGAGGAGAAGAACAAGAGACAAAAGGAGAGGTAAGGAAAGAAGACATTATGAAGGCTTGTTTTTTTTTTTTTTTACAGTTTACGATGTGTTCTCTCCGTTTTATGAAAGAACTATCAGGAGATATATCTTTTTAGATGCGTATTTATGCACAATTCTCTTGTCAGGGCTCTGCTCGAGAGTGAGAAAAAAAAGCGAGAAAATGCTGAGAAGGAAACAGAGAAGATTGCTCGTGAGACCATGGAGCTGATGGAGAGATTGAGACAGATTGAAGAGCAGACAAAGAGAGCTCAAGATGGTCTGACAGTTTTATAAATGCAAATGTTTCTTAACTTTGAGTTTGTTTTTGGTTTTTTGGTTTAAGAATATAAAAAGAATGGCTTAGCTGTCTGAAGTATTTGTGATTTTAGGATCTATACAAAGCTTATTCTATGTGGGCATGTATGTGTATCTGCACACATGCATGTGTGTGTTTCAGAGCTGGAGGAGCAGACCCGCAGGGCTCTTGGGTTGGAGAAGGAGAGGAAAATTGCTCAGGAGGAGGCTGAGCGCCTTGACAAGGACCGCAGAGCTGCAGTGGAAGCTAAAGCAGCCCTGCTGCACCAATCCGAAACCCAGATCAAGAACCAGGAAAGCCTGGTACTCAACACACCTTCATGCACGGTTTAATTAACTACAGATTATATTTCAGAGATTTAATTATAAAGTGAATTTTCTCCAAAACTATAAAAACAAAAACAAAAAAAACTTGCTGTACAGTCAACATTCAGCAAGGACTCAATATGGCATATTTACATATATTGATTAAGCACCTTTAAGATGAACAAGGCTGGTGAATTTTAGCTGATTGAATACAAAGGCAATTAACCTGAGCCGTGATGCTGCATATGAACAGACACACACACACATACTCTCTAACACATGTGCACCCGCAGACAGAGCACAATGACCTCAGATCAGGAGAACTTGCTTCTCATTTGTGTGCGCGCGTGTGTGTGTACAGGCCACTGAGCTGGCAGAGCTTACCTCTAAGATCTCCCAGCTGGAAGACGCCAAGAAGAAAAAGGACGAAGAGGCAAAGAAATGGCAGAAAAGGGTGAGAATTAATGAAAGAGGGAGCATAAGAGAGATAAAGGATGAATCAAACATGAGCAAAGAGCGATGTCTGACACTACTAAGTGTTAGATCTGGGTAAAAAAAAAGAAGCAATGCATCAACCTCAGACAAGTATATCTCTAGACTTTCAAACTGTGAGTGCTTGAATTTTAAGGCCTTCACTGCATTGTCACATGTGGCAAATGTCAGCCATGTGAAGCCCAAATAAACCATTAAATGCAGGGTTAATGCATGATATGGACTTTTTTGATAGCCTAAAGATGCAAAGATTGATGATTCATTATTATTCCATAGTTCTGATATAACTGATACAAACAAAGAACATTTATGTTATATATATATATTTATTTTCTCTGGTAAGGTACATGAAAAAACTTTACATACAAACATACTTTACCTTTCATGGAACATGTAGCCTATCAAACATTGGGCATAAGAATTAATAAACTATTATTAATTGATTATAAACTCTAAATTCATTATGGGAATAATATATAATATACGTTTCCCATTATAGAACAGAAAAAAACAAAGAATATTTGCGTATATTGGGTCAACTGCCCCTTTAAATGTTACTAAAACTAAGTTATCTTGTATTCTCAAAAGGTTAATCATTTTGTTAGAATAGGAGCCCCTCGTTTTCAGTTATTATTATTTTGAACAAATCTACTCTAATATCCAACCGCAGCACTTCAATGCAAGTTGTGTGTGTTGACAGGCGATGATTGTAGAAGCTGATTTGGAGCGAACCAAAGCGGAGCTGAAGACTAAACTCATGGGTGTCCACATCCAGGATTCAGTCCATTCTCATATGCATGAGCATGACGAGACAGATGAAAGCAGCGCTGAGGCAAGCGCTGAGTTGACCTCTCCAGGCATGGTACGAGACCGCAGTGAGGAGGAAAGGGTAACAGAAGCCCAGAAAAACCAGAGGCTGCAGAAAAACCTCAAGGTAAGTTTAAGTGAATAGATTCAATTTTCTTATTTTGCAGATTTGCTGTTCTTGTACTTGCCTTCAGGTCAGAAGTCCGTGTTCAGTTAGAGATTAACAGCCCAGAGGCTGGTGTGGAGCTTCTGACAGTACAAATAAATGAATCAAAAATGTTTTGAATGCTTCAGCGTGTGGGCTCTATGGTAGTGTTGGTCTGTCGGTCAGACTGAGATGACTCAACAACTGTTGAATGGATTGCCAGGAAATCTTGCACAGACATTTACAGATCCCAGGTGATCATAATTACTTTGGTGATTCACTGACTTTTCATGTAGTAAGACTATATATGGATTGTTATTAAATATAGAACAGATATCCATGTTCTCCAGAGGATGAACCCCAGTGACTTTAGTGTTCCCTTGACTTTTCTTTTAGTGCTGCCAGCAGGTCAAAGTTATCACTTATTTTGTGAAATAGTTTGACATCAATTCTGTGGATTGGCACCAAATTACGTACGGACATCCACGGTCCCCAAGTGATACATCATAATGACTTATGAGTGGAATATCTTATTAGCTATTAGAGTGTTGAGTACACAGCATGAAATCATCAGAGAATACAACAATATAACAAACAAAACAATACACAATAAATTTTGGTACATTTGTTGTCTTATCCGTTGACATAGTTATAGAGGTTTTGACTCTGCTCTAAAGATGGCAGCTTCACCAAGAACTAAGCCCACTCCACATAATTAAACATTGCTGCTGGTACATTATAATTCTGATGGTTTCATTCAACTCGCAACTCTCCTTTAGGCCACCCAGGCCTATAACAAATGAAATAAGATTGGTCTCTATCTCATAAGATATGATGTTGCAGAGAGGACCCAACACAAAAATGGGCTTAATAACTATGGACAATAGAGTATCTTCAGATAGGGATTGAAGGGAGTACAGAGGTGAATAGTCTCCTAAAGAGTTTCAGGAAAGAGGATTTTCATTCACTGTCTGTGTTCTCTTTCAGTTCCTGAGCACTGAGCTGGCTGGAGCTGTAGACGAGAGCAAAAAGACCCCCAATGACCTGATCCATGCGGAAAATGTGAGGGCGGGCCGTGACAAATACAAGACCCTGCGTCAGATTCGTCAGGGCAACACCAAACAACGCATCGATGAATTTGAGTCCATGTGAGAGACAGAGAGAGAGAGAGAGAGAGAGAGAGAGAGAAGATGCTGTTGTCTACTCTCTGAAGGCAAGAAAAGGATAGACGATGCAATGGGACACAATGAAAGATGTTAGAAGTGTAGGTGCAGATTATTGCATAGGTAGAAAATTAACCTGACCTAACAAGATGAATATGATAGTAAATTATATTGTTACTGTGCCTTTGGTGGCTTTAATGTCCATGATTTTAATGCCAGTTTATCTGGAAACAAAGAAAATAACCAAAAAAACACATTCACGGTCCACTACAGTGTTGCAAACAGATGAGAAAAACTTATTATCTTTGCTCTCAGTTATGAAATGTGTACACATTACTGCAGTCTCGGTGTGCCAACTAATGAAAACCTTGTGAGCACTGATTAATAAACACAGCGACATCTATTAAGAGATCTAAATGTTAAATCCTCTATTCTTTATCACTGAAATAAAACACACAGAAGCACAGTCAGTGTGCTGCGTGCGCATCATTTCCCCTACGAGTGAGTAAGCATCACCTTCAGTGTGCCTAATGAGGCAAACTGGTGCTCAGCATAAAACCAGATGAGCTGCAATCAAAAATAAAAAAGTTAATTATCACCTACATGTGATGTTTATCCACCCACTATAAATAAACAGAAAACTGAGAGGAAAAAAGATGCCATTGTACATAATCCCATCTCTGCACCTCTGATGTCACTGTCTCCACTCCTGCAGCTAAAATAAAACCAACAATAACATTCTTCTTTTTTTCATGGTATTACGTGATAGCTGAAAGAAATGTGCCTAAGTTAATCGGAATGTGGTTGTTGTCCTGTCATCCCCACCCATCACATGAACATGAACATCCTTATAAAATATTAATAAAATATATTTTCCATCTTATAATAACATCATAATCTTTGATTTTGTGCTTGGAAGCCAAAAAAAAAAAATCATATTCTCAGCGGTAACGGTAGCTATCTTTGAGGTTGTTGTTGAGATACGTGGCAGCGGTGTGTCATCAAATAAAATTACAGTATAGACTGATTTCATTATTTAATTCTGGTTGTCCTCGCGAGACCTCGCTTTAGTTTTTGCGGCCAAATAACGGGAGGCGGCGCTGGGATTCCAATCAGGTAATAAGTTACATTATGGGCTGTTGTTCAGTGTGTCAGTGTGCCAGATTACAAAGTCCTCCTTTGTGGTTTTTGAGAATCACTTATAAAGTGAAGGCAAACGGCCTTTAGACAAAAAGCCTGACGCGTAAAGTAGAAAACGGTTATTACGTTATAAAAAAGTTCGTCAGCGCTTCACTCACGGAACAGATCAACGGGACGTCCCCTCCTCGTAGCAACCCACATCGACGACACCTCTGATTTCCTCATCCTCTGAGACGCATGACTCAAGTTTCTTAGGGTATGCGTTTTCTCGCCTGGAAAGTGTTGTTTTATTTATTCTCCACGCAACCAGCGCGCTGCTTAAAACTCTTGGAGACGTGGTCGAGCTGAAGATGGCCTTTCACTCCAGCGTGTCTGCTCTAGATGAGACGCCGAACTCTTTAATGATGAATGAGCGGGATCGCTTAGATACTGCGGACACCTGTGCGTGCCCGACTACTGCCGAGCTAAGTAAGGCAGTGTCAGTGTCCTTGGGTTTGGATACGGTGTCTTCGCCCCTCAACAACGTGAGCCAATGCTCCTCCTCCAACAGCGCTTTTACGGAGTTCGACCCCAGTGTGGAGAACAGTTCCCGGGGAGTGACTGGGTTAGGAGCGGCTCACAACATGAACTCAGACGCCAGCGAGTTTCTGCTGAATGATACTAACCAAAGAGAGGACGACTTTGGGCGGGTGTGCCATGGCATACAGCAGGTGAGCTGCATGGATCTGCTCAGATCTGGCGAGATGGACAGCGCGCAAACCGTGACGCGCGGCCCGATGATATCCAGATATGTCTGCAAAGAATCAAACTTGTTTATGAACCCAGTTGCAGAGCTTCCCGCGTCCTCCCAGGTGGACGAGGTCTTACCTTTGAAACAATACCCTGCGTACTCCGCCAATTCAAACCAATACAGGGACAGCCAGAGTTCGTGGTGCGCGTACAGCGGACGATCCGAGCCAGAGAGAAGCGGATCTGGCGGACCTGGCGGACCTGGCGGACATACTTTGTTGTGTAAATATTGTAATTGCGGTCAAGTCTCTCGTGGATCCAAGCAAGAATGCCATTGTGTCTGGTACAGCAAGGGAGAGCAGAGTCGTAAAGGTGGCACGCGTGCGGTGATGGCACAAGAGTACGGTCAAGTGGAAAGTTACCAAAGTTCAATCCCTCAAGGGCATGCCTCTTTTTCCACCATCAAGAGCGAACCTTCAGTTTGGGTGGACTGCACAGATCGTAGTTTCAGGTAAATATTTTAATAATGATTTGTTGCGACTTGCTTTTCACTGGCATCCTGTCCAGGGAATGTCACACACAGTACATTCTTTTCTGCTACTCATCCAGTCTCACCTTTCTATAATCAGAAACAAATGCAGCAGTGACCATACTTCTAATCTTCCAAGCGTTACAGTGGCTCTTAATGAGTCACACAGTGTCGGATTTAGATTTTATGAATTTGATTCTTTAGTAAATTTATTAACATTCCTTAAGCTGCATTCCCCTCTTAAAGATCTTAAACTATTGCCTCCAGAGCATCGTCAGACTTGTAGGGACATACTGTAGACTTATAGTGCAGCACAAATAAATCAAATGCAATAAACATGATCATATTCTGTATTGTTATTTGCAGTTCCTTTGATGTGATACAGCCAGTTCAGCTGCAGAAACAGCTGTGTGTATTGGCATTCAATCATACGTGCTCTGTCTGGCATACATGCCCTTCTTGGCCTTGGCGAAGTTGTGTATCGGCATGAATCAAAGCTCACCCTATCCTTATTAACTTTCAGTATCTGTCCTTATGTGTGCTCTGACTTACTACGCAAAATACGAGTTAATATATCAGTGTCATTTATAGACAGGAGATACAGCACCTGTTGCTGATTCTGTGCTTGGAATGAAAGGAGATGTTCTGTTTCCACTTACTGATTAAAATAAAGTATGAGAAAGACTAACTCCACAGGTCTTTAATCACAAGTTTACTTATTGTCTTATTTGTCTTATAGATGCCTTGTTGTTGTATAATCACTGGAGAGTTTAATCACCTATTATAATTTGATAGGATTTAGGAAATTAGTGACGTAGTTGTGTGCAGCCAAGCCTGGTGACCTAAATCTGAAGTTACTGCATCTGTTGACTATCGCGGCTCTCTAAAACGTAGTGTCTGTGCCCACTTTTGTGTTTTGTATCCTTTAAAAGCAGTGATTTGGTGTTTATTTGTGCCTGTGTGTGTGTGTGTGTGTGTATTTGCCTATACAGGCATGAGGATTTGTTTTCCGGAGTGTACCTGTCGGACAGGAGAGTGTGTCAGGTGTGTGGAGACGATGCCTCTGGCTGTCACTATGGAGCAGTCACCTGTGGCAGCTGCAAAGTATTCTTCAAGAGAGCCGCTGCAGGTGGGTGGAACACACACACAAGTGCATACACACACACACACAATTACTCGTCCACTGATTTAATTTCTTACACCCACTCAGTCGCTCATTCATGCAGGCAGGGCACAGTGACCTGACATTATCATGAGGGAGAGTTATTTGTTATCAGCAAACACCCACATATCGTTGCTATGAGCGGAAGCCTTAGGCATTGTTAAGGTATCTCCCTTATCCACCGGGACTGTTATTCGCCAACAGGTAAGCAGAACCACCTGTGTGCCAGCCGGAACGACTGCACCATCGACAAGCTGAGGCGGAAAAACTGTGCCTCGTGTCGTTTGAAGAGATGCTTCATGTCAGGAATGAGCCTTAAAGGTGAGGAACTAAAAATAAGGATAGACTGAGAGACAGTGGGAGGAAAGTGTGGCGTGTATTTTGGAAAATGGGGTCATGGTGGTCAGATACCATACATGCATTGGATCAAAACTTAGTAATCAAATGTTCCAGCTTAGGGTATCGTTTAGCTCAGTCGGTAGAGCAACCACCCCATGTACGAAGGCTCAGTCCTTGCCGCGGCGGCCCAGGGTTCAAATCCGACCTGTGGCTCTTTCCTGCATGTCATTCCCCGTCTCTCTCTCCCCACATTCCTGTCACTCTTCAAGCTGTCTCTGTCAAAAAAAAGCTCAAAAAGGCAAAAGATATCTTAAAAATAAAAAATAAAAAATGTTCCAGCTGTGTTAAAGTGTAACGAATGCAATACAGCAAAGGCCTAAAGCATTTTTTTTTTTTTGTCTAGCAGCCAATGATCACCAACCTTGCCCCACATAGTTGTGATAAGTAACAGCTCTGTTGGCTGATAGTCATTTAAGTGAAGCTACATTTATAGTTTTGTATCCCAGTTTTTTTTTGGGGGGTTAAAGATATTTTTTTCGCCCTTTTTGAGCTTTATTTGACAGAGAGAGCTTGAAGAGTGACAGTATTGTGGGGAGAGAGAGATGGGGAATGACATGGGGGGAAAGAGCCACAGGTCGGATTCGAACCCTGGGCTGCCGCAGCAAGGGCCACATGGGGCAGACGCTCCACCGACCGAGCTAAACGACACCCTTTGTATCCCAGTTTTAATACTAGACTAAACAACTTGAAACGGAAGCTAGTGGAAGATTCTTATCTCCCTTTTGCCCTCTTCTCTTATTTTTGCCTTCGGTGGATTCTAGGTCGCAGGCTGAAGGGAGCTGGACAGACGAGGAACGGAGAGGGGGAGCAACCCCTTGCTCCCTGGGGACCTGGAGAACGAAGCGAAAGGCCTGGAAAAAAAGACGTCATTTTGGAGCCGGGAAGTGCAGTTCTCATGGCTCAAAGTAAGGATTAGTGTCACATAAATTATGTATGACATTATGACATTAAACCGATAAAACAAGATAAAATATGCAACTTTTTTTTTTTTTCCTAATCTTCTGGTCTGTGCATCATTCTGTCCTGTAGCACCATCCCAGGTCATGGCTTTAGGCATACCCCCGACTGTGCGCTCCTGCCTCTCCCTGCTCAGTGTCTTGCAAAGCATTGAGCCGGCAATAGTCAATGCCGGACATGACCATACCCTGCCAGACAGCCCTGCGTCCTTGCTCACCAGTCTCAATGAGCTGGGGGAAAGACAGCTGGTAACCGTGGTGCGCTGGGCCAAGGCAATACCAGGTAAGCTCATCTGGACCAAGGTAACACACTGCAGACAAGTCAGTGCTACATATAGATGTTTCTGCAAAGGCTTTGTGTGCTAAATTGCTGTAATGCTTCATTTAAGGTTTAAACAAGTAGTTATTTAGAGAAACTATTAGTACTTCATGCCAAAACGCTGCAAGGTCAGACTTATATTGAGCAAGAGAGTGAGCAAAACACTGTGATGAAAATGTAATGACGGTAAGAGGTGAACTTAGCAGTAATTTAGACGAGCTATAAAGCTATCAGGAAGAGCTTAATGTCTGTTAGTCCTCAGGATCTTGCTCACCAGATAAAAGGCCTTGCCAGAATTGTATGTCTATTAAACTATCATGGTGAAGCAGGCTAGCTCATGTAATGCAAACCACCTCTAATAGTAACCACTAGAGGGAGATATGTTCATATTTAAGCCTTGAATGTCAGGCTGAAAATGGCCAGCAGTGCATCAGTACTGTGATATCTCTGTTGTTATTATTCAGAAGCTTTCATATTTATTTAAATGACCTGTGAAGTTTTATTTTATCCTTTTGTGCATGAGCAGATGTTGAATAAATATAAGTGTTTTTAACAGGTTTTCGTGACCTGCACGTGGACGATCAGATGTCAGTGATTCAGTTGTCATGGATGGGGTGATGGTGTTCGCCCTAGGCTGGAGGTCCTACACCCTTACTAACAGCTCCATGCTCTACTTTGCCCCAGACCTGGTCTTCAATGAGTAAGTCCCAAAAAAAAACAAAAAAACATCCACGTCGCACATCATACTTCTGTAGAGTTGTGAAGCATTAAGTGTTCGAATTAAACAAAGTTAATAGAAGTTTTGTCAAATCCGGCGCAGTCTCTTCATCAAACAAAGAATGTTTGGTCCTAAACAGGCGTTATTATCATTGTGACATTGGGTTTGTTGAAATATCCTGAGAGTTCACCTGTCATCATTTTTGGAAAGAGAGGCACAGTGGAATACGAGCTTCAGAGGAAGATTTAGGAAAAAAAAAATGACACGACGAACATTGTCTTTCTTAGACCAGACAGTAAACAAGTCTGTTCTGTTCTTCCTTTGCATCTGATATATGTGGCCGCAGAGGGATCACCACAGATGATTTATTCCGTTTCATCTTCACAAAACCTTTGTTAGAACTGCGGCAGCGATGACTTGTTTCTTTTTTTTTTTTTCACTTTGACGAGTTTGCATTCTCGCCGCAACTTCCTCCATCCTCTATTGAAACGTTTCTGACACCTAGCTCCTGTCTTTTGTCTTTTCTCTGCATCTTTAGAAACTTCGCACAGAGTTTGTGAAACAAATCACTGTACATGACATACATAAGTAACAATTTCACCTCCTCTTATCGGTAAATTGTCTTCAGTGGTGAAGGGAGGTGTGGCTCAGAATTCTAAAGCCAGCTACAGGCCATCAGAGCAGCTTTCACTTGGCAGGTGTTTCGCCCAACATTAGCAAAACACTCGTTTTGTCTGCATTAGACCTCTGTCACTCTATTGGGTTGCTTCTGACCTGCATGGTAATGGATACGCCTGCCCTTGTAACCGACCCTCATTTTTCTCTGCCTCTCTGTCGTTCTCTTTTTCCATTATCCGTCTCACTCATTTTTTCTCACCTCTGCTGCTTTTTTCCTCTTTTTTTTCTTTCGCTCTCTCCTCTGCCACCATTAATTGTCATCCACCTTTCTGTATTCCTCCCCGCTCAATCCTCTCTTGGCTTCCCATTTTCTCCTTTTGTCGCACCTTGTTCTGCTTCTTCCTCCTCTCATGCTGTTTTTTTTTTTTTTTTTTTTTGGTTCCTCTTACAGTCAGCGGATGCAAGTGTCCAGTATGTATGAACACTGTGTGAGGATGAAGCTGCTCTCCCAAAGGTTCTGCATGCTGAAGGTCACCCAGGAGGAGTTCCTCTGCATGAAGGCCCTGGTCCTCTTCAGCATCAGTGAGTCTACTGGGACCATGTCTGACATAATAAGTTGAATGTCAACTCAGCAAGTGAAATATGAGTACAATAGAGTGCAGCCATACTTCAGAGAATTGATGGGATGGATAAAGTCTGTGAGAGTTATTGTTGTGTTCTGGCTTTGTGGTCACAGTGCCAGTGGAGGGCCTGAAGAGCCAGCGTTGTTTTGATGAACTGCGGACCTCCTACATCAAGGAGCTGGACCGTTTGGCCAGCCACCGTGGGGAGACCACCCGTACACAGAGACTGTTTCAGCTCACACAGCTGCTGGACTACCTCCAGTCGGTAATAGACACAATTCTACTTCACATACAGTATGAAAACACGCTGTGCTGTGACTCTATTAGCTATGACATAAATATAATTTTAGTGTCACTACATGACTACATGAGCAGGAAAAAGCAGATGAAAATGTGCTTCTAAAGTACACAAACACTGTATTTGACTTACAACAGTGCAGTTATTTACTAACCAAAGTTTTTTTTGGATCATTTCATTGCTGGATTGCTTCAGCCGTAGCTATTAGTAATTGCGTTCACTGTTTTGTTACTGGCAGACTTTGACCATCCTGAAAAAAAGTAATTTCCTCTCGTTTTTTCTCAAGTGACAACCTGGGGAATACCATCAGTTCATGCAAGAATCCCCAGCCATCAACTAAGGTTAAACACTTACCAAAGGGTCATATGAGGGTCATATGAGGTATCAGGAGTGAAAAAAACAACAACACTGTCACCCTCTGCTGGCAGAATTGCTATGTAAAAAAAGTTGTCCATGACGTAAAGCACTCCAGAAGCTGTGCACTGTACTTCCAGTCTAAGACAGTTTTTGCAGTGATTTACTGGTATACAAACACTGAGTGCCAACATATAAAATAAAATAAAATGAAGATTGACAAATTGTCTTTGAATGAGAATTTAAATTTACACATCTGTTTTTTTATTGGTACACCAGTAAGCTATGGGTAGTTGACTGTCTCTAGAGAAAATTAACACGGATGACTGAAGAAGCTAAAACTCAGCCAGAGTCATAAAGGCTGTTACTGTTTTACAGTCACACGCTGTTTAATATCCAGGAGAGGACGGTGTAAATCAATTGTGTTCTGTTTCTATAAATTGCTTAGCTGCGGTGTGGTAAAGTATTTCATGTAAAACCACAAAAGCTTCCGCACAAATAAAACAGCAGAAAAACAGTATCAAGAAATGTAGGTGTTTTTGTATAGTGTATCTACTCTATCCGTTTTTTTTTTTAACATATACATATGGGAACAGGTATGTATGTTCCCATGTATTTATATTCTTGTTACTTTAAAAAAATGAAAACAATGGCTTCAAAAATTCTAATTTAAAGGAGCTGGATTTTTAAGTTAAAGTAAATACATGCTCCTGCTTCATGCAGAGATGTAGCCAAGATATAAAAATTTTAGTTAGTGAACTGTGAAAGAGAGAGCACATTTTTGTGCTTTTTGTTTTATCAAGGTTTTAAAGGCCTGATGAGCTGATTATATGAATACACATATACATTATACTTTCAAAAAAGATTGTGAATAATGAGGTATGTCATGAGATATTGTTGAATATTCATTATTAGCCCACAACTACACAAATGCAGCCACTAGAGGGTGTAGCTCAACTGCTTTCATCATTACTCCGACTACACTCAGAACTCCTAACAGTAAATGGTAGGAACAAATAGATGTCAGAGTAAAACTCCTGATGTTGGGGCGTGACCAAAGAAACTGGAAAGTTTCCTGCTGCAGCAGTTTCAGTCTCATGTCTTTCACTGTGGATTTATCCTTAAAGGCTCAGCTTTGTCTGTGTCCAACTCAAATCTCAGATCTTCTAATGCCTCATGAGCCAGAGGGCAGCCAGGGATTGTCTGGCGGGGCCCTTTAGGCAGAAAAACTAGAGTTGATCAAGACTTTGCAGTTCAGACCTCTTCGGGCTTTATCCTGTCTGTGGAGCTTAGAGTGACACAATGAGTGTCTTCTGTTTAAATCACCTTTAGGAGCTCAAAGACAGGCTTTAATTCATATCATCTTTGTTACTAATAACCCCTTTGTGATCTCTTTGTCTCGTTCTCAGATTGTGAGGAAGTTACACCAGTTCACCTATGATCTGTTCATTCAAGCTCAGTCCCTGCAGACACGTGTCAACTTCCCAGAGATGATCTCGGAGATTGTGAGCGTTCACGTGCCCAAGATCCTCTCAGGCATGGTCAAGCCCATCCTTTTCCACAACACAGCCTAGAGTGGAGTCTTTGTGATTGGCCTATATATCACTTGGCACCTTTTTCGGCCATTTCTGGTAGCTTAAATGGATAGAGAGGGTTTATGTTTTTATGAGGTGAAAGTAGTACAAGCCCCCTTTAACCCCTTTTTACCTACAGGGTGAAGGTGGGGTACGAGTGAACATGAACAGAAGGGCATACAGCACATTCTTTTATTCTTGTTACTGTATCTACTCTGTCCTTACTGCCTGTTATCTGTATCACGCATATCAAACGTTTCTGAAGCTGATTAAAACACCGTCTGGCATGCATTCCTCCACACATTCAAGAATGGCCAACCCACCTGATATGTAGACTTCTTCACACCGATTACATGGCAGCATGTCATTTTCAGAGGCAAGACAGTCCTGAGAAAAACACGTTTGCAGAGTTCACATCACTATAGCTTGTCTGTGTGCAGTAGTATGACATTTGCACTAGTTTTTTAAACAATGATTGTTATTGTGTGCACCTGGATGAACAAAGTTGTTGATTGACAGTTAATAAACGGTTGTGGCATGCATGCTAAGAAGAAAAGCTATCTTGTCTAGGGCATAGAAAAACATTTTTTTTTTTTAAAGCTCTCCTCATCCATAGAAATAATGTTTTAGGTGTCGACAAATTGAATACTAAACTGTAAGTGACTGAAAATTTTGAATGTATATTTATGAATATTGTGATGTCAAAAGGGCACACCAAAAACAACAAAGAAATGAATTGCACTAAAGACAAAGTACTGGAATGACCCATGAGTCAACACTATGGGTGACTGTTTTCTTTTTTAAGTTTGCTTGTTTTTGAGTGGCAAACTTTATTCAAGTACAATTTTTCCAGAGCAGACATTTCATACTGTTGTAACTTTTCTACTGTTTCTTAAAGTGTTCTTTGAAACTGCTTTGTTGTGCACCATCATGTGTTCATTGTCATTTTTGCTAAATGTTTAAAGGTCCAGCCAAAGTTATGCTCGTTTTTTGCAACACTGACAGCTTGTAAAATGTAATAAAACTGAAGCATGAGTGTGTATCTGTTTGTTGATAATGAGAGCAGAGCCAAAGACTTGCACAAATCCTGCTAAGGTGTGGTCTTTTGTTTTGTTTTTTTGGAGTTCATGCTAGTGTTAATAGAGTAATCTTTCTGGTTTTTCTGTCTGATTCAGTCTGCAATACACTCGAGTTGACAGACAGGCATTAGAACATCAGACAGACAGGTTTTTTTCTACCACTGCATTACCCACCCTCAGGATTATCTCACTCCCCACCCAGACAGGTAATAGGCACAGCTGTGAACGAGAACATATCACTGAGTCAAACAGGAGCTCCGGCTTTATCCTGTGAGAAACAAGCCATTTCTGCTGATCTGGTATCAGGAGTCGCTGCCGGTGTTTTAATACCATCTAGTGGCCGCTGTTGGAGCTGCCACTGGAACTGAATCTCAGCATTAGTGTTGAAAGACAACATCTGTTGGATCCATTGACATTTGCTTCGTAATGTAATTGGACACGGATTCACTCAGTGTTTGAACACGGTTACCATTAAATAGTCAGAGTCACGAGAGGGTAGTTCATAGCAGTAAAAGGCTAAAGATGTTAATCAGAGACGTAATTTGGGATTGAATTGTGAAAACTTAATAGATGATTTGGAAGTTTTAATAGTATATAACAATGTAAACTATGTCAGAGTGTGTTTAAAAATGCATTCATACATTCATACAGGTATAGTTTTCAGGGGGAAAATATGTGTTTATTATATATTTACAAATGTCTGCAGGGTCAACAAGGAAATGACATCTGTGAGAGCTGGTTTATTTTTACACGGTGTATTTAAAAGCCCAAACTGTAAAGAGCAGTCTGTCTGGGTAACCTCTACCGCCATTTTAAGTCCCATTTCCTGAACAACCTCTTTCAACAAGTATTTGTCCCTCTCATAAATGAATTGGAGCTTAACGGAGTTGGGATTGAAAGACATGCTGAAATATCACTTAATTCTAAATATATTCCCTGGTACACATGCCCCTGTGGCTTTTCTTAAAAGGAATGGCGTCTTGTAGGTTTTGCAGTGATCAAAAATGTATGCCTTGTTGTCGACATTTGAACTTAGTTTAGATTCCATTTGATTTCTGTGTTTCTGCGAGTCTGCTCTGCATCAATATTACATGCCTACTCTAGCAGAAGAGGGATTTTTCCTGTTGGGTAACGACGACCACAGAAAGCACAAACACACTGGCCACAAACAACAAAAGTTCAAAATGTTTCCTTATGTGAAGATGGAGGAGAGATTAACGAGAGGAGAGACTTTTCAGCATGACAATTCACTCTGAGTGCGAGAAGACGACAAAAGAAAACACGACTGAGAGCGAAGTGGAGATAAGTTAAAACTTAGAGCCAAAGTAACCCAACACCCACAATACCAAGCTCCCAAGGAAATGTGGTTGGCACCGGGTTCAGTACTTCTTGCAGGACCTTACATAAAACTACAGCAATAATGTCTTTAACACCAGGTTACTGCAACTCACAGCTACAGTGACCGGAAAACAATTAGATTGTGGAGGTGGTAAGATGACACCCCTGAATGGCTTGTTTCGGTGGCCTATCTAATGGAGGGTGATTCCTACCCAAGCACCAGTCCATTAACAACCAATTAACTTCCTATTAATATTTTACCAGACAGGGCCTCTCATCCTGACGTGTTTTAAGGAGCTTTTCCCAGGAGTGTTTGAACATGAGCAGCTTTTAGCGCAGCATAAAGAGGCCTGTGTAATGGGCTGAAGGAGGAGGAGTGGCAACCTGATAGCACTGAGAGCAGAGGAGGCGAGAGAGGAGAGGAGACAGACTTCTGCAGCTGGCCTGCCCCGCGCAGGGCCAAGCCTGGGCCGGGCCAAACACACTCATACACACACACATGCACACACACACACACACAGAAAGAGAGAGATTGCAGCGTTAGGAAATCCATGGTTTTATGACTGCGACACAAGATCAGACATGAGTAACGACTCTGTGCCATGCGTGGAGCGTAATTGTGTTGTGGTAGTCAAAGATGTGACTGATGATTTTTCTCTTGTTTGCTCAAAGTTGCAGCTGAGCAGCAGTTTTGCCGCCAGGGCTTTACAGTGCTCCTCGCCGTCCTGAATATTCATGCACAAAATGCGTCTTAAAACAGGAATATCCACCTAAATCCTAGTCTGCACTGACTCAGCTTTGTGCTGCGTAAGGCTGGTTTGGGGTGGACATAGAAAACTAGTTCAGGGAAACTCCCTGCCTTGAGACAAAAAGAAAGAAAGAGAGAGCGAGAGAGGGAAGCAGAAAGAAATAGAGGGAGGCCATTATGACTATAGCCTGAGGCTACTCCCAATGGATGAGGCATTTGTCTTCACTTGAAAGTATGATTTATTTTTCCAGCAGTCAGAAGGGTTATGTTTGTCGCCGCACACTGAAAGGACATTTGGAAATGGCAGCAGAAGCAGAAATGGTGGAGAGAGAAAAAAAAGAATGTCCACTGGCTTTCTACACTCCGCATGTTTTCTTAAAGACTTCCCCTCTACAGTTACCTTGTTTGAGATCACTTTCAGTCTTCATTAACTTTAGTTAATCATACTGAACCTTGCGTCTAATTTATCAGCGGGAGCATGTGTGTGTTGATGATTAAGAGAAAGAGGGGAATGTGGGAAGGGGGGAAAGATGTGGTTGTATCAGGTTCCCTCCACTGGGTGTAGATGTGGTCTTAGATTTCTCTCTGGGCTGCTGATTAACCGTGTGTGCGTGTGTGTGTGTGTGTGTGTGTGTGTGTGTGTGTGTGTGTGTGTGTGTGTGTGTGAGCTGGGAGTGCACCGAGGAGGAGAGGAACTTCAGCTTTAATTTCCCCCAGCCCCAGATATTACACCCCCGCGCTTTCTGTTTTTATTGGAACAGAGACCAAAAAACACCAAGTGTTTATGATGCATTAAAACACGGTGGGGAACTCGAGTGTGGAATTGTAAATCTATATGTTTGGCTCTGTCTCTCCAAAGCAGAATTAATTCTTTTATAGAGGATTTCGTGTGTTTTACGAAGACTGATGATTGTAACGCGCCATGAAATCATGTTTATCATCTTGATGTTAGAGGACAGAGGCTAGAGAAAATTCTCTGTCAAGGGGAAAGAGAGGGAAATGGAGGCAGGACTCAGAGGGGCACATGGGAGTTGGGAGGAGTCAAGGAGTTTTGGGTTGAAGCACAGGAGGAAGGAATTATTCTGCATTACCCTAATGACCATTTGAACAAACGGATGGGTGAGGAGACCACATTACATTCTATTAACTCCGCTTTTGTTGTCAGTGAACTGTTAATGATGTACAAAGGGAGCTCTGCGTCGCTCTCCTGGACAGTGCATGCTCTGTGCCTCTAATTATTCTCATGAAAGTGCTGACAGCCTTTATACCTGGAGACACATTAGCTGGCTCTAATTAGAGTAAATATTCTTCTGGTATAACACTGGTATTGCCTCGCCAATCCAGCAGCGATTAGTGTTTTTCTGCAGGGCTGCTTATGCATTCCCTACCCTTCTCTGTCTCTCATTCTCCTTCTGTTTTTCTGTCTTGATCATTGCCTGTGCCTCGTCCTCCCTCTATTCTTCTCTGCACTCAATTTACTTCCTCTCCTCTCTCCTTCCTCCTTTCTTTTTCTCCCCCTGCAGCAGCAGTAGAGCACCACTAGCTGTGACACAATCACAGTGTCTGCCCATGCTTCAGCCATCTCCCAAGTTCATTATATCCGTACACAGTGTCCATGCCCTCCGCCCCTCTCGGCCCCTCGTAGCTCCTGTGTCCCAGCCAAACACAATGTGACAGCGCCGCCACAGCCCTCATTTACAGCCATCACAGGACAGATTTCCCCCGTCCAAGGCTCCCGTCTGCAGCCTGATAGATGGCACCCCAGCTTTTTTCCTGCGCGTGCATGTGAGCGTGCTGGCATTTTGTGTGTGTACGTGCAACTGTGTGTTCATTCGTGTCCCTATATCCGATTAAGTCTGCATATGTGTGTATGTGTGTCTAAGGCCTAAGTTGGAACAGCAATGTTTCCTCTGTCAGTAGTGATCCCTCAAACAATGTATTCTAATAGTACTCAGCTTTGTTTCCACTCTCTCACACACTTTGTTTTTATATTTAATGCACTCTGCATACATTGCTCTGATTTTCTCCTTGTGCTTTTGGAGAGCTGCTCAATTTTAAGTGCAGTTTGTGTAAAGGCCTTCCATTTCCGTGGCATGCTTATTGGAGCACCCTTGGGGCAAGCTACATCTTTAGTTCGGGGAAATGCGGCAGCACACTTCAACTGCCACACACATTTTTTGATATCTTGTCTCTCCCCTCCCCTAAATATTATACTTGTAGCCTCCGGCATCGGTTCTGTGTCATACTGTGGAAGGTCAAAAGAGACACGCGCACATACACACAGCATATACACTCATAGATTTCAAATATCTCTATCAGCCCTCAGAGGATCAGATTGTTTTACGGGAAATCATGTCACGGGTCAAATGATTGAATTATTAATGGATGTGCGGTGCAATAACAATCGGCCCTTGTCTATTGTGATTCCAACGTGATATTCACAGGCTCTTCTCAGCCTAACTTGATACTACTATGTTACAATCCAAATCCAATAATGCCGACTCTGCAAAAGAACCCCCTCCCCAACTCTCCTCTATTGTTTCATCAGTCAAAGAGCGTCTTTTAGTCTGATGCCTTCACAGTGGAGAGTATTACCGAGTCTGTAGAACCATATCGACTGCTGTGCCACATTTCCAAGGACAAGGCAATACATTTTCATCAAAACAGTCATGGTAAAGTAATTCACAATCATAGGACGCTTTCACAATACACTGGTCTATGAAAGTGTGTGTTTTGTGCATATATATGTGTGTGTAGAATACATTATGCATTTGTGTGTGTAATCTGGCATTCCTCACAATAATCTTTGTTCCTTTTCACAGTGCCAAATATGGATTTCGGGTTTTTTTTTTTTTTTTTGGAGAATAGCTGGAAATCAACCAAGCAAATCTGAGGCGAAATTCATGATTCACATTATGGAAATGAAAGCAGACAATTCAACATTCACACATTTGCATATGTAAGGATGCACACTCGGAGAGGTATTTTACCCCTATTTGACGAACGAGAGATTCAATTGAATGTAATATGTTGCTTTATGATGTTTTGAGTGGAGTTTCACCACAACCAAAGGCAGCTTTTGTTTCCCCCTGGGCATGTTTCTCACAAAGCCAGCATGGAAATGTGTGTTATTGTAAAAAAACCCCATGATGGATTCTTGACCTTGGCTCAGCAGGATTTCTCGATCTGTTTTGAGAATGACCGTAGAGCAACACGGGGGAAAGAGACGTAAGGTCACCCCTTTAGCATTTATTATCAGCCGGTGCCAGAAAACACAACTCTTTTAGACATCCTAAACATAGCACTGTGGACACATGGGCTGACAACTTCACTTAGGAGAAGGAAATCAAACAGGCTTGTTAATGCAGCTGCTGAAAACAGTTCCATTAGGAGCAGTCACTCCTATTCTTTGTTTTTTTTAATCATTTGTACTTGCCTTTTCAACGTCTCTTCCTACTGGGCATGGCTGGAAATAGAAAATAACAGTGGAAAAAGAAATGAAACATGTTCCCTTAAACAATTAATGAAGACATTTCTCTTCCACTTATATCTCGAAAGGAATATCATAGAGAACAAAACAAGAAAAAATTAAGCTTTTTTTTTTGTTGTTCATATTCCTTAATGAAGGCACTGCCATGTCTACCTCCATCAAGCTTGTTTGCGTCATTATGCATTCTCATTACAGCTTAACAGAAGTTTCCCATCTGGAGAGGCAAAGTCCCTGTTTACAGTCCTCACTTCTCCTCCCTGCCTCTTATTTCAAACCCCATAGATGTTCTCTGAGGCCTAAACGAGCTTGAATTTGCCTTTTCCCTCATTATGGTGTCCAATTTGTGGGAAATAGAAAACAAAAGACGACATATGTAATTACCGCATGACTAAAGCGTAAACATGCCTCATAGGATGAGGCTATGCTTTAGGCGGGAGGCAGTGCCTGAGTTATACGATAGCTCACAGTCAGACACGTGAACATGCATATGCGCTTACATGCATGCACACACCCACACAGATGCACCCGTACTGTGTGTGCATCCAGTTCGGTTTCATTTCTCTGTCTCAGGATGTTTCTTAGTGTCGTTTATGGTCTTCATTTCTTTATAGAGTGAGCTACGTGACGTTCACGAGGAGAAGCGATATTGCTGCTGTTCTCTCAAGCACATGACTGTCATATTGTTATATATTCTGTGCTTTGTTCAGGTAAAACAAAAACAAAAAAGACACTAAAGCAATTTTTTTTTTTTACAATACACAAACAGCACTTGATATTGCAGTAGGCCATGTGTTAAAAGTACTGTATGGAACTTGCCAGCCACAGCCTTAAAGCCTCCTCAGGCAGTTAAAACCACAACACTACAACCATGAATGGCATCCCGGCCTTGGTCTGCACACACATCATTCCACACATTACTTCCCTTAGCTCTTCCTTTTGATGTGTCAGAGAGAGAACTAGCCACCGTTCCACAGTTTTTTTTTTTTATTGCTCACACAGCAATGTGTGAGAGAAGAGAGAGAGAGAGAGAGAGAGAGAGAGAGTGTTTGCTCTTCAAAGGCAGCAAAGGGGGTGCGCTACTTAAGGCCTATTAAACCTGGAGCTCTGTTCATTGTAGCCGGGAGAGAGAGCGCTGCGTGCTGAGGCAGACAAAACGGCGAAGGCATACCTTTGAACTGGAATCATGTGGGAGCTCACATTTTCACAAGTGCTGCAGAACTGAAAACAATGTTTTGGCGAGTCCCCTGATATGTGTGTTTTTTTTTTTTTTTTTCGGTTAAGACCAGCTAACAGAGAATCTGTTAGAGCTTTGCCCTGACGGTGTGATATTACAAGCCCACAGTACATAATCCAACATACTGTGAGTTATTAAAATATGACCATAGCAGCTCCCTGGGGCTATATAACTCACACATACACTGTCTCTCTCTCTCACGCACACACACACTGGTACAAATTCCTGTGGCACACATGCATGCACACTGTCCATACTTCTTTCTGTCTCTCTCTGCCTCTCTAACGCAGACACCCAGACATGAACGCATAGTTTTATTTAAAGCTGCACACAAGCTCCTATCCCGCAGTAGAAGAGGTAAATTTCATCCACAAATCAATACTTTAATGGAGTTTCATACCTTCATTACACACTTCACACTGCGGCCAGTTGCCCTACAAGGTGAAGGAAAGCGTGTCTCGGGGAAAAAGCTTTGCCAGTTACTCTATATCACCGAGGTACGACAGATAAACATAGCACGGGTTTTCAGGAAGCAGGAAGGAAGTGAGTGAGACGCTCTAAATCTGATCAATGCCATAGACTCCGGTTTATGTACGGGGAATCTGAAAACAGAGAGAAATTATTATAACCTGCGGGGCTGTTTGTGCAAAGCAGAGTATGCCTGGATTGATTTCCAAAACTCGTTCCAAATAAAAAGAAGCAAGCTGAGTGCAAGTCCTGTGGTAATGATAGATATGCCAGTATTGGATTCATTTATAGAGCAGGAGTGGAACACTATTGTTAGATCATAATTCAAACAACCTGCTTCTTTCAACTATGGTAGATGAGACTCCCAGGAGGATACTGCTATAGTCATCTGCATTATGTGTGTGTTCGCTTGCACACACACATACACACACACACACACACACACGTTCTGTAGATTCACGCCGACTCACACGATTTTGGTGTTCGTGCAGTCCCCGGGGCGCAGCGTAGGACAGGAGATTTATGTTCTCTGTCGTCCAGACATGGTTCTCCCGGCTAGCTCCCCGCTCATTAGGGCTCCTACATGGTCATACGTGTTACTCTAACAAGCTGTATAGAGCCCCCCTCTAAAGCCTGATGAATTCGAGGGTTGGAGTGAGTTCCCTCCCTGCATAACCCAGAGGAGACGTCACAATGCATGAAGCATCGCAAGAACCACTTATCTCCATCGTGGCAGTAAGAGGACTATGAAGTTGTTCAGCCATCCATCATGGTTAGCCGCATTTATTAGGCCTCGGTTTAATGAGCCCTTCATAGACATGAAGATGCACTGAAATTAAAATGTTTGGTTTGCGCCTTTGTTTGTGTAGAACAGAGGCGGTCCTTATCAGTGCTGCGATGGCAACTGAAGCGGGAGAGCCTGTTTGCTAATCTCTATAGTTACCTGATATGAAATGAGTGTCGTTCTCATTCTCTGTTGGTTACGGCGACTGGAGCAAATATGAAGACCAAATGAACAAACAGATGAGTTGTTTGTCAGCTGCTCTGCTTACAGGGTTTATCAGTTTTGCTCCTAATCCACTTGATAATGCACCCGGAGTCTATTTTGCAACTCATGTCTGACTGATCACGGTGTGTACACGTGTTTGTCAGTGTGTTTGCCTGTATTGGTGTGTGTTGTTTTGCAGCACAGCTACTAACAGCTTCCTATGAGATACGTGCTTGTCATGGAAATTAACCATGATGGAAAAAGGAACTTTGCTTTGTTAAAAATATCATTTAGTGTGAAAGCTCAAGCAATAAATGGTAATATCGCTGTCAATGAGGCTTATTTCATCTAAGTCTGCACCCTGGGATTTAATCAAAATGCTGTAGCTGTTCTCTTACAACATGTGCGTTCAGGCTCTCTACTACTGAGGAATACATTATAATGATTTGTGTAATGAAGACATATTGCGTATTCTCAGACTAACCATCGAGACTCTGATCAGAGAAATAACTGACCTAACCACGGCTAATGATCTCCCACTGGCCTCGTTTGACTCTTTTTATGGCGATGGCGACAAAGTTGCACACAGGTGAAGGTTGCAATGAAGTAGGCAAATAGTGTGTGAAGAAAGATGGGAGACAGGGTTTATTTACAACCTAGCGAGGGTAAGATAAGCTCACGTTGGAGAGCAAGATAGATGCCCCATACATGCTCCACACTGCCTATATTTCAAGCACGGCTATCGAGAAGTGGCAAATAAAATGTCTGCAGTCAAATTTTACAGACCAGTAAAGTGTAACTTAATAAAGGTAGTGAAACGCCTGCTGTATTGACTGCTTGTGCAACAACACAGTGATTCCAGAATGATGGAGGATGCCATTAACAGCATCATTAATGAGCCAACTCAATGCCTTTGTAATGAAATGGTTCCGTTCATCAGTCTAACTTATTCCAACAAACAGTGGGAAGTGAAAACAGTGGTGATAGCACAGCCACAGCCGGCAGTGCGTTCCTCCCAAACCTCTCCTGATTAATCACACTGCAATTTTTGCGCACTAGGTCATTCACCTCAGAAGCTTTGGCAACGGCGAGAAGTTTGATGGTTCTTGGAAAGTGCCGTTTTATCATCGCACCAAGTACAGGCTTTTTAAATGTGGGACAGGTCAATTCATTCAATCCAAAGCTGTTTGAGTTGGCATGCTGTATAGGTTTTTAAAAAGATATTTGGGAGATCTGGAGAGGGTTTCACTTTTCTAACACAACATCCAAAGTAAACCTTTTCATTTCCAATGATACAGAACCAGCGCGACAGAGACAGAGAGTGGTGCCATTGTAAATTAATCAGGCTTGTGGAGGAAAAACAGGAAAACGCATTCCTCAAATTAGACAAACCCCAGCCCCAGCTTGATGCGGGCAAGCCCTGGCTGTGATATGGCAGGCTTCCACGTTTCATACAGAGCCAAGGCAAATTTAGAGCTGATAAAGTTGGCCAGGTCTGTTACAGTTAACCTTCGTGTTATCAGTGCTCCGGCCAATTATCTGGTATTGTCTATCACTCCAATGCACAGATGAGAGGGGGATGAAAGGGGAAGAGTGGTATCAGAAAGTATCGTTCATTTAGGGAAATAACAGCAAAGTCAAGCTGTGTCTTTGGGTTTTTATCCAGACACAGACATATCCACTGCTGAGTTGCTGTCAGATTTGTGCCTTCTTTCTCTGATCCGAGAACACAGTGATGGGAGACTGTGTGGTGTAGTCAGTCCCAATCCAAGCAGCTCTGTCTGGGGGACACCAGGCCAGCCTGGCTGCTCGGCCTCTTCACGGAGACAGTGCTGGGTTTAATTATCCCCAGCTGTGCTTCATCTCCCTCCCCAGCTGGGCTCTGTGTCCCAGTGTCCTCTGTAAGTACGCCGCATTCACACTGAAGTCAAGGTGAGACACACAGGCGAGTGTGCGCACACACTGAGCCCGCACAGACTGACGAGCAGCCACACACGCTGAGGATGTGCATGCCTGGATGAGCACAGGCAATGGACACAATAATGTGAATACAATATGGCAGTTTAATTTAATCACCCTGCAAAAATATTATCATTTTAATGTGCCTGTCAAAAAAAGCAGTTCATTCCAATGTTTTTTTTTTCTTTTCTTTTGCTTTAAAGCGGTACTGTTGGATTAAATTACATTATATTGTACTGTGTTATGTTATTTGTGTGCATGCTGTGTAAATACACAGGGGGTACAAAATAATGTGACCCTTACTTGCATATTTCGTATTCCGTGCTACAGGTAGGCTGGCCGACTGTCAAGACTAAACGTTGTCTTGGTATCTTTCTATCAAGGAAAACCTCTTTGTTATGCACCAACCAGAAACATCAGCATCTTTCTAAGAATGCCAAGAAGGGTCAATTATCTCTTCTCGTACCTAACAGCAATTACCTGGAAGATAAGATTATCGTTACACATCTTCTTCAGATTGGAACCTGTTGCCACCTCTCATCAAATAGGCTACAAATATGAAGAGTCTTTTTTAATTAAAAGTTAAATATATTTTTAGGAAATATGGTCTAATAGATTAAATAATTACCTTTTTAGGGTCTGTGTTTGTTTTCTCTTTGGCTTATGTACTAATTCAATCTTGCTAAATCCAATTTGTTCTGTAATATTTTCATTAATTTTTGTTGTATTATACAATACACCATATAAACCTTCTAATAACATCCTCAGGGCTGTAGCTACAGCTGAGGATACTGAGAGGATGTTTTGTCTCGGCATCCTGGTGGAGGTTTCCTCTCTTTTTTTTTTTTTTCTCATGATAGATATTGTGTGATGGTAACATCAGTATTTTTAGACCCAATATGTTTACATTTAAATACTTTAATTGCAATATTTCAAAGGGTTCATTCTTTCTTTACACCTGTGGCAATGCGACTTGTCATGTTGGGGAAACAAATGTATATTTATGGTATGTTATATTATTTTAATTTGTAATATGAAAGCAAGAGTTAACTGAGCAAATACAACACTCAAAAATAAAAGCAAATAATTCAACAGATTACTGTTGGTATCAACATCTTCTTGGGAGTCCTTTGACTCTTGACCTCACTTGTAACATGCTGGCTCCAGCCCAGCTTGTAAGACATAAAAATATATTTAATATGTTGTACAGTTTTTCCAGTTGTTGTGTTTATTGCCTGCATACATTGAGACACACTCATGCACCACACACACACACACACACACACACACACACATATACAGTGGGCTAAAACAGATGTAACTGTTGAGATAACAGAGTACCATCGCCCCATACTGGTTTCAGAATGAGACAAATGCTTATGAAAGCTGTCCCGGCGAGAGGCTTTTGCATGACCACTGGTCTGGCAGTTTTGATTGAATCCCGATCTGACTGGGTTTGACTCGGTCCATCTGTGCGACTGTCCTTGGCTTCAGTTTAGGGTCTAGGGTAGAGGGGGCCGGCGGAGTTATCACACTGAGAGGCTGTTAGGGTCATTACAACCCTCTGCTTCGATATTTCCACTTTTTTGATGGAAGCCAAATGTTGTGCTGGAATCCCTGTGTCTGTCTGTCTTTGTTCCCGTCTCTCACCATCCTGTCCAGGGCTATGCCAGCACAGCTGTGAGCGGCAGCGTGTAATAAAAGTCTAATGCGAGCAGCTGCTGGGGGTTTAAACTGTAATGAGATGGTGTGTGAGATTACCACACTTCGCTAGTCGCTGAGAGAAAGCTTGGCACCCCGACAACACTGTCCCCCCCCCAACGGTACAATTACACTTTAGATATGGCTAATAGAATATCCACACAACGCCTGTAAGCAAGAAGCATAATGAGCTTTAGCTTAGCCTCTTCCCTCTCTTTTCCTGTGTCTCTCCATCTCTCTCTCTCACATGCCCACAGCTGCACAGCGTCCACCCCAAGGAGTTGCTGTAAACTGTGAGGGGCTGATGTAGGAAACAGAGACAGTGTTTCTGAAATCAAAGGCACGCCTAGTCAGAAGATTCCCACAGAGGGGGACAGCTTTTTTTTTTTTTTTTTCCAGGGTTTGATCGCTGGAAACACAGTTTGCCTGCTTACATCAACCCAACAAATAATTCAGGCCTCAAGTCATGAATAGTTGAAAGCCCTGTGTCAACTTCATTAGTCATCACGGGGGAGTTTGTGGTACAGGATGTATGCATACCCACATGGTGCCTGCTACGTTGAATAGTAGGGTTACAATGGAAAGGAGGTTTGCTGTGGAGTTGCTTTAGGCTTGCTGTGGAGCTTTTGTTATGCACTACTTTATCATGCAAAACCCGTTCTCTTTTTCCCCACCTTTCTCATTCTCTTGCTTATTTTTCCATTATTATCTCTTATTGTGCTGGAGTTTCATTTGTTTTACAACTTCATCTTTGCTTCTTTGTTTTGTTTTTGCTTCTCTTCACTTTTTTCTTCCTCTCCTCCTTGTCTGTCTCCTCCTATTATTGGAGCTCTATCCCAGGCATGATAGGATGGATGTAGAAACATAAAAGTCCTTGTTATGTTTCCGGCACCTCCTCAGAGGTGCTCTGTAATGAAAGTTCAGGGTGTCTGGGTGTGAAGCGTCTGTACCTGTCATGGCAGCACTGCGATAATAGGCCCAAAGGTGCCTGTGCCTCATCACGGCAGTGGAGGAACTCTTCTGAATGTGTATGGCTCTTCATTACCTCATGCAGAAGGCTAAACTCTAGATTCTCAGCTCTGTGGAGCTGGATATTGTGAATGTGGCCCCAGGGAGCATAGCAGCGGAATTTCAATACGCCATACGGTCAGTATTATTCTACACCTGAATGCAGAGCCTTCCAGACAATTAGTGGAGAATTTTAGAAGGCGAGGCGCAAGGTAATTTACAGAGTCCGTCTCGCCTCAGCCCTAGCCTTGGCCTTGCCAGCCAGCAGGGATATTTCACATTCTCACAGCAGGGGGGTTGTGATGCCGCTGGCAGGGAGAAAGAAAATGGATGCTCTGAGGCAACTTAAATGGGAGCAAACTCAATTTCTACAGGTATTTAGGAGGTGTCGAGTGAAGCAGCTCCAGCCATTCAATTTCTAAACGTTATTGTTAAGTGTCTCCGTGTCAGGCTGATGTCTGCCTCTGTCGTTGCTGCAGTTGTATTTGCAGTATGTCTGTGTTTCAGTGCAGGTACAGCCCGGAGATTTTATGTTTAGCAAATGGGCTGTCACTGTTGCACGCTGTAACCGCTTTATCAACCCAGCGCAGACAACCTTAGTCTATTATAAATGCAAAGGATGATCAAGCCATTAAAGTAATATTTGAGCCTGGACTGTGGCTAGGCAGCCTTATCAGTGTACACCACCATTCATTTCATTAGCCCACCTCATCTTATTATTATCATCAGCAGCAGATATAGTCTGGTGGAGATAACAGTTGTCATTTAACTCCACCACAGCCCTTGATTAAAGTGCTCTATTAAGTGACACTCTGTTGTTAGTATGCCACAGATCCATCTCTTCATCCACACACAGTGATTATGAGATGACATGGAAGTAATGGAAAAAGTTGAGCAGGACTCCCAATCACATGATAACATCAAATTGCAAAACACCAAAACAAATGATTGAGTTAATGCATCAGTCAGTTCACTTCTGTTCTCCTTCTCATCTGCTTGTCATGCGATGCCGCAGCTCACTTCTCTATGTGGAATGCTTATTGCCACATGAGATCTTCGTAGTATCCCAGCTCTCTCCCTCTGAAACGTGTGTTCCAGCTGTTACCACTCTATGGAGTTGTGAGGTTATAATGAGCATGGAAGCAGCTGCTTCCTCCTACAGTAGAGGCCCCAGTCTTTCTAATCCTGATCATTAAGAAAGGGAAGGGTGTGGGGAACCAGAGTGCACAGACTTGTGGGCCTCAGCACCCCAGGACACGCTGCACAGACTTGGGTTACCCGACCGTTTTATTAGTTGGGCCAGCAGGTATAGAACCTTATTGATCTGCCTGAAGTGGTAAAAAGGATTAACTTATGCAAGACAGCTGGCGCAAAGACTACAAAGAAGTGCAAGCGGTTCCATTTTTCATCCCGTATTGTCCGAACTCTGGTCTGGAGTTTGGACATTCAGCAAAAAATTTGCCAGTGATTTTCCTGCCATCACAGTGTGAACTTGCTTAGCTAAGAAAAAGACACAGTGGCCTGATATTTCTGTATTCTCACAGCCTGAACGTCACCATGCATAAACTCATATCAGATTATGAAATATTTATGTTCTGACCTTTCCCAGTAATGATTTCATGATTTAATTTTCTCTGGCTTTACCTTAAAGTGCTGAGAGAATACAAAACAGACCCAAGCACCAGGCACAGGGGGAAAAAAATGATCTATTGAGACGATGACATTTGCATTCAGTTTGTAAATATCAACAACACTCAGGCAGATTATTCATAGGTCTAGGCAAGCCTGTTTCACTACTGTCTCTCAATAAGCCTTCAGACATTGGCAAAGACACCTCTCTCTGTCTTTCAATTTCACTCTTTAATACTTTAAGCTGAAACAGTTGAGTGAGTGAAGTTTAAAATGGGCTGAGCTGTAAATCACAGAACATGAGCACAGCGCCATTTAGATGAAATATATGCAAGCGTATACCATGGAATGTACTACTGTAAAGTTAATAGTGTTACATTTAGAATAACAAGCCCACTCAACCATGTCACGGTCGAGTCGACGTGTAACTGCACCCAGAGCAGCGACTCTAACAAGACTATGTCTTTAAAGCAATTTTATGTAGATTAGTAATATGCTAATTTGAAGCATGACCTCGCTGTTTGCCGGAGAAAATCTGTCTCTTTTTTGATCTGCATATTAATGCCCAAAGAATAGATGGAAGTTGAGACATGAAAAGGTTTAATAAAATCAGCAGGTAAAAGTCAGCCTCATAATTAATCCAGGAAAGAGGACAGCTTCCACAGACAATGGCCGCACCTCAAATTCATAATTGGGCCCTTTATTGATATTCCACAGCTTCTCTGGTGCATCTCGTGAAACAGTGATTAATCTTTCACAGTATTATAAAAAAAAACCTGAGGTGAGATGTGCTTAACTTGTTCCTGTACCTCTGGCACAACTGGCTTAGCCAATCATAGCCCAGAATTATCTCAGCCAGAGTCATCAACCCCCCGGTGATGAATACACAAACTAGCAAAATCACTAACCAAACTCATTTCTCAACAAGAAACACAAATTTAGGTGCAGTTCAGGGGGACAGGCCATGGCTTTATGTGATGGTCTGTCATTGGGTTTGCTCTACCTAACCTCTCCTGACACCTGGAGTCAGGGACCCCCCTCTAAATGTGTAATATTCAATCTTCCTGACAGCTCTGCTAATGACCAGGAGGAACCAAAACAGAGGTAATAGGTGAGCCTCAAAATTGCTTTCAAATTATCCCTGATAATGATTCCCTTCCAAGTAATAAACTCTGTGGTGTGTGTGAATGTGTGTGTGTGGTTATGTGAGTGTGTGAGTGGCAGTGTGTTTACGTCGGGAGAATGTAGAATGGCAGGGCTAATTATCAGCACTATTAAAGCTAAGTACATCCAGCTGCATCCCGGACAAGTCCTAATGAAGGACAGCAGACAAGCTGGACTCTTTCATCTGTCGTCTGTTGTTGGTCAATATCCACACCTCCGGATTGCTGCTCTGGTTCTGCTTCTGCTCCGACTTCGAGGAGAAAGCCTTCACACCTCACACGGGGGGATTTTTGTAGGAGTAGTGTGGAGTGGAAAGTAAACTTCCCAATCATTCTTTATCCACCTTTTTCGTTTGTGTGAACAGTCTTCCCTGAAGATGATGCAGGATGATACATTTTTCACACCGCAAGGTTTTAATATTTTGGGATGATTAAATCTTTTTTTCTTACCCAAGATGAATAATCTTGTCAAGCACGATTTACAGTGAATTATTAACATAACACAACTGGTCTTAATTTGTCTAAGTGAGACATTCAATCTTTTTTTCTTTTTCTGCTAGAGCTGACAAGAGACAAGTCTGGAAAGTTTATTGCATGGTTGTCACACACTATCCAAAAACATCTGTTACTGAAAGAGAAAACTAGATGGCTTTGCCTTATTTAGTCTATTTAATCATGTTTTTTTTCCTCTCAAATATGTACCCACATAAATTATACTGTTTGGGCAGTCAGGCAGGAATATATATGCCTTTTGTATATTAAATGGAAAACTTGGTGAAAAAAATGTGTTTTTATGTTTTGTCATAATTGTGTATATACTGTTCCATATAACAATATAAAATATACAGTTTGAAGCACTTATATACTTATAAATATTCAAGCACTTACATACTACATATAAATGAACCACTGTAATTTTCAGATATGCCTTTTATGCCAGGACAGCTATAGTATAGAGCATAAAGTGCATTATCATACATGATTACCACATTGTGTTTTTGTTTTATAATTTTAGTTTTTGTAATTTTTACATCCTGTATTGTTGGTGTGGACAGATGTTTGTGTGCTATTAATCTCTATAAACTGAATTCTGGATAGAAAGACATTTTGACACCAGAAGCTTTCTGGTTTTAATTTGTAGCCTGTGTGAACAGCAAAAGAGGTGGAACCCAATGTCGAAACCAATTGGCTGATTTAGCTTTGTGCTAACATTTTAATATGCAGATTTCTGTTAATAGTGAGTAGCGGAAATGTGTCTGGATTTGTCTTTCTCACACATCTACTGTAGTTGTTCATCGGAAGTCTTGGCCTGGATATTCACCAGAATCCCATAAACATTGGCTGTTGCAAAACCGTCATCAGACGATACCTGATGGCTTCTGAGATTAGTGCGGCTTTGACTTTTCAGCAAATCCAACAACCTAAATGACCAAACTCTCTTGTGAGAGTTTGTGATTCCATCCACATGTGCCACATTGTCAGCGCTTCTCAAAATTGCTACAAAAATTATTCATATGAGTCTGTCACCTCTATGACTCAGATTTTGTTCGGTTTAGGAACAAAAACTATTTGGTTATGTTTGAGAGATTGTGGTCATTGTTAGGTCAGATTTTGCAGCATCAGCCTATTTGCTTGAGAGAGCGTGGTCATTATTTGCATGCAAGAGAACAATTGTCAGGAAAATGTAAAGATAGGTCAGGTCTTGCAATAGATTTCTGACTTTTTGCTCAACAAACGGAAAATTCAACAGGACACTGTCCCCACTGTCTCTGAGGAGTGAGCCCCAGTGCCCTACCAAAGATAAAAGCCAGGGAAAAACTGGTCAGAAACAGCTGGACAGACTGTGGTTCTTTCTCTATATTTATAGCAACATGGAATTGTAGGTCTTTCTTTGTGTAATATTTGAACTTACAAAGTCATTCCTTTACACTAGAATTTTTGGAGATTGCACAATATTTTGCTTGTTTGTAGGAGGAGATTTTCTTTACAGAAAGTTTAACACATAACAGTAATGCACTGCTGCAGGAAGACTGCAGATCCTTTCACTAGGTCTACTCATACAGTATATTTAATGCCCAACACTGCAGAAATTGGCTCATTTAGTAGAGGCCACACTCCTGGATTACAGTTCAATGTATTTCAGCACTTCACTGCTCTGCACTGTATGCCAGCGTGCGATATATCAGTCTCTATTTCTCTTCTAATGCATGTAACACAGCAATTTGTACTTTTCTAATCAGTGCAGCGTAAATACATCACTGTCAATGTACAGCAATCCACCAACTCCTTTCATCTCTCAAGTTACAACCATTGTAAGTGCTCTTAATCTTCCAGAGCTTGTGAATTATGAATGATATAAAATATTTAAAAACAAGATTAGAGCAACAGTCGAGAGAGTTTCATAATCAGACTAAGTAAGCGATGGTCCGTACTTAACAAAATGAGCCCAGAGCTGTGCACTGCATAACTGTTTGACCTCTACGCAGCACATTCATTTTCCAAACATATGTTGGCTATTTCGGCAGCTCTGGACTGTGAAACTGAGACAGGGGTAGAGAGGTCTGTCGTGCATGTGAGCATGATCTAAGTGGCTGTGAATACGGGGGAACGAACCAGCGGTTAGCGGTTGGGGAGCAAAGTTAGCAAACTGAATGACATGTTTGTGTGATCTGATGCAGATTTTTCTGGGGCGCTCTGGAGGAATGGGATAACTCATGGCCTTCAGGCTACGAACTTCAAATCATTTCCAAACATGCATGAGCTCACACACACACACACACACACACAGAGACAGGCGCAATTATGCCACCAATCCCCACCAGCATAAACACTCATAAGGTACAGCTGTTCCTGTGTGTCTGATATTAAATGACAAGGTGACTTGGTGTCCTGTAGGCCACCTGAGAGGTAGAGCTCTGCAAGGGGACACAGCAATCTATTCTCCTCAGTGCTGAGAGGAACTTACTCAAGCAGAGCAGCAGTTATTTCCCCACTCTGCGCTGCTCCGCTCTGCTCCCAATCCCTCCCGGTTTGCCTTCAAGTCAGCACCAGTTAGTAGTTCCTCCTGTGTGTGCGTGTGGGTGCACCAGTGTGTGTCTGCGAGACTGCACACTAGGCTAATTTCCACCGCGATGCACTGCAGTGTGCTACAAGCGTTCTCCGGGATATTGATGTGCTGCATATTAGGCAGCAGAGTGAATCAGCTCTGTGTGCTGTAAATATTCTATTGTCACTTTAATGCCTCTGTCAATGGCTTTGTCCGGGGTAATTCAGTCCGCTGCTGTTTCTGTCCCCTGTAGCTTCCACCAGTGAAACGTCTCACACACTCACACATCTGCACGCATTCATGCACACACATGCAGATGCAGAGAGATTGAAACAGAGAAAATGAGGGGAGAGGAGAGAGAAAGATAGGAAGGACACATCACACACAGACACACACACACACACAGACACACACTTTGCCTCAGGTTTTTCTTGCCGTCACAGATGATCAAGCCCAGTTTTGGCTTTAACTCAGTTCTGACCAACCCCTGGTCCTGGAGCCAAACTGTTAAAAGACATTAAGTCAGCAAAGAGACGCGCCACTGCCTCCTCTCTCTGCTAACCACAGGACACTAAGAGTGTGTGTGTGCACACATGCGTATGTATGTGTGTGACTCTGGGCTAAGATCTGCACACATGTGTATCGTAATGAGTCTTCACATGTACTGGCGCATTTGGAGTCCTCTCCTTGGTGAGGTCAGATAGAGTGGGGGCAGAATATTTGGAGCAGCCTTCCGGTCTCTCTGGGCGCACCACATGCCTGTCGCAGCTCAGTGAGCAGACTGTGAAAAGCTTATGTAAATGACGAGCCGCTCAGATGTGAAATCAGCCCTGTATTAAATTGTTTTGTTCCACTTGTCAGAGCTGATTAGTCCAAAAGCTCTCCAAAAGCTGCACAGGTATTGTGTTGATTGTATTCATATAGGAGTGTGTGCAACAACAAAAAAAATGCATAGATCACCTTGGGAAAGAGCATCTGTGTAGGTAGCACGGTGCAGTTGGTTTCTGAAGTGTGATCATTAGTCAGTTATCCCATGACAGATTAGTCTGGTGGTTTTTGAAGATGTTGGATAGTCCTTCACATATGCACACTGATTGCCATCCTCCTCCATATGTATCCAGAAACACTCCACCTGTCTCTTCAAAGGAGACTGTTCTTGCACCATTACAAAGACCAGATCACAGGTCCCATTAGTCTAACCTCAGTCCACTTCTGTCTGAATGTCACAGACCAGGAACTGCAGCCCCCGCTCTTTGACACACGCACATCTCTGGGACGCTGCACAGGTGGCATGGTATCTTCTGAGCTGGGATAGCGGGGGAAGATTAGAGTGGAAAAGAGAGGGATGTGGGAGACAAGGTAATGGGGGGGTGAGAAAGAGAAAGCTAGGAAGCAAGTCTGGGAGATATGTGTGGGCAGAGAGAGAGAAAGAGAGAGGCAGCGAGGAGATTGCAACGCGACGGCTGGAGGGCTCCCAGCATAAAGCAGGTCTTTGAAAAGGGCAGACAAAGAGAAAAGGTCTCGGCCAAATACCTGAAAGAATGTTGAGAGGAAAGAGGAGCGCGGCCAGAGGGAGATAAGGCAGTTAGCCGCACACTGAGGCAGCTCCTGTGTCATTGGATCAAGTTACTTCTGCTTGCATGTGTGTGTGTGTGTGTGTGTGTTTGCATGCGCTCATCTGTGCACATGTCCATTTGAGCGGCGAGGTCGATACCAGCCCTGCCGACATTCCGGAGTAGTCTGTCTGCGTTCATGGTCCAGTGAGGTCGCTGACAAAGCCGTGATGGGGCGAGGCTGTGTGTGGCGCCTCCAGGGCGAAGCCAGGTTAGTGCGACAAGACCTGGACCTTAGACATGAACCACAGCATCAGGCAGGAGAGCAGGGCAGAAGTGGGACAACAAAGTCTAAATATTTCTGTTAGACTCAGGAGAGTTCTGGTTCCCATGCGCCGCTTTTTCAAGCTCTTCGCCCAGGCTTCAAAGCATCTTAAGAGGGGAGCCTGCTTTGAAAGTGATTTTCAAGTCTGGGCTTTATCTGTGTGTGGGAAATCACCCTCTAGCTATTTTGTAAGCTTAGCTACCTTTGAATAGACTAACAGAGCCTTAGGATAAAGGGATCTACTGAGCTACCGTAGCAACAAAAACGAAAAGAGGTGCAAACTAGCTTCTCCCTGCATTGGTGTGGAAACGACAACAAATCTGCCAGGATATTAAAAGTGGATAATATGAGTATCGAAACAAATCTAAGAAGTTATTAGTTGTGATTGAGGTCTGATAGCAATTAGTCTCGCTCCGGCACACAGACTGACTCCGGTCTAATGATGTCATTGACCTTGTCACCTCGCTGAGGTCAAAGTGTCCATGTTAAACCATGCGTAATGGTTCCGTGTTTAGACTACAAGGGCCTGTCCGGCTAAATGGTGATGGATCGCTTCTTTTCGCTGCTGGTGGTGTGTGTTGCATCAGATGATACGGGTCTCAACATGATACGCAGTTGATTAAATCAATACTCCAAGGAAATGTGTGGTGGGCTCCATTTCAATCCAATAACACAGGGGCTTTAGGTGTGTGTGCGTGCACATGCCCGCACTTGTATGAGTGTGTTTGTACCCTTGAGGGCGGGTTTGCACAGTACACAAAATAAAGGACAAGGACATTGTGTTTGTTTGCGATATGCTTTTGAAATGAGGTCATCAACAGTAAACGCATGACTTTAAAGAGGATATCATGATCATCGACAGCACGTGAATACAGAAATGTCTTCTCTGTGACAGACTAGATGATAGTGGTCATTTACTGCCCCGGGTTCCTAAATCATAAGGGAGAGATGGAAAATGACAGAGCAGCAGGCTCATGCAAAAACCAAGGGACATTTTTCTGTTTTCATTCCTGTTTATTAGATTCGTTCGTCAAGGAAAGGCCAGATGCTCCTAAGGCAGAAAACTGAATGAGGCTGTTGTACAGATGAAGGATGGCAGATCTGGATGTAGTAGAATAGTAGATATGAAAGAATTTACGGCCATATGGCCATTGCTTTCTGCGTTTTGTCAGGGATTGTTAGCAGGACAGGTGCTGCCCTTAGGCTGTGCACATTAACAAATGCATGCATGCTGTTCTTCACACTGTTCGCACACAAACACAAACACAACAAGAAAGCTCAGGACAAGGGAAAGAATTTGTGCTATTTTATTGCCGGCTTGTTTTCTCTCCCGCTTTTTCTTTCCGTCTCAGACCAGTACTGACCCGTAGCAACCCCCAGTCTAATGACTGCCGCTGTTTGACACTCATTAAAGGTGGTCAATTAACCAGAGGGCCCGGAGTCACTTTCATTAGACGACTTGTAAAGGTCTTTTTTAGTCTGGTTTTAAACACAAGGGGGGGGCAGACAGGATGGGGTGTTGGGGTACCTGGACCTTAGTTGGTTGTAGTTGTAGATGCAGATGCAGGAGAGGGAGAGATTTCAAACCTGCAAGAGGAAGACAAAAGAACCTCTGGAGAGTCATTTGTTTTGTTTGTTATTTGTTTTGTTGAACTGGATTCTGTTGGTGTTTTATGGAAACAAACTCAAATGGTGAAAAACAGTGAAATTGCTGAACAGAGCACAGAAAATGAGATCTCATGAGAGGGAAGATGAAAAACAGAGCCATCTGCTCTGAGGGTTGGCTCTCTAAAGACGATCTGGTCTCATTTCAATCCTTTGTATCACTCCTTTACAGTAAATCAAGGGAGAGACTTTTTTTCCGATGGTTTAAGCCTCTGCCTGTGTGCTTATGGCTGCGGGTGCACGTGTGCAAATGTGGTGGTGAGTGCACAGAGAGGAATGTTTTTCCCATTGTGCATACTTTGTTCTGTAACATATTTCAGTGTGTGTGTGTGTGTCTGTGTGTATCTGGTTTTAGGCAGAAAGTGTCTCCCGGTCCCAGGCCTCTGGAGTCATCAGCCTGTGAAGGTCAAGTCTGATTCAGTAAGAGACAAGGCAGATTGGCATGGAAATGGAATCTGCTGTCTCTGTGCCAAACGTCCAGACTGACTGACTGCCCTCAGCCTCTCATCACATCCAAGTCTATCCTCTCATCGCACCGTCCACTCCTCCTCCTCCTGCAGCCGCCTCTGCATACCAATATCAGACTAACGCACAGGAGGAACAGCGCGGAAACGGGCCTGTTTAATAATCACGATGTCAAACAATGTCTGCATGAACGGGAAACATGAATCCAGCTGTTAGTTGCTGCTAGGAACCATCTGCTTGAAGCAGAGCTGTCCCTTCTCATTGCTTTTATGCATATGGCAGATTTAGCCTTAAGCCATTTTTAAGCAGTTATTTTATAATGAAACCAGAAATGCTCTCATTGAGCTAATGGAGCAGCCATGGCTAAGAGATATTGTTCAGATGTTTATTATATCTTTGTGACAGAAGTCAAGTTAGATGAGTTGCATGGGACCAAATGTGCGTGTGTGTGTGTGTGTGTTTGTGTTCTGCTGTTGTATGTAATGAGCATGCGCTTTTGATATGAATGAGTGCAGTGAGGCGTGAGATGAGTATGTGCCTGCTGGTATGGAACAAGTCCTTGCTCTTCTTGTGTGTGTATGAATTTGTGACCGGACTGTGTGTGTGTGTGTGTGTGTGAGTGTGTAAGAGTGAGAGAGAGAGAGAGAGGGAGAGGAGTGTTCATTGGGCTGAAATGGGTCCCTGCCCTTCATGAATATTCAGTTACCCCCCGCGTTTCCACTGATGTCTCACTGATGTCAGCTTGCGTGTGGGAAAATGAGTTACCCCGGTAACAATGCTCCCCCAAAGCTGGTTCTACTGCTGAAAAAAAAAAGGAGTGGGGTGGAGGGTTCGAGGAGGGTAGGGGGGAGATACTGTAGTTCATCCCCAAAACGCCAAGCATGCTGGTTTGGAGCCAGGAACAAAATACAGCTGAGTGAAATCTTCCTGATCTCATGTGGCACCCTCAAAACTAGGGCAGCACTTAGGTCACATGTTTAGGTCAGTCACCCTTCACTGGGGGATTCTCTAATGCATCCTGTCAACTGCTGTGCAGCCACAGCATCGCAAGGAACACAAAGGCATGTCTGCGCCGGCTCATGATGCTTTCTGACTGCTCTTCTCAGTTTTAATTTCTCAGCTGGGTATTTGCTGTGAATTTGTTTGATAAGCTGAAAAGCTCCCACATAAAAAAGGTCTGCTTTGCTCTCCTCCAATGCGAGTGACATTGAAAGATCCTTCCATGCCGCATTGAATAAGAGATGTTATTATTCTGGCACTGTCATTGTCAAAACAGACAGACGGACACAAAGGCATGCGCACACACACACACACACACACACACACACTCTGTCCGTGAGCATCCACCGTCCATGCCCCCACAGATGTTGCCCAGTATTTAGGTCAGTTCGTTAGCAAATGGGTGGTCAGCAACGCTTGTATTAGCTTGGGTTTCCAAGAAATGATACAATAGGCCAGTCAGCTCTCGGCGGGCCACCCCCTGAGAAGCCGGAAGTGTAGCTCTTTATAATCATAACGACAGTGTTCACTTTACAGATACCAAACAGAATTAAGGTCTGGCTAATGAGCGCAGCTACAAGATTTAGACTGCTGTGAAAATCCAGGGCACTAAAGAATGATTGTACTGCAGCTTTGTAGATAAGACTGATCATATGACTATGTACTACTTTATTTAGTATGACTGCACTTTGTGCCATACATGCACTGGCCACTAATTAGTTATTGAATCAGTATTTAAGAGTATTGAATGTGAACTCTCTCACTGACACAAAGTACAGGATAAAACTGTGTTGCAGTAAAGAACTGAAGCAAAAGATGGCATTGACATAATAATTTTATTCAAGTTTTTATTATTATCAGGTTTTTATGCAAGATATTTTCAAATAGCTACTCAACACTGTCATGTTTTCTAAAATATTTCCAGCTTTCCATTCAATATTACCATTTTCAGATTGAGATTCTCAGTTTGCATCAAGTTTTCTTTCTTGATCAATAATATCAAGTTCTTATTTTCATTTACATTCTCAGGTTTTAGTTCAGCCAATATTCATTCAATACAACTCAATACTTTCTGTCTTTTTGTTCAATAGTCTCAAGTTTTCATTTCATATTCTCAGGGTTTTGTTCGATATGACCATGTTCTCATTTAACCAGAGGGCCCGGAGTCTCATTTTCATTGGAAATTCTTGGGTTTTTTGTTCGGTGATTTCTGGCATTTGCTCAGTATTCACAGTATTCCCAAGTCTTTTCAATATTCTTGGTTTCTCATTCAGTATTCTGAAGTTTTTATCCAATAGTTTCTGGTTTTTATTTACAGTAATATTATTTGGTTCTCAGTCAATATTCAGTTTCATTCAGTTTACATTTTTTTAGCCTTGCAGTCAGCAAGGCCATGAAATATTTCCTGAATGATATGCAAATAACTCAACAACAGTTCATTTATTTCTATTTTGAAATGTTGAAGACTTCACCATATTCATGTCTGTGCACTGATTTCATCATGACACCACTAGAAAGACTTTTTCTCGCTGTAATGCTTCTCACTTTACTCATCAGAGCAATTACTATGTGTGTTGACAAAATAGGTAACATTCATGAATTTTTCTGACAATGTTGTATCAACTGTAAGTTTGCAGTGTGACTCTGGCAAGCTTGTTGTTTGGGTTGTGAGTTTAGCCCAATTGTTCAAAGTTTTGAAAAGTGAACTACAGTTTCAGAAAACTGTTGGGGAAAAACTTTAAATGTATTTTGAAAATTTTAAAGACTTTAATTTACTTTTTGGGCTTTGCCAGACATGCCACCTGAGTTCATTCTTCACCCACCTGTCAGTCAGTCAAGACCAGGGCACAAATCTTTGATGTAGCTCAAAAACAGTTTGAAATAAAGTTTTATAAACACATTGCATAGAGTTAAGAAAGGCCATTACTCTAAAGTGCAACTGTGTGTCTGTATTTGCCAGGGTGACTCTTTTGTAGTGTTAAACATCAAGAGCAGTTTGAGTGAAAAGGGGGAAATGAGAAAGACAGAAGGAACCAAAGCTTCAAGGCATAATACTGTAATTGGAAAATTGTGCAAATGCGTTTTGGAGTCATGTTATATAAATGGCCAGCAGAGATAATGCCTAAGATTCGAGGCATGGCCTAATTGAGAGTATGAGATGGAGGAGGAGAAGGGTGGTGATGCTGAGGGGGCGAATGAAGTGTGGGTTTTAAATTGGGTGAAGGAAATATGGATGGAAATGGGATGTTTTCAAAGACATTGGAGGGAGGGAGGAAGAGAGGGTGAGCTGTTTCTCTTTAAGGGGAGAGAAAAAGAAAGAAATAATTCCCACTTACTTTCTTGCGCTCCACACCTGTGACCCAGCAGTCAGCCGCTCCAGCTATTTCTCCCATGAGTCCATGAGTGTGTGTGCGTTTTTTTTTTTTTTTCTTCATGTGTGTGAGTCTCTTGGGCTCTAGCACTCTCTGTATGATTGATGAGCCTCGGTCAGAACTGGATCCCTGCCACGGCCCAGGCCTGATCAGGCATGTTCTGGTCATAACAATGCCATCAATATGTGGCTGACGGCTGTGCGTGTGTGTAATGAAACATAAAAATGAAGTATACCACAACCCAAGAGAAGATGCTTTGGTGGAATTTCCATTTCCTGCCCCTCTGAGGGATTAAAGGGAAACGTTGTTTAGATATAGTTCCTCCCATTGATTGGAATTTGAATCACATTAATTAGTCCTTTCATGAACGATCCATATGTTACTGTTTGACTAATGAACTCTCCTTTCATGGTTTTTCTTCCCTTAGTTTCCGTTTCTCTGAGCCGTCTCAGGTTCCCTCTGTAGCCTCTTAGATTGACCAAAAATCTGCTTGATATTTGATGAGCAGCATTTGATGAAAGGCATTAGGGGCCCTGCATTATTTATGAATGGCGAGTGATGCATTAACTCATTAAATATGTATATGTACATTACATGAGAACGAACATGTCCCATAGCATGTCATATTGATTCCGGTGTGAGTTACGAGTCTCCTGCACGATCCATATGAAAAAACATTAGGAGATGGCACACCAAATCACTTAAGAGCTATATTGACGAACTCTCCCTCCGGATGCATGGACGCAGTTGAGAAGTTGCAGAGTTTTGAACTTGCTTGCTTCAACGGATCGAGGGTAGTGTCTGCACATGCAGCAGATTTTGTGTGGGAGCGGAGTGTGTGAAATAACGTGAGGGGAAACTGGGATATGGTGCCAACTTACTTACACTATTAAAGGAATCGCACCAGTGTTATTGAATTCTTTCCCTCATCTGGTTAGCTATCACTTTACATCTCCCGCTGACAACTTTATTTTCCATCCATGGCTCCTTTACAAGCTCTGCTGGCCTCGTGGCCTCGTCAGATCTGAATATGACTTGCCTTGCAGGCAGTGATGTAGTAGCAAACAAAATGATAAGTAAACTATGCAAATGCGAAGCTGGTTGGTGATCATCTGAGGCTAACAACCACCAGTGCAATCTAAAATGAATTACTCAGCTCAAAAACAGCATTAATCTATGCTTCCTCACCTTAAAAGACACTGTGTTCATTTAGTTTACATCAGTTTGAAAGTAATTACTATGGCAACTGCACGCTATGAATTTATATTATGCGATTTTTGTCAGCATAAAAAGAAAGTTCAACATTATTTCACAAATAAAATATGCAAGTTTGCTCTGCTTGTACGCCGCAATGCTTCAAAAGTGACTCTATGATAATCTATGATAAGTTCTTCTTTTCCACATTGCAAACTGTTAGAAAAAAACCTGCTACCTTCTAAGTTCTTTTCATAATTAGTATTCATGGTCATGGATGAAAATGAGTGGAAGTTAAATTGTTCCCAAGCCACCTTAAACTGCTGGCAGCTGTTGCTTTCCCAGGTGACTTGTTTCATCTATAAAGACATGTGAGCCACCATGTTAGACAATTAAAAAAAAAAACAATGTGGGGAACATCAAGTGAAAACTCACTGGGGTGTTTTAGCTGCAGTTTTTAAAATGTACTTCTGTTTAAATATGCAAATGAAGTGGAGTCTGGCAAATGCTAAAATCCTGACATAAATAGATGGAAATGTATGAAATTTAAAGAGATAATCGTAGGCCACAAGTCTTATGCTGATGCAGAAATTTATATATACAAACATATATATATATGACATGTCTAGTATTTGAACAATTGAATCCACAAGCTAATATTTGATTTAATAAGGATCTAGAGGGTGCATTTTCCCAAAAATGAAGAGTAAAAATGCCGCAGTGCATACCGCAATCTGAATATTTCCTTATTTTTGTGATGTTGTAGAACAACAGAAGAAGCCTGTGGCAAATGCACACACACACACACACACACAATCACACACAGAGACAGAGAGACATAGAGAGAGAGACATACAAACATGCAGTCACACACAGTAGCTCGGTGGGGGGAAGGTTTTAATAAACCCACAACAACGTGGATCTATGGGGGCGTCTCGGGACCGAGCCAGAAAACCAGATGAACGTACCTGCCCTGGGGCACAGAGCGAAACAGCGAGGGTGGGAGTGAGGGGTGGAGAGAGGGGAGGCGGGGAGGGCAGTGAAGCCACAGGCACATTATGCCTCTCATTGCCCTGACTTTTTCTCTCTCCTGCCATCAGTCTCTTCACTCGCCCACTCCGTCTCTGCTCACATCATCAGCCACACGAAAGCCATGCCCACAAACACTGATGCGTTTGTCAGAGAAAATGCCCAATCACGTTAATAACATTTCATGCCATCTCTGCTTTCACAGAGGACTTGGGAGTTTGTTCCTCAGTCGGCTAAACGCAGACTGTAATTTCAGACAAACGCAATGGAAATGCAGAGTGCAGCCAATCAGATTTAATCATGTATGAAGAAATGTAATTTTGGAGGACACCAGGGCAGAGCGGGTTGATACGGGTATTAGTTACTATGCAAAAAGGCGTGTCCACAGTCCCCGAATATGAATTTATGAAGCCTGCTTGTGATTTCAATCTGACTAATGTATCAGAACAAACCCATCTGTGCAGCACTGACCCCTGAGGTGAGGGTTTGGGGGGTGGGGGTGCTGAGATGGAAGTGCTGTGAGCGTGGGCGACTGGTTTATGCTCCCACCATGAACCAAGGTGGTCAGTGGGATGGGAGATGAAATCTTTTTACCCACATTTGCGAAGCTAGAAGAAAAAAAACAAAGAAGAACATAAGAAAGAAGATCTCTCCAGAACAAGTTCCATGGGAAAAATTTTATTTATCAATATGCGGTAGTTTCCAAACTGGTGGAACGTTATTTCCATTGTAGCTGGTGCCAATAGGTTACGCTGAGAAGCGGCGAAAAAGTGAATGGCAAAAAAATAAAAATAAAAATAATAACAAAACTTGACAGTTATGATTCAAACAAAGGGAAACAAATTCAACAGGTTTTGCTTACACATGCACATTGAAAAATAATACTGTGGCTTTGAACAATAGCAGAAATCAACCTTACAGTGAGGCTCATACCATGAGCGACCAACATCCTTGTGCTAAATTAGGAAAGGAGGGAGAGAGCAACTTTAAAACAAAGGACCGCCTGGGAGATAATGAGTGGTGTAAACCGGATGATTTATTGGCGAGCGCAGAACGGTCACACTCTCATACATAGCCTCTTTTCTCCTTTTCTCTCCCACCCTCTCTCTCTCCCTCTCTCTCCCTCTCCTCTCCCTCTCCCTCTACGTCTCTTTCTGTCTGGCCCGATATACTTATTAAAACTGAGAAAAGATTAATCTTTCTGGACCAAAAATGTTTTTGTTACATCTTATAATGGAGTGGAAGGTGTAGGTAACTCAAAGGCAGTGGAATAACACAGTCTTCATATGCAGAGTTAAGTGCTGTCTCCAACAGGGAAAGGGCCTTATCATTCATAGTTTCAATGACTTATCCGTTTCAAAGCTGCTTGGTGACAAAGCTTCAGACCTGAACAGTTTCTGAGCAACTAGAATCCTGTTGAATGACAATGTAAAAACTCTGAACCCCATTTTTTTTTTTTTTTTTAAACACGTGCGGTAACAAAGACTTTTTGACAATACTGGACGCTGCAGAAAAGACAGCTCATGTGTCCGTCGCAATATTCAGTTTAACTCTAAAAGAAAATAAAATAAAAACATATTGCAAACAGAGACAAAATGCAAGGATTCATACAAAACACACTTTAAAAAGACAGCTATTTACAAACATCCTCCATTACAAAAATCTAATCTTAAATTTTTCTTATGAGCAGTGTTCAGGTGAAATTACATCTTAAATTGGGCTCTATCCATATATTTACATTTCTCTCTCTTTTTAATTTTTTTTTTTATTATCCCCCCCAAAATTTGAATAACATTAAGTGGTCACTAGAATGAATAAAAATGAGATATGGTTTGTGGTAATTTGGTAATGACTCCCTTGGCTGGTGTAGGTGAATGGATGCGCGCTGATCCGAAACAAAAATATTTGATCAAGATGTGTTTCACAGAGGGCCACTGAGGGCTGCATGCTGAGTTAAAACACAGGACCACAAAAGCACGAGCAGCTGTTTAGGTTGTTAACTCTGAGGTTAACGACACGCAAAAGCCATTGGAGTCTTCCCCGAGTCTTCAAGCTGGGCTGCCTTTTAACTCAGCAGTGTATATCCGTGGATGGCAATAGTATGTGGCAGCGGATGATAGGTGTTTCTGCCGGTGAATAAACATCAACTGGCAGTCTGACCGTATGACTGGAGATAAACCTGGACCCGTCAGTCTCAGTGTGTCTGCGCGTGTGTGTGCACATGTGCGTCAAACGTCAGCTCATGTCTGCGTACTGAGGAATTGCTGTCCTTATCTGCTCCCCTCTCCTCTCACACATCATTAACTGGGACTGCGGCGGCGCTCCGTACTTTGGCAGCCACACTGTTTGGAGCACCTAGTTCCAGTCCCAAAACAAGTCTGTTCAGCTGCTACACCACAGAAGCATTCACAAATACGCACCTACTTTCTCACACACACACATACACATACACACACGCACGCACGCACACACACACAGGGAGAAAACTGCAAATATAAGCACAAATAAGCACTCACATATAGAAGCACCTACACATGCACACAGACAGATTCGAGAAAACATCTGCCCCCACCCACCAGCCCCCACCCCTACCTATAAGTGAGTGTCGGACGTGTGCGCACGTGCACGCATCCAGCTGCAGTAAATCCTGTCACTGTGTTGCTGCCCTGGGCTGTGTGATAGCTGAGCTGCAGTGTCCTCGCTGGCTGAACACCTTGACTGTGGAATATTCTGCACAGCATTTTTATTCACAGCACAACTGGTGAGAGGATGGAAAAATTAATGCTAAACTACCTCCACCTCACCCATCAACCCCCGCCTCCCCACACCCATCCCCACCGCCATCTTCCTCTCAGGTTAAAGCCAAGTCACAGGAACATTTTCTCCTTTATCCGCCGCTCTCGGTCCCTCTCTCCTCCCCGGCTGGTAAGTGTGGGCACAGAGATGGCACATAGATTAGTCACACGCTGGCGACACCACTGACTGTGCACTCCAGTGACTCATCTACAGATGGCAGCCAATTGGCATCTGACAATACTGTATCCCAATGTTCGCTTGTAGCTCACCATCCATCTTATATATAGGGCATCCTACCTATGTAGGCCAGCCAATCAGTGCCTACCATTCAACCTACACCCACATCGCCCAGGCAGCAGGCACCAAACTGTTTGATGCTGACGCTGTAGCACCACAAGCTAGAAGAAACAAATATCAACCTGCCTGCTGTCTAAAAAACCATCTACCTCAAAGCCCTCCAGACACATAAAACAGTCAATTGGTGCCAAGTGGAGCACAGGAAAGGTTTTGTCAGATCTCAGGCTTGTCTCTCTGTTGATGCTTCAGTCTGTCTGTCTTGTTTTTTAAGCTTACAATACAGTAACTTAGTGTTCTACCCCTAAGCCAATAAGTCTGCCCAGATACAAGACTGGTCTGGACATGCCCGAACATGTACACACACATACACACACACATATTCACAGAGGACACACCCTCAAGTACACACAAGTAGGTCATAAATACCAGAATAATGGTAAAGCTCATATCAGACCAGCGGAGAAGGGAGTATTCTCAGAAAACACACACACACACACACACATCTTAATATCAACAGTCCAGGTCTGGGTCAGGAAAAAAAAAAGAAAAAAAAAAGTGAAATGGATGACATGGGTGGTGAGAAGATGAAGTGATATTGATCTATTCAACTCTATACATTGTGCACTTGTAGGAAAAGTCTAACAAAATACAACTGCTTTGTGAACTGAATCAGGGTTTGAGGAAATCCTCCATCAAAAATAGTAAGTAAGGCAAACATCAGAGGTGCGAAGGGAGAGGAACACATCATTTCACACACTGTGTCTGATACCTGAGCTATCTGGAGAGTTTCCTGGCCCAGCACAGAGCCCTGACTAACACACACGCACACATGCACGCAGAGACACACACACGTTTTTATGCTTGCACACAAACTGCAGGCTGAGTGGCATCCGGGGCCTGTGTCTGCCTGTTCCTGGCTAGTGTGCTAGGATGGTGTGTTTAATTGGGTGTAGCACAGACTGTACTTCAGGGAACTGAGATAAGTTATATCCTGCCCGTTAAAGGGGACAGCGAACCAGGAAGTTAAGAGTTCCATCTGTTAACTCGCTCCAGCCCCGCCCCCCTGTCGGAGCACAGCGGGGAGATGTAGAAGGTGGGAGGTGAGGCGAGGGGGTGGGGGTGGTGGGAGATTGTCAGACAGCCCAAACAAACAGAATAAACCTCTCTCATCGGTCAGCTCACGACCCCGCTGGTTACTGGTCAGTGCGTGCCTCTCCAGATTTGTGCAGCAGGTGGTAGAAATAACACGGGCTTGAAGAAGCATCAAGTCCCCAAAATGCAAAGGAAAGTGTTCTTTCCAAGAACATAAATCAAGCGCTCCTCTCTTTCTCTCTCCTGACTGTGTCGCTGGCTGTGCGGAGCGTGTCAGACTTTGTAGTAGATGTTGGCAGGGCTCTGCGGGGGCATCTCCTGGACAATGTAGACGGGATGGCCATAGTCGCCGCTCACCTTCTCATAGTGAGGGCAGTAGTTGTTCTCTGTCCGCAGCGGAATGATGATGTCACTGGGCTCCGTGCCAGCCGTGCCCCCGGGCAGCTTGGGATTGGATAGCGTGCTGAGTGACAGCGCTGAGGGGCGGGGCTGCGAGTGGGCATTTTTCCTGGCGCGCTTGCGCATCTTGATGAGCAGGATGACGAGGAGGAGGATGAGCAGGAGGAAGATGATGCAGCCGCCACCGATGGCGGAGAACACAGCCGTTTTGGAGCTGAGGAAGCTGTCTGAGTTTCCGGAGGAACCAGACTGGTCTTGATTAATGAGGTCTAGAGAGAGAAATAAAAAAGAAAGAGAGTTTAGAGACGGTACAAAAATGATTGGGAATGGAGGCGGCGTCAGAAAAAGGGGGAGTGCAGTCTAACTTTTCTTGGAGAGCAAGGCAGGGTCTTTTCTTTTTCACATAGCCCATATTTATTTTCATTTTTGGGAGATTTATAGTATAGAAAAGAGATCAAATAGTACATCAAAAAGATGGTTTACATGTGCTCCATATGCAAGATGGTGTGGGGTGAAAAATAAAGTGCTGCACAAGCCCTTCAGCACAGGGCTGTTGCCTGGTTTAATCATTTGGTAGCTTATTTAGCAGTTCTATATTAAAAAACAGCGAGTGACTGTACTTTCAGTTTTGCACTAATTATTTTAAGACATTCGTGGGAGGATGCTGCAGTTTTTTTTTTTTTTTTTAAGTTGTCTCCCCTCTCTGAGAGGGAAAGGGTCCAAAGAAAACATTAATAATAATAGGAAGGTGCCTTGCTTTTTTTGTAAAGTAATTTATAAAAGATCTGGAAGTCCTCCACACCCAAATAATTTTCATACAGTCCCTTAGAGACTGGGGAACAATCGGGGGAGTAATAGCATTTACAGTAAGCCAGTCCTGTCATGTGCAGATTTTACTGTTCTGTGCCTAAATCAACTGTGATCACGTCCCCGTTTGTTGTTTGCTCTACATGACTAACAGCCCCATTGATGTAATCTAATTGAATTAGCTCAATCAAAATAGCCCCCTAATGAAATTTGGAGTCATCACTCAACATAACAAAGATTCCTGCCCTGATAAGATTGAGCCCAGGCAACTTGTATGACATGTCGAGGCCACATTTGTACGGCAAAGGCCAAGTGAGATATGAAAAGAAAAGAGGAGGGCATATCTGAACATCTGATTTTATTTTATCCTTTTGTCTAAGGGGTTCAGAATGGGGGGAGAAAAGGAGAGGAGGGAGGCTGTTACTGGATGAGAGCGAGAGAATGGCTCCTCCAGTGACTGAAATCTGAGAAGAACCAAATCTGTTTTCCATGTATGCATGCAGCTGCTGCCAAAGAGCAGAACTCACCTCCTCCCACCACCACCACCACCACCACCTCTTTACTGTCCAGGACACCCCAGCACCCCCCCTCCCACAGGCACACAAAAGCCTCATACCTCCAGAGACTGCCATCCCCACTAATGACTGCGTCTCTTCACTCGACTGACCACTCTGCACTTAACCATTTTTTGAGGAGAGGATATCTGCGCCTTTACGCCTTATCATGACCAAATGACATCACTGAAAGCTACTGATTCCAGACTTATCTGTGAAATCGGAGGCGCAAGGAATTTCTTATATTCTGGGCACTGGAGAGAGAGTTGGAGAGAGGCTGTCAGAAATTTCATTCCTGAAATATCAGCCCCTCAAACCGCAGTGACACGTCCTTCATTCCACCCTCCACTTCTTCACTTGACATAATCACTGATCTAACAATGGTAGACAGGTAAAAGCCTGGGTATAGGGAAAAGTGACATTAGAAAATCTTTTTATAGAGCAACTAATGTCAAATAAGCAATTATTAGATGAGGACAGCTTATCACATTGGGACAGGCAGAACAGACTGTACTTGGTGGAAGTTTGTGGCTTACAAAGTTGTGGAGTAAGTCAAAAAGTTGAGAAGTGGTCCCTCCTTTGGAAAGGAGCTATGGAAGTTGCTTGTGAAAAGAGGAAACAAGGGGGCATCCAAGGAGGCTCGAGTGATATCTTCAATTATCTTCATTTATTTGCAATTCTAATGAGTTTTTAAAAAGGTATATAATAAAGAGGTCTGTCTCTGAGTCTCCTTGAGAGAAGGACACCCTTTGTGTACAGTAAAAATAAGTAAAGTAACTCAGGGTGAGTTGCATTTGTTTTGAGTGGAGTTTCATATTGTTTTATTGTAAGCTGCATTTTGGTGGGTATTCATTTTTTCTGAACAAAGTCGGTTTTAAAACTATTTTAGCATGTTGACCCCCCAGAAATCAAAGGAATGCCTGTGGCCTGAAAAACCCATATGAGAGAATACTTGCTTAAGGAGACTCAACTGTGATTTTTATTTTCTCTTTTCAGGCTAATTGTGTTTAATTAATCGAGGAACCCTTGAGGCTGTGAATGTTCGCTTTTTACATTTCAAAAACCTTTATTTTACTAAAATATTTGCACTCCAGAAGCTAGAAAGCACTCAGCGAGGAGTCTGAAGCTGCAGTTTATGGGTATAATGTCGGTCTGTCAATCTGCTCACCAGGGTTTCCTGGCATTCCTGGTATCTCGGGGCCAATCCGACCCTGGTCAGGCGGACTGGGACTGGACTCCGGTATGGCGTTGTCTTCTGGAGACTCCGGCACCACAGGGTTCGCAGCATTTGGGACTGTGGGAAACAAAAAACACAGAGAAACTGAGCCTTGGCGAGATGCATGCGCTGAATTACAATGATTTTTTTCCCCTCTGTATCAGCAAGGATTATTTTTTATTATCTTTTGATATGTCTTTTATACAGAGAGAAGGTTATCTTTTGCATGTGTTGAAAGAGTCTCAGAAGTAAAGATGAAAGCACAAAAAGAGGAAGGACAGGTTAGTAAACATCGGTGAAACACGCCAGTATGCCTGTCCTGTCGTAAAAAGTGAGCTCACATCTACATCAGCAGCTCCTTCAGCAAACACTCAGACAGGCATTTCCAACACTGACACATTCATGAGAGCGTGGGACACACACACACAAAAACACACACGTGCACATAAGTAACCCCACACCTGAAATATTCTTACAATACACTTAGGCCTGGCAGAATGAGGGTAAAGTAGTTATATATTAACTTTTTATTGTTTTACATTATTCATCACGTTAAAAGGCCATAATATGCCTTATTTATTGCTCTGGCTTTAAGTCTGCCTGCAAGAGGCACACTTCAGAAGAGGAGAGAATAAGAGGACGGGAAGAGAAGGAGGGGAGACGGGGAGAAGAGGAGAGAGGAGGGGGTTGCACAATCTCTGAGGGGAACGCAAAGGAAACAGACAGTTTATCTGTCTGTCTGTTGTGATTTCAGCACACGCACTTTGAAGTCTTTGTGCAGTAAACACCGGTGGGTCCGCAGCGTGGCTTTTACGAGGGCAGGGCCGGCAGACAGAAGGCAGTTATATGCAGTTATACTATTACCGAAGCCGGTCCGATGGATTCCACAGTACACTATCAGATGCACCTCCTCTATCAGCCCTTATCTGGATCTGCCCGAAGGCCTGCTCAAGGGATGTGTGTGAGAAATAGAGAGGAGGGCGTGTGTGTAGGCAATTTACATTTGAGTCCCTCGTGGCAAGTGTGTGTGTGTGTGTGTGTGTGTGTGTGTGTGTGTGAGTGAAAAGGGCCTAACAGTCTAGCAGTCTACTTTCTATTTCCACCCCAGTCTGGCCGAGACTCGGGCAGGGAAATAATTTGGGTGAAGGATGTCTGGAAGATATGAACGATAAAAAAGAGAGAAGAAAAAGGGAAGTAATGGGGAGAGGGAAGAGGCACATAAATTCATGCATAATATTTTATTTTATTTTGGTATTTGGCAAACATAACCACATTATTAAGAAACTGATCTCCTCTCCTGTCCAGACCACCGCATTGCTCACACTCATTGCTGCATTGGTGAACCTAGCCGTGAGCTGTTGTGCAGCGTCAATAATTGATGAGAAAAGACAGGAGTGAGAAGTGGGTACATTCATGTATGGTAGGGATATGAGAGGACACAGTGATCTGATTCACTTCGTGAATATAGCCCCAACACTGGGTGCCACTGAGCATGTGCAGCAAGCGTTCTAATGTTCTGACCCATTTTTCTGTGTGTACCGCTGACATTTCCCTTAGCTATGCAGACAGCAACTACCTCAGAACTGCCAACCCGCCAGAAGGAGGGAGAAGGCGGGGGGAAGAGGAGGAATGAGAGTGAGCGAGACAATGATAGAGCGACAGAAGAGAGAGACTGATATGTTGGGAGAGGTAGAGGGAGTGAAAATGAGCGGGGGGAGAGAGGCGTTCGAGGCGGTGAGTCAACATATTTCTAATGAGCACACTGACATGTGGTGGTGGAGGAGAAAGAGAGTGCTGAACAGCACTGGGTGTATAAAATATGGGCTCCCCGTATTTCCCCTTCAATCAATTTCACTTACCTTTTTCCTTGCATTTTATATAAAGACAAAAGACGGAACACAAAGCAGTTAAAGTGCAATTAGATATTGACGTGTCAGGGCGCATAATTTCCCACAAACAGATGATTCAACGTGATTATGCCTGGGTGTGCCTCAACAAGATCAAAATCTAACAGGGAAAGAATGTGCATGTATTGCACATTAGGATGAGTCACCTAAAGATAATCCATAGAGCAAAGTGCAAAGGAGTATGAGTGGACATATGGGAAGATCTTGGGGACTTGGCCACAGGAAGTGTTGGCATGCAGGGGAAATGTGGCTTAAACACAATAGCATCTGGGGTCAGAGCCAAGCGAGCCCAGGTTTTTTTGTGTTTTTGTGTGTTTGTTGAAACAACAGCTAGTGAGGCTGCGAAAGGTAGAGTCTGCAAATAATGATGGTTTTCATTATTGATTCGTCTTTTGCAGGGTTTTTTTCTCTTTTTTTTTCAATTAATTGATTTATCTTTCAGCCTATAAAATGTCAAAAAAAATAATGAAAAATGCCCATCGCACTTTTCAAGAGCCTGAGGTTTTGTCTCACAGACAGTCCACAAGTCAAATATATTCAATTTATGATTAAATAAAACAAACAAAAAAAAAACAGCACAGTCGAAGATGTCAACCCTTTAATCGATTTATCCACAAAAAAATGTCACTTTTTAAAAGCAACCAATTGTAACGCTTTTATGGCAATTACAGCTGCTTAATTTGACAAATGTGATGGTAAACTGAATATCTTTGAGACTGTGTACTGTGTATCAACTGGTCAGAAGAACGTATTACGGTATTTTACTTAAGCAAAAAGTAATAATACCACACTGTAAAAAATACTCCATTACAAGTCCTACATGGAAAATGTTAAATATATATATTAGGCATTTTTCTGACATGCTATAGACAAAACAATTTATTGTTAGTATTTAATCAATAGAACAATCTGCAGATTGATCAATAATGAATCATTAAGTCACTCACGGTGAATTCTTTCTGTTTTCAATTGAACACAGCAACCAAATAAAAGTTTCTGCCGACGCTCTAATTTCTCACGGCCCTCCCTCCATATAGTTACTAGGTTGGAGGGCCACATTATGCATCAAAAATTCCACTCACAGAAATAGATTTAAAAGTAGTAGCAGCTGGGCCAACAGCATCTTTTCTAACAAGGTTTTTAGGGCACATTGATTGTGAGTGACAGCTCACTTCGGACCGTTTTGGGAAATGAGCGCATGGCTCTGGCGAAGTTGAGGAACAGCCGGCAGCCACAGAAACAAACTGGAGCTGAGAGGAACTTTCCCAGAACTTTCCTCGAATAAGACGTTTCCTTTCAACTTTCATTAGTGTGAGTTCTGGGATTTGTTTTGTTTTTTCCTCCCAGTTAATAGTTTAGTGTAAAAGCCTGTGTTGCCTGCACTCATGCAACCGTGTTGTCATTTGCTGATGGTGTTGCAAGCCTGGGCTGTCGAATGCTCAAATTGACCTACATGGAAAGATAATGCAATGCCTGTCTGTTTCCGAGATGGCTGTGGGTATTTTTCACTGTATCTGCTGAATTTGTTCCGACTCAGACCTTGCTAGCATCAGCAGCTTGTTAGCTTCTATTCTCCCACCGACTGCCAGGATACACTGCTGTCATCCCACTAGCCACCATTCAAATATCTGCACACAAATTTACACACACACACACACACACACACACACACACACACACACGTATACACACACTCTGCAGATTTCTCAGCAAGTCAAGTTTATTTTTGACATGTTGAGATCCAGCTTTTTAAGCTGGAATCAGATCATCGTGGCGGGCAGATGTTCCTCTCAGATGGTGGTTAGTGTCTCTTTCGGTCAAAACAACCACAGTGAGAATGAAGAGAATGTTTACAGAGTAACACATCTGTGTACTGTACCCTGTCAAATGCAGGATATGGACGTCCACATATTGAGTAAAACTGTGTCTAAAAGTGAAAAGTATGATGCAAACCAAATGTTGTGTCCAAGGATATCTAAACAAAGCTGGCTTGTTTACTTCTAGCTTTTTTTTTTGATGACTTACCCCGACCGTGCACTTATATACCAATTTCAAACACATTTTTCGTTCTGCGATTCCTGAGAATCACGTTGAGAAACGGCTGAGGAACACCAGGGCTTTTTATGATCTGTAAGTGGAGTCATTTTTCACAGTCATTTCCTATTTAATATTTGTTATTTCTGAGTAATTTCAATATTTGCACAAGCTGTTTATGTATATAAAAAGATTTGGAAATGACTAACATCGTGTAGAACAGTAAATTTTATTATTATTTATTTTATTTTTACAGCGTGATATCAATTTATATCGTGTTTTTTTTTTTTTTCTTACACAAAGTAACCAGATAAGAACGTACCTTTATGACTTATAACAAACTAAATACCTCACAAATCAGGATAGTTTATCAAATTGAAGGAAGAATCTTGTAAATCCAACACTACAGTTCATAAAGCAGTCCTGCTTACTGACGTGAAACATTTCTTATAATGATCTAAAACGACCATAAATATTACAGCAGTAGTTAGTATGAAATATGGCTTTGACGGTAGACAAATCTCTATGGTATTGCAGTATGCAATATATCGCCATATCACCCAGTTTAGAGATTAACAAAGTAACTGCTGCTGATTTGAAAGTCGTATTTAAAACTTGAACAGTACGTTGATCTTAGCTATCTTTAACTGTTCATCTGAGAATTATGTTGCACTCAACGCTATTATCTTTTTTAATTTTAACCCTCGTTTAGCATTAATAAAAAACCTTTTATAAACATACTATAACATAGTTGTAAACTTATATAAGGTCATTAAGTGTTTATTAACGTATTTGTGAAAACTGTGACTGCTCCTGTGAAGCAACTGTAAGCAGTGTTAAGACATATTCTAATGAATGACTGACAATATGTAACAATAAGTATTTGTTTATTATACTCACACTCTTTATGAATTGTTTTATATATATTGTAATTTTTTTCATGGTTTTTCATTCATGGTTTTCAACCTGTCGGTGAACATTTTGTCCGAGTGTATTTACAGCTAGTAAATGTGTTATAACAAACACACTGTAGGGATTTCTTTGTGTGTAATTATTTATCATAAAATATGACTGCGGCTATGTTAATCTACATTATCGATCATTAATTAAGTATTCATGAACCAGTTATGGCTGGTCTGGATGTCCATACATTAATAAACACTTCTAATCTTCTTTACATCCTTACAACAATATTTCAAAGTGTTATGAATTATTTATACGTTTTTTTTACATAATGCTAGCTAGTGAACATTCTCTTTTTTATATTCCAATACAAATGCAAACAAAATAAAATTAAATAATAGAAGTGATGTCAAATAAAATAAACTGTTAAATTGTCATGTCTTACATCTAAGAAAAATCTTCAGAAGTGGAAAACAAATCTCATTTTTTTAATTACGCTTTGTTTTGAATCATTAATTTGAACATCAGAATTTTGTAAAACGATAAAACCACACGATCAAATCATCAAGATGCAACACCACGGAAAGTCATTAAATGGATTTAAATATGAATGATTGGGTAATTATATCTAACTAATGCAGCTGAAGAAGTCAAGTCAAAAATAAAATAATAAAAAAACACTGGTGACTAATTCATTTCATCACACAACTTCACAGTTCTAGAGAGCAGGTCCTGTCGGGGGCCGGTGGCAGACAAAGTCACGCTAGGCACACACAGCGATAAATGGAAAATGTCACACCAAAGTGAAACATGGCTTTAAGGCAGCACTAGTGTATTGTGTTCTACATGTGAGGTGAACGTTCATTTACCTTGCCCGACTTTCATGATGACTTTCATGGCTCGGCTCTTGCACACGCCTCCCTCCCGGTTCTCCAGGCCCTCGACTGTACCGTTGGAGGTCGCTGGAGGGGGGGTGGGGTAGAAGGAGATGTGGAGAAAGAGGAAGGGGTGAAGGACAAGAAGAGGGAGGAGAAGTGATGGAGGGTAAAGAGAGGAAAAGCAGGAAAAAAGGGGAGTAGGAGGAGGAGAGAAGATGACACACTGGTTAATGAGCACGTCCATAACGCACAGAACTAATCAATATTTACGACAAGCACTGATTAGCTGTTCCAGTGATTAGCCGTTCTCACCCTCAATCAACCGCCAGCCCCTCTCAACGGTATCTCTCATTAACACAATAAAGTGAAGTCAAACGAATGGAACAACATTAGAGCCTACAGTGGGAGGGTGGTCGCCGAGGTGGAGAGGAGGAACATGGTCAGACCTGCGTGTGCGTCTTTTCTGTCTGTGCATAGTTCAGCGGTGAGACGTGCCAGCGAGAGTTCCAGCTGCTTGCCAAGTCCTCGAGCAGCTTACTCCCTCTGAGCCACATGTGTCATTACTTGCTGGTAGTGCTGAGAGCTAAATGCCTCCCTTAATGTTTGTGCACGCATGTGTGTGTGTGTGTGTCCATTTATATACTGAAAGTCGTGTGTGTCAGCCTCTCTCCATTTGTTTTAAAGTGTGTGTTCTCCTCCGACTTGAGCGAGGAGCTAAGGGTTGAGGGGTTGTTTATCCAATGTCACATTCACTTCAGACACTGTGACACAATTGGTTGTCTATTTTGGGGCCCATGATAATGACCTAGGGAGACAGAGTGTGACTCTGACCTTAACACTGAGCGGCTAAGCACAAGGCAGTTGTGTATTTGTGTGTGTCTATGCGTATGTGTGTGTGTTAGCATACGCCTGTGTGGGCGCATGTGATGGCAGCTCTAATTTTGGAATTCCCCAAATGATCTGCATCTCCGCTTAGTCTGCTGTTTCAACTTACTCCCTTCCTCTGAAATGCTTTTGTTTCTCTTCCTGCATTATCCGTCTTGGTCTCTCGCTCTCTCTCGTTCTCTCCTTCCTCTCTCTCTCTCTCTCTCTCTCTGTTTCTTTCCCCTCACTTCATTTAGTTTTTTATCTGCGCTATCTGACTCTACCCCTCCCCATCCCTCCCTCTTAACTCAATGACCATGTCCCTGGGTGATTGCTTCAGATGGCATCCTCATTATGATGAGATAGTCTTGGAGAGGGTGCTTATCTAATGATGACACAAAGAGAGGCAGACTCAGCCACATATGGGGAGGAAGGGAGGGAGGGCTGGGCGGGTCCAAACAATGCACTACAAACTTCAAACATTACCCTCGCTTGGCATGATGTATCAATGTTTCTACATGCATTTCCCAGTTATAAACTGATGTCGTATCCAGCAGTGTTGAAATCTGGCTCCGCTGCTATGGAAAAGCTCATCTAGTTGATTCATGCCTTGTCATTCCTAAGTATTATTAATGTTGACATTTTGTTGCCCTGTGGGATTTCAGCTTTGTACTCGGGCGAAATGGGAGAAAACTAAATAATGAATTGTACTAATGTTATGTTACATTATCAGATCATACCCGGGCTGAAAATTACCCGTAAAACCAAAACATTTTGTTAGTGTGGCCAAAGTACGTGATAATTTGTGAGAATGATTGTGATAACATCATGTCAGGAGTTCTTTAGAAACCCCACCACCACCACCGCCCGGCTCCCACTATAGACTCAACACGACTGAGTGAACCGGACACTGAAATATATACGAGAGGCCAGTGGAGTCGAGTGCAGCGCAGGAACAAAAAGATTTGAAATTTACGTGGGACATTAATGTGAATGAACACTCAAGGCTAAGTGAGTCTTATGATTTATGTAAAGCCTATGCAGGGAGCATGTCTCTTCTAAAGGGAACATTCAAAGACAGTGAGGCGAACAGGCCTGTTTCCAGTCTTAAAGGCACATCGTCTCGCAAGCTCTGAATGGCTCAGACGCTGCCACGAGTGCTAACCCTCATCCTGCCATTTTCCACCCAATTTCTCCTCTTCTTTCAATTTTTAAATTTCCAGGGCAAGGTTACACAAAAATGAGGTCTTTGAAGATGGAGCTCAAAGGCGCTTGAATAATCTGACTAAGAGTAAGCGTCATGCTATGAATTTTATATCCACTCAGGGAGAGCAAATCGTCTCAGTGTTAACTTACTTCTGTCATCTAAATTAACTATTCCTTCAGGCTGGCTGAACAGGCTCCTGCACTACTGATGTGGCATGATGATGAGTTGGTCCTTCGAGGCTTTTGTTTAGGTGAACAACTGAAAGAGAGCTGGATTTATAAAGAGGTGATCACTTTATGTTGTTTGTATTCAGGCCATTTAAAACGTCAAATAATTCAAGCTCTTTTACTGTACCGCTGGAAATTCATAATCCGATTAACCATGTTAAATTTTAACCACATTGCCTTATGTGAATCCATCTTTTAAGTATTACTCAAGATGGAAATCTACTGCAGGAACAACTGTTGAGTGCATTAAATAATGTGCACTTGAAGAGAAATGAAAAAAACATGCGGACTGTTCAGCAGCACACACTCCTGTGTTTGCCATTTTAACCCTTGTCTGATATAAGTGTATTTACATGTCATGTCATGAGTTCACTCAAAAATAGCTGATCGCCAGCCACATTTCTCCAACTCCCTAACCCTACTCCACAACAAGGACACACTGCCAGCTTTCTTTTTTTTTTTTTTTTTTTTTTAAATCTGGTAGCCTGTCATTCTCCTCTTTCCCTCCCTCGCTAACCCTCCCTCCCTCGTTCCATCATGGCACACTGACGTTAATCCAAATCTGGATTTCCAGATATTAAAAGGCTGACGGCGATGGCGTGTTTTGGAAAGAGGAAACTGGGGAATTGGGTCTTCCTGTGTGTCTCGACGGAGATAAAAACACAAGGGGATAAAGCAACGACAGGGCGAAGAACAAAGAAAGTCACATTCTGCTGCTAATGATTTAGTGGAACAAACCGGTTCAATGTTAGCGGTCCAGAATACCCAAAGAACTGGTCATTGCATGAAGGAATGTTGCTTTTTTTAATAAAGCGGTCGGTTTCGAAGCTGGGCTTTTTTTGTGTGATTTAAGGCCCTCTTTGTGGGTGTGGATCATTGGCCGCAGAGTGACTAGTGGGAGAACAAAAGATCTACAGCTGCTGAAGTCATAAGAGAAACCAGGTGCCAAATGTTGATGTTGGGAAATATCTACAGTACAAATGTATCAGCCAAGAGAAAGCCTTACAGGGGAAAGAGCTGGCCTGTAACAAAGGCTCCTGTTCCAATAGTCCACACATACCACTACTGCTAGCACATTAACATACATGTGTAAATGCACACGCTTACATATACACAAACGCACACAGATTTCACAAGGACACTGAGGATAGAGAGGAAGGACTTCTCCCTGAGGTGTTTGCACGGAGAAGAGTGGGAGATGTGTGAAAGATGCGGTGCTGACTGGCCGAGACGACACAAGCTTAGGCTGGAGTGCGATGCGGTGGTCTATATTTATTCTCAGGTCTGCTAAATGAGGTCACTCAGGTGGTCCTGCTGAATACATTCCCCATCTCCATCATGAATCATCTGCTGCTTATTATTCCTGTCCAGCCCAAGGGGGGCTTGCTTTCATAGAGCGCAATGGGCTGTGTGTGTGTGTGTGTGTGTGTGTGTGTACCGCGCCGCGGTGTCTATTGCACGCGCGTGCGAGCGACATCTGCCCAAAGCACAAAACGAGGGGATAGATACAGCCCATGTGACAGACAGAGAGCAGGTTGTTTAATGAGAAAGTGGATGAGAGGTGACATTCATTGGCTACCTTTCACACACCGCCCCCCCATTCTCCCCAGCATTCAGACTTCCACTTAGACGAGCCGAGTAGGCACAGGGTAGTCACAGTAACCACCAGCAATAATGCCTACATCATTTTCAAAAACTAAATAAATAAATAAATAAAAAGCTAAATGCATAAACAGGCACAACCACGATCTGATCACTCACACTTAGCGTCAAGAAAAAAACAGCAGCACACAAGAGCTGTTTCATCCATTTGAGGAAAAACAGGGAGCTGAACACTGCCGTGTCAGGTACTTGTGTGTGTGTGTGTGTATCAAACAGAGTGTCACAACAGAAATGGCTGTTTCTCATACCTGCAATATTCCTATCTCGGTTTTTGTTTACATTAGCCAACCAGAGTCGAAGTGGGGAGAAGGAAAGGAGAGCCTATTTGCACAAAATATTTCACTCCTGAATGAGCACAGAGAGGGTTAGATTAGGTTTATGGGCCTGATTCCAGAGATAACCCTCCCGAGCAGATCTGGCATGCATGCAAGCACACGCGTGCACACACACACACACACACACGCACAAACATACAGAGTGAGGTTGGCAGACTGGAATAATACTTGGGGATCTAGATGTTTGCACTTTGAACCTTTTCTAATCCTGAGTATTAGGGCATGGCTAAAGCCTGATTATGGCAGAATGAAATGGATCTAAATAGATGTCCCAGCCCATCAACCCTCCATTTCTTTGTCCTAGAAATAGAAATGGAAATCAGTAATCAACCTCCAACCTCTCGCTCGCCGTCTCTCCCACGTAGCCTCCTGTGCAGGTTTGGCATTGGCATATAAAATTCATTCAGACTTTTCATATCATCTCAGATGAATTAGGCGCACTCGGCCTGGGCCAATGTTTTCTTCTCGTATTTCTTTTCAATAATAAAACCTGGCAGACAATATAAAATAGTCATATCTTCGACGCTGGTGCTGCACATTTTCCATGCTATTTTGAAAATCCAATATTGAGTTTGGGTTAGTATAAATGTGGTTTTGGGTAACGCGGATGGAAACAGATGATTTTCTAAACTACATGTTCAACAACGATGCTTTTTTCCCCCCAGTGTAGTTTTTGCTAAGCATCACCATGCAGCAGCTCTAATATCACGGCGTGCTGCCTGCTCCCGGGAGCCGCTTTGCTGCATGTACGGTAAACAGGTAGCAGCATTAGTGTCAAGGTTTAAGGTGGTTAGCGGCCCACTGCACACAACTGTTGCTCAGCTTACTGCTTCAGTATACAGCCAGAGGGGGAGCTCCTCTCCTGCGTCCTGATTAAACTGTTCTCTCTCTCTCTCTCTCTCTCTCCCTCTCACACACACACACACACACACACACACACACACACACACACACACACAAGCAAAAAGCAAAAGCATGCACGGCTGCAGACACACACACACACACGAATACAAGTACACTCGAAATGGTTTCGAAAAAATATCTATACTTGTAAGCACTTGGGCCCACAGAAGCGAACACACACTGAAGCACACACTGACATGTGCATGTACACACACATATACATATTCGCACACACACACACACACACTGGCTGCCTGTGTAGCCAGAAGATCAGGCAGGACTTAAGAGTTCCTCCGGCACCAAAATTACAGGGTACCTCTAAATCCTTCCAGCAGAGAGCACTATGGGATAGTGCGGGGTGGGGGTGCTGCTGTGGAGGGGTGAGGGAGGTGAAGGGGAGAGGTGTTTAGAGAGGGGATGGAAAGAGGAGTGCAGGGTGAGGCGGGGGGGGCGGAGGGGGACGCTGGAGAGGAAGCAAGAGATTCCTTTTTTTTGAAGACGAGAGAGTGTGAGAGCCGGGGAGGAGTGAGACTTGATCTGTCTGAAGTGTACTTGCATGCGAGTGTGTGAGTGTGTGTGAGTGTGTGTGTGTGACAGTGGACGGGGGTGTCTGTGCATGCGTGCATATGTCGGTGAGGGAATATAGAAGGAGGTGATGAAGTGAGGAGTTGGGAGTTGGGAGGAGGAGGTGGAGAGGAGAGAGAGCTCGGTTTAGAAAGAAGAAGAAGTGGGAGGTGATCGCTCTCTGTGAAGCAGAGGAAGCATAAGCGTGTGTGCATGTGAGTGTGTGTGTGTGTGTGTGTGTGTGTGTGTATATGTAGGTGTGTGTGAGTGTGTGTCTGCCAGGCTGTTTCTTTCTCACTCACACTCACCATTTCTCTCACACTCTCCCCGAGTCTCTCATTGTGTGTGTTTTGGCCTCTGTGCAACTGTGTGCATTTAAGCATCTCTCTCTCTCGAGTTGTGTGTGTGTGTTTGTGTGTATTTGAGTGTGTGTGTGTGTGTGTATGCTTGGACTGATATGTGCATTTTTTAAATGTGTATTTTCACTGTGTGTGTGTGTGTGTGTGTGTGCGTGTGTGTGTGTGTGTATGTATACATGAGTCAAGACAGTCCTAGATTACAGAGCCAAAGGTTGGGCATTATGGACTTCCGTAGCCAGCACCACCGGGCTAGTGCTTCAAGGCTACTTATGACAGCTTTTAACCTCTGCAGAGGACCTGTCAGCGGCTCCCAAAGTGTCTGTGTGTATATCTGTGAGTGCGTGTGTGTCTGTACAAGACTCACAGTCTACAGACACAGAAAGCTTCTACATCATTTAGCTGCGGGTGTCTGTGTGTCACCTCTCCAGTGAATCCAGCGTGGCAGAGCTTTTACACCGCTGCACTTTCCACTCTCCATTTCCCAACTCAGCATGCTGCAAAACCCATTGCTCCTGTACACAAAACTATACCGTGTATCCACACACACACACACACACACACACAAAGAATGACCTATATGTATGCGCAGGGAAACACACATAAGATAGTATAGTCACATGCGCACACGCACGCCTACACACAAGCGACAAACAAAAAGTACACACATGGTGCAGACCGTCTGTCGGATCAGTAGGAGATAAAGGACGCAGAATAACAGGCGGACCTTGGGGAGCAGAGCAAGTCATCTGTCTCAAACGCAAACAGACTGAGCACACTCCAACATGACAGATGTAGCCAGACTCATCTTAGAGCACAGCACATCCTGAACCTTTCTCCTCCAATTTTGCCCCCACCTTGCAGACACACACACACACACACACACACACACATACACACGAGAAAGACCCACTCAAAATGTGTGCACACGCTTCGAAGCTGAAACCCATATAATCTGACAGGTGTGCACCGGAGGAGTTCAGATCATACAATTTTGAATGCGGGTCGATTGGTACAATAAAACAGTGCAACCTGAGGGAGGGGGACTTACAGCTTCCAATACCATAAACTGTTGCATATAGTATTAAAGTTATGAGAAGCAACGACAGCAGCCAAATCATCCAATATTCATTTAATAACCACGCCGTCTTGTGAAAATTCAAGCTTACCACCACTCTGCAGTTCCTAATATGGAACATTTTCAGATATTAGCTATTTAAGCTTTACCAGCTATTTCAGCTCTAATGTATTCTGTTGTGTGGAGAAGTTGCCAGTAGCCCACACAACCCTCCCTAATGACAGAGTAGCTAATTGGCTGTAATGGCTCTTTTCACCGATATCATCGAGCTGCAACCGCAGAAAACCTCAGCAGTTTTACACAAATCATGCAGAGAGTAAAAACAGGGGAAAACAGCCTGAAGAA